>CM035840.1:77918048-79372630 GCA_020510985.1 Pholidichthys leucotaenia | reverse complement strand
CCAGTTATCGCAAACGCGTGATTGCAGTTGCTGCTGCTAAGGGTGGCCCAACCAGTTATTAGGTTTAAGGGGCAATCACTTTTTCACACAGGGCCATGTAGGTTTGGATTTTTCCCCCCTTAATAATAAACACTTTCATTTAAAAACTGCATTTTGTGTTTATTTGTGTTATCTTTTTGTAATCTTTAAATTTGTTTGATGATCTGAAACATTTAAGTATGACAAACATAAAAAAGAGAAATCAGGAAGAGGGCAAACATTTTTTCACACAACTGTACCTCTCATCAACTGTAAGACTCTCTCCCGAAGGGTACGCTCCAGTCTGGTTGTTACTTTCAGTTTCATTCTTTTTAGGTTTCACTTTTAACACCCAGCCTCCTGAGCTAAAAGACCAACACTGCAGCAGCAGCTGCTGCGTGACACACGTCCTTCTGCTCGGTTTTTGACAGAATTCAGCATACTCTTTTGCAGTGATTCTTTTGCAAGTGTTTTATCAAGTTGGTGGTGTAAAATTGTAAATGCTGGTATCACACAGAAACATACTGAGGCAAGTCCCATAGACAGGCTTTAGTGATGTGACACTTGTCAATTCAGAGCACAGAAGCCGTGCACAGCGCGACTGAGAACATGATCACGCCTTCATTTTATTATTTTTAATGTATCGGATCGGTAATGTCATGTGGTGATCCTCGCGGATCACCAAGAGACGCCACAGAGTTCACCAGAGAGTTTGGCTGAGATGTTATTTATTACAGACGTGACAAAACACAACTATGAACCCATAAGGGCAAACAAACACATGACTGAGACTTGGGCTCGTAGGGCTAACCCAGCCGCTACGAGCTAACTGTGACATAACTAAAGCCTCTTTTCCACTAGCCCAGCACACCTCGGTACGGCTCGATTCACTTCAGTACGGCTCGGAATGCTTCTGTCTCCATTAGCACGGTGTTGGGCATGGGTGTTGTGCTAGGGTGGGTGGGTTTATAACAGCGAAGCGGCGCCACACTCCCGTGACGTAACGCACGCGACCCAAGCAAAACATTTTTTTTTTCCAAAACTTTATTGAGAAGACCCAAGCAAAACATAACACATAACTGTACAAGGCCACTCCTCGGTCTGTGGCTTTTTTCACCGTAAACGCCAAAAAGGACCGCCAGACAAGGGTACAGGCAGCGAGATGAAAACACTCTGGAATAGTTCTGCAGCTTCTGGGAGAGCCAAAGGCGTGAGGATACAAACTAGGTCGTATATGACGGTAAGCTAATGGTTGCTAATGCTAGTTTGCTATAAGTACGTCGTGCTACACTTTAATGTCTGCAAGTTATCGCTGTTAGGTACTAAAATATGTACGCTGTGTGTGTTTCAGATGGCTCTGTTGTGGGGAAATTACTGCTTCATTCGCTCTGGGCGTGCCTGTCACGGATGTGATCAGCCTGTCACTGATGTCAACACAGCTTCACAAACGATCAGTGGTTATAGAGCCTAAGAATGTCTGTAGAAACGTTTTATTTCCTGTACAACAAATTGCTCTGATCTGCTTGAAAATCATGGAGAGACTGTTGAGACATCATGGACTTACCTGCTTCTGCAGCAGATTCTGAGATGGTATCATAGAAAAAAATGATCAGCTGACACAACTTGATCGCCAGGTTAATATTAGCCACAAAATATATATTCAAAAAGTAAACTTTACTGAGTTAGGTATAATAAGATATATTTGACAGTTATCATGCATTTTAGGCCAAAACAAACTTGATCTAGGATTAAAAGCAATTAAAATAATGCAGTCACAAGTTTACATGGAAACATGTACTGTAGAAATATATATTCTCTGCATCAACAATGTACTAGATATGCGTTCATGTTGTATTGCACTGGGATTTGCACTGACAATAAACCTATGAAGTTTTTGCAGATGTCTCTTTTTTTATATGTGAAGGTTACCACCATGTGGCATAAATTAAATACTGAAAGATTGGAAAAGCTAAGAATAATCCAGCAGTTTGAGAAATCACTTTTGGTTTGGTGTAAGTCTGTCAACAGAATTATGAACCATAAAGCAGTTTGTGTTAAAATGTTAAATCCAATTAAACCTAATCCGGGGGCTTCCAATCATGTGTCATGGGGGGCCAAGATCCTGCAGGTTCTCTCTTCTACCCAGTCTCTTCAGCAGGTGTTATCACTGATCAGTCAGTGGAAGAAGTTCAGTGGAATCTGCTGTTGAAGACACTGGTTGGAGGTAAAGCCTGCAGGGTCTTGGCACTCCATGGCACATGATTAGACCCCCCCCCCCCGCCCAAACCCACTATGATGAAGAGCAGATGCTAATATGACCCATAATTCCTCCATATACTGGTACTGTCACTATTGAGAAACGTGTTATATGTCAATTTAATCCTATCCAACTTTTACTTTCAAAATAAGTGTAAATATTTGCAAAAGGCACACATTATTAGAAATATGTTATATTTCAATTTAATACTATCCCACTTGTACTTACAAAAACGTGTGAATATTCATAAAAAGCACACACATGAAAAAGGTAGCACCACAAGCAGTGGTTCATAACGGTTTTGGGCAACAGCAACACAATTGTGTATCCTTTGCCAATCTGTCTGCTGTTATTTAATGTTTAACAGTTAAGGGACGGATGATTATATGCTCCAAAACCTGAGAAACTCTCTGATAAAAAAGCTGCAACAACACAAGTCACTTTTGGTTTGAATTAACTGCCAAATGACCTAGAAATAATGAGCTGAAACTTGTTTTTATTCGTATTAAATAATGAGACAGTGGCACACTGGCCAACACCAAATTGTATTATTTTTTACATCCTAGGGCATTTTGGATGTACTGAATAAAAAAAATTCATGTTTTTCACCTTCAGGTCAACGTTTGGAACAACAGTATTAGTATTTTCCGTTTAGATGATGCTACACTCCTTCTAAAGTATTGTAACTCTCTGAATTTGGAATGCCGATAGAACATTCAATTTACATATACTTACTTTTTTACCTACTTTGACTTGTAAGCTTGATCAGTCTCTCCTGCTGCATTTTAAAGTCCAACTGTGCAACTTCTTATAAGTTAACATAAAAAATGTACCCAAAGTTTAGAACTGGATCATGTGTTGCTAATTTTTTATAATATTTCAATAAAAAGAACAGAAAGCTTACAAAAACATTTGTTTTTTGGTCTAGTTAAAAATTACATTACCTTTACAATGGTTGACCCCTGACAGGATGATCAGCATCATTTTCATCAGACTAGGCAATGGAATTTCTATGTAATTATACTGTTTTATAATTCAGTGTTATAACAGACAAACCACACTTTCCAAAACAATTCCATTTTATTATGTACAAAATACTAAAATAAAAAAAAAACTTTGCAACACAACATGAAGGTTAATCGACATTTTATACACGCCGACCACAGAGTGCCTCTACCAGCTTCCCAAACTGGGTCAGGAAGGCTCGGTTGAATGAAGCTGTCTCTGCCAGCTCCTGGGTCAGGAAGGCTCGGTTGAATGAAGTCGTCTCTGCCAGCTCCTGCCTTCTCAAGGCAACATCCTGCTCCTGGGATACCCTCGCGTTTTCTGCAACCTCATTTAAATGTTGCAAATATTTATCATTGAATAGATTTTGCGCCTGGTGGCGGGACAGATTCATATTAATCCGGGCGTGCTGGCGCGGCGGACGCGTGGGATGATTCTACAAGGAAAATGCACACAATAAAATACAGCACGAAAGTGCAAGATATACAGAAAAGACAATAGTTTTTAACAAGATTACATAAGCTTATTTCAGCGTATTGTTCACATGAATAATTAAAAGAAAAGCGTGAGTCCGCAGTGTGCTGCAATAAAGCAAAGCGATCATCATCCACAAATGAACAGCTTTTTCATTGCATAAATAAACTGAGCGTCTTACCGAATATATTTGCGAAAAAACGCACAATAAAAAAAAATTAAAACTCACCGTTAAAGGACTCCGATGTCGAGACCTCCCGGTATATTTTTTCATTCCGGGTGGCTCCGTCTAACTCGCGCTGGATGCGTTCGTCTGACAATGCAGTGAGCAGACACTGCAGCTCCTTATTGGTCCATGGAACACCCTTATTACGCGAAGCCATTTTTGATAGAGAATAAATGAAAATAGCACAGCAATACACTGAAAATAAACCGCCAACAGTGGTTGCGCGCTGAGTAATGGCGGTCATGAAGATTTTTTTTTTTTTTCCAAAACTTTATTGAGAAGGTCGTGAAGATTCGGCAGAAGAGGAGGAGGAGAGGGGCGGTTTCAACCTGACCAATCAGCGCCGGTTACGACCTGACCAATCAGCGGCGACCAGTCTGTTAACGTCACAACACGGCCCAGCTCAGCACTGCTGTACCCTGCCCTTGAGCGGGGCTGAGAATCGCGGCTGTTAAACCGTGTTGGGGCTAGTGGAAAAGCGTACAAAGCATGCTGAGCCGTCCCGTGTCGCGCTAAAGCGTGCTAGTGGAAAAGAGCCTTAAGATGACAGACCTGACATGAAGGTCTACGGCACTCTCAAGTATGACGAGGCGCAGACCCAGGGCTTGGCAGGACGAAGCCACTCAGACGTAACGTTGACCAATGTCGACTAATACTCCTGCGTCTTCCCGTCGTCAGTGCCGGGCTTAAAAGGGCGAAGCACTAACGACGGTAATGACAATCAGCTGACCTGCCATTGACAGGCGGAAGCCCCACTGAGCACCTTCACAATAAGAGCCCGGTGAGGCCAGAATACAGCCCGCAGCTGTCAAGGCCGGCAGCGAGAATAACTTAGCCCGAGCGCAATCAGAACCGGCGCTCGGATCATAACAGTACCCTCCCTCCACGGGCGGACTCCGAACGCCCCAAGGAACCACCCTGCCCCCCCGCCCCCCCAGGGTGGGAGGTTGGGGGACAGGTGCGGAGGGAGAGAAACCAACCCATGAACAAGACAAAAAAACCATACAAGACAATGACAAGACAAAAAAAAACATACAAGACAATGACAAGACAAAAAAAACCATACAAGACAATAACAAGACTAACAAGAAAAAATGTACAAAAGAAAACAAAAACCAGAACTACAGGTTCAGATAAACTAGATACAAGAACACATTACCTGCTCATACCAGACTTAACATGAAAAAACAAAAAACAGAGCATTACCCGCTCATACCAGACTACATGAAACAAAAAAAAAAAAAACCCAGAGCACTACACACTCTACCCAGACTATACATAAACCAGCAGGGCTACTGCAAACACACATGAAGCAATCTAAAATTGCTTAACATAACTTTACTATGGCTAGACTGTGGCTTTCAAAAACACAAGAGACAATCAAAAATTGCTTTGACATAACATGACTATGACTTGACTGTGGCTTTCAAAACAAAGGCATGAGCACTAGATACAACATAACCAGGACGAGGAAAAAAAAAAAGCACAAATACTGAGACACACCCAGGGACCACTACCACCCCCCGACAGTTTATGTCGACCGATGGTCAACGGAGGTGGACCAGGCGGCTCACCAGAGTCCAAAGTCCCGCACGTCCGGTTCTCCGGTGGTCGAACTAGGTAGCCCCATGGCACACATAACAGGTCAGGTGGCCGAACCGAGGCACCGAACCGGCGAAACAGTCCCTCCGGCGGCCGACCCGTGTCCCTCAGCCACCAGTCCAGGGCATCAACAACCTGCAGCGGCCTCCCTGACGAGAACAAAACTCGGGAGAACCGGGGCGAGCAAACAGGGACCCCCATGGCCCCTGGCGATGATGAAAAGGGGCGGTGACTCTGAGGGGATCGGTGAGCAGGACGAGCCAAGAATCCGCTCCGCGAAGAAGGGTCTGCAGCTCCTCCTCCGCCAATGGACCACGCTCGCGCTGTCTCACTGCTGGACCCAGATTGGGTCCCAGCTGCACCCACGTTGGGCCCCAATTGGGCCAGAACCGCACCCGCGGTGTACCCCGATTGGGCCTCCGACGAACCCACGTTGGACCCCGATTGGGCCGAAACCGCTCCTGCGGTGGGACCCGATTGGGCCTCCGGTGCAGCTCCGCTGAAGAACTCCACCCCCGAACCTGGGACCTCCACCTCGGTGACTCCGACCCGTTCCGCGCCGGCGACACTAAAACAAAGCTCGGGGACAGGAAAACCGGGATCAGCATCACCGGTAGCAACGGAACCCAGCGAGACGAGCTTGAGCGCAGCAGACGGCTGCTCCTCACTCGTCTCCCCGAGAGGCAGGCAAAAATGCTCAACAAAAGAGGACAGAGACATAAGAGGGAGCACTTGCCTACACTCGGGTTCCGTTGCCACCCAGGACTCCGACGATCCGGGTTCAGGGCGACTCTCGTCAGCTGACTCGGACTCAGCTGCGTCGGGCTCCGCAGCTGGCACGATGTCATCAGCAGCCTCAGGTTCCTCCCACGCTGTTGTCCTCGCCGACGACCCGTACGGCGTGGAGGCAGGGAACCCTTGACCCACTGGCTCGGACCGCTCCGGCGAGGAGACCCGGGGACGCTTCTTCGTCGGCTCAGGCTCCGGGCCGCAGTCCACTCCTCTCCTCCATCCAAGAAGTGACTGCAGGGCAGGATGCAGGCTATCCAGCACTGCAGGAGCCCTCTTCGTCCGGCGACGCTGGCCTGGTGTCGCGGACCGCTCAACGGGGGAGAACACAGAGGCAGTAGGTTTAATAATTTTATCCACAGCAGGTGGAGGGAGCTCGGGGGGCTGCGAACCCCGAACTCCGCCCCCAGGAGTCAGACAAGGCAGATCATTATTAAGATGTGACAAACAAACGATCACTTGCCTTCCTCCTGGGGCAGAGATGGTTCCTGCTGTGGGGGACGTCGTTCCTCCTTCTCCCCGCTGGATGGCGACAGAGGGCCTCCTAGGAAAACAAGGTGGGGACGCTCTCGAAGATTCGCTGACGGGATACGCCGGCAGCGAGTCCAGCCGGGGATTCCGCTGAGGGTTGCCCGCGCCGTTACGCCGATGTCCTCGTCGGCCCCCAGACGGCGCGTACTCCTGGACCTGCTCCGGGACGGGAACGGGACACCAACGCGGGGAGCGAGGATGCCTCCTCCTCTGCTTCCCGCTCTCTTCCTCCTCCAGCCCACGAAGAACCTCGCGCTGAGCGGCGAGTTCCTCCCACCTCGATATCACCTCCGGATGATCGTCGTAGTCGAGGGGAAGGCTGTCCAGATACTTCTCAGTGACGCCCAGATGCCAACGCATGTAACTGGAGGTGTCGTCAAATGTAGCGGCGAGGAGCGCCCCATCGGCGTATTCCAATGCGCTTGCTAGCTCCTGGTCCAGACGCCGACCGCGGCCCCTGGAAGATGGCGTTCTCCAGACGTTGACACCCAAACGAGAAGAAACAACAGTCCAATAAAGGCACAAACTCCCGGTGAAACGGCGTCTCAATGCGGCGCCCCCGTTTGGGCGACCTGGCAGGAGTATACTGTCATGTGGTGATCCTCGCGGATCACCAAGAGACGCCACAGAGTTGACCAGAGAGTTTGACTGAGATGTTATTTATTACAGACGTGACAAAACACAACTATGAACCCATAAGTGCAAACAAACACATGACTGAGACTTGGGCTCGTAGGGCTAACCCAGCCGCTACGAGCTAACTGTGACATAACTAAGATGACAGACCTGACATGAAGGTCTACGGCACTCTCAAGTATGACGAGGCGCAGACCCAGGGCTTGGCAGGACGAAGCCACTCAGACGTAACGTTGACCAATGTCGACTAATACTCCTGCGTCTTCCCGTCGTCAGTGCCGGGCTTAAAAGGGCGAAGCACTAACGACGGTAATGACAATCAGCTGACCGGCCATTGACAGGCGGAAGCCCCACCGAGCACCTTCACAATAAGAGCCCGGTGAAGCCAGAATACAGCCCGCAGCTGTCAAGGCTGGCAGTGAGAATAACTTAGCCCGAGCGCGATCAGAACCGGCGCTCGGGTCATAACAGGTAAATTACTTTTATTCCTTACCGATACCGATCCAGCCATTTTGCCTGGATCGAACCCAATACAGATATGGTGGATCGGATCAGCTCATCCCTTGTTGTGATATCCAAAAAGTCCAATTTTGGTCTCATCTGACCAGACTATGTTCTCCCAGTATTTTACTTGCTTGCTCAAATGTTGTGCAGGAAACTTTAAACAAGCTTCAACATTCTTTTTCTTCAGCAATGGAGTCTTGCGAGGTGAGCAGGCATAGAGCTCATGTCGGTTGAGTGCATTACTTATTGTTTTTTTTTTAAAACAGCAGTACCTGCAAACTCCAAGTCTTTTTGGAGCTTGGATGACTCTTCTGATAATTTTTTTGACTCCTCTGTCAGAAGTCTTGCAAGGAGCTCCCGGTCATGACAGGTTTATGGTAAAATGATGCATGTAAAAAGAGGAATTTTGCATTGTGGGTGGGAAATAAAGGCTGAATGCCCGGGGGACTGTAAATATTTTTTGGCCTACCAGAACACAAAGAATCCTGATTTCCACTAGCATTCCAGGCCATATGCTCTCCCTTTTGTCTCATTAGGATTCAAGTTGTGTTTATATATTTACATATTTATTCCATCTAGCTACAATGCTCTGCACTGGGTGTGTTTATATTTATATATCTATATATTTATTCCATCTAGCTACAATGCTCCGCACTGTGTTTTTATATATCTACATATTATTCCATCTAGCTACATTGCTCCGCACTGTGTGTGTTTATGTACTTGCATATTTATTCCACCTAGCTGCAATGCTCCGTACTGTGGGTGTTTATATATTTACATATTTATTCCATCTAGCTACAATGCTCTGCACTGTGTGTTCATATATTCATATATTTATTCCATCCAGCTACAATGCTCTGCACTGTGTGTCTGTGTGTGTGTGTGTATATATATATTTTATAGTAATATGTACATATGTATATTAGCTGCTCTTGCTTGCTTGTTTTTTTTTTTCTTGCCTTCTGATTGTTGCTCTGAGTGTTGCTATCCCTGTGCTGTTGCAATCCTGGAATTTCCCCGTTATGGGACTAATAAAGGCTTATCTTTGTCACGCCGCGCCATTCATCAGCGGCGCCACCTGCTCACGCACCTGCTACTCGTCAGCGGCGAAGGATAAAAGCCGCCTCGCCCTGAGCTTCGGCCTGAAGCCGTAGACTTCATTTTCCTTGCATGGACTTCTACCACATTCTCTTCAGCATCCTCTTTACCGGTAAGAAGTTCACTTACCTCATCTCTCCAGTCTGCTCCCCTGTGCACAGGTGGATTCCTCGGCGGCGGACAACCCCGTCCCTCGTCTCTCCTCGCTGCTGCACCGAGCCCTGCAGGTGGCTGTCTCCCGGGCTTCCATCCTTGAAGCGCCAGTCATCTGCCCAAACAAGTAAGCTTCTCTCCCTCGCCTATTCTCCTCCCGTGTTGGTGTGTGCTCATCACCCTGTGTCCAATTTCTCCCATAGGGTTGCCGGCTGAACGGTCTCCTGCCTCTGGGTCCGAAGCAGACGCCACCACCAACACATTAACATTCCGCAGACACGCACCCAAACATCCCTGTTGTTAATAAACAGTTTGAACTACTCTGAGCCTGTGTGTGTGCGTCTCCTGAGCCGAACGTTATGTCAGTACGGCTTCAGCAGAGCGGCTCGGCGGACGGCGGGCTCGCACACCGGTTTACCATCCTCGAGGCTCGGGTGGATCAGATTGTTTATCAGCAACAGGTGGTTCTTAATCAATTATTAGAACTGACTAACCGATTGAACCGCTTGGATCCCCAACAGCCGTTCCTCCCGACTCGCCAGGGTGGCGCGGCTCCTGCTGTTCCAGCGGCCGTCCAGCCGGCTCCAGTGGCACCGGTTCGGCTCACGCCGATTCCGACCCCCGCCCGCTTTAGCGGTAAGCTCGGCGGAGCGCGGGGGTTTATTATGCAGTGTGAGTCCGTGTTCCACCGTGTGCCCGGAGATTTTCCCTCGGATCACAGTCGAATTGGTTACATAGGGAATCTTCTGGAGGGGCGTGCGTTAACCTGGACCTACGCCGTAATGGCGAGGCCCAGTTATGCCACCCTCACCTATGACCAATTCGTGAGGCGCTTTCTGGAGGTCTTTGACCACTCACAAACCGAAACGGTCCAGGTCGATCGGCTTCTCGCTCTCCAGCAGGGAAGCCGGTCGGCAGCGGACCACTCGGTCGACTTCCGGGTAGCGGCGGAGGAATTGGGCTGGGAGGAACGCTCCCTCTGTGGCCTGTTCCTCCGCAGCCTCAATAGTGATCTGAGGGATGAACTGGCTGGTCGGGATATCCCTGGGACGCTAGCGGAGCTGACATCCTTAGCGATAAGTTTGGATAACAGGCTGCGCGAGCGCTCCTCGGGGCGGAGGTCTTCTTCTTCTCGCCCTCGTGGAGCCTCGCCGCACCTGTTCCAAGCTCGCCCCCTGGCGGCGCCGCCAGCATCGCGCCCCGAGGAGTCGGAGCCGATGGTGACGGGCTGGACTAAACTTTCCCCTGTGGAGAAACAACGCCGCCGTGAGTTGGGCCTCTGCATGTATTGCGGAGGCGACCAACACACCGTGGAGCGTTGTCCACGGAAAGCCAGTCGGTGGGGTCCGCGAGTCACTGTTGGAAGCCTCGCGGATGTCAATCGGTTAGGATCACTTACTCAATTGAAGCTGCCCATCCGTTTCTGCCATAACCCTACTGGGCACCTCACCCACGCACTGGTGGATTCGGGCGCAGAAGGCAGCTTCATTTCACAAAGCCTGGCAACCCGATTGGGCATCCGCTGCCAGGCACTCAACACTCCCATCTCCCTGATCCACCTCTCCCGTGCCACCCTCGGGAGAGTGACACATCAAACTGTTCCCCTACCGGTCATCATCTCGGGAAACCACCGGGAGGAGATGACCTTTTACGTCCTTCCCAACTCTGTGTCGCCCGTCATCCTGGGGTATCCCTGGCTCCGCCTTCACAATCCGGTCCTGGATTGGAAATCAGCTGGGATCTCGGCATGGAGTACGTTCTGTATGGGCACCTGCCTTCAGTCCGCTGCCTGCTCTCCGTCCGCTCCTCCCCCTGCGACGGACGCTGCACCCCCGGACCTGTCTCTGGTGCCCCCAGAATTTCACGACCTGGGTATGGTGTTCAGCAAAGCGAAAGCTATGTCTCTTCCCCCTCATCGGCCCTATGACTGCGCCATCAACCTCCGCCAGGGGGCTCCCTTACCTTCTGGTCGCCTTTACAGCCTGTCTGCGCCGGAGAAGGAGACGATGAACGCCTACCTGAAGGAATCATTAAGTGCTGGGATTATCCGCCCATCATCGTCACCCGTGGGGGCAGGGTTCTTCTTCGTGGGGAAAAAGGATGGGTCCCTCCGCCCTTGTATCGACTACCGGGCCCTCAATAATATCACGGAGAGGGACCGTTACACCCTGCCTCTCATGGACACTGCTTTCCACTCCCTCCAGGGGGCGACCTGGTTCACCAAGCTGGACCTACGCAGCGCTTACCACCTCGTCCGGATCCGGGAGGGAGATGAGTGGAAAACGGCCTTCCGTACCCCGAACGGCCACTTTGAATATCTGGTGATGCCGTTCGGGTTGACCAACGCTCCTGCAGTCTTCCAGCGCCTCATTAATGACGTCCTCCGGGACTTCATTGGCCTTTTCGTGTTCGTCTACCTGGACGATATCCTCATCTTCTCCAAGTCCAGGGATGAGCACCAGGTCCACGTGAGGCGGGTCCTCCAAAGGCTGCTGGAGAACCGTCTGTACGTTAAGGCAGAAAAGTGTGAATTTTACGCCAGGAGTACGTCCTTCCTGGGGTTCATCATCGCCCACGATAAGGTGCTCCCCGACCCAGAGAAGGTAAAGGCGGTGGTGGAATGGCCTACACCTGCATCCCGGAAGCAGGTGCAGCAATTTGTTGGCTTCGCCAATTTCTACCGCCGCTTTGTTCCCAACTTCAGTGCCATCGTTGGACCACTGACCCGCCTCACGTCCCCGAAGGTCCCGTTCCGGTGGACCGAAGAGGTCGCTGCCGCCTTTGAGGCGCTGAAGGCGGAATTCTCCTCCTCCCGGGTCCTTCGCCAGGTCGACCCCGCGCTGCAGTGCATTGTAGAGGTAGACGCCTCGGACACGGGAGTGGGAGCAGTGCTGTCCCAGCGGTCACCGGACGATGGCGCCAAGCGACCGTGCGCCTTCTTCTCCCGGCGCTTGTCCCCGGCGGAGAGAAACTATGATGTGGGGGACAGAGAGCTCTTGGCCATCAAGCTCGCCCTGCAGGAGTGGCGCCACTGGTTGGAGGGGGCAAGCCTGCCGTTTGTGGTCCTCACGGACCACAAGAACCTGGAATACTTACGGTCTGCCAAGCGCCTGAACGCCCGCCAGGCGCGCTGGTCCCTGTTCTTCGCCAGGTTCCAATTTTCCATCACCTTCAGGCCTGGCTCTAAGAACGTCCTGCCTGACGCCCTCTCCAGGCAGTTCGCCCCCGTGGAGTCGGAGGAGGCGCCCCACTCCATCCTGCCCAGGTCGTGCGTCGTGGGAGCCATCTCGTGGGACATTGAGAGCAAGATCCGGAAGGCACAGGAGGTGGAACCTGACCCTGGCGGCGGACCGGAGGGGAGGCTGTTCGTGCCATCCGCGGTCCGAGGAGAGGTCATCCACTGGCTCCACACCTCCAAGCTCACCTGTCACCCTGGCACCTCCCGGATGATAGATCTCCTCCAACGGTCCTTTTGGTGGCCAGGCCTGCGGAGGGATGCAGCCCGCTACGCCCGGGCTTGCCCAATCTGTGCCACCTGCAAGTCGGGAAATGCCCCTCCAGCGGGTCTGCTCCAGCCCCTGCCCGTCCCTGGCAGGCCCTGGTCGCACATCGCTCTGGATTTCGTCACCGGACTCCCCATCTCCAACTCCTATGACACCATCCTGACCATCGTGGACCGCTTCTCCAAGGCCGTGCACTTCGTCCCCCTGCGAGGCCTCCCTACTGCCCTGGAGACGGCGGACCTCCTCGTCCAACACGTGGTCAGGCTGCATGGGATTCCGGTGGACGTGGTCTCGGACCGGGGCCCCCAGTTTTCATCTGAGGTTTGGAGGTCTTTCTGCAACGCCATCGGAGCCAAGGTGAGCCTCTCCTCTGGCCATCACCCCCAATCCAACGGGCAGTGTGAGAGGACCAACCAGGAGCTGGAGGCTGCGCTCCGCTGTGTGTCCAGATCCAAACCCGCGTCCTGGAGCAACCATCTTGCCTGGGTTGAATATGCCCACAACACCGCTCGCTCTTCTGCTACAGGGATGTCCCCCTTCAAAGCGTCCCTGGGTTACGACCCCCCGCTGTTTCCGGAGCAGGAGAGTGAGGTAACTGTCCCGTCAGTTAGGGCCCATCTCAGGCAGTTCCGCTCCACCTGGGCTGCCGCGCGCCATGCGCTATTGCGCACAGCGGAGCGCAACAGGACTGTGGCGGACCGGCGTAGGAGACCTGCCCCGGCGTACAGAGTTGGGCAGCTTGTTTACATTTCCACCCAGGACGTCACTCTAAAAGGCGAGAGGAGAAAGCTGGCACAGCGCTTCATGGGTCCCTACCCCATCACCCGGATCATCAACCCGGTGGCTGTGCGCGTGGCTATTCCCCCCTCCCTCCGCATTCATCCTACTTTCCACGTGTCGAAGGTGAAACTGGCGGTTACTGACCCCCTTTGCCCTCCTCCTGCAGCACAACCCGCGCCCCGGATGATTGGTGGCCATCCGGCCTGGTCCGCCTCCTCCATCCTGGACTCCCGGCGCCGGGGTCGTGGGTTGCAATACTTGGTGGACTGGGAGGGCTATGGGCCCGAGCATCGACAGTGGGTGCCCCCGTCGTTTGTGTTGGACCCATCGCTCATCGCGGACTTCCACCGAGCGCACCCGGATAAGCCATCGCCAGGAGGCGCTGCTAGAGGGGGGAGTACTGTCACGCCGCGCCATTCATCAGCGGCGCCACCTGCTCACGCACCTGCTACTCGTCAGCGGCGAAGGATAAAAGCCGCCTCGCCCTGAGCTTCGGCCTGAAGCCGTAGACTTCATTTTCCTTGCATGGACTTCTACCACATTCTCTTCAGCATCCTCTTTACCGGTAAGAAGTTCACTTACCTCATCTCTCCAGTCTGCTCCCCTGTGCACAGGTGGATTCCTCGGCGGCGGACAACCCCGTCCCTCGTCTCTCCTCGCTGCTGCACCGAGCCCTGCAGGTGGCTGTCTCCCGGGCTTCCATCCTTGAAGCGCCAGTCATCTGCCCAAACAAGTAAGCTTCTCTCCCTCGCCTATTCTCCTCCCGTGTTGGTGTGTGCTCATCACCCTGTGTCCAATTTCTCCCATAGGGTTGCCGGCTGAACGGTCTCCTGCCTCTGGGTCCGAAGCAGACGCCACCACCAACACATTAACATTCCGCAGACACGCACCCAAACATCCCTGTTGTTAATAAACAGTTTGAACTACTCTGAGCCTGTGTGTGTGCGTCTCCTGAGCCGAACGTTATGTCAATCTTATCTTATCTTATCTTAACTTGTGGCTGCGTTGAAAGGAGGACAGGTGATAGTGAGTGACAGTGGTAAAGTAACACTGCAACTGTTTGGGCAGAAGGACAGTGCAGATGCACCATGCCAATATGATGATGTGCCCCCCCCTCCATCAGCTCGCCCAGCACCTACAGCTGCACGGACGGGTCCATATGCAAAATTTTCGGCCATGCTAAGTAATCAAATGCCCCATACCACTTTTGTTGATGACAATCATGACATGGTTCAGGCTGTGACAGGGGTACTACATATGAGGCCGATGTTAACTGCAGGTGACGCTAAAACTGTCACCTCAAATGTTCATAGAATGACTGATGAATATACTCCTAATGAACCAATCGCGGAGGGTCGAGGAGGAATTGTGGAAGAATCGAAAGGATAAAAGTGCAACAAAAGACTCCTAGACCTCCTCCTCTACTCCAGCTAAATTATCTTGAGGAAAGGATGAGTCTTTTAACCAACTCTTAGGAGAAATTCATACCAGACTCCAAGATACAGAACGTGTACTACACAACTTATCAGTCACTGACTCATCCCAGGGGAGACCCATTGGAGATTATACAGGCTCCCCTAACAAACCATATGCACCAACTAAATGGAAGATTAGTCAATATGGTAACACACATGATAATTTAGGAGATAAAGCCGCAACATGTACTGCTACAGGTACAGTACCAAGGGTGATGTGTACCAAGCAGTTCCCTATGACTGCAACAGAAGGTGATACAGCCCAATATGTAGAATGGTCATTTAAGGACCTTAAAGGTATTTGTGACACGTTTGCTCCCATTAACTTTGGGAGGACTACTGGACTGTAGTGTGTCTGCCTGATGGTACCATGCTGTTGCGTTAAAATATCTTAACCTCCGGTTCTTTTGATATGAAGGCCAAATAACCAGACAGAGAAGTGAAGTATAGTTTCACTTATTTTACTGAAGCTGAGATATGGTACAAGGTACAGCACCGGACACTACTCTCAAGACGTATCAAGAGAGAGCGCTGCTTCAACAATGGGCCCTATGGTTTTTATAGAACTCTGCCACTCCCTCACGCAGGAGGGAGGGCTCCCCTCACGTGTATCAGCGTCCTTCTACTATGTGCCAACTCAGCTGAGGGCAGAACTGATTCTATCTGGTTTCAGCGAGCGAATCCTTGGATGTAATCTAAAAGGCGGCAGTGTGGCGTGCAAAGCAAGCAGGGTGAAGGATGAAACCATAGTTACAGAATAACTGACATTCTCAAAGCAAGCAGAATGAAGGTTGGAAAAATATAGTTGCAGACTAACCAACATTCTCAGACAGACAAGGGCATCATAGAAATTTACCAACAATGCTTTGGTGTACATCAGATCTGTCCACTCCCCTGAATGCTCCACAACTTCAAACTCAGGAAGCTGGATTGGATGAAGATCAGACCTCTTCAGCAATTGTTTGGTGGTTACAACTGGATGGTGTGAGCTCTGACAAAAATCAGTTGATAAACAAATATATTTCCTGGGCCCCATGGATAGACTCTGTTCAGCCATATGACCCCCCACATGATCCACTCCACTGTACGATGAACTACTCACATGATGACCAAGAACTGTATGATGATCAGTGGGAGACTCTGGTGGGGTTTCAGGATTTGGTGTGCAAGAACATTTATGTTGGCCCACAAGGAGTGGCTGCTGCAGCCTGTTTGAACGAAGACTTGTTGCCTCTGTATGCCCTCTCGGACACTGCTGCACCTCATGTGACACTGGGGGTGTCCGCAGGAGAGGACATTGAGATCAATGTTGAAACAGTCTTAAGGTGACTGAGTGGGTTGTTACACAATGTAGGGACTTACATTATTCTCCATCTGCAGATTGCTATTACATTTCAATCAATGTGACGATACAGACCAGTCCACAAAGACTGCAGCTTGATCAAACTCATGGTAGAGAAAACACTGATCACCCAGATTCTGATGCACTGTTGGAGTTTATGCCTCCCTCTCTATGGTCAGACAGCTTTGCAGATGTTGGTCTGATTACCTGTACACCAGTAAAAATCTCACTCAAACTAAACACTCAGCCTATATGGCAAGGACAATATCCTTTTCCAAAGGAGAATGAGACAGGTATAGCAGGGACAATACAGGGTCTTCTCCAGGCAGGAGTCCTGGTACAAACACAATCCCCTTGGAACACACCAATTCTTCCTGTAGAGAAGCCTGGGAAACCAGACTACAGGATGGTTCACAATCTGCAACCCATTAACGCTGTAGTGGTGCCTACAAATTACACTGTTCCAAATCCTTTCCTGCTGCTGAATAACATTACTCCACAGCATAAGTTTTTCACTGTAGTGGATATATCTAATGTTTTTTTAGTATCCCACTACATGCAGACAGCAGGCTTCTTTTTGCATTTACCTATCAGGGCCAGCAATATACATACAGCAGATTACCACAAGGTTTTGTTGACTCACCAGCTATTTTTAATCACATACTGCGTCAACATTTGCAGGATTTGTTCTTGCCCCCTGGCACATTACTGTTGCAGTATGTTGATGATCTGCTATTTGCTGGCCCCATTGCTGCTTCTGTGCTCTCAGCCATGGAGCTCCTTCTGAAACACCTCTTTCAGAAAGGCTACAAATTATGCCGTAAAAAGGTATAGTTTTGTTGCCCTAGAGTTCATTATCTGGGCAGGCTAATCACATCCGGCGACTTCACGGTGTCTCCGTCCCAAAGGTCATCAATACTTTCACACCCTAAACCACGCACTGTCAGGGAAATGGTGTCATTTTGGGGTCTTACTGGATACAGCAGAAATTTTGTTCTAAATTACACTGGGCTTATTCAGCCACTACATGACCTCCTTAAGGAAGCAGGACACAAAAACCTCACATCACCCTTGCAATGGACCACTTCAGCTGATGGTGCTTTCCTTGAACTCACACAACTGATTTCACATGCGTGTTCACTAAAACCACCTGATTACTCTTCGCCATTTCATCTTGATGTTTTTGAACAGTCCAGTTTTGTGAACGCTGTACTGTACCAGAAGGGGGAAGGTACAGGGTCCAGGTCAGTTCTAATGTATTACAGCTCAACATTAGATAACATAGAGAAAGGACACCCACGATGCACACGTCATGTTTCAGCAATTGTGAAAGCATTCGAAAAAACCTCACACATCACAATGCAACATGCTGTGATTGTACACACCATGCATGGGGTAGCTGCATACCTACAAAGTGTACTGTTCACACTCTCAGCCAAAAGAACACAAAGATTGAAAAGAATATTGCAAACACCAAATGTCATTTACACAAGTGAAGGGACAAACATGGCAGAGGACATGTTTGCAGGTGAACCATATGATTGTTCAGCAATTGTGGAAACGGACATGAACGCTGTTCCAAATCGCCAAGCAGATGAAACTGAACATCCAGATTTGAACTTTTTTTGTGACGGTTGCTGCTATTGAAAAATGGATGGATCTCTGAGTGCCTCAAATGCAGTTGAAAAATATGATGAAGGGATAGGAGCATTTTAAACTGTAGAGGCAGGAATGGTAGATCTGCCTGCGTCTGCTCAAAAAGCTGTAGCTCTTACTAAAGCATGTCAGTATGCTAAACAACAAGAGGTAAACATATACACTGATTCAGCTTATGCCCACCAGGTTGCACATGTTGATTTACCACATTGGAAAAGAAAGGGATTTCTCACTTCAACCAGCACACCAATTAAACACTTAACAGAAATAGTTGAGCTGTTGGAGGCCATAGGTCAACCAAAGAGGCTGACATAATTATAGACCCTGGGAACAAAGCACAGACTTGAGTGAATACAATTTATCCTTTTTATTGCTAACAGTGGGTGTGTGGGTGCGTGGGTGCGTGTATGTACAGTGTGTATGTTGTGCGTGTGAAGATGAAGTGCAGTGCAGGAATCGTGCCCGGGGGAGAGCAGAACGCCGTTCAGCCTGGCAACCCTATAATGACAGAGCAGAGGTGTTAATTCTGTCCACGGAGCAAAGAGCTTGATAGTAATGGTTGCTTACTTTGCAGATGGTTGTGGAGCAGCTCAGGTTGGCCTTGAGGGCTGCAGCCAGGGAGACAGCGTCTGACTCCGTGCAGGGAATTGGGCTAGTAGCCCTGTAGTGGTGATGGAGGCTAGACCGCCGCCGGGAGGAGAGGATTCCACTGCTGGGGGAATCCACCTGTGCACAGGGGAAGACGACTGACAAAGATAAGTTTATGTTTATAATTAGGCTTACGTGAAGTGACGAGGAGATCAGGAACTCTGACGATGAGGCCAGGGATTTGGCTGTTGACGCGAGGCGTGTCAGAGGAGAATGACAGACGGCTCCGTGCGGAGTCTCAGGCAGGCCCGGTTATAAAGCCCGCTGGAGATTGGCAGCAGGTGTGCGTGCAGCTGTAGTTGATGACGGTCCTGAGGGAGCCATGACAGTACTCCCCCCCCCGAGAGGTGCCTCCTGGCACCTGACCCAGCCTACCCGGGTGCGTCCGATGGAAGTCCCTGATGAGCTGCTTATCAATCACGAATGACGGACGTACCCAGGACCTCCACTCGGGGCCATACCCCTCCCAGTCCACCAGGTACTGCAGGCCGTGACCCCAACGGCGGACATCCAGGATGGCGTTGACTCTCCAAGCCGGGTCGCCGTCAATCAATAATGGTGGCGGTGGAGTCTAGGGAGGGGGACAAAGAGGGCTGAAGCAGATGGGCTTCACCTGGGAGACATGAAATGTCGGACAGATGCGTGGGGGGGGGGAGCTAGGTGTACAGCCACAGGGTAAACAATACGTGTGATAGGGAAGGGGCCAATGAACCGCTGGGCCAACTTCTGTTTTTCAGCCTTCAAATTAATGTTCTGTGTAGACAGCCATACCTGTTGACCCACCTGGAACTGGGGAGCCAGTCTCCTGCGGCGATTAGCCGTCCTGGTGTTACGTTCAGCTGTGCGAAGGAGAGCTCTGCGGGTGGCAGCGCCTCATGTGGGAAGGACAGAAGGCACCACCACTTCCTTCTCCTCTTCGGGAAAAAGTGGGGGGTTGTAACCCAAAGAGGCCCTGAAGGGGGACATGCCAATCGCTGAGGAAACAGTCGAGTTATGGGCATACTTGATCCAGGGGAGGTGGCTGCTTCAAGACGATGGACTGGAGGCGATGACACAACGCAGAGCGGCCTCCAGCTCCTGATTGGCCCGCTCGCACTGCCCGTTGCTCTGCAGATGGTACCCGGATGACAGGCTCACCGTTGACCCCAGTGCGTTGCAGAACGCCCTCCAAACCTGGGACACGAATTGGGGACCACAATCAGAAACGACGTCAGTGGGGATCCCGTGGAGGCATATGACATGCTGTACCAGCAGGTCCGCTGTCTCCCGTGCCGTAGGAAGTCCCTGGAGAGGAACAAAGTGGGTGGCCTTAGAGAACCAGTCCACAATGGTGAGGACTGTGGTGAAGTGGTTGGAGGGTGGAAGACCAGTCACAAAGTCCAATGCTATATGGGACCAAGGACGGCTGGGAGCCGGCAGCGGGTAAAGGAGACCGGCCAGCGGAGAGGAAGACGTCTTCCCAGTGGCGCACTGAGCACAGGCACGGACATAAGCGGTGACATCCTTCCGAAGACCCGGCCACCAGAACGACCTCTGAAGGAGTTCCACCGTGCGGGGCACCCCTGGATGGCACGAAAACGAAAAGTCCTTGGGACTTCCTTGTTCACCATCTTTTCTTCATCCATCCTCCTCTCTCTCTTATTTTCTTTATTCATCAGCTCTTCAAAGTACTCCTTCCACCTTCTCAACACACTCTTGTCATTTGTTAGTACATTACCATTCCTGTCCTTAATCAGCCTAACCTACTGCACATCTTTTCCAGCTCAATCTGTCTAGCCAATTGATACAAGTCCTTTTCTCCTTCCTTAGTGTTTAGCTTTTCATACAACTCACTATATGCCTTTTCCTTTGCCACCTCTGTCTTTGCCATACACCTAGATTCCAAATACTCCTGTCTACTTTCGTCATCTCCCTGACTATCCCACTTCTTTCTTTGCCAACCTCTTCCTTTGAATACTTTCATGTACCTCCTCATTCCACCAACAAGTCTCCTTGTCTTCCTTCCTCTGTCCACTGGATACACCACATACCTTTCTACCCGTTTCCCTCAACACTTTTGCTGCATTTTCCCAGTCATCTGGTAATTCACCCCTACCACCCAGAGCCTGTATCAACTCCTTTCTGAACTCTGTGTGACCTTCTTCCTTTTGTAACTTCCCCCACTTAATCTTTGGTTCTGCCTTCACTCTCTTCCTTTTCTTGCTTTCCAAAGTCATCCAATAGGCTACCATCCGATGCTGTCTAGTTACATTTTCCCCTGCCACCACCTTGCAGTCGTCTATCTCTTTCAGATTTCTCCTTCTGCATAAGATGTAGTCCACCTGTGTGCACCTTCCTCCACTTTATTGTTGTATTTGTTGCTATTTATGTTGTTTGTTTAGATGTAGACACTTGTCAATAATTTACCATAGGATCTGCAGTGATTTTTTTTGCATTATAAATTTTTATATGAAAATTTTCTTTTGACTCCTTGAACTTGCATCTATCCACAAACAATCACTAGGGTCTACGTAGGGTTGCCGCCTTCAATGCAGAAAAATAAAGCCCCCCCCCCCTCCCTGTGGTAATGTGTGGGGCGCTAGCTGTGGTTTATCATAACTGTTATGCACCCCTCCATAGGGGAATTAGTCAGTGGTGCAGTCCCTGACACCTTAGAGTATACCTCCGCTACTTGCCAAGAGCTAGTGAGGAATTCCTCTTTAGCTCAGGGGTAGACTAAGAGGTTTCAGATCATGGTGTCATGGGTTTGAGTCTCGGCCTGGGATATTAGAAGGTGTATGTCTACTTTGCCTAAGGGTGAGAGTGACTTTGGAGGTGTATACCTTGCCTGAGGGTGAAAGTGACTTGGGTCTGTCCACCTTGACTGAAGGTCGAAAGGGACTTTGGCAATCCCAGGATTAGTAGGTGATTCTGGCCTTGGCCCAGAGAGTGGGTGATAACAGAAAAAGCGGGGGCCCGTCCAGGATATTAGGAGGTGTATGTCTACCTTGTCTAAGGGTGAAAGTGACTTCGGAAGTGTATGTCTACCTTGCCTGAGAGTGCATAACAATAACTTAATCATTGTTTAAATAAAGTATTAACATTGTATTCACAGGCCAAAGTTTGAAGTGCTTATTTGACAATGTTTATAACTTTCAAGTTCTAAAGTCAAAATGTTCCTGTTTACTACAAATGAAAGAACCCACTTAAAAAATCTGGGTGTGCAAATAATTTATCTAACATGAGAACTGTACAACTTGTTTATCAACATTTTTTAAAATTTTATTTACTGTTTAGTTGTATAGGGACAAGTATGTAGCATAGATTATTGCTACAGACCAAAGCATTTCTAGCCTAGGATAATTTGCAATGCCAGTCCCTAGCTGGGCTTTTAAAAAACACAAAACACAATATAAAACTACATAAAATACATACACAGTCCCAATAGTATACAATACAAACCAATAAGACAAGATACAACAAAACTAAAAGCAAGTTATTCATGACAACATGACTGTTCCCTCTCTGAAAATTGTTTCAAGTTCAATTTAAAATGATTCCAGTCTGTATCTAGTTTGAGTTCTGAAGGCAAAGTGTTCCACATCTTGATTCCACTAATGGAGAAAGCAGTTTGTCCAAATGATGATTTAGAGTGGTGTGAAAAAGTGTTTGCCCCTTCCTGATTTTTTTTTTTTTTTTAAATATTTTTGTCACACTTAAATGTTTCAGATCATCAAACAAATTTGAATATTAGACAAAGATAACACATCATCATAGCAGTCTGTCGTGGGCGACAATGACTGTTTCATTTAGGTCTGATTAGATTCCTCCACACAGCTCTGTCCTTATCCTTCCGCTGCCAGGAACTCCTGTCTATATCCAACTTCTTCGAGTTTCTTTTTACAGTGTCTTTAAATCTGCTGCCATTAGTTCATCAAAATTTGGTGGTTCATCCAGACTTGATACAGCTGGTCACTGCACTAGAGCTTCTTTAGCCTCTTCAGTGAGATCTCCAGGGTTATTTAGTAGTTGGTCAAAGTGGTCTGCAAATCTGTCCAGGATCTTGTCTTTCTCCTGCAAAACCGTTTCACCATCCATAGCCTTTAGTTGGATCAGTCCTCTTGGTTTAGGGCCGTAGAGTTCTCTCAAACCTGTGAAGAATGTTTTCATGTCCTTCCTGTCTGCTGCAGTTTGAAGTTCCTTTGCTTTTTCATCCCACCAGTTGGACTTCATCTCTCTGGTCCAGAGAGATGAAGTCCATCACCACTTGACCACTGGTCAAGTCCATCACCACCCCTCTCCTGGACCCGCTGCAGTTTGCCTACCGAGCCAACAGGTCTGTAGACGATGCAGTCAACCTGGCCCTCCACTCCATCCTGCAGCACCTGGACTCCCCGGGAACCTACGCCAGGATCCTGTTTGTGGACTTCAGCTCCGCATTCAACACCATCCGCCCCGCTCTGCTCCGGGACAAGCTGTCCCTGCTCAACGTGCCTGACTCCCTCTGCAGGTGGATCATCGACTTCCTGACGGACCGGAGGCAGCATGTGCGGCTGGGAAAGACTGTCTCAGACTATACTAGCATCAGCACCGGATCACCCCAGGGCTGTGTACTTTCCCCCCTACTCTTCTCCCTTTACACCAACTCCTGCACCTCCAGCCACCAGTCTGTCAAGTTGATCAAGTTTGCGGACGACACCACCCTCATCGGGCTCATCTCCAACGGCGACGAGTCCGCCTACAGGAGAGAGGTGGCCCAGCTGGCGTCCTGGTGCAGCAATAACAACCTGCAGCTGAACGCTCTGAAGACAGTGGAGATGATTGTAGACTTCAGGTAAGTCACTACTCCTCTGCCCCCCCTCACCCTCTCAGGCTCTCCCATCACCACTGCTGATTCCTTCCGCTTCCTAGGCACTACCATCACCAGGGACCTCAAATGGGAGCTGACCATCAGCTCACTCATCAAAAAAGCCCAGCAGAGGATGTTCTTCCTGCGGCAGCTGAGGAAGCTCAAGCTACCCACCAAGATGTTAGTGCAGTTCTACACAGCCATCATCGAGTCCATCCTCACCACCTCCATAACCGTGTGGTACGCAGGAGCCACTGCCAGGGACAGACTAAGGCTGCAGCGCGTCGTGCGCACTGCTGAGAAGGTGATCGGCTGCAAGCTCCCATCTCTCCAGGATCTGTACATCTCCAGGACCCGGAGGCGTGCTGGCCGGATCATAGCCGATCCCTCACACCCTGGTCATGTACTGTTTGCCCCCCTCCCCTCTGGTAGAAGACTTCGGTCCATCCAGACTAAAACCTCCCGTCACATAAACAGCTTCTTCCCCTCTGCCATTAGACTGCTGAACACTAAGTGACTCTCGTGCACCATGTACAGCAGCTCAACCAGACTCATGTCAATCATCACTGTTTTCTTCCTGCATTACCGACTGCACTATATAGTTCTCCACAGTATCTGCTGCTGGCTAATATATATTTTAACTGTTGACCAGTATCACTTAATCTTATCCTACACTTTATTACATGTATAGTTTATTTCTCTTATCTTATCATGTTTAATGTTGCAGCATTGTACCGAGACAAATTCCTAGTTTGTGTACTACATGAACAATGGCAATAAACCTGATTCTGATTCTGATTCTGATTCTGATTCTGGTGTACTTCTGTAGCTCACTCTGAGCCTTTGAGTATTTCTTCTTCTTTGACCTTGTGTTACACTGTAGGTTTTCCTGTCTAGCTGTATTCCTCACTTCTAGTAGTTTCTTCAGATGTTCATCATGCTCATCAAACCAATCTTGATGTTTCCTCTCAGGGTGGCCTAATACATCACTCACAGTCTGATACACCGTATCCTTCAGTGTTGCCCATTTCTCTTCTATGTCATTCTCTGAGTTGTTGTTGTCCCAGTCTTTCAAGTTTTCATCCATTTCCTGTGTAAGTTCTTCCTGCTTCTTTTGGCTTTTCAGTGCACTAGTGTTTAGCTTCCGTGGTGGCTTCGCACCCGTCCTGCAGTGCTGTTTTTGTCTGCAAATCCTTAATTTAGATCTCAGCATAACATGACCAGTACCACAGTCTGCACCTCTCATTGCTCTGGTGTCCAATACATCCCTTATGTCTCTCTGCCTTACTATAATGTAGTCTAACAAGTGCCAGTGCTTGGATCTTGGGTGCATCCATGTCTTCTTGTGTGTGTCCTTGTGCTTAAATAGAGTGTTGGTTATCACAAGGTTGTACTCTGAACATAGTGCAAGTAGAAGTTCTCCATTAACATAGGACTTGCCTACTCCATGACTGCCCAGCACTCCTTTCCATTTCTCAGTGTCCAAACCAATTCTGGCATTAAAATCTCCAACGAGTATCATCCTGTCATCAGTCGGTACACGCTAGATAGTCTCATGTAAATCACTGTAGAACTCTTCCTTCGCATCCTCTGTGTTGGTCATTGTTGGGGCATATACACTGATGAGTGTGGCATACATCTTCCGCTGTAGTGGGAGTCTCATAGTCATTATCCTGTCATTGATTGACACCAGTTCCCCATCAAGCATTGCTGCTATCTCCTTTCTAACTGCAAATCCCACTCCTGCTTTTCTCCTTTTTTGAGTTGATTTCCCACTCCAAAAGAAGATGTACTCATGGTCTTCCAAGCTGTCATATCTGACATATTATTCGGCCCAGGAAACACGCACGCAGGCTCAGACAGATTTGAAAGCTTTATTTACAGCAATGTTTGTGTGTGGATGCGTGTATGTGAGATATGAGTGTAATGTGGGTGGAGGATGCAGTCAGGACAGAGCAGTACGCCGTACGGCCAGGCAACCTTGTAGCGACGTGGTGGCTGGCGTGGCAAGTCCCAAGCCTGGGAGACAGCGTCCTGCTGTGCGTCCGGGGTGATGCAGCGAAGTGGAGGAGCAGCGTGACGAGGGAGAGCGAGTCCGCCGCCAAGGAATCCACCTGTGCACAGGGGAAGTCTGAACGGGAAAGGTAAGGCAATAATGACAGCTTACGTGTCAGATGAGTCGTCAGCAGGCCTGATGAGAAGGAAGTTGCTGAGTAGCTTACGCAGGGAGACAGACGGCTCCAGGCCGCAGCTCAGGGCAGGATGGTATAAATAGCTGAGCCTAACGAGGAGCAGGTGTGCGCGCAGCTGAGGTGGGAGCCCGTGAGCTGCGGGTGATGACAGCCTTCTGTGGCGATTGGCGGTGGAACTGTTGCGCGCTGCTGTGCGTAGAAGCGCGTCTCTGGTCTTGGTCCACACGCTCCGGCAGTGCCTGATGTGCGCCTGGATTGAAGGAACGGCCAGCTCACCCTCCTGCTCAGGGAAAACAGGGGGGTCGTACCCCAAGGACGCTCGAAAAGGTGACACTCCAGTAGCAGTGGACCGGGCCGAGTTGTGGGCGTATTCCACCCAGGTCAGGTAGGAGCTCCAAGACGAGGGGTTGGACGATGTCATGCAGCGCAGGGCGGCCTCCAACTCCTGGTTCATGCGCTCGCACTGCCCGTTGGACTGGGGTGATAACCAGAAGAGAGACTGACAGTAGCCCCCAAGGTGCTGCAAAAGCTCCTCCAAACCTGGGAGACAAACTGCGGACCTCGGTCCGAGACCACGTCCAGTGGAATTCCATGCAGCCTGACGACATGCTGGACCAGGAGATCGGCCGTCTCACGCGCCGAAGGGAGACCCTGAAGAGGCACAAAGTGAGCGGCCTTGGAGAACCTGTCCACAATGGTCAGAACCGTGTCATAGGTGTTAGAGACAGGGAGTCCGGTGACAAAGTCAAGGGCGATGTGTGACCAGGGCCTGCCCGGAACCGGCAGGGGCTGGAGTAGGCCCGCAGGTGGAGAGTTCGGAGACTTACCGGTGGCGCACTGGGGACAGGCCTGGACATACAGTAGTTGGTAACGTCCTTCTGAAGACCCGGCCACCAAAACAAGCGTTGCAGCCAACTCACCAAGCGGGTGATGCCAGGGTAACAGGAGAGTTTGGAGGTATGGGCCCAGTGGATCACTTCACCCCGAACCGCCGAAGGAACATACAGTCTCCTCTCTGGCCCCCCGCCGGGATCTGGCTTCGCCTCCTGAGCCTTCAGGATCTTGTCCTTGATGGACCATGCAATCGCCCCCATGACGCACGAATCGGGCAGGATGGTATGCTTGGACTTCTCTGGACCCTCTGGGGCGAATTGTCTGGACAGGGCGTCGGGCAACCCATTCTTCGAGCTGGACAGTACGTGATGGTAAAGTTGAAGCGAGTAAAGAATAGAGACCAGCGCGCCTGGCGGGCATTCAGGCGCCTCGCAGACCTCAGGTACTCGAGGTTCTTATGGTCCGTCCAGACCACAAAAGGCTGGGCTGCCCCCTCTAACCAGTGACGCCACTCCTGTAGTGCGAGCTTGACGGCGAGGAGCTCCCTGTCGCCGAAGTCATAATTTCGCTCTGCCGCCGATAGTTTCCTGGAGAAGCAGGCGCAGGGCCGCTTAACACCATCCACCGGTGATCGCTGGGACAGCACCGCTCCCACCCCCGTGTCGGACGCGTCGACCTCCACCAGACACTGAAGAGCGGGGTCAACCTGGGTCAGGACCCGGGAGGACGAGAACTCCACCTGGAGAGTCTTAAAGGCGGTGGCCGCTTCCTCAGACCACTGAAAAGGCACCTTCGATGACGTGAGGCGGGTCAGGGGGGATACGATGGCGCTGTAGTTGGGGACAAAGCGCCGGTAGAAATTAGAGAACCCGATGAATTGCTGCACCTGCTTCCTAGAGGTCAGCGTGGGCCACTTGACCACCACTTTAACCTTAGCGGGGTCGGGGAGGATCTGATTGTGTGAGATCACGAACCCCAGGAAGGAGGTGGTCTGGGCGTAGAATTCACACTTCTCTGCCTTAATGAACAAACGATTCTTCAGCAGACGTTGCAGGACCCGCCTCACATGGGCCTGGTGCTCCTCGCGTGATCTGGAGAAGATGAGTATGTCGTCGAGATAGACAAAGACGAATAATCCCAGGAAGTCCCACAGAACGTCGTTTATAAGGCGCTGGAAGATGGCAGGTGTGTTGGTGAGCCCGAACGGCATCACGAGATACTCGAAGTGGCCGCTGGGTGTCCTAAAGGCTGTCTTCCACTCGTCTCCCTCCCGGATCCTAACGAGATGGTAGGCGCTGCGGAGGTCAAGCTTGGTGAACCAGGTCGCCCCCTGGAGGGAGTGGAAAGCGGTGTCCATAAGTGGCAGGGTGTAGCGGTCCTTAATGGTGATGTCGTTTAACGCTCTGAAGTCAATACAGCGACGTAGGGACCCATCCTTCTTTTTTTTTCCACAATATCTTTATTGAACCTTTTTTTTTTTTTTTTTAACAAACATGATACAAACAATCAAACACTAACACTAAAGTACTACAAAAAAAAAAAAAAATGCCCTAAAAACACCAACAACCACCAACAAAATCAAGTCTTCAACAATGCTCCTCTGTTTAGTCTAGACAATCCAATACATTAGTATACATATTATGTTCACCAGTTTGGAATTTACAAGGTCCACACACATCATTCACCTTCTTCTTCAAGAGTTATGTTTAAATTTTTTACATAATCAATAAAAGGTCTCCATATATTCTCAAACACAATTTCCTTTGATTTCAGTATATATGTTATTCTTTCTAATGGAAGGTTTGTTAACATCTGTCTTAACCACTGAGTCACATCTGGTCTATGAGTCTTTTTCCATAATAGTGCAATACATTTTTTGGCATTAAGCAAACTGAGGTCTATGAATGTTCTTTCACTTTTATTGAAATTATGCTTTTCTGGGTACAGACCCAACAAAAACAGTTTAGGATTCAATATGATTTGTTTTGAGATTATTTTTTCAATTGTTACCCTCACCTCCTCCCAAAACATTCTTATTAATCTACATTCCCATAAACAATGAAATAGGGTTCCTTTACTTTCCATGCATTTTGTGCATGTATCTGGTATATTTTTGTTATATCTATTTAACTCCTCCGGTGTAACATACATCCGCATTAACCATTAGAAATGTATCAATTTAAGGCGTGCATTTATTGATTTGGTTTGAGCTTCTGTACAAGCCAATTCCCATTGTTCCTCTGAAATTTCAATTTGCAGATCTTCTTTCCAGTAGTTTAATCTTTTCAGTGAATTTTCACTTGAAGATAGTGTCAATGAGTTATAAAACTCTGAAATAATACCCTTTCTTTTACTATCTTTCATCATCATTTTTTCCAAGGATGAATAAATAGGTCGAGTGAGAGCTTTATTTTGATTTGATCGAATAAAGTTTCTAAGTTGAAGATATTTAAAAAAATGTGTTCTATTGAGATTAAATTTGATCCTCAGCTCTTCAAAAGACATTATGTTGTCTGCACATGGCAAATATAAATCCTGAATCTTTTGTATCCCTTTTAAATTCCATACTTTAAATACAGCGTCCGCTCTCCCTGGTTTAAAATATTGATTACCCCATATTGGACTAAATTGTGACAATAACTGTGGTTCTTTTAAATAGTTTTTAGCTTCACACCATATTTTGATCATATGCTTTACAAATGGATTTTTAACTTGTTTTTGTAATTTTTTTGCCGAATCTGAGTATATGAATACGGGAAGAGGTAAAGGTAAATTGTATGATTCCATTTCAGTCCAGTGAGGGAGATCATTTGATGAAAAATAATATGTCATAGACCTCAGTTGTGCTGAACAATAATACAACATAAAATTTGGACATTTCAGACCTCCACGATCAAATGGTAAATATAATAAAGACAAACGTAATCTAGCCCTCCTGTTGTTCCATATAAATTCCACTAACTTTTTTTTTATTCTTGAGAATAGATCTAAAGGTGGTGATAAGGGAATGTATTGAAATAAATAAAGTATTTTAGGTAAAATATTACTTTTAAGTATATTGATTCTCCCGATCATCGACATTGGTAGTGACATCCATCTCTGAGTTAACTCATTGATATCTGACATTAAGGCTTCATAGTTGACACTGGCGACTGATTCTAGCTTAGGCATAATTTGGATTCCTAAATATTTAAACTGATTTACAACATTGAATTGATTTACCTCAGGGGCTGGGTAATTTCTCTGGGTCTCATTTAGCATTAATATTGAAGATTTAGTTTTATTTATTTTATATCCTGATATTTCCCCAAAATTCTTTATTAAATTCAACAAGGTTGGAATTGATTTTTTTAGATTCGACATAAACAAAATTATATCATCGGCGTACAGGGAGATTTTATGTTCTGTTGGTCCAACTTTAATTCCATATATTTGTGAATGTAAACGTATCGCTATCGCTAAAGGTTCAATTGCCATAGTAAACAGTAAAGGTGAAAGTGGACAGCCTTGTCGACATCCTCTATTGATTTTTATTGGTTTTGAAATATTGTTATTTGTTAGGATTTCTGCTGTAGCATTATTGTATATTATTTGAACCCATTTTATGAAATTATTTCCAAGTCCAAACCTTTGTAGGACTTCAAAAAGAAAGGGCCATTCAACTCTATCAAAGGCCTTTTCGGCGTCCAATGATAGGAGAGCTGTATCCGGTGCTTCTTTATTAAAATAAATAATATTAAATAGTCTTCTTACATTATGGAAGCCTTGTCTACCCTTTATAAAGCCATTCTGATCTCGATTAATAATATTTGGTAAAATTTCTTGTATTCGTCTTGCTAAAATTTTACAGATTATCTTAAGGTCGGCGTTTAATAGGCTTATTGGTCTCATATTTTCACATTTATTAGAGGGCTTACCTGGTTTTGGCAGCAGTATAATTAAGGCATTATTTATGTATGATGGTAAATTATTATTTTGAAATGCTTCTAAAACCATTTCCAAAAAAGGTTTTATTAATTTATTCTTAAATTTTTTATAAAGGTCAACTGGAAGACCATCTGGTCCTGCACTTTTTCCTGATTTCATATTATCAATGGCTAGCCCAACTTCTTCTTGACTAATTTTAGACTCCAATATCTCCCTGTTTTCATTTGGAATACACGGTATAGATAGTTCGTTCAAAAACCCATTTAGTTTTGTTAAATCAGGTTCATTTTTGGTATCATATAATTTTTCATAGTAATCTCTAAAGGCTCTATTAATTTCTAAAGGATCTATAACTACCTGTCCGTTACTTATAATACTGGTAATTGGTGTTTTAATTTCCAATTGTTTAATCTGCCATGCTAATAATTTTCCTGATTTTTCACCTTGTTCATAAAAAGATTGTTTCAATCTTAGAAGACTCGAGGCAGCTCTATTCGCTGATTTTTTGTCGTATTCAGCTCTCAAAATCAGTAATTCATTCTCCAACCTTGGGTCACTTCCTGCATACACTTTTTCCTGAAGACTTTTTATTTTATGTTCCAATTTAGCTCTCTCCTCTCGAGTCTTCTTAGATTTTGATCCTGTATAACTAATAATATGTCCCCTAATAAAAGCTTTGAAAGCCTCCCACTTTACACATGCTGATGTTTGTGTAGTATTGATGTCAAAGAACTCGTCTATCTGTTTTTCTATATACTTGACAAATTCCTCATCCTGAAGCCATTTATGCTGAAATTGCCATCTACCTGATTCCTTTGTCAATTTTTTATCTACATATATTAGACAACAGGGTGCATGATCAGAAATCACGATGTTATCATAAAAGCAGTTTTGAATCTTGGACCTTAATTCTGTGGAAATCAAAAAATAATCAATACGTGAGAATGTCTTGTAGGTACTGGAATAACAAGAATAGGCTTTAACTTGTGGTTTCATTTCTCTCCATATATCTAACAATCTCAATTCTTTCATAAAATGATTAATAGTCATCCTACATCCAATGTGCGTACAATCCAGTCCTGTTGATCTATCCACACCTGGATTCAATGTACAATTAAAATCCCCTGCTATTATATGTTGCCCTGTAAGTGATGATAAGATGAGAAATAAATTAGCAAAGAACTTCTGATCATCTATATTGGGACCATATAAGTTCACAAGATTTATATTTTCTAATAGCAAAGAACCTTGAATGATTACATATCTTCCAAATTTGTCTCCAATTACATTTTTCACCTGAAAAGGAACTGATTTATGTATGAGAGTCATAACTCCCCTGGCTCGGGATGAAAATGAAGAGGTGAATACACTTCCCTGCCATCTACTCCTAATTCTTTTAACATCCTCCTCTATCAGATGAGTTTCTTGTAAAAACACAATTCTTGAACCCATGTCCTTTATTTTATTCATAACTTGTTTAAGTTTTTTTAAATTTTGTAGACCTCTGCAATTCCATGAAGTTAAATTAAGATTAACACTTTGGTCCATGATCAATAGAGAGTTTAGGATTACCTTGCAGTGTAAACATGCTCATACAGAGAAGCAAAAACATGAGTGGTTGAACATTCATCCTACAAACTACACACAAACAAATTTCCCCTTCCCACACTTGTGGCAAACCCCCCAAAATCAAAAGAAAAATTCTGTCTCCCGATATAGCCATCGACCGTTCCACACCCACGGGGAACAGCCTAAGCCACTCCTTCTTCATCCTCCCAATCACCCTAACTCTACTGCTTTTAATGACGTAACATTAACTCTCCTCTGTAGTTTTCCAACTTAACTCCAAAATTTTTAACAACTTTGTACATCAGTTTTTTTTTGTTTGTTTGTTTTGTTTTTGTTTTGTTTTTTAATATATAATACAATCTATATTTTGTAAACTTACTATTTACTTCAAGTCAGTCAGATGCCTGTGCAAATGCTTAATTATTCTACCTTATATTTTGTTCATGCTTAGCTCCCACCAGTCTCTTCTTCTTCTTTGATCTTCTTGATGAACTCCTGCGCCTCCTCTGGGGTCTTGAAGATGTGGGTTCTGCCCTCATACGTGGTCAGCAGTCTCGCAGGATAGATTACACCATGACGAATCCCAAGGTTGCGCAGCTCCTTACGTATGGGATCAAACTGCTTCCTCAATTGCTGGATTCCTGTGGCCAAATCTGGGTAGAACCGCACCTGCTGGTCCTGGTGTTTAATCTCTCCTTTAGCACGTGCAGCGTTGAAGATCTTCATCCTGTCTCTGTTACTAAGAAACTTCATAATTAAGGTCCTCGGCGGTCCCTTATCTCTCCGTGGGCCAATACGATGTGCTTTTTCCAGAACCACTGCTGATTGCAACTCCTCGCTGCCCAGCACCTCCGGAATCCACTTTTCCAGAAAGGAACATACGTCCCGACCTTCTGATTCCTCTGGAAGACCCACCAGCCTCAAATTATTCTGTCTCGACCGAGATTCCAAATCCAAAATATTATCTTCCAGAGATTTATTTTTTTTTTCCAAAGTATTTATTTTTTTTCCTTTAATTGAAGACGGGTGACGTCATCTTCAGCACTAGCGAGACGGAGCTCCATCTGCGCCGTTCGTTCTACACAGTCACCCAATTCCTTTCTTATTCCTTCCAACGCTGTCATAATCCCATCAAATCTAGAGGAAAAGTCCGCTCTCATTGAACTCATGGCAGCCATCAGCGCATCTGCGCCATTCCCCGCAGACATCGCACCGCCACCAGCCTCCTCCGCCATATATGGAGTTTTGTTTGCTGCGTCACAGACCTGAAAGTCCGTTAATTTGGACTGTTTCGGCGGCTCGCTTTTTCCTTTTCCTGGTTTTCCAGCCTTAGGCTTCGCCAACATATCCTCGCCCAAATGCTGGGATACGTTCTGTCCCAAATGAGAGAGTTATTTGCCGATTTTTTTTCTCCAGGAGCAGAGCAGAGCGAGACACGTCCGTCCTACGTGGCAGCCATAACCGGAAGTCGACCCATCCTTCTTGCCCATGAAGAAGAAGCCCGCGCCGAGCGGGGACGAGGAGGGGTGGATGATCCCAGCGCTGAGTGACTCCTTTATGTACGTATCCATCGCCTCGCGTTCCGGTGCAGAGAGACTGTAAAGGCGGCCAGAAGGCAGGGGTGCCCCCGGGCGGATGTTGATTGCACAGTCGTAGGGTTGATGCGGTGGAAGGGACAAGGCTCTGGGCTTACTAAATGCTGCCCCCAAGTCGTGGAACTCCTGCGGCACCAGGGTCAGGTCCGGGGGCTCAGAGACCGGGGCCGGCAGAGGGGCAGATGGAGCGCAAGCTGCCGACTGGAGGCAGGTGCCCAGGCAGAAGGTGCTCCAGGACAGGACGCTGCCAGTTCTCCAATCCAGGACAGGATTATGCAGCCGCAGCCAGGGGTAACCCAGAATGACACGGTCCGACAAGGAGGGCAGGATGTAGAGGGTCAGATCCTCCCGGTGGTTGCCGGAGACGATGATTGGAACTGGCTTTGTGCGGTGAGTAACTGTGCCCAGAGAAGAGCGTGAGAGTGTTACCAAGTTCAGGGGGTTAGGCAGCAGTTGGCTGGGTATGCCCAAACGGGTTGCCAGGCTCTTAGAAATAAAATTCTGCTCTGCCCCTGAATCCACCAGTGCGTGAGTCGAATGCCCGGTGGAGTTGTGGCAGAAACGTATGGGCAATGTGCAAGAAGATAGGGGATTAGATCGGTTGGAGTCCGCGAGGCCCCCTGTTGTGACTCGCGGACCTCCCCGTTTGGCTTCACCGGGCACAGCTCCACGGGATGCCGGTCATCTCCGCAGTACATGCAGAGACCCCGTTCCCACCGGTGTTGTCTCTCCGCTAGAGGGAGCCTAGTGCGCCCGATGGCCATGTCCTCTGGTTCATCGGCGGACTCCGGAGCTGGTAACGCCAGGGGGCGCGACTGAGCTGGACGGAGGGAAGCTCCGTGCGAGCGGTTGACAGACTTCCGCTCTGCAGCCCGTCCACGCAGCTTGTTGTCCAGGCTAATCGTGAGCGAGATCAGCTCAGAGAGTCGCCCTGGGAGATCCCGACCAGCTAGTTCCTCCCTCAGACCTGAATTGAGGCTACGGAGGAAAATGCTGCAGAGAGAAGCCTCTCCCCAGCCCACCTCCTCCGCAGCTACCCAGAAGTCGACCGCGTACTCCGCCGCGGACCGGGCTCCCTGTTGGAGACTGAGGAGCCGGTCCGCGAGGACGCTGTCAAGTTGGGAATGATCAAAGACTTCTAGAAAGTCCCGCACGAACCGGTCATACGAGAGGTTTGTGTAGCTGGGCTTCGTCATTACAGTGTAAGCCCAAGCTAACGCTCGCTCCTCCAGGAGGTTAGCCATGTACCCGATTCGGCTATGGTCTGAGGGAAAATCCTCGGGAACGCGCAGAAACACCGACTCACACTGCAGGATAAACCCCTTTGCTCCACCGAGTTTCCTGCTGAAGCGAGCAGGAGTTGGGATAGGTGTGAGATGGGTAGGCGCTCCCGAGCTAGGCTGGCCGGCCGTGGAAGCACCTGGAGCCACACCGCCAAGAGGACCCGGAGGGAAAGGCCGCGGAGGGTCCAGGCGGTCCAACCAATTGGTAATTGAGGTTAGCTGGTTCAAAATTACCTGCTGCTGATGAGCTATCAAATCTACCCAAGCCTTGAGGGTGGTAAAACGGCGTGCGAGCCCGCTGTCCTCTGGGCCGCTTTGCTGGAGCCGTACTGACATATTATTCAGCCCAGGAAACACGCACGCAGGCTCAGACAGATTTGAAAGCTTTATTTACAGCAATGTTTGTGTGTGGATGCGTGTATGTGAGATATGAGTGTAATGTGGGTGGAGGATGCAGTCAGGACAGAGCAGTACGCCGTACGGCCAGGCAACCTTGTAGCGGCACGGTGGCTGGCGTGGCAAGTCCCAAGCCTGGGAGACAGCATCCTGCTGTGCGTCCGGGGTGATGCAGCGAAGTGGAAGAGCAGCGTGACGAGGGAGAGTGAGTCCGCCGCCAAGGAATCCACCTGTGCACAGGGGAAGTCTGAACGGGAAAGGTAAGGCAATAGTGACAGCTTACGTGTCAGATGAGTCGTCAGCAGGCCTGATGAGAAGGAAGTTGCTGAGTAGCTTACGTAGGGAGACAGACGGCTCCAGGCCGCAGCTCAGGGCAGGATGGTATAAATAGCTGAGCCTAACGAGGAGCAGGTGTGCGCGCAGCTGAGGTGGGAGCACGTGAGCTGCGGGTGATGACAATATCAAGGCAATCTTGTTTCACTAAGTGCAGCTATGTCTACTTTGTACCTGTTCATTTCCAGGGCCACAAGTGCAGTCTGTCTTTCTGGGCGCTGTGATGTTGTTCTGTCCAGCAGAGTGCGTACATTCCATTCTGCTACACACAAGGCTGCTGTTTTCATCTTCTTTTGTCTTCCTGCTCCTAGCTTACTTTTCACTGCCTGTCGGAGGGTGAACAGATCAGATCAGCACGGACCTTGTTAGTCCGGGCGATGTCCGAGCTGGTATGAGTTGCTTTCTGATTGACCATTTCATGAAACTGCTTGCAAAGTATTTGAGTACCGCTAGCTTTTGCTGGACTAGTGGCACATTCTTGGCAGAAAAAGGTATTATCAGTAGCAAGGACAAGCCAAGACAAACTGACTCCAGTATCTGTTGCAGTGACTGACCAGATGATAGGTTTGTTTATCTCTGCTCTTTGTGTAGTGCATGTCACGATGCGCTGACTGGCACAGTCCACCACAGACCTTGCGACAGATGTGTTTATCTGCCAGGATGTCCAGTCTCACCCTCTGTAACTGGGAGTGGTCCACCACAGACATGTGGCAGATATTGCTTTTAGTTCTGCCAGGATGCCCTGTTTCACCCTCCATGCCCTAAGAAGGGTGGGGATGCCGGTTGAGTCGCCAGCGGCTCGACCCATGAGAAAGGTAGTACCGGTTTTCATTGTTATCTGGTAGCAAGCAAGCCAATGCCTGACCTGACAAAAAAAAAAAAAAAAAAGGGGGATGTAAGTCTAAGTTAAAAGCTGTCAATTTCTGACCAAAAAAAGTGGAATTTTATGGGTAAAAAGCTGCAACTTTAGCAAAAAGACAAAAAAAAAGTTTAAATTTTCAACTGTTTAAGACCTAAAATGCTGTAAATTAACAAACAAAAACTATAAGATTTGGGTAAAATGCTGCAAATGTAAGCTTTTTTTAAACTGCAAATTCAAGAGTAAGAAAAGTTCTAAATTCATGAGGCGAAAACTGCAAAATTATGAATAATAAAAAGCTGCAAATTTTCAAGTAAGAAGCTGCATATTTCTGAGTAAAATGGCTGTAACTCTGCAGGAAAATCCAGCAAATTTATGAGAAAAATTCTCACATTTACAACAGAATGTTCCTAATTTACACGAAAAATGATGTGATAAATTGGCGTGTGTTGGCCATTTTTAAATGACAGCCGTGAGGAGGAACTAAATGGTAGTGTTAAATCCTGCAGATCTGCCCTAATCAGCAGGGAAAAGGAGAAGAAGAGGAATAGGTGATCCCCAGCAGCAGAAATAATCCAGTTAACCCAGGAGGAGTAAACACATGACACGCAACAGATTACCCCCCCCCCCCCCATGGCATCAGTGGGAACAGCTGGGACAAACTTCACACCTCTGTCGATTTACATGTTCCCTTCTGAGGACAATTCAAACAGAGCTGCTGCTGAGATGGAAACCAACTGACCTCCTGGACAGGAACTAACAACTATTCAGACCTGTTAACACAATTTTATCAACAAAAGAACATGCCAAAGAACCAAGATTCCCTTTGATTTAACAGGATTACAGCCTGAATATTCTGGTCTGTGAATGAACAGAGCAGCCATGAGTGTTTCATGGAGTCACTCATTGAATTATAATGGTTAATCTAAGTCACAATTTCAGGAAACATAAACTTCAGGGAACACTTAAACCCATGACACATTGTTTTAAATTTTGCTGAATTTTGCTTTTTTTTTTTTTTTTTTTTTTTTCCCTCCTCGCTTTTCTTCCAGTCCTTATGGCCACTTTCTGATTGCTTTGAGTATTTAAAACATCATTTTAAGAACAATGTTAACTGACTTAAAGTACATTTCTAACTACACTATATCATACAATATAGATAGATAGATAGATAGATAGATAGATAGATAGATAGATAGATAGATGTACTTTATTGATCCCAAACTGGGAAATTACAGTGTAACAGCAGCATGACAGTAGACAACCAAACAACAGAAACACACACATGACAGACAAAGGGATTACCCATGGAAAGTAAAACTAACACGACTATAAAACCTATATACATCATAGTTTAATATATGATGACCCATATAAACACATGAATCATCCCATTGCACAAAGAAGGACTATCAGGAGCAGAGTGAAAACGTGAGGTACCAGTTAGTCTAAGGCGCAGTGTGGCAGCATAGCTATGACCAGAATACAACATCATAGTGAGTTATTGTACAGTGAAATTGCATGTGGCAGGAAAGATTTCCTGTACCTGGCCGTTCGACAATGAAGCTGTAGTAGTCTACTGGAGAAAGTGCTTCGCTGTCTATCTAGTGTGTGGTGGAGGGGGTGATCAGGATTGTCCATGATGGATTGCAATTTATTTAGTGTTCTCCTCTCTACCACTGTCTCAAAGGTCTCCGGTCTGAGACCAATTACAGAGCCAGCCCTCTTGATAATCTTGTCAAGTCTGTTGGTGTCGCTGGCCCTGACACTGCTACCCCAACAGACAGCAGCAAAGAAGATGGCGCTGGTGACAACGGTCTGGTAGAAAAGCTCCAGCACCCTGCTGCACATGTTGAAGGATCTCAGCTTTCTCAGGAAGTAGAGTCTGCTCATCCCCTTCTTGTGCGCAGCATCGGTGTTGGATCTCCAGTCCAACCCGCTGCTGATCCTGACACCCAGATATTTGTAGTCCTCAACCACACCCACATCCTCCCCCAATCTGCAGTGGCTGAGAAGGAGTCTTCCTCTTCCTGAAGTCAATCACCATCTCTCTGGTCTTGCTGACATTCAACCTCAGGTGATTCTTCTCTGTCCACTCCACAAATCTGTCTACCAGTGCCCTGTACTCCCCTTCCTCTCCTCTTCTTATACACCCCACAACAGCTGAGTCATCAGAGAATTTCTGCAGGTGGCATGACTCAGTGTTGTACTGAAAGTCAGTGGTGTATAAGGTAAAAAGAAAAGGAAAGAGCACAGTCTGCCGTGGAGCTCCCGTATCACTAGCCACCACTCCAAACAAGACATTGCACAGCCGGACAAACTGTGGTCTGCCTGTCAGGTAGTCAGTAATCCAGGAGATCGCAGAGCTGTCAACCCCATCACCCGCAGCTTCTCACCCAGCAGCAGTGGCTGGATGGTGTTAAAGGCACTGGAGAAATCAAAAAAAGTGATTCTCACAGTATCTCCTCCACCATCCAGGTGCAGATGGGCTCATTGCAGCAGGTAGATGACAGCATCTTCAACTCCTAAATGGGGCTGATATGCAAACTGCAGAGGGTCCAGCCACGTCTTCATCCGCGGCCTCAGGTGGGCTAAGACCAGTGTCTCCAGGACCTTCATCACATGAGATGTGAGGGCAACTGGTCGGTAGTCATTCAAATCCGATGGAGAGGACTTCTTGGGGACAGGAACCAGGCAGGATGTCTTCCACAGCACCGGTACTCTCTCCAGACTCAGGCTGAGGTTGTACAGGTGTTTCAGTACCGGAGCTAGTTGGTTGGCACAGGTCCTCAGGGTCCTTGTGGAGATGCCATCAGGGCCTGAAGCCCTCCGCTGATGGAGTCTCTCCAGCTGTTTCTCCACCTGATCTGTAGTCACCGTGAAGTGAGGGAGGGTCCTGGTGCCCCCTGAGGAGGAGGAGGGGGGAGATGGAGAGAGGTTCTGTACAGGAGGGTGGGTGGGGAGGGGTGCGTGGGGGTCTGGTTGTGTTGCTCGGGTGACAGACTGTGAGTTGAACCTATTAAAAAACAGATTCAGTTCCTCAGCTCTCTCCTGGCTCCCAGATGGCTGCCCGACTCTCCCCTTGCACCCAATTATTTGTTTCATTCCCTCCCACACATCTTCAATGTTGTTTTGCCTGAGTTTATCTTCCAACTTCCTCCTATAATTGTCCTTGCACCTCCTCAGCATCTCTCTCAGCTCATGCTGCACTCCCCTCAGCTTCTCCTTGTATCCAGCCCTAAAAGTTCTCTTCTTTTTGTTCAGAAGTGCTTTCAGGTCACTGGTGACCATGGTCTGTTGTTGGAGAAGCAGTGTACAGTCTGAGCTGGCATGGTCATGTCTTCACAGAATCTAATGTATTCTGTGATGCAGTCAGTCATATTGTCTATGTCCACCTCACGTGGTTCACAGAGTACGCTCCAGTCTGTGGTCTCAAAGCAGTCCTGTAGTGCATCAGCAGCCTCCTGTGTCCGCCTCCTCACAGTCCATGTATAAGCAGGTTGCCTTTGCACAAGGAGAATGTACTTGGGTGTTAACATGACCATGCAGTGATCCGATTTGCCAATGGGTGTAGAGCTATGGCACTATATGCATCACTGACATTGGCATACAGTAAATCCAGTGTTTTGTTCTCTCTGGTGGGACAGTCAACAAACTGGTGAAAGTTTGGTAGTGTTTTTCCCACTGAGACATGGTTAAAGTCACCTGTGATGGCCATGAATGCATCCGGGTGCTTCTCCAGTAGTGTGGCCGCAGTGGAGCTGATGACGTCACAGGCCACCGCTGCGTCAGCTGATGGAGGGACGTAGACGATAATAATTAAAGCGCACTTCATTTCTCGCGGCATATAATAAGGTCTCATACTAACAGCCAGCAGTTCAATGTCCGGGCTGCAGCACTTTTCCGTCACATAAATGTGTCTAGGATTACACCACTGCTCATTAACAAGAAGTGCCACTCCTCCTCCTCTCTTTTTCCTGCTGCTTTTCACGTCTCTGTCCCCCTGTATAGTCTTGAAGCCAGGTATCGCTATGTTTACATCTGGGATCTATGAGTGTAACCACGTCTCCGTAAAATACATGAAACTACACTCACGATACTCCTTTTGCGTCCCGGCCAGTGCTGTAAGCTCATCTGTTTTATTTCCCAACGATCGCACGTTCCCGGTGATGACCATCAGTACAGCCGGCTTTGCTTCCTCCTCCTCCTCCTCACCTTCGCTCCAGCCCTTCGCCCGCGGTGTCTCCTCTTCAGCTCATCTGGGATGAGGGGCTTCACTGCCGGCTGCAGCGCTCCAGGCTCCGGCCTCCTCAGCGCAATCAGCTGTTCGCGTGTGTAAACAATGCGTCCACCCCTACCTCAGTTGATCTCCATTGCCTGAGGAAGAGAAAAGAAAAGAAAAACTTGAGAAAGACCGGGCTAACATAGATAAAAAGTTGGTCCATTCTTAGTCCGAGTATTCCTACAGAGCCCTGGTTAATAAGAGACACACTATATACAGGTATAAACAGACACGAGAGGGTTGCTGCTGGTACGGCCGCCCTGCCTCCGGCGCCATTAAAAAAAAAAAAAAAAATGCTGTTTAACATACAATTTCATTTGATCCCATTCTTAGTTCAAACAAGCAGAATATTTGCAACCAACTTAATTAAGACTTGAACTAAAAACAATCAATCTGAATACAACTGGGAGCGTTTAAGAATAAATAAATAAATCCCTGATTGATGGAGCCTTGAGTATTTTTATCATGTTTATAGTCAGCTTCATGTGTGCCTGTGTTTGTGTCTATGTTGAATGTAATTTGTGGCTTGTAAATATGGATGTCACCAGACTGCAAAACAAATCTACCTACGGGTACAAATAAAGTAACCTGAACCTGAACCTGAACCTGTTTTTAAGAGGTTGCTGTTCCAGTTAAAAGTCTCAAGTGTTGAAGAGTCCACCTTTGTATAAAATGGCCAAGTCAGTATACTACAAAAGGCTCAAAGTCGCTAAGATAATCCAAAGGTTAAACCGGCTGTTGGTGTCATTTAAACCCTGCATGGCTTCGACAACATGGAGCCGGCATTTCACTTTGAAACAGATGGCAGCGACCTATTGCAAACAAGCAACTTTAAACCACACATAACACTAAAGTTAAGAGCATTGCAAGAAGGAAAATAGTTTAATATAAAACACAGCTGTCTTACCTTGAAATGTCCTTTACAAATGAAGATATTCAAACTGAAGAACAAAGATAACACAAGCAAACACAAAATGTTTTTTTAAAATGAAGGTGTTTATTATTAAGGGTAAAAAAAAAAAACTCCAAACCTACATGGCCCTGTGTGAAAAAGTGACCCCCCCCCCCACTGTGGTTTATCACATCTTTGGAAAGCTTAGTTCAATTTCTCTAGCCACACCCAGGCCTGATTACTGCCACACCTGTTCTCAATCAAGAAATCACTTAAAGAGGACCTGCCTGACAAAGTGAAGTAGACCAAAAGATCCGCAAAAGCTAGACGTCATGCTGTGATCCAAAGAAATTCAGGAATAAATGAGAAACAAAGTAACTGAGATCTATCAGTCTGGGAAAGGTTACAAAGTCATTTCTAACAAACCACAGTGAGAGCCATTATCCACAAATGGTGAAAACATGGAACAGTGGTGAACCTTCCCAGGAGTGGCTGGCTGACCAAAATTATCCCAAGAGGTCACAAAAGACCCCACAACAACATCCAAAGAACTGCAGGCCTCACTTGCCTCAGTTAAGGTCAGTGTTCATGACTCCACCATAAGAAGGAGACTGGGCAAAAATGGCCTGCATGGCAGAGTTCCAAGACAAGAACCGCTGCTCAGCAAAAAGAACATAAAGGCTCATCTCAGTTTTGCCAGAAAATATCTTGATGATCCCCAAGACTTTTGGCAAAATACTCAGTGGACTGATGAGACAAAAGTTGAACTTTTTGGAAGGTGTGTGTTCCATTACATCTGGCGTAAAAGTAACACAGCATTTTGGAAAAGGAACATCATACAGTATACAACTAGGAAAATACCGGTCGCTATGGAGGGTGAGAATATGTATGGGTACATAATCATACTGTTATGTCCGTGGGTTTCTACTTTAGATTACCACTCGGAGGAACAAACACAAAGACGCACACGGCTGCAGGTCATTAGCTTGCTTGTTTACTCAGGCATACGCACATGTACACACATGCACATACACAAACACATGAGTTCAGTTCAATGAGCACACTCTTATACTATTGGCGATGCCACAGGGTACAGCGCCCACCAATGGGGTGGCATATGCAAATGCAACTCATACAACTCATACAACTCCCATACATCACATCTCCTCCCCACTAAATGTTGTACCCACCCCCAAGATACACAAAGCAAACAACTTTTATTATTTTAAAAACACACACTAGCCTTGAGGCTGGGAGTAGACGATCCCAAACCCCTGAGTCAGTCAAGGGTTTATTCTGCCCTTTTGGTGAGACGTGACTCTCTCATCTAACACATAAAAAAGGTCTCTTATTCAAAAATGTCCAACATATGTCTCTTAAAAGTATCTTAAACAAAGTTTATGGAACATAACGCTCTGGTGGTTTAGTAATACGAGAAGGATATCTCTTACCAGTCTCTGGAGATGATGTGGTGTTTCCCTCTCAGGTTACCTGGGGTAGTGGTGAGGGGTCACTCACAGGAACCGGAGTAGCTGGTTCTGGAACAGTCTTTTCCAGCACAGGCAGGTCTGCTGAAATGCACGACGATGCAGCTCCGCCGTCGTCTGTAGAGGTATCCCATTCAACAACCCTGGCCAGCATCTGGTCCGCGTGTCGCCTCCAGTGCTGCGATGCGCCGATGTTGACGGTGTAGGATACAGGGCCAGTCTCAGCTGAAACAACCCCTGGTATCCACTTCTTCTCTCCTCTCCCGTAATCCCGAACAAGAACTGGGTCTCCCACCTTAAACGTTCTGGCTTTTGCATGCATTCCTCGATACGCACACTGTGCCTCTTGTGCTTTCTCTACCTCTGATGTCACGCTAGGCTTCAACAGGTCCAATCGAGATCGCAACTTGCGATGCATGAAAAGCATAGACGGGGACTCCTTTGTTGTAGAGTGTGGAGTGTTACGGTACGTGAGTAGAAAGGCGTCCAGTCGGTGTTGTATGGAAGTGGTTCCAGTGGAACGCTTCAGTGACTGCTTGAATGTCTGTACAAAACGTTCTGCAAGACCATTTGTTGATGGATGGAATGGTGCAGAGCGAATGTGCTTTACTCCATTGCCTTTCGTAAAAGTGTCAAACTCATGTGAGGTAAACTGAGGACCATTATCGCTCACTAACACCTCAGGGAGCCCATAGCGACTAAATAACCCTCGGAGCACCTGGATGGTATTAGCCGTTTTAGTGGAACTCATAAGGTGTACCTCAGGCCATTTTGAATGGGCGTCTACAACCACCATAAACATTTGGCCCTGAAACGGCCCAGCAAAGTCAACATGAATTCTCTGCCATGGGGATCCAGGCCAGGTCCATGGGTGGAGTGGTGCTGGTCCCGGTGCTTTCTGCGTGAATTGACAGGACTGGCATGTTTTTGAGACCTGTTCAATTTGAGCGTCAATTCTGGGCCACCACATGTAACTGCGGGCGACAGCTTTCATTTTGACAACACCTGGGTGTCCAGTATGCAGTTCCGACAGCAGTCGTGATCTCAATTTTGAGGGAATGACGACGCGCACACCCCACATAAGACAACCTTGCTGGAGTGTCAACTCATCCCTCCGGCTGATGAATGGCGCCAATGTACTGGTCACATCCTGGACCCTCGGAAAGCGACCTGTGGAGACCATCTCCAGGACTTGAGCAAGGACAGGATCACCTCTGCTCTCTCAGCAGATTTCTCGACAGTTCACAGGTAAGGCTTCTAGGTGTTTAATATGAAAACTGTCCACAGTACTGATTCTCTCTCTTGATGATGTTGGTAATGGAAGGCGTGAAAGCCCATCCGCATTTCCATGATGAGCTGCCTCTCGGTACTGTATGATGTAATTATGGGCAGCTAACAGGAGAGCCCACCGCTGCATTCTAGCAGCAGCCATAGATGGTGTGGCTTTGCACGGACTCAGAATAGTGGTCAATGGGCGATGATCTGTAAGGAGTGTAAACTGCCTGCCATACAGATAATGATGGAATTTACGAACTCCAAATATAATGCCAAGAGCTTCGCGCTCAATATGGGCATAATTGCGTTCTGCCTTATTCAGAGTCCTTGATGCAAAAGCTATGGGCCTCTCTTGTCCATTCGGGAGAATGTGTGAGATGACACTACCTACACCATAAGGTGATGCGTCACACGCCAACCGAATGGGAAGTTGTGGATCATAATGGGTTAACACGCTTTGAGAGAGTAACTGCTCTTTTGCCTCTTTGAAAGATGCAGCACATTCAGATGTCCATTGCCATTGTTTTCCTTTACACAACAGAGTATTCAGTGGGCTTAGGATAGATGACAAGTTGGGGATAAATCTGCTGTAATAATTAATTAGCCCCAAGAAAGAACGTAACTGACTCACGTCTGTAGGTGCAGGAGCCTCCACAATTGCCCTGACTTTCTCTGGTGCCTTGTGTAGACCCTGGGCATCAATGACGTGACCCAGATATTCCAGTGAATCCTTGAAAAATTCACATTTTTCCTTCCGTACTCGCAAACCGAATTCTTCCAAGCGCCCTAGGACTGCATCCAGATTTTTCAGATGCTGCACACGATCCTGTCCACTGACCAATATATCCTCTAGGTAACAGTGAACGTTCGACAGACCCCGGAGGACTTGGTCCATGGCACGCTGGAATATCGCTGGTGCTGAGGTAATTCCAAATGCCAGCCTGTTATAACAAAACAGACCCTTGGATGTAGTTATTGTGAGATATTTTCTGGAATTTCCCTCTATCACCATTTGCAAATAGGCATGAGATAAGTCCAGTTTACTAAAATGCTGCCCCCCCCCCCGACAGTGATGCGAATAGATCTTCAATGCGTGGAATTGGGTATTTCTCCACACACAGGGCAGGATTAACTGTGACTTTAAAATCCCCACATATCCTAACATCTCCGTTCTTTTTCACAACGGGCACAATGGGTGTTGCCCATTCACTGAATTTGACAGGGGATATAATGCCCTGCTCACACAATCGGTCAATTTCAGCCTCCACTTTTGGCCTAAGGGCATAGGGAACGACTCTCGCTTGACAGAACCGTGGCACATGATCCGGCTTCAGCGCTATGGCTACCTCCATGCCTTTCAGAGTGCCTAATTCTTTTTTAAAGACCTCTGCATGTCTTTGTAGCACGCCCTCTAGCGTCTCCTCCCGGACCGTCTTTATTTCTCGCCAGTCAATTTGAATCCTCCGCAGCGACTCCCGACCAAAAAGTGGGGGTGAACTTCCCCGAACCACATACAGTGGTAGTCTAGCCCACTGCTTGTTCATCCTCACTGAAACGGTGATGACACCCTCTGCTGGAATCACCTCGCCCGTATATGTTTTCAACATTATATGGGTTTGGCGCAAGGGCAAGTCCTTAAAGTGTGCATCATACAGTTTTCTTGAAATCAGAGAAACGGCAGCACCGGTATCTAATTCCATGATAATCCTTTTACCTTCAATTTTTGGTTTAACACACATGTATGACAAATTACTCTGCTGAGACACCATATGCAGGCTCACTTCAGTGTCTGTAGTGCTACCATCACTAGATATTTCTTTTACATCCAATTGGTGCACCCTTTTTTTCTTTTTAGCGTTATACTCCACTGGTTTCTCCTTATTTACAGTCTCTTTGTTCCTGCACATTTTCGAGATATGTCCTCTCTTACCACATTTATGGCATTTTTGCTCCTTATAAAAACAATCGCTCTCTTTGTGGTTCATTTTTCCACAGCGCGAACATTTCGTGTGTTGTTTGTCGTGTGGTGACAGTACATGCACTTTCAGCGCGTTGCTCAGCTGATGTGTCTCGTGAGCTACTGTCTCCATTGACACGGCTAGTTTCATTGCTTTGGAAAAAGTAAGCTTCTCCTCCGTCAGCAATTTTTTTTGGATAGCTTCTATATTCAATCCACACACGAGCCTATCCCTCAATGCATCCTGCAGGTGCGTACCAAACTCACAGTGTTCAGAAAGCTTTTTAATGACTGCTATATATTGCGTCACAGTTTCTCCCTCTTGTTGGTTCCGTTTATGAAAGCGAAATCTTTCAGCAATCACAATTGGCTTTGGGGAAAAGTGGTCTTTCAAAACTTCCGTGAGTTGAGCATACGTCTTAGCCCCTGGCTTATCTGGAGCTACGAGGCTACGTAAAAGTCCATATGTTGACGCACCAATTACACTTAAGAAAACAGCAAGCTTTTTCTCCTCTGCAATACCATTTGCCATTACAAAATGCTCAAACCTCTCAAAGTAGGTTGTCCACTGCTCCACTGACTCGTCGAATGGGTTAATGTGTCCAATAACTCCAGCCATGGCGTGCAGTCAGCTAGTGTTTAGCAATCTTGTCACCTGACGTCCTGTCACCCGGCGTCCTGTCACCCGGCATCCTGTCACCTGGCGTCCTGTCACCTGGCGTGCCGCGCCCAGCCAAACTCCCACCAGGACCAACGTTCCTCTTCCTCTGTCACTCGCAGTCAATACCGCGGCGAGACTTGGAAACCTAAAGTTATCCTCGTCGCCAATGATGTTATGTCCGTGGGTTTCTACTTTAGATTACCACTCGGAGGAACAAACACAAAGACGCACACAGCTGCAGGTCATTAGCTTGCTCGTTTACTCAGGCATACGCACACGTACACACATGCACATACACAAACACATGAGTTCAGTTCAGTGAGCACACTCTTATACTATTGGCGATGCCACAGGGTACAGCGCCCACCAATGGGGTGGCATATGCAAATGCAACTCATACAACTCATACAACTCCCATACATCACACATACCATGTAGGACAACTAAGTAGACGGTTGTGCTGTTTCATTCCATCTAGCTACAATGCTCCGCACTGTGTGTGTTTATATATTTACATATTTATTCCATCTAGCTACAATGCTCCGCACTGTGTTTATATATTCATATATCTATTCCATCTAGCTACAATGCTCCGCACTGTGTGTTTATATACTCATATATTTATTCCATCCAGCTACAATGCTCCGCACTGTGTTTATATATTTATATATCTATCCCATCTAGCTACAATGCTCCGCACTGTGTGTCTATATATATATATTTATATGTATATGTACATATGTATACTTGCTGCTCTTGTTTTTTTCTCTTGCCTTCTGATTGTTGCTCTGAGTGTTGCTATCCCTGTGCTGTTGCAATCCTGGAATTTCCCTATTGTGGGACTAATAAAGGCTTATCTTATCTCTTATCTTATCTTATACCAACAGTAAAATATGGTGGTAGTCGTGTGATGGTCTGGGGCTGTTTTGCTGCTTGAGGACCTGGAAGACTTGCTGTGGTAAATGGAACCATGAATTCTGCTGTCTACCAAAAAATCCTGAAGAAGAATGTCCGGCCATCTGTTCGTGACCTCAAGCTGAAGCACACTTGGGTTCTGCATGATCCAAAACACACCAGCAAGTCCACCTCTGAATGGCTTCAGAAAAACAAAATGAAGACTTTGCAGTGGCCTAATCAAAGTCCTGACCTGAATCCGATTGAGATGCTGTAGCATTGGCCTTAGAAAGGCAGTTCATGGTCGAAAACCCTCCAAAGTGGCTGAATTACTACAATTCTGCAAAGATGAGTGGGCCAAAATTCCTCCACAGCACTGTAAAAGACTCATTGCCAGTTATCGCAAATGCTTGATTGCAGTTGCTGCTGCTAAGGTTGGCCCAACCAGTTATTAGGTTGAGGGGGCAATCACTTTTTTTTTTACACAGGGTCATATAGGTTTGGATTTTTTTTTTACCCTTAATAATAAACACCTTCATTTAAAAACTACATTTTGTGTTTACTTGTGTTATCTTTGTCTAATCTTTAAATTTGTTTGATGATCTGAAACATTTAATTGTGACAAACATACAAAAAAATGAGAAACCAGGAAGGGGCAAACACTTTTTCATACCACTGTATGTAAAGGGACCTTACAGTTCCCACTGGATGCTCCTCATGTTACTGAGCCTACAACTCTAAGAGGAATCACAAGGTCACTAAGGACCTGAGGAGCCTGGTTGTGCAGGCATTTATAGATGAGTTTTAGATTTGCAAATTTAACCCTTTAACTGCCCCAGGCGCCATATGGCGACAGGGACAGTTAAAGGGTGGTCAAGGTCCCCCCCAGTGGTCAAGAGTGGTAAAAAATATTTGTCAGTAAAATAGTTCAGATTTCCAAGGCTACAATTTGAAAGTTACAAGAGATAATGGCTTACTATCAATTAGAAAGATGTAGAATATGATCCAAAGTTTCAGATAGGAATAAATTTACGCATCTAATTTGCATAATGTCACGGCAGCTATATAAATTACATAACTCAGTCAAAAGTGGACTTTGGACACATTTACATAAAGAATGGTCCGTTTTTTTGGCGCCGATTTGTCTACAGGGGTATATTTTTATCTAATCTTCAAAGTATAGGAACCAGAAAATCAATAAACTGTAAAAAAACCCCCAAACATATATTTTCATATTCACATAGTTGGGGGACATCAATAAGTTGACATGTGCAGTTGCTGCGCTGTGCCACTGGGGGTGCGTGACCTGTCCATTTAATCTGGGCAATTAATGAAGTGCTCAAAACTTAACAAATTTAATTTCTTTACAGCATATCTGGTTTTAATGAAGTGCTCAAAACTTAACATATTTAATTTCTTTACAATATAACAGTGATGTGCTCTTATTGGCTTTCTGTCCAAAATTTTAATTTTCTATTTGTGTAGAGTCTAACTTTGCAGTTTGCCTTGTACTTGTTGTGTTTGACGCTGTCAAGCCCACCATTGAGTGCTTCCCACTCACGTCATACTTTTTCCAACTTTTACGTTTGATGAATGGGGCGACTTCTTGGGACAGATGGCAAGCTGCTGCTGAGCCCAACTGACTATCTCTCACCCAATTGCTCTTGAGCGATGACCTCACGTGTGGTGTGCAAAAGTAAACAAATCAACCAACAACTACTGAGTAGGAGGGCAACATGCAGAATGCGGATGAAATGATGCTGCATTAAAGGCACCCAGTAAATACAGGACAAACTGTTTCTGTATTGATTCAATACAAGAAACATTATTTTAGAACAGAAGAATAAAATAGAATAGAATAGGCTTTATTGTCATTGTACAGTAGTACAGTAGAACGAAATTGTGGGTGCTCCACAGGCTACTGCACAATAAAGTAAGGGAGAAGGATTAGATAAAACACAGTTACAGAACACACGATTAAACACACGACTGAAATAAAAATAAATGGAAATAAAAATAAAATAAGAATAAAAATGACCCAGGATTATGGAAATATACACAGGTATGGTAGTGGCTACACGAGTGGAACTATGTACATAAGAGTGCAGAGTGCAGACACACAATTGAGCACACAACTGAATAAAATGGCCCAAGGATTATGGAAAATACACATAATGGTGGTTTCACGGATAGGTCATTATACATGAAAGTGATGAGTGCAAAGACAGGTGAGTTATTGTTGTCATGATCTGAGCACGGAGGATTCCGCTGTGCTCAGTCTCACGGTCTTTTTCCATATTTGTATATTTGTTGTATTTTGAGTTCTTTGGTTCCTGTCATTTCATCCTTGGTTGGTTTTCATATATCTTGTATTATTTCTTAATTCTACTCATTCTCCTGTTTATGTTCATTGTAGTCTTGCTACTTATTTATTTGGTATTTATATTTATCCCTCAGTCTTTATTTGTTGGCATTTTAGTTCTCGCTTTATATTTGTACTTTTGTGTTCTCTCTCTCTCTCTCTCTCTCTCTCTCTCCGGGGCTGCCGCTGTCAGTGGCACTTCCAAGTTTTGCTCCGTTGTGGGCGGTGCTCCTGCCAAGCTGTCAGTCCTGTCTTCTCCCCTCTCATTACTCACAGCTGATCTCAGTTTGTAATCACTGTTACCTCCTGCCCGCTCATGTGATTCTCACCTGGTATCATTTGTTATGATTGAATTCCTGCCTTATTTAAAAGGGGCCTTTTCATTCACCCCTGGTCAGAGTCTCATCATTGTTACTACCTACTCCGTTAGAACCTGCTTCCTGTTCTAATGCCATCCTGTTCTCTTCCCGTTTTTCGTCTCATCGTAAGTTTATGTTTGTGCGCCGTTTGGATTTGTGTTTTCTTAATGAATACTACAAACTGCAGTCCAGCGCTTGGGTCTTCTTCTCTGTCCCGCAGGGGCAACTCATGACAGTAAACTCTGACCAACTTGAGACCCAGCTGCTGTAGTTTGTGGTTTTTTGTTTCATTCACCTGTTTTCCACTGGAGCAATTTTCAGCATATTCCATGGTCACACCTCTTCAATGGGCGGACAAGGGAACCTGATGAGGCTGGGTTGGGAGGTCTGCAAAATGCTGATGGAGATGGACGATCTTGTCTTCAATGCCTGGAGGGCTTCTATGCCCAAAGATGCCCTCTGGTACCTGGGGCTCGCGGAGGCAACTGCTCGCTGGTGCCCTCAGCTCACAGAGCATGCTGAGGGGGCGGAGAGGATGTCGCTGGTGGCGGCTTTGCAACATGAGAACAGTGGGATTTCTCATCGTAAGTTTACTGTATGTTCGTGCACTGCTTGGATTTGTGCTTTTTTAATAAATACTACAAACTGCAGTCCAACGCTTGGGTCTCCTTCTCTGCCCCGTGGGGGTGATTCATGACAATTGTGATAATTAAAAGGTCCTCAGTTCTGAGCATGTGTGTTCCAAGGGAGGAGGAAGGAGCCTCTGACTGTTTGCAGTTCGGATGGCCCAGGGGAAGAAACTGTCAGTCTGGAGGTGTGGGACATGATTGATCTGAACCATCGTCCAGAGGGAAGCAGGTCGAACAGGTGGTGGGCGGGATGTAAGGGGTCTCCTGTGATGGCCTTTATCCTTCTGAGTCAGGAGGATCTGGCGATATCTTCCAAGGAGGGCAGAGGGCTGCTGATAATTTTTAAGGTGGTGTTGATGACCCTCTGCACTGTAAAAATTCAAAATTAGATAGTTGGCAGAATCTTTTCTGTTAACCAATCAATAATAACAGGAGTAATACTATTTCTCAGCTTGTCTTTTATTGAAGCAGGCAGAGAGTCAGACACAGCTGTGGGTCCTTCGCACCACAATCTGGTGAAAGACCCAGAACAACGGTTACAGACAGATACATATAGCTTCAAGTTACTGGGCGTTCTCAGTAACTTTCCAACAAAAGCCTAGTCCTTGTCCAAACTGGTTCCAACCGGTGTTATCTTGACAGATGTTTCCCTCCTCAGCACTTCAGGACTCCACATCCTATTATCTGTTTTGTCTCTCCAGCACTAGCAACCCCATTTAAAACATGCCTATATATGGAAGCAAAAGCAGATACTGTGGAAATGTGAAAATGACGAGGCAGAGTTTATCTCACGAGTCAGGTTTATTCACATCTTCCAACATCAGCAAAGCAGAAAAAGAGATCAAACACAGACATTCGTCCTTCAAATATCCCGGACCTTCAAAGCTCACAGTCACATTGCATTTAATCACAAGCAACAATACATCTTTCCTTAAATCTTATAACATCCTCCTCATAGTCTCTGGGAGACCAGGAAATCCCCCTTGCATAACAAAGACTATATTTTCACATCCTCCTGTGAGATAACAGGAGGCCCAGTTCTTTGTTCTCTCTGAGATGTGAAGCTTAAAGTGATACACATGTGGTCCTACAATACAACAATTTGGGTGTGTGAGTGCAGCTAAAGATATGTGTATGCAAGCACTTTGTGTAATATCTAGCTAACTAATCTTCACTATTTATTTATCATAACAGCACAGCCTTCTTGTTCTTGGCTGTGGAGCCGGTGTACCACAGACCCAGGCAGCAGGTGAGCACGATCTCCACTGAGCAGCGGTATAAGGCAAGCAGCAGCTTCTGGTACAGGTTGTTCTTCCTCAGGACATGGAGGAAGTGCAGCCGCTGCTGGGCTTTCTTCACCAAGGCCTTGGTGTTGACAGTCCAGGAGAGGTCATAGGTGGTGGGCCTAGTGGCTCTATCTGCTTTAGTTTTTGAGATGATCAATCCCCATCTAGAGAGTAGCTGAGTTTCACAGATAGGCTAACTCATATTTTTCAAAACATGAATCTGTTTGCTGGCAGGTTAAGTACGTGCATATTTTTTATGAAAATTAAACTTTAGTTACTAAACCTGATAAGGCGGCTCTGAGGCGATCATGAAGAACCTCTATATGCTTAACCAATCAAAACAGCACTCCATGATCACTTGACATGATTTTGACCAATGAGCTGCGTCATTGTTGGAAGTAACTGTAAAGGAAAGATGGGCTGACGAGGCTGAAATTTCATCAGCCAAGTAAGCACAATAATGTCATATTTATGTCCCCGTGTTTTCTTTTCGTGTTACAGATCTCCATAGTTAATATTACAACCAAGTGCTGCTCCCCATTGTCCTTTGTCTTGTGTAGCATATTGCTAAATAAAGTTACACGTGCTTCGCGTTGTTCTGCTGCTGTTAAAGAAGCCCTGCTGAAAAAAAGGCATACTGCGGCGGCATGGAAAATAAGGCAGCGAAGTGAGGTTTTAAGTAGGTTTATTATCATACCGCCGTCACGGGGCTCGCCCCATGGGCAAGCCCGGAGGCTCTCCAGCAAAGTGTGCAGATGAGCAGTAGCAGAGAATGAGAGAGAGATTTACAGAATAATGCAGCTTATATACCCAATACAGACAATACATGAAAGGCATTCACAGCAGTAGGTATGGGCATTTGCATTTGAGAGACACACAACAATAAGGAGATTGCTAGCCAGGATTCGCCTCTGCTCCAGAACTGCAGGACAAAAGAGGTTACAAGGCACATCTACATATTGTCATCAGTGTATAGACACAGTAAGGACAGGAAACATGAGCACAATGCATGAATGGCACATTAACATCACAGTAGTGAGCCGGAAAAAGCCAGAAGAAGCGGGCTGTCTGTAGACATTAATACACACATTGCTGTGCCTGTCCCAGCTGTTGTGGGGATTACGCCACAATACAACAGCATCTGACCAGCACCAGTAAATAATAGTTTAGTATTGTAAATAGTATTTTTAGTATTGTTTGTGAGTTTTTGAGTGTTTCTTGTTTTTGTTACGTGTTTTGTCGTGTTTTTGGAGCAACGTCTTTTTTCCTAGTCTTTTTTTTTTTTTTTTTTTTGCTTTAGTGCTTGTTTTTATAGATTTTTAAAGTAATAATTTATAAATAGTTTAGCAAAAAATGTTGAGATCAGTGAGAAAGAAGAAAGCCCCGTGGAAGAGGAGGAAATCTCAGGAGAAGTGTCCTCAACCACAGTGATACAGTTTGTATCACAGGGTATTTATTCCCAGCTTTGTTACAATATTTTTTTTCAGTATCTATTTATTTATATTATTTCTATTTTTTCAATATCTAGTGTATTTTTTTCTTATTAGTTTGTTTCAAATTGCTTTGTCATCATTATATTTATTACTTAGTTGTATACTGTTGAACATTTGTTCTTGAAACACAAGTTTCTTTTGGATAAATCTTATCTAATCTTATGCTATGTATTTATATTTTTAGAGATTCTTCAGATGAAGAGCCATCCACCAGGACCAGCAGTGGAACAGGGACAGCTGGAGAGGAACTGATTCCTGGACTACCACAGAACTATGAAAACACCTAGACATGGACACATAAAACAGCCTGTAAACTGGGACAAACACAAATATTTGAGAACATGTATAAGGGGCTCAGTTTAATTTTTGCTATTGCAAAACTTTTGTTCATGTACATTTGAAATATTTATAAAGAAAAATCTGGTGAAAATTCAAATGTTTTTTTTTCTTTTGTAATTATACACTGTTTTAAGCATTTAAAACACATAATATAGACACATACTTGACAGATTTTAAAATGTACACTTATGAAAAACAGGGCAAAATATTTTTCACAAAGGACATTTTTTGACATGTTTATTGAAAAAAAAAGATAAAAAGCACCAGGTGAACTATTATAATTATAGCACTAAAATGCTTTAAAGCATTCCAGTGAGTTTCAAGCCAATATGAAATGTTCCACGGGTGGAACACTGGAATTTTAAGAGGTTAAAGATTAAATATTCAGCATTTCAAACAGGAGTAGCTCATTTTTCTAAATTAGCTTTAACATTTTTATTGGTGTTATAATCACCACAAAATCACCAACAAACAAAGAACAAGTGAAGCACAACAAGAAAACTCATTGCAACATACCACACCCAAAAGCATATACAGAACACACAGTGTGTGTATGTGGCCTAGTCAGAAATGTTCTCACAGTCCAAGCAATAACACGTCTGTGCATGGAAGCTCGCTCTGTCTGCACGTGCATCTCCCTTTCACAGTGGTTTTTTTTTTTACAGGAGCAGTATACAAGCTCCAAAATGCTGAGAGGTGCAGGGGGAAGAGTCATCCAGTTGATCTCAAAGGAGTCTCCCTTAATCTTCCAACCATGGGCCATTGGTGGAGGTATGTCTGGCTGACTCTGCAGGCATCTTCTATAGATGGCTGCCTGGTAGTTTGTTCACTGAATGTGTTTATATAGAGAGTCTCTGTTTGGTGGAAAACTTCTGTCTGTGCACTTGCCACTCGTAAACAGTTGGCATCTTGTGTAATTCACATCCTTGGAGCCTTTGAGGTCATACAGAATACAAGTTAACTTTTCAGTGGCCTCATATTGTTCTGGGAATAGTTGAAAAACTTTTCCCAGTGTCTTTAATGACACGCAGTGTTCTTTGTTGGACAGTAGTATTTTCATTGCTTAAGCTTAGCCTCTTTTGATTATATTTTTGAGCTGTTTACTGTTTCCTTCTGCATATCATGCATTGGCTTGGGTGCAGATGTGGTGCTCTTCTTAGGTGGACTGGAACCTCTGTTTTTGTTGACCGGAGAACCTGGTTTGGTTGGGGATTTGTAGCGGAAGTATGTGGTTCTTCATCTAAAATATTTTAAAGGAGACAAAATTGGGTGGGATGCTTAATTTGGGACAACTCTATATTTACTGCATAAGTGTTCATTCTGAAGATAACTACATTGTGTTAACATTGTCTATTCTGTTCTACAGGTAACTCCAGCTGCTCAGACATTCCTGATACACTCCTGGACCTGTCTGGATCTTTCTGTCTTGTCTTAAATTGACTATTGGGGCAGTGGCTAGACCTTACTTGGAGCCGGTCTAGAATGGAGAAGTAAGGGGCCCCCTTCCCTCCACAAGCCTGGGTGTACACCTTGGGCAAGTGTTGACACACCCTCGGCCTCCCTTGGCCGGAGATACGGCCTAGATCACTACACTTGGCGGTTCTGCTTGTCAACTCAGCATCAGTCCCGGCAATCCTTTTTGTGAGCACGCCACTTCTGGGCTTGCCTAGCCAGCATGTGAAGTCAGCCTTCGGTGGAAAGCTTCGAACCATCAGATGCTTCAGCAAGCTGGATGGCGATCGCTGCAACGTGTTGTGGACTGCGAAGAGCGTGATGAGGCACAAGCAGTCATGGTCATCCACTGCATCCGTCTCTTCCTCCAGCCATCTTGACGATGTCTTGCTTGGATCCAGGAGGAGTTTGGACAAGAGAGTGAGGTCAACGTGCCGCGCAAACTCCTCCTCACTTTAAACAATTTTTTTGTGCAAGTCACTTTTCAAATTGACTATTAATGTTTACACTCAATGTACATGATTAGTTCAGGTGGATTTCATCAGATTAAAAATGAATACTCACCATCACTTGTGTGTACTGATTTTTCTGTCCTTTCTTGGGCTCTTTCAATATTTCTTGTATTAGGATACTGCATGCAGCACTGTCTGTGATAGCCTATGTTAAGTGACACATCTGAAGGGTGGGTATTATGCATATTATATTTTTCTGTTGCTTTTTAAGCTATTTTTCTTTCCTTTGTATCAAGATTTACCTATTCTATTGAACACTGCACAAATTTTTTTCCAACTCCTGTCTGAAAATTGAATTATATTTTCTAAAGAGCTTGTAACATGCATACAGCAATCCATACCTGTCCTTGATATTCATACTAGCTAATGAAAGCACGTATCTGACTTGACATAATTGACATGTTATAAATAAAGATCGACCCTTACTAAAGCAAGAAATTGAGCAACAGACATAAGGGTGGGACAAACTAGTTTATTTTAACATTCTGATCAGATCTAAATACAAGAAATGATGCTGGTGTAATAGTATATTATGAATAAATATCAAATTTCCTAAGATGTTGTGATACATGTGTTCTTAATGGTATATATTCACAGAATAAACCTGAAAATGTATGGGATAATTTGCGAGGTAATGAATCAAGGCTTATAAATATATTATGCTCTATAATTTTGCACTTGTCTGGTTGTTTTTCAATAATCAAACCATGTTTTTTTTTGTAAGCTAGTTACATTCTTTCATTCATTCATTCATCTTCTTCTGCTTAATCCTTTTCGGGTTGTGGGGGGGCTGGAGCCTATCCCAGCATCTTTGGACGAGAGGCAGGGTACACCCTGGAAAGATCGCCAGTCCATCGCAGGGCCAACACAGAGAGACAGACAACCATTCACTCTCACATTCATACCTAAGGACAATTTAGAATCCCCAGTTTTGATGCCAATTAACCTAACTTGCATGCTTTTGGCATGTGGGAGGAAACCGGAGAAATCCCGGAGTAAACCCACACAGACACGGGGAGAACATGCAAACTCCGCAGAGATCACTGTTGGTCGGGGGCTGGGATCAAACCCAGGATCCCCCGGCCATGGGTGAGTTGCTGTGCTGCCGCAGTGCTAACCACTCCACCACCGCGCTGCCCTAGTTACATTCTTGAAAATTAATATTCACGTCAAACCCGGTGCATTTTGATTTTTTTTTTTTTTTTTTACACTGGAGGGGGGGGGGGGTCCTGATTAAGTCAAACGTGATTGGTTTATACAGTCACCTACCACCTGATTAGATTGTCAGTTAAAGCTGTTCTGAAAGATGCCGGAGATGACTGACGATAAAAATGCACGTTTATTAAAAAAAAAATGCCGGCAGACTGAGACTGCCAACAAATTTTCTCAGATTTACCAAAAATACAGAAGACTATATTTAAAAAAATGGCGTACTCTTCTGATGCGGCTCGATCAATGACACGAAAAATACACTTGGCTCACCACCTATCAGAGGAGTTGTCGGTACCCAGGAACCTGAAGGCAGGGACGTTTTCCATACAGTCGCCATTTATGAGGAGGGGGGTGGTCCTTGTTATGTCGGTAAAATGGGAGCCAAGGACAAGACTGAGTGTTGAACTGAACATGACTTTATTGTAGACTCGCTTGTATAATACAAGGCGCTGCCATCAGGCTGAGAGGAGGTCAAGAGACCGCCCCTCTTCCTCACAGCCCTCTTATATCCCAGGTGGCGGCGGAACTAGAAAGGTGGAGCCACTACCTGTGTCACACAATAATACGTCCCATGAACAACATCACAACCCCTCCCCTTCAAAATGGTCCAAAACACACATCCAATCAAGACCCTCCCCAATTTAGAACCCGAATCACGCACTAAAATTAAACAGAAATATACTGTATCATTACACATTATTATCATAACATTACACATTATCATTATAACATTCACACAAAACAACTAAAGCTAGGGGGGAACAGGTGGACTACCGTTCTACTCCCACACGGCTAGACGGATTATTCTGCCGTCTCTGCTAAAACACAGTCCTTTAAACATAAAATTGCCATGCTCCTAAAAAAAACCCCTAAAACAATCCCCTTAACAGAACATATATACAAACAGGTTATTTCCCATTCCAGCATCATGCAATAAACACACTGCCCCAACCATCAGTTTGCCCCAGTAGAGGAACCACCCCTGGGAAAACCTTCAGATGCACTTCAGGTGCACCTTCTTTTCCTCACGCCCAGGGATGGCCCACGCTGAGGCCCGAACACCTCCTTCTCTTCTTTAGTGCACCACAGCTCATTGGGATGCCTCCAGGAGCCATCAGACAGCTGAAGGTAGCCATCCTCCCAAACAGCCACCACCTGCAGCCGCCCCTGGTCGTCTTGTCGTTTGCCTCAAACCCCTCTTGCCCCAGCTTTCTTTCTGGGTCGGACTACATCAGCAACTTCCAGAGGAGCCCGACTCAGCTTCCAGCGTCCCTGTGTGGCATGTTGTTTTACCGTGCCAGCCAGTCCTGCCCCGCTCGCTTTCATTTTCGCCGCTGGTGTCGCCGTTGTGACCCCCTGCTCTCTGGTCCCTTCCAGCTGAAATCCGGGAGCAGAATGGGCCCTCCACTCAGCGCCACCCACCGTCACGGGCGTCCCACCGCACTTCCCAGTTCCCTCAACTAGGGTTACCTGGGTGCGGTCACCGGGACTCTCCCGCGATGGCCCTGAATGGAATTGTTCCTGCACATTGCCCAGATTACTAGGCAAAGGTTTGTCCCACACAGCTCCGTTCATTGTTCGCGGAACCGGCCAGTCCCACAGACCACAGCCCGACAGCTCTTCTCCAACCCAAGATTGTCAGAAGGAACTCCACACGGTTTTCCAATCCAACACCAATTTCACCGCTCCCGTGTCAACCAGCAACGGCACCATCACTCTGTCCACTTCCACCATACAGAAAGAACAGCTGGGAGGCGAACCTGTAACATGCCCTGGCAAAATGATGCAAGAATCTGCACATGCCGCAGCGTCGTCCTCTTGCCAGACACTCTCTAGCCTTATAACGGTGCTTGGTGGACCCACAACCCAAACACCTGGGCGATCCCGGGGCAGACCTTATCTTCACAGCATCGGCGTGCTCCTCCACACTGTTGTCGCTGTCCGGGCCCACTACTTGTGCCATCGACTGTGATTCAAAATGGTGATGTGCCGCTCTGTCACCGAGCTCCCATGATAGCTTGTCTACCGCCTCAAACTGCTGAGCTAACTCAACAACCATGGCTAATGTCGGTTCGCTGGAGTACATGAGGAGCCTTGACTGTGCCATCGAGCAAAGTGTGTGCTCTGCCAGCTGGTCGTGGACCATCTCTTCCTCCAATGCTCCAAACTGGCAGTCCCCGGCCAGTTGACACAGGTCTGCAACATACCGTTGCACTGCCTCGCTGGTCTGCTGGTGGCACTGCTGAAACTGAATCCTCCGGGCAATGACGTTTTCAGGGACGCGACCTCACCTAAGGTACTAAGGATACATTGTCCTTCCATTCCCAAGTTGTGAACCAACAGTGCTCGTGCCTGCAACTTCTCCAGTCTTCCAAGGCCCAATGCCACCACACAACCCAGGAAAGTGATGAACCACCTCTCCCAAGGGATGGACGGCTCACCGGAAAGCTCCAGAAACTGCCGAATTGAAGCAACTCCCGCGTCCATACTTTTATCCTCGTCGCCAAATGTTATGTCGGTAAAATGGGTGCCAAGGATAAGACTGAGTGTTGAACTGAACACGACTTTATTGTAGACTCACTTGTGTAATACAAGGCACTGCCATTAGGCTGAGAGGAGGTCAAGAAACCACCCATCTTCCTCACAGCCCACTTATACCCCAGGTGGTGGTGGAACCGGAAAGGTGGAGCCACCACCTGTGTCACACAATAATACGTCCCATGAACAACATCACAGTCCTGTCTGTTCTTCCTGAAGTCCAGTATGAGTTCTTTGGTTTTTTGGACATTCAGTTTCAGGTTGTTTGCTCAGCACCACAGCAGCAGATTCCCTATCTTCACCCTATATGCCTTCTCATCGTCATTGGTGATGAGCCCAACCAAGGTGGTGTCGTCTGCGTATTTCACGATGACTGTGGTTAGGTTGGTTGGAATTCAGTCAAAGGTGTATAGGGAGTACAATAGAGGGCTTAACACGTAGCCCTGAGGGGAGCCAGTGCTAAGAGACAGTGTAGAGGAGGGGTAGGGGCCGAGTTTGACTGTTTGTGGGCAGTTAGTGTTTAGTGTAAACAACAGGACAATACTGCATTTTACAGGACAGGTGGCAACCCTAGGACTACGGGAAATTACAGGCAAAGAAAAACAAAACAAAAACAAAAATAGAAATGAAAGGCAAAACATCCCTACATTCATGTCTATATTAAAGCAGGTACGGTTCGGACTGACTGGGGTGCAGAGTGACTGGGGATGGAGTGGCAAGGGTACGGAATGTCTAGTGACCATTCAGTCTCCATTGCCTCGCTGAGTGTTGTGGGTGTACTAAAATGGTGGCCACAGAGTTTCTGGTGGCTTCACTTCTGCCGGCCAGTGCGCTATCCAGTTTTTTATACAGATCAATGTGATAACTGCACTCCATTTTCACTGGATATTTATCACTCCACTTCTTCAAAGATGTTCTAGTAATGTTAATTATTAACAGTATTTTTCTATCAACTCTGACAATTGCAGTACTGTTTTGGAAACCTTAATTTCCACAGTGAAGCACTGTTTGATAAGAAATTGTCATGGTGCCTGCAGGGCCATCATCAACCTCAGCTGCACGCACACCTGCTGCCAATCATCAGCGGGCTTTAAAAGCCAGACCTGCCTGTGATTCAGCATGGAGCCGTCTGTCAAACTCCAGAGGACACGTCTCTCGTCAGCAGCCACGTCCTGGCTCATCGTCTAATCCTAGACCAATGCTTCGCCGCACGTAAGCTATTTTGACTCACCTTGTCAAGTTCATCTTCCCCTGTGCACAGGTGGATCTCCCTGGCGGCGGCTCCTCTCTCCCCGGCGGCGGTTCAGCTCCACTCCTGCATAAGGATAACTCGCACTCTTCCCTGCACAGAGCCAGACGCAGTCTCCCTGGCTGTCGCCCTCAAGGCCAACCTGAGCTCACCACCACCATCTGCAAAAGTAAGCTGTCATCATTATTACGCCCTTTTGCCCCAGAGCCGAGCTAATACCTCTGCTTTGTCTCCATAGGGTTGCCAGGCCGAATGGCGTCCAGCTCTCCCCCTGCACGGGTCCTACACTGCACACACGACACTGTACATACACACACGCACTCACAAGGCACGGTTAGCTAATTAAAGGATAATTGCATTTCCCTCGAGTCTGTCTTTTGTCCCCTGGGTCCAGAATTATGTCAGAAATTATACCTCCGTGACCCAAAAGTCTCACCCTTTTGCAAAGGTCTACTTGCATCTACCCAGTCATTTTAAGATCATTAAGCGATTTCACATCTGTTTAGTAAAATAGGCAGTCCTAGAGTTTGATTTATTGTCTCGAGTAACAAAGCACAATACCTTTGTGGTGATGGACTATTTGTTTCATCTGAAAATGCGAAGAAAAGCGAGCAAAATGTGCTAAATTGCTAGCATGTGCTAAATTGCTAGCATGCTAACTACTAGCTTCTGGTAACTGGTATTGGATACGTTTTGATCTGGGATTTTTTAAAGTATCGACTTAACAGATATGTTTTTTAAACACTACTTTTGCACTTGACAATATTTAATTTGTTTTCATGTGTGTGAAATGACAATGGACGTCTTCATGCTGATTGAGATGTTTAGCAGCAGTTACTGCTGAGTGGCTACATTCAGAAGGGTCCATTTTTTTCTCAACTGCACAAAATAACTTGTTAAACAAACAAATCATAGTATTTTCTCCAGTACTGCTGTCGTTTAATTAATTGTGCTTGCAGAACTGTTGTATAAAAGCAATATTACACTCAACGTCATTACGGTATCATGAATATACTAACTCCAGCAGGGTATGATGAGGCTTGTGCCCTTCGCGTAGCGGATACTGAACTCACTCTCATGTAATATTGCTTAATTATAACATGCAATGTAATGGAAAAATATATATAGGACAGATCTTTTTTAAAGTTAACATTCACCAGTTTATAAAAATGTTCTTGTTTAGCACATAATTTCAACATGTTCATACCTCTAAACAGGTCACCAGCAACCTGGGGCCCTATTATGACAGTCAAGTAAAAAGTCCAATGTCAAAAGCACAAACATCAATTAGGGGTTTGTCCCAATCGGTTTTCTGCCAAGAAAATGGATGTGCTCATGCATGAAGTGAAAATGTATGAGAATATCATTTACAGGAGTGCCACTGTTGCACATAATCCTTTAAAGGTGAAGTCAGCATGGGATGAAGTAGCAGTAATTGTGTCGTTTTCTGACACCTGCATGTCACGCTATATATAATTCAAGAAATCTCTGTCTCTGTGTGTGTCTGTTACGATCATAGGACTCGCTAAAAGATCATAGGACTCGCTATGACATCATCAAAGATCAAAGGCAGGCATCACTCACGATCATAGGACTCGCTATGACATCATCAAAGATCATAGGACTCGCTATGTCACGATCACAGGACTCGCTAAAAAATCATAGGACTCGCTATGACATCATCAGGGAACAGGGAACAGACATTGAGATGGTGACATCCTACAAGTACCTGGGTGTTCATCTGAACAATAAACTAGACTGGTCACACAATACTGACGCACTCTACAAGAAGGGACAGCGCAGGCTGTTCCTACTGAGGAGACTCAGGTCTTTTGGTGTACAAGGGGCGCTGCTGAAGACATTCTATGACACGGTGGTGGCATCAGCCATCACTTTTGGAGTGGTCTGCTGGGGCAGTGGCATTACCGCAGCCGATAGGAAGAGACTGAACAAACTGATCAAGAAAGCTAGCTCTGTCCTGGGGCAGCGCCTTGACCCGGTGGAGGAGATAGGAGAGAGAAGGACAGTGGCTAAACTGTCATCTCTGCTGGAGTCCGAGTTCCACCCTATGCAGGACATACTGAATGCACTGAGGAGCTCATTTAGCAGCAGACTACATCATCCCAGGTGCACAACCGAGAGGTTTCGCAGGTCCTTCCTACCAACGGCTGTCAGACTGTACAACCTAAGCAGAGCTGCTCGCAGAGATAGCAAAAAGACGTAACAACCTAATAGTTTTTGAATGCAAAAGATGCAATAGACTTACACAATGGTCCCCTCCGGCATACAACTAGGAAAATACCAGTCGCTATGGAGGGTGAGAATATGTATGGGCACATAATCATACCATGTAGGATAACTAAGTAGACGGTTGTGCTGTTTCATCCCATCTAGCAACAATGCTCTGCACTGTGTGTGTTTATATATTTACATATTTATTCCATCTAGCTACAATGCTCTGCACTGTGTGTTTATACAGTATATCTACATATTATTCCATCTAGCTACAATGCTCTGCACTGTGTGTTTATATATTTACATATTTATTCCACCTAGCTGCAATGCTCCGTACTGTGGGTGTTTATATACTGTATCTACATATTTATTCCATCTAGCTACAATGCTCCGCACTGTGTGTTTACAGTATATACTCATATATTTATTCCATCCAGCTACAATGCTCTGCACTGTGTGTCTGTGTATATATATATATTTATAGTAATATGTACATATGTATATTAGCTGCTCTTGCTTTTTTTTCTTGCCTTCTGATTGTTGCTCTGAGTGTTGCTATCCCTGTGCTGTTGCAGTCCTGGAATTTCCCCATTGTGGGACTAATAAAGGCTTATCTTATCTTATCTTATCTTATCTTATCTTATCTTATCTTATCTTATCTTATCAAAGGCAGGCATCACTCACGGTCATAGGACTTGCTATGACATCATCAAAGATCAAATGACTTTCTACTGATGATCATAGAACTCGCTATGTCACGATCATAGGACTTGCTATGACATCATCAAAGATCAAAGGCAGGCATCACTCACGATCATAGGACTCGCTATGATGTCATCAAAGATCATAGGACTTGCTATGACACCATCAAAGATCATAGGACTCGCTATGACATAATCCAAGATCAAAGGCAGGCATCACTGAACGAGTTCTGATGACCACCTTTTTCCTGGAAATCACCAGGACCATTAAGGCGGCGGACGGATTTTGACAAGTGGAAGGTGGAGACGGCATTTACGTCTGTGTTTGGTTGGCGGTAGGAGTGATTTGTTTGTGGCGGATAGCATAAACTGTACTCTGAAACATTATGGCATCTAGCTCTGATGGGCTCGATAAAAATGAGATGGAGTGGATGGTACCCAGGTCTGTGAGGCAGAAAAGAGCAGCTAGGGGGGCAGAAAGAAAAGCAAAAGCTAGAAGCTGGTCAGATGAGACTGACGTGGGAAGAAGTAACAATTCTAAGAAAACACGAACTAGCCAACATGGATGGCAGTTTGATGATGTAGGAAATGATTGGAAGGTTGTCACTGAGTTCAATCAGGGTGGGGGGTACTATCACCCTGTTTAGCTAACAAAAGCAACTGAGGAAGAAATTGGGAGAGTTAAGTTTGCAAAGTTCTTGAATAATAACCAACTGTTAATACATGCATCAAGTAAACAACAGCAAGAGAAAATACTGACAATGACATGTCTTAAAGGAGAACAAATGACGGCTTATGTTCCTGATGCAACAGCAAACTTGAGGGGAGTTATATCAGGTGTCCCTTTGAGCATGTCTGTGGAAGAAGTGAAAAACAAGATCCAAGGAGGAAAGGTAAAGGATGTGAAAAGGCTAAAGAGTAAAAGAGAAGGTTCACTGAAGGATACACTGTAATGTTTCAGTTTGAGGAAGCACTCCCTAAATCAGTTCAAATAGGATACCTGCATTACAGTGTCAGAGAATATGTCCCAAAGCCACTCAGGTGCTACAAATGTCAAAGGACGGGTAAAATTGTTCAGCAATGTAAGGGAAAGTTAAGATGTGCTAGATGTGGAGGGGAGCACGAATATGGTAAATGTGAAAAGGACGCCAAAGTGGGGTGTTGCAACTGTGGGGGTGAACACAGTGCTGCATATGGAGGATGTGTTGTGCAGAGGGAAGCTAGACAAGCCCAGGAAATTAGAATAAGTAAGAAAATCTCATATGTGAAAGCTCTAAAAACAGTTAGAGGGGCAGGAATGGTCAGAAACACAACAAGCCTTCCTCAAAGAAGTTCAACATGGAGAGAATTTTATTCCACCCTTGGTAGGAAAACAGAATTAGGTGATGTCTGGGGTATATTTAAAAAAATGAGTGGGAAAAGGGTATCAGTTAAAATTCCAGCTCTAGTGAATGGGGACAAGATGGCTGCATCAGAAAAAGAAAAGGCAGTAGTCCTAGGTAGAGCATTTGCAGCAGTACATAGAGGAGAACGTCTTGGTGCGAGTCATAGACAGCAAAGGGAGCATAAACTCAGAGAAAATGGAAACTTACAAAAGGAAATGAAAGAAGATATGACTGCGTTAGACCGTGAGCTCACAATGTCAGAACTTAAGAGAGCTTTGCAAGAAGTGGATACACAGCTCCAGGATATGATCAGTTAAGCTATGCTATGTTCTGGCAGTTACCTATGCAATCAATGGAACTGGTGCTGAAATTGTTTAACCCCTTGCACTCCGGGCAATTTCCCTAAAAATGCCAAAAAATAACGTGCCCAAAGTAAATCGAAAGCTGTTATTCAACCCTTTGCAGCATCTTCATGGGGTTGGTCTCATTTAAAAGAAAACACTTTGAATTTTTTGGCAAAAAAAACATGATCTCTCTAAGTGCTCCGGCCACTGAGTTACAGTCATCTAAACATAGTGAACTTGAAGAAAATAAATTTGGCCTGGGTGTTTTTTTGGATACAAATGCTTGCAAATAACACACAGCTTCAGATCCGGGCTGGAAAATGCAACAGAAATGTAGAACCAAGTGTTATCCAGCTGAGGTCAAAATTGTGTAACAATACCACAAAAAATGAATATATTACACAGCTTTGTTCTCAGGCTGCTCCCAGGCGTTTTGGAACTGTGCCAAATTGTGCCAAATGGCACAGTTTGGAAAAACGTCTGTAACTTTTGAATGATTCAACATAGAAGCTTCATCTTGGGCTCAAATGAAAGGTTACATTCAGGGCTGTGTCTGTGTACCCCCCCCCCCCCCCGCTACAGAGGACGGAGATCCGCCCTCGCTACATAACGGATTACACTCGGATGTGGTGATGTTTCCACAGCACCGCTGTCACTGCGGCTTCCCCCCCCCCCCGCGACAGAATCGTAGTGGCGGGGGGGGGGGGGGCGTTCATGGTCCGGAGGCGACGAACGAACCGTGTAACGCGGCGCACGCACTTCGGACATCGTGCGCCGCACAGTTGTAATTTACCGATCGGTCAAAAGTCATTTTTGATTACAATTTTCAGGGATAGAAAATAATTTGGCTTATAACACCTTACTTCTTCACAGCCACATTGTCCTGGCCAACTTCTCTTCCCCATTGTCAGACGAACGCGACGCTGGTCCGCTTGTGGATCCCGGTCAAAACATAATTCCATTATTGCGGTTTGGGCGAATGATTTACGACCATTGTCGTCGGCCTCCGTCGGTCTATGATGACGGAAGAGAATCCTAAATGTCTATTCTGCTGGAATGAGTGCAGGTCGCACTTGTGGGTGGTCTCCGTGCTGCTGGGTCTGTAGCAGGTTCTTCCAGCGACCATTTTTTCATCTGTTGCAGCAGTAATGTCTCTCTTCACCCAGCCCGAACTTCTGTGCTTCAATTGGCTCCTGCATTCACAGTAGGCGGGTCCTCCTTCCTAGGTTTTCATTCATTGGTTCTTCAAGGTTTCAGAAACCCAATTCAAGGCTCTTATTAGTCGAATGAGAGGTCAATCAGATGAACTAATCTGTTCGCGGCTGTGTCTGCAGCTTTTATTTTCAGTGCGCGCTTTGACGCCATACACCACCTTCATCAAAATCTCCATCAGGATCTCCATCATGCGTCCGAGAGCGCATGAGGGCTCTCTCGTGCGCCCTCGTGCGCCCTAGGACGCAGAGACTTGCCCGCCCGCGGTACAACGGAGTGCAAGAGGTTAACAGAATATGGAAGGAGGGGATTATCCCAAGTGGGTGGAAAAAGGCTGTAATTTTACCATTTAATAAGCCAAGGAAAGATCCAGCTCATCCAGGCAACTACAGGCCAATAGCATTAATGTCACACTTAGGGAAATGGATGGAGAAGGTGTTTGTTTACAGACTGTCATATGTACTAGAGCAAAGACAATTAATCAACAACTATCAGAATGGTTTTAGAAAAGGAAGATCCACAGTGGATGCTCTAGTGAGGGTAAGTAATGATGTTGAAAAGACTCTCAAAATGAAAGAAGTAATGGTTGTAGTTTATCTGGATATTGAAAAGGCTTATGACTCACTGTGGAGGGATGGACTTCTTATGAAATTGAATAAAATGGGCATTGGTGGTAGGATGTATAATTGGATAATGGATTTTTTAACAAACAGGAAAATTAGGGTTAAAGTAGGATCAGAAGTTTCTAGTGACTTTAAAATAGAAAATGGTGTTCCTCAGGGGAGTGTGATAAGCCCAGTTTTATTCAACATAATGATTAATGACATGCTTGGGGGTTCAAGAGGGATACATCAAAACAGCACTATATGCAGATGATGAAGCCATATAGACAAGGGGAAGAAATGAGAAATTTGTGTTCAAAAACATCAGGAAAGCAATGGAGAAAGTGGAAAAGTGGTCATATGAGTGGGGATTTAAATTTTCAAACAGCAAAACCTGCTATGTGATTTTCACAAAAAAACGCAGAACTGGTACAGAACCATTGAATGAATGAATGAATTAATCTTTATTTCGGATAGATTAGATTAAAAGATTAAAAGAAAGGAACAGAACAATATATCAAGGGGGAAAAAAAATCCAACAAGGTCGAATTAAACAATAGCTCCCTGGATAATACAATTCAACATAAGTTATCCGGAAAGGGTGATGGCTGAAGCTGCAGCTTATATTGCCCACCCATGTTCCATCTAAGAATTAAAAAAAATAAATAAAAGTGATTACAAAACAAAACAAAGCTAAGACAAAACATGACAAAACAAAACTAAGCAACAGCACAACACAGACTGGATATGATAATTCTTATGTGATTTTACATGTCATTTTGTATATATGTTTGGAGTATTTCTTCCTTTAGTTTTTGTTTAAATTGTCCAAGCACTGTACATGATTTTAATTCAGGTCCAAAAGCATTCCACAGTGTGACTCAGTGTTGCTTGGTGGTAGTTCTCACTGATGGTTTTTGAAATATACATGCTCCTCTGAAATGATATTGTTTCTCCCTTATTTGGAACAACTTTTGGATATTTGCGGGCAGTGATAGATTCTTCACTTTAAACATTATTACTGCAGTTTTAAAATCAACCAGATCTTTCAACTTGAGAGCTTTTAATTTAAGAAAAAGTGGGTTTGTTGGTTCGCTGTAAGCAGCTTTGTTTATTATTCTAATAGCTCTCTTCTGAAGCATAAAGACTGGATATATGTTTGTTTTATATGTATTTCCCCATACTTAAATACAATATGTCATGTATGGGAATATTAATGAATGACACAAAGTATATAGTGTGGGTTGATTCAGCAAATATTTCACTCTGTGTAGTATTGCGATTGATTTGGATATTTTACCTTTAATATAATTAATATGTGACTTCCAACACAATTTATTATCAATTATTACTCTAAGGAATTTAATTTCGGATACCCTTTCAATCTCTACACCATTTACACTGAGTTTAGATACCGAGTTGTTGTGATGGTTGTTAAAAATTATAAATTTTGTCTTACATAAATTGAGCATTAATTTGTTTGAATCAAACCACAGTTTAAGCTTTCCTTATTCTTTACCGAGTGTATCCGAAAGTTGTTCCAAATTACTTCCACTGCATAATAAATTAGTGTCATCTGCAAACAATATTAAATCATTTTTTTCCGAAACTTTGCATATATCATTTATATACAGATTTGTAACCCAGTGTTAAAAACGTGGATGGAATTATGAATGTCGATATCTCTTTAAGAAGAAGGGGGCACATTCATTTCACAATGGGAGTAGATAGTTTAACGTGAATTAAATTAGAAATATTGATACCGCTTTTAAAAAGAAAAACACCCATTTTACAATGGGAATACATAATTTGAATATGAATATTCCTTCCTGCCCTTCAGAGAGAACGGTCGCTTTTTCTTCTGCTCCCTCTTTTACCCTCCTCCACCCTCCCTAACTGAGAATCCCAGCTTGCTGTCTTGTCTGCGTCGCTGTTCTTCTGGCTGAATCTTGATCCAAATGAAAAAAATGGATTTGGTGAGCGGCTTTAATAAAATTAACAATTTTTTACATAAATTTGGGCCAGGGGGAGCCCCTATGGAGAGACCCATGGATTGGAACACATGTGTCTGCATGATTCGACTGATGATGTGGAAACATCTATCTGGTTTGGCACGACCACAGGATTTTCTGCTGATTGGCTCTGGAGTTTCCTGGTGTATCGAAAATTTAACTAGAAGAGCTAATCAAAGTGGTCCCGGCGTAGCTGCTTCTTCAACAATTCGACTAGACGGGGGAGAGCACTAACTGACGGCAAGACCAACATGGAAATTACCATCTGGCATGCACTGTAGAGAGACGGACTCTGCCGGACATGCTTCCCATGTTTAGAAGGGAAACATCTGGAGTCGTTTTGATGCCCTCCAAGAATGGATTTAAAGCCTAAGTATGGAAATTATGAACACAGGATTGCTAGAGCTGTAAATTCTATGCTCTGAGTGATCTGTGTTATCAGACCTTGAATTCGGTGCCCTGTTGACTATTTTCCTCCTGGATTAAGACAAAACAGAAGATTGTGCTTCTCTTCATAAACATTCTGGCGTGCTACAATCTGAACTCAGGGACAGTGACTGGCTCAGGAAATTTCCATCTGCCATGCCTCAAGGACATGCTTCCGAGTTTCAGACACTAAGACATAACATCTCGGCTGGGAGAGATTTGTTGCCTCCAGTAACTGATAAACACCCACCTGCATTCAACATACACGAACACACTGATTCATTTATACTGAATTACATCCATTCATTCACTGATCCGCTCTGACTTTTGGTTCTGCTAAATGTCTGCTAAATGTGCATTGAGGTTTTTTTTGCCTGCAATCAAAATTTTGCTCACTCACTGAGCGCCATTTTGATAAAACATGTTTTTTTCTCTTGCCTACTGTGTCATATCCCTTCCCTTTTTCTTTTTTTTCCCCTTTCTTCTTTATGACTGGCGCCTAGCGGCTGCCCCGGCCTTGGATGTGCTCTGCAGAGCGTGCTCAAATGCCAAGTCACGTTTCGTTACCTTGTATTCATACATGTGTAATGACAATAAAGTTGAATCTCATCTCATCTCAATATTTAAATAAATATATATTCATAAAAAGGAACATTTTCTAGAAGGTTCTGATAAAGTTCCTAGTATTGTGTGTTGATATTTCGAGTAACCAATGGCTGTGCCGTTGCTGGGTCACGCCACCCAATGGGTTAAGCGCTCTCTCCCTGGGTCTGGGATGACTTGCATTTTTGGCTCAGTCACGCCAGATGCCGAACACAGACCAGAGAGAGAGACGGTCCTTGGTGATATGGCGACGCTAACGTGCTAATAGCAGCCTTTGCCTGGATAAAACCCTTGAAATTGATTGGGATCCAAAGGTTGTCAACGCCGTTGAGTGCGGGAACTCCATTGAAGCACGAGCCACTTGGCATGGTCAGGTTCTTTTTTTTTTTTTTTTTTTTTCCTTTGGACTGGTTTGACCAGAGCGTGGATCTCCAGATCTGGATGGCGAGCCGAAGCCCGAACCCTATGAACTGCTAAAGGTGACTCCACTAGTCACCTGGAAAGGACCAAAACAGGACTGTGAATATTGTAAATATAAGTTTGAGTTTATGGATTTTTTTTTCTATTTTATCACATTATGTATTTATTTTTTGTACATAATTGTAAATAATATACATAGTTGCAAGTTCCATATACGGCTGTGTATGTGTCGTCTGTTGTTGCACCTCCCAGGCTCCTACGAACCCAGAGTCAGTCTGACCTGGCCCAATTATCCCTTCCCTCAAGTAGTAAAGTTAAGGTAAATACATTGCCATAACACACCACTACCAAAAAGGGTACTACACCTAAAGTGAGTAGGTGTTAGTTAGTAAGGGTTACACACAAAAATCTGGTGAGCGCGGGTGTTAGTGGGTGTTACCCCCAATTACCCCGCAAGTATTGTACCACCCTGTTGTGGTAGACTGCAAGTCTAACTTAAAACATTACTGGCACATGCCTCTAGGGGGAACTACCTTTATTGTTCAGCACTGCTACTAAGGGGACACATTAGAATAAGAGTGTGAAAACCCTGCGCAGAATCCATGTTCAGTCATATTATGTGTGTTGCAGAATAAACGGCAGAGTTAGCCAAAGAAATAACTCAAGTGTGATCATTGCTACACGGTAGGATATCACACAATTGGCGACGAGGATTAAAAGAAAAAAATCAGCGGCGAGAAACAGAGAACATTGCAAGTGTGGCGAACTCAAGTGACTCCAGTAGTTCGAGTGCAAGTTCAGAGGAGGAAAAACGAGGTTTCCCCACCACGACGAGCAATGGCGGCTGTAATCGGAACGGTAACCCCTTTTGATAACTCGACTCAGTCATGGGAAGAATATAGTGAAATGTTGGACTTTTTCTTCGAAGCTAATGACATTGAGGAGCCAGACAAAAGGAAGGCTGTACTGTTGAGTGGAGTTGGTGCAACTACTTACAGTTTGTTGAGAAATTTAATAAGCCCTGCATTACTGAAAGATAAAACGTACGACCAGCTTACTGCTGAGCTTCAGAAGCACTTCAGCCCCAAACCGAGTGAAATCGTGCAACGATTCAAATTTAATTCACGCATAAGGAGGAACACTGAGTCCATAGCAGAGTATGTGGCAGAATTGAGGAAATTAACACTGCACTGTGATTACAAAGACTCATTGGAAGAAATGTTAAGAGACAGACTTGTGTGTGGAGTGAATGATGACCGAATGCAACGGCGACTTTTATCTGAAACAAAACTCACTTTTGCAAAGGCTTTGGAATTATGCCAAGCGATGGAAACAGCATCTAAAGATGTGAGAGAAATGCAAGGGAAGCTAACAGAGGACACAGCAACGCATGTTCGTGTGCCTAAGACCCAAGTAGGTGTCCACAAAGTGTCGACTGACAAAACTCAGCACAAATTCCCCAGTTGTTATCGCTGCAAAGGCCAGCACAAGGCCGCCGAGTGCAAATTTGCCACTGAGCTGTGTCATAATTGTGGCAAGCGAGGGCACATTAAGAAAGCATGTAGAATAAAGGTGGACAGCGCACAGGTGCTGAAAGCGACAGTTAATGGGCACAAGTATGAAAACAAGGGCCCAGGAAAGGAACAGCAAGCGAATCAACTGAGAGGGGAGGGAGAAAGTGATACAGAAGACATGGATTTTCACACAATTTACAACACGTCAGAGGAGCTGACCAAGGTAGCGCCCATCACGCGTACCATGAATGTTAATGGAATGAAAGTAACATTTGAAGTTGATACAGGCTGTGGAGTAACCATATTAAGTAAACAGCAATATACACAACTGTGGAAGAAAACAGACACAGCAGAATTAAATCCCTGTTCATTAAAATTAAAAACATACACAGGAGAGAAGCTAGACGTGCTAGGCATGGCACAAGTGAAGGTGCAGCACGAAAACAAAGAAAAGGACTTACCTGTAGTAGTAGTTGGGAGCGAAGGACCAAATCTACTAGGGCGAAGTTGGCTACAAGAACTGGCCATGATTGATCAGTTGGTGAATAAAGTGGAATCTCAGCCCAAATTGCAGCTGGAGGAGATCCTCGAAAGACACGCTGAGGTGTTCAAAGAAGGCTTAGGACAGCTAAAAGGTGTCACTGCAAAGATTAATGCGGACAAGGAGGCCCAACCACAATTCTGCAAACCCCGACCGGTACCCTATGCAGTCAAGCCACTGGTTGAAAGCGAGCTACAGAGGCTGCTGGATGACAAGATCATTGAGCCAGTGCAGGTTGCAGAATGGGCGGCGCCCATAGTCCCAGTGAGAAAGCCGGATGGCTCCATTAGAATATGTGGAGATTACAAACTCACTGTCAATCGAGCATCACGGGTGGATCAGTATCCAATTCCTAAAGTGGAGGACCTCTTCGCACAGCTGAATGGCGGCCAACACTTCACGAAATTAGACATGAGTCACGCCTACCAACAAGTAGTCCTGGAAGAAGAATCAAGAAAGTATGTAACCATCAATACACACAAAGGCTTATATACCTACACACGCTTACCATTTGGAGTAGCTTCCAGTCCTGCTATATTCCAGAGAACTATGGAGGGCATCCTAGGTGGAATTCCGAATGTTGCCATTTATTTGGATGACATCCTTTGTACAGGACCAAATGAACAAGAACATCTGAAAACGCTGGAGGAAGTGCTTCAACGGTTGGAGAAAAGCGGTCTGAGGTTGAAAAGAAGCAAGTGTGAGTTCATGGGAAAAGAGGTGGTGTTCCTAGGCCACAAGATCAACGCCAGTGGTCTACACCCTCTAACAGACAAAGTGGAAGCCATTGCGGAGGCGCCTGAGCCACAAAATGTTACTGAGTTAAAAGCCTACCTGGGCTTGTTGAACTATTACCATAGGTTCCTCCCAAAGCTCTCCACGCTGCTGGCACCACTACATACCTTACTTAAGAAGGAAGAAAAATGGTCATGGGGGGTCAAGCAGCAGAAGGCGTTTGAAGAGTCCAAAGCGCTACTTCAGTCCTGTAGTGTGTTAGTGCACTATGATTCAAACAAACCACTCATCCTGGCGTGTGACGCATCACCCTACGGTGTGGGTGCTGTACTCTCTCATCGTATGGAGGATGGCTCAGAGAGACCCATAGGGTTCGTCTCAAGAACTCTTAGTGCAGCTGAGAAAAACTACTCCCAGCTAGACAAGGAGGGCCTTGCAGTAGTATTTGGTGTAAAAAAATTCCACAAATACCTGTACGGGAGACAGTTCGCTATAGTGACTGACCACAAGCCACTAATTTCACTGTTCAGTGAAATGAGAGCCATACCCCAGATGACATCTCAGAGAATTCAGAGATGGGCCGTTACATTAGCAGCGTATGAGTACACCATCGTTTACAAAGCCGGACGGGACCATACGAATGCTGACGCGATGAGTAGGCTACCCTTGGATGGAGGAAGAGACAGCACGCCTGAGGAGGAGGAGAGAGTGCTATTGTTTGAAGATATCGGCGTGCCCCTGGTGAACGCACAACAAATAAAGAAGTGGACAGACAAAGACCCTGTTCTAGCAAGAGTGCGAGAATACATCTTGCGAGGATGGCCGAAGATGAACAGTCCTGAGTTCCTTCCCTATGCCCGACGACAGGATGAGCTCAGCACCCAGGAAGGTTGTATCCTGTGGGGAGGACGCGTGGCTGTTCCACCACCTGGTAGGAATGCCTTACTGCAACAACTACACCAAGCACACCCTGGCATCACTCGCATGAAAGCGTTGGCGAGGAGTTACATGTGGTGGCCCAACATGGATGCAGAGGTGGAGGCGCTTGTGAAGTCATGTGCGGCATGCCAGGAGAACAGGAACAGTCCTCCAGCAGCCCCACTACATCCCTGGGAAGTTCCAGATAAACCATGGAGAAGAATTCACATTGACTACGCAGGTCCATGGATGGGAAGAATGTTCCTGATCATAGTTGACGCATACTCAAAGTGGATCGATGCATATTCTGTGAGTAGCTCTACTTCTACTGTTACCATTGAATGTCTTAGAAAGAGTTTCAGCCAACATGGGCTACCTGAAATCATAGTATCAGATAACGGTACATGTTTTATGAGTGAACAGTTCCAAGAGTTTTCTGAAAAGAGTGGCATACGTCACATCACGACTGCGCCATACCATCCTTCTTCTAACGGCTTAGCCGAGAGGGCCGTGCAGACGTTCAAGTCACTCATGAAAAAGATGACAGGAGACTCTATTGAAACCCGAATGTCGAGAGCTCTGTTCAGCTATCGAATAACACCCCAATCTACAACTGGCAAGTCACCAGCTGAGCTGTTGTGTGGAAGGAAGTTGAGGTCAACATTTGACTTAATACATCCAGACTTCAGAAACAAAGTGCATGATAAACAAGAGAAACAAAAAGGTTATCATGACATGCATGCTAGAGAGAGAATACTGAGAGAAGGAGACGTGGTCTACACCCGCAACTTTGGCTCAGGACCAGCCTGGGTACCAGGAGAAATAACAGAAAAGACAGGCCCTGTGTCATTCAAGGTGACATTAGGTCATGGACAAGTGGTGAGGCGACACATCGACCAAGTTCGTGGTAGGAGCTCCATTCCCCTGCCGATGGCACCAGAGGTGTTGTCTGACAACCATTCTGAGGAGAGCATCAACGAACCACCACTTCAGGTGATACCTGAGGTACCCGTCTCTGCAGATTCTACGGGCAGCACTGCAGCAGCCGAAACAGTGGAGCAGTCTGAGTCTTCACCTGCAGTTGGCTCACCAGCCGTGAGAAGATCTCAGCGAGCTAGGAAAGCTCCAGACTACTTGAAGGACTATACTTAGTCAGTAGTGAGTTCCCCAGCCACAGGACAAGAATGCGTCCTGGAACCTCACTGGGATGCGGTAGTCAAACCAATTCCCCAGTTAGACTGTTATGTGTGTTATACATATAAAAAAAAAGAAAAAAAAAAGAGAAAGACATTATGTGTATGGCACATGTGTTTAAGAATAGTTTAATCTAGAGGGGAGGGATGTGGTAGACTGCAAGTCTAACTTAAAACATTACTGGCACATGCCTCTAGGGGGAACTACCTTTATTGTTCAGCACTGCTACTAAGGGGACACATTAGAATAAGAGTGTGAAAACCCCGCGCAGAATCCATGTTCAGTCATATTATGTGTGTTGCAGAATAAACGGCAGAGTTAGCCAAAGAAATAACTCAAGTGTGATCATTGCTACACGGTAGGATATCACACCTGTGTATACTATTGTTACAGTGATATATTGTTACAAAATTTGGCGAGACAAGTAAATGTCACAGGGTTACAGCGGCGTTATAGACTGAATAACAATGGCCCCAAAACTGAACCCTGTGGGACTCCACAAGTAACCTTCAGTAACTGCTAGATTTTGTTACCTACACATACATACTTATATCTGTTCTTTATGTAACTACATAACCAGGACAGTGCTACCCCCCAATACCATAATTTTGTAGTTTCTTTAACAATAATTTTTGATCCACTGTATCAAATGCTTTTTTTAAGATCCAGGAATACCACAACTGAATACTTTTTTATTTTCTGCAGCAGTTGATATTTTTTCTATAAATTCCATTAGAGCAAATGCAGTTGTCCTCTTGTATCTGAACCCATTTTGCTGCTCACACAATAAATTATTTTCATTATAAAGTTGTCAGTTCTCTCACAGAATATTTTTTCAAGTATCTTAGAAAATTGCGACAATAGTGAAATAGGCCTATGGTTTGAAAATTCCCCTCTGTCACCCGTCGTGTATATCGGAATTACTTTGGCTATTTTCATTGCATTGGGAAATATACCTGTTTGGAGAGACAGGTTGCAGCTATATGTCAGTGGCTTCACTAAGCATTTGATGATAGTTTTGACTAAAAGCATGTCAATACCATCACAATCTGTAGATGTTTTACTTTTAAATGATTTAACAATTTCAATGACCTCTCTCCCATCTGTGTTCTTTATGAAGGTGGAGTCTTTAATAGCAATGTTTTTGCTTTTTGTATCACCTGTAGGTGCTGTAATGGGTATTTCTCAAGCCAAATTAGGACCAATGTTAACAAAAAAAATATTAAATTCATCTGGAGGTGAGACTACATTCACAATGAGTTGGGTTTTTTTTTGTTTTTTTTTGAAAGATTGGTTGAGTATGTGGTCTATATTAATCATATATCCCATAACCTACATATGTATGAGCATGTGAGAATGTTTGGTGATTACATATGTAAAGCGACTTCACACCTCAGAACAGGACAAAGAGGTCTCAACCGCCAGCGGGGATCAAAGAGCATCCGAGGCACTGCGGTGGAGACCAGATCGATCGCCCTGACCTCCCAAGGCCAGGTGGAGGGATACGGAGACAAAGGAGGGGGATTAAGATAATGTGGGATGTCAGCTTTGATATGCATGTCTTTTGTTATGTGTAGGTATAAGTATGTAGAGCTGAATATGTTCTGCCTCTTTTCTACTTCTGCTTCTGCACTGAGATGAGACTTGTTAGAGGAGCGAAGCTGATAATAAACTTTGGTTTATAAGTCGCATCGCCTCGTTATTCCAAGCTCTTCTACACTGGTGACCCTGACGCGAGGATGGACCAGAGGCGTTCCCCCGCGATTGACTCATCTGAGGCGACCCAGGCAGACGCCGGCGCCCATGCAGACAGGGGAACGGATGGAAGATGTTCCCCCACGGCAGAAGAGAGGGCTCAACCGAGCACCAGCCCCGCCGTGAGAGCAGAAGAAAGGCGCTCTCACCCGGCGGACACATCAAGGACGGCCCACACAAGCGCCGTCACCGTCAAGCTGCCAGAATTCTAGCAAGAAGACCCGAGCTCGTGGTTCCAGCAAGCTGAGGCTCAGTTTGCACTGGCGGGCATAACGGTGGACGAGACAAAGTTTTATCACATCGTCGCCAAACTCGACGCAGCCACGTCAAGATGCGCACGGAGCATAATCCGACAGCCGCCTGCCTATGACAAATACAAAGAGCTGAAGGCGACCATCGTCGAGAACTTCGTCCCCTCAGCCGAGGAGAGAGCAGAGAAGATCCTGGCGATCTATGGCCACAGAGGATGCAGACCCAAGGCCCTCATGGAGGACATGCTGCAGTTCAAGGAGGAGGACAACGACAACTTCCTCTTCCAACACATCTTCCTCAGCACTCTGCCGCCACACATGAGAGGGACGCTGATCAACATGCGGTGCAGCACCCAGCAGGACTTTCGCGCGCTGGCCCGAGAAGCGCAGCGGCTCACCAATGCCTGCAGGGAACAGGTGGCCACAGCAGCATCCGCAGATGCCCAGAGCAACGGAGAACCACGGACAACCGAGCAGAGCCCGCCCACCATGGCGACAACACGACCAAGACGCAGCAGGCGGAACGACATCTGCTATTACCACCACCGTTTCGCCGAGGGGGCGTACAAATGCGTTCCCCCCTGCAAGTTCAAAAGTTCGGGAAAACGTCCAAACCGAGAACCGTTAACGGCTGCGGTTCTCGGCGAAAAAAATAAACTTCTTTATGTGACTGACGGACACACCGGCAAACAGTTCCTAATTGACACTGGAGCTCAACTGAGTTTTATCATGCCCTCCCACGCAGACCGGGCCATGGGCCCCCGGGGCAATGGAGCGATGGCAGCCAACGGCTCCATCATCGACACTTATGGTGAAAGGAACCTGCCCCTCTGCATTCATGGCCGCAACTACAGATGGACATTTGTTGTAGCGGCGGTGAGTTTTAACTTGTTGGGCGCGGATTTTTTGTGTGCACATGGGTTATTAGTCGATCTAGCAAACAGACGCTTGGTTAATGCATTGTCATTTGCTTCTATTCCCTGCTCAGCTCGAGTTTCTCCACCACCTGTGCAGGCCAGCGTCACTACAGCAGGAGGTAAGTTTGATCAACTCCTCACCCAATTTCCAGCACTCACAATTCCCAAATTCTCAGCTACAGTGGCTAAGCACGGGGTCGAACACTTTATTCCCACAACGGGCCCACCCGTATTCGCCAAAGCTCGGCGCTTAGACACGACCAAGCTTGCCATAGCTCGGGACGAGTTTACCACCCTTGAAAAACTAGGCATTATCAGATGCTCAAAAAGCCCCTGGGCATCGGCACTACACATGGTCCCGAAATCTGACGGTTCTTGGAGACCGTGCGGCGATTACCGCAGATTAAACAATGCGACAGCGCATGACCGCTACCCAATTCCTCACATCCAAGATTTTTCACTACATCTGGCGGGTGCGTGCATTTTTTCTAAAATAGACCTGGTCCGTGGCTATCACCAAGTCCCCGTTCGAGCAGAAGACATTCCTAAAACAGCTGTAATAACCCCCTTCGGTCTTTTTGAATTTTTGCGGATGCCTTTTGGCCTCAAAGGCGCTGCTCAAACCTTTCAGCGGATGATGGACGGGGTATTACACGACCTCCCTTTCGTGTTCGTCTACCTCGACGATATGCTGGTAGCCAGCTCGTCGGAGGAAGAACACGAACAGCATCTCACTATGGTTTTTCAGAGACTAGAAGAGCACGGGTTAATAATCAATCCAGCCAAATGCAAATTCGGCATGTCACAAATTGATTTTCTGGGACACAGAGTTTCACCGAAGGGGGCAGTTCCGCTGCCAGACAAAGTTCGCGCAGTAAAAAATTTTCCACGGCCACAAATGGTCAAATCGCTGCAAGAATTTTTGGGAATGGTTAATTTTTACAACCGTTTCCTCCCCCGCGCAGCTCAGCTCATGCAGCCCCTATATGACGCGCTCAGAAAACAAAAACCTTCCAATGCGGTCGAATGGACCCCGGAGCACGAATGCGCCTTCGCGGAAGTAAAAAGTGCCCTAGCTAACGCAACATTGTTGGTTCACCCTGATCCCTCGGCCCGCATTGCGCTAACCACAGACGCTTCAGACCTGGCCATAGGGGCGGTTGTAGAACAACACGTTGGCAACCTTTGGCATTTTTCAGCAAATCGTTAAACCAAACTGAGCGTAAATACAGCACTTTTGACAGGGAGCTGCTAGCGCTTCATTTATCCATCCGTCACTTCCAGTTCTGGTTGGAGGGGCGGCGTTTCACGGCTTTTGTAGACCACAAACCGCTCACCTTTGCGATGGCTAAAATTTCCGAACCGTGGTCAGGCAGGCAACAAAGACAGCTAGCTGCGATTTCAGAGTTCACCACAGACATTCCCATTGACCTCAAATGGGAGCCAACCATCAGCTCCCTCATCAAAAAGGCCCAGCAGAGGATGTTCTTTCTGCGGCAGCTGAGGAAGCTCAAGCTACCCACCAAGATGTTAGTGCAGTTCTACACGGCCATCATCGAGTCCATCCTCACCTCCTCCATAACTGTGTGGTACGCAGGAGCCACTGCCAGGGACAGACTAAGGCTGCAGCGCATCGTGCGCACTGCTGAGAAGGTGATAGGCTGCAAGCTCCCATCTCTCCAGGACCTGTACATCTCCAGGACCCGGAGGCGTGCTGGCCGGATCATAGCCGATCCTTCACATCCTGATCACGTGCTGTTTGCCCCCCTCCCCTCAGGTAGAAGGCTTCGGTCCATTCGGACTAAAACCTCCCGGCACATGAACAGCTTCTTCCCCTCTGCCATCAGACTGCTGAACACTAAGTGACTTTTGACTCTCGTGCACTATGTACAGCAGCTCAACCAGACTCATGTCAATCATCACTGTTTTTCTGTTGCATTATTGATTGCACTATGTGGTACTTCACATTATCTGCTACATGCTAATATTTTAAAACTGCCTTGACTAGTACTACTCATTATTACTAGTATTATTATTATTATTACTTATTATTACTTATTTTTCTACACTTATTGCACGTTTCTAGTCCTTTAGTTTTTTAGTTTATCCCTTTTTCTCATTATGTTTTTAATGTTGCAGCATGGCACCGAGACAAATTCCTAGTTTGTGTATCACATGAACAATGGCAATAAATCTGATTCTGATTCTGATTCTGATTCAGACATTCGACATATGGCAGGCAAACTTAACATGGTAGCAGACTGCCTCTCTCGCGCTGTGACATCGCCAGAGCGCGAGGAGACAGATTATACTACCTCAGCCGCAGAACTCTTCGCCAACGCGGACACATACGCGGCCCCAATCCACGTAGGGATAGATTACGCAGCCATGGCGGAGGAGCAAAGTAGTGACGCAGACGTGCGCGCACTCCTGTCTGGACCAACAGGGTTAAGGCTGGAGGAAAGGGGTTTACGCGACGGTGTGCCCCCCCTAATATGCGACATCTCAACCGGCCGACCTCGCCCGGTAGTCCCAGCTGCATGGCGCCGCCGTATTTTCGACTCAATTCACTCCCTCACGCACCTGGGTGTGTGCGCTTCGGTTAAAATGGTCGCCGAAAAGTTTGTGTGGCCCGGCCTGCGCAAAAACGTAAAAGAATGGGCAAAGACTTGCATGTCTTGTCAGCGCGCTAAAATACACAAACACACAAAAGCCCCTCTAGAGCCTTTTCGAATCCCAGCTAGAAGGTTCGACCACGTTCATGTCGACCTCGTGGGACCACTACCTTCCTCCCAAGGTTTCACACACCTGTTAACAATGATAGACCGTACTACGCGCTGGCCTGAGGCGGTCCCTCTGGCGTCAACCACAGCGGAGGAAGTCGCTCGCGTTTTTTTAACAAACTGGGTGGCACGTTTCGGCGTCCCATCGGACATCACGTCCGATAGAGGGCCTCAATTTGTCTCGGAGCTTTGGTCAGCCATGGCCAGCAGCTTAGGAGCGACAATTCACCGCACCACCTCTTATCACCCTCAGGCTAATGGGTTATGCGAACGTTTTCACAGATCTTTAAAGGCCGCCCTCAGAGCCTCACTAATGGACACAAATTGGGTAAATAAACTTCCCTGGGTTTTATTGGGGTTGCGTGCTGCGCCTAAAGAGGATCTAGACGCCTCCCCAGCAGAATTAGTTTTTGCACAACCTCTCAGGCTCCCAGGTGAATTTTTACCAGAGAACCCAGAGCCAGGGCATCTTCCAGCCCCGAGGCTTTTAGGCAGCAACGGACCGGACACTCTCCCCGGACCGGCACATCACTCTTTTCCTTGGGTTTTTGTTCCCCAAGCTTTGAAAAATGCTGAATTCGTTTTTGTTAGGCATGAAGCTTTAAAACCAACCCTCCGTCCACCATACGACGGACCTTTCAGAGTGCTGGAACCTGGTGATAAGCATTTTGTGCTTGATTTAGGGGACAGAAAAGAAACAGTCAGCATTGACAGACTTAAACCTGCCTTCTTGTTGAGAGACGAACCTTCACGGTTGGCGAGAGCACCTCGGCGGGGTAGACCCCCCAAGAGAAAAGACTCAGCCCCCCTGCAGGGAACAAATAATCACTCTCCTCTCCAAGCTGCAGATTCCTTACAGGAAGGTCCCACCAGGACGCCCAAGCGGACCCACAGCAGATTCGGGAGAAGATTAAAACCCAGACGGCACAAGGACTGATGCAAACTACTCAAAAGTTGTTCACTAATTGTGCTGTAACAGTTTAAGACTGACTTGTGATATTACTATGCTGTTATGATTACCACTGAATTCTCTACAGGAGCATAGCTGCTGGAAAGTTTCTTCCTTGTCAAGAGGTGTAGTAGTTAGTATGTCATAATAATTATCTTAAACTGTGAATTTTTCTATTGTCCTTTTCTTAGTCGTTTGGGGGGGGGGCTGTGGTCTATATTAATCATATATCCCATAACCTACATATGTATAAGCGTGTGAGAATGTTTGGTGATTACATATGTAAAGCGACTTCACACCTCAGAACAGGACAAAGAGGTCTCAACCGCCAGCGGGGATCAAAGAGCATCTGAGGCACTGCGGTGGAGACCAGATCGATCGCCCTGACCTCCCAAGGCCAGGTGGAGGGATACGGAGACAAAGGAGGGGGATTAAGATAATGTGGGATGTCAGCTTTGATATGCATGTCTTTTGTTATGTGTAGGTATAAGTATGTAGAGCTGAATATGTTCTGCCTCTTTTCTACTTCTGCTTCTGCACTGAGATGAGACTTGTTAGAGGAGCGAAGCTGATAATAAACTTTGGTTTATAAGTCGCATCGCCTCGTTATTCCAAGCTCTTCTACAGGGTAGCTTGTATTTCTGTTTTTATTTCCAAGAATATTGTTAAGTATTGTCCATGTATTTTTAGTGTTCTGTTTTTCTCCAGTTCTTTACTATAATTGTCTCTTTTACTCCATCTCATTATATATACAGATGTGGACAAAATTGTTGGTACCCCTCTGTTAATGAAAGAAAAACCCACAATGGTCACAGAAATAACTTGAATCTGATAAAAGTGGTAATAAATAAAAAATCTATGAAAATTAACCAATGAAAATCAGACAATGCTTTTGAATTGTGGTTCAACAGAATTATTTTAAAAAACAACCTCATGAAACAGGCCTGGATAAAAATGATGGTACCCTTAACTTAATATTTTGTTGCACTGTAGGAGTCATGAATTGACGAGACTGGGTGTCTTTCCAGTATCTGCTTTAATTCTCTCACATCCTACGTTCTCTCTCTCGATCGGAGTAATAAGAGAGAGAACGAAGTCACTCTCATACATTTATACTCACACCTCCAATAATACATCACATATCAAGTCACACAATCAAGTCACACAATTCAGTTACATCCTTCCATTTGCATCATAAAACTCCAGAGTCCTTCTGTTCTCCTGTCTGACCCCAGATGGTCAGACGCGGGCGATCCTCTCCTTTCTTCCAAGCCATAGGTGGTCCAGACATATTGTCCTCTTGAGGTGTGATGTCAATCCACATTGCCAGCTTAAAGTCTCTCTAGGCTGAATTCAAGCATGCATCTATGTGAGTCACATAAAGTTACAATTATGGACGCCACATCACAACCTTTTGAGGTAATCACTGCAATCAAACAATTTCTGTAACTGTCAATGAGACTTCTGCACCTCTCTGCAGGTATTTTGGCCCACTCCTCATGAGCAAACTGCTCCATTTGTCTCAGGTTTGAAGGGTGCCTTCTCCAGATGGCATGTTTCAGCTCCTTCCACAGATGTTATATAGGATATAGATCAGGGCTCATAGAAGGCCACTTTAGAATAGTCCAATGTTTCGCTCTTAGCCATTCTTGGGTGTTTTTAGCTGTGTTTTGGGTCATTATCCTGTTGCAGGACCCATGACCTGCGACTGAGACCAAGCTGTCTGACACCGGGCAACACATTTCTCTCTAGAATACCTTGATAGTCTTGAGATTTCATTGTACTCTGCACAGATTCAAGACACCCTGTGCCAGATGCAGCAAAGCAGCCCCACAACATAACAGAACCTCCTCCATGTTTCACAGTAGGGACAGTGTTCTTTTCTTGGTATGCTTCATTTTTGCGTCTGTGAACATAGAGCTGATGTGCCTTGCCAAAAAATTTGCAGTTTTGTCTCGTCTGTCCATAGGACATTCTCCCAGAAGCTTTGTGGCTTGTCAACATACAGTTTGGCAAATTTCAGTCTGGCTTTTTTTATGATTTGTTTTCAACAGTGGTATCCTCCTTGGTCGTCTCCCATGAAGTCCACTTTGGCTCAAACAATGACGGATGGTGAGATCTGACACTGATGTACCTTGACCTTGGAGTTCACCTTGAATGTGTTTAGAGGTTGTTCTGGGCTCTTTTGTTACCATTCGTATTATCCGTCTCCTCCTGCGGCCACGTCCAGGGAGGTTGGCTGCACTCCTGTGGATCTTAAATTTCTGAATAATATGTGCAACTGTAGTCACAGGAACATCAAGCTGCTTGGAGATGGTCTTATAGCCTTTACCTTTAACATGCTTGTCTATAATTTTCTTTCTAATCTCCTGAGACAACTCTCTCCTTTGCTTCCTCTGGTCCATGTTTAGTGTGATACACACCATGTCACCAAACAGCACAGTGACTACTTGTCACCCTTTAAATAGGCCGACTGACTGATTACAAGTTTGTAGACACCTGTGATGTTATGTCTTTTCTAGGGGTACCATCATTTTTGTCCAGGCCTGTTTCAAGAGTTTTTTTTTTTTAAATAATTTTGTTGAACCACAGTTCAAAAGCATTGTCTGATTTTCATTGGTTAATTTTCATAGAATTTTTATTTATTACCACTTTTGTCAGATCCAAGTTATTTCTGTGACCATTGTGAGTTTTTCTTTCATTAACAGAGGGGTACCAACAATTTTGTCCACGTCTGTATATTAACTTATTTTTGTGTGTTTTATACCGCTGCTCTGCTTCTTTTGTCCTTGTCTTTAGAAAAGCTTTTTATAATTAATTTTTCTTTTTACACGCTTTTTGTAATCTTTTGGTTAACCATGGCTTGTCAACAAATTTCTGTTTAAGCTTTCTCTTTACTAATGGACATTTTTTTTTTCATAAAGAGCGGTTACAATGTTCATGAATGTATCATAGGCTTCATTTACATCTGTAACAGACTTTTGTCCAGTCTTTCTTCAGCAGGTCTTCTTTCAAAGAACTAATTGCATTTTGTGATTTATATCTGAAAGATTTTCAAGTTTTTTTCTGTATTGGCCCCCGTGTGGCCATGGATGAGTGCAAAGACTTATGTTATTTATCAACAATCCTCTATTTTCTTATCAATAATATTAACAAACAGGTTGTCAATAAGTGTAGCAGTGTGGACTGTGATTCTACTGGGATGTGCTATTGTAGGATATAAACTCATACTGTACATAGAATTTATGAACTCTGTAATTATATTTTGTTGAAATGGATTTAGTAAATCAATATTGAAGTCTCTACAGATTACAACCATTTTCTTATTAGTTATATCTGTTACGGTGCGGCCCTCACGGACTGCAATGAGACGCTATAGGCGACCAGTGAGTTGTGTATTTATTGTCGTCGTCGGTCTCTGTCGGTCTATGATGACCATGGAAGAGAATCCTAAATGTCTACTCTGCTGGAACAGCACCGCCTGTGGCTGAACAGGCCGATGCGCACCGGTGTTCTACCTTCCAGCGTTGGGCGTTGGTAGGATTCAAGCCTGGGCAAGAAGATATGGAGGACAAGATGTTACCCATGCAGCATGTCCCCCCTCTCCACGTCACTGATGAATCCAAAGGAACAGCAGGGCTGCTATAGTTTGGCACCAGCACCGTCGCAGGAGCTGCCAGAATGATGTTGAGCACAACAGAGAACTGCCTTAGGGGCTCCGACTCCGGATTTTTCCTCAGGGTTGACTCCCGAAGCCTTTCCCGTGACCGGGTGTGCTGCAAGGCAGTGGAGGTTTGAAATCAGAATCAGAATCAGAATCAGGTTTATTGCCATTGTTCATGTAGTACACAAACTAGGAATTTGTCTCGGTACAATGCTGCAACATTAAACATGATAAGATAAGAGAAATAAACTATACATGTAATAAAGTGTAGGATAAGATTAAGTGATACTGGTCAACAGTTAAAATATATATTAGCCAGCAGCAGATACTGTGGAGAACTATATAGTGCAGTCGGTAATGCAGGAAGAAAACAGTGATGATTGACATGAGTCTGGTTGAGCTGCTGTACATGGTGCACGAGAGTCAATAAGTCACTTAGTGTTCAGCAGTCTAATGGCAGAGGGGAAGAAGCTATTCATGTGACGGGAGGTTTTAGTCTGGATGGACCGAAGTCTTCTACCAGAGGGGAGGGGGGCAAACAGTACGTGACCAGGGTGTGAGGGATCGGCTATGATCCGGCCAGCACGCCTCCGGGTCCTGGAGATGTACAGATCCTGGAGAGATGGGAGCTTGCAGCCGATCACCTTCTCAGCAGTGTGCACGACGCGCTGCAGCCTTAGTCTGTCCCTGGCAGTGGCTCCTGCGTACCACACGGTTATGGAGGTGGTGAGGATGGACTCGATGATGGCTGTGTAGAACTGCACTAACATCTTGGTGGGTAGCTTGAGCTTCCTCAGCTGCCGCAGGAAGAACATCCTCTGCTGGGCTTTTTTGATGAGTGAGCTGATGGTCAGCTCCCATTTGAGGTCCCTGGTGATGGTAGTGCCTAGGAAGCGGAAGGAATCAGCAGTGGTGATGGGAGAGCCTGAGAGGGTGAGGGGGGGCAGAGGAGTAGTGACTTTCCTGAAGTCTACAATCTTCTCCACTGTCTTCAGAGCGTTCAGCTGCAGGTTGTTATTGCTGCACCAGGACGCCAGCTGGGCCACCTCTCTCCTGTAGGCGGACTCGTCGCCGTTGGAGATGAGCCCGATGAGGGTGGTGTCGTCCGCAAACTTGATCAACTTGACAGACTGGTGGCTGGAGGTGCAGGAGTTGGTGTAAAGGGAGAAGAGTAGGGGGGAAAGTACACAGCCCTGGGGTGATCCGGTGCTGATGCTAGTATAGTCTGAGACAGTCTTTCCCAGCCGCACATGCTGCCTCCGGTCCGTCAGGAAGTCGATGATCCACCTGCAGAGGGAGTCAGGCACGTTGAGCAGGGACAGCTTGTCCCGGAGCAGAGCGGGGCGGATGGTGTTGAATGCGGAGCTGAAGTCCACAAACAGGATCCTGGCGTAGGTTCCCGGGGAGTCCAGGTGCTGCAGGATGGAGTGGAGGGCCAGGTTGACTGCATCGTCTACAGACCTGTTGGCTCGGTAGGCAAACTGCAGCGGGTCCAGGAGAGGGGTGGTGATGGACTTGAGGTGGGACAGGACCAGGCGCTCAAAGGACTTCATGACTACAGAGGTGAGCGCTACAGGTCTGTAGTCATTAAGTCCAGTGATCCGTGGCTTCTTGGGGACAGGGATGATGGTGGAGGATTTGAGGCAGGACGGCACGTGGCATAACTTAAGGGAAGTGTTAAAAATGTCTGTGAATACAGGAGCCAGCTGTTTCGCACAGAGTCTCAGGGTGGAGGGAGACACGCCGTTTGGGCCGGGGGCCTTGCGCGGGTTCAGTCTGGAGAACTGTTTGAGCACATCCTGCTCACTGATGATAAGGGGAGGGGGGGAGGAGGGGGGGGGGGGGTGCCTTAAATGAAGTAGGGAATGTGGAGGCTGTGGAGCTGGAGGGAGGGGGGGAGTTGGACACAGATGACGAGGTGTCAAAACGGGCATAGTGTTGGGACAGTCTTTGACAAAGGGCTTTGTCATCCTGACCTTTAGGAGCCTTAGATCGATAGTTGGTGATTTGCCTCAGTCCTCTCCACACGGAAGCCGAATCATTAGCAGTGAACTGCTGCTGGAGTCTCTCTGAGTATAGAGATTTAGCCCTCTTCAGCTCTCTGTTAAACCGGTATTTAACCTCCCTGTAGCAGTCCCTGTCTCCACTTTTCAGCGCTGCTTCCTTCTCCTTCCTGATCTGTCTGAGCTTAGCTGTGAACCAGGGTTTGTCATTAGAGTAACTCACCCTGGTGCGTGATGGAAGAATGTTCTCTTCACAAAAGTGGATATATGAGTTCACAGTGTCCGTGTACTCATCCAGATCATGCGTGGCTCCTTTAAGCATGCCCCAGTCAGATATTTCCATGCACGTTTCCAGCTTCTCCTCAGCATCACTGGTCCGTATCTTCGTAGTGCTCACAACAGGTTTAGTGAGCTTCAATCTCTGTCTGTATGTGGGAATGAGGTGAACCATCACGTGATCAGATAATCCCAGCACAGCTCGAGGGACAGCGCGATATGCGTCTTTCACTGTGGTGTAACAGTGATCCAGTGTGTTTAATCCTCTGGTGGGGCATTTAATAAACTGTTTGTAGTGGGGGAGATCGTGGCTCAGATTGCACTGATTAAAGTCGCCAGCCACAATAATCAGCGAGTCCGGAAAACTCCGCTCTGTGTGTTGAATGTGATCCGCGAGCACGCGCTGAGCTTCGCGCGTGTCCGCGTCGGGAGGGGCGTACACAGCGATCATTATGAAAGAAGCAAACTCCCGCGGGGAATAGAAGGGCTTGCAATTGATAACAAGAAATTCCAAGGCAGGAGAACAGTGTTTGGAAATTACCGTTACATCAGAGCACCAGCTGCAGTTGATGTAGAAGCAGACTCCGCCTCCTGTGGTCTTGCCGGAAAGCTCTGTGTCACGATCAGCACGGAAGAGCTGAAAGCCGTCGAGGCGCAGCGCGCTGTCCGGTATATTTTCCCGGAGCCAGGTCTCAGTAAAGCAGAGGACAGCTGAGGAGGCGAGGTCCTTAAAACGCATCAGCAGTCTCAGTTCATCTACCTTGTTAGAGAGAGAGTTGGTATTGGACAGAAATATGCCAGGCAGCGCCGTTCGCGAGCCTCTCCTGCAAAGTCGTACGAGAGTGCCCGCTCGTCTTCCTCTCTTCCGCCGTCTCACTTTCCGAGCCAAACAATAAACCAGATCGGCAGCAGGGGCTAGAAAAACTGGGAGGAGGTCCGTGGGGGTGAAAGTCCTGATATTTAGAAGTTCTTCACGGGTATAAGTGCAAGCAGACACACAACTGACAAACAAAAACAAACAAAGAGCGCAGCGAAGCACCATGTCGACCGCTGTGGGCGCCATCTTGGTTTTTTTTTTTTTTTTTTCAGGTAAAATCAGGGTTTACCTTCCCCTAGATGGGCTACCTTCCCAGGTTGACAAGCCACCATCTACCCGAAGCATCTGGTTTTAAGGCGCCAGAGATCCGCCCTTGCCCCTTCTCCTATTAGTAAAAGCAGTTCCACCGGGCTTAGAGACTAAACCACACGGGCAGGCTAGGAGTTGGACTTAGTTGTCAGAGGCTTTACGAGACGCACGCCGTAAGGAGCATTTTATGAACACTGGGAGCTTAACCCCAGTACCGCTCCTGGCTATGACAACCTTGGAACCTGCGTATTTATTAAACAATGACAAAAAGGTACAAAATAGTAGTAGTAGTAGATTAGTTTATTTGACAGGGACAGTGCAATAAACATAGACAATTAATCAAAGACAATCAATCTGATGTGTTGCACATAGAGTGTATAGCTGTTAGCTAATTTGCAACTCTTGTCCCTGGATGGGCTTTAGAAAAAAGAATCAAGTAAAGATGGGAAAAAAAAATAAAATAAAATATACACAATAACCACATACATCAATGCAGAAAAATTATAAATACACAATTATAAATATTATAAATATTATAAATACTCAAATATAACAGCCTGACTCACATTTAACATAAATATTATAAATATTATAAATACACAAATATAACAGCCTGACTCACATTTAACACATATAACATAACTCACATTTGCCTATTTCAGGCCTTCCTCCCTCCGTCACTCACTATAAACAAACACATTTATTCCTTCCCTTCATTCACTCTCACTTTGCAGACAATTAATTCATACATGAGTACATTCTTGTTTATTTTTCAGCCAGTTTTTAACATTTTTAGTGAATGTTTTAAAGTCCGTTATTATTTTAATTTCATTTGGCATTGTGTTCCAGATGTGACTGCCCTTTATAGAGAAAGCTGTTTGTCCAAATGTGGTTCTGCGGTGGAATATTTTACAGTTATTGTTAACAGAACTCCTGGTGGCTCTGCTGCTGTCCTGTCTTTGGACGAAACCAGCAAGTGGCTCGGGTGCTGATTTATGGAAACATTTGAACGTTAATTTCAGAAGACAGAGGTCAATGAAGCTCTCAAAACTCAATAGGTTGTATTTTTTTAAAACATTACAGTGATGCCACCTAATGGGCTTTTTGTCCAAGATTTTTAGGGTTTGATTATATAATGAACCTATATGTCTTATTGTGGAAGGGGCTGCTTGAGCCCAGACTGTCAAACAGTATGATATATGAGAAAAAACCATAGAATGCATATACAGTGCAGCTGCTTCGTAAGGTATGTAATATCTAATTAATTTAAAGCAGTTCAGATTTTTTTTTTACTGTTTTTGAAATTTTCTTTATATGAAGATTAAATTTGAGTTGAGGATCTAGTACAATGCCAAGGTATTTGAATTCTGTAGCTAAACTGATGTCATGATCATGTATATTATCACGGTGGCTGCACGGTGGCGCAGTGGTTAGCACTGCGGCAGCACAGTTTACCCTTGGCCGGGGGATTGGTGGGATCGTGGGTTCGATCCCAGCCCCCGACCAACAGTGATCTGTGTGGAGTTTGCATGTTCTCCCCGTGTTGCGTGGGTTTACTCCGGGATTTCTCCGGTTTCCTCCCACATGCCAAAAACATGCATGTTAGGTTAATTGGCTGTTCTAAATTGTCCCTAGATATCTGTTTCCTATAGGCCCTTAGAATAGAGGGTTAGTATTAATGAAAGCGCTTTGAGTGGTCTTTGTGACTAGAAAAGCGCTATATAAGTGCAGGTTAGTTAGTTAGTTAGTTAGTATTAACTTTAAAATGTTGCAGGTTACATTTTTTGATTGAAAAGCACATTGAGACTGTTTTCTGAAGGTTCAGCAATAGATGGTTCTTGAGGAGCCACTCTTGGACATCAACCATACTTGTAGACAGTACATCTGCAGCCTGTGCTGGAGTCTTGGCAGCTGTGTAAATAACTGCATCATCTGCATAAAGTTGGCATGTTGCAGCTGAGCAGTGTAACGGCAAGTCATTAATAAAAATGCTGAAAAGTAAAGGACCAAGAATGGACCCTTGTGGGATACCCATGCGGTTGTTTAAAAATGAGGATTTATCCTGGTGAACTTTTACACACTGTTCTCTATTCTGGAGATAAGATGCAAACCATTCTAATGTATTTGGGGAGAAGTTAAAAGATACCATTTTGGATAAAAGCAAACTGTGGTTTACAGTATCGAAAGCCTTTTTGAGATCTAGAAAAACAGCTCCTACCACATTACCCCTGTCCAAGGACTGTTTGACGTTTTCAATAAGGCAACAATTTGCTGTTTCTGTTGAGTATCCTGGTCTAAAACCAAATTGATGTGGATGAAGAAGTTGACTGTCTTGTAAGTAGTCTATCAGCTGTGTAGCTACAACTTTTTCAAGAACCTTAGATAGGACTGGTAAGATAGAGATTGGGCGGTAATTGCATATATCGTCTTTACTGCCTGATTTATGAACTGGTATGACGACAGCTTTTTTCCAGCCAGATGGAAATGTACTAGACCTAATGGAGAGATTAATGAGATGGGTCAGTGGTTTGATTAATATTTTGCTGTGCATTTTGAGAAAGGAGGTGCTCATATTGTAGATATCATTAGTTTTTGAGTTTGACAGTGTTTTAACAATACCAGCAATTAACTTCTCATTTACCTCATCGATGTGAAAAGTATCTGTTGGAAGTATGGAATTTGTGTTGTTGAGCACATTTGGCAGCACAAAAATTTTTGTTAAGTCTTCCACAGAGCCCACAAAGTGTGAATTAAATTCATTTGCCAAAGTAGCCTTGTCACTGACGGTCTTGCCATTGATTCTAAGTTCCTTTACCCCCTTCTGATCGTTTTTTTTATTAGTTAAGTTATTTAAATGCCTCCATAGGGAACTGTTGTTACCCTTTGCATGATCTATCAGTTTATTGTAATAAGATATTTTTGATTTTCGCAGCTCATGTACCACTTTATTTCTTAAACTTTTGTACACAAGGTGATCATTTTGTAGTTTGGAGGTTAGTGATGTTTTCAGTGCATAGTCTCGCCTCTTCATAAGTTTTCTTATTTCATTATTTAACCATGGTAGGCTAATCTTCTGTTGTCTACTTTTAATTTGCTTTGAAAATTTTTCTATAGACTTTGTGATTGTTGCAGTTATAAAATTACAACAATCATCTACTTCACATGTTGACATGAGCTGCTCCCAATTTTGATTCTCTAAGTAATGTTCAAACTCCTCATTTTTTGATTTGGGGATAATAAAATTTGATTTGTCAATATTGACTCCTCCAAAATACTGTAGTCGCTTTTTAGTAAGTTTCCTGACAGCAAGAACCATGTTATGATCTGAGAGACCAGTTACAAGATTATAGGTTCTGGTTATTCGTTCTGGTTTATTAGTAAATACCATGTCAATAAGTGTTCTGGATTGTTTGGTTATCCTGGTGGGTCCTTTGATGATTTGCTGGTAATTAAATTTAGTCATGAGGCTTTTCAGTTTTTGTTTGTCTTTTTTATCAGACCAGTTGATATTAAAGTCACCATGAATTATTGTTTCTCTGTTCTTCTCAAGTTGTTTAACCAGATCACTTAATTCATTATAAAAGGAAGAGCTGTGTGACGGTGGGTTGTACACTACTGCAATGTTGAAATTCATTACCGGAGAGAGACATACATTAACAGCTAAACATTCAAGTGAAGTATTCAAATCAACCAGTTGACATTTATATTTCTCTTTGATGTAAATTAAAACACCTCCTCCCCTCCCTACCTGCCTGTCTTTTCTAAAACACTGGTAGCCCACAATATCAATCATATTAGTGTCTATGTTCCTGTGTAGCCAGCTTTCTGAGAGACAAAGGTAGTCCAGATTTGAGTCCAACAGCAACACCGAAATCTCATCTCTTTTGGGGATTATGCTCCGTATGTTTAAATGACCGCCGAGGATCCCCTTTGGTTTAGCCTTGGTGTCCCAAAGAACTCGTGCATGATTAACAGTTTGGAAAAATAAATGTTGTTTTTGCTTTTGTACAGCTCGGTTTTGTGCTAACCCAGTGGTCTGCTGTTTAATAGTGGCAGGTCCAGGGTTAAGGTGAATATCTCCTGCCAGAAGTAGCAGAACTAACAGAACTTTAATTGTATATCCTCTGCCATATTGTGATTTTTGCTTAACAGCCATGTTTGCCTTAATTTGGAAGTTTTTGCTCAGGGCTTTTAAAGACCACATAGAGTGTAGGGTGAGATGTCCAAGCCCAAATCCAAACAGATAAAACTTTTTAACTTCACCTTTGGTTGAGTTTGTCGGAAAATCCTTCTTGTTGTAGGTCCAGACACACAAAGACAAAACAAAGAGGAAGTAGATAAGTAGAGAAGGCTTATTAGTGGTGCCCATCAGCCCACTTTTTAATCCGGTGGCAGCCATCTTCAGTCTTTCTTGGAAAGAAGGAAAAAGAAAATCTGTGGATAGTAAAATAAATTCTGCTTATATCGCCAGAATCTGATCCGATCGTCCTCAAATCCAGCTGGGCCTCAGCTAGCCAACTAGCCCCTTCCGTTGCTGGTCTCGTTGCTCATAGCTGCCGTAACTGGTCTCCCGTCCCGCTCCTCCAACCGAGTCTCGTCGCACACCGCCGCTGCCACCGAGCTCCGCTGAGGTCACGGTAAGCCCTCCGCTAGGCACCGCCACCTACCGTCGTCTGCCTGGGTGAAATCTCTGCTGAGCCCCGTCAACAAATAGCCGCTTGCCTGGTAGTATCTCCGCTGGGCCTCGCAGCTGGGCTTCGATTCAGGCTGGTGTAAGGTGGAATGACTGGCGCCAGCATTAAGCTAACTAGCGTTAGCTTAGCAATCGCTTCGGGTAGTCTCGTCGCACACCGCCGCTGCAGTCACGGTAAGTCCTCCGCTGGGCACCGCCGCCTACCGCCGTCTGCCTGGGTGAAATCTCTGCTGAGCCCCGTCAACAAATAGCCGCCTGCCTGGTAGTATCTCCGCTGGGCCTCGAAGCTGGGCTTTGATTCAGGCTGGTGTTAGGTGGAATGGCTGGCGCCAGCATTAAGCTAACTAGCGTTAGCTTAGCAATCGCTTCAGGTAGGGCACATCAGTGAATCACAAGGAAGCGCTGGAATCGCTGGTCAGTTTACTCACAGTGGCCGGATAAAAGCGATCAAAGGGGTAATCCACCGGAGGTATATCCGATCGCTGTAGGTTAGTTATTTAGAGACTGGCGCCAGCATTAAGCTAACTAGTGTTAGCTTAGCAATCGCTTCAGGTAGCATTAAGCTAACTAGTGTTAGCTTAGCAATCGCTTCAGGAAGGCGCATCAGTGAACCACAAAGAAACGCTGGTCGCTGGAGAAAGGCGATTAAAGGGCAATCCAACGGAGGTGGCACTTCAGCCCGTGCGTGTTCGCCACGAGCGCCGATCGCTGCAGGCCAGCCACTTTTAATGGCAAAATCAGTGACTTTGTCTCAGCACTGAAAAGGTGTGACCATCCCGGTCGCCATTAATATTTTTAATGAGCCACGAGGGGCAAAACACAAGTAAGGACCAAGGCAAGGATACACTGACGATAAACACTGATAAAGGAATAAACTTACAGAAAGCAGAGAGGAGTCAGAGGATGACTGGAGCCGGGACGTAGGGACTCCAGTCTAACATTGGGGAGACCAGCGTAATCCATAAACGAGGTTGCAGCCCCGAGCAAACAGGGCTGCTCCCTTAAATAGCGCTTGACAGATTAACCAGCTGATGAAGGGTCATCAGCTGATTGGAATCCCGCCCTACAGCGGAGCTCCGCTCTTGACAGCCTGAAGCCCCGTTGAGACACTGTCACAACAAAAGCCTGGAGGTGTGCCAGAGGAGAGAACGGGAGACTACCGCACACCGAGTGCAGACAGAGTCAGCACACGCACTGTGACAATATTATTGTATAATGTTATAATAAATAATAATTGTTGGGCCCTACTCTTTTTAGTTTATATATGCTCCCGTTAGGCAATATCATCAGAAAGTTTGGGCGCATGCGCACGCAGCGACCAGCAGCTGGTGAAAAAGTCCGTCGTCTGTGTGTTTGTTTTTACGCACTTTAATGTGTTTTTAACGAAATTCTCTGTGTCGTTTCTGTCCTGGAATGTTTGTGGACTGTATGGCGAAGAGCTCCCTGGTTCCATCAATATGGATTTACTCCCCTTTTTTGCACTGCTGCTTCTTTTCCACCGGCCCTGTGTCTCTGAGGTGAGCGCGATCGGGATCATGCCAGGCAGAATGCATTATTCCAGGGACATGTTGCTGCATTTGAACACGGTTGATGCAGCGTCTGTGATTGAGTCTAAGCCGCAACTGCCAGACTTTATTTTGAAAGACGTTCATGGACACAGCGGTGAAAAGAGAGACGGGAGAAGGAAGCGTGGAAAGCGTGGAGGCATGAAATTGCGCCTGAGAAGACGTCAGTTTGGTAACATTCCTCTTCCTTCTATGATTTTTGGGAACGTACAATCTCTGAGGAACAAGGTGGATGAAATTCAAGGGAATGTACGCTACCAGAAGGACTTTAAGAACTGCTGTGTCATGGCTTATACCGAGTCTTGGCTTACTGCGCATGACCGGGACGCGGACCTGTGGATTGATGGCTTTGGAGCCCCACTCCGCTCTGATCGGCAGGAAGAGGTAACAAGGAAACGTCAGGGGGGTGGCGTATGTTTATATATTAATAAGCAGTACTGCACATCTGTCACGGTCAGAGAGCGCATCTGTACACCCGATGTGGAGCTTCTGTCTGTGCCACTACACCCCTTTTATTTGCCTCGCGAGTTCCCCCAACTTTTCATCACAACTGTGTACATTCACCTGAGGGCAGACGCTGACTCCGCCTCCAGCACCATCTTTGATGTGGTGCAGCGGCTGCAGTTAATTTCTCCAGAGGCGCCAAACTTTATTCTTGGGGATTTTAACCATGTTTCTTTAAAGAAGACACTTAAAAACTTTTATCAGTATGTCTCCTGCCCAACCAGGTGAAAAAAGACATTGGACCTGTGCTATGGATCCATTGAGAGGGCCTATAAATCACTCCCCTTCCTCCTTTAGGATCCTCAGATCACAACTGTGTACATTTGCTGCCCATATATAAAACTGCTCTCAGAAGAGGCAAGGTGGAGACCAGAGACATTGATGTGTGGACAGAAGATTCAGTGCACAGCCTCCAGGAATGCTTTAAATTGCACATACTGGGAGATGTTCATACTGTCCTGCAGGGATGATTTGGACTCTTTGGTGGACGTCACATGCTCATACATGGCTTTCTGTAAAAATACGATCGTTCCACATAAATGTGTCAAAATATATCCCAACAACAAGCCATGGGTTACAAAATCAGTTAAATCCTGCTTACAGAGGAAAGCACTTGCCTTTAAACAGGGGTCTGTTTCTGAGCTACAGGTTGCCACAAAAGAGCTGAAGGCCGAAATTTTAAGAGCAAAACAGAATTATAAATCAGAGTTGGAAAGCAAGATGGCAACAAAGAAACTTGGTTCAGCCTGGGCCAGTATGAAAACTATTGCAGGCCTTCAGAGGACAGAACGCAGTAATCGTGTGCTTTTAGATGGTTTTAATTCAGACACAATGCTGGCTAATGCTCTTAATTGTTTTTATGGTCGTTTTGACTCCTTTGATTTTAGCACTGAAACCCAAGATTTGAAACAGAAACTCAAAGACAATCAGCACTTTAATATTGAGGTGCAGGATATTAAAAGGGAGTTCTGCGCTGTAATAGTGAACAAAAGTCAGGGCCCTGATAATATATGTGGGCGCTTGGTAAAGTCCTGTGCACATGAACTGAGTCCTATATTTCATTACATTTTCAATAAATCCTTACAGACACAACATGTGCCTAAGATCTGGAAAGAAGCCGTGGTTGTTCCCGTTCCAAAATCCAGCTGTCCTAAAACGGTAAACGACTTTAAACCAGTTGCTTTGACTTCAATTTTAATGAAAATTTTTGAAAAACTGGTCAGATGTGAGGTCCTAAAGCAGACTGAGCATGCATTGGATCCTCTGCAGTTTGGCTATAGGCCTCACAGAGGAGTGGAGGACGCCACTGTCACTCTGTTTAACATGCTTTTTAAACATCTGGATTTTAATGGGACATACACCAGGCTTTTATTTGTGGACTTTTCCTCTGCCTTTAATACAATCCAACCTCATATTTTAGTTGAAAGGCTCCTGCAACAATTTGATTTGAGCAATAATCTGGTGGGTTGGATTCTGGATTTCTTAACCAACAGGACGCAGAGAGTAAGGGTCAATGGTACATTGTCTGACCTAAAGTGCTCTTCTACTGGCTCTCCTCAGGGGTGTGTGTTGTCACCACTACTCTTCATCCTGTACACAAACATGTGTCGGAGCAGACATGACAACAGACACATTATAAAGTATGCTGATGACTCAGTTATTGTCAGTCTCCTCCAGGATGGTGAGAGTGGCCACGGCCCAGTAGTTGATGATTTTGTTCACTGGTGTGAGGATTCCTACCTGCAGCTGAATACGACAAAAACTAAAGACATGATTATTGACTTTAGGAGGAAAACTCCCAGGCACAAAGTCACCGTACTAAAAGGCCAGACCACCGAATGTGTACAATCCTACAAATATCTTGGGACGATTATTGATAGTAATTTAAACTTTGAAGAGAACTGTGAAAGGGTGTGCAAAAAGGGTCAGCAACATTTGCATTGCTTGAGAAAACTTGCACGCTTCCAAATTGACCGAACCATAATGACAATGTTTTATCGGGCTTTTATTGAATCTGTTTTATCCTTTTCTTTAGTGTCATGGTTTGGTCAGATAAAACTGAAACAGAGGAAATCCTTGGATCAGATAGTTAGATGGTCCAGTCGCTTGCTTGGTGAGTCACAGCTGAGCCTGACATCCCTGTACACCAGACAAGTACAGAGGATGGCTACCTCCATTTTAAATAATGACTCCCACCCTTTGCACTGCAACTTTCAGCTTCTTCCCTCAAGACGGAGGTTTGCTGTCCCAAAAAGTAAAACCCAGCGCTACAAAAACAGCTTTGTTCCTGCTGCTGTCAAAGAGTTGAACAAGTTGTAACAATATATTGCACATAATTTAGGTACCTATTTATTAACTCCATTTTATATTTACTTATTTTTGTAGGATGTTATTTGGGTTCTAAATATTTTATTGGGTTTTAGACCTTTGAGTTTTTAACCTCTTTGACTAGTTTTTAACTTTTTAATATGACCCTTCTCTCTTACCTCTGGTTTTTCTCTCATCTCTTTGTCTTTATACCCTGATTGATGGAGCCTTGAGTATTTTTATCATGTTTATAGTCAGCTTCATGTGTGCCTGTGTTTGTGTCTATGTTGAATGTAATTGTGGCTTGTAAATATAGATGTCACCAGACTGCAAAACAAATCTACCTACGGGTACAAATAAAATAACCTGAACCTGAACCTGAACCTGAGAAAGCACTGTATACATTTTCACTGTTACGCAGACGACACACAACTATACCTGTCAATGAAGCCCGATGATTGTAATTAATTAGCCAAGTTAGATGCCTGTTTTAAGGACATCAAAGCTTGGATGACTTGTAATTTTCTACTATTAAACTCTGATAAGACTGAAGTCATTCTTGTTGGCCCAAAACATCTTAGAAGTTCCTTTTCAAATTATGCCCTTAATTTAGATGCTGCCACTCTCACTGTGAACAGTTCTGTGAGAAACCTTGGAGTTATTTTTGATCAAGATTTGTCCTTTAATTCACATATTAAAGGTGTACCACAGGGTGTACCACACCCACAGGGCTGTGTGCTCAGCCCATTCCTCTACTCCCTCTACACCCATGACTGCAGGCCTATGTATGGATCCAATTCCATCATAACGTTCGCAGATGACACCACGGTGATTGGACTCATCAGGGACAACGACGAGTCAGATTACAGGGCAGAGGTTGAGCACTTGGCTACTTGGTGCGCTGACAATAACCTGCTCCTTAACACCAGCAAAACCAAGGAGCTCATAGTGGACTACAGGAAGGAGAGGGAAGAGACACATGACCCCATCCATATCAATGGCATAGCTGTTGAACGTGTCCCCAGCTTCAAATTCCTGGGGACCCACATCTCGGAGGACCTGTCCTGGTCAGTTAACACCACCAGCCTGATCAAGAAGGCCCATCAGCGCCTCTTCTTCTTGAGGACATTGAAGGAGAACCATCTGTCAACTGACATCCTGGGCAACTTCTACCGCTGCGTGATAGAGAGCACCCTGACCAACTGTATCACACTCTGGTATGGGAGCTGCTCTGTAGCTGACCGCAAGGCGCTGCAGCGGGTGGTGAAAACCGCCCAACGCATCACAGGGACTCCACTTCCAGCTATAGAGGACGTCTACAGGAAAAGATGTCTGCGCCGGGCACGCAGAATTCTTAGGGACTCCAACCATCCTGCTCATGGACTGTTCCAGCTTCTCCCCTCCAGAAGACGTTTCAGAAGCCTTCGGACTAGAACCAGAAGGTTTAGGAACAGTTTCTTTCCAACAGCTGTCACATTATTCAACTTAGTTCCCCGCTGACTCTCTTACAATCATCTTTTACCATCCTCACCTGTACATAACTGCATAACTACATAACTACATCTAACTTATTGCACATTATTTGCACATAACAGTACTTTTAACTTTCTGCACTGCTGCATATATTTGCATATATTTGCTTAAATTGCACATACTGTTAATTACCGTATATACTGCACTGCTGTCCTTTGCACTTCTGATTGGATGCTAAACTGTGTTTCGTTACCTTGTATTCATACATGTGTAATGACAATAAAGTTGAATCTAATCTAATCTAATCTAATATTAAAACTGTTTCTAAGACTGCCTTCTATCATCTGTGCAATATTGCCAAGATCAGGAGCATCTTGTCTCTGAATGATGCTGAGAAACTGATTCACACCTTTGTCAGCTCTTGATTAGATTATTGTAATTCGTTATTATCTGGTTGTCCTAAAGTATCCTTAAAAAATCTTCAGTTGATTCAAAATGCTGCTGTTAGAGTTTTAACTGGTTCTAGAAAAAGAGATCATATCTCCCCGGTTCTGTCCTCCCTTCATTGGCTTCCCATAGAATTTAGAATCAAGTTTAAAATCCTTCTTCTTACTTTCAAAGCTCTTAATAATCAGGCCCCCCAATACAGTATATAAAAGAGCTGATATTACCTTACCATCCTAATAGAGCATTACGCTCCCAAAATGCTGGCTTACTTGTGGTGCCCAGAATCTCCAAAAGTACAGTGGGAGGCAGAGCCTTCTGCTACCAAGCCCCTTCTCTCTGGAACCAGTTACCACTCTGGGTCCAGGAGTCAGACTCGGTCTCTGTTTTTAAGAACAGGGTAAAATCCTTCCTTTTTAATATAGCTTACGTTTAAGGAGGGATTTTGTGTCTCTTAACCCCACTTTTGTTCTGTTGTTATTTGATCGATACTGCTGGTTGACCTCCAATAATGTACTTAGCATCTTACTGTTATGTTCTTTATGTCTGTCCTCTCCATCCTCCCTATCCCCTCACCCCCAGCCAGTCGCAGCAGATGACTGCTCCTCCCTGAGCCTGGTTCTGCTAGAGGTTTCTTCCTGCCAAATGGGAGCTTTTCCTCTCCACTGTCGCTTAGTGCTTGCTCATAGGGGATCGTCTGATTGCTGGGTTTTTCTGAGACTGTGTGTTTTTTTCTGCACTGTGGCGCCACGAGATGGCTTCTGTTGTGATGTGGCGCAGTATAAATAAAGCTGAATTGAATTGAATTGTACAGCTCGATTAACTTATCTCTGAATGTCTCAACGCAAGTTCCTGACATTCTATATATACAACTTATAATTAGATTTTTTGTTTTATCTTGGTCAGTCTCAACAGTAACGCATTCCAGAATCCCTGGTAGTGCAAAGGACATTCCATTTACAAGTTTACACCTATACAATTCAGCAATATACAGTGCAACACCACTGCCCTTTTTTTGAGATCTGTTAATATGAAACATCTGATATCCCTCTATTGCCATCAAAGGAGCTTGCTCTTCTTTGAGCCAAGTTTCAGAGACTGCGATAGCTGTAAATTTTCTATCCAGCTGTTTTAAATAGCCCTGAATCTGTGGAAAGTTTTTAAGACTTCTGCTGTTAAAGTGTATTATCGATAGTTTACCATCTACTTGCACTTGACTTTTGAATTGCTTTTCAGTGTAATATTCACAGTGATTATGAATATTATTGAAGAAGTGGTTATCAGGATCAGTATCATTCTTCATCTCTTGTAGTTTATGTTCGGCATAATGAAATATTTTCAGAGTCCGAATTTCCTCTCTGAGACAAATGACTTCCTCCAATTGGGGATGATTGATGTCGACTAAAGTCAGTCATGAGTTTTTTGTTTGTTTGTTTGTTTGTCTTAAGTATATTATTATGTTATGTCACAAAAGGACTGTTCTTGCCATGTCTGTGGATATGGATTACTGTAGTCTCTTAATTTTCTTAATCAGTGTTCATCTATATTTATTTAAGTCAGTGAGATCTCTTATTATTATGGCCTTTGCTTCCTCAGGTGTTCCATTTAGTTTAATCCAGACTCTACAGTTTCTTGTCCATGTTGCTTGTATCTTGTTTTATCTTTTCAGCATCCATGCTTGCCATGCTATTTCAGCATTAGTGTTTGTTAAATGTTCATTTAGGTAAACTTCTGTTCCCTGTAGCTTTCTGGCCTGCCTCAGTATGCCAGTTTTTACTCTTCTATTCACAAAGCGCATGACAATTGATTTCTTTGTTTTATTAGCCTTTCTGGGTAGTGTATGGCAGGCTGAAATTGCATTTACTTCAACCTTTATGTTTCTGCTTTCAAGGAACCGAAGCACCTGGTTTTCCAAGGAGATTGATTCACTTGGGGGAGCCTCCTCACCTCTCATTCCTGCTGTAGCATAAGCATATGATTGATATTTAATGTCTAGTCCACTAATGATTAAATCATCCATTCGAGTATATTGTTCAAGATCCTCGATGCGTCACTCCAAGTCTGCAATTTTTTTGCCTCTTTCCTTAATCGTTAATTTCAGCTCCCGGACTTCCTCCATTAGCCTTAATAATTTGGACTGTTGACTGGCCACTTTGGTAAGTTCTTCTGATATGAAGTTCAGAGATTTTTTAATCTCTTCCATTTCCTCTTTCTTTGGTGGCATTTTTTACTGACCTGATGATAGCAGGATAGTTTCTGCTGGTACTGCCAGTATCTGGTCCAGCTGACCTCGGATCCGGCTGGGGCCTCAGGTAGCCCCTCCGCTGCTAGCTCCGCCACTTACTGCCGCTGTAGTTGAGCTCCGATCTGGCTGGGGCCTCAGCTAGCCCCACCGCTGAGCTCTACCGCTTACCGCCGCTGCAGTTGAGCTCCGATCCGGCTGGGGCCTCGGTTAGCTCCTCCGCTGAGCTCCACCGCTTGCCGCTACTGCAGTTGAGCTCCAATCCAGCTGGAGCCTTGATTAGCTCCTACGCTGAGCTCCATCCCTTACCGCCGCTGCAGTTGAGGTCCGATCCAGCTGAGGCCTTGGTTAGCTCCTCTGCCAAGCCACGCCACCCACCACTGCTGTAGCCAAGCTCCGATCTGGCTGGGGCCCCTGCTAGCTCCTCCGCTGCTTAGCTCCGTCTGTCTATATAAAGTCCCACAGTTGACAGTGCATGTCAGAGCACAAACCAAGCATGAAGTCAAAGGAATTGTCTGTAGATCTCCGAGACAGGATTGTCTCAAGGCACAAATTTGCGGAAGGGTACAGAAAAATTTCTGCTGCTTTGAAGGTCCCAACCATTAACATTATACAATCAACCAACAGAGAAAGTGAGTGAGTTCAAATATCTAGGATTGTGGTTTGATAGTGCATACACATGGAGAGTTCATGTTGAAAATCTGGAGACAAAGTGCAAAAAAGTCATTAATCTCATAAAAGCTGTAGCTGGACATGAATGGAGTGCAGATAAAGAGGCATTAATTGACATTTACAGAGCACTAATGAGATTGACAATAGACTATGGATGCATGATTTATGGAGCAGCGGCAAAGACGACTCTGGAAAAAATAGACAGAATGCAGCATAGAACGCGTCGCCTGTGCATTGGAGACATCAAAACAACACCAAACAATGCAGTTTTAATAGAAGCAGGAGAAATGCCAATGGATTTGAGATGAGATAAACCCACATTATCATACTGGGTCAAACTGAAAGGAAGTGAGGAAATGAATATTTCAAAAACAACACTACAAGAATAAGACTAACGAATATTCTAACTTCCAGGGACATGGGTTTGGGTGGACAACTGAACGAAAAGCCAGAATGTATGGACTAGACACTATTGATATAGCTAACACCAGTCCAGTAAGTAATTTCCCCCCTTGGCTGTTTCCTGGAAAAGAAGTAGACATCAGTTTGCTAATGAGGAAAAAGGATTGGCATATGAGTGAAGTTGGTGTTAAAACAAGCATTTACCTCAGGAATTATTACTATACTGTAACTACTTACAGCTCTATACTGACGGTTCAAAGAACAAAGAGGGTTCTGCTGGAATTGTAGTATATATTCCAGAGCTTAAAGTGACCATCTCAAAAAGACTCTCCAACAATACATCCATGTATACAGCAGAGATGGTGGCAATAATTATTGGTTTGCAGTGGGTGGAGGAGGTCAGACCAGACTGGGTGGTGGTGTGCACAGATTCACTGGCAGCTTTAAAAACCATATAGACACTAAAATCTACAAAGGAAGACTTGGTGATTGAGCTATATCACAGTTTATTTAGGGTACACGGGGTGGTGGAGATGTTCAGTTTTGTTGGGTTCCTGCACATGAAGGGTTCAAAGGGAATGACTATGCAGACAAATTAGCAAAAAGTGCACTTGGGAAAGAAATAACTATACCATTGTCACTTGGAAAAGGAGAAGGGAAAACAGTAATCAAGAAAAAAGGAACTGAGCTATTGCAAAAAAGATGGGATGAAGATCATAAAGGTAGATTGTATTACAAAATACAACAATCTATTGCAATAAAGAATTATAAAACAACAAACAGGAGGGACGACATCATTATGGCAAGACTCAGACTGAATCACACAGGTTTAAACAGCACTTTATTCATCATGGGGAAAAACGAAAGTGACAAATGTAGAGAATGTGGAGTAAAAGGAAAATGTCGAGCACATCTTATTACACTGTCACAAGTATGGAAATGAAAGAGAGAATGAAAAATGAAGTTCGAGAGGCCGGTAGGGAATGGGATTTAACTGGGATTCTGGGAACAGATGGCAATGGAGAGGTACTAAGAATCACGAGAAGGGCTCTTTTCTCTTTTTTAAATAACACAGGATTAAGTCATAGAATTTAGGGGTCGGGCTCAAATGGCATAATGTTACACACTCTTGTACAGTAGGTGGCGGTATGTACCTTTCAGTTGCTTGCTCTCCGCCAGTAACCGAGAGAAGAAGAAGAAGAGTGGTGATGTGGAATTATATATAGAGTGAAGTACGTGGCAGTAATACACCTGGAGTTCAAATGGAAAGCAGGGACAACAGAATATAGAGTGATATGTATCAGTTAAGTACGTGGCGGTAGTGCACCTGTAAGCTGGTTGCCAACTGCCAATCAAATCTAAAAGACGACAAAGAAGAAGAATGGTGACGTGCTTGCTTACACCTGCTTTCTATGTGCATGCAGAAATACTTGCTTATACTTGGTTTCTATGGACATGCACAGGTATGCACTAGTTTTTTTAAAATGCGCAGCTTAGCTAGTCACTGATTATGTGCCACTGACTTCAGATGTGGTTTGTTGGTCAAAAACACAAGGTTATTGTGCTGCTGTAAACTAGTAATGGTGTGACTTTACATGCAGTTACAACCCTTTTAAAAGACAAGTTCCACAAATGCAAAGCAAGCACAAAGTTCTTCTTCTTGTTCTTCTTTTTGATTTGATTGGCGGATGGCAACCACCTTACAGGAGCATTACTGCCACATACACTACCGTTCAAAAGTTTGGGATCACTTAGAAATTTCCTTATTTTTGAAAGAAAAGCACTGTTTTTTTTTCAATGAAGATAACTTTAAACTAATCAGAAATACACTCTAATATCTAATATACATTGCTAATGTGGTAAATGACTATTCTAGCTGCAAATGTCTGGTTTTTGGTGCAATATCTACATAGGTGTATAGAGGCCCATTTCCAGCAACTATCACTCCAGTGTTCTAATGGTACAATGTGTTTGCTCATTGCGTCAGAAGGCTAATGGGTGATTAGAAAACCCTTGTGCAATCATGTTAGCACAGCTGAAAACAGTTTAGCTGGTTAGAGAAGCTATAAAACTGACCTTCCTTTGAGCAGGTTGAGTACCTGGAGCGTCACATTTGTGGGGTCGATTAAACGCTCAAAAGGGCCAGAAAAAGAGAACTTTCATGTGAAACTCGACAGTCTATTCTTGTTCTTAGAAATGAAGGCTATTCCATGCGAGAAATTGCCAAGAAACTGAAGATTTCCTACAACTGACATAACGCACGGCTCAGGAGACACGCACACACAGGCTTAGAGTAGTTCAAAGAGTTTATTAACAGCAGTAGTGTATGAGTGTGTGTCTGCGGGATGCAGATGTGTTGGTGGTGGCGTCTGCTTCAGGCACAGAGGCAGATGACCGTTCGGCCGAGCAACCCTATGGAGAGAACACAGGGAGAGGGTGACGGGCATACACCAACACAGGATGAATTGTGGCAAGAGAAGATCTTACTTGAGTTGTCAGGACAGCTGGCACAGCAAGGGGAACGTAGCCCGGGAGACAGCCACCTGGAGAGCTCCGTGCAGCAGCGAAGGATGGGCGATGGAACGGAGACGTCCGCCGTCGGGGAATCCACCTGTGCACAGGGGAGCAGACTGGAAAGGAGGTAAGGGTTCTTACCCAGAATAGCGATGCTGAAGAAAGGAATGCTCACGGTGGTGAGGGAACGAAGTCTGATGGCTTCAGGCCGAGCCTCCGGGCGAGGCGGCTTTTATCCCTCGCCGCTGATGAGGATCAGGTGTGTGAGCAGGTGGCGCCGCTGATGAACGGCGCGGCGTGACAGTACTCCCCCCTCTAGCAGAGCCTCCTGGCGATGGCTTGTCCGGGTGCGCTCGGTGGAAGTCCGCGATGAGCGATGGGTCCAACACAAACGACGGGGGCACCCATTGTCGATGCTCGGGCCCATAGCCCTCCCAGTCCACCAAGTATTGCAACCCACGACCCCGGCGCCGGGAGTCCAGGATGGAGGAGACGGACCAGGCCGGGTGGCCACCAATCATCCGGGGCGCGGGTTGCGCTGCAGGAGGAGGGCAAAGGGGGTCGGTGACTGCCAGCTTCACCTTTGACACATGGAAGGTGGGATGGATGCGGAGGGAGGGGGGAATAGCCACGCGCACAGCCACCGGGTTGATGATCCGGGTGATGGGGAAGGGACCCATGAAGCGCTGTGCCAGCTTCCTCCTCTCGCCTTTTAGGGTGACGTCCTGGGTGGAAACGTAGACAAGTTGCCCAACTCTGTACGCCGGGGCAGGTCTTCTACGCCGATCCGCCACGGTCTTGTTGCGCTCCGCTGTGCGTAAAAGCGCATGACGCGCGGCGGCCCAGGTGGAGCGGAACTGCCTCACGTGCGCCCTAACTGACGGAACAGTTACCTCGCTCTCCTGTGCTGGAAGCAGCGGGGGGTCGTAACCCAGGGACGCCTTGAAGGGGAACATCCCCGTTGCAGAAGAGCGGGCGGTGTTGTGGGCGTACTCCACCCAGGCGAGATGGTTGCTCCACGATGTCGGCTTGGATCTTGCAACACAGCGGAGCGCAGCCTCCAGCTCCTGATTGGTCCTCTCACACTGCCCGTTAGACTGGGGGTGATGGCCGGAGGAGAGGCTCACCTTGGCTCCGATGGCGTTGCAAAAGGATTTCCAAACCTCGGATGAAAATTGGGGACCCCGGTCCGAGACCACGTCCACCGGGATCCCATGCAGCCTGACCACGTGTTGGACGAGGAAGCCCGCCGTCTCCAGGGCGGTAGGGAGACCTCGCAGGGGGACGAAGTGTGCCGCCTTGGAGAAACGGTCCACGATGGACAGGATGGTGTCGAATGAGTTGGAAACTGGGAGCCCGGTGACGAAATCCAGTGCGATGTGCGACCATGGCCTGCCAGGGACGGGCAGGGGCTGGAGCAGACCCGCTGGAGGGGCGTTTCCCGATTTACTGGTGGCACAAATTGGACAAGCCCGGGCGTAGCGGGCTGCATCCCTCCGCAGGCCCGGCCACCAAAAGGACCGTTGGAGGAGGCTGATCATCCGAGAGGTGCCGGGATGACAGGTGAGCCGGGAGGTGTGGAGCCAGTGGATGACCTCTCCTCGGACCGCAGACGGAACGAACAGTCTTCCCTCCGGTCCGCCGCCAGGATCAGGTTCCACCTCCTGTGCCTTCCGGATCTTGTCCACAATGTCCCAAGAGATAGCTCCCACGACGCACGACCTGGGCAGGATAGTGTGGGGCATCTCCTCAGCCCCCACGGGGGTGAACTGTCTAGAGAGGGCGTCAGGCAGGCCGTTCTTGGAGCCTGGCCTGAAGGTGATAGAGAACCGGAACCTGGCGAAGAACAGAGACCAGCGCGCCTGGCGGGCATTCAGGCGCTTGGCAGATCGTAGGTACTCTAAATTCTTATGGTCCGTCAGGACCACAAACGGCAGGTCCGCCCCCTCTAGCCAGTGGCGCCACTCCTGTAGGGCGAGTTTAATGGCCAGGAGCTCTCTGTCCCCCCACATCATAGTTCCTCTCCGCCGGGGACAGGCGCCGGGAGAAGAAGGCGCACGGTCGCTTGGCGCCATCGTCCGGTGATAGCTGGGATAACACTGCTCCCACTCCCGTGTCCGATGCGTCCACCTCCACAATGCACTGCAGCGCGGGGTCGACCTGGCGAAGGACCCGGGGGGAGGAGAACTCCGCCTTCAGCGCCTTAAAGGCAGCATCGACCTCTTCGGTCCACCGGAACGGAACCTTCGGGGACGTGAGGCGGGTCAGTGGTCCGACGATCCAGCTGAAATTCGGGACAAAACGGCGGTAAAAATTGGCGAAGCCAACAAACTGTTGCACCTGCTTCCGAGATGTGGGAGTAGGCCACTCCACCACCGCCTTCACCTTCTCTGGGTCCGGGAGCACCTGGTCTTGGGCGATGATGAATCCCAGGAAGGATGTGGTCCTAGCGTAAAACTCGCACTTCTCAGCCTTCACGTACAGACGATTCTCCAGCAGTCTTTGAAGGACCCGCCTCACATGGACCCGGTGCTCGTCTCTGGACTGAGAGAAGATCAGAATGTCGTCCAGGTAGACGAACACGAAGAGGCCGATGAAATCCCGGAGGACGTCATTGATGAGGCGCTGAAAGACGGCAGGAGCGTTGGTCAGCCCGAACGGCATGACGAGATACTCAAAGTGGTCGTTCGGGGTACGGAAGGCTGTTTTCCATTCATCTCCCTCCCGGATCCGGACGAGGTGGTAAGCGCTGCGGAGATCCAGCTTGGTAAACCAGGTCGCCCCCTGGAGGGAGTGGAAGGCAGTGTCCATGAGGGGCAGGGTGTAACGGTCCCTCTCAGTGATGTCATTAAGTGCTCGGTAGTCAATACAGGGACGGAGGGAACCGTCCTTCTTCCCTACAAAGAAAAACCCCGCCCCCACGGGTGATGACGATGGGCGGATAATCCCAGCGCTCAGTGATTCCTTCAGGTATGTATTCATAGTCTCCTTCTCCGGCGCCGACAGGCTGTAGAGCCGACCAGATGGCAGGGGGGGCCCCCTGGCGGAGATTGATGGCACAGTCATATGGTCGATGCGGGGGAAGAGACATAGCTTTCGACTTGCTGAATACCATACCCAGGTCGTGAAAATCTGGGGGCACCAGTGACAGGTCCGGGGGTGCTGTATCCGCCACAGGAGGAGCCGCGGACGGTGAGCAGGCAGCGGACTGAAGGCAGGTGCCCATGCAGAAGGTACTCCACGCCGACACCCCAGCTGACCTCCAGTCCAGGACAGGATTGTGGAGGCGTAGCCAGGGATACCCCAGGATGACGGGCGACACAGAGTTGGGCAGGACGTAGAAAACCATTTCCTCCTGGTGGTTTCCTGAGATGATGACTGGGACAGGAATGGTTTGATGGGTAACTCTCCCAAGGGAGGCACGGGAGAGATGGACCAGGGAGATGGGGTGTTTGAGCGCCTGACAGCGGATGCCCAATCGGGTTGCCAGGCCTTGTGAAATGAAGCTGCCCTCTGCGCCCGAATCCACCAGTGCGTGGGTGAGGTGCCCAGTGGGGTTGTGGCAAAAACGGATGGGCAGCTTTAATTGAGTGAGGGGACTTTGCCGATTGACGTCCGCGAGGCCCCCTACAGTGACTCGCGGACCCCACCGTTTGGCTTTTGTGGGCAAAGCTCTACCGTGTGTTGATTGTCCCCGCAATACATGCAGAGACCCAACTCACGGCGGCGCTGTCTCTCTGCCGGGGAGAGCTTTGCCCAGCCCGTCACCATCGGCTCCGACTCCTCGGGGCACGATGGTGGCGGCGTCGCCAGGGGGCGAGCTTGGGGCAGGCGTAGCGTGACTCCTCGAGGGCGAGAAGCAGATGGCTTCCGTCCTGAGGAGTGCTCGCGCAGCCTGTTGTCCAAGCTGATTGCCAATGAGGTTAGCTCCGCTAACGTTCCGGGGATATCCCGTCCAGCCAGTTCATCCCTCAGATCACTATTGAGGCTGCGGAGAAACAGGCCGCAGAGGGAGCGCTCCTCCCAGCCCAGTTCCTCCGCCGCTACCCGGTATTCGATGGCATAATCCGCGGCCGACCGGTTTCCCTGCTGGAGAGCGAGCAGCCGATCGACCTGGACCGCCTCGGAACGGGAGTGATCAAACACCTCCAGGAAGCGCCTCACGAACTCGGCATAGGTGAGGGTGGCATAACTGGGTCTCGCCATAATAGCGTAGGCCCAAGTTAAAGCACGCCCCTCCAGGAGGTTCCCTATGTAGCCGATCCGGCTGTGATCTGAGGGAAAGTCTCCGGGCACACGGTCAAACAGGGACTCGCACTGCATTACAAACCCCCGCGCTCCGCCGAGCTTTCCGCTAAAGCGGGCGGGGGTCGGAATGGGTGTGAGTCGGGCCGGTGCCACTGGAGCTGGCTGGACGGCCACCGGAACAGCAGGAGCTGCGCCACCCTGAGGAGCCGGGGGGAACGGCTGCTGGGGGTCCAGGCGGTCCAATCGGCCAGTGATAATTATCAATTGATTCAGGATAACCTGCTGTTGATAAGCTATTTGATCCACTCTAGCCTCGAGAGTGGTAAGCCGGTGTGCGAGCCCGCCGTCCGCCGAGCCGCTCTGCTGAAGCCGTACTGACATAACGCACGGCTCAGGAGACACGCACACACAGGCTTAGAGTAGTTCAAAGATTTTATTAACAGCAGGAGTGTATGAGTGTGTGTCTGCGGGATGCAGATGTGTTGGTGGTGGCGTCTGCTTCAGGCACAGAGGCAGATGACCGTTCGGCCGAGCAACCCTATGGAGAGAACACAGGGAGAGGGTGACGGGCATACACCAACACAGGATGAATTGTGGCAAGAGAAGATCTTACTTGAGTTGTCAGGACAGCTGGCACAGCAAGGGGAACGTAGCCCGGGAGACAGCCACCTGGAGAGCTCCGTGCAGCAGCGAAGGATGGGCGATGGAACGGAGACGTCCGCCGCCGGGGAATCCACCTGTGCACAGGGGAGCAGACTGGAAAGGAGGTAAGGGTTCTTACCCAGAATAGCGATGCTGAAGAAAGGAATGCTCACGGTGGTGAGGGAACGAAGTCTGATGGCTTCAGGCCGAGCCTCCGGGCGAGGCGGCTTTTATCCCTCGCCGCTGATGAGGATCAGGTGTGTGAGCAGGTGGCGCCGCTGATGAACGGCGCGGCGTGACAACAACGGTGTGTACTACTCTCTTCAGAGAACAGCACAAACAGTCTCTAACCAGAGTAGAAAGAGAAGTGGGAGGCCCCGCTGCACAACTGAGCAAGAAGATAAGTACAGTAGAGTCTCTAGTTTGAGAAATAGACGCCTCACAGGTCCTCAACTGGCAGCTTCATTAAATAGTACCCGCAAAACGCCAGTGTCAACATCTACAGTGAAGAGGCGACTCCGGGATGCTGGCCTTCAGGGCAGAGTGGCAAAGAAAAAGCCATATCTGAGACTGGCCAATAAAAGAAAAAGATTAATATGGGCAAAAGAACACAGACATTGGACAGAGGAAGATTGGAAAAAAGAGTTATGGACGGACGAATCAAAGTTTGAGGTGTTTGGATCACACAGAAGAGCATTTATGAGATGCAGAACAACTGAAAAGATGCTGGAAGAGTGCCTGACACCATCTGTCAAGCAAGGTGGGGGTAACGTGATGGTCTGGGGTTGCTTTGGTGCTGGTAAGGTGGGAGATTTGTTCAGGGTAAAAGGGATTTTGAATAAGGAAGGCTATCACTCTATTTTGCAACGCCATGCCATACCCTGTGGACAGTGCTTGATTGGAGCCAATTTCATCCTACAACAGGACAATGACCCAAAGCACACCTCCAAATTGTGCAAGAACTATTTAGAGAAGAAGCAGGCAGCTGGTATTCTATCTGTAATGGAGTGGCCAGCGCAGTCACCAGATCTAAACCCCATTGAGCTGTTGTGGGAGCAGCTTGACCATATGATACACAAGAAGTGTCCATCCAGCCAATCCAACTTGTGGGAGGGGCTTCTAGAAGCGTGGGGTAAAATTTCTCCAGATTACCTCAACAAATTAACAGCTAGAATGCCAAAGGTCTGCAATGCTGTAATTGCTGCAAATGGAGGATTCTTTGACGAAAGCAAAGTTTGAAGGAAAAAATTATTATTTCAAATACAAATCATTATTTCTAACCTTGTCAATGTCTTGACTATATTTTCTATTCATTTTACAACTCATGGTGGTAAATAAAAGTGTGACTTTTCATGGAAAACACAAAATTGTCTGGGTGACCCCAAACTTTTGAACGGTAGTGTACTTCACTTTATATCACTCTTCTTCTTCTTCTTCTTCTAGATCTGATCGCCGGCCGGCAACCAGCTATTTATTATTTAGACAATGGTGCAAAGCCTCAAACTGGGCAGCACACCAACGGAAATTTCCAAAGACTCTGGTGGAAGGTGCAAAGTGTGGCATAAATTTGCACTTTAAGATCATCATAATAAGAAAGCTGCTTTTAAATTCATCCTGTTATAAAGTTCTGATAATTAACACACAGTCCTATCTTGTGCACTTAATGTTGTAGGTATATTTAGTTATTCAAAAGGGACCCTAAAAGAATACTGGGGTTACACGAAGGTCTTGTGATCCTCATATCTGCTGCTCTAAAAGAAAGTTCACCGAGTCTAACAAGGCTGGAGCTGTAAAGTGGGCAGGTCTCATCTCACAGCGTCCACACACACAGGCCTACAGAGACCCTCAGCGTTGGCAAAACTTCCTGCGTTCCTTCGCCTGCTCTCCACGCTGCACTGCAGGGTGAGCTTTGCCAGAGCACTGACTTTGCACAGCAACCTCAGCAGGACTCAATAAAGCCCTGTGCCACTTGTGTCATCCCCACCAGCTGTACACAAGGCCGGGAGTGTGGTGCTGTGTTTGTGTGCCGGGGGAGGCCTGTTTCATCTCCAGTGCCCATGTCACATCAGTCCAGTACGGGTAAACCTAAAAACATCCAGCTGTGAGCATATGAAAACCAAGGAAACTTTTTTTTTAAAGGATGAAACCGCAGAAGCTTGCAGCTTGTTTCTATCAAACAGCTTGCCCCACTGAAACAACAGGCACACGTGAACCCCACTCCGGTGCAGTGTGCTGTGTGAACAGCAGATGGCAGGTCATGTCCAGGTAGATGTAGTCTTGGGTGCTGCAGGAAAGCTGGTTTTCATAGGGTGTCAGTTCGGGGGGGCGAGATTAACTGGAAGTGAGTTGAAAGTGATGAGCCACTTCCAAAGCACTACAGACACGGCTGAGAGTTCAATGACACCTACAAAGAAAGATGTGGTTGAACAATTATCTGCAGCACCACTGCCATTAATCACAGCGCAGTTTGTCAGTGTCAGGCCCATCTGAAAAAAAAAAAAAAATGAGAGTTCCACTTGCACTCACACTTTATCAGATGGAGCTAATTTGGAACATATTTAGTCTGAGGTCCTGAGAGATGTGTCTGTCAGGAGTCACATTCCTTCTGCGATGTTCTGATAGCTCGTAGCGCCTGTAGTCTGCTTGTGGGAGTAGAGTTGGGGGGTGAGTTTGTGGGGTTTAGGTATGGCAGCATATTCAGAACCTGATAGGTGAGTAATAGACATGCATCCTTAAAAATTTTGCCAAGTGTGTCCCTCTGGATTAAGTAAGTGTGAAGGATTTATTAGACAGAGAACCTTTGGGGCCTTCACAATTGAGCTACTTTGACTTTTGTTACTTTATTTTATCCTTTCTTTTTTTTTATCTCATACAGTCTCACCTATTTTCTGTTTCCTCCCTTTCATTGTCTGCTCAGCTAGATATGTGTATAGATGTGTGATAGGATGGATTTTGTGATAATTAGTCTGTTTACTGCTTTGGAACAGAAGCTTTTATTCAAGTTAATGCTGAAGTACAGTTGTTGAAGTTGTGCACAGATCAAGTGGTTCAATAATAGATGTTCCTCATTAAAAACCCCAAAATGTTTCCCCAAATGAAAGGGCTGTTAAAATCAAGTTGAAGCAGGAGCATATGTACTCAGCTCTAATTTGAACAACTTTGTATATTGCTTGATCGAGATTTATATGCATTTGCACAAGGTAAAGGTTTAAGTTAATTATATGAAGCAAAATTGTAAAAAGTAAAGGGCGTTTCCTTTGACAGCTGGGCAGTTGAAATAGAAGCCATACCTGCGGCCAGTTAGTCTAAGAGTGGACTACAAAAAAGGTAATTCAGTGTTGAGGTGATTGGACCATTAGGTTCCTTAGTCAACAACAGCAAACAACCTCCACTGACAGCACAGAAAGTGCCAAGCTGTCTTGTTTCATCTCTTTCCACCTTCTGTGACAGGCCAAGTTTGCCAACTGCAAGCTGTGGTCTGTGAAGATGGTATCAATACTCTATCCTCTCCTCTATTTCATGGTAGGAATATGAATAACTCGATTAATATAGTTACACAATGTAAAATTGCTGGGGATGCAATGATAAATTTTGGGGCCAATACTGAAACATATGTGTAAAATGATAAGTTGGATGATAGCCGATACAGATTGTTTCTTTTCTTGTTTTCATCAATCTTTACACAACTTAGACACAATGGATAAATATCTGCTACTGCTCTTGCTGACCATTATCTTCTTCAATCAACAAAGTGAATATCAGCTGATACCAATATATTGGGCGGCATATCTGTGCATCCCTGCAAATTCCTTTATGGGCTTAAGACTGAACTTTATTTTATCTCACCATTGCTGAAGCAGTTTGTCAGACTTTCACATTTTCACTATGTGGTCTGAGTTTTAATGAACCCCTTCGATGACACTGCTTAAAAATAAAGTCCTATTTTGAGGCTATATTTTACTTAATTCTTTTTTTGATAATTAACTTGCATGCACTGGTAATAGTTAGAGCATTAATGGCGAGGTTTTAATTTCGCCTATCACCTGCTATACTTTTCTGCAGATGTGGGTAAAGATTCTTTAATTAATTAGTGTTTGATGAATTTACAAGGGGATTTTTATTTATGCGTCAGATGTGCTTGAACAACAGTGACAAAAACATGGAACAAACACACCAGTGGAAGAGGCTCAGTGAATTTTTATTTTGAGCTTGGCTTTATTTATAAAAATGTTATTTCTGCATGTGACAGTAGGCACAACTTTTGACTAAAACGTGGGAACAAACTAGCTGAAATGTGTGAATGAAATAGTTAAAAGGGGGGAACAAAATCATTAAAACATGTGAATGCATGTAGGGTGTACAAATTAATATTTTATTCCCTCAATTTAGGAAAACACACCTCAAAATAAGATTTCTTCTTTTTGGCAATACCCCCATATGGAGTGCAGTACTGTTTGAGTCCTTTCTGTTAAGCATAAACACATTTTTCCCCTTCTTTTCATTACTGCATTGAAAATAATATTTCTGTACAGGTTTGACTGATAAATCCAACAAACTGATTTAGGAGTTCATAGTGGATTAAATTCGTTTTGATCAATGAAATAAGCTTACAAGGATAACAAGTATATTGACTTCTACAAGGGTTTGAAGTCAGTCTACATTATGTGTGTGCTATTCATACATCTATGCTTTTTTGGTCCCAAGCCATTGTTCTCCATGTGATCTTCAAATGATCTCCATGTGCAGGGCCGTGTTGGTTTCTGATGTCCCGTATACACATGACAGTCTAGAAACTTACATCCAATATGTGGAGTGAAAGAGCCGAGCCTCGGACCCGACAAGCACCTACAGAGTTGAATATTAATAGATGAAGCTCAAGGCCACTTTTACAACTGAATGAATTATGTTCTTTATGGTTATAAAAACTATAACCTCAGACTTGTGCTTCATGGATGGATGGCTGAGAATATGAACTAACAAGACAAATGAAAACCTTCTCTGGGTTCAGGTTGACTACGAGTGAGTGTTAGAGGTCAGTAGCTCCATGCTGCGTGAGCTTTTTATTACAAAGTGAAAAATTATTTTCATAATATAAAATCTTACATGACATTTTGGATTTTTTCACTTTTACTATGAACACTCTGGTAATTTGGGAAAATTTGTGGCGGCGCCTTGCATGGCAGCGACCCCTCTGATTCTAGATGTGATTAACATTGTAGATAAGAGAAATGTAATTTCGTTCTACTGTACATGATTGGCGGTATGGATTGAATGGCAATAAAGTTGGCTTTACCTTTTACCTTTACCTTTATCTCACAGTTATTAAAATTTTATTTACTGACTGCTGTGATTTCAACCTCTTCTTTCATTTGAACTCAGACCCATCATGCTAGACTTATAATTCCAGCGATGCACCACACTTACCATAGTGGGAACCCTATAGGTTCTGACCGGCCCCATTCAGAAGAGACTAAAGGAACCCTTGGTACAGCTCTAAATCTGACACACACCTCCTTCTCATCAGTGAAACGCCAGACCATTGCCAGGAAGCAGACCGTGGCAGTGTGTTTTCTGTTTCAATCAATCAGCTGTGGAAACTCCAGTTAAGGTGGTGGAAAAAGGTGGCTACTGCAGTTTAAAAAGTCGGCGCAGATGTGCAGGTAAGTGACCATGCCGCAAACGCTGGCTACACAGCGCCAGCCTCAGTGCAATTTCCGTCTTTAATTGGATGCCTGCTTCCAATCACTGCAGGCTGTTACATAAGCAGCATGGTGGACCACAGTTGGATGGATTGGGAATCTTTTTTTTTTTCTTTTTCAGTGATAAAAGGAGTACAATTGCTTTTACTTTTTTTAAGCAAAGTCCTATACCGAGTGGTGTGTGTAAATGTGTAGTTTTACAAGGATAATTTTTTTAACAATATAGTCAGTTGACATTTAACTGTTTTTGTTACAAGCTGATTGTGAGTTTTATTGTAACCTAATTATTTGTTTTCAGGGTTGTGAACTTCATTTTGAAAAAGCTGAGAGGCTGTACATATGGATAAAAGAGATGAAGCATTAAAAAACTAATTTTATTTCCATGCCAGACAAAATTTCTATAGCTATTTACCCATATTTTCAGTCAGTGGTGGATCTGAACAGTTGGCCGGTTAGCACACTGTCCTCTGTAAAAGCAAAAGTTTATGATTTCCAAAAATAATTTGGATTTTGAAAGGAAAGTTTTTTTTAGTTTACCTCAGTATATTTTTACTGAGCCCAGATCCAGAGAAACTGACAGGTTCAATTTATCTTGTTCATATACTTTCTCTTTCCAGCAATTAACATTATTCACTTAAAACTTTGCTCATTCTCAAATCCATGCAGCGATTTCCACTTCAGAAAGACTTTAGCGTACTTTATGCATAAGCTCTTGATGATCAGAGCCAATACATAACTCTTGTGCAGATATTTCTCACGATTCTCTCTCTCTGTCTCAGTTTGGTTTTGTTTTTTAATTTTGTGATTTTGTAGTTGCAATTTTGTCGATCCATGGTTTCCCATCTGGTGTCCCAGCCCTTGCTGGGGGCCCCAAAGCTTTTTCTAGCCTGAGATTGCACATTGTATATATGCACATCACACATACAATAAAACTATAATAAGTAATATATAAGTATCCAGAGAACACATCTCTCCATTAAAGCCTGTTCAGATTCTTAATATTCCATTGCTAATGACTGACGGACCAGTTGTTCCCACTAAACAGACAGAGGAAAGAGGTAAGAGGAAAGGAAGGATTGTGTGTTTTTGAATGACGGATACATACAGTGGGGGAAAAAAGTATTTAGTCAGCCACCAGTTGTGCAAGTTCTCCCACTTAAAAGATGAGGGAGGTCTCCAATTTTCATCATAGGTATACCTCAACTGTGACAGACAAAATGAGAAAAAAAAAAAATCCAGAAAATCACATTGAAGGATTTTTAATGAATTAATTGGTAAATTCCTGGGTAAAATAAGTATTTGGTCACCTACAAACAAGCAAGATTTCTGGCTCTCACAGACCTGTAACTTCTTCTGTAAGAGGCTCCTCTGTCCTCCACTCGTTACCTGTATTAATGGCACCTGTTTGAACTCGTTATCAGTATAAAAGACACCTGTCCACAGCCTCAAACAGTCAGACTCCAAACTTCACTATGGCCAAGACCAAAGAGCTGTCAAAAGACACCAGAAACAAAATTGTAGACCTACACCAGGCTGGGAAGACTGAATCTGCAATAGGTAAGCAGCTTGGTGTGAAGAAATCAACTGTGGGAGCAATTATTAGAAAATGGAAGACATACAAGACCACTGATAATCTCCCTCGATCTGGTGCTCCACGCAAGATCTCACCCCGTGGGGTCAAAATGATGATGAGAACGGTGAGCAAAAATCCCAGAACCACATGGGGGGACCTAGTGAATGACCTGCAGAGAGCTGGAACCAAAGTAACAAAGGCTACCATCAGTAACACACTACGCCGCCAGGGACTCAAATCCTGCAGTGCCAGACATGTCCCCCAGCTTAAGCCAGTACATGTCCAGGCCCGTCTGAAGTTTGCTAGAGAGCATTTGGATGATCCAGAAGAGGATTGGGAGAATGTCATATGGTCAGATGAAACCAAAATAGAACTTTATTGTAAAAACTCAACTTGTCGTGTTTGGAGGAGAAAGAACACCATACCTACTGTGAAGCATGGGGGTGGAAACATCATACTTTGGGGCTGTTTTTCTGCAAAGGGACCAGGACAACTGATCCGTGTAAAGGAAAGAATGAATGGGGCCATGTATCGTGAGATTTTGAGTGAAAACCTCCTTCCATCAGCAAGGGCATTGAAGATGAAACATGGCTGGGTCTTTCAGCATGACAATGATCCCAAACACACTGCCCGGGCAATGAAGGAGTGGCTTCGTAAGAAGCATTTCAAGGTCCTGGAGTGGCCTAGCCAGTCTCCAGATCTCAACCCCATAGAAAATCTTTGGAGGGAGTTGAAAGTCTGGGGCTGCACGGTGGCGCAGTGGTTTAGCACTGTGGCAGCACAGTTTTACCCTCGGCCGGGGGACCGCGGGGATCATGAGATCGTGGGTTCGATCCCAGCCCCCGACCAACAGTGAGCTGTGTGGAGTTTGCATGTTCTCCCCGTGTTGCGCGGGTTTACTCCGGGATTTCTCCGGTTTCCTCCCGCATACCAAAAACATGTAGGTTTAGGGCGCTCGCGCACGCAGCGACCAGCAGCCGGTGGCTTGTCACCAGACTGCAAACCAAGTCTACCTACGGGTACAAATAAGTAACAAAAAAAAAAAAAAAAGTCCGTGTTGCCCAGCGACAGCCCCAAAACATCACTGCTCTAGAGGAGATCTGCATGGAGGAATGGGCCAAAACACCAGCAACAGTGTGTGAAAACCTTGTGAAGACTTACAGAAAATGTTTGATCTCTGTCATTGCCAACAAAGGGTATATAACAAAGTATTGAGATGAACTTTTGTTATTGACCAAATACTTATTTTACCAAGGAATTTACCAATTAATTCATTAAAAATCCTTCAATGTGATTTACTGGATTTTTTTTTTCTCATTTTGTCTCTCATAGTTGAGGTATACCTATGATGAAAATTGGAGACCTCTCTCATCTTTTAAGTGGGAAAATTTGCACAGTTGGTGGCTGACTAAATACTTTTTTGCCCCACTGTATGTACATGGTTATCAGATAGTTCCCCCAGCTCTGTAATACCACATTTAGCATTAGCTACAATCTAACTGATGATAATTACCAAGCTCTGGAGTAAATGACTGTTATGTAGTAAATGAAAGTTCGTTTTAGAGACAGCCTTCAAAAAAGTTGTCACATATATGACAGTTAAATTTAAAGGACTTTTTACAGTGTTAACTATCATAAGCCTATTCATCTACGATGCATATAAGTTATTTATCCAGTTTTACTTTCCATGGGTAATCCCTTTGTCCATTATGCTGTGCGTGTTTCTGTCGTTTTGCTCGTCTACCGTCATACTGCTGTTACACTGTAATTTCCCAGTTTGGGATCAATAAAGTACATATATCTATCCATCTATCTGTCTATGCCTACAAATATACACCAAACAACTCACCATAACAGCTGTGTAGTTCCCAACTGATTTCACTCACACAGATTAATTTCTGTCTGCCGTTAATCCTCCTCTGCTCCTGGTTCTGTATGATGTCTAATAGATTACAAGGCTGTCCCTCATCATTCGTCAGACTTTCCCTCCTCTTCAGAGGATAAACTACTGCAGACTTTCATTACTGACAGCAAGTAGGGAGTGTTCTAGTTCCTCCACTGACATCACAGCCAGGCTGCTGTTTTTGAGGAGGGGCTGACACTCACACAAAAATGGCTTTAAAAGATGTTCTAAAACACTGACAACCATATTTTTTGAAATATGTTTATTAAATAGTTTCTTATCATAGTAATTAACTGCTGTGGTTAAACTAGGAATTGCACTTTTTTAACAACTGGATTTATCGTAACTTTGATGTATCACTTTGTAAATAAAATTACTTCCAAGTTTTGCTAAGAAATGATCTTTCTAACAAATAAATTTAATGTTGACAAACAAAATTTTAAAAAAGTTTGTATGTAAAGCCCCCCCCCACCACCACCATGGTAGGCCTGGCTGTTGAATTCAGCCTCAGTTAGTTCAGTGAGTTGCTCACTTATGCGCTCATCCTGACTCTGGACTCTTATTGCTCATCTTTGTTGCATGCTACAATGGTGCTGCTGTGACTGAGAAAAAGAGACTCAGAACTACCTCCATGTATTATCATTCTTTGCTATTCTAAATTATTAAACACCATGCATTGCCCATAGAAAGCAAGCTTTCCTGTAGAAAACTGGTAGCCCAATTTGCCTTTACATGCTCAAATCAAATGTAGGCTGCCTTTGAAAGTGGGACACAAATCCACAGTCCGTACGTCCAGACACCTCAACAGTGACGCCCCAGCAAACCGACCAGAACACTCAGAACCAATTAAAATAAGGAGTCTGTGCTGGGCCCTATGCCTGGCTCTGTTGTTGTGTGCAGTGCCAAAGGCTGTCCTGCTGGGTGCCAACTTCTGCATTTAAGAGTCCACTTTTTTTGTTTCATCAAAATTAATTACGTTACTGTCCATATGTCTTGCATTGCTGTCATACCACCTATACTCATGCGGCAGACAAATGACAATGGTGCATAAAAGTTATCTAAAACTCAAATATCACAGCATCATAACCTTTGGCCATATGAATAACAGTAACTCAGAGTACACTTATACTCTAACTAAAGAGGCTCATTTTCAAACATTTAAACTAGTGGTGTCGGCCAATTTAAAAAAAAAATGTGATTAATTCTTTGGAACGTTTAGTTAATCACAATTAACACGTTAATCGCATGTTTTTCCATTCAAATACAGTGTACCTAAGTTGGTAATTTTTTAAGTTTCTCAAACTGTTATAGACATAGGAGTGAACAAATATGCTTGCTTTCTTCACCTGCAGGTTTATTAAAGCTCTCAACATATCCAAAATGATAAAAACAATTCAGAATATTCTCCAGAAAATCCTCAAAAGTACTACTGCATGTGCAAACAACAGAATACCAGGGCTCAGTAACGTCACTGCAATGTTATTTACAATACTGACACAACTCAGCATCCAACTCCACTCCCACAGCAAACATCCACTGCTTTTAAGCAGCTCAACACAAAACAATGGACCTTGTGTGTCACAACACACACAATTTCCCTTTTAGTAAAAAAACTGTAAACATAAACAAACAAAGCGTGGGAGTGAGTGGCCATTAAGAGCACAGTTTGAGAATTACAGAATTGTAGACTGCTACTCACCTGCCGACAGTTGGACCCGAAGCTATGAGGGTGAAACAGGTGGAGTGTCTGTCCGTGTCTGCTGCTGGCAGCCAGCTACATCCGTAGCACAAAGCTATTTAAACTGCTAGCCGGCTTCCAAAGAAGAACAACTGACATCCAGGCGAAGTTTTGGAGGAGGCTGTGACAATTATCCAGGTGAGAGCTCCAACAGATAACGTTTTAAAGTTAAACATGACAGCATTTTGGGGATTTCCATGGCTGTGATGCAGCTTGTTTGACTTTGCAATGTCTGTATGGTGCGGGCAGTGTCTTTATGTTTGCAGAGTGGCTTTGGTGTAGCTAGGCCAAAAAAGTTCTGTTTGCGCTTTCTACCATTAACTGCGGTTAAGTGCGATCACAAAATCTGTCACTGTTAATGGGGTGATTAACATGATGATGCCAAGATCACTAATTTAAACTTGTCCCATTGCCCACAAGGGCTGCTGGGAAATGGGAAGCCTGTTTTTTTGTGTACCAAACTGATACACTAGGGGCCCCCAAAATGCAATCTTGCATAGGGTCCCTCAAAAACCAGGAAACAGCCCTGATGACACCTTTCAACAATTTGGGTTTAAAATATGTGCTTTAAAAATGGTAAAAAAAAAAAAAAAAAAAATATATATATATATATATATATATATATATATATATATATACACAGTATATATGTGGTGTAATCCCCACAACAGACTGGGACAGACACAGCGCTCGACTAGCGCAATTAACTTAACAGTGAAATGTGTGTATTGATGTCTACAGGCAGCCTTGCTCCTTCTGGCTTTTTCCGGCTATGTACTGAGATGTTAATGTGCCATTCATGCATTGTGTTCATACATCCTGTTCTTACTGTGTCTCTCAAATGCAAATGCCATACCAGCTGCTGGGAATGCCCTTTCATGTATTGTGTGTAACTGGGTATAAATACTGCACATGTTCTGTAACTCTCCCTCTCACTCTTCAACTGCTGCTGTTGACACACACTCTGTGTCCCTCTGCTGAGAGCCTCCGGCTCGCTCCCGGCGTGCATGCACGGCGCTGGGCGGAGCTCGTGATGGCGGTATGATTTAATAAACTCTACTTAAACCACCCTCTCCTTCAAATCTCACATCAACCATATCACCAAAACAGCATTTTTTCATCTTCCTAATATTGCACGCCTCCGTCCAACCCTCTCACCCTCTGCTGCTGAAATACTCATCCATGCCTTCATCACCTCCAGACTTGATTACTGTAACAGCATTCTGTATGGACTTCCTTCCACCATCCTCCAAAAACTACAGTATGTCCAAAACTCAGCCGCCCGCCTACTTACTCACTCCCGCTCCAGAGACCACATAAGATAAGATAAGATAAGATAAGCCTTTATTAGTCCCACAACGGGGAAATTCCAGGATTGCAACAGCACAGGGATAGCAACACTCAGAGCAACAATCAGAAGGCAAGAAAAAAAACAAGCAAGCAAGAGCAGCTAATAAACATATGTACGTATTACTATAAAAATATATATATATACACACACACACAGACACACAGTGCAGAGCATTGTAGCTGGATGGAATAAATATATGAATATATGAACACACAGTGCAGAGCATTGTAGCTAGATGGAATAAATATGTAAATATATAAACACCCACAGTACGGAGCATTGCAGCTAGGTGGAATAAATATGCAAGTATATAAACACACACAGTGCGGAGCAATGTAGCTAGATGGAATAATATGTAGATATATAAATATATAAACACCCACAGTACGGAGCATTGTAGCTAGATGGAATAAATATGCAAATATATAAACACACACAGTGCAGAGCATTGTTGCTAGATGGAATGAAACAGCATAACCGTCTACTTAGTTATCCTACATGGTATGATTATGTGCCCATACATATTCTCACCCTCCATAGCGACCGGTATGTTCCTAGTTGTATGCCGGAGAGGACCATTGTGTAAGTCTATTGCATCTTTTGCATTCAAACAACTATTAGTTTGTTACGTCTTTTTGCTATCTCTGCGAGCAGCCCTGCTTAGGTTGTACAGTCTGACAGCCGTTGGTAGGAAGGACCTACGAAACCTCTCGGTTGTGCACCTGGGATGATGTAGTCTGCTGCTAAATGAGCTCCTCAGTGCATTCAGTATGTCCTGCATAGGGTGGAACTCGGACTCCAGCAGAGATGACAGTTTAGCCACCGTCCTTCTCTCTCCTATCTCCTCCATCGGATCAAGGCGCTGCCCCAGGACAGAGCTAGCTTTCTTAATCAGTTTGTTCAGTCTCTTCCTATCGGCTGCAGTAATGCCACTGCCCCAGCAGACCACTCCAAAAGTGATGGCTGATGCCACCACCGTGTCATAGAATGACTTCAGCAGCGCCCCTTGTACACCAAAAGACCTGAGTCTCCTCAGCAGGAACAGCCTGCGCTGTCCCTTCTTGTAGAGTGCATCAGTATTGTGTGACCAGTCTAGTTTATTGTTCAGATGAATACCCAGGTACTTATAGGATGTCACCATCTCGATGTCTGTTCCCTGTATATTTACTGGTACTGTGAGGGGCTGCCCATGCCTGCGGCAGTCCACCACCAGCTCCTTAGTTTTCCTCGCGTTGATCTGGAGGCAGTTCCGATGGCACCAGTCCACGAAGTCCTGGATAAGCCCTCTGTACTCAGCTTCATCTCCATTGGAGATGAGGCCAACGATCGCAGAGTCATCAGAGAACTTCTGTAGATGGCAGTGTGTTGTGTTGTGTGAGAAGTCCGCAGTATAAAGAGTGAACAGGAAGGGAGCCAGCACCGTTCCCTGGGGGGCCCCCGTGCTACTGATGATCGTGTCGGACACACAGTCCCGGGTTCTCACAAACTGAGGCCGGTTCGTGAGGTAGTCCAGGATCCATGATGACAGGTGCTGGTCCACCCCTGCGCGCAGCAGCTTGTCCTTCAGGATCATCGGTTGGATGGTGTTGAAAGCACTGGAGAAGTCAAAGAACATGATCCTCACCATATTCCCGGGCTTCTCCAGGTGGGACAGAGAACGGTGAAGGAGGAAGATCACCGCATCCTCCACCCCAATGCCATGCTGGTAGGCGAACTGGAGTGGATCCATCGCTGGTTCCACCAGGGGGCGGAGGTGAGCAAGGAGCAGTCTCTCCAGGGTCTTCATCAAGTGGGACGTCAAGGCCACCGGTCTGTAGCTGTTCAGGTCTTTGGGGTGGGAAGTTTTTGGTACAGGTACCACACAAGATGTTTTCCACAGCTGTGGTACCCTCCCCAGTTTCAGGCTCATGTTGAAGATATACGTCACAATCCCACACAGCTGGTCTGCACAGGACTTGAGGAGCTTTGCGCTGATGCCGTCCGGTCCCGGCGCCTTCCTCGCCTTGATCTTCCTCAGCTCCGTCCTCACCTGGGTCCTGGTCAGGGTCAGGATGGGGGGCTGTGTGTTGGGAGTGGGGGGGTGTTGGTAGAGTGGGGAGTGGGCAGCAGGACTTGATTTCTTTAGAGGCAGCAGTGGTTGTTGTGCAGTCAGGGGGGAGGGCGGTTGGTCAAATCTATTGAAAAACAGATTCAGGTTGTTCGCCCACTCCCTGCCCCCTGTGGCCTGGGGGGAGGTATTCTGGAGCCCCGAGATGGTTTTGAGGTTTCTCCAGACCCCGCTGATGTCGCTCTGTTGCAGCTTGTCCTCCATCTTCTTCCTGAAGCTGTCCTTGCCTTCTCTGATCTTTCTCCTCAGCTCCCTCTGTACGGACTTCAGCATCTCCCTGTTCCCCGACCTGAAGATCCTCTTCTTCTCTCTCAGAAGTGTTTTTATCTCAGGGTTGATCCAGGGTTTGTTGTTTGAGTGACGCCGTATGGTCTTGGTGGGAACGGATTTGTCCACACAGAAGCTGAGGTAGCCCGTGAAGGTGTGAATGAGGCCATCGATGTCCTCACCATGTGGATCGCAGAGCTGCTTCCAGGCGGTGGCTTCAAAACAGCCCTTTAGGGTGTCCATTGTCTCCTCAGACCATAACTCCACAGTGTGCATGGCCGGAGGTTGTCTGTGCACTAGGGGTTTGTACACCGGCCGGAGATGAACCAAGTTGTGATCCGATCTCCCGAGTGGGGGTAGTTGTGATGAGGTGTACGCCTCCTTAGTGTTTGCGTAGAATAAATCCAGTGTTTTATTGTCTCTAGTGTGGCATGTGACATACTGGGTGAACGTGGGTAGAATGGGAGACAGTGAAACATGGTTGAAATCGCCTGAGATGAGGAGAAGAGCATCTGGGTGTTCTGTCTGCAGCCTGCTGGTTACTGAATGGATGACGTCACGTGCTGTCCCAGCGTTCGCCGTCGGATTTGCATAAACAACAATGCAGATCACGTGTGAGTGTTCTCTCGGGAGATATGTAGGCCTCATGCTAACAGCTAGCAACTCAATGTCTTTGCTGCAGTGTCGTTGTTTAACAGTGATATGTCCCGGTCTGCACCAGTTGTTGTTAACATACATGATCACTCCACCGCCCCTAGCCTTGCCACTGTCTGGTGTTCGGTCAGCTCGTATCATGTGAAAACCCTCCAGCTCAATGTTAGCATCTGCTGCTAGTTCAGTTAGCCACGTCTCAGTAAACAAAAGGAGAGAGCACTCCCGGTATGTGCTATCATAACGGGAGATAGCCGCTAGCTCATCTAACTTTCCCAGTATCGACCGTACATTTCCCATGACAACAGATGGAAGGGAGGGTCTGTACCTTATATTTTTTGTCCTCCGCCTTACTCCAGCCCGGCAGCCGCGGCGTTTTCGCCTCAGTTCACTCGGTATGTCGAGTTTTTCCAATGGGACCGGGTGGCGGTTGAATGCTAGCAGCTGTTCTCTGCTGTATCGTATCCTGCTATAGACAGTGGCTCCGTCCACCGGCTCAGGAGACATTTAGGACGATCTGTGTGTCCGTGATATAAGTGGGGTGAAAAAAAAAGACGGATCAAAAGAGAGAGGAAGGGAAAAAGACTCGGAATCGAGCCGCTGTTGCAAAAGGCAGCCGACTCGTGTGGCGCCGAGAGGAATCATCACTCCTCTCCTCCGTCAGCTCCACTGGCTCCCCATTCAACAGCGCATCAACTTCAAGATCCTCCTCATCACCTATAAAGCTCTTCATAACCTCGCCCCCTCATACCTAACGGACCTTCTGTCTCGTCATTCTCCCACTCGTCTCCTCCGCTCTGCTGACGCTCACCTTCTTACCCCCATCACCAAGACAAAATTCCGCACCCTGGGTGATAGATCATTCGCCATTGCCGCACCAACCCTCTGGAATTCCTTGCCCCTTCACATCCGGTCTGCCAACACACTTGCTTCTTTTAAAAGTGAACTCAAAACCCATCTTTTCAAATCTACCTACAAAAACTGACTGCCTCTTCTACCTATGTGTACCTACCTTGTCTGTTTACTCGTCCTCTATATGTTTGTCCTTATGCTGCTTTGTAAAGCATCTTTGAGTATTTAGAAAAGCGCTATATAAGACTGATGTATTATTATTATTATTATTATTATTAAAACTCACAGTTCACAGTTTATTATTTCTCTGCCGCCGTGCTGGTGACCCCGAAGACACACACGCTTTGTGCGACGCAACCTTCTGGTCTGAACAGCCACGCTGGTGACCCGACGCGGAAACGAACACGCTGCCGTCGAACGCAGCACCCGGCGGTGATGCTCCGACGACAAGCGAACGCAGCAGCTGCCTTCTGCTTCAGTGAACTCTCAGGACATCAACCACGACCGGGAAAGCCGCAGCAAACTCCATGGTGGGATCTGCACGCCTGAGATCTGCATACCCACGCCAAACCGGCCGCGCTCGCAGCTCCTCCACTTGAGAGCGCATGTACCTCGTCCCCTCTCCACGACGGTGACCTCCATGGCCGACGGAGAATGCAGCGCGTGGACCTGAACGCACCATGGCCGAGCGAGTGACAAAGATCGTCTCCTCCCTCTCACCGCTCCAACGCATCTACACGAGCTCGAGGGACAAAGATCGTCTACTCACTTTCACCGCTCCAACACAACTACAACAGGGATGATTAAGCTCCCTGACCCTGTCTCCTCTCCAGCTGGCCCACCCACGCACGGAGCCCCGGCACACGCACCGGGGAGTTACGAGGACTGCACACCACACACGGGACGCATACGGCTCCACAGACCGCCATCATCCTTCGCCGCGGCACACAGAGCCTTCAGGGCTGCTCTCACACCTGGAGGCACACACGCAGCATCGAAGGATTTGTTAATGGTCTCAGCCACGGCACATATGGGGAATTCAGCGGTTTTGCGATCCCCGAGGACTTTAGGGCTGTGCCCGCACCTAAAGTCAACACACCAGTCCCTCTGCTTTTATGTTTGCTTACAGCCGCCCCTGCTCCTCTTCACGGCCACTATTAATCCTTGCAGGACTTAATCGCAGGAGGAGCCAGTGACTAATTTTTCTTCTTGTGATCTCCGCACGTTCAACGGGACAGCCCCTCGACATCGCGGATCCACAAGCAATTTTTGCGCGGCCCAGACGCTTTCACCGTCTCCGGCCGGGACTTACCACCCCCCACCCCCCTCCACCTCCGCCTGCACAGAGCCTTCACTGCTTACTGACAAATCCGGACTATCGAGGTCTCGGTCCCCTGCCGAGCCCTCTGAGGGGGAGCGGTGTGGCGTAATCCCCACAACAGACTGGGACAGACACAGCGCTCGACTAGAGCAATTAACGTAACAGTGAAATGTGTGTATTGATGTCTACAGGCAGCCTCGCTCCTTCTGGCTTTTTCTGGCTATGTACTGAGATGTTAATGTGCCATTCATGCATTGTGTTCATGCATCCTGTTCTTACTGTGTCTCTCAAATGCAAATGCCATACCAACTGCTGGGAATGCCCTTTCATGTATTGTGTGTAACTGGGTATAAATACTGCACATGTTCTGTAACTCTCCCTCTCACTCTTCAACTGCTGCTGTTGACACACACTCTGTGTCCCTCTGCTGAGAGCCTCCGGCTCGCTCCCGGTGCGCATGCACGGCGCCGGGCTTAGCTCGTGATGGCGGTATGATTTAATAAACTCTACTTAAAACTCACAGTTCACAGTTTATTATTTCTCTGCCTCCGCATATATATATATATATATATATATATATACAGTATATATATATATATACGTATATTGTGGAGCGTGTAAATAACGAGGCGGATTTGGCTCAGACCATTTAGAAGTAGAAGTAGAAGTAGATTAGTTTATTTGACAGGGACAGTGCAATAAACATAGACAATTAATCAAAGACAATCAATCTGATGTGTTGCACATAGAGTGTATAGCTATTAGCTAATTTGCAACTCTTGTCCCTGGATGGGCTTTAGAAAAAAGAATCAAGATAAAAAATATACACAATAACCACATACATCAATGCAGAAAAATTATAAATACACAATTATAAATATTATAAATATTATAAATACACAAATATAACAGCCTGACTCACATTTAACATAAATATTATAAATATTATAAATACACAAATATAACAGCCTGACTCACATTTAACACATATAACATAACTCACATTTGCCTATTTCAGGCCTTCCTCCCTCCGTCACTCACTATAAACAAACACATTTATTCCTTCCCTTCATTCACTCTCACTTTGCAGACAATTAATTCATACATGAGTACATTCTTGTTTATTTTTCAGCCAGTTTTTAACATTTTTAGTGAATGTTTTAAAGTCCGTTATTATTTTAATTTCATTTGGCATTGTGTTCCAGATGTGACTGCCCTTTATAGAGAAAGCTGTTTGTCCAAATGTGGTTCTGCGGTGGAATATTTTACAGTTATTGTTAACAGAACTCCTGGTGGCTCTGCTGCTGTCCTGTCTTTGGACGAAACCAGCAAGTGGCTCGGGTGCTGATTTATGGAAACATTTGAACGTTAATTTCAGAAGACAGAGGTCAATGAAGCTCTCAGAACTCAATAGGTTGTATTTTTTTAAAACATTACAGTGATGCCACCTAATGGGCTTTTTGTCCAAGATTTTTAGGGTTTGATTATATAATGAACCTATATGTCTTATTGTGGAAGGGGCTGCTTGAGCCCAGACTGTCAAACAGTATGATATATGAGAAAAAACCATAGAATGCATATACAGTGCAGCTGCTTCGTAAGGTATGTAATATCTAATTAATTTAAAGCAGTTCAGATTTTTTTTTACTGTTTTTGAAATTTTCTTTATATGAAGATTAAATTTGAGTTGAGGATCTAGTACAATGCCAAGGTATTTGAATTCTGTAGCTAAACTGATGTCATGATCATGTATATTAACTTTAAAATGTTGCAGGTTACATTTTTTGATTGAAAAGCACATTGAGACTGTTTTCTGAAGGTTCAGCAATAGATGGTTCTTGAGGAGCCACTCTTGGACATCAACCATACTTGTAGACAGTACATCTGCAGCCTGTGCTGGAGTCTTGGCAGCTGTGTAAATAACTGCATCATTTGCATAAAGTTGGCATGTTGCAGCTGAGCAGTGTAACGGCAAGTCATTAATAAAAATGCTGAAAAGTAAAGGACCAAGAATGGACCCTTGTGGGATACCCATGCGGTTGTTTAAAAATGAGGATTTATCCTGGTGAACTTTTACACACTGTTCTCTATTCTGGAGATAAGATGCAAACCATTCTAATGTATTTGGGGAGAAGTTAAAAGATACCATTTTGGATAAAAGCAAACTGTGGTTTACAGTATCGAAAGCCTTTTTGAGATCTAGAAAAACAGCTCCTACCACATTACCCCTGTCCAAGGACTGTTTGACGTTTTCAATAAGGCAACAATTTGCTGTTTCTGTTGAGTATCCTGGTCTGAAACCAAATTGATGTGGATGAAGAAGTTGACTGTCTTGTAAGTAGTCTATCAGCTGTGTAGCTACAACTTTTTCAAGAACCTTAGATAGGACTGGTAAAATAGAGATTGGGCGGTAATTGCATATATCGTCTTTACTGCCTGATTTATGAACTGGTATGACGACAGCTTTTTTCCAGCCAGATGGAAATGTACTAGACCTAATGGAGAGATTAATGAGATGAGTCAGTGGTTTGATTAATATTTTGCTGTGCATTTTGAGAAAGGAGGTGCTCATATTGTAGATATCATTAGTTTTTGAGTTTGACAGTGTTTTAACAATACCAGCAATTAACTTCTCATTTACCTCATCGATGTGAAAAGTATCTGTTGGAAGTATGGAATTTGTGTTGTTGAGCACATTTGGCAGCACAAAATTTTTTGTTAAGTCTTCCACAGAGCCCACAAAGTGTGAATTAAATTCATTTGCCAAAGTAGCCTTGTCACTGACGGTCTTGCCATTGATTCTAAGTTCCTTTACCCCCTTTTCTTACAGCCGCCCCTGCTTTTCTTCATGGCCATGAGAGGAGTCAGAGACTAGTTTTTCTTCTTGTGATCTCCGCACGTGCAACGGGACAACCCCTCGACGTCACGGAGCAGCAAGCAATTTTTGCGCGGCTCAGGACGATTTCACAGCTCCTGCCGGCACTTACCACCCCTCCCCTCCCTCCCCCTCCGCCTGCAGCGAGCTTCTCCCACAGCTCGCTCACACAGATGGATTATCGAGGTCGCGGCCCCCTGCCGCGTCCTCTGGGGGGGGGGCGTGTGGCGGTTCGTTTTAACCCCACAACAGACTAAGGACACTCAGCCCTCTTTTCTCTGTTTTTCTGCTGCATTACTGAGAAGCAATGTGCCATTCATGTATTTGTGATGCAAACATGCATGTGTTGTGATGTAATGCGCCATTCTGTATAGTGTGCATATGGCTTGTCCTTACTGTGCTTTTTCTGAGCATCTTAGATGTGCTTTGGTGTATTAATGTCTACAGGTAGACGAGTTTCTTCTGTCTCACCTATGTGATGTTAATCGATGCCTTTCATCCTTTGTACTCATGTGTCCTGTCCTTACTGTGACCTAGAGACTCAGATCAATATGTAGATGTGCTTGTTAGCCTCTTTGTCTTGCACTTAGAGCGAGGTCTAGCTAATCTGCCCATTGTGATGTATGGCTTACAAATGCAAATACCTCCTGCCTGTTCTGTTGTCCCTTTGATCATTCTAGACTGTGGGGTATGTCTTTTTGATGTATTGTTATGATCAAGTATTTAAGGTGCAACTCTGTAACGCAATCTCTCTCTTACTCTCTCACTCTGATCCTGCAACAGGCGGACACACGTGTCCGCCTCTCCTTCTCTGAGAGCCAAGGGATCCCGCTCCGGGCTGCTCCACTATGCACCGGAGAGGGGATCCCGTGAAGGTGGTATGATTTAATAAAACCTGCTTAAAACCACAGCATCGCTGCTTATTTTTTCATGCCGCTTCACTTATTACACATCTCACACAAGAAGCATAGACAGAATGACATCTCAGCAAAGACTCTTCTCTTAAATACTATGTCATTCCTCTAGAAGCTTCTAACACTCAAAAGGTCACATTGCATTCACTTCCTTAATCCTTTACCATTCCTCTAGAAGTTTCTAACACACAAAAGGTCACACTGCATTCATCCTTCACACCTCCCTGTTATCTCACCAGGGAACCTCTGCTCTTTGTTCTTGTCTAAGATGTTACACAATTATGCTCTCCCCATGTGCCGCCAAACTACCCCCCCCCCCCCCCGAGCATCTTGGATAGAACAATAGAATAACAGTCCGTATGCTGTGATAGAACCATTAAACATCAATCCACATGCTGCTTGGTCTTCTCCCGTATCTGCTGTAACCAGGATTCACCGCCTCCGCGGCGCTGTCATGCTGGGGGGTTGATGTTTGGGGGGTAAAAGTTTTTGTCTGTCCGTGTGGGTGCTCTGGGGAATCTTTTCTCTGGGGTGCTCCCCGTGGGGGTCTTCCACGCCGAGGGGCCCTCGCCAACAGCACTTGCTCGTCCGCCACCACGAAAGCGGATTTGAGTCTGTCTATGCCAATCTTTTCCCTCCTACCTCCCAAATCTAGCAAAAAATGCTTGTCCCCTGTTTCCAGCACTCTGAACGGTCCATCATAGGGTGGGTGCAGAGGAGGGCGATGTGTGTCGTGTCTGACAAACACAAACTCCGCGTTTTTCAAAGTTTTAGGCACAAAAACGCGCGGAAAACTGTGGTGGGCAGGGCCCGGCAGCGTGCTTGTGTCTATGCTACGCTGCAACAGCTGAGACGGGGAGCTGCCTGGCGTGGGATTATCTGGCAGAAACTCCCCAGGCAACCGAAGTGGTTGCGCAAAAACGAGTTCAGCCGGGGAAGCTTCCAGCTCCTCTTTAGGCACAGAACGTAACCCCAATAAAACCCACGGTAGCTTGTCTACCCAATTTGCATCTGTCAGTGAAGCCCTGAGAGCTGCTTTCAATGATCTATGAAAACGTTCGCATAACCCATTAGCCTGTGGATTGTACGCGGTTGTGCGGTGAATTGTGACCCCCAAGCTGCGGGCCATTGTTGACCAGAGTTTGGAAACAAATTGAGGGCCTCTGTCGGACGTAATGTCCGACGGGACTCCAAAACGCGCCACCCATGCTGTTAAAAACGTGCGCGCCACCTCCTCGGCTGTGGTTGCCCCCAGCGGAACCGCTTCCGGCCAGCGCGTGGTGCGGTCCACCATTGTCAGGAGGTGCGTGCACCCCTGTGATGGCGGGAGGGGGCCCACAAGGTCCACGTGAACAGGGTCGAACCTCTTAGCCGGAATACGAAACGGCTCCAAGGGAGCCTTTGTGTGTCTGTGTACTTTGGCTCGTTGGCACGCCACGCAGGCTGCCGCCCACTCTTTCACTTGTTTGCGAAGGCTCGGCCACACATATTTCTCTCCCACCATTTTGACCGACGAGCGCACTCCCAGGTGCGCCAAAGAATGAATTGAGTCAAACATGCGGCGGCGCCACGCTGCCGGCACCACGGGATGCGGTCGTCCCGTGAAGACATCGCAGATTAAGGGGGGCCTGCCATCTTGCAGCTCCCTGCTCTCCAGCCTTAACCCTGTTGGTCCAGACTGGAGCGCGCGCACGTCCGCGTCACTAACCTGCTCCGCGGCCATGGCTGCGTAATCTAATCCCCACGCAGATTGGGGCCGCCACGGCGTGCGAGAGGCAGTCTGCCACTACATTCAGTTTACCCAACACATGCTGAATATCGGTAGTAAACTCTGAGATCGCGGCCAGCTGTCTCTGCTGCCGGCCCGACCACGGTTCTGAAACCTTGGCCATTGCGAATGTTAACGGCTTGTGGTCAACGAACGCGGTGAAACTGCGCCCTTCCAGCCAGAACTGGAAGTGGCGAATGGCCAGGTGGAGACCCAGCAACTCCCTGTCGAACGCGCTGTATTTACGTTCACTGTTGCGCAAAGTCCTACTGAAAAAGGCGAGCGGCTGCCAAGCCCCGGCTACGCGCTGCTCCACGACCGCCCCTATGGCCACATCTGAAGTGTCAGTGGTGAGCGCTATGCGGGCCGTTGGGTCTGGATGTGCCAGCAATGCGGCGTTTGCCAAGGCTGCTTTGACTTCCGAGAATGCCCGCTCTCGCTCCGGGGTCCATTCGACCTTATCCACGGGTTTCTGTTTTTTGAGCGCGGCGTACAGTGGTTGCATGAGCTGCGCTGCGCGGGGAAGGAAACGGTTATAAAAGTTCACCATTCCCCAAAATTCTTGTAGCGCCCTGACCGTTTGCGGCCGGGGAAAATCTGCTACTGCACGCACTTTGTCAGGCAGCGGGACCGCTCCTTCGGGAGAGACGCGGTGCCCCAAAAAATCAATCCCCGTCACCCCGAACTGACATTTCGCTGGGTTGATTATTAACCCGTGCTCTTCCAACCTCCGGAAAACCGTCGTGAGGTGGGTTTCGTGTTCGTCTTCGGATGCGCTGGCTACTAAGATATCGTCCAGGTAGACGAACACGAAAGGGAGATCGCACAGCACTGCATCCATCATGCGTTAGAATGTCTGTGCAGCCCCTTTAAGCCCAAATGGCATGCGCAAAAACTCAAATAAACCGAATGGAGTTATTACCGCTGTTTTGGGTATGTCCTCAGCGCGCACTGGGACTTGGTGGTAACCACGGACCAGGTCTATTTTCGAAAAAACGCGCGCTCCTGCAAGGTGAACGGTAAAATCTTGAATGTGAGGAATTGGGTAGCGGTTGTGCGCTGTGGCGTTGTTCAACCTGCGGAAATCCCCGCAAGGTTGCCACGATCCCTCAGCTTTAGGGACCATGTGTAGAGGGGAAGCCCATGGGCTGTTTGAGCGCCTGATGATGCCCAACCTCTCCAGGTTGGCGAACTCCTCACGTGCTATGGCCAGTTTAGCTGCGTCCAAGCGCCGAGGTTTTGCAAAAACGGGCGGCCTGGTGGTGGTGATAAAATGCTCCACCCCGTGTTTAGCGATGGCTGCCGAAAACGTCGGGACAGTGAGTGCTGGGAACTGAGTGAGCAGTGTGCGGAATTTACCGCATGCTGCTGTGACGTTGGCTTGTGCTGTTGGCCGGGTCACTCGAGCTGTACAGGGGAGAGAGTCAAAAATGTATTAACCAGGCGTCTATTAGCGACATCTACCAACAAACCATGTGCACACAGATAATCAGCCCCCAGTATATGGAAATTCAATGCTGCTATGACAAAAGTCCACTCAAATGTACGGCCATGTAGAGACAAGAGTAGAGTCCTCTCACCAAAGGTCTTAATCTCCGAGCCGTTTGCTGCCGCCATCTCGGGGCCGCTAGATCCTGCCAGCGTAGGTCGGCTGGATGAAACTCTTCTGGGCGCCGGTGTCCACGAGGAAATGCCTTCCCGAGCGTGCGTCCGTCAAGTAGAGCAGCTTGTTCTCCTCCCCAAGGGTCGCGGCTGCTACCGACCCCTGGTCTTGGCGTTTCCTGAGTCGCTTGAATTGGCACGGTGGTATACACTTGCGTGCCCTCTCTGCGAAGCGGCGGTGATAGAAGCAAAGCGTGTCTCCCCCGCGTTCCTTGGCCCCCGCTGCTGCTGCCGTTGGTGGCTCTGCTGCTGTCGTCGATGGCTCCTCGCCTCCTCCGGTTGTTGCACCGAGCTCTGTCGCTGCCGCAATGGTCGTGAACTCCCTGGTGGCGACGATGATCCGGTTTGCTTCCCGGGCTAGCGCACGATAGTCCCGCTTGGCCAGCAACGGCGAATTGGCCAGGGTTGCTCTCGCCGCTGACGGAAGGTTCCGGAGGAAGAGGTGGGTAAAAATAAAATGGTCATTGTCTGTGCCCTTTATCCTCAGCATCTTCTCCATCAGGTCTATGGCCGACCAGTCTCCCAACCCCGTCCGCGTCAGGAGTCTCTCTGCTCTCTCACCATCCGAGAGTGTGTAGTGCTGGATGAGCGCAGCCTTCAGCGCGCCGTACTTGTCGTCGGTTGGTGGCTGATCGAGCAGGCTCTCTACGTGTTGAGCCGTGCGGGCGTCGAGCGTTGCGACCACATAGTGGAACTTTGTGTCATCCACTGATATCCCCCGGAGGGCGAACTGCGCCTCGACTAGGTGGAACCAGGAGCGCGGGTTGTGCTGCCAAAAATCTGGTAGCTTGATCGCAACAGCACATGCGTGGCTGGGGGGTTCCCATCGAGGTTGGCTCCGGGGATCTTTCATCATGTTCCATGATTCGTCTTGGGTCACCAGTGTGGAGCGTGTAAATAACGAGGCGGATTTGGCTCAGACCATTTATTACACATCTCACACAAGAAGCATAGACAGAATGACATCTCAGCAAAGACTCTTCTCTTAAATACTATGTCATTCCTCTAGAAGCTTCTAACACACAAAAGGTCACATTGCATTCACTTCCTTAATCCTTTACCATTCCTCTAGAAGTTTCTAACACACAAAAGGTCACACTGCATTCATCCTTCACACCTCCCTGTTATCTCACCAGGGAACCTCTGCTCTTTGTTCTTGTCTAAGATGTTACACAATTATGCTCTCCCTATGTGCCGCCAAAATATATATTTGTTCATTTTCACGGTAAAATGTTAGTGTATGAAAATACAGCCCCATCTTTTCTCAAAATCACTTATCAATATGAAAGCAGTACAAATCAGAATGATATCCATGTGATTTGCATTGTGACAATCAATAATTCACTTACCGATCAGACTTATAGATTGCCGTCATCTTGCCCGAGACTCTCCGCTGCGCTGTTCTCCAGTATAAGGAAGCTGTGTGCTGTTCCAGCAATGACATTTAAAATCTTATATTTTGCATCTGATATGATTTGGACGTTGATGGAATGATACTGCTTTAAATTATTTTTTACTATATTTTGATTTTAATTACAACTTGACTCAATGGATGGAACTTGTTGACTAATTATTAGTTAATAGGGTTTACACTCATACTTGATTCAGACAAATAAAATATAGAGTCATTTAGAGCAAACTAAGGTTAGAATAACAGCAAACTATTTATACATAACTCATACAATTAGTCTGGACCATTCGTAAATTTTGTTAGTAAATGTATTAAATTTCTAGATCCTTACAGATTGGTGAATCCCAAAAGTTCACGTAAATTGATAATACATCACATTTACAAACAAACCTGTTGGTACTAACAGTTCTTGCACAAGGTCCAGTGTGTGAGTCTCATTGATTCTCTACACCTGCTGTTCTACATCTCTCCTTATTGCTTAAACCGTGGTAATGACATTTTTAGCTGAAAAATTCTCCTCTTTCCTTGGGTTTGCTCTCATTTGGAGCTACCTCACCTGGAACCAATCTGTAACACAATCAAAGTGTCCTCCCATGAAAGCACAGTTCCTTCCTTTGATAGTCTATTTCTCTCCACACTTATTTTTTTTCCTTTAGTAGTGCTAAGAGCGATGCCTGGAAAAATTCTGTCTAAAATAGACTCAGTCACTACGGATTATGCAAATTTCTTTGAAACAATTCTCCTGTGTTCTGCTTTTTGCTTCAGCAGACAACAGAACAGCTCCTTTGCCTAGAAATAAGCAGTGCATAATAAAACTAAAAGCCCTACTTGTTGAGAAATTTGCGAACACTGTTGTGAAGACCTTGAGAAACTTAGTGTGATAAAACACAACTAAGAGCACAAATATCTTGTGCTAGCCATTTGAGTATCTTTTACAAGGATGATCTAGTCATTTCAGAAAGCAATTGTTCAAGTGCCGGATAGAGTTTTTTTTTTTTTTTTAAATACAATGACAATGGAAGCATGAAAAGTGGAAACAAAAGCCGAACATAACTTTCTCCCCCCAGATTTGTTTTCTTCTTTTTCCTCATCTTTGGATTGCACTCATCCATCCAATGCGTTGATTGCAGCTTCTTGATGAGTTGATGCTTAAAGTTTGCATGCTGCCTGCTCATCAGTCATCCTCTTAGAGTTTCAGAGTGTGTCCAGGATCGTAGGGTGATTAAACTCTAATAGCAGCCTTTTGAGAAGTCCGGGGGGATTTACTTCTGAGTCAACATGCCAGACCCCATTTCCTTCTCACTCACTGTTGCCTCTCAACACCAACCCGCCCCAGCCACAGTAGATCTCCACATGGAACTTGTATAGATTAGGGAAACCTTGGAAGTGACCCTGCGTAAGGCCTTAGATACACATGGATAACTGTGCTAATAAATGGCTAGGCTTTTTCCAGATAGTAAATGACTAACAGTGATTTTGTTTTACCATTTGAAAATGCAACATTAAATGATATGGTTATTGTAATTTTGGTTTGAGTTAATATTAAATTAAATTATTAAAGTTTTATCCTTTAGGAAATCTAATTTCAAATGCAATAACTACACTCACCACCAACAAAAATCTGATAAAGGAGTTGTCACAGAGGGCTCTATTTAATGGCATAAAGCATGAATATGCATCTTCCGCCAGTGGTTCATGTAACTTCTGATGATGTATTGCCTGTTTTCATGCTTTGCGCTTTCAACAGCCAAATAAATCACACTGCATGCACAATTAGGAGTGGTGTCTTTTAAAAGGGGTGCGGCTGGGTGCAAAGCTGGTAGACTGCTAGTTTATGTCAGCGGACTGACATTGAGTTTCTAACCAATAAAAACAATGTCTAAAGTCAGTGGTGCCTTATTAACTGCTGCTTAAGGTGTGTGTTTTAAAAAACATGTTGGTACATGTAACTCATTTTGGACACAGGGCACAAGAGTTCACATTTGCTGCTATTTCATCACACATCTGCTTTATCTCAAGAGGCTAAGGTGGAACAGTGGTGCTCCCGAAAATAATGTTCTTGCACATTTTCACTTCATGTAAAGCATGTTCATGTCCTCTGCGAAAAACTGATCTACCCTCCCAGGTGAATACTCCAATATAATAGCAATCCATCATAAGACTGTCCTTGTAATTTTCATTTTTTAATATTGTCTTAACAAATATAAATTTTGATTTAAAAAATGATTTATTGCCCAGACCTATTTACATGACTCACAACATCCAACTTACAAATGTATTGTGAATGAATCATGCCAAGTTTGTTTTTCTTCTTCTCTAAAAAGGGGGCAGTGGTGGCCTAATAGGGATGTGGATAGGTGAGCAGAAGGTTGTCGGTTCAATCCCATGGATAGCAAAAACCGTAAGGTGTAGAATCAAAAAGTTTACAGTCAGGCCAGAAATTCTCGCCACTACTTAGATGTTATTATAATAATTAGTCATATAAATATCTCCAACCAGTTGGGGCTACACTCGAAATTCTTTCATCATTCTTATCTCTGAAACCTACACAGCTTTTCTTCATTGGTCTTACGATTTGAAAATGAATTTTTCTGCACCATATTTTCAAAAACGTGCAAGTGATGTTAAATGAACTCCTCAGAGGTTATTCATTCAAACTGTTTGAAATTAAGCATGAGTCATCTACAGATACTGACAATGAAAAGTTGTTAAAATGATCAAAAAATGTGAATTAATTTTGATCTTTCAGGCCAATGAAATTTTACAGTTTTTCTTTGGCTTGTATTTTCTGACATATCTTCTGATTTAGCAATCCAAACTTAATGAAATTTCATACTCAAAATCACAACTATATTGCTTAGAAGCACACCAAATTTCAGTCGATTCTCTTCATGTGCCAAAAATCCTTGTTATGAAATGTCTATCAGCCTTTAACCTCATTTTCATTGACTGCAGTTGGATTCAGTTGCAGCTGCAATGCGGTTAGAGTCTTGTGGCAGTCCCCATTGGCTGCATTTGTGCTTTGACACAGCACGGATCAAAACAAGGTTTGCGTGACAAGATCACATGAGAATTATATAAAATGACTCGAGAGCCTGAGAAACAAATCGACATGCCCCTGTCCACTCATCTGGATTCATGCGTTCCTGAAAAATGGATTAATAGCCTGTCAACTTTAATTCAGTGAAGTGTTTGTATGTTATGTCAAAGATTTGGAGGAGTTGACCTCCGACAATAACAAGCGATATTTAAAAGCAAGTCCTTAGTTTCTTAATGAACAAACAGTAGATACTGCAGCACTTTATCGCATACTGAATGTGACATCTGTCAAAAATAGACCTGTGTATTTTTAGCATTCTTTTGCAGTAAGCTGGATCTGTGATGCAATGCACCGTATCTGGTGGAAAGTAGAGTACTGGCTAGAATGGGGACTATTTGCTTCAGTGACCGTATCACAGCTGTAACAGAACACATCCGCAGTCAGTGAAAATTGGGAGCTTGACTTGTCAATGGAGCAATTTCTTTTTAGAAAGTAAGACTGAACTGAAGCAATCCTGTGGTGTAGTGGGTTAAAATGTTAATATTGTATGATGGAGGACCTGAGTTTGAATTCCATGGAATCCCCTCTTATTGTTATGAACAACAACTGAAGTACAAGTACCTCCATCCTGTATGCCTTCTCATCGTCGTTAGTGATGAGCCCAACCAAGGAGGTGCTGTCCATGTACTTCATGCTGACGGTGGTTGGAATACAGTCAAAGGTGTGCAGGGCCTACAGTAGATGACAGCATGCAGCTCCGAGGGGAGCCAGTGCTGAGAGACAGTGTGGAGGAGTGGTGGGGGCAAAGTTTGACTGTTTGTGGGTGGTTTGTGAGAAAGTTTTTTATTCAGGAGCAGGAGGGGGAAGACAGTCCCTGATGTGCTGGAACATCATCGCACAAAACGCTTCATGACTACAGACGTGAGTGCTATGGGTCTATAGTCATTCAGGCTGTCTATTGCAGACATTTGGGGGCTGGAGATGATGGTGGAGGCCTTGAGGCATGAGGGGATGGTGGTGTGTGTCAGGGATAGGTTGAACAGCTTGGTGAGGATCCCTGCCAGCTGATCTGCACATGCTTTGACCACCGCTCCTGGGATGCCATTAGATCCAGCAGCTCTCTGGGGGTTCACTGCTCTCAGTTTCCTCCTCACCTCATGCTCCTGGAGAGAGAGAGGGGGGATGAGCTGGAAGAGGAGAGGGGCAGTGTGGGGGGTGGTGTGGTGGTCTCAAACCAGGCAAAGAAGCTGTTTAACTCCTCTGCTAGTGTGAGGCTGCTGTCAGATGTTTGGGGGCTCTGGCCTCTATAGTTGGTGAGGGCCTGAATGCCTCTCCACATCTGTCGGGGGTTGTTGTCCGTGAGGAAGCCCTCCACCTTCCTCCTATAGGCCTCCTTGGCCTGTTTGATGCCTATCCTCAGGTTGGCTGTAGCAGTGCTGTACAGAGAGCTGTCCCTCTGCCTGAAGGCTAAGTTGGGAGCTCTGATCAGAGCCTGGACTTCACTGGTCACCCAGGGTTTCCGGTTTGGAAAGACCCATATGTGTTTGGTGACTGTCATATTTTCTACACAGCACTTAATGTAAAAAAGGACAGACTCTGTATAGGAGGTGCTGCTGTTCGAAGATGTTCCACTCCGTACAAGAATAGCAGTCCTGGAGCTGGAGGAGAGCATTTTCAGGCCAGGTTTTAACTGTCTGTTTGGTTGGGGGTGATCGTTTCCTGAGGGGGTTGTAAGCAGGTATTAGAAGCAGGGAAAGGTGATCTGATTGCCCAAGATGGGGGAGGGGCATGGCTCAGTAGGCATGCTTGATGTTGCTGTAAACATGGGTCCAGTGTTCTTTCCTGCCTTGCGGGACACTTTACATGTTGATGGAATTTGGGGAATACAGTCATTAAGCATGCTTTGTTAAAATCCCCCGCAATTATGTGGAGTTCATCAGGGTGGTCTCTCTGCTGCTTGCAAATAATAAGCTGAAGGTGGCTGAATGCTGAGCTAACATTAGCATCGGGAGCAATGTAGACGGCTGTGATAATTACTGCAGTTAATTGTGGGCTGCACGGTGGCGCAGTGGTTAGCACTGCGGCAGCACAGTTTACCCTTGGCCGGGGGATTGTGGGGATCGTGGGTTCGATCCCAGCCCCCGACCAACAGTGATCTGTGTGGAGTTTGCATGTTCTCCCCGTGTTGCGTGGGTTTACTCCGGGATTTCTCCGGTTTCCTCCCACATGCCAAAAACATGCATGTTAGGTTAATTGGCTGTTCTAAATTGTCCCTAGATATCTGTTTCCTATAGGCCCTTAGAATAGAGGGTTAGTATTAATGAAAGCGCTTTGAGTGGTCTTTGTGACTAGAAAAGCGCTATATAAGTGCAGGTTAGTTAGTTAGTTAGTTAGTTAGCTCATGAGAAAGACAGAAAGGCCTACACAGAAAGGACATGGCCTCTAAGTCCAGTGAACAGTGGCTGAGTATTATCCTGCTGTTATTACACCAGGCCTGGAGCACAAAAGCACAGAGCCCTCCACCCCTCCCCTTACTGGAGTCTCCGTTGCAGTCCTGGCGGTGGATAGTCCGGCCTGGAAGCTCTGTAGTGGCCGGGATTTGCGGGTGCATCCAGGATGAATACTTTAATTGACTGACATTCAAAGTCAATGGAAAAACGCAAACACACACATTTTTTCCAGATGACATAAGTGCACTTTCAGGCAGCCACTTACCGAGACGTTTCTTGTCAGACGCGTGCTCCTGCAAAGGGGCTTGTTTTCAAGGCAAACGCGCTTTTCTCAACACTTGTGGACCTCCATATGCACTGTTTCCTTTGTACTGGGGCAGCCAAGGCTAGGATGCGGTTTCTGGGGGAGGTGGTGACATTTTCCTCCTCTGGATGTTATGGACTTAGCAATAGTAAATCTGAGGGTCCTGAAACTACTGTGGTCCTGAAACTGCTTGCTTCAGCTGTGCAGGAATTCCCAACTTGGGTTCAGCCTCCATCAAGAGGATGAAGAAGAGAAGGGACTGCATTCATGCTACCACCCACTGACATGGAAAAGCCACTGCAGGTGCCATTGCACAATGGTAAGTTGTTTGCAATTTTGCAATTAAAAAGTGAAATTAGACAATTTTCTGTGGACCCCTGAACATTCTCTCATGGACCCCTTGTTGAAAGACAAGTGTTTAAGCTATATTGATCACCAAGATGTTCATGCTAAATAGGAACACTCATTAGACCAGAAAATATTTCTTACCTTGATTATTTACTTAGTACTGTATCAGTGTTTACATTAGGAGGCTGCTCGGAGAGGCGCTCTGGCCACCGGCAGAGTGAAGAGGCCTCGCCGTCACAGGTCCGTGGCTCTGAGAGAGATCCGTCGCTACCAGAAATCCACGGAGCTGCTCATCCGTAAGCTGCCCGTCCAGCGCCTGGTGAGGGAGATCGCTCAGGACTTCAAGACCGTCCTGCGTTTCCTGAGTTTCGCCGTCATGGCTCTGCAGGAGACCAGCGAGACCCACCTGGTGGTCTCTTCTTCGCTAAGGGGGTCACCATCATGCCCAAAGACTTCCAGCTGGCCCACTGCATCCGCGGAGAGAGAGCTTAGACTTTCTGCTGCACATCCACCAGCCATAATGCTCTGCACTGTGTGTCTATATATATACATTTATAGTAATATGGACATATGTTTACTAGATGTTGTTTTTTCTTGCCTTCTGATTGTTGCTCTGAGTGTTGCTATCCCTATGCTGTTGCAATCCTGGAATTTCCCCATTGTGGGACTAATAAAGGCTTATCTTATCTTATCTTATCTTATCTTATTATAGCATACAGTCTAAACTAGAAGATTTGGGGTACCAGTATACTAGTTACATGTGTGGATTACTGCCTCTAAATTTGTCCTGTAATTTTCTTGAATGAGCGACTATCTCCAACACATGTCTGATCAGCCTCCAGATCCTATGAATCTATTGTCTGCTTCTTCATTGTGTTTCTTTTAATTCTAGCAGAGCTTGTATGAAAAAATGTGCAGAGGACCACCTCAGTTATTCTGATTGCAGCATTTATGTGGAGTGTTTTTATTCTGTTTGATCTTTTAAAACTGATTAGAATAGAAATGTTTGACAGTAGACAGGATCTTCTGCTGCTTTAACATCAAAGTGTTACCAAATGGTCTTCTGAACACTCCTGTTGTACAGATGTGTGATTATTCCCTTACAGTAACGTTCATCAGCAAAGAGTTTTCATTAAAAAAAACACACTTCTAGCCATGTATGTCAGTATATACAATGTGAACTGTAAGCACTAGAATGAAGGGAATCATGGTCTACGATGGTGCTTTCCCAAGCTGAAGCAGGACCTTGAGAACCCTATCAGAGTGCTAACCTTTCAGACATCTTGTTTTGTAACTTCCCACGAACAACAACACAGCACCCGTTATCCACCAGCCAGTGGTTCAGTTCAGACAATGCATGGTGCTCCTCCATGTGACTTTAATTGACTGATTAGCTGTAATTCAATAAGCAATCGAAGAGCAGTGCGCGTGAGCTTGAGGCGTAAAGCAAAAGAGCACTGGTGAGTGACCCCTTTGTCCACGACCCTCCATCATCGCTGCTACCTTTCAGGCTAAATCACGCGGCCTGATCGTCACTGGCCAGCACCCGTATGTAGAACCTTCCACTCTAATTTGCTTGGCCACCAATTTCTGAAACCACACAATTTGCAGGTTTAGAGCTTGGGCTTGGCATGTCTTGTGTTTGCCATGTGAATCACTATCTTTAGACAGGGATCAAGCACACAAAACATCCCAATTATTATTGTCTCTGAGCAGAATTTCCACAAATCCCTTTGCTGGAATACATCAACTTTTGGGAATGTCTGCATCAGCTAACTCTGATAGCTGAGCTGCACACTAAGCTTGTCGACTTCTAAAGAAAGGAGAAAACATCAGTAGGACAAAATTGTGAAATTACGCTAAATTGTGATGCATCTTATCCCAGTTTGAAATATTACCCGTGCATGTGGAGTCTCACACAGCTGTTTACTGTCGGTCTGCCACAGCTCATGCAAATCTGGCAGGAAATGGTTGGCATTATAATAAAGAAAATAAAAATGTCCCATTCCAAAACTTTACTAAGATGCAGTGAAACAGTTCCATAAATTACCTCAACTCTGCTAATTCTCAGAGTAAATCAAAGTTCTCCAAGGACCAGAAGTCTGTAAAATATAACTCATTACTAAAACAGAGACACCAGCCCTCAGTAGGATTAAACAAGTCAAGACTGGTTATAAAATATGAAATAAAATGTTAATTTCAAGTCCAGGATTGTAGAAATGTCACAATATTCTCACCACCATTTAGAACCAACTTGTGGAAGCCGTCTTGGCAAATGCGTGTAGACAAGTGTATTATCCAACATATGTCTTTAATGCATGATCAGCCTACATGCTATCATATTGTTAAAGATGGACTACATTCGCTTGTGCCAAGGAGGCCCACAGATTTAAACTACCCTGCCGCACAATAGATGACTACAAGGCCAGAGGATGTAGCTCAAGTTATGTGTTGTAAAGCTTTGTTACTGTAATTGTTGCAGACTCCTGACTATCATAATGACCACTGCAGCTGACTTGGATCAGACATGAACCCACAAATCACTTATTTTTACAGGCAGTGTGTCCATATGAGAATAAGAAAAAAACAGACTCTAATAAATCACTGATACATATCTCTGACAAAGTATGAGAGATGTACTAATTTATCACTGATTTATGCACTGATAGGTTAGATTATGTTCTTCTTTGGCTCATGATAATGTCTTTCCAAGTTTATATGTCAGACTGTAATTACACAAATTACTTCTTTAGGTTATCCTAAAGCCTCATTTCCACTGACTGTGTTTGCATTCATTTGCAGCTGCAGTGCGCTCTCAGTCTTGTGACACACTCGTACTGGATGAGTTTGTGTTTGGAAGCATCACAGATCAGAGCAAGGTTTGCATGACAAGATCACCCACACACGCCGGTGGATGTAAATCCCCTATAAAAACACATCTACATTGTCTGAAATTGTATCTTATGCCCTTTTTTCTACAAAAAAAATGTCATTGTCTTGCAATTTTATGTCAAAATCTTTTCACTTTTCCCCTCCTTCAAACGTCAGGTTCTGTGACTAGGCCCAATCCACATACCACAAGGCTAATAGTGGCTAGCACTACATTAAACAGAATAATTCCTGTGATAAAAAGACTTACTTGAAGGACATACCCAGTTGTATGCATGGTGGCCCAGGATAATGACTGAAACTGCATCAGTTCTTAAAAGCAGTTTAATGGTCAAACCCATCTTTATTTTGGTCAAGTTTTCAAAGTAGATGTCCAGAAATGCTAATTGGCCATGGAGGCTAACTTCAGTTAGGCCAGAGTCCTGATTGACTCAACACTACACACCTGTTATCGTTATGTCACCAAAAACGCTTAACTGAAACTTCACAGCAAAAAAACAAAACAAAACACAAACCAAACATGACAAATTTGAATGATTTCACTCATGATATGTCTTGTAAGTCATAAATAGCATGGTACCGACACGTTAACAAGAAAAAAAAAAACTCGATTTTTGGTGGAGTGCCAGTTTAGTAATTTCAATATTTAAAGTAGCCTTTAAATATTAATTTTGTGAAGTGCTTGTATGGTATGTCAAAGTTTTTCTTCTTTGACAAAGTGGTGGAGGTATAGAGGGGTTGCACTGACGTCACACGGGTCACGTGTCTTTTGTTTACTGCGTCATTTTGGACGGTAACAAAGAGTCAAATCACCAACAGCAAGTGTGAGTGAGTGTAATCAACGAGATAAATGGCTACACAGAAATCAACACTGTGGTCCACCGACGAGGTGCAGACTTTTCTGTGCTTAGTAGCTGATTAAAGAAATCCAGAGGGAGCTGGACGGAGCGACCTCAAAAGAATTCATGACCACGGTGGAGGCAGACGGGAGGCAGAGTGGCGTAGACCCGACCACGGCATCATCATTGTTGAAAATAGCAGTGTTGGGGGTAGTTACTCAAAAAAGTAATCCATCACCAATTACTAGTTACTTTTTAAAAATGTAATCCCTTACTTTACTTAATTACTCATTGTCAAAAATAATCAATTACAGATTACTTCTGGATTACTTTCAGATAGCGTCAGTGAAATGTACCATATTTCCACATAAGCTAAACTGTATATGCCCAAACTACACATTTTATAGCCAATAATAACAAATAAGACAAGAAAAAGCTTTTTTACTCTCCTGTCTTTAATGTAAAATTAAAATCTCCCTGATGGCACTTAACAGAAATGTTGAACAGTACTGGGAGTATGCAAATTTCACAAAATAAAAGCTTGAAAACATTGCACAAAGCTATATCTCTTTTATATATTGTGGCCAAGTGCAGACTTCATTTTTCAACATTTTAAAAAATAAACCTTAAAAAAATGGGCAGTTTCTGCCATCCAGTGTAAATATAAATTACTGTTTGAAATAAAAATAAAACACTCCCCTTGAATGTCAAGTTATAATGAAAGTTTTAAGGAAAACAACATGGCTTAGTGAATATACTTTTAAACTAAGTTACCAGGGTAGACGCTTGTTCACAGTGGTGGAAAGCCGTTTCTTGCCCGGACAAAGTTTGCGCATTACCATCATGTTCTTGTCCTTTCGCTCAACATATTCGAAGTAATGAGCATATCTCCTGCCACCAAATGCCGATTTATTCAACTCTTGCATTTGATTCCCCTCGGCTGCTGCAGGTGCCGTTTGTGTTATGTCTGGAATTACTGTATAATGACGAGGCCAGCTGCACAGTCGAACTTAGCTTTATTGCAGGGGTTGGCAACACACAAGATACATCCACCAGGCAGGGGCATCGGCAAAGAGGCCGGACTTACGTGCCCGCTGATATTTATAGGAGCGTAGTGGCGGAAATGGAAGTGGGCGCCACTACTGCTTCTTCTTCTACTGTTTATTGGCAGTGCAGTTGTTCTCCTGTTTTGTAAGTTGTTAAAAAGAAACGCTAGTAACGTGATCTTTTGGATTAGTAACTGTGACGGGATTACTACATTTATCAGACTAACGTGCTACATTACTGCGTGACACCGAACAGTGATCAGATTACTGCAACGCATTACACCCAACACTGAAAAACGGTAATAGAGGATGGTGAGTGATGCGATATTATGCATCTTTGCCATTATTTATCCCAGTGGCGGAAAGCTCACTTTGAACAAACAATACCGTTGTCTCCTGTATGCAGACAATGCGCTAGCTAGTTAGCCATCAATGCTAACTCCGTGCTCTGCTTGTATTTTGAGCTTATGTCGACAACATCTGACAAAATAAGCTAGTGTTAATCCTGGTTAAAAGTAGTTTTTTACATGTTGCACTTTTGTGCTGTGCATGTATTTAAATTGTGTGTATTTTCATTCTAGAGTCCCACTGCAGGCTGAAGATCTGCTGAACCGGGACCAGCAGCACATCCAGTTGCTTCTCAGTGAGGCAAGAGAGCATGAAACGGGAACAGGTCAAGTGGACCCCTGACCAAGTGAGCACCCCATGTGGACCCCAGGTCCAATCTGTACATGTACAAGTACATTTTCAATCCAGTGATTTACAAACTGTTCAGAGCTCTCTAAAGCCTCATTCAGAACATTCTAGTCCCACATACCTATTCTGTGGATTTTCATCTGGGGGCAGCCAGCGGTGATGAGAAGCAGCGGTGGAGAAGAAAAGTCTTTTGAAAGCAGAAACGGAGCCAAAACCTTATCCGAGTCAACTTAGTTGTCATCTTACATATATATATATATATATATATATATACTATATATATATATATTTTACACTTCTTGGTGACCAGGAAAAGTCTTCCCAACAGTTTTACACAAATTCTTGTTGTTGTTCTCCTTCTTCACGTTTACAAATCACTGGACTGAGAATGTACTTGTAAATGTACAGATTGGATCCTGGGGTGCTCCCTTGACAGTGCTCACTTGGTCAGGGGTCCACTTGACCTGTATTCCATGAAACTACCTTGTGAAGGGAGGAGATGGCTCAGAATGCTGCCTTCAGTCAAGTGTTCCTTGGTGTGCTGGGCCACCTTACGAAGGTGATGAGTTGGCGTGTGTGACCCATTCTGAGTTTTTCTACAGTTTAAAGTTTGAATTTTGCACATTCTAAATAATCTGGATTTTGCTGGTGATTGTAATGAACAATTTAGTGACTTATGTGTTTGCATCATGATTTTCTATTTTTCTGTTAAGACACCAGTGGGAAGAGTCAACAGTACAAACCAAACATTTATCAATGACGCTGAAAATAATGGCTCATTTTTAAGAAAAAGTAACCAAAAACAATTATTTTATTTATTGAAGACTGTATTGTTGGATGTGCCAGTGCAGAAAACATTGCTCACTTTAGTGATAGTACCAGTATATGGAGGAATTCTGGACCATATTAGCATCTGTATTTCCAAATAATGAGTTAGGGTTTAATGTGATTTAACATGTTTTAACTACTTTATGATTCATAATTCTGTTGACAGACTTACACCAAACCAAAAGTAATTTCTCAAACTGCTGGATTATTTACATAGCTTTTCCATTCTTTTAGCATTTAATTTATGTCACTAAATCTTGGTAACCTTCACAAATAAAACTTAAACAAATATGGAGACATATCTGCAAAAGGCACAAAAGTTTATTGTAAAAGTTCCTAGTGCAATACAACAGGAGTACACAGTACATTATTTGCACATAGAATATATATTTATACAGTATCTACATGTATATATCCAGTAAATCCATTTATTTTCCATGTAACCTTGTGACTGCATTATTTTAATTGCTTTTAATCCTAGATGAAGTTTGTTTTGGGTTAAAAATGCATCATAATTGTTAAATATATTTTATTATACCTAACTCAGTACTGTTTACCTGTTGAAATATATATTTTATGGCTAATATAACCCTATTAACTATAATATGGCACCTGGCAATCAATTTTTGGCAGCTGATCACTTTTTGCCACGACACCACTGGCTGGAGCAGGTACATCCCATGATGTCTCAAAAGTCTCTCCATGATTTTGACACAGATCAGAGCAATTTGTAGCACAGGAAGCTAAAGGTTTCTACAGACATTCTGAAGCTCTGCAATCACTGCAGTTCGTGAAGCGGGGGTGACATCCTACCACTGGGAGGCTTGGTTTGAATGCCCCAAACTGGTGGTTTGAAGCATTAATTTTGCAACAAGAGAGCCATCTGAAACACACACACAGCATACATATTTTAGTACCTAATAGCGGTAACTTGCCGTGATTACAATGTAGTATGGGGGACTTATTAGTGCTTTATAAGATAGATAAGATAAGATAAGCCTTTATTAGTCCCACAATGGGGACATTCCAGGATTGCAACAGCACAGGGATAGCAACACTCAGAGCAACAATCAGAAGGCAAGAAAAAACAAGAGCAGCGAGTATACATATGTACATATAAATATAAATATATAGACACACAGTGCGGAGCATTGTAGCTAGATGGAATAAATATATAACTAGAAAAGCACTCGGAGAGCACAGACCTCCGCCAAACGCCACAGTTCCCCCCATACAGTGTTTGTGTGTACATTTTCAGATTCCTTGACCATGAAAACTTATGACAAGCAATTGGATTGACAATGATAGGATTAGTGGTTCAGTAGTTATTCACGAAAATGGCATTTTGCGTAATGGTGGTTTTCTTGTGGATGGTGATCCGAATCACCACCAAAATCTAATCATCTGTAGGATACCCCATTTTTGACAATCTGTGAAAATTTCATGAAAATCCGTCCATAACTTTTTGAGTTATCTTGCTAACAAACAAACAGACAGACAGACAGACAGACAGACAAACCAACGCCGATGAAAACATAACCTCCTTGGCGGAGGTAAATATATAAACACACAGTGCGGAGCATTGTAGCTAGATGGAATAAATATATGAATATATGAACACACACAGTGCGGAGCATTGTAGCTAGATGGAATAAATATGTTACTAGAAAAGCACTCGGAGAGCGCAGACCTCCGCCAAGCGCCACAGTTCCCCCCCATACAGTGTTTGTGTGTACGTTTTCAGATTGCTTGACCATGAAAACATATGACTAGCAATTTGATTCACAATGATAGGATTAGTGGTTCATTAGTAAAAGCATTACCTCCTTGGCGGAGGTAATAAACTGAAGTGTTGGTGTTGTGTCCATCTCCTGCATCTGCAAACTCCCAGGCTGCGGGCGTTGCAATTGAATGAATGAATGAATTAATCTTTATTTCAAATAGATTAAGAGTACAGGTTAAAAGAAAGTGAATAATATAACAAAGGGGGTAATAAAATCCAACAAGGTCAAATTAAACAATAACTCCTCTGATTATACAGTTCAACATAAGTTATCCAAAATGTGTGATGGCTGAATCCGCAGCTTATATTGCCCACCCATGTTCCATCCAAGAATTCAAAATAAAAAACAAAAGAAATCATGACACAACCTCGTACAACCCACAGGCCAATGAGTTATGCGAGCGTTTTCATAGATCACTGAAAGCAGCACTGAGGGCTTCACTGACAGATGCAAATTGGGTAGACAGGTTGGCGTGGGTTTTATTGGGGTTGCGCTCCGCGGCAAAAGTTGATTTGGAATCTTCCCTGGCAGAGAGCTTCTTTTGGCGCAGCTACTATGGCTGGGCGGGGAATTTCTGCCAAATAATCCGGCGGCGGACAGCTGCCCGTCTGAGCTTTTGCAGCGTAGCGCAAACACAGGCACACAGGCACGCTGCCGAGCCCTGCCCACCACTGTGTTCCGCGTGCTTTTGTGCCTAAAACTTTGAAGAAGGCGGAGTTTGTGTTCGTCAGACACGACGAGCAGCGCCCTCCATTGGGCCTGCACACATGTTGAAAATGGACATATCTCCCAATGTTAAAGAATCCTTTAAAAAATTCCTGTATCCAGATGGTGATCCGGATCATCCCCAAAATTTAATCAGTTCTTCCTTGTACCATTTCCAACAATGCCTGAAAGTTTCACTGAAATCCGTCCAAAACGTTTTGAGTTATCTTGCTAACCAACAGACAGACAAACAGACAGACAAACGCTGGCAAAAACATAACCTCCTCCTGGCCTCCGGCCTGGCGGAGGTAAATATATAAACACACAGTGTGGAGCATTGTAGCTAGATGGAATAAATATATGAATATATAAACACACACAGTGTGGAGCATTGTAGCTAGATGGAATAAATATGTAAATATATAAACACACACAGTGCGGAGCATTGTAGCTAGATGGAATAAATATATAAATATATAAACACACACAGTGTGGAGCATTGTAGCTAGATGGAATGAAACAGCATAACCGTCTACTTAGTTATCCTACATGGTATGATTATGTACCCATACATATTGTCACCCTCCGTAGCGACCGGTATTTTCCTAGTTGTATACCAGAGGGGACCATTGTGTAAGTCTATTGCGTCTTTTGCATTCAATACTATTAGGTTGTCCCATCTTTTTGCTATCTCTGCGAGCAGCCTTGCTTAGGTTGTACAGTCTGACAGCCGTAGGGTAGGAAGGACCTGCGAAACCTCTCGGTTGTGCACCTAGGATGATGTAGTCTGCTGCTGCTAAATGAGCTCCTCAGTGCATTCAGTATGTCCTGCTTAGGGTGGAACTTGGACTCCAGCAGAGATGACAGTTTAGCCACCATCCTTCTCTCTCCCATCTCCTCCACTGGGTCAAGGCACTGCCCCAGGACAGAGCTAGCTTTCTTAATCAGTTTGTTCAGTCTCTTCCTATCGGCTGCAGTAATGCCACTGCCCCAGCAGACCACTCCAAAAGTGATGGCTGATGCCACCACCGTGTCGTAGAATGACTTCAGCAGCGCCCCTTGTACACCAAAAGACCTGAGTCTCCTCAGTAGGAACAGCCTGCGCTGTCCCTTCTTGTAGAGTGCGTCAGTATTGTGTGACCAGTCTAGTTTATTGTTCAGATGAACACTCAGGTGCTTGTAGGATGTCACCATCTCAATGTCAGTTCCCTGTATATTTACTGGTGCTGTGAGGGGTTGTCCTTGCCTGCGGCAGTCCACCACCAGCTCCTTAGTTTTCCTCGCGTTGATCTGGAGGCAGTTCCGATGGCACCAGTCCACAAAGTCCTGGATAAGCCCTCTGTACTCAGCTTCATCTCCGTTGGAGATGGGCAAGCAGGACTTGATGTCTTCAGAGGCAGCAGTGGTTGTTGTGCAGTCGTGGGGGAGGGCGGTTGGTCTAACCGATTGAAAAACAGATTCAGATTGTTCGCCCACTCACTGCCCCCTGTGGCCTGGGGGGAGGTATTCTGGAGCCCAGAGATGGTTTTAAGGTTTCTCCAGATCCCACCAATGTCGCTCTGTTGCAGCTTGTCCTCCATCTTCTTCCTGAAGCTGTCCTTGCCTTCTCTGATCTTCCTCCTCAGCTCCCTCTGTACGGACTTCAGCATCTCCCTGTTCCCCGACCTGAAGATCCTCCTCTTCTCTCTCAGAAGTGTTTTTATCTCAGGGTTGATCCAGGGTTTGTTGTTTGAGCAATACCGTATGGTCTTGGTGGGTACGGTGTTGTCCAGACAGAAGCTGATGTAGTCCATGATGGTGTGAGTGAGGCCATCAATGTCCTCACCATGTGGATTGCAGAGCTGCTCCCAGGCAGTGGTTTCAAAACAGTCCTTTAGAGTGTCCATTGCCTCCTCAGACCATAACTTCACTGTGCGCATGACCGGAGGTTGTCTGTGCACTAGGGGTTTGTACTCCGGCCGGAGATGAACCAAGTTGTGATCCGATCTCCCGAGTGGGGGGAGTGGTGATGAGGTGTACGCCTCCTTAGTGTTTGCGTAGAATAAGTCCAGTGTTTTATTGTCTCTAGTGTGGCATGTGACATACTGGGTAAACGTGGGTAGAATGGGAGACAGTGAAACATGGTTGAAATCGCCTGAGATGAGGAGAAGAGCATCTGGGTGTTCTGTCTGCAGCCTGCCAGTTACTGAGTGGATGACGTCACGCACTGTCCCAGCGTTCGCCATCGGATTTGCATAAATAACAATGCAGATCACGTGTGAGTATTCCCTCGGGAGATAGGTAGGCCGCATGCTAACAGCTAGCAACTCGATGTCTTTGCTGCAGTGTTGTTGTTTAACAGTGATATGTCCCAGTCTACACCAGTTGTTATTAACATACATTATCACTCCACCGCCCCTTGCTTTGCCACTGTCTGGTGTTCGGTCTGCCCGTATTGCGTGGAAACCCTCCAGTTCAATGTTAGCATCTGCTGCTAGTTCAGTTAACCACGTCTCAGTAAATAACAAAAGGCAGCACTCCCGGTATATGCTCTTGTAGCGGGAGATAGCCGCTAGCTCATCTACCTTTCCTAATATCGATCGTACATTCCCCATAACAACGGATGGGAGGGTGGGTCTGTACCTTATATTCCTTGCCCGCCTTAACTAGCATTAACAATCATTAGCTTACCTTCATATGTGATCTAGTTCGTATCCCCACATCTTCTGCTGCCCCATGGCTTCATAAACTCTCCAGTACTTTTCCAGAGTGTTTCGTCTCACCGCCTGTAGCCTTCTCTGGCTCTCCTTTTTTGTCTCTACTCTGACAAAAAGCCAGCGAGCAGCAGGCTCACCTCCATATCCATCTTGTGTTTTGCTTGTCACATACAAACGATGCCATGGGAGTGTCGGGCCGCCTTGCTGTAAAGATTTCACTCACTTGAGGTGGTATTCAGTTGTAATGGCAAACGAACTACACCGTGATGAATCGGGCTGAGTAGGTGCTAGTGGAATTATTATTATTCTCAACACAGGGTCCACACTATTTGCCGTCCAAAATGGCAGAAAAACAATGTGGCACATGATCACTGATGTCACGTGCAACCCCTCTATAGACTTCTGAAAATAATGGGTAATCCTTAAATAGCTTTTCACTGAACAAAGATACAGTAGAAACTGCAGTATTTCCTTGCATGCTGGATACAACATCCATCAAAAATAGACTCATTGTGTATTTTTAGCAATCCGTTCCACAACATACTGTATCTGGTAGAAAGCAGAACACTGACTAGAATAGGAACCATTTTCTGCAGCGACTGCATCACAGCTGTAATGGACCACAACCGTAGTCAGTTAATGCTTTGGAAGAGCGTTATGACAAATGGTAAGTATTTTTATATTTTGAAATCCCGTATTACTGTAACACCACTACTTTTACAGTAGCATGCTGTGTAACAATATTACTGTTTAAAAATTCAGTAATGCGTTACAGTTACTGAAATTTGATCTGACGCATTACTTGTTTTATTAATATGGATAGATATTTGGAGATGGTGATTGACTTCAGGAAGAGGAAGGCTCCTTCTCAGCCACTGCAGTTTAGGGGGGAGGATGTGGGAGTGGTTGAAGACTACAAATATCTGGGTGTCAGGGTCAGCAGCGGGTTGGACTGGAGATCCAACACCGATGCTGTGCACAAGAAGGGGATGAGCAGACTATTTTCTGAGAAAACTGAGATCCTTCAACGTGTGCAGCAGGATGCTGGAGCTTTTCTATCAGACTGTTGTCGCCAGCGCCATCTTCTTTGCTGCGGTCTGTTGGGGTAGCAGTATCAGGGCCAGAGATACCAACAAACTTGACAAGATTATCAAGAGGGCTGGCTCTGTAATTGGTCTTAGACCGGAGACCTTTGAGACAGTGGTGGAGAGGAGAACACTAAATAAACTGCGATCCATCATGAACAATCCTGATCACCCCCTCCACCACACACTAGGTAGGCAGCAAAGCACTTTCTCCAGTAGACTACTACAGCTTCGTTGTCGAACGGCCAGGTACAGGAAATCTTTCCTGCCACATGCAATTTCACTGTACAATAACTCACTATGATACTGTATTCTGGTCATAGCTATGCTGCCACACTGCACCTTACAGACTAACTGGTACCTCACATTTCACTCTGCTCCTGATAGTCCTTCTTTGTGCAATGGGATGATTCATGTGTTTATACGGGTCATCATCATATATTAAGCTATGATGTATATAGGTTCTATAGTCGTGTCAGTTTCTTTTTTACTTTCCATGGGTAATCCCTTTGTCTGTCGTGTGTGTTTCTGTTGTTTGGCTGTTAACTGTCATGCTGCTGTTACACTGTAATTTCCCAGTTTGGGATCAATAAAGTACATCTATCTATCTATATTTTTAGCACAAATAAATACATACTGACCCTACCGTAGGTGACACAGCCATCAGTCGACGTGACCTGTTGCAAAGAGCCTGAGTCTTCACTACTGAGCGGAGGAAGAGATGAAGCTACTTTGTTTTTGTGGAAATACGGTGGGGCAAAAACGTATTTAGTCAGCCACCAATTGTGCAAGTTCCCCCACTTAAAAGATGAGAGAGGTCTCCAATTTTCATTATAGGTATACCTCAACTATGAGAGACAAAATGAGGGGAAAAAAATCCAGAAAATCACATTGAAGGATTTTTAATGAATTAATTGGTAAATTCCTTTGTAAAATAAGTATTTGGTCACCTACAAACAAGCAAGATTTCTGGCTCTCACAGACCTGTAACTTCTTCTTTAAGAGGCTCATCTGTCCTCCACTCGTTACCTGTATTAATGGCACCTGTTTGAACTCGTTATCAGTATAAAAGACACCTGTCCACAACCTCAAACAGTCAGACTCCAAACTCCACTATGGCCAAGACCAAAGAGCTGTCAAAGGACACCAGAAACAAAACTGTAGACCTGCACCAGGCTGGGAAGACTGAATCTGCAATAGGTAAGCAGCTTGGTGTGAAGAAATCAACTGTGGGAGCAATTATTAAAAAATGGAAGACATACAAGACCCCTGATAATCTCCCTCGATCTGGGGCTCCACGCAAGAGCTCACCCTGTGAGGTCAAAATGATCACGAGAACGGTGAGCAAAATTCCCAGAACCACACGGGGGGACGTAGTGAATGACCTGCAGAGAGCTGGGACCAAAGTAACAAAGGCTACCATCAGTAACACACTACGCCGCCAGGGACTCAAATCCTGCAGTGCCAGACGTGTCCCCCTGCTTAAGCCAGTACATGTCCAGGCCCGTCTGAAGTTTGCTAGAGAGCATTTGGATGATCCAGAAGAGGACTGGGAGAATGTCATATGGTCAGACGAAACCAAAATAGAACTTTTTGGTAAAAACTCAACTTGTCGTGTTTGGAGGAGAAAGAACACCATACCTACTGTGAAGCATGGGGGTGAAAACATTATACTTTGGGGCTGCTTTCCTGCAAAGGGACCAGGACGACTGATTCGTGTAAAGGAAAGAATGAATGGGGCCATGTATCGTGAGATTTTGAGTGAAAACCTCCTTCCATCAGCAAGGGCATTGAAGATGAAACATGGCTGGGTCTTTCAGTATGACAATGATCCCAAACACACCGCCCGGGCAACGAAGGAGTGGCTTCATAAGAAGCATTTCAAGGTCCTGGAGTGGCCTAGCCAGTCTCCAGATCTCAACCCCATAGAAAATCTTTGGAGGGAGTTGAAAGTCCGTGTTGCCCAGCGACAGCCCCAAAACATCACTGATCTAGAGGAGATCTGCATGGAGGAATGGGCCAAAATACCAGCAACAGTGTGTGAAAACCTTGTGAAGACTTACAGAAAACGTTTGACCTCTGTCATTGCCAACAAAGGGTATATAACAAAGTATTGAGATGAACTTTTGTTATTGACCAAATACTTATTTTACAGAGGAATTTACCAATTAATTCATTAAAAATCCTTCAATGTGATTTTCTGGATTTTTTTTTTCTCATTTTGTCTCTCATAGCTGAGGTATACCTATGATGAAAATTGGAGACCTTTCTCATCTTTTAAGTGGGAGAACTTGCACAATTGGTGGCTGACTAAATACTTTTTTTCCCCACTGTAGATTATTTTTCCTTTGTCATGGTTAAGGACAAAAGCATATTGGTGGGTTGCAAACTAAGTGCCTGTTGAGACCTACTGCAATCTTCAGAAGCGCTTGAAAACAGCAACAAAGCTCCGACAAAGCAAGTGCTATGCTATGTTAACACCACCGTGTTAGTGGATCTACACTATCTGAACAGTCGTGGCTGGATGTAAAGTGGAAATACTCTTGTCTCAACACCCATGGCTGGACTTCAAGCACAGATATGCATCTGGACAGTTTGTGACCCAGAGCCTGGACTGTGATCCACGGAAATTAAAATGCATTTACTTGCTACCTGGATAAAGATTATTCAAAAATGGATTTTGATCTCCAAAAGGAATTTCAGGGACTGGATCATGTCTCTGCCCCAGCAGATATTTGGACTGTGGATAGTGGACATTTTCTTTGGATCACTGCACATCGGATTAATCCATATCATAAAGGCAAGATAAACATGGACAGCTTTATGCAGTGTTGTCAACTCTCACTCTTTTGGAGTGATTATCACTCCTTTTCCCTCTCTCTCACTCCACAAACCCTATTTCTCACTCCAAAATGAGGAAATTACTGGCAATATCGTGTTGATTTTCTTCAGATTTTTTCCACAATAAAAGCTCTCAAGGCCGGATAAAGCAGACTGAACATGTTCTAAAAGCTCTGTCAGAAACCGTCTGTTTTCAGCCTGACATTAATAAGACCGTAATGTAATCCATTAATTAAACTAGAAAAGCACTCAAGAGAGCACATACCTCAGCCAAGGCTCCTTCTGTCCCTCATGGATCATCTCCAAAATGTAATGGGTTTGTGTGTAGGCCTAGAGCCACTTCTAGTGAAAATTGCGTCAAAGTCTGTCCATTAGTTTTGGAGTATTGTTGTTAACACACTGTGAGAAGATAAGAGCCTTGGCTGAGGAATGCATTCTCACATCATCACCAAAATGTAATGGGTTCCTCTGTAGCCCAAGACCCACCTCTGGTGAAAATGTCGTCCAAATCCATGTAGTAGTTCTTGCGTAATCCTGCTGCACAAATACAAAGCCCTTGGTGGAGGTATGCACTCTCAGATCATCATCAAAATCTAATCATCTGTCTCCCATGCCATTACCTACCTTTTCTGAAAATTTCATCAAAATCCGTTCATAACTTTTTGAGTTATGTTGTTAACAGACAAACCAACGCCAGCGAAAACATTACCTCCTCCCGTGGCGGAGGCAAATATCTTGCTATGTGTGCAAGATGATTTAACCCTTTAACTGCCCTAGGTGCCATGTGGCGCCTGGGGCAATGCAAGGCAACTCAAGGCCCCCCCAGTGGTCAAGAGTGGTAAAAAATTTGTCAATGAAATAGTTCAGATTTCCAAGGCTATAATTTGAAAGTTGCAAGAGATAATGACTTACTGTCAATTAGAAAGATGTAGAATATGATCCAAAGTTTCAGACAGGAATAAATTTATGCATCTAATTTGCATTATGTCGCAGCAGCTATATAAATTACATTACTCAGTCAAAAGTGGACTTTGGACACATTTACATAAAGAATGGTCTGGGGGGGTTTTTGACGCCGATTTGTCTACAGGGGTATGTTTTTATCTAATCTTCAAAGTATATGAACCAGAAAATCAATAAAATGTCAAAAAAACATATTTCTCTCTTACCTGTTATCGGGAGGGGGGCTCGCCCACCTACGTGATCGGTCCGTTTTCATCCATCGTAGCCAGTGTTTGCTCAGCCATTTACACCGTGTACCACATCTACAAACTCTTATGATTACCCCACGTGAATTTCGTTTTACGTGGCTATTGTTTCTGTTTGGTGCATTACTCCTGTAGGAATCCATGCCGCCCGTGGACGCCGCCATCTTGGTACTGGGAGCTCAGTTTTTTGTTACATCGACCTCGATGTAACACGTTTACTTAGTAATTTACACCTGTGTACCACATCTACAAACTCATGATTATTCCATGTGAATTTCATTTGTATTACGTGGCTATTTTTCCTGTTTCATACAGTTTCCGTCATCATTGCTGTCGTGATGACCAAACACGGTGGCATCCACATTGGTGTGTGAGCTCAAAGTGGAAAAAGGAAGAATAATGAGGATTTCTCCTTCTTTGCTATATTCCATGTCAGCCATGATTCCTTTGGCGCGCGTCTGCCACCTTCTAAACTGTCAGACCAATAGAGATTAGTACAACTTCTCAGTATAGCCAGGGGACGTCAATAAGTTGACATGTGCAGTTGCTGTGCTGTGCCACTGGGGGCGCACAACCCGTCCATTTAATCTGGGCAGTTAAAGGGTTAAGTATGCATTTAAAAGTAACGTGAAAGTTACTTTTCCAACTAACTAATTACTTTAATCATGCAGTAATTGGTAAAGTAACTCAATTACTTTTGAAAAGAAGTAACTAGTAATTGTAATTAGTTACTATTTTTTAGTAACTTGCCCAACACTGTTGAAATCTGACTTGTAGATTGCACTTCTGATTACACACTGCACTTTTAAAGCAACACTATGTAAGATTTTCACCTTAAAACAATGTCTCCAAAATTATTTTGATGGTACATCATCCTTTGACCCAGTGAATGTCAGTTCCCCCATAGCCTGAGTGGGCCCACATTGCTTGCAACAGCTCAGTTCTTGGTGGAAACACTGAAAGGACTACAACTATGGTGAGACCCAATGGCCAATCACCGGGCATAAATTTAACAACTCAACACCCTGTGACTGGCTGTTGGGACTAAGGCCATAGTCACCACAGTTTTAGTCTTTTCAGTGTTCCTATCTGGAACAAGAACATTACATGGTGCTGTTGTAAAGCCTCTGCTGCCATTACCATACACTATATTAAAAAGAATCTTGTAACAGATAGAAAAAAAAATCGTCATCTTTCTTCTTCGTCGATCACTAGATGGTCACACCAGCTGCCCTGACGAATGCTGCCGTCCTGCGGAGGTCCCCGAGGTCCCCGTGCAGCTTTTGGTTCAGCGATGTGGGGTCAGGCCACGTAGCTCGTCTGAGTGCAGCGTGGTCTGGGCAGTCTTGGAGGAGGTGTTCGCTGGTCATTTGGGCAGTACCACATGGGCATCTGTCCGATTGTCCAACTTTAAGTTTCTGGTGCATGTGAGCATGCATTCTGTTATGTCCAGTTCGGAGTCTGAACAGAACGACTTGGTCAGCCCTGCTCAGACTATAGTAGTTGTCATCCTTGCAGAAGTTTGGGTGTTGCTGCTGCCACTTCTTGTGAGACAGGGCCTTAATAATGGTTTTCTCCTCACTGTAAGAGACCTGCCTGTCTTCCTGGTCTTGCTGCCCACCCTCCTTAGCAAGTCTGTCAGTCATCTTTGATTCATCTGTTGATTCATGCAAAAATGTAATGGTGCTCCTCTTTTAAGTTTCCTGACAATTAGCTCAGACAAATTTGTAATAATTCTACAAATTATGTAATCTCAGTACGAAGCACTATAAACCTCGTTATACAACAGTTAGTTCCAACCGAGCAATCTGAGTGGACAATAGAGATTCCAGGCAGGCTCAGATTTAGTCCATTTGGGGCCCAAGGCAAAGACAGAAATAGGGCCCTACTTTTTCTTTGTTCTACACTTTCTTTTCAGGCCATATTGAAATCCTACCTGAAACTTATTGTGCTCAGAAGTCTTCTAATGATGATATCACTGATGTCCAACATGGACGCTGCTGGTGGCGCTGCTCTGCTACGACCCGGGCTACCCTGTGCTGCTATTGTGTGTGTATGTTTGTAGTACTTAGTTTTTAGTGCTCAGTCTGAAACATCATAATGATGTTTTTGCTAAAGGGACTGCTTGTGATCTGGTTGTTCAGGATAATGTGCCACTGTACCCAAGTGGATCGGGACATGAGGCTGACCACGCTCCTGAGCTATCCTCGAGACCAGCTCCTGCTTCTTCGTTCCAGCCACGTCTCGGCACCCCTCCTGCCTCGGGAGCTCTTACGAAATCCGACGGGAGGACGTAGAAGCCGGTCGCGGAAGAGAGGGAAACGTGGCGGAGTACGACAGAGAATGCGGAGGAGAGAGAACAGGCCGCCACTGCCATCCATGTTGCTCTGTAATGTCCGCTCACTAAAGAGCAAAATGGAGGAACTCAAAATCAACGCCTGGTTCCTATACGAGTACCGGGAGTCATGCCTGCTCGTTTTCACCAAATCGTGGCTTCAGGAGGACGTACCCGACTCGCTCCTATCCGTGGACGGCTTCTCCCTAGTGCGGCAGGACAGGGACGCACTCTCCGGTAAGATCAAAGGAGGAGGTATTTGTGTGTACGTTAAGAACAAATGGTGCTCGCAGTTCACTACGAGAGAGTCGCTTTGTACCCCAGACATAGAACTGCTGTGCTTAAGCCTGAGACCCTTTTATCTCCCCCGTGAATTTGGAAACATTTTATTAGGTACTGTTTATATCCCGCCCAGTGGGAACGCTTTCAATGCGGCAAATGCTATCGTGGACTGTGTACACAGACAACTGGAACGCACTCCTGAAGCACCTTGTTTGATTCTAGGGGATTTTAATCACTGCAAACTGGATGTGGCACTGCCTGGCTTCAGCCAATATGTGAACTGCAGTACAAGGGGGAAAAATATTTTGGACAAATGCTATGGGAACGTCAAAAATGCCTATATAGCAAGGGTTAAGCCCCCCCTGGGGTCCTCAGACCATAATGCTGTTCATCTGATTCCTACTTACAAGTCTTTGCTTAAAAGCAGCAAACCACAGACAAAGACAATCTTCATATGGGACAATGAAGGTATAGAAAGTTTGAGAGGTTGTTTTTCTTGTACCGACTGGGGACTCTTCCATATCTTGGAGTTGGAGAAGGCCACAGATACCATAACTGAGTACTGTGGTCTATATTAATCATATATTCCATAACCTACATATATTGAAGCATGTGAGAATGTTTGGTGATTACATATGTAAGGCGACTTCACACCTCAGAACAGGACAAAGACTCTCAACCGCCAGTGAGGAACAAAGTCCTTCCCAGACACTGCGGTGGAGACCGGAGGAGCTGCCCTGACTCCCCAGGGCCATGAGGAGGAGTACGAAGACAATGGGGGGATTAAGATAATGAGGGATGTCAGCTTTTGATATGCATGTCTTTTGTTATGTGCAAGTATAAGTTCATAGAGCCGAAGTTGTTCGGCCTCTTTTTCCTTCTTCTGCTGCTGCACTAGGATGAGACTTGTTAGAGGAGCTGATAATAAACTTTGGTTTATATATCACATCGCCTCGTTCTTCCAAGCTCTTCTACACTGGTGACCCTGACGCGAGGATGGACCAGAGGCGTTCCCCCGCGATCGACTCATCTGTGGCGGCCCAGGCAGACGCCGGCGCCCATGCAGACAGGGGAACAGATGGACGACGTTCCCCCACGGCAGAAGTGATAGAGAGGGCTCAACCGAGCACCAGCGCTGCGGAGAGAGCCGAAGCAAGGCACTCTCACCCTGCGGACACATCAGTGACAGTTTACACAAACGCCGTCACCGTCAACCTGCCGGACTTCTGGCAGGAAGACCCCACCTCGTGGTTTCAGCAAGCTGAAGCCCAGTTTGCACTTGCGGGCATCACGGCTGACGATACAAAGTTCTATCACATCGTCGCCAAACTCAACGCCGCTACTTCGAGATGTGCGCGGAGTATAATCCGGCGGCCGCTGGCCCAGGACAAATATGAAGAACTGAAAGCGACCATCGTGGCAAATTACGTCCCCTCAGCCGAGGAGAGAGCCGAGAGGATCCTGGCGGTTTACGGCCACAGAGGATGCAGACCCAAGGCCCTCATGGAGGACTTGCTGCAACTTAAAGAAGAGGACAATGACAACTTCCTCTTCCATTTCATATTCCTCAGTACACTGCCGCCACACATGAGAGGGACGCTGGCCAACATGCGATGCAGCACCCAGCAAGACTTCCGCACGCTAGCTCACGAAGCTCAACGGCTCGTCAATGCCTGCAAGGAGCAGACACCCACAGCAGCATCCGCAGATGTCCGGAGCCACGAGGAGCCACAAATCACTGAGCAGAACCAGCCCGCGGTGACAGCGACACGGCCAGGACGCAACAGACGGAGCGACGTTTGTTATTACCACCACCGCTTCGCCGAGAAGGCTTACAAATGCGTTCCCCCCTGCAAATTCACAATTTCCGGAAAACGCCGAAGCCGAGAGCCGTTAACAGCGGCGGTTCTCGGCGAAAAAAGCAAGCTTTTATATGTGACGGACGGACACACCGGCAAGCGGTTATCGACACGGGAGCTCAACTAAGTTTTGTCATGCCCTCCCAAGCAGACCGGGCCATGGGCCCCCGGGGCAATGGAGCGGTGGCAGCCAACAGCTCCACCATCGACACTTTTGGCGAAAAGAGCCTGCACCTCTGCATCCACGGCCGCAACTACAGATGGACATTTGTTGTAGCGGCGGTGAGTTTTAACTTGTTGGGCGCAGATTTTTTGTGTGCACATGGGTTATTAGTTGATCTAGCGAACAGGCGCTTGGTTAATGCACTGTCCTTTGCTTCTATTCCCTGCTCAGCCCGGCTTTCTCCACCACCTGTGCAGGCCAGTGTCACCACAGCAGGAGGTAAGTTTGATCAACTCCTCACCCAATTTCCAGCACTCACAATTCCCAAATTCTCAGCCACAGTGGCTAAACACGGGGTTGAACATTTTATTCCCACAACGGGCCCACCCGTATTCGCCAAAGCTCGGCGCTTAGACCCAGCCAAGCTCGCCATAGCTCGGGACGAGTTTACCACCCTTGAAAAATTAGGCATTATTAGACGCTCGAAAAGCCCCTGGGCCTCACCACTTCACATGGTTCCGAAATCCGACGGTTCTTGGAGACCGTGCGGCGATTACCGCAGATTAAACAATGCGACAGCGCATGACCGCTACCCAATTCCTCACATTCAAGATTTTTCACTGCATCCGGCGGGCGCGCGCATTTTTTCAAAAATAGACCTGGTCCACGGTTATCATCAAGTCCCAGTTCGAGCAGAGGACATTCCTAAAACAGCTGTAATAACCCCTTTCGGCCTTTTTGAATTTTTGCGAATGCCTTTCGGCCTCAAAGGCGCGGCTCAAACCTTTCAGCGGATGATGGACGCAGTATTACGCGACCTCCATTTTGTTTTCGTCTACCTCTACGATATGCTGGTAGCCAGCCCGTCTGAGGAAGAACACGAGCAGCATCTCACTATGGTTTTTCAGAGGCTAGAAGAGCACGGGTTAATAATCAATCCAGCCAAATGCAAATTCGGCGTGTCACAAATTGATTTTTTAGGACACAGAGTTTCTCTGAAGGGGGTAGTCCCACTTCCAGACAAAGTTCACGCGATAAAAAGTTTCCCACGGCCACAAATGGTCAAATCGCTGCAAGAATTTTTAGGAATGGTTAATTTTTACAACCGTTTCCTCCCCCACGCAGCTCAGCTCATGCAGCCCCTATATAACGCGCTCAGAAAACAAAAAGCTTCCAACGCGGTTGAATGGACCCCGGAGCGCGAAAGCGCCTTCGCGGAAGTTAAAAGCGCCCTAGCTAATGCCACATTGTTGGTTCACCCCGATCCCTCGGCCCGCATTGCACTAACCACAGACGCTTCGGACCTAGCTATAGGGGCAGTTGTAGAACAACATGTCAGCGGAATCTGGCAACCTTTGGCATTCTTCAGCAAATCGCTAAACCAAACCGAGTGTAAATACAGCACTTTTGACAGGGAGCTGCTAGCGCTTCATTTATCCATCCGCCACTTTCAGTTCTAGTTAGAAGGGCGGAGTTTCACGGCTTTTGTAGACCACAAACCGCTCACCTTTGCTATGGCTAAAATTTCCGAACCGTGGTCAGGCAGGCAACAAAGACAGCTGGCTGCGATTTCAGAGTTCACCACAGACATTCGACATATGGCAGGCAAACTTAACGTGGTAGCAGACTGCCTCTCTCACGCTGTGACATCGTCAGAGCGCGAGGAGACAGATTATACTACCTCAGTCGCAGAACTCTTCACCAACGCGGACACATACGCGGCCCCAATCCATGCAGGGATAGATTATGCAGCCATGGCAGAGGAACAAAGTAGTGACGCGGACGTGCGCGCACTCTTGTCTGGACCAACAGGGTTAAGGCTGGAGGAAAGGGGTTTACGCGACGGCGTGCCCCCCCTAATATGCGATATCTCAACCGGCCGACCGCGCCCGTTAGTCCCAGCTACATGGCGCCGCCGTATTTTCGACTCAATTCACTCCCTCGCGCACCCAGGTGTGCCCGCCTCGGTTAAAATGGTCGCCGAAAAGTTTGTGTGGCCTGGCCTGCGCAAAAACATAAAAGAATGGGCAAAAACTTGCATTTCCTGTCAGCGCGCCAAAATACACAAACACACAAAAGCCCCTCTGGAGCCTTTTCCAATCCCTGCTAGAAGGTTCGACCACGTTCATGTCGACCTCGTGGGGCCACTACCTTCCTCCCAAGGTTTCACACACCTGTTAACAATGATAGACCGCACCACGCGCTGGCCAGAGGCAGTCCCTCTGGCGTCAACTACAGCGGAGGAAGTCGCTCGTGTTTTTTTGACAAACTGGGTGGCACGTTTCGGCGTCCCATCGGACATCACGTCCGATAGGGGGCCTCAATTTGTCTCGGAGCTTTGGTCAGCCATGGCCAGCAGCTTAGGGGCGACAATTCACCGCACCACCGCTTATCACCCTCAGGCTAATGGGTTATGCGAGCGTTTTCACAGATCTTTAAAGGCCGCCCTCAGAGCCTCACTAACGGATACAAATTGGGTAAATAAACTTCCCTGGGTTTTATTGGGGTTGCGTGGGTTGCGTGGGGTTGCCTAAAGAGGATCTAGACGCCTCCCCAGCAGAATTAGTTTTTGCACAACCTCTCAGGCTCCCAGGTGAATTTTTACCAGAGAACCCAGAGCCAGGGCATCATTCCAGCCTCGAGGTTTTTAGGCAGCAACGGACCGGACTCTCTCCCCGGGCCGGCACATCACTCTTTTCCACGGGTTTTTGTCCCCCAAGCTTTAAAAAACGCTGAATTCGTTTTTGTTAGGCATGAAGCTTTAAAACCAACTTTCCGCCCACCATACAATGGGCCATTCAGAGTGCTGGAACCTGGTGATAAGCATTTTGTGCTTGATTTTGGGGATAGAAAAGAAACAGTCAGCATTGACAGACTTAAACCTGCCTTCTTGTTGAGAGACGAGCCTGCACAGTTGGCGAGAGCACCTCGGCGGGGTAGACCCCCCAAGAGAAAAGACTCAGCCCCCCTGCAGGGAACAATTAATCACTCTCCTCCCCAAGCTGCAGATTCCTTACAGGAAGGTCCCAGCAGGACGCCCAAGCGGACCCACAGCAGATTCGGGAGAAGATTAAAGCCCAGACGGCACAGAGACTGATGCAAACTACTCAACAGTTGTTCACTGCTGTAACAGTTTAGGACTGACTTGTGATTTTACTATGCTGTTATGTTTACCACTGAACTCTCTTAGGAGCATGGCTGCTGGAAAGTTTCTTCTGTGGCAAGAGGTGTAGCAGTTAGTATGTCATAGTAATTATCTTAAACTGTGAATTTTTCTATTGTCCTTTTCTTAGTCATTTGGGGGGGGGGCTGTGGTCTATATTAATCATATATTCCATAACCTACATATGTTGAAGCATGTGAGAATGTTTGGTGATTACATATGTAAGGCGACTTCACACCTCAGAACAGGACAAAGACTCTCAACTGCCAGTGAGGAACAAAGACCTTCCCAGACACTGCGGTGGAGACCGGAGGAGCTGCCCTGACTCCCCAGGGCCATGAGGAGGAGTACGAAGACAATGGGGGGATTAAGATAATGAGGGATGTCAGCTTTTGATATGCATGTCTTTTGTTATGTGCAAGTATAAGTTCATAGAGCCGAAGTTGTTCGGCCTCTTTTTCCTTCTTCTGCTGCTGCACTAGGATGAGACTTGTTAGAGGAGCTGATAATAAACTTTGGTTTATATATCACATCGCCTCGTTCTTCCAAGCTCTTCTACAAGTACATAACATTCTGTAAAGAAAATGTTTTACCTCAGAAAGTAATCACTATGTACCTCAATAATAAGTCTTATATTTCCAAGGAATTAAAACGGTGCATAGTACAGAAAAAGATTGCTTTTAAGAATGGGGACATGTTAAGTGTGAAAAATATACAGAAAGAAATTAATTACAAACTAAGAACAGTTAGAGATGAGATGAGGAAGAAATTTGAATCTGAATGCCTAGGAAAAAGTTCTAGGAAATTGTGGGACTCAGTTAAAGTTATGACAAAGATGACTCCATCCAAAACCTGCATTAATGTAATGAATGAGGAAGAAAAGGCAAACGAGTTGAATAATTTTTTTTGCAGATTTGAGACTAGAGGTTTTTCTCATGAACAAAAAGCTGCTCTGGACACTATATCAGTTTCAGGCTCTGCAAAAATTATAGTTGACCAGCATGTTGTGGAAAGATTTTTCTCGCGTATGTGCCCCAGGAAGGCATCTGGACCAGACGGGATCTCTGGGCGCTTACTGAAGTCATGTAGTGAGGAGCTAGCAGAAGCCTGGAGTCCCATCTACCAGAAGTCTTTAGATACGTGTTCTGTCCCAGTAATTTGGAAAAGCTCTATTATAATTCCTGTACCAAAAAAAGCAAGCTGCAAAGAGAATAATGACTATCGTCCTGTTGCACTGACCTCACTGGTAATGAAGTGCCTCGAGAAGATTGTCATTGACATTCTGAAAACTGATTTTGGAAGACTTTTGGATCCTCTGCAGTTTGCTTATAAAAATAATAGAAGTACAGAGGATGCCATTCTAACCTTAACTCATTCTGTGTTTAAACATTTGGAGGAGACAACCTCATATGCACGTCTTTTATTGGTTGATTTTAGTTCAGCTTTTAACACACTGCAGCCACACCTTTTAATTAAGAGGTTAAATGATTTTAAAGTGCATCCTGTCATTATTAAATGGTACCACTCGTTTTTAACTTATCGTAAACAGCAAGTTAGTGTAAACGGAACTTTATCTAAGTCCAGAACCCTCAGCACAGGAGCTCCCCAAGGCTGTGTTAGTTCACCATTTTTGTTCACCTTGTACACTGATGAGTGCAGAAGTGTCTATCCAGGCAATCAAATTATTAAATTTTCTGATGACACTGCTATTTTATCACTACTTCAAAAGACTCATGATCTGTCAAGCTATTTTATAGAAATTCAGAGGTTTGTCATCTCATTTTGAATACTGATAAAACAAAGGAGATGGTGTTTGACCCTCGGGGAGTTGGTGACCACAGGCCTGTGGTCATCCACAACCACACTAACACAGATTAGTTCCTATAAATATTTGGGAGTATTTATTGACAATTCATTAACCTGGAGCACACATATTGATTACCTCTGTAGTAGACTACAACAGCGGCTGCATTTCTTGCGTAGATTAAGAATACATGGCGTTGATAAAAGGATTATGCTGTGGGGTGTGTAAATGAAGAGGCAGCTTCATGTCAGACGATTTATTACACACTCACATCTCACAAGCACATAACAGACTGACTGGTTACAGCAAGCACTCCTCTCTGTATCCCAAGTCACCTTCACAAGCTTCAAGGCACTTCCTCATACACAGCATGATATTTACACTACACTTCATTCAACCCCCTCTCACCCTCTTGGGTATTGTTCTCCTATGTGTATTCATTGTCTCTGTCTGAGGTGCGAAATAACCTGACTTCCATAATGCTAATATTTTACCAGGCTGTGTTGGAGAGCTGTAGATACAGCATTACAGCTTGGTTTGGCAACCTCTCTGTGAAACTAAAGAACAGAGTGTTGCGTTTAATTCATACAGCATGGAAAATTATTGGAGTTAAAGAGTATTTACCCATGCAGATCTTACACGACCAGGCAGCCTGTAGACAAGCTGAAAAAATAATCAGTGACATGAGCCATGTACTAAACAATGAATATGTGCGGCTGCCCTCAGGGAGGAGATACAGAGTCCCCAAGTGCAGGTTCAATAGATACAAGAACTCATTTATCCCAACATCAGTAAAACTATTAAACTCAGATAAATAGATTAGGGACACTTATAACTCCTGTTCTTAATGACTGCTGTTATATATTTACGCATGTATGTACTTGTATTATTTATTGGGTTTTATTTCATTTATTATGTACTACATCCATTGTGTATGTGTGGATTGTGTGGTTGCAGCATGGGTGTCAAGCCCATGCAGTTTGTCAAGACAAACTTCCCCTTGAGGGACAATAAAATTTATCTTATCTTATCTTATCATTCAGGCATCAGGAATTACATCTGTAGAAAAACAAAGAAGTTTAACGAATTGAATGTAGACGCTTGTCTATTATAAAAAAACAACAATTCACGTGAAAGATCTGTTTGTTCACACTTACCAGTCCCCCCAGGATTTCTCGATATTGCGACTGCACTAATTCACGCGAAATCAGGCTATCGCTGCATCTTTTGAGCGACCTTGCAACTTTGTCCAATCACTACAACTTTCTCACAATTTTTGGCCAAGCCTCATCAACTTCCACCAATTTCGCCAATCAAATTTGTTCCTGAGTAGCGCTCAAACACTCAGTCTAACCAATCAAATGCGTCGCTGCACTGCGCTCACTTCTGTGTTTACAGTGAGTATTAATGGAACACAGCAGCAAAAAACAGAGTATGGGATCTAAAAAAAAAAAAACACTCACCCCCGAGTTTTCCTACACCATCCCTTCCTCCGTCTCCCTCAGCCCGTTGGTGGACGTCTCCTCACATCTCTGTCTTGACCGCATGTATGAAGTGCCAGGTTTGTGCTGAAAAAAGTCCACCTGTCTGAAAAGCACCCCGTTGTGGAAGTGCCCATGAGAAGAGATGCTGTAAAACCACAAACGTGCAAATCTAACACTACAGCCAGTGCTTGAACATTTTATCATTACTACATCTTGTCAATGAGCTTTAAAGCTGTGAATCTCTGGTCTGGGCATGGACCAATGCACACCCCTGCAAACCCCCAAGGAGAGCCCCTCCTCCTGGTAAAACTCCCAGTAAAGGAAAGATGAGTATCTGATGAAACAGGTATGTCAAGGCATGCAGCAGATAGACAGACAGGTAGGAGTCAGGCACAGAGAGAGAATATTCAGTATTTTTTTTCAGAAAAACACAGACTTCGATAGACAATACAGAGCAACAGAATTATTCCTTTTTTCTCTGCGCTCAGTACCGAGTGGTTGGGTACTGCTACAGTTAGGGAGTTTTCAAATGAAGGTGCTGCCAATAATTTCCAAATCTATACTCTTTAACATGCATTCAATGCAATTTAGCTGCTGTAATGGATCATTTTTTTCATCCTTTTTATTCATGTTCTCAGCAAGAGTAGCCTACAGTGTTGGTCATTTTTATGACAAATTTATGAGTAGCTACTTTATTTGCACTTAATTGTGTTAGTCTGTATTTACTGTTGTACAAAAGAGTTTTTCTGTATAGCAGAAGTTTCTGCTTAATTTACAAATCACTATTTAATAGGAAATTTTTGACAATCCTGTGCTTTTCTTGTGGTGTTATACAGAATATCATTGCAGTAAACTATGAAAAAAGCACCTGCTTTAAAATTTGGAATTCTTCCCACTGTAGAGGATGTGCTCAACGATGAGGCTGAGTTTATTTCTCAGGTTCAGCTTTATTAACAGAACACATACTCTAACAATCTCCAAGCAAGAAAAAGAGACAGATCAACACACAGGCTGCTGCCCATTCCTTGACCTGTTTGCGCAATCGATGCAAGCACCCTTGAGTGCACCAGGGAATGGACCGAGTCAAAAATGTGGCGGCGCCACGCAGCCGGTACTACGGGGGGCGGCCGTCCCACGGAGACATCACAGATTGGGGGGGCATACCAACTTGCAGCACCCTGTGCTCCAGCCTTAACCCTGTTGGTCCAGACTGGAGCGCGCGCACATCCGCATCGCTAACCTGCTCCGCGGCCATGGCTGCATAATCTAAACCTACGCGGACCGGGGCTGCGTGCGCTTCCGCGCCGCTACCCTGGCCCGTGGCCACGGCCGCCGAGTCTGCCCCCACAGGGCCTGGCGCCATTACAGCACGCGAGAGACAGTCTGCCACTACATTATGTTTACCTGCGACATGCTGGATATCGGTGGTGAACTCCGATATCGCGGCCAGCTGTCTTTGCTGCCGGCCTGACCAAGGTTCTGAAATCTTGGCCATCACAAACGTTAGCGGCTTGTGGTCCACAAACGTGGTGAAACGGCGCCCCTCCAGCCAGAACTGGAAATGGTGGATGGCCAAGTGTAGGGCCAAAAGCTCCCTGTTGAACGTGCTGTATTTTCGCTCGTTATTGCGCAAGGTTTTGCTGAAAAACGCGAGCGGCTGCCAGGTCCCTGCAACAAACTGTTCAATGACTGCCCCCACCGCTAAATCGGAAGTGTCAGTGGTGAGCGCCATGCGGGCCGTTGGGACTGGGTGTGCCAACAAAACCGCGTTTGCCAGGGCTGATTTGACTTGGGAGAATGCGCGCTCCCGCTCCGGAGACCATTCGATTTTATTTGTGGGTTTTTGCTTCTTCAGTGCAGCGTACAATGGTTGCATGAGCTGCGCTGCGCTTGGGAAGAAACGGTTATAAAAATTAACCATCCCCAAAAACTCCTGTAACGCTTTGACCGTCTGAGGTCGGGGAAAATCTGTTATTGCGTGTACTTTATCGGGCAGAGGGACCGCCCCTTCTGGCGAAACGCGATGCCCCAAAAAATCAATTTGTACCACCCCAAACTGGCACTTCGCTGGATTAATTATTAACCCGTGCTCTGCCAGCCTCCAAAAAACCTCTGTGAGGTGGCTTTCGTGTTCGTCTTCAGACGTGCTGGCTACCAGTATGTCATCCAAGTAGACGAACACGAAAGGGAGGTCGCGTAGAACCATGTCCATCATCTGCTGGAACGTCTGCGTGGCACCCTTGAGTCCAAAAGGCATGCGCAAAAACTCAAAAAGCCCGAAAGGGGTTATTACCGCTGTTTTGGATATATCTTGAGCGCGCACTGGGACCTGATGGTAACCACGCACCAAGTCTATTTTAGAAAAAATGCGCGCCCCCGCCAAATGAACCGAAAAATCTTGGATGTGCGGAATCGGGTAGTGATCGTGCGCTGAGGTGTTATTCAACCTGCGGAAATCACCGCAAGGTCGCCACGAACCATCAGCCTTTGGGACCATGTGTAGCGGTGAAGCCCAGGGGCTTTTAGAACGTCGAATGATGCCCAGTTTTACCAAGCTGGAGAACTCCTCGTGCGCTATGACCAGTTTAGCTGAGTCCAAGCGCCGAGCTTTTGCAAAAACGGGCGGGCCAGTGGTAGTGATAAAATGTTCCACCCCATGCTTAGCCACTGTCGCTCAAAACGTCAGGACTGTGAGTGCTGGGAACTGGGTGAGCAGTGCTTGAAACTTACCACCTGCAGCTGTGACGTTGGCCTGAGCAGTAGGCGGGGCCACCCGGGCTGTGCAGGGAATAGAGTGAAAAGACAGTGCATTAACTAGATGTCTATTAGCAAGATCAACCAATAAACCATGTGAGCACAAAAAATCAGCACCTAACATATTGAAACTGACTGCCGCTATGACGAAAGTCCACTCGAATGTTCGGCCGTGCAGAGACAGAAGCAGGGTCTTCTCTCCGAAGGTCTTAATCGCCGAGCCGTTTGCTGCTGACACCAGGGGACCACTAGACGGTGCCAGCTGGTCAGCGTAGGAAGGTGTGATGAAACTCAGCTGGGAGCCTGTGTCCACAAGGAAATTCCTCCCTGACCGCACGTCCGTCAGGTAGAGCAGCTTGCTCCTTTCACCGAGAGTCGCAGCTGCTACTGACTCCCGGTCTTGGCGTTTCCCAAGCTCTTGAACTGGCATGGTGGAATGCACTTGCGTGCCCTCTCGGCGAAATGGCGGTGGTAAAAGCAAAGAACGTCGCCCACTCCGCGTCTCCTGGCCTCCCCCGCTGCTGTCGTCAGCGAGTCTGATGCTGCAGTCTCTGGCCCCCTGCCGTCTCCGGGTGTTGCGCCCAGCTCCGCTGCTGCGGTCATGGCCGTGTGTCGCCTATGGGCGTCGACGAGTCGCTGCGCCTCCTGGCCCAGCTCGTGGTAATCTCGGTGGGCTAGCAGCTGTGAATTGGCCAGGGTAACTCTCACCGCTGGCAGTAGTGTCCTGAGGAAAAGATGAGCGAAGATAAAGCCATCATCCTCGGCGTCTCTCAAACTCAGCATCTTTGCCATCAGGTCTGCAGGCCTCTCGACCTCGTCCTCAGTCAACGCCAGGAGCTTCTCTGCTCGCTCTCCCAGCGAGGGGGTGAAAGCACGGATGAGAGCAGCTTTCAATGTGCCATACTTGTCGTCGTCTGGCGGGTGGTTAACCAGGTTCTCCACCCGCTGGGCTGTGTGGCTGTCCAGCTTTGCAACCACATGGTAGAATTTCGTGGTGTCCGCCGAAATTCCCCGAAGGTGGAACTGTGCCTCGACTGTGTTAAACCAGGAGCGTGGGCTATGCTGCCAGAAATCAGGTAGCTGGACTGGGGTAGCTGCATTAGCCTGGCTGGCTCCTGATGAGTCCGGTGCAGGAGAGTCGTCACCTGCCATAATTTGTCGTAGGGTCGCCAGTGTAGAGGATGTGCTCAAGGATGAGGCTGAGTTTATTTCTCAGGTTCAGCTTTATTAACAGAACACATACTCTAACAATCTCCAAGCAAGAAAAAGAGACAGATCAACATCACATCGCTCTTTTATACTCCGGAACATCGAAACTCAAGTCACATGGTGTCTTAGCAAACTACGTCACACTGTAACCCTTTTGATCCTCCACCATTGTCTCTCAGCCTTCGATGGTCCGGAAATCCCTCCAGGGCTTCTCTCTGAGACAAAGGCCAAATCTCACACCCTCTCGATATCTCCTGCAGACTCAGTCCTTTTGTCCCTCGAGACGTGAAGCATACAATAAACATACAGCAATACATTTGTGGAAAATATGTACCCAACATATGTGCCACACCACAACTTTTAGTGCAAAAAAAAAAAAAACCTTCTCAAAACTATATTTAATCTCATGTAATGTAATCTGCTGAGGCTGCAGATATCCTGTGCATGCCTGGAAAGCACAGTTTGTCATATTTAAATTTAACAATGTGAGCCTTGGTCTCTGCAAATCTTGCTATTAGAAAAAAATAGTAAAAACATTTTGTTGCTTACCTGTACTGTCAGCAACCGGCGTCACCACTGCCTCTTCGTTAACAACAGGTGCTCGTCATTAGCATCATGTGTGCTTGTACAGGCAGTGTTGCTCTCTATCTGCTTTTCGGGATTGTTAAGTCTCCTCCCAGGTTGAAGTGAAAAATGTTGTTTTGATAAAAATTTTCTGTGCTCTTCCCTTTTTCTCCATTTGCACCGCTCAGATAACCGTTTCATTTTACCGCTATTCTTCACACTGTACGGTTTGTTTACAATGCAACCAATGGTACGCGCATGTCTCAGAGGCACCACGGAAGAGTCCAACAGTCTGAGGAGAAGGGAGGAGGACATTACATTTGTGATTTGATTTGCCGTTTATGTAAATACTGGTGTTTCTTTATTTTGTTGGACATCATGTTAAATATGTTAAATATTTTTAAAAAAAATTGGGCTCCTAGTAGATCGGGGCCCTTAGCAGATTAGAGCCTAAGGCAGCCACCCACCTTTGCCTAAATGTAAGTCCACCTTTGATTCCAGGAGCTACTATAATCCATGATAATTGCACTCCAATGTTTCACTGGATATGTATCACCCTGTTTCAAAGGTGTTCATGTAACCATTAATTACTAACACTAATTTACTGTCAACTAACTCTCAGTGACAACTGCAATACTGTGTTGAATCCCTTAATTTCCACAGTGAAGTGCTGTTTGAAAGGATTTCTTACCTGACCAGGAAGTCCCACCCTTTTGGAAAAAAAGCTTTATTCAGATTACATTCTGCCCTTCTATAAACATTGTGAAGCTATTTCACGTCTGTTTAAAAAAAAAAAATAGGCAGCGCCGGAGTTGGATTTATTGTCTCGATTAACAAATCACAATACCTTTGTGGTGATGGACTCTTTGTTTCATCTGAAAATGTGAAGAAAAGAGAGCAAAGTGTGCACACTAACTACTAGCCACCGGCTAGCTACCGGCATTGGCTACATTTTGATAGGTCTTCTGCAGTACCAACTCAACAGGTATATGTTTTATAATTTAAACACTTACTTTTGCACTTGACAATATTTAATTTGTTTACATGTGTGTGAAATGACAATTAATGTCTTCATGCTGATTGAGATGCAGCATGCAGCAGTTACTGGCTATATTTAGAAGGGACTATTTTTTTCTCAGCTGCGCAAAATAACTGGTTAAATAAACCAATCCTAATATTTTGTCCAGTATTGCTGTCACTTAATAAATTGTGCTTGCGGAACTGTTGTATAAAAGCAATGTTACGCTCGAGGTCGTTACAGTATCATGAATAAAACTGTCGATTAGTAAAAAAAAAAAGCTTAAACATAAATTTGCGATAAGCCATGGTTAACCAAAGGATTACAAAAGGCGTGTAAAAAGAAAAATTTATTATATAAAGCTTTCCTAAAGAAAAGGACAAAAGAAGCAGAGCAGCGGTATAAAACATACAAAAATAAGTTAACATATATAATAAGATGTAGTAAGAGAGACTATTACAGTAAAGAACTGGAGAAAAACAGAGACAATATTAAAAATACATGGACAATACTTAACAGTATTCTTGGAAATAAAAGCAGAAATACAAGCTACCCAACCGATTTTTCAAAAAATAATAAAACGACTCAGAGTGTGAATGCAGCTTCACCTGCAGATGAATTTAATAACTTTTTTGTTAACATTGGTCCTAATTTGGCTCAAGAAATACCCATTACGGCGCCTACAGGTGATACAATAAGCAATAACACTGCTATAAAAGACTCCATTTTCATAAAGAACACAGACGAGAGAGAGGTCATTGAAATTGTTAAATCGTTTAAAAGTAAAACATCTACGGACTGTGATGGTATTGACATGCTCTTAGTCAAAACTATTATTGAATGCTTAGTGAAACCACTGACGTATATCTGTAACCTGTCTCTCCAAACAGGTATATTTCCCAATGCAATTAAAATAGCTAAAGTAATTCCGATATACAAGACGGGTGACGGAGGGGAATTCTCAAACTATAGACCAATTTCACTATTGCCGCAATTTTCCAAGATACTTGAAAAAATATTCTATGAGAGAACTGACAACTTCATACTGAAGAATAATTTATTGTGTGAGCAGCAATATGGGTTCAGACACAAGAGGACAACTACATTTGCTCTAATGGAATTTATAGAAAAAATATCAACTGCCATTGAAAATAAAGAGTATTCAGTTGGAGTATTCCTGGATCTTAAAAAAGCATTTGATACAGTGGATCATAATTTATTATTAAAGAAACTACAAAATTGTGGTATTAGAGGGGTAGCACTATCCTGGTTAAGTAGTTACTTAAAGAATAGATATCAGTATGTATGTGTTGGTAACAAAAACTCACAGTTACTGAAGGTTACTTGTGGAGTCCCACAGGGTTCAGTTTTGGGGCCATTGTTATTCAATATGTATATAAATGATATATGTAAAGTTTCAGAAAAAATGGATTTAATATTGTTTGCCGATGACACTAATCTATTATGCAGTGGAAGCAATTTGGAACAACTTCTGGATACACTCGGAAAGGAATTAGGAAAGCTTAAACTGTGGTTTGATTCAAACAAATTAACGTTCAATTTAAGTAAGACAAAATTTGTAGTCTTTAACAACCATCACAACAACTCAGTATCTAAACTCAGTGTAAATGGTGTAGAGATTGAAAGGGTGTCTGAAACTAAATTTCTTGGAGTAATAATTGATAAACTGTGTTGGAAGTCACATATTAATTATATTAAAGGTAAAATATCCAAATCAATTGCAATACTACAGAGTGAAATATTTGCTGAATCAACCCACACTATATACGTACCTTGTATCATTCATTAATACTCCCATACATGACATATTGTACTGAAGTATGGGGAAATACATATAAAACAAACATATATCCAGTCTTTATGCTTCAGAAGAGAGCTATTAGAATAAACAAAGCAGCTTACAGGGAACCAACAAACCCACTTTTTCTTAAATTAAAAGCTCTCAAGTTGAAAGATCTGGTTGACTTTAAAACTGCAATAATAATGTTTAAAGTGAAGAATCTATCACTGCCCGCAAATATCCAAAAGTTGTTCCAAATAAGAGAGAAACAATATCATTTCAGAGGAACATGTATATTTCAAAAACCTTCAGTGAGAACTACCACCAAGCAACACTGTGTTTCAGTGCAAGGAGTCAGATTATGGAACGATTTTGGACCTGAATTAAAATCATGTACAACGCTTGGACAATTTAAACAAAAACTAAAGGAAGAAATAGATGGATGGATGGAAAGGAAGAAATACTCCAAACATATATACAAGATGACATGTAAAATCACATAAGGATTGTCATATCCAGCCTGCGTTGTGTTGTAGCTTAGTTTTTTGTCATATTTTGTCTTAGCTTCGTTCTGAATTGTAATCGCACTTGTTTTGTTTTTTTCTTTTGAATTCTTGGATGGAACATGGGTGGGCAATATAAGCTGCGGCTTCAGCCGTCACCCATTTCGGATAACTTATGTTGACCTGTATAATCAGAGGAGTTATTGTCTAATTTGACCTTGTTGGATTTTCTTTCCCCCTTTGTTATATTATTCAGTTTCTTTAAACCTGTACTTTTAATCTATCCGAAAAATTAAGATTCATTCATTCATTCAAAAAAAAAAATATACTAACTATGGGTGTGATGCGGAGGGCATTAGACATATCACACCCACAGTTACTATATTCATTGATACTGTACTCCCTCTCGTGTAATATTGCTTAATTAAATTAAGCAGCATGCCTAACAGTCCAAAGATGATCAAAACATTATTTCAGTAATAACATAATCACAAGAAACTAATAATAGGTAAAAACGAGATCTGTAATGTATGGTAATAACATGTAATGTAAATACTTGTAAATGCAAAAATACACTGTATAACTGAATCTGTGTGTTAACAACCCCAGCACAATACTGATTAGGGTATTTTTCCCCCCCCCAGAGCTGTGTTTTCTCTTTATCGTGATGTTCCAGGATGTAAACAGACATTGTCCTGTTGAAGTTCTGCTGGGGTGAGGACTCCAAGTCTTCGCAGCTGTTTGAAAGAAAACAAGAGAGTTGTTCAGCAAGTGTCCTCTGAAATTAGGAGCAGAGAGCATGACTCTGATTAGACCATGTGAAAAGCTTCTTTCTCGTCTCAATAAGAACATTCCTGACAATTAGGTGGAAGAGTGCAGCTCTGTTTGTCTCTTGGAGGCGACCTTTTCTGTTGGGTCAGAGGCTACCTGGGAGTCTGCAATGCACAGAAGCCATGTGATGCATCTGCACGCAGTCCATGGTGAAAACATTAAAAAAGAGCAGGTGAGGAGTAGCTAATAGATTTGAACCAGGTCACAGCATTCATTCATTCATCTTCAACCGCAGTTACAGGAAAAAAACAAAAACAAACTGTTCACATGGCTAACTTGGTAGCCAAGATAGATGCCTGTCTTAAGGAAATCAAAGCTTGGATGACTTGTAATTTTCTGCTATTAAACCCAGATAAGACTGAAGTTATTCTTGTTGGTCCAAAAAACCTTAGAAATACCTTTCCAAATCAAACTCTTAATTTGGGTGCCGCTACTCTCACTTTGAATAGTTCTGTGAGGAACCTTGGAGTTATTTTTGATCAAGTTCTGTTCTTTAATTCACATATTAAATTTGTTTCTAAGACTGCCTTCTATCATCTGCGCAATATTGCCAAGATTAGGAGTATCTTGTCTCTGAATGATGCTGAGAAACGGACCCATGCTTTTGTTAGTTTTAGATTAGATTATTGTAATTCGTTATCAGGTTGTCCTAAAATATCTTTAAAAAGTCTTCATTTGATCCAAAATGCTGCTGCAAGAGTTTTAACGGGTTCCAGAAAGAGATCATATCTCTCCGGTTCTGGCCTCCCTTCATTGGATTCCCATAGAGTTTAGAATTAAGTTTAAAATCCTTCTTCTCACTTACAAAGCTCTTAATAATGAGGCCCCCTTATATATAAAAGATCTGATGTTACCCTATCATCCTAACAGAGCACTACGCTCCCAAAATGCTGGATTACTTGTAATACCCAGAAACTCCAAAAGTACAATGGGAGGCAGAGCTTTCTGCTATCAAGCTCCTTTCCTGTGGAACCAGTTACCACTCTAGGTCTGGGAGTCAGACTCGATCTCTGTTTTTAAGAATAGGGTAAAAACCTTCCTTTTCAATATAGCCTATGATTAGGGAGGGATCTTGTGTCTCTTAACCCCCCTTTTGTTTTGCTGTTAATAGAGTCAGACTGCCGGGTGGCCTCCAGTAATGTACTTGGCTTCTTACCATTAATGTTTGCTCTCTTTATGGCCGTTGTTTCATCTTCTCTATCCCCTCACCCCCCAGCCAGTCGCAGCAGATGACTGCCCCTCCCTGAGCCCGGTTCTGCTAGAGGTTGCTTCCTGTTAAATGAGAGTTTTTCCTCTCCACCATCGCTAAGTGCTTGCTCACAGGGGATCATCTGATTGCTGGGTCTTTCTGCAATTGTGGGGTTTTCCCTACTTTTGATAGTGCTATGAAATGACTTCTGTTGTGATATGGCGCTATATAAATAAAGCTGAATTGAACTGAATTCACATCACCTTCCAACAATGCACAGAAAAATGCTGAAATGATAGAAAATCTGGAATTTTATCTCTTGATGGGAATATTTAGTGGACCAAAGTAAAGTAGCTTTTGATCAGAGCAGAGATGAGCACTTCATGTTAAGCTGTAGGGGCGGTGCGGTGGGGCAGTGGTTAGCACTGTGACAGCACAGCAACTCACCTTTGGCCTTTGGGATCCCAGGTTCGATCCCAGCCCCTGATCAACACAGTGATCTGTGTGGAGTCTGCATGTTCTCCTCGTGTCTGTGTGAGTTTACTCCGGGATTTCTCCAGTTTCCTCCCACAGGCCCAAAACATGCAGGTTAGGTTAATTGGAGACTCTAAAGTGGCCCTAGGTATAAATGTGTGTGTGAATGGTGAAGGGATAGCACTGTACTGTGGCCGCTTCATCCATCCAGGTGGATGCCCTGAATTTCCCCTCTGGGGGTCAATAAAGTACATAAAATTAAAAAAAAAAAAAGAAAAAAACATTTATGGTCGCTGTCATGACCCTCTCAGCACAAATGGATTGAAAAAATGTTGAAAAGATTGCTTTGCCTACCATCTAAAAAATGTCTGGATTTGGTTGAAAAGTGAAAGATGAAAAGCTGTCTTTTTAAGGTTGTTGAAAAGACCTCGTCAGATAGACCTCACTGTGTGATCTAAATTTGGTTGAAAAATGAAGATGAAAAGCTGCCTTTTAATTTTTTTTTTAAAGTAATAATATAGTAACTAACATCATTCATCTTCTTGTGGGAATGTGCAATTGATGAGGCAGGTTTGTCTCAAAGCAGCTTTATTACACATTCTCCAACATCTCAAAGTAGAAAGAGAACATCACAGGAAACTCTCATCCCTTAAATACCCGGGACTCTCCAGCTCACAAGTCACTTTGCATCACAAGTCACATTGCATTATAATCACCAGTAACAATGAATCTCCTCTATAATCCCCTAATATCACCCCCACAGTCTCAGGCCCTGCATACCAAAGCTAACACCTTCACAGCTTCCTGTCATCTCCAAGGAAACTGTCTTTGTACTTATCTAAAATGTGAGGCCTTAAATAAGTCACAAAGTAGGTCACATGTGTGGCCACACTACCCCCCCCAAACATTTAGATCGAACAACAGAATAACAGTTTGCATGCTGTGATAACATCATTGCACATCAATCCACATGCTGCTTGGGCCTCAGTCTTCTCCCGTATCTGCTGTAACCAGGTTTCACCGCCTCCACGGCGCTGTCATGCTGGGGAGCTGCTGTCTGGGGGTGCAAACCTTTTGTCAGTCTCTGCGGGTGATCTGGGGAAATATTATTCTGGGAAACACCCCGTGGTGGTCTGCCACGTCGAGGGGCCCTTGCCAACAGCACTTGCTCGTCCGCCATCACAAAAGCGGGTTTGAGTCTGTTTATGCCAACCTTTTCCCTCCTACCCCCCAAATCTAGCAAAAAATGCTTGTCCCCTGTTTCCAACACTCTGAACGGCCCATCATAAGGTGGTCGCAGTGGTGTGCAATGCGCGTCATGTCTGATAAAAACAAACTCCGCGTTTTTCAAAGCTTTAGACACAAAAACACGTGGAAAACTGATGGACGGGGCCCGGCAGTGTGCCTGCATCAACGCTACGCTGCAACAGCTGAGACGGGGAGCTGCTTGGCGCAGGATTATCCGGGAGAAACTCCCCAGGTAGCCGAAGTGGCTGTGCGAAAACGAGTTCCGCTGGGGAAGGCTCCAAGTCTTCTTTAGGCGCAGAATGCAACCCTAATAAAACCCACGGAAGCTTGTCCACCCAATTTGCATCCGTCAGTGACGCTCTAAGCGCTGCTTTCAATGACCTGTGAAAACGTTCGCACCACCCATTAGCCTGTGGATTGTACGCGGTTGTACGGTGAATTGTGACACCTAGGCTGCGGGCCATTGTTGACCAAAGTTCAGAAACAAATTGCGGACCTCTGTCAGATGTAATGTCCGACAGGACTCCAAAACGTGCAACCCCTGCCATTACAAATGCGCGCGCCACCTCCTCGGCTGTGGTTGACGCCAAAGGGACCGCCTCTGGCCAGCGCGTGGTGCGGTCCACCATGGTCAGAAGGTGCGTGTACCCCTGTGATGGCGAGAAGGGGCCCACGAGGTCCACGTGAACGTGGTCGAACCGCTTGGAAGGAATGAGAAATGGCTCCAATGGAACCTTCGTGTGCCTGTGTATCTTGACCCGTTGGCACGCCATGCAGGCTGCTGCCCACTCCTTAACCTGTTTGCGAAGGCCGGGCCACACGAAATTTTCCGCTACCATTTTGACCGACGCGCGAACCCCCGAGTGCGCCAGAGAATGAATCGAGTCGAAAACGCGGCGGCGCCCCGCTGCCGGCACCATGGGACGCGATCGTCCCGTGGAGACATCGCAGATTAAGGGGGGCCTGCCGTCTTGCAGCTCCCTGCTCTCCAGCCTTAACCCTGTTGGTCCAGACTGGAGCGAGCGCACATCCGCGTCACTACCTTGCTCCGCAGCCATGGCTGTGTAATCTATCCCCACGCAGACGGGGGCAGCCACGGCGCACGAGAGACAGTCTGCCACTACGTTCAGTTTACCCGACACGTGCTGAATATCGGTAGTAAACTCTGAAATCGCGGCTAACTGCCTCTGTTGCTGGCCTAACCACGGCTCTGAAACTTTGGCCATCGCGAATGTTAGCGGCTTGTGGTCAACGAACGCAGTGAAACAGCGTCCTTCTAGCCAGGACTGGAAGTGGCGAATGGCCAAATGGAGAGCCAGCAACTCCCTGTCGAACGCGCTGTATTTACGGTCACTATTGCGCAAAGTCCTGCTGAAAAAGGCGAGCGGTTGCCAGGCTCCGGCTACATGCTGCTCCACGACTGCCCCTATGGCCAAATGAATGGAAAAATCTTGGATATGCGGGATTGGGTAGCGGACATGCGCTGTAGCGTTGTTTAACCTGCGGAAATCCCCGCAAGGTCGCCACGAGCAGTCAGCCTTCGGGACCATGTGTAGCGGGGAAGCCCATGGGCTGTTCGAATGCCTCATTATGCCCAACCTCTCCAGGTTGGCGAACTCCTCGCGCGCTATGGCCAGTTTAGTTGCATCCAAGTGCCGAGCTTTTGCAAAAACGGGCGGTCCGGTAGTGGTAATAAAATGTTCCACCCCGTGTTTAGCGACGGTTGCCGAAAATGTGGGGACCGTGAGTGCTGGGAACTGAGTGAGCAGTGCGTGGAACTTACCGCTTGCAGCTGTGATGTTGGCTTGTGCTGTTGGCGGGGCCACTCGAGCTGTACAGGGAATAGAATCAAAAGAAAGTGAATTAACCAGGCGCCTGTTAGCGAGATCAACCAACAAACCATGTGAGCACAAAAAATCAGCCCCCAACATATTGAAATTCACTGCAGCTATAACAAAAGTCCACTCAAATGTACGGCCGTGTAGGGCAGAAGTAGAGTCCTCTCACCAAAGGTCTTAATCTCCGAGCCGTTTGCTGCTGCCACCCCGGGACCTCTGGAACCTGCCAGCCTGTCCGCGTAGGAAGGTGTGATGAAACTCAACTGGGAGCCTGTGTCCACAAGGAAATGCCTCCCCGAGCGTGCGTCCAACAAGTAGAGCAGCTTGTTCTCCTCCCCGAGGGTCGCGGTTGCTACCGACCCCCGGTCTTGGCGTTTCCCGAACGCTTGAACTGGCATGGTGGTACACATTTGCGTGCCCTCTCTGTGAAGCGGCGATGGTAGAAACAAAGGGTGTCTCCTCCGCATTCCCTGGCCCCCGCCCCCGCCGTTGTCGGTGGTTCTGTTACCGCTGCCCCTGGCCCCCTGCCATCTCCGGTCATCGCGCCGAGTTCCGCTGCTGCAGCCATGGCCGCGTGCTGTCTGCTGGCATTGATAATTCGCTGCGCCTCCCGGGCCAGCGCGTGGTAGTCCCGCTGGGCCAACAACGGCGAACTGGCCAGGGTCGCTCTCGTCGCTGACGGTAGAGTCCTGAGGAAGAGGTGGGTAAAGATGAAGTGGTTGTCATCTGAGCCTTTCAACCTCAACATCTTCTCCATCAGGTCAACGGGCGTGTCATCTCCCAACTCAGTCAGCGCCAGGAGTCTCTCTGCTCTCTCCTCAACTGAGAGGGTGAAGCGCTGGATGAGTGCAGCCTTCAACGCGTTGTATTTGTCGCTGGCCGGTGGCTGCTCCAGAAGGCTCTCCACATGCTGGAACGTGTGGTTATCAAGTTTTGCGACCACATGGTAGAATTTTGTGTCATCTACCGATATCCCCCGGAGGTTGAACTGTGCCTCAACCGAGTGGAACCAGGAGCGCGGATTGTTCTGCCAAAAGTCCGGTAGCTGGACCGTAGCGGCATTCGCTTGGCCAGGGGCTCCGGATGAGGCTGGCCCCAGGGAATTCTCTTGCTGCATGCTACGTCTTGGGTCACCAGTGTGGGAATGTGCAACTGATGAGGCAGGTTTGTCTCAAAGCAGCTTTATTACACATTCTCCAACATCTCAAAGTAGAAAGAGAACATCACAGGAAACTCTCGTCCCTTAAATACCCGGGACTCTCCAGCTCACAAGTCACTTTGCATCACAAGTCACATTGCATTATAATCACCAGTAACAATGCATCTCCTCTATAATCCCCTAATATCACCCCCACAGTCTCAGGCCCTGCATACCAAAGCTAACACTTTCACAGCTTCCTGTTATCTCCAAGGAAACTCTGTCTTTGTTCTTATCTAAAATGTGAGGCCTTAAATAAGTCACAAAGTAGGTCACATGTGTGGCCACATTCTGATCTTTGTTGGGTTGTGTGTGGGAGCACACCTATACCAGCTACTTTGGGCAAGAGGCACAGTACTTCCAGTTTAGATTACCAGTACATCACAGCACCTGGTATTCCCAGGCAGTCTCCCATCCACATACCAATCAGGTAGACCCTGCCTAGCTTTCAAGATCAGATGAGACCAGGGGTGTCTGGGGACACTCGGAGCCCAGGGTGGGAACATCAATAAAAAGACACAGCACAGAGAGAAACTTGTAAAACATATTCAAATAGTGCTTTTTAAATGTATAGCACACTAGTGCTGGTTTCAGATTGTTCCAGATAAACTCCTCCAAAAAAAAAAAAAAAGAAACATTATGTCAGTCATTCATTTGTCCCCTTTAATAATACCAGCTGGTATTGTATTTTATATTGTTGGAAAGCCTGATTAGTCACCTTTACAATGAGGTACAACTTGTATGGATCATGCATTCATGGAATGAGCAACACAGCTAAACATGTGAGTAACGTCCCCCCAAAGTTTGTCACAATCCCCTGCAATAGGCTCCTGTGGTCCTGTGGGTATTCACTCTAGTTTTGAGCTTCAAGTGCTGCCAAGTGTGTGCCATTGACAAGTGTAATTGAACACTTGTGTGATCATCTTGGGTGTGCTGTACATGCTAGAGTGACCAACACAACCGCGCTGGTTAACCTTCAACTACAACTGGTTGAGGAATGGGATGCCATCCCACAGCAAAATGTGACCACTGACCAGCATAAGGAGGAGGTACCAAGCTGTTTGGATCTTCCACACGCTACTGAGGTCCCCGACAGTGTAAAATGAACAAAGTGTAAAAATGGCCAATAAATTTATATGTAGCTTTTTCCTTATTACTGTGGGAGAGTGCAATCATACAATCCACCGAACAACTCAAGAGTGAAAACAGGAGAATATGGCAGGGGATTTTGGCACATTTTTTTGGAGGCACTACCCACACTGTGTTGCTCATTCCACATATATACTATCCTTACAAGTTGCACCTCATTCTAAAGGCTTTCCATACAATACCAATTGGTATTATGAAAGGGGAGAAATAATTGAAATAAAGTTTCCAAACTTTTGAGGAGTTTATTATGTTACAAGCATTATGTCAAATGTTGAACTTAAGAAAAAACTGTTAAAAATATGCATATTTATAAAACAAAAAAGAGTCCCAGTAGTTATAGAAGTGTTTGATTTTTGAGAGACAGACCACCACCACCAAATAGCAAAGACTATTTTGAAGATAAACTTGGGCAAAATCCTGTGGACTAAACAGTCCAATTATTGGACTATTTTTTGATTAATGCGGACTAAACACAACCAAAATTTTCAACATCTATTTGTGGGCCAAATTAAGGCTTGCACTGACGGATCAGATTTAGCCCAAAATACAACTTCTAAATTACGGTTTGGTCTGACCACAAAATCTAATTCTGATGCTGCCCTCGTGATTAGTAAGTATTCATTGTTACTAAATTGGTGTACCGGAAATAAGAAAGGCACAAATTATAAAAAAATGCAAGTTTTATAGAAGTGGATGACTGGAGAGAGTTTGTGTCTTTACAGCTGAGAAAGGAGTTAAGGAAGTAAAAAAAAAAAAAGATCTGGAACTAAAATGTTAGCATCACCACAAGAGAAACTTAAGAGGAGTGGACTTTTAAAGGACAGAAAATACAAGTAAATAATTATGAGGCTGTCTTTCAACACAAATGGACTATATGAGCATTTTTTACCAGCAGGTAATATACCCTATATATACACGTGTTGACATTAAGTGGTTGTGGAAATAAGTCAAAATCTGTGTAAACAAGACCCTCATGTTCTAACCCGAACCCAAACCATTCCACTAAACTTCAAAATATTTTTAGTGTCTACCCATTCCCATCTCTGATGACTTTGCGATCGTCGGCCTCATCTCTGATGGGGATGACTCAGAGTACAGAGGACTGACCCAGGACTTTGTGGATTAGTACCTGTGCACTGCCTTCAGATCAATGCAGAGAAGACCAAGGAGTTGGTGGCGGACTCCCTTAGGTGTCCACACTCCCCCACAGCACCAGTAAACATCCAGGGAACAGACACTGAGATGGTGACATCTTAAAAGTACCTGGGTGTTCACCTGAACAATAAACTGGACTGGCCATAGAACACAAATGTACTTTATAGAAAGGGGCAGAACAGGTTGTTCCTTCTGAGGAGACTCAGGTCTTTTGGATTACAGGGGGCAATCCTGAAGACCTTCTACAACTCTGCGGTGGCTTCAGACGTCCTGTATGGAGTGGTCTGCTGGGGCAGCAGCATCACAGCTGACAACAGAAAGAGACTGAACAGGCTAATCAAGAAAGCCAGCTCTGTTCTGGGGTGCTGCCTCGACCCAGTGGAGGTGATAGGAGAGAGGAGGATGGTGGCTAAGCTCTCACCGCTGCTGGGGTCCGAATCCCACACCATGCGGGACACGCTGAGTGCAATGAGAAGATAGTTTTGTTTTGAAATGAGTGAAGATGGTACATACAGGAATATTTTGAGGTGAAGAGCATATGATAATTTTTTACATATCAGGTGGAGGACTTGTTAAAGAGAGGATGGCACCTTTTTGTACTTCATAAAAAAAATATTAGAAGCCAGCTTGTCCTACTAGCAAAATCAAAAGTCAACATTTTAACCATAATAAGATATGCCATAATGAGCCATGCAAATGATCTCGCCTGACAAGGTTTGTGACAAGGTACAGAAGCTTAAACCCAAAAGCAAGACAGTTGGAAAATGTTGGCTGAGTGAAACAATGATCTTTATTGCAATAATAGTGCAAATATGTACAGTACAGTGAGGATTTGGCAACCCTGCGGGGAGAGAGCAGACACAGGGTAAGTATTGCGCTTAATACTGCATTTGTGTTTATAACGTCTTTGGGGTCTGCAACAGGGAGCAAGGAGAAGATGCTCAGAGCTGGAATGTTGGTTGCTGGGGAGAGGGGATAACCAGTGAAGAGGAGCTATGGGAAGAATGGCGTGGAAGAGGCTGGAGACAGGCTGGCCATTTCATGGTCTGTGTTTGCTCTGTTCTCCTGCCTCTCTCTCCCTCTCATTAGACTCATCCGCTGCAGCCTTGTGCCTCACCTGGGATTCATCAGGGAAGGGCTTTAAATAGGAATCCCTTCCTTCATTCTGCCTGGTGACATTGCCTACAGTCAGCCTGTTTTGCTTTGTATTCCTTGACTTAGTGATGGCCAGATGAGGCTTTCTAGAGGACTTGAGGCCTTTCATAAAAATGGCTCATATAGACGAGGCCTCATGTGAAACTTCATTTTCTCTACTAGGCCATCTAGTGGGCAAAACGTATACAACATGCAGATTTTTACAAGGGTGTGATTGGTTTGTGTGTTTTTTCATTTCAATAAATACACCGTCTTTTAAGAAATATCAATGATCATAAGGGGAAAAAAATGATAAAACCGAGGTGACTACAGTGAATGTGCTATTTGTCCATTTTTTAAAGAAATAATAACTTTTCAACAGTCTTATACTGTCTATCCCAGTACATTCATCTCTGTCCTTATTGTCATGCAGGGCACAATAGCGCCTCAGTATAATGATGTGTTATTGTTGTATCCAAGCTTTATGAAACACAACAGACACTTCACCTTGCAAATAAAAACAAATTATAAGAATAACCCCAGTGGGACTTGATCTCCAGCTCTCGAGATGCAAAACAGATATTTTACCTCTAGGCTACCACTTAGTGATAGCCAGATAAGTCTTTCTTGAAGACTTGAGCCTTTCTATCAAAATGGTTCATATTGACAAAGCCTCATGTGAAATTTCATTTGCTCTACTAGGCCATGTAGTTGACAAAAAGTATACAGCATGCAGATTTTTACAAGCGCATGATTGGTTTAATGTGTATTTTTTCAATTTCAATAAATGTGATGTCTTAATATCAATGATCATAAGGGAAAAAAGAAATAAAACTGGGGTGACTACAGTGAATGTGCCTGTGTTACTTGGTGTACATGTACCATTTTTATTACGAAATAATACATTTTCAACAGTCTTATACTGTCTTTACCAGTATATTCAACTCTGTCCTTATTCTCATGCAGGGCACAATGGCAATAGTGCCTCACCATAAGGATGCGTAATAATGATTAAAGCTCTCTGAAACACAACAGACACTTCACCTTGCAAATAAAAATAAAATTATAAGAATGACTCAGCTGAGATTCAAACCCCAGTCTCCCACTTGTAGAGCACATGCTTTACCGCTAAGCCATTACCTCAGTTACAATAAATATCCACTATTTGTGAAAAATACATCAATGGGAGAAATGTGCTCAAAATGTTCCCAAACAGGAGAAGTCTGTGTTTTTGGTGCTGGCTGTGAAAATTGGCTGTGACAAATCCCTTACACATTCAAACATGACAACACAAAACGTGAGGGACGGGGATTTCTATTTTGTATCACTGCTCACTTTATTTCATATTGCGTGCAAAATCATGAATGGCTTCCTGACCCAGTCTCGTGGTACGATGCCAACACATACGTCAGCAATACACGGCTTGAAATGCGCTTTGCCAAATATTTCCTGGATAAGCTCGGAGTACCCTTGGAGCCTGCCATCCCATCACTACCTTCACTATCATGTTTTGTGACCTTGTGCCTGCCAGCCTCCTTTTGGAATTGTCTGCTTGCCTGAGTTAGCCTCTTGGACCTTGACCTCTGCCTGCTTTTGGACATTGGAACTAGCCCCTCGGATTGGATCTTGATTGTTCTGGACTGTGCGCTTTCCCCATTCACCACGTAAGTCGACTTACCACCGTAAACCCTTCTGCTCTCCACTGTCACTCTCCAGCTCAGGCCTGGCCAACCTGCCCTCTTCACCCCTTGGAGAATCTCCCACTGCACTGCTGCATGTTTTCCCCTGGCAGCCTGCTTTTCCAGCTAGAAGGATCATCCTCTGCTCACTCCTGTTGAAGCATAAGCATAACGGATCAACTTGTCATTCTCACTACACAGCTGCAGTAAAACTAATCTACCCCTCTGTTCTCTTCTCATAGGGTTGCCAGATTCCCACATCTCGCCCCAGTGTGGTCTATATTTATCATATATTCCATAACCTACATATGTTGAAGCATATGAGAATGTTTGGTGATTACATATGTAAGGCGACTTCACACCTCAGAACAGGAAATACAGATCTCAACCGCCAGTGAGGATCAAAGAGTTTCCCAGGCACTGCGGTGGAGACCGGAGGAGCTGCCCTGACCCCCCAGGGCCATGAGGAGGAGTACGAAGACAATGGGGGGATTAAGATAAGGAGGGATGTCAGCTTTGGATTTGCATGTCTTTTGTTATGTGCAAGTATAAGTTCATAGAGCCGAAAGTGTTCGGCCTCTTTTTCCTTCTTCTGCTGCTGCACTAGGATGAGACTTGTTAGAAGAGCTGATAATAAACTTTTTTGTTTTTTTTGTTACTTATTTGTACCCGTAGGTAGACTTGGTTTGCAGTCTGGTGACAAGCCACCGGCTGCTGGTCGCTGCGTGCGCGAGCGCCCGAAACCTACATGTTTTGGTATGCTGGAGGAAACCGGAGAAATCCCGGAGTAAACCCACGCAACACGGGGAGAACATGTAAACTCCACACAGCTCACTGTTAGTCGGGGGCTGGGATCGAACCCACGATCTCATGATCCCCGCGGTCCCCCGGCCGAGGGTAAAACTGTGCTGCCACAGTGCTAAACCACTGCGCCACCGTGCAGCCCATCACATCGCCTCGTTCTTCCAAGCTCTTCTACACTGGTGACCCTGACGCGAGTATGGACCAGAGGCGTTCCCCCGCGATCGACTCATCTGTGGCGACCCAGGCAGACGCCGGCGCCCACGCAGACAGGGGAACAGATGGACGACGTTCCCCCCCGGCAGAAGTGATAGAGAGGGCTCAACCGAGCACCAGCGCCGTGGAGAGAGCCGAAGCAAGGCACTCTCACCCTGCGGACGCAGCAGTGACGGTCTACACAAACGCCGTCACCGTCAACCTGCCAGACTTCTGGCAGGAAGACCCCACATCGTGGTTTCTGCAAGCTGAAGCCCAGTTTGCACTTGCGGGCATCACGGCTGACGATACAAAGTTCTATCACATTGTCGCCAAACTCAACGCCGCCACTTCGAGATGTGCGCGGAGCATAATCCAACAGCCGCCGGCCCAGGACAAATGTGAAGAAGTGAAAGCGACCATCGTGGCAAATTACGTCCCCTCAGCCGAGGAGAGAGCCGAGAGGATCCTGGCGGTTTACGGCCACAGAGGAGGCAGACCCAAGGCCCTCATGGAGGACTTGCTGCAACTTAAGGAAGAGGACAATGACAACTTCCTCTTCCATTTCATATTCCTCAGTACGCTGCCGCCACACATGAGGGACGCTGGCCAACATGCGATGCAGCACCCAGCAAGACTTCCGCACGCTAGCTCACGAAGCTCAACGGCTCGTCAACGCCTGCAAGGAGCAGACACCCACCGCAGTGTCCGCAGACCTCAACGATGATGTCCGGAGCCACGAGGAGCCACAAATCACCGAGCAGAATCAGCCCGCGGTGACAGCGACACGGCCAGGACGCAACAGACGGAGCGACATTTGTTATTACCACCACTGCCTCGCCGAGAAGGCTTACAAATGCGTTCCCCCCCTGCAAATTCACAAATTCCGGAAAACGCCGAAGCCGAGAGCCGTTAACAGCGGCGGTTCTCGGCCAAAAAAGCAAGCTTTTATATGTGACGGACGGACACACCGGCAAGCGGTTCCTTATCGACACGGGAGCTCAACTAAGTTTTGTCATGCCCTCCCAAGCAGACCGGGCCATGGGCCCCCGGGGCAATGGAGCGGTGGCAGCCAACGGCTCCACCATCGACACTTTTAGCGAAAAGAGCCTGCACCTCTGCATCCACGGCCGCAACTACAGATGGACATTTGTTGTAGCGGCGGTGAGTTTTAACTTGTTGGGCGCGGATTTTTTGTGTGCACATGGGTTATTAGTTGATCTAGTGAACAGACACTTGGTTAATGCACTGTCCTTTGCTTCTATTCCCTGCTCAGCTCGTATTTCTCCACCACCCGTGCAGGCTAGCGTCACCACAGCAGGAGGTAAATTTGATCAACTCCTCACCCAATTTCCAGCACTCACAATTCCCAAATTCTCAGCCACAGTGGCTAAACACGGGGTTGAACATTTTATTCCCACAACGGGCCCACCCGTATTTGCCAAAGCCCGGCGCTTAGACGCGGCCAAGCTCGCCATAGCTCGGGACGAGTTTACCACCCTTGAAAAATTAGGCATTATTAGATGCTCGAAAAGCCCCTGGGCCTCACCACTTCACATGGTTCTGAAATCCGACGGTTCTTGAAGACCGTGCGGCGATTACCGCAGATTAAACAATGCGACAGTGCATGACCGCTACCCAATTCCTCACATTCAGGATTTTTCACTGCATCTGGCGGGTGCGCGCATTTTTTCAAAAATAGACCTGGTCCGCGGTTATCATCAAGTCCCAGTTCGAGCAGAGGACATTCCTAAAACAGCTGTAATAACCCCTTTCGGCCTTTTTGAATTTTTGCGAATGCCTTTCGGCCTCAAAGGCGCGGCTCAAACCTTTCAGCGGATGATGGACGCAGTATTACGCGACCTCCCTTTTGTTTTCGTCTACCTCGACGATATGCTGGTAGCCAGCCCGTCTGAGGAAGAACACGAGCAGCATCTCACTATGGTTTTTCAGAGGCTAGAAGAGCACGGGTTAATAATCAGTCCAGCCAAATGCAAATTCGGCGTGTCACAAATTGATTTTTTAGGACACAGAGTTTCTCCGAAGGGGGCAGTCCCACTTCCAGACAAAGTTCACGCGATAAAAAGTTTCCCACGGCCACATACGGTCAAATCGCTGCAGGAATTTTTGGGCATGGTTAATTTTTACAACCGTTTCCTCCCCCACGCAGCTCAGCTCATGCAGCCCCCATATCACGCGCTCAGAAAACAAAAAGCTTCCAACGCGGTCGAATGGACCCCGGAGCGTGAACGCGCCTTCGCGGAAGTAAAAAGTGCCCTAGCTAATGCCACATTGTTGGTTCACCCCGATCCCTCGGCCCGCATTGCGCTAACCACAGACGCTTCGGACCTAGCTATAGGGGCAGTTGTAGAACAACATGTCAGCGGATTCTGGCAACCTTTGGCATTCTTCAGCAAATCGCTAAACCAAACCGAGCGTAAATACAGCACTTTTGACAGGGAGCTGCTAGGGCTTCATTTATCCATCCGCCACTTCCAGTTCTGGTTAGAAGGGCGGAGTTTCACGGCTTTTGTAGACCACAAACCGCTCACCTTTGCTATGGCTAAAATTTCCGAACCGTGGTCAGGCAGGCAACAAAGACAGCTGGCTGCGATTTCAGAGTTCACCACAGACATTCGACATGTGGCAGGCAAACTTAACGTGGTAGCAGACTGCCTCTCTCGCGCTGTGACATCGTCAGAGCGCGAGGAGACAGATTATACTACCTCAGCCGCGGAACTCTTCACCAACGCGGACACATACGCGGCCCCAATCCATGCAGGGATAGATTATGCAGCCATGGCAGAAAAACAAAGTAGTGACGCGGACGTGCGCGCACTCTTGTCTGGACGAACAGGGTTAAGGCTGGAGGAAAGGGGTTTACGCGACGGCGTGCCCCCCCTAATATGCGATATCTCAACCGGCCAACCTCGCCCGTTAGTCCCAGCTACATGGCGCCACCGTATTTTCGACTCAATTCACTCCCTCGCGCACCCAGGTGTGAGCGCCTCGGTTAAAATGGTCGTCGAAAAGTTTGTGTGGCCTGGCCTGCGCAAAAACGTAAAAGAATGGGCAAAAACTTGCATTTCTTGTCAGCGCGCCAAAATACACAAACACACAAAACCCTCTCTGGAGCCTTTTCCAATCCCTGCTAGAAGGTTCGACCACGTTCATGTCGACCTCATGGGACCACTACCTTCCTCCCAAGGTTTCACACACCTGTTAACAATGATAGACCGCACCACGCGCTGGCCAGAGGCAGTCCCTCTAGCGGCAACCACAGCGGAGGAAGTCGCTCGCGTATTTTTGACAAACTGGGTGGCACGTTTCGGCGTCCCATCGAACATCACGTCCGATAGGGGACCTCAATTTGTCTCGGAGCTTTGGTCAGCCATGTCCAGCAGCTTAGGGGCAACAATTCACCGCACCACCACTTATCACCCTCAGGCTAATGGGTTATGCGAGCGTTTTCACAGATCTTTAAAGGCCGCCCTCAGAGCCTCACTAACGGATACAAATTGGGTAAATAAACTTCCCTGGGTTTTATTGGGGTTGCGTGCTGCGCCCAAAGAGGATCTAGACGCCTCTCCAGCAGAATTAGTTTTTGCACAACCTCTCAGTCTCCCAGGTGAATTTTTACCAGAGAACCCAGAGCCAGGGCATCTTCCAGCCCCGAGGTTTTTAGGCAGCAGCGGACCGGACTCTCTCCCCGGTCCGGCTCATCACTCTTTTCCACGGGTTTTTGTCCCTCAAGCTTTAAAGAACGCTGAATTCGTTTTTGTTAGGCATGAAGCTTTAAAACCAACTTTCCGCCCACCATACGATGGGCCATTCAGAGTGCTGGAACCTGGTGATAAACACTTTGTGCTTGATTTTGGGGACAGAAAAGAAACAGTCAGCATTGACAGACTTAAACCTGCCTTCTTGTTGAAAGACGAGCCTGTACGGTTGGCGAGAGCACCTCGGAGGGGTAGACCCCCCAAGAGAAAAGACTCAGCCCCCCTGCAGGGAACAAATAATCACTCTCCTCCCCAAGCTGCAGATTCCTTACAGGAAGGTCCCAGCAGGACGCCCAAGCGGACCCACAGCAGTTTCGGGAGAAGATTAAAACCCAGACGGCACAGAGACTGATACAAACTACTCAACAGTTGTTCACTAATTGTGCTGTAACAGTTTAGGACTGACTTGTGATTTTACTATGCTGTTATGATTACCACTGAACTCTCTTAGGGGCATGGCTGCTAGAAAGTTTCTCCTGTGGCAAGAGGTGTAGCAGTTAGTATGTCATAATAATTATCTTAAACTGTGAATTTTTCTATTGTCCTTTTCTTAGTCGTTTGGGGGGGGGCTGTGGTCTATATTTATCATATATTCCATAACCTACATATGTTGAAGCATATGAGAATGTTTGGTGATTACATATGTAAGGCGACTTCACACCTCAGAACAGGACAAAGAGATCTCAACCGCCAGTGAGGATCAAAGAGTTTCCCAGGCAGTGCGGTGGAAACCGGAGGAGCTGCCCTGACCCCCCCAGGGCCATGAGGAGGAGTACGAAGACAATGGGGGGATTAAGATAAGGAGGGATGTCAGCTTTGGATTTGCATGTCTTTTGTTATGTGCAAGTATAAGTTCATAGAGCCGGAAGTGTTCGGCCTCTTTTTCCTTCTTCTGCTGCTGCACTAGGATGAGACTTGTTAGAAGAGCTGATAATAAACTTTGGTTTATATATCACATCGCCTCGTTCTTCCAAGCTCTTCTACACCCAGCACATTTACTCACGTTTACCTGTACAATAAAGATCATTGTTCACCTGCATTATCGCTTTTTCCTGAGTCTGCTTTTGGGTCTCACTACTCCACACCATAACAGGCCAGGCCTGCATGAGGGGGAAAAAGGTGAGGAAGCAGTGAATACACGGTGGTAAGTCAACTTACTTGAAGTTGAGGGAAAATGTGCACAGTCTGAGAAACGGCTGATTCAGTCCATAAGGCGAGTGCGTAGTCCAAGAGCAGGCGGGGGTCAGAGCATGGCAGGTGAATATGAGGTTGGCAAGAATCCAAGTCGTCAGGCAGGTACAGGGTCTAGCACAAGCAGAGGTCAGAGCATGGCAAAACAACACAGATTCTTTCAGAAATATTCACAAGGCTGCACGGCTGCACGGTGGCGCAGTGGTTTAGCACTGTGGCAGCACAGTTTTACCCTCGGCTGGGGGATCGCGGGGATCATGAGATCGTGGGTTCGATCCCAGCCCCCGACCAACAGTGAGCTGTGTGGAGTTTGCATGTTCTCCCCGTGTTGCGTGGGTTTACTCCGGGATTTCTCCGGTTTCCTCCCGCATACCAAAAACATGTAGGTTTAGGGCGCTCGCGCACGCAGCGACCAGCAGCCGGTGGCTTGTCACCAGACTGCAAACCAAGTCTACCTACGGGTACAAATAAGTAACAAAAAAAAAAAAAAAAAAAAAAAAAAAGGCTAGAATATGTGCTTGGCAGAAAGTTGAACGTGACTAGACAGACTGAGGGGAGAGCATCATATTTAAAAGGCCTCTTTGATTAGCCACAGGTGGTGATCGAGGCTGTGGGGAGAGCGCTAATCAGAGGGAGCGAGAAAGAGCAGGGGCACAGAGCGCCCAGAGCCCTTACAGTTTGTAATGTCATTCTGACACTCTGGCCCAATACATTTAAACAGCTACTGAAGGACCTTCTTTGAAATTTTCACAAATCATTTCCCATAGATTAACCCAAATGATTGAACTGGAATAAACCCATAGTTTCCCCTGTAGTGCTCCTATGAATTCAAGTGTTTGGGTTGTAAGTGAAATATCTTTTGTATAAAGTGTTTGGGGATAAACCCCAGAGCAGTGACCAAAAAAAGAAATTATGGTTACAAATGCCCAAATTGTTATCTCTGTATGGTGGCTAAGAGATACTACAGAGTGAGGAGTTCACACTCCAGGAGAGAGCTCAGATTAGGGTCACTGCTCCGCTGGGGTCAAAATGAGCCACCAGAGTTGGTTTGATCATCTGATCAGAATGCCTTTCTGGCACCATCCTTTAGGCTTAATGTGAACCTCCAGCTGGAAGAGGGTCCTGAGGTACACCCACAACACCCTGGAGGGATTATAAATCTCATCTGGTCTGCTAGCCTGTAGGGATCCCCATAGTTGAACATTTGCTGGGGAAAGAGATGTCTGAAATACAGTACTGGCTGTGGATAGAAAGTCATCAAAAATCTATCCAAGATGGCCAAATCAGCCAAATATAAATTGCATCTATTGCTAATTATGCAACAGCATGCTCTGATTGAGCAATTTATATGGATAATAGGGATTCCAGGAGTTACTACAGTGGTGTGAAAAAGTGTTTGCCCCCTTCCTGATTTCTCTTTTTTTTTTTTTGTATGTTTGTCACACTTAAATGTTTCAGATAATCAAACAAATTTAAATATTAGACAAAGATAACACAAGTAAACACAAAATGCACTTTTTAAATGAAGGTATTTATTAAGGGTAAAAAAAAAAATCCAAACCTACATGTATCATAACTGAGACGAGGATCAGCTCATGTGCAGGATGCTAACACCAGTGAATACATACGACACAGAGAAACTACGTTTAAACACAATTTTATTGAAAAAACAAACTCAATGGTAAGGAAAAGCATCACTCGCCAGAGGAACACACAGCCTGTAAAAGAGGGAGACGAGAGCAGGTTAGAAATGAGGAGGGAGACTAGGGGCAATGGATAACAAGGGTAGATCTTACGATTAGTGAGCAGAGAGCTCGGCAGAGGAACCCAGAGGAGAACAGAGGAACTAGCAAGGCAGAGCTGGCAGGGAGTAGAGGAGGAGTGGAGCTGGGAGGAGTGTCTGACCGGGTGGAAAAGGCAGCCTGGAGTGGTAATGATGATGGGGCACGTGAGCGCGCAGCAAACCCAGAGACGCACCACAGAGATGGCAGCAACCTGAGAGAGGGGGAAAAAAGGGTTTAGGGCTGAGTTCCTTAACAACAAGTACACAACTTACTTCTCACTTGAGGCAGCTATACCCAACGAGCCAGCATTGGAGCGTTCACGAACTGGTCCTTGTAAGTGCTGGCAGGGAAGAGGCAGCAGGTGCATCGACTCACGTAGGTGTGCTGATGACCTGCGGAGCCGGGATCTTGATGGAGAACCTCCCACAGAAAGGGAGAGGGTGTGCGCTCACCTGATCATAACAACATGGCCCTGTGTGAAAAAGTGATTGCCCCCAACTGATAAAGCATAAATTAACCGTGGTTTATCACATCTTTGGAAAGCTGAGTTCAATTCCTCTAGCCACACCCAGGCCTGATTACTGCCACACCTGTTCTCAATCAAGAAATCACTTAAATAGGACCTGCCTGACAAAGTGAAGTAGACCAAAAGATTCTCAAAAGCTAGACATCATGCTGTGATCCAAAGAAATTCAGGAACAAGTGAGAAACAAAGTAATTGAGATCTATCAGTCTGGAAAAGGTTATAAAGCCATTTCTAAAGCTTTGGGACTCAAGCAAACCACAGTGAGAGCCATTATCCACAAATGGTGAAAATATGGAACAGTGGTGAACCTTCCCAGGAGTGGCCTGCTGGTCAAAATTACCAAGAGGTCATAAAAGACCCCACAACAATGCCCAAAGAACTGCAGGCCTCGCTTGCCTCAGTTAAGGTCAGTGGTCATGACTCCACCATAAGAAAGAGACTGGCCAAAAATGGACTGCATGGCAGAGTTCCAAGACGAAAACCACTGCTAAGTAAAAAGAACACAAAGGCTCATCTCAGTTTTGCCAGAAAACATCTTGATGATTGCCAAGACTTTGGGAAAAATACTGTGTGGACTGATGAGACAAAAGCTGAACTTTTTGGAAGGTGTGTGTCCCATTACATCCGGCGTAAAAGTAACACAGCATTTCAGAAAAGGAACATCATACCATTAGTAAAATATGGTGGTAGTAGTGTGATGGTCTGGAGCCGTTTTGCTGCTTGAGGACCTGGAAGACTTGCTGTGCTAAATGGAACCATGAATTCTGCTGTCTACCAAAAAATCCTGAAGGAGAATGTCTGGCCATCTGTTTGTGACCTCAAGCTGAAGCGCACTTGGGTTCTCAGCAGGACAATGATACAAAACACACCAGCAAGTCCACCTCTGAATAGCTTAAGATAAACAAAATGTGACCCGTGCTGGTAAAATGAGTCACTTTGAGGAAATTATCAAAACTGAGGTAATGTTTTTTCCATATTCTGTATTGAAAGACCTTTAAAATAATATTTAATTCGTAGGAAGTGCACAAAAACGGACCCAGAAAAAGCCGATTTGTTTATATTTTGGCTAGGTTTAAAACTCACGTTTGATCGGTCGGGAGTTACAGTATGTCTTCTGCCAAAACATATGTATTTATAGATAGTATGATTTTTAAGCTTTACAATGATACCAGACACTCATGGGTATTTTCCCGGGACTTGCCGCTAGCAAACAAATAAAAGTCATGATTTATTACTTCTCCTGCCTGTAGCTCGTAATGACGCGGTGCGCATTCCAACTCATTTTGCCAGCACGGGTCACAAATGAAGACTTTGGAGTGGCCTAGTCAAAGTCCTGACCTGAATCTGATTGAAATGCTGTGGTATGACCTTAAAAAGGTGGTTCATGCTCGAAAACCCTCCAATGTGGCTGAATTACAACAATTCTGGAAAGATGAGTGAGCCAAAATTCCTCCACAGCGCTGTAAAGACTCATTGCTGGTTATCACAAACGCTTGATTGCAGTTGTTGCTGCTAAGGGTGGCCCAACCAGTTATTAGGTTTAGGGGGCAATCACTTTTTCACACAGGGCCATGCAGGTTTGGATTTTTTCCCCATTAATAATAAACACATTCATTTAAAATCTACACTGTTTACTTGTGTTATCTTTGTCTAATATTTAAATTTGTCTGATGATCTGAAACATTTAAGTGTGACAAACATACAAAAAAATGAGAAATCAGGGAGGGGCAAACACTTTTTCACACCACTGTATATTCACTATTTTCTGCTCAGATGCTTCAAGGGCCGTACTCCACTTCAACGGTGTTCTATACAGTAACTGTTGGTGGCTTCCTGTAATATGTGAGGGTTGTAATACTGTGTTGTAGTGCATTTTCCACAATGAGGTGCTAGAAATCGTGTTAACGTTTCCCATGCTCATGCTAATAGTTAGGCCAGATAGCCTTTTACTCTTACAATTAGTTATCCCAAACTTTAGATTATAATCTCACAGTGTACAGTTTCTACTTAAGCCTCACAGCATAGCGCATGCTTCTAGCGCTTCATCTGAAAATGCCTATGAAAAGGCAGTGAAGAGAATGTAAACAAATTAGTGCTAGCTAGCTTGCAGGCCATTTGACTAAAGAGACTATGTTAATGCACTTTGGAAAAGTATGTATATAAAAATGACTGGTGGATGATAACAAATTTAACTGAACACATCTGCAAAATGACAACAAAGCTATTATATTCTATATTACACTTGTGTTAAGCTGCATCCAAGAGTAGCTGTTGGGAACTACTTGTTTCCACATGGTAATAATTGTTTTGGTGGAACAATATATGAATAAATAAATATATAAATTATAATCCGTTATATACTGTAATATGTTCGTGGAACTGCTGTATAAAACCAATCTTACACTTATGGTTGCAAGGACATCTTCAGAATAACCAGTGCTACACACATTAATACCGCAACCTCTCATGCAATATTGCTTAATGTTAGAATCCAAATGGTTAACCCCTTGCACTCTGGTCAATTTCCCTAAAAACGCCAAAAAATAACGTACTCAAAGTAAATCAAAAGCTGTTCTTCAACCCTTTGCAGCATCTTCATGGGGCTGGTCTCATTTAAAAGAAAACACTGAATTTTTTGGCAAAACAGTCATAATCTCTCTAAGTGCTCCTGCCACTGAGTAACAGTCATCTAAACATACTGAACTTGAAGAAAATAAATTTCGCCTGGGTGTTTTTTTGGATACAAATGCTTGCAAATAACACACAGCTTCAGATCCGGGCTGGAAAATGCAACAGAAATGTAGAACCAAGTGTTATCCAGCTGAGGTCAAAATTTTGTAGCAGTACCACAAAAAATGAATATATTACACAGCTTTTTTCTTAGGTTGTTCCCAGGCGTTTTTGAACTGTGCCAAATTGTGCCAAATGGCACAGTTTGGAAAAACGTCTAACTTTTGAATGATTCAATATAGAAGCTTGATGTTGGGCTCTAATGAAAGGTGACACTCAGGGCTGTGTGTGTGTGTGTGGGGGGGGCGGTTTGTCCACCCCCCCCCCCCCGCTACAGAGGACGGACATCGCCCGGTGCGCCGCGGTCTACTACGCACAGTTGTAATTTACCGATCGGTCAAAAGTCATTTTGGATTACAGTTTTCAGGGATAAAGAATAATTTAGCTTATAACACTTACCTGTTCACAACAGCAGCGTAGCTGGCAAACTTCTCTTCCTCATTGTCAGACGAACATGAAGCTGGTCCGCTTGTTACGGACTCATGGTTCTGGTCACACGACCCGGTCAAACCATCCATTATTGCGGTTTTGCGCTTCCATGATTGCGGTTTTGGCGAACGATTTTTCAAAACAAATAACAGTAGTAAGAAAAAAAGACTGGCGAACACGTGTGTGTCACCCAGCCTTTGTCGTCGGCCTCTGTCGGTCTATGATGACCATGGAAGAGAATCCTAAACGTCTACTCTGCTGAGACAGCACCGCCTGTGGCTGAACAGGCTGATGCGCGAATGGCAGTCCCTGTCACACAGGTCGCACTTGTGGGCGGTCTCCGTGCTGCTGGGTCTGTGGCGGTTCTTCCTGCGGGTCCTTTTTTCATCTGCTGCAGCAGTCAGTCTCTCTTCACCCAGCCTTACACAAAACAGCTTTCGAACTTCTGTGCTTCAATTGGCTGGCTGTATTCGCAGCCGTTGGTAGGCGGGTCCTTCTTGCTAGGTTTTCAGTCACTGGTTCTTCAAGGTTTCAGAAACCCAATTCAAGGCTCTTATTAGTCGAATGAGAGGTCAATCACATCTAAACCAATCAAAGCACTCCTTTGGCTTTCTGTTTGCGGCTGTGTCTGTAGTGGAAGAACGGAAATGCAGGGTTTTTTTTTCTTCAGTGCGCCCTAGGACGCACAGACGTGCCCGCCCACGGTACACCGGAGTGCAAGAGGTTAAACAGATACTAGGGATGTTGCGGTTCCAGGTATAAAACCAAACTATTGGTACAGAACCACCAGTTCAACACGCACTTGTAAATGGCAGCATTTTCATTTTGTCATAACTAGTAGTTTGCATGTACTATAAGTATTTCTCTCCCAAATTGCCCAATTTTGCGTCCCTGAGTCTGCACTGAGCAGCACACACAGGCAACCCAGGGGGAAATGCCTCCCCCCAAAATATCCAATTGCTATACACCGAGGTAAGAACGCTCCCAACGTTCTCCCTACCAGTGTCAGGTTTCACTTCAACATGGCAGCAGGAACACAGGCAGCAGCAGTACATGGAAACACCATCTGTGTTTAACTCTGTTGTGCTATAGTACTATTATACTATAATGGCAACAGAAAAAAAATTAATAAAAATGTAACGCTCTACACACACTGATGAACATCACCTACTCAAAAGAAAATATTTCCAACATGACTGCATCTGTGACACCATCATCCAGCTTGTATCATTATCCCGGCAGCAGGATAACAAAGCATGTACAGAATGCCGCCACCCAATAAAACAACAGTTGGTTGTGGATGCCTAGTGTAGTATATACTAACTAACTAACTAACTAACCTGCACTTATATAGCGCTTTTAGTTATATCATACAGTACACAAGGAATGCATGTATGGATTTTTTTCCTTATAAATACAATAAACAAATAGTTTTGGAATTTAAAAAAATGCATCTTTCTCCTTATCCTTTACTGTTGTGTAAAATTCACCTAAAACATCTAAAGGTGCGTTCAGATCAAATGCAAATGGGCGAACTTTTCGCGTGGTGCGATTACATGTAAACTCAATGTAAACACGTGACTAGACATGAATTTGCCATCTGAGCCAGCTGCAGATGGGCAAAATTGCCTTTATAACTTCTGCAGCTGTGTTCAACCTACTGTGGAAATCCCCAAAATACCGGCATGCTTAGGTTTACGTTATCTGACGTGGGGCTCACCTGAAAAAATTGTCCCTGCCTCCAAAACTTCACAAGAAGATGGATGTCTACATTGTTAGCCTGGTAGCCTTGTTAGCATGTCCGTGGCAGGAATCCGTGGGTAAAAAACTCCGACATCCCGGTTCAGCTGAAGCGCTCATGGTCCTGTCTGCAGGTGTCAGTCTCATTTTCAAACTAGTTTACTTTCCAATGTTGATACTTTTCCTCTGGTGACAGCAGAATCTTAAGGCCAGAATCTCAAGTCCGTGTTCCTCAGACGTGAACACGTGACTGCGTGAGATTCGCGTGTGTTTGCGCCTTTCCATTGACTTTGTATGTATTCACGCTGAGCGAAAAATTCACTTCGCGTTTGGTCTAAAAATACCTTATGAACAGAATACAAAAAAAGAGAGAACCATTTGACAATGATGACCAAAAAAAAACAATATGAACTGAACCATGGACTACATGAACTGTTGCACATCAGCATGCTAATATTTGCAATAAACACTGACATCTATAGTGCAGCCATACAGATTTGTTTGTATATCTGTGTAAATACTTTGACATGATCGTTGTCATTCATAACAAATGGATAAAGATGAAGTGAATTCTGTCTTCTGAAAACGGGCAGGCTGATAAGGGAAGAGAAGGCAGCTGAGATAGCTACCCAGTCACCCACATTGACTTCCTGTTTAACCTCCTTTAAAGGGAATGCTCTATTGGATTAATATTGGCCTGAGGGAAAGGGATGGTAGAGGTAACCCGAACAGAGGGGAAAGGGGGGTCAGTGAACTGTTTCTAGAGAAAGTGGAATTTGGGGCATCTGTGTTTGTTTGTAACTGGGTATGTTTTGGACAGAGTCCAACATCCTGAAAAGCCTAAGGGGCAGGGCAGAGGTTAGTCATCATAGTCCTTGTGTGCACTCAAAAATGCCCATTTATTCCTGCCGTTGTCAAACATCTTCAGCTTTTTGTGAATGATTTTCTGGGGCCTTGCATCTCTCCTCATCTAATCCATCCTGAGCAAGTGTCCAAAGTGTGTCTGAAGATGTGAGCATTAAGGTTGTGGCAGAGATAAAAGGAACAAACAGGGTTTTGATGACAGCTTCTCTCCACACCTCCTCACAGAGATTTAATTTTCTGGAGGTGGTTACCATTTTCCTGAGACATACTAAGCTTTTCACAGCTAAAGAAAAAAAAATGAAGTGATCGTGCTGTTTGTACAAAAAGCTAAAGTTAGATCACTGTGATCTCAAATCACTCATCAGTTTAAGACAATAGTAAAGTCTCAAACTGTGTTTCAATGTAAGGCGATCAGTGCAGATCCCAAGTTTTATAGAGACAGTAGTGTGCAGCAGCTCTGACTCAGGTTAGCATGGTGCTCCAGGAGCACCCTCCTATGGTCTACCACCTTGGGTGAAAGGTTACTGCTGTGACAGTGTCAACTCATTGGAGGATCTCTCTTTTCCCCAAAAGCAAAACACCCGAGGGCAGAATAGTGGGCTTGTCTGGTCACCCCAACCCGACTCCCCATGATCCTGGCAGGGAGGCAGAGAGCCCGGGATCAGGGCGCCCCCTTGCACAAATACAGATGAGGTCGTGGGTCATCTGGGGAGCTCACACACCGCTTTCATCCCATAGAAGCTCATTTCAGGGGAATGTGGCTCTTTCTCCATTTAGATAGGAGTCTTCCCTGAGCCCTGTGTGGCTGCGCTGAACCTGGGATCGACAGCCTTGTTCCCTCAGACCAGTTTGTTATGTTTTGGTCTTGCTTCTCTGTGCGCACAGCTTTGCCTGATCCAGACATTGCTGTGGGAAGATCAGGCTGGGTCAGCACACACATGGTGTTCTGTTACAATCCAAACACTCACTAAAGCGGCATCAAACAAGCAGATAGAGAAAACCTGGTTTAAAAAAAAAGAAAAAAAATAGTCGTGTTGCAGCATTTTTTTAGCCATTACTTTGGTTTATCTTGAAATGAAAGCTGAGTGGCTGACAGGTACTAAATCGAGATTCTTACTAGTACCTAAAACACTCATTATATTAGCAGAATAGATTAAAGCTTTTAGTAGATGATTGTTGTAATTTTATAACTGCAACAATCACAAAGTCTATAGAAAAATTTTCAAAGCAAATTAAAAGTAGACAACAGAAGATTAGCCTACCATGGTTAAATAATGAAATAAGAAAACTTATGAAGAGGCGAGACTATGCACTGAAAACATCACTAACCTCCAAACTACAAAATGATCACCTTGTGTACAAAAGTTTAAGAAATAAAGTGGTACATGAGCTGCGAAAATCAAAAATATCTTATTACAATAAACTGATAGATCATGCAAAGGGTAACAACAGTTCCCTATGGAGGCATTTAAATAACTTAACTAATAAAAAAAACGATCAGAAGGGGGTAAAGGAACTTAGAATCAATGGCAAGACCGTCAGTGACAAGGCTACTTTGGCAAATGAATTTAATTCACACTTTGTGGGCTCTGTGGAAGACTTAACAAAAATTTTTGTGCTGCCAAATGTGCTCAACAACACAAATTCCATACTTCCAACAGACACTTTTCACATCGATGAGGTAAATGAGAAGTTAATTGCTGGTATTGTTAAAACACTGTCAAACTCAAAAACTAATGATATCTACAATATGAGCACCTCCTTTCTCAAAATGCACAGCAAAATATTAATCAAACCACTGACTCATCTCATTAATCTCTCCATTAGGTCTAGTACATTTCCATCTGGCTGGAAAAAAGCTGTCGTCATACCAGTTCATAAATCAGGCAGTAAAGACGATATATGCAATTACCGCCCAATCTCTATCTTACAATCTTATTCATATATTTATTCCATCCAGCTACAATGCTCTGCACTGTGTGTCTGTGTGTGTGTGTGTATATATATATATTTTATAGTAATACGTACATATGTATATTAGCTGCTCTTGCTTGCTTGTTTTTTTCTTGCCTTCTGATTGTTGCTCTGAGTGTTGCTATCCCTGTGCTGTTGCAATCCTGGAATTTCCCCGTTGTGGGACTAATAAAGGCTTATCTTATCTTATCTTACCAGTCCTATCTAAGGTTCTTGAAAAAGTTGTAGCTACACAGCTGATAGACTACTTACAAGACAGTCAACTTCTTCATCCACATCAATTTGGTTTTAGACCAGGATACTCAACAGAAACAGCAAATTGTTGCCTTATTGAAAACGTCAAACAGTCCTTGGACAGGGGTAATGTGGTAGGAGCTGTTTTTCTAGATCTCAAAAAGGCTTTCGATACTGTAAACCACAGTTTGCTTTTATCCAAAATGGTATCTTTTAACTTCTCCCCAAATACATTAGAATGGTTTGCATCTTATCTCCAGAATAGAGAACAGTGTGTAAAAGTTCACCAGGATAAATCCTCATTTTTAAACAACCGCATGGGTATCCCACAAGGGTCCATTCTTGGTCCTTTACTTTTCAGCATTTTTATTAATGACCTGCCATTACACTGCTCAGCTGCAACATGCCAACTTTATGCAGATGATGCAGTTATTTACACAGCTGCCAAGACTCCAGCACAGGCTGCAGATGTACTGTCTACAAGTATGGTTGATGTCCAAGAGTGGCTCCTCAAGAACCATCTATTGCTGAACCTTCAGAAAACAGTCTCAATGTGCTTTTCAATCAAAAAATGTAACCTGCAACATTTTAAAGTTAATATACATGATCATGACATCAGTTTAGCTACAGAATTCAAATACCTTGGCATTGTACTAGATCCTCAACTCAAATTTAATCTTCATATAAAGAAAATTTCAAAAACAGTAAAAAAAAATCTGAACTGCTTTAAATTAATTAGATATTACATACCTTACGAAGCAGCTGCACTGTATATGCATTCTATGGTTTTTTCTCATATATCATACTGTTTGACAGTCTGGGCTCAAGCAGCCCCTTCCACAATAAGACATATAGGTTCATTATATAATCAAACCCTAAAAATCTTGGACAAAAAGCCCATTAGGTGGCATCACTGTAATGTTTTAAAAAAATACAACCTATTGAGTTTTGAGAGCTTCATTGACCTCTGTCTTCTGAAATTAACGTTCAAATGTTTCCATAAATCAGCACCCGAGCCACTTGCTGGTTTCGTCCAAAGACAGGACAGCAGCAGAGCCACCAGGAGTTCTGTTAACAATAACTGTAAAATATTCCACCGCAGAACCACATTTGGACAAACAGCTTTCTCTATAAAGGGCAGTCACATCTGGAACACAATGCCAAATGAAATTAAAATAATAACGGACTTTAAAACATTCACTAAAAATGTTAAAAACTGGCTGAAAAATAAACAAGAATGTACTCATGTATGAATTAATTGTCTGCAAAGTGAGAGTGAATGAAGGGAAGGAATAAATGTGTTTGTTTATAGTGAGTGACGGAGGGAGGAAGGCCTGAAATAGGCAAATGTGAGTTATGTTATATGTGTTAAATGTGAGTCAAGCTGTTATATTTGTGTATTTATAATATTTATGTTAAATGTGAGTCAGGCTGTTATATTTGTGTATTTATAATATTTATAATATTTATAATTGTGTATTTATAATTTTTCTGCATTGATGTATGTGGTTATTGTGTATATTTTTTATCTTGATTCTTTTTTCTAAAGCCCATCCAGGGACAAGAGTTGCAAATTAGCTAATAGCTATACACTCTATGTGCAACACATCAGATTGATTGTCTTTGATTAATTGTCTATGTTTATTGCACTGTCCCTGTCAAATAAACTAATCTACTACTACTAGTGTAGTCTGATTCCATGTCAAATGATTTTGTTTGCCTCCCCAAATCCAAATCACATGTATTGTATAGACAGTCTTCATGAGCTCTAGATACAGTACATGCTTGGTTGGGTCTAATCAAATAACATCAGGAATTTTTATTGAATAAATGATGTATCAAAGCATAAAGCAAACAGACACTATTGCTGTGTTCACCTGTAGTAAATTAGATGCTGGTACACAGATAGTGAAATAAGACTTCCAATCAGTTTAGGATAATTTCAAGAAAGGGAAAAGTACAAGTTCAAGAATGGTTGCAAATCAGGGATAGGAAAGAAAAAATTAAATTCATGGAAATGCAGCAAATGCTATTTTAAGACCGAGAGCATTTGACTTGCATTAGGGTGGCGTTGAATGGGAGTCTGTGTATGAAATTGCTCAGGAGGTTCATGTACCAGTTGTGTCTACAAATAGTTTGTAAAACTATTTAATTAGTTGGAAAATAAGAAAAAATTTAACGAATAAAATAATTCAGTGGTAAATGATGTCATAATTGTCATTTTGGTGTTGCTGTTTATGATGTCTTGGAAAAAAGCACACTGGAGAATACATTCATCTTAAGTGTAAATATGCTTCTTGAACCTCCTCTGATTTCCCGTGTCTTTTCACTGTGATGTGTGCTCACATGCAGTGGATTGCCAAGTCACGTTTCGTTACCTTGTATTCATACATGTGTAATGACAATAAAGTTGAATCTCATCTCATATAAAAAGTCTACACACCCCTGTTCAAATGCCAGGTTTTTATAATGTAAAAAATGAGACCAAGATAAATTATTTCAAAACTTTTTCCACCATTAATGTGACCTATAATCTGTACAACCCATTTGAAAAACAAACTGAAATCTTTTAAGAGGAAAATTTTAAAAAAATTACATTAACCTGGTTGCATAAATATGCACACCCTTAAACTAATACTTTGCTGCAGCACCTTTGGCTTTTATTACAGCACTCAGTCTTTTTGAGTAGGAATCTATCAGTGTGGCACATCTTGATGTGGCAATACTTGCCCATTCTTCTTTGCAAAAATGCTCCAAATCTGTCAGATTGCGAGGGCATCTCCTGTGCACAGCCTTCTTCAGTTCACCCCACAGATGTTCGATCAGATTCAGGTCTGGACTGTGACTGGGCCATTCCAAAACCTTAATCTTCTTCTGGTGAAGCCATTCTTTTGTTGATTTGGATGTGTGCTTTGAGTCATTGTCTTGCTGAAATATGAAGGTCCTCTTCATTTCCAGCTTTCTAGCAGAAGCCTGAAAGTTTTGTGCCAACACTGACTGGTATGTGGAACTGATCATAATTCCCTCCACTTTGACTAAGGCCCCAATTCCAGCTGAAAAAAAAAAAAAAAAACAGCCCCAAGGCATGATGGTGCCACCATCATGCTTCACTGTAGGTATGGTGTTCTTTTGGTGATGAGTAGTGTTGTGTTTGTGCCAAATATACCTTTTGGAATTATGGCCAGAAAGTTCAACCTTGGTTTCATCGGACCATAACACATTTTCCCACATGTGTTTGGGAGATTTCAAATGTGTTTTTGCAAAATGTACACTACCGTTCAAAAGTTTGGGGTCACTTAGAAATTTCCTTATTTTTGAAAGAAAAGCACTATTTTTTTCAATGAAGATAACTTTAAACTAATCAGAAATACACTCTATACATTGCTAATGTGGTAAAGGACTATTCTAGCTGCAAATGTCTGGTTTTTGGTGCAATATCTACATAGGTGTATAGAGGCCCATTTCCAGCAACTATCACTCCAGTGTTTTAATGGTACAATGTGTTTGCTCATTGCGTCAGAATTCTCCAGATTACCTCAACAAATTAACAGCTAGAATGCCAAAGGTCTGCAATGCTGTAATTGCTGCAAATGGAGGATTCTTTGACGAAAGCAAAGTTTGAAGGAAAAAATTATTATTTAAAATACAAATCATTATTTCTAACCTTGTCAATGTCTTGACTATATTTTCTATTCATTTTACAACTCATGGTGGTAAAAAAAAGTGTGACTTTTCATGGAAAACACAAAATTGTCTGGGTGACCCCAAACTTTTGAACAGTAGTATGGCTGGGCTTGGATGTTTTTCTTCATTAGATAAGGCTTTCGTCTTGCCACCCTAGATGGGAGATTGTTGTCACATGTACTAAACAGCCGGTACTTGCCAGAAATTCCTGCAGCTCCTTCAATGTTGCTGTTGGCCTCTTGGCAGCTTCCCTGACCAGTTTTCTTCTCGTCTTTTCATCAATTTTGGAGGGATGTCCAGTTCTTGGTAATGTCACTGTTGTTGTGTCTGTAATCTGGTGTTTAATGGAGGAGGCGAGGGTGACAGTTTAACATTCTTTATTTACTACTTACATTAAACAACAGGAGCTGCTCCGTACAGGTTCAAGGGGTCTACAGCAAAGAGAGAGAGAGCCTCTTCCGCTGTGGTCCTTTATACTCCCTATGACGCCACCACTGGAAAGGCAGAGTGTCACCTTCTACTACAACAAGGATGCTCCCATATTAGTACACCTAATATGATATCCACCCCTCCCCCCATAGAAAAATTCAGAGGCACACCAATTAGACCCTCCCAAAGTTTATAACCCAACTCACGCACTAAGCATTAAAATATACAACATAAATACATAACCTATCCATGCACATCACAAAACAACACTAGAGGGTTTAGGTGGACTACTGGTGCCCCCTACACGGCCTGGCGGATTATTCTGCTGCCTCAACCATTGTAGTCCATGAAAATAAAATGGCCATGTGCTAAAAGAAAATAATACTGAACATACAGTATATACATTTTCATAACACAGCAAACATTAAACACCAATAACAATATATACATTTACCTAAAGGCGGCCCCCACCCCAACACTCCCACCCCACAACACAGCAAAACAAATAAACAGTGTTGGGAAATTCACATTTCACACCCTTTTTTCACACACATGGGGGAATAACACAACCATATTCATAGGCTAAGCAGCTTCAGGAAACTATAAAAAGCAAACCATTCAGAACAACATAAAATGCCACAACTCCCCCCCCCCTTTAAAGTCACCTTATGGACCCCCATGGAGACCCACCCTAGGATGTCCGTCAGGCGGATCCCTCCCAGAGCGCCTTCGCCTCTTCCTCACTGGAGACGGGCTGCGCTGGTGTCAGTTCTCTCCTACATGCCGCAGCTCATTAGGGTGTCTCCTGGATCCATCAGACAGCCCCAAGTAGCCGTCCTCGAGGGCTGTCACCATCCACAGCTGCCCCTGGTCATCTCGCTGCTCCCGTGATCTGTGGATCCCTCTGAGCCAAGCTTCAACCCTAGAGCGGACCTCGTCGCCAATACATAGGGGAGCTCTAACTGGCTTCTTCAATCCATCACGTCATGACCGGGTTTCCCTTTGGTGTCGGAGAGTCCCACTGACCCGGTCCAAGATTCGCCTCGGATCCTGCTCGTAGGTGAGTCTGGAACTCACACCACTCGGTCTCGCCCCGCTCTCTTTCATTTCCTGCGCTGAAGCAACCACAGCAGTGCCCTGTTCTCCGGCAGTACTCGGCTGAACAACGGAACCAGAAGGTGCCTGCACACTGGCTCTATCTGCCACCACGGGCATCCCTCCATGCCGTTCGGTTCCCTCGTCCAGGGTAACTCAAACTCTGGCATCAGGACCACCCCGCGGTGACACCCCACAGTGCTGGTCCGGCCCGTTTTCTCTTGCCCCGGGCCAATCCATGTCCCACACTTTGTCTTCCTCCACCGATGGAAAAGGCCGGTCCCACTGCCCGCAGCTGGACCACTCCTTACCAACGCCACTGGCTACTGTGAAACCAAGCCCATAAAACATGTCACATCCCATTAGATTCCACCGTTCGGCAGACACCACGAAATGGATGTCACACATTCCTGCCGACCCGTACCTCGCCGACAGCCGTAGTGAGCCCATGATGTTAAATGGGTTACCACCGTAGCCATAATAGGTCGCCTCTAACTTACCCAGTCTGTAGTGTGGAAACAAACTCTTCACCATGGCTCAATTTAGTATGGAGATCGCCGATCCTGTGTCCACTAGCAACGGTACCGCCACTCCGTCCAATTCAACATTACAGTAGATCCGTCCATCCATACTCGGCGAGACTGTGTGAACTACTGTAGGTTCTTTTGAAGAGGAGCCCCCCTCTGGTCTCCGGTCCTCTTGTTCAAAATTTTTGCAGGCCCTGGTGAAGTGATGAAATAGACCGCACTTCCCACAGTGCTTCCCTTTGGCTGGACACTCTCTTGCCTTGAATCGGTGCCTAGCGGACCCACAGCCATACCACCTCGGCATTCCTGGGGCGGACCAAACTTTTACAGCAGCGGCATACTCCTCGTCACTCGTGCCGGCTTCACTGTCCGGGTCCGTGGCCAGCGCCTTCCACTGCTGTTCATTCTTCTGCAGCATTTCCTTTTTGCCGAGATTTTTGGCCAGCCTGTCTGCTGCCTCCTACTGCTGTGCTAACTCCACAGCCGTGGTCAGCAATAGTTCTTGGGAAAATGTTAGGAGCCGTGCTCTTGCGGAAGAACTAAGATATGCTCTGCTAGCTGGTCGCGGACCATCTCTTCCTCAAAAGCTCCGAACTGGCACTCCCCCACCAGCTGACACAGATTGGCCATGAAGTGTTGCACCGACTCTCCTTGCCGCTGGCGGTGCTGCCGAAACTGGATTCGCCTTATGATGATGTTTTACGGGGCATGAAAATAGCGCGCCATTAGCTGCACCACTTCTTGGAAACTATCACCACCTCCTAACGTACTAAGGATCATCTGGCCCTCTATCCCGAGATTATGGACCAGAATTGCCTTTGCACACAGCTTTTCGAGCTCACCGAGGTTGAGAGCCACCAGATAGTTCTCGAAGGCTGCGTACCACCTGGTTCATGGCATGGGCGGCTCCCCCGGAACCTCTAAAAATGGCTGAAAAGTGGTGGCAGCTTGCTCCATATCTTTTCTCCTCGTCGCCAAATGTTGTGTCTGTAATCCGGTGTTTAAAGGAGGAGGCAAGGGTTACAGTTTAACACTCTTTATTAACTACTTACACTAAACAACAGGAGTCGCTCCGTACAGGTTCAAGGGGTCTACAGCAAAGAGAGAGAGCATCTTCCGCTGTGGCCCTTTATACTCCCCGTGACGCCACCACCGGAAAGGCGGAGCGTCACCTCCTACTACACCCAGGACACCGCCATATTAGTACACCTAATATGATATCCAACAACTGTTGTGCCATATTTTCTCCACTTGATAATGACTGTCTTCACTGTGTTCCATGGTATATTTAATGCCTTGGAAATTCTTTTGTACCTTTCTCCTGACTGATACCTTTGAACAATGAGGTCCCTCTGATGCTTTGAAAGCTCTCTGCGGACCATGGCTTGTGCTGTAAAATATGACTACAAAAATGTCAGGAAAACCCTACTAGAACAGTTGAACTTTATTCGGGGTTAATCAGAGATACTTTAAATAGTAGCAGGTTTGGGCTGACTCCCATTTATGAGTTTTAATGTGACTGGTTAATTCTGAACACAGCCACATCCCCAGTTATAACAGGGTGTGCATATTTATGCAAACAGGTTATTGTGGGGTTTTTTTTTCCCTTAAAAGATTTCAGTTTGATTTTCAGTTGGGTTGTACAGGTTATAGGTCACATTAATGGTAGAAAATTTTTTGAAATGATTTATCTTGGTCTCATTTTTTACATCATAAAAACCTGGCATTTAAACAGGGGTGTGTAGACTTTTTATATCCACTGTACATGCTCAAAATTTCAAATGAGGTAAACTGAAATACATACAATTTGAGCCCAAAGCTGCTATTATGTCTGACTATATCCATGGTTTCCAAAGTTGTTTTCTTCTGTTCTTTTAAGTTGCAGCACCAAAACCCAGTATAAGATTGGCATTAATTATTTTAAACAGTGAATGACACACTCATTCTAATTGCATTAAAATAATGGAGAGGGGAAAATGGGCATATTAAAGCCACTTTAAACTGATAATTTGGCCACTTCTACAGCCGTGGACAAAATTGTTGGTACCCCTCTGTTAATGAAAGAAAAACCCACAATAGTCACAGAAATAACTTGAATCTGACAAAAGTGGCAATAAATAAAAAGTCTATGAAAATTAACCAATGAAAATCAGATAGTGCTTTTGAATTGTGGTTCAACAGAATTATTTTAAAAAACAAACTCATGAAACAGGCCTGGACAAAAATGACGGTACCCTTAACTTAATATTTTGTTGCACAACCTTTTGAGGCAATCACTGAAATCAAACGATTTCTGTAGCTGTCAGTGAGACTTCTGCACCTCTCAGCAGGTATTTTGGCCCACTCCTCATGAGCAAACTGCTCCATTTGTCTCAGGTTTGAAGGGTGCCTTCTCCAGATGGCATGTTTCAGCTCCTTCCACAGATGTTCAATAGGATTTAGATCAGGGCTCAAAGAAGGCCACTTTAGAATAGTCCAATGTTTCGCTCTTAGCCATTCTTGGGTGTTTTTAGCTGTGTGTTTTGGGTCATTATCCTGTTGCAAGACCCATGACCTGCGACTGAGACCAAGCTGTCTGACACTGGGCAGCACATTTCTCTCTAGAATACCTTGATAGTCTTGAGATTTTATTGTACCCTGCACAGATTGAAGACACCCTGTGCCAGATGCAGCAAAGCAGCCCCAGAACATAACAGAACCTCCTCCATGTTTCACAGTAGGGACAGTGTTCTTTTCTTGGTATGCTTCATTTTTGCGTCTGTGAACATAGCACTAATGTGCCTTGCCAAAAAGTTGCAGTTTTGTCTCGTCTGTCCATAGGACATTCTCCCAGAAGCTTTGTGGCTTGTCAACATGCAGTTTGGCAAATTCCAGTCTGGCTTTTTTATGATTTGTTTTCAACAGTGGTGTCTTCCTTGGTCGCCTCCCATGAAGTCCACTTTGGCTCAAACAACGACGGATGGTGCGATCTGACACTGATGTACCTTGACCTTGGAGTTCACCATGAATGTGTTTAGAGGTTGTTCTGGGTTCTTTTGTTACCATTCGTATTATCCGTCTCTTCCATTTTTCACCAAGTTTCCTCCTGCGGCCATGTCCAGGGAGGTTGGCTACAGTCCCATGGATCTTAAATTTCTGAATAATATGTGCAACTGTAGTCACAGGAACATCGAGCTGCTTGGAGATGGTCTTATAGCCTTTACCTTTAACATGCTTGTCTATAATTTTCTTTCTGATCTCCTGAGACAACTCTCTCCTTTGCTTCCTCTGGTCCATGCTTAGTGTGGTACACACCATGTCATCAAACAGCACAGTGACTACTTGTTACCCTTTAAATAAGCCGACTGACTGATTACAAGTTTGTAGACACCTGTGATGTTAATTAGAGGACACATCTTGGTTGAACATGTCCCTATGGTCACATTATTTTCAATCTTTTCTAGGGGTACCATCATTTTTGTCCAGGCCTGTTTCATGAGTTTGTTTTTTAAAATAATTCTGTTGAACCACAATTCAAAAGCATTGTCTGATTTTCATTGGTTAATTTTCATATAATTTTTATTTATTACCACTTTTGTCAGATTCAAGTTATTTCTGTGACCATTGTGGGTTTTTCTTTTATTAACAGAGGGGTACCAACAATTTTGTCCACGTGTGTACATGTTGTTATGGGTCTATGATTCAGCACATTAAACTTGAAATAAAATAATGATATAATGGTGTGGCAAATCTCATTTGAATGAGTTTATGTCAACACTGAAAGAACTACATACAACTAAACTGAGGGTTCAAATATGATGGGACAAAATGTCTCATATGGTGGTCTCACTCACAAACAACAAGCTCACACATTTACACTGAGGTCAAGTTCTCTGTCATAATGTTGGATCAAGCAAGTGAGCAAGATAATCATCTGGCTTAAAAGAATCCATCGAGAGATATCAGAGTTAGTCCCATACTGTAGAGTAGCCCGACAGGCTCAGGAGTCCAATTCTTATGGATCTGTGGGGAAGGTGGGGGAGACTGTGTGTGCGTACTACCTATCAGGAACCATTTTCAGGATGCAGATGTACAACTGTTTGCCCAATTTTCTAAAAGTAGAAGCTTTAATGATCCTCACAGTTTTCACTCAAGGCAGAGCTCAAGTCTCACAAACAAAAACTCTAAGTCAGAATTTGATGAAGTGGTGGAAAGTTCAGAGGCAAACTGATGGATCAAAACAGACTGGATGGCATTTCACCATACAGCAGAACAGGCCAATATAAAATATGTTCCAGATTGACAAGCGCACAGATGAAATATCTTTGACTGATTCCATCAGTCACCTGCTGGGAAAAAAGAATTTCATTTCTTAAGACCCAGCAATATTCAGAGAAGCTTCATAAAAAAAAGCCTAATGGTACATGTCCAGTTGTCCTTTTTTTTTTTGATGGAAGAAATGACATGAAGTCATACGTTGAGTGCAAGGATGAGGTGTAACCAGGTGGAGTGACAGATAATGATTGACATTGTGCAAAACCAATAGTCAAAGTGCTCTGTCCTGGAGGAAAGACTCTCATTGCTTCTGCTGCTGAGAACACAAAGGCTGCACCTGACTGCTGACACATTCAGCCGTGAGCAGTCTTCCACGATTTGAGTTCAAGGACAACATGGCAGTTAATGAATCTGTCCTTATTCGACATCAACAACTACTAGTTTAAAAGTTCAGGACGACATCCCTGCAGCCGATGCATGCTGGGTGCCGGACCTCATTTGCATAAAGTTTTTTTTATGTTGTGGTGACACTAAACACAGCAGGGAGACATTCCTCTGGGATTTTCTTCTGGAGCTTTCTTCACACCCAGCAGCAGGGCTGGAAGAAGCAGATACATGCGGACAGGGAACCACAGGAAGCAGTCAAACGGGACTGTATGCATGCGTCCTCGAGCCAACCAATGTCATGCTAATCATGTGTATTGACCGATGTGTATTAGATGACAGTTGATATGCTAATGTGCCATGCATTCTCTGTCTGTATCACTGTATAAAAGAGCTGACTTTACATGCCTCACAAATGCACTCAGAGCGCACTGACAACAGAGTGCACACAGGCACACACACAGCAGAGCACACAGCACCGCTGTGTATCTCATGATGATGGAGGAATAAAACTCTTAAACCTTCAGCTCGCCGTGTCACGCCTGAACTTATTTTGTTCCTCCACACTGGTGACCTGATGTGAATGGACTGTCTCTCCCTTCTGCCGTGCTGTGGACTATTTCGTTCCTCCACAATGTCATCTTTATGCAAATGAAGGATATGGGCAACTTGACACACTGCAGCCCGAATCGCACCGCATGGAAGCCAAATGCTTTGCACTGCATCTCACATAGACACTGAATAGGAAGTGGACACGTACCATTAGATGGCTGCTGTGAAGGCCGAGGACAACACAAAGGGTCTGCTGATGTGACAGGCTCAGAGACTTATTCTGTCTGCTAAGAATTCTCTGCAAAATATTAATGTCGTTCTGATTATTTCATTTAAGTTAAATAATATGAGGAACTGTCAGGTGGTCATGGCTTCCTATGTCTTTGCACACATTGATAAAAGATGAGATTATGGGCAACTGTGTTAATTGGTGATTCTAAATTGGTATGAATTTGAGTCTGTGGTTCTGTCTCCTGTGCTATCAGTCCAGGGTGCACCCCTCCTCTAGCCTAAAGAAGCTGAGATAGTTTCAGTCTGACCTAAGCAGGATGAAACACTTTAGAAAATGGAAGCACCAAGGTGCTGATGCCTCGGTGCCTGTGGCATGGTAGCATGGGGCGCTGTAAAAAAGTCACTGCCACTTCTAGTGGCCCGGCATAGTTATTACAATACCTTTTTTTCTCAGCTCCATTGACGGTAAAGGTGAGTTAAATTTGTGTTTATTTCGAAAACAAAGCCTTATTTCAAAATTATGGCAAATTAAAAGTCGAGAAAATATGGCCATACAATGATACAAGCCTTTAGTTGCACTTAATTTTGACCGGGCAAGCTGAAAAGCTGGTAACAGACAGATACAACCACACACATACAGACACACACACACACACACACACAGACACATTGACTGATTAGTTGTATACCTCCAGTATACAACTAGGACAGTATCAGTCGCTATGGAGGGTGACAATATGTATGGGTACATATTCATACTATGTAGGATAACTAAGTAGACTGTTATGCTGTTTATTCCATCTTGCTTCAATACTCCGCACTTTGTATATATATTTATATATTTATGTGTACGTATGTATATTCACTGCTCTTATTTATATTTCTCGTATCTTCTTAATTATTGCTCTGAGTGTTGCTATCCCTGTGCTGTTGCAATCCTGGAATTTCCCCATTGTGGGACTAATAAAGGCTTATCTTATTACAGTATGCCTCCGTTTTCACCAAGGCATAATGAATGATTACACTGACAATGGTGCAGGGTGACTAATACATTTTGAGACAAATATTTTGTGTATTAATAACTCCCTCAACTCATATAAAAATGGCCTCTTAAAGTCTTCAAGTCTTATCTGATGAACTGTGACAAATGACGAAAAGAAAAAAAAAAAGAGATTCACCAAGTAAGAAAAACGATTTTGCCCAGATCAAACTCAAGAGTGTCATTAGATCTGGGCAAGATCTGCTAAGAGATTTGAGCCAGAGTCCTTTGGACCAGTACTGGCACAGACCTGTTTTCTGATCTGTTCAGATCTGTTGTTGAGTTCAAAACTCGTGCCTTAAGGCCCAGGACAGTATTGGACAGCAGATGGAACGGTAACATGGATCTGCCAAACTGAAGCCAGATCCGTTTTACAGTCAGCTGCTATCTGGGAATTTTTAAAAAAAGGAAAAAAAGCTACCTTAAGAAATTAATTACATGAATGAAAATATTAAACTACTTACATGCTAAAGCTATCTGACAACAATGGTTATTTTTACTGTCAGTTTTTTACTTGGACAATTAATTTCCCAAACAGAAATTCATTATATAAACATTTTTCTAGCAAGATTTCCAGTAACAAGTCCAACAGCACTAACAACAGGACTTCACAGCTTGTTACATGTGGAACACTAAATTCCCTGAACAGCTATAAATGACGAATTATGCTTTATGAATCGCGAAAACAATATTGTGCCTTATAGTTAATCAATCAACTAATCATTTCAGCTTCAAGTGAATAAATAGGAGCAGTAAAACTGGTTAGTTCTAACTGGAATCCTGTAAAGCACACAACTGTATTTAAAGTTTATAATTCCAAATTACCAGTTTCCGGCGGTACTTCCGGTGCTGCACTTGTAATGCTTGATATGAGCCGAGAATTTTAAGCAAAACCATCAAAATAAGGACTTCTGTTGGCTACCAACAAACGTGGGGAATACCCTTACGACCCAGTGCTGACCTGGTGAAGGTTCTGGTAGATCTGGCTCCGTTTCGCCCCGTTTCCGACCTCTAAAGGCTCGCCTCTGATGCTAACCCAGATGCTAACCCAGAGTAACTGCAGCAGTGAGAAGGTATTCTTTACATCTGGCCATCTGGAGCCGAGGAGAGAAGGATATAAAAGGAGGACGAACCAACCGAGGCGGCGATTGGGAGCTCGGGCGCGGCGTTGGTGAGAGACGGGGGCCACCTGGATCCAGCAGGACAGTGGTCTGAACCGGTGCTCAATTGCGAGGCCCAGCCGAGGAACGACCAGACTGACGGCGGTCGGTGACGGGGCCTAGACGGGGCCCAGCGGAGGAGCTGCCTAGCCAGACGGCGACGAGTGGCTGTGATCGGTGGATTCCGGCTGCGCTGGCGGTGCACGACACAACTGGCCAGGTAGACGGAGGCAGGCGCCGGCGATAGACGGCGGTGATCTGCGGAGCTGAGCAGCGTCACTCGGCGGAGAAGCTGCGCAGGAGCGGCGGGTCCAGTAGTGACCGAGCTAGTTGAGGCCTAGCCGGATTCTCTGCTTATTTCTATCCACAGGTCAGTAAAATGCCACCCAAAAAAGAGGAAATGGAAGAAATTAAAAAAACTCTGAACTTTGTGTTAGATGAACTGGCCAAAGTGACTAGCCAGCAGGACAAAATATTAGACCTAATACAGGAGGTACAAGCCCTACATTCAATAATAAAAGAAAAAGACAAAAAAATTATGGACCTGGAGCAACACGGGCGTCTTTTGGAGCAACGCGTCGAGGATCTTGAACAAGGTTCTCGCATTGATGACATAGTTATAAGTGGACTAGACATCAGATATCAGTCGTACGCCCATGCCGTTACAGGACTGAGTGGTGAACATGCTTCCATAAGTGAATCAATGTCCTTAGAAAACCAAGTGCTTCAGTTCCTTAATGATAAAGACATTAAGGTAGAAGCCAATGCGATCTCAGCCTGTTATGCTTTACCGAAGAAAGATAACAAGACAAAGAAATCAATTGTGATGCGCTTTGTGAACAGGAGGGTGAAAAATGACATACTGAGGCAGGCCAAAAAACTAAAGGAAACTCAAGTTTACCTAAATGAACACCTGACAAAAAAAAACGCTGAATTAGCACGGCAGGCACGGATGCTAAAGAAACATAATAAGATACAGTCAACCTGGACAAGAAATTGTAGAATTTGGATTAAACTAAATGGAACACCTGAGCAAGCAAAAAGTATAATGATCAGAGATGCTACTGACTTAGATAAATACAGATGAACACTGACTATGAAACACAGAGTGAGGAAACTCAAACTCTAAAAATATGCCACTATGCTGAACATAAACCACAAGAGATGGAGAATGATACTGATCCTGATAACCACTTTTTCAATAATATTCATAACCACTGTGAATATTACACTGAAAAGCAATTCAAAAGTCAAGTGCAATTAGATGGTAAACTGTCAATAATACACTTCAATAGCAGAAGTCTTAACAAAAACTTCTCACAGATTCAGGACTATTTAAAACAGCTAAACAGAAAATCCACAGCTATAGCAGTCTCTGAAACCTGGCTTAATGCAGACCAGGCTCCCCTGATGGCAATAGAGGGATATCAGATGTTTAACATTAACAGATCTCAAAAAAAGGGTGGTGGTGTTGCACTGTATATTGATGACCTATATAGATGTAAGCTTGTAAATGAAATGTCCTTAGCACTACCAGGGATTCTGGAATGTGTTACTGTTGAGATTGACCTAGACAAAACAAAAAATCTAATCATAAGCTGCATATACAGAACGCCGGGAACTTGCATTGAGACATTCAGAGATAAATTAGTCGAGCTGTACAATAATATTACTAGTAAGAAAATGGTAGCAATTTGTGGAGATTTCAATATTGACCTACTTAATCCACATCAACAAAATGTAGTTACAGAGTTCATGAACTCTATGTACAGCATGAGTCTATATCCCACAATAACACATCCCAGTAGAATCACAGTTCACTCTGCTACACTTATTGACAACCTGTTTGTCAATGTTCTCGACAAGAAAATAGAAAGTGGATTATTGATAAATGATATAAGCGACCACTTGCCAATCTTTGCACTTATCCATGGCCACACGGGGCCCAACCCAGAAAAAATCTCAAAATCGTTCAGACACAAATCACCAAACGCAATCAGTTCTTTTAAAGAGGACTTGCTGAAGCAAGACTGGACAGAAGTCTATGTATCAGATGTAAATGAAGCCTATGACACATTTACAAACATTGTAACCACTCTTTATGAAAAAAACTGCCCATTAGTTAAAAAAAAGCTTAAACACAAATTTACTGACAAACCATGGCTAACCAAAGGACTACAAAAGGCGTGTAAAAAGAAAAATTTATTATATAAAGCTTTCATAAAGAAAAGGACAAAAGAAGCAGAGCAGTGGTATAAAACATACAAAAATAAGTTAACATATATAATAAGATGTAGTAAAAGAGACTATTACAGTAAAGAACTGGAAAAAAACAAAGACAATATTAAAAATACATGGACAATAATCAACAGTATCCTTGGAAATAAAAGCAGAAATACCAGCTACCCAACTAACACTCCAAAAAATAATAAATCGACTCCGAATGTGAATATAGCTTCACCTGCAGATGAATTTAATAATTTTTTTGTTAACATTGGACCTAAACTGGCCCGAGAAATACCCACTACGGTGCCAACAGGTGATTCAATATGCAATAACACTGCTGTAAAAGACACCATCTTCATAAAGAACACAGACGAAAGAGAGGTCATTGAAATTGTTAAATCGTTCAAAAGTAAAACATCTACTGACTGCGATGGTATTGATATGCTACTAGTCAAAACTGTTATCGAATGCATAGTGAAACCACTGACGTATATCTGTAACCTGTCTCTCCAATCAGGTATATTTCCCAATGCAATGAAAATAGCTAAAGTAATTCCGATTTACAAGACAGGCGACAGAGGGGAACTCTCCAACTACAGACCAATTTCACTATTACCGCAATTTTCCAAGATACTTGAAAAAATATTCTATGAGAGAATTGACAACTTCATACTGAAGAATGATTTATTGTGTGAGCAGCAATATGGGTTCAGACACAAAAGGACAACAGCATATGCCTTAATGGAATTTACAGAAAAAATATCAACAGCCATTGAAAATAAAGAGTATTCAGTTGGAGTATTCCTGGATCTTAAAAAAGCATTTGATACAGTAGATCACAATCTATTATTAAAGAAACTACAAAATTGTGGTATCAGAGGGGTAGCACTGTCCTGGTTAAGAAGTTACTTAAAGAATAGATATCAGTTTGTATGTGTTAACAACAAAAACTCAGAGCTACTGAAGGTCACCTGTGGAGTCCCACAGGGTTCAGTTTTGGGACCATTATTATTCAATATGTATATAAATGATATATGTAAAGTTTCAGAAAAAATGGACTTAATATTGTTTGCTGATGACACTAACCTGCTATGCAGTGGAAACAACTTGGAACAACTTCTGGATACACTCGGAAAGGAATTAGGAAAGCTGAAACTGTGGTTTGATTCAAACAAATTAACGCTCAATTTAAGCAAGACAAAATTTATAGTCTTTAACAACCATCACAACTACCCAGTACCCAAACTCAGTGTAAATGGTGTAGAGATTGAAAGGGTATCCGAAACTAAATTCCTTGGAGTAATAATTGATAACAAACTGTGTTGGAAGCCACATATTAATTATATAAAAGGTAAAGTATCCAAATCAATTGCAATATTACACAGAGTGAAAAATTTGCTGAATCAACCCACACTATACACCTTGTATCATTCATTAATACTCCCATACATGACATATTGTAATGAAGTATGGGGAAATACATATAAAACAAACATATATCCACTCTCTATGCTTCAAAAGAGAGCTATTAGAATAATCAACAAAGCAGCTTACAGGGAACCAACAAACCCACTTTTTCTTAAACAAAAAACTCTCAAGTTGAAAGATCTGATCAACTTTAAAACCGCAATAATAATGTTCAAAGTGAAGAATCTATCACTGCCCGCAAATATCCAAAAGTTGTTCCAAACAAGGGAGAAACGATATCACTTCAGAGGAACATGTATATTTCAAAAGCCTACAGTGAGAACAACCACCAAGCAACACTGTATTTCAGTGCAAGGAGTCAGATTATGGAACGATTTTGGACCTGAATTAAAATCATGTACAAAGCTTGGACAATTTAAACAAAAACTAAAGGAAGAAATACTCCAAACATATTTACAAGACGACATGTAAACTCACATAAGGATTGACATTTCCAGCCTGTGTTGTGTTATAGCTTAGTTTTTCTTTTTTCTCTGTGACACTATGTCTTAGATTTGTTTTTGAATAGTAACCGCTTAACTTAGACTAGCTCAGTTTTCTTTTTCTCTCAGTCATATTTTGTCTTAGCCTTGCTTTAAATTGTAATCGCTCTTGTCTTGTTTTCTCTTTTTTCTCCTTTGAATTCTTGGATGGAATATGGGTGGGCAATATAAGCTGCGGCTTCAGCCATCACCCATTTCGGATAACTCACGTGGAATTGTATAGTAGAAGGAGTCTTTGTCTAATTTGACCTTGTTGTTATATTATACAGTTTCTTTTAACCTGTAATGTACTATCCGAAATAAATTCATTCATTCATTCATTCATTCATTCATTCATTCATACCTAAGACTAATTCCTATATTCATTAGTCATTTATATGCCGATTCCTCCAGTCAACCAGTTCATCACAATCAAATGTCAGAAGCTGCTGAAAATGTTCTAATACTCAATTTCTAAATCACAAAATAATTCACAATATTCAGGTTATTAAATGTTTCTGAACAGAAGGGCTGAAAACAGAACACTTTGGCATTTAAAACTGACAAAAGATGAAAATAATCAGAAAAAAGATGCTAAATTGTTTTATTTGTTGAGGTGAGGGAGAAATAATTCCTGTCCACCTCTCTGTACTGTATTAATTTGTGTTGACTGCAGTGATGGTGGCTGAAGGGTTCCTGCTTCGTCTCCTCTCATGAGTTAACCATCAGCGACTGAACCAGATATAGAGCCGAGAGACGAAGGCCGCACAGCGTCCCCTCTGTCTGTCCTGCCTCGGCCCCGTTTATTGAATCAGACATCAGTACAACCGCTGCCTCTTTCTTCCTTCCTCTCATCTCTGCCTAATTTGATCAGAGAATCTGCTGATGCAGTGTGCGCTCGGCTCATGTGAAACCAATTTCAAACTACGCATAAAAATTTGGTGTCCCCTTTTACTCTCACACACATGTGTGATATGGGATATCTGTCGGATATGGAGAGATATTACAGTAATTATCTGACTGCATACTCTGTATTTTATCAGCACCTGTGGTAACGGCTGTGATTAGAGTGATCTGTACAGAATATAATCTTGTTTAAATAAAGCATCTAAACCACACAGATCATACATTGTGAGCAGGGAATTACGCACTTTGTACATTGCAACCAAAGATGCATTGCATCTCATTAACAGTCTGTAAAAGTGTTATGTCTCTGCCTTCCTTAAAAAAAAACATGATAAACCAACACTTACAGTAGTGACAACTTTGTGCTGAATTTTTTCAAATGCAAATTTCTACTAGGAATAAATTGTAACATTTTTTGGGTCAAATTATATAACTTTACAGTGATATTTTGAGTCTGTTATAGCTCTGCCTACACACTTCTACTGTGAAGAAGAAGAAGAAGATGACGGAGACGAAGAAGAAGCTTTTACAGTAAATGTTAAACATCTTATGTCTTTTCATGGAAAACATAAGATGTCTTCCACTAAAATCCTTTTACTGACATTTTAGGTTACAATAATAATTAGTTTACTCATTAATTGTCATATTAAATAATTCTTGTGCATTTCTTAAAGAGATAGCTAACTGAAAAATCAATAAAACCTAGTTTATTCTTTAACTCGTATGGCTTACTTTACAGCTATTACAGAAGATTAAAACCTGTGATGCTCCAAAACTGAACAACTGATGTTATGGTCAATATATCAAGAAAAGACTGATCAAAATGCTGATTTGCTATGGTTCTGAAATGCTCATATCCCTCTAACATCAGAGAAGAAGCTTTATTCTTTCTTACATAAAACTGTTTCTTTGTCTAAGTGCATGGACTCCTCAAAGCTCAGACATCTGAGTGAATGAACAATAAACAAGAGGCACCTCTGAAAGGAGGATTTAATACAACCTGGACTCACACTAGATGAACTGCGAGGAGGAGACACTACACGGAGAAACATCACCCCTAATGTAGATGTTGGGACAAATAAAACAGATTTCGTCTGTGGCAGTGATGTGACGGGGTGGGCTGAGAGGTTTCAGCTGGTTAATAAATCCATAACACTTCTATAAGGAATTTAAATTCTCATCTATGGGGAAACTGGCCAGTTGATGCTTTTCAACTGCAAAAGAACATTAAAACCAGTCACAGTTTTACAAACTAAGAAAACTTTAAAGTCCACTGAAGCATGATAACAGAATCTGGGCTGTACACGTTTTTCCTCCTATCCCACAACCAACCTGAATGCCGAGGCACAAAACTGAAGCTCTTTCTGCAGCTCATTACAGCTCAGTCATGCCTCTCATTTACAAAAAAACTGCAGCAGATTTTTCATGGAGCCCTGCTACTGATACACATAAGGCCAATGCTGATGTAAACCTTAGAGGCGCTGAGCTGCCGCTGCGCCGGTGCAGAGCCGGTCTCCTCGGCAGAGACGACCTGGACACGGTCAGTTCTGGAAAAGGAGAAGACAAGTAACCTTTCAGAGAGGGCCATGCAGGGGTGATGCATATCTGTGACAGTTGAGATTTCAGGCTGTGGCAGCAGAGTGGTTCCTATTAAGGCAGGCTTGTACATACATACACGCACATGAGGAGAACCTAATCCATTCTGACTGTGCTGCTGGGTGACAACCTGTGATTTACTGTGAAGCTGTTTGAGTCAATTTCTAATTAAAAAAAAAAAAGAGTAGAAATTGAAACATGGAGAAATAACAGTCAAACTGTCAAATTTTGTTTCACTTGTATTTTCCTGTTTATAGCAAAATTATAGGCTTGTAAATATACACTTTTGACACTCATGTACAGTGTCAATAAACTTAAATTTGTTTCTCTGCTGAGTACATCTAGGGATATAATCCATAAAATAATCAAAGGCCTCAGTAATGGGTTTTAATTATTTCTTTTATTTTTAGCCATATACATGCAGTATATGTAAACGGTTACTATTACAGACTGCAAGAAACTACAAGAAAGTGAGATGAAAAAGCAGATAATGCACTTTAGTTTTATTTTATTTATAATTATGTGTCCTGGGCTTTCTTCAGCACAGACATTAAGGTATAAAATATCCCGAAATAAACCACAGAATGGCGCTGAAATATAAACCCAGAATGGATTTGATTTCATCCCAAAACAGCATCATAAAAATACTTCAACGACTAAACTAAACTGGGGGTGGGCTGAGCAGGGCCACGGTAGGACAATTATGATATGCTGGGAATGGGAGACATGAACTAATAACCAGTAAAAACACAGTCAAATGTGTCGTTAGCGAGAGAGGTGCCGCTCATTAAGAAAGACTGCACAGCACCAAATTGATTTCCAGAAATAAAAATTAATTAATACCTCCTTGTGGGAAAAAAAAAGAATGTTAAAAGATTGTTGTTTGTAGGGAAACATTTGGAAGAAGATTCAAACAAGAGAAAGAAACGAAAAAACTGTTCATTAGTTTAGTTTAACTGTTTAAAAAAATTGTAGCAGCCTATTTTTATATTTCATGTTTATAAAATTAAAATTCTGTATAAATCGGAGTGCAAATGCAGCCGACAAGAAAGAAGTGAATAATAATATAACATTGTATTTAGTAATTTACTTCTATAGTAATAATAATACATTAATTATTAAATTAATCCGATTGAATATGCAATTAAAAAAAAAACTCGGCTGCTTCAGAAGTTAGGAAGACTAATTTTTCTCCCTTTGTTAAAAGGCTAAATCGCACAGAAACGTCAGCTCTTGAAACTGAGGACTAGTCCAGGAGCTGTGGACAAACGCGCAGGCCTGCCGCGCTCCCCTAAAACCCCGCTGAGCGTTTTAATCTGCGCTTTCATGGCCGGGAAGAGGTGAACCGCTGGCGCGCCTGCGTCACACCAAATTAGGGCGCGCGGTGCCAAGCAGTATTGCACTGAAGCATGATGGGTTTAATGGGTTAGAATTAACCCAGATTGTATATGACAATTGTAGTTTCATTTGGCGAAGACTGGAAGATTTTGATTTCTTACTTCTCGTCGTGGCGACTGTTTGAGTTAATCCGGGACTCTATAAGCAAACACACGCACCGGAAATGTTAGAGTAATAGTGAGGTTTAATACCGACTGTATGTTCGTGGTCCAAATTAAATAGCCCACTTGATCCATTTACACGCTGGCTTATAGAGAGCTACTTCTATGCACATACTATTTTTTTTCCATAAATACCGTTTTTGCAGGATTGTGGATCACTCTGCAAATACAAGAATATTTTAAAGACTGACAAAAATAGGAAAGCATATTTAAGTCAGTAAGGTTTTCAGGGCCGTGACAACAGTAATCATCCTAATTCCATTACTGTCACGTGTCGCGTCCCCCGCGTGCTCGCCAGAAGAGCTCCCCCCTTTGAGCCTGACCTCCCACTCCTCCTGGCTGGAGCGCGCCGCGGGCCTCCTTCAGACGCAGAGCCTGAAGGTCGCGGTGCTCTGTGTGTGCGTGCGTGCGTGAGTGTGTTCCCGATGCACTGTAGGCTACCGAGGGGCATCGCAGTCAGGAAGGCATTTCTCTTCCACCCCGACAAACCTTCAGGGGGCTTTTAGCATTTGTTCAGTCTGCAGTCTCTGGAAAGCATCTGATTCATTTTTTAACCAGTCCCAGATGCGCCAGCGTGAGAGTGCGTGTGCGTGAGCAGCGTGTTGCAGAGGGAGCTCGTCGGTGCGTGAGAACTTTTTTGGGGGAGCCTACCGCTGGCCGTAGAAGGGGAGGGAAAGGCTCGCTTTTACCAGAACTTTTTTCAGCATGAACGCAGATACGTGCGTGTCAAACTGCGACATGACATCCATGGATTCATACTATGGCGCGTCTGCTGCGCCGGGCAGAGAGCACCAGGGGAACCCTTTCAGGACTTTTCCTCCCAGCGAGACCAAATACAGCCCCACGTTCGTGGCGAGTAAAGGGCAGGCGTACGGGGAGAAGTCCCGCAGTCCCTTCCAGCCCGAGTGCCAGACGCTGGCCGCCGCCGAGGAGGGCACCTTCAGCAAATACCAGCTCTTCATGCAGCGGCCGAGCTGCAAAACAACCCCCGAGGCCGGCAAGCTGCACCAGGACGGCGGACACAACGGGACGCTCTTCCCCTGCTACGGTGAGTGCGCGCAAGAAGAGAGCTGGCCGGTCTGGCGCAGTAAGTTAGAGTGAATGTGGGTGACAAGAGAAAATATTTCAAAGCAGCGACGGAACCACGGAAGTCAGTAACTGCCGGGCAGATCAGGAGGAGAGAGGAATCCACCGCCAATAAATCAGCCAGCTCTGTGCGTAACCGTGAGCTCGTGGTGCGTTTTTCGGTCAGCCGGCTGTCAGCTATAAAATCTGAACATTTAAGGCACGTGACGAGCTATCAGAGAACTACTGTAATTTAGTTGATTTTTTTTTTTTTAACATGTCAGCAGTTGATTTTGGAAGACACGTTTGTTGTTCTTTTCTCAAGTTAATTTACAGGTTATCGGCATTTCAAAAAAAAAAAAGTTATTTTCCCCATTTGTGTTTCTTGGACATTTTTCCCCACTTCTGTTCATTCGTGACTGGTGTGAAAGCATCTCGGTCAGCGCGTCATAACCGCCCCGGACCCCATTACTCATCATTATCATCATAAATGTCTCCTCAGACCACTGGGGGGAAAAAAGACAGAATTATTACATTTCCAACTCAGTCTGAGCACCCACAAGCCAGACACCCAAACAAATAAATTATATGTAAATTACAATGAAATTAATATGGGTTTGTTTGGGCATCAATCGGGCTACTATTTATTTATTTATTTACGTGGTACGCTGAACGTGAACTCGCACTAAATACCTGCGCCTGTAAATAAATAAAATAAATAAATAAATGACTGAATAAATAAATACATGTGTAAGTCTTTAATAATTCATTCATATCTAGAAATAAAATCTTATGGACTGCCCCCCAAAAAAGACGCCTTCACAATTTTACGCACACAGAAATATTGGGCAAATGGTAGAAATTCAACCTGCTTATAAAGGGTCAAAAGGGAGTGAAGCTAATTCAGAAGTTGCCACAGTGTGAGAGTATCCAGAAAATAATTGGATTTTAGAATCTATATCAAAAATAGGATTTTGGGCGAGCAATAACTTATAAGACCGGATGGCGCCTATTCAATTCCAGATGCTTGTTAGGATGTGACGGGAAAAAAGAGAGAAATCACATCTGCGTAGGTTGTAGCTGAATTTAGATGCAAGTTAATCATTCGCAGTTTTCACTGGATAATCATAAATTAGAACCGTTTTCTGAACAGTGGCCGCCCTGGGCCTGCAGATGTGAGGATTAGCTCTGACAAATCAAACTGGACTGTCCCGATTCCCCTCAACCGTCACCAAACACAGCCGGGCCTGTATAGCGCAACTCATTTTTGCGCACTTGCCAAAACGCGTCCATAATGCGCCAGATATTCACGTTTAGCTGGAAAAAAAACAACCGGAGTCATTCTTTATTTCTGTCTGAACTGACACGTTCCCTGCAGTGCGGACGCACAGAATCGGATCAGCTTGGCAAGTGCATTGACAGAATCATCTACACACAGTCACTAAATGCAACGAGCCTCCCCCGAGGAGAGCTGCGCAATGTTAATATTGAAAATGTTGCAGCCAGATGAAGGAAAGCATCGTGGCTCTGGGGAGGATATTTTGGGGACTTGCCAAAGCCTCAGGCGTCAGCAGGGTGTGCTGTTATGTGTGGTCCTCTTCAGTGAGAGAAATATTGCTCAGTGCTGAAGCTCCATCTCCGTCAGCATGACAAAAGTCATTTAGGGAAATCTTTTATGCGGCAACTTTAGCTACAACTGTGAAGCTGCACATGTCAGTCTGGGGGATTCTGCGTAGACGCACAGAATACCCACGAAAACATTCTGAACAAGTAATTATGGAAGTGATTTATTCTCAAGTGTTGCAGATGTTCACACTTCCACAAATGGAGACTTAAAATAAATCTTGCCGTTTTGAGATTGATATGCAAGGTGAATTTGTGAAACTCGAGAATTTACAGTAGACACTGGAAAGAAATTCTCTGTGTTTCATGTGTAAGGTGACGTGATGATGTGAATTTACAGGCTGGCCGGGGTAGGAACAGAGGCTGCTGCATCTGTTTTTGACAACAGGGTTGTAAAGAATTCTGCCATAAAATTATTATCTGTGCTTTTAATTATTTTTAATCAGATCACCCTCAGTGTATGCTCTCAAAATGATGGACAGCCTTCAGATTTTTCTGTCACTGTTGAAAAAAAAAATCTGTTAATGAAGGACAGTTTTCAGCCTCTGGTGCCTTTATGTGGAGTCCGCATGTTCTCATGTGCTGCATGGTTTTACCCTGGGTACTCCAGTTTCCTCCCACAGTCCAAAATTGGGTTTTTCTGTCTTTCGGCTGCCCCTTTTCAAGGTCGCCACAGCGTATCATCACCTTATACCGAAATGATTTGCATGTCAATTTGGCAAGGATTTTTTTTTACGCCAGATGCCCTTCCTGATGCAACCCTGCCCATGCATCCAGGCTTGGGACCGGCACTGTGGCTGGGTAACCAACTTTTCTTTCCCTATTTTGCTTGTGCTGAGCACCAAGCTAGAAGGTGGAAAGTACCATTTTTATACGGCAGATGCTCTACCATTAGGCCATCACTCCACGACATCCACATTATTACATAGTAATTATAACAGATAATGTTAAGTGGAAATCGACATGCAGCTCTGAACAGTATGGTGGGTCTGTTCAGTTAGTCAGTGGAAGTGTCCTACAACGGGGACAGGGATGGGCAGTAAATGAGTTGTTGCTGTTGTTGTTTTTTTAGTCAAGGGGGATGGGGGGTATTAACTAGTTTAGCATAAGGTATAAATACAGTATATACAGTGCTGTGAAAAAGTATTTGCCCCCTTCCTGATTTCTTATATTTTTGCATATTTGTCACTCTTCAATGTTTTAGAGCAAACAAATTTTAATATCAGACAAAGATAACCTGAATAAATACAAAATGCAGCTTTCAAATGATTTCATTTATTAAAGAAAAAAAAAACTATCCAAACCTACCTTGCCCTATGTGAAAAAGTAATTGCCCCCATGTTACATCATGAAATAACTGTGATTAACCACATTTTTTTGGAAAGCTGAGTTCAATTTCAGTAGCTACACCCAAGCTTGATTACTACCAGACTTGTTGAATCAAGAAATGAAACCTGTCTGACAACCTGAAGAAGGCTAAAAGATCTCAAAAAGCAACACATCCCACTGTGATCTAAAGAAATTCAAGAACAGATGAGAAGCAAAACCCCAGAACAACGTCTAAAGAACTGCAGGCCTCATTTGCCTCAGTTTGGACACTGGTCCATGATGGAACAATAAGAAAGAGACTGGGCAAAAATGGCATCTATGGGAGAGTTCCAAGACAAAAACCACTGCTGGACAAAAAGAACACAAAGACTCGTCTCACATTTGCTAGAAAACATCTAGATTCTCAAGACTTTTGGGAAAATATTCTGCAGACTGACGAGACAAAAAGTAAACTTTTTGGAAGATGTGTGTCCTGTTTTATCTGGCATAAAACTAACATAGAATTTCATACAAAGAACATCATATCAACAGTCAAACATGGTGGTGGCAGTGTCATGGTCTGGGGATGCTTTGCTGCTTCAGGACCTGGACAACTTGCCCTAATTGACAGAACCATGAGTTCTGCTCTCTACCAAAAAATCCTGAAGGAGAATGTCCAACCATCAGTTCATGAAGCCCTCCAATGTGACTGAATTTAAACAATTCTGCACAGAAGAGTGGGTCAAAATTCCTCAACAGTGATGTAAAAGACTCATTGCCAGTTGTTGGCACCATTGATGGCATAACCAGTTATTAGGTTTAGGGGGCAGTTAGGGGGCAATTACTTTTTCACATAGGTCCAGGTAGGTTTGGATAGCTTTTTTCCCCTTTGTAAATGAAATCATCATCTAAAAATTGCATTTTATATTTACTCAGGTTATCTTTGTCTAATATTAAAATTTGTTTGATGATCTGAAACATTTAGGTGTAACAAATATGCAAAAATATAAGAAATCAGGAAGGGGCAAATACTTTTTCACAGCACTGTAAATGTAAGTTAAGTACAAATTTGCAAGAATAAAAGTGCAAAAATGTGATCAAAGATGCCAAATTAAAAATGCAAAAAGTCACAAATTACAATTAAATGGACCTCTTGCATAATGTAGAGTGACGTACTAACGCATTCAGGTCCCCCCGCAGCTCCAGTTCTGCTTTCTTTATATTTGCCCATTCCCTGGTTCCTTCTTGTCAACAAATCAATTTTATTACTTTCACTTATCGTGATTGTACATACTGGAAATAGTGTGTGGGCAGATCATTTTTTCTTTATAAAGTTTGTGTTTCACATTTTGATCACTTTTGAAACCAAAGTGAGCCGTTTAATAGTTAGCTTAGAATAGCACAGCTATCGTCTTGTTTATGTCTGTGAAATTCCATATCACTGCATGTGTTGTAATAGACCTGTGGGCTGAAAAGTTCAGAGGCTGACTAAGAAGGAGCTATGCTCGTAGGTGCTGAGCCAGTAGTATTTGTGCTTCAGTGGCCAAGGAACAAGAGGGCAGAGCAGAGCTGACAGTGAGAGAACTGTCAAGAGTATGGGTACAATAGACCACATTTGGGCAAATTTGACCACTGCATCATGGTCAGCCTATGAACTTTTCAGCCCCCCCCCCCGTATTGTGCAAAGTCTATGCACCAGCTTATTCACGTTCATGTGAGTCCATGCAATGTTATTAGGAGTGAGTCAAAATGTGTTATGAGAATAAACAGCGCACAAGCAACTGGGAGCTAACTAAGCTAATATCAATAACAGTAACGGTAACAGCAATAACCAAGGAATTCTGCAAACGCAAAGTAATATTAAAACAACACATAAAAACTGGGAGTCGGACATGTTTCAGTGAGTTTCACAGGACTATGGAGAGCCTACACCCCCTCTACTACCATTCACTCTTACCATTCTCCATTGAAATGAATGGTAAGAGTGAAATTATCTTCTGATCCTGATCAAATTTTGCTATGAGTTACACATATGATGTTTGTCAGTTTAAAAGATAATTTTCCACATAATTAAAGTTGTCCACTGTCATATAATAACAGAGTAATATTTAATTTTTATTTCAACGATTAGCGTACAGCAACTCCCATCATGCCAGATCACTAAACATGATCATGGTGGGAGATTACTAAAACCTCACCTCCTGTTTCCTGACTGAAGGATCCCCAGAGGAGAAAAACAACACAGGTATTGCTTTGTATTGTGAGGGCTGCAGCTGATCCAGAGGACTGTTAGTTACTTCACCCTGGGCGTGCTTTGAAAAGATGACATAAGCTCCAGCCATCTGTGTTTGTAGTTTTTTAATTTACGTAGTTTCATAACCTTATACCTTAACAGTTAGACAGCAACCTACACTGTTATTTACGTGGAAAATTATCTTTTAAATTGACAAAACATCATATGTGTAACTCGTGGCAAAATTCGATCGGAATCCAAAGATAATTTCATTTCATTGGAGAATTTTTTTGATTGAAGGTCCCATCTGTGGAAGCAGAGGGGGTGTCGCTTAGGCTCTGTGTTACAGCCCATGCAGTGCTATTTGGACTGGCAGAGACATAAACAATGCAATAGCTGTGCTAGGCTAGCTAGGCAAACTATTAAACGGCCCAGTACGGTTACAAAAACAACCAAAATGTGAAACACAAACTTCATACAGAAAAAAATCGATCTGCCCGCACCCTTTTTCCGATATGTACAATGATGAGTGAAAGTGATCAAATTGATTTATTGATGAGAAAGCACCAGAGAATGGGGAAACGTAATGGAAACAGAACTGGAGCTGTGGGAGGACCGGAATGTGGAAGTACGTCACTCTGCATTGTGCAAGAGGTCCATTACACAGAATTTAGCCACCAACTAGAAAAACACTGCAGATTTACAGGGAAAAGTTGCAACTTTTTGAGAAAAAGTTACAAAATTACAAGAAAAAAGTTACAAAAAAACCCTGAAAATTTATAGGAAAAAGCTATGAGAAAAAAAAGCTGCAATTTAAAAAAAAATGTGAAAATTTACAGGGGAAAGATCCAAATCTATGAGAAAAAAAGATGAAAAACTTTTGAGAAAAAAGTTCCAACTTTACAAAAAAAAGTTGAAAATTTACAGGGGAAAAATGCAGATTTTTGAGAAAATCACTGCAAATTTATAAGATTTAAAAAAAATTTTTTTTGCTTAGAATTAGTGTTCATTTTATTCAGTTTTGTAACAAGATATATGGGGGGAGCAAGTCTCCCCTTTTTCAAGGTTTGGGGGGACTTGTCTCCCCTTCATCCCCCTTGATGTATGCCTGTGAATGTTGATGGGGATGGGGGGATGGTGACTGAACAAGGGAGATGGATTTGGGTCATTTTGCTATGGGGGGGGAAACCCCCCACCCCCTTCAAATCACCTACTGGGGACAGGGGTGTCTACCTGCTCACGCTGCCATGGGTGAAATCAAACCCCTAGAGCTGATCGAGCGCGCAGGAATGCAGGTCAGTGCTGCAGGAGAGGTCCACATTAATGCAAGGCAGATGTGCATTTCTGGCTCCTATAGTTATTTTTCAAACTCCTCAAACATCAGATTTCGAGAGAGAGAGAAAGTCCCTGAGATGACAAAGTGGGACTGGTTTACATAACCCTGTCTCAACAATACCTTGTAAAAATAAGCAACGAGTCAGAAATGGACATGGAGATTGGGTAATGATTTGAGAGACTCGAGACAAATGAGAGGACTTCCAGGAAAGTCTCACATGTGTGGGAGTGACTGTTTACATGCACAATACTGCGCTGAACTCACCGCTTAATTCCAATTAATTTTCTGTTTTCATCCTCGATACGGAGCGACTGCAGCAGCAGGGCGAGCTGACGTTTGGTAGACACACACTTCTGGTGACAAGACTCAGTCACTTAAGGTGGAAGTAATGTTAACACTTAAAAAAAAAAGAAATTGGATTGACTCTATACTTTTAAGATTCAGAAATACAGATAAAGGCTAAAGCCCGTGTGATTGCGCAATATAATTTCTGTCATTTCACTGAATAAGCAAAGCAAATCATACATTTAGAAAATAAAACATTTGTCAGTCTTTGTTATTGTCAAACAACCCCATGTCCCGCCAGCGGGATACTGAGCATCTAGTGATTTTGAAAAACATTTTCTTAACACATAACAACCAAAACACAGCATTCAGGCCCTGGCAGCACTATAAAAGCATTCTGTCAAAATATAGTATTCTAAGTACACATTAAAAGGCTCGGGGAAGTGATGTAACAAGATAAGCATGTGCTGATGGCGAACACATTGTCTTGATTTTACCAAAAATGTATGCGTCAGGGTGACACCTGCGATGGTGCCAGCATGCATCTGTGAACCTGAATAAATTGGAATATATAATGAGAGAACCCTTGAAAGAATGAATTCCCGACTTGTTAAAAAGTCGTGGCTTGTGCAAATGTGTGACCTGGGAACCAAACCGGCAACAATTTGCCTACCACCTAAATATAAAGACGTACAGTCATCTTTTTCAACCAATAACCGATATCTCGAGGCACCACTTTTGTCCATGTAACATTTTATCGGCTTCTGTGCTCTCTTGTGCTATTATCCATCTGATGCATGCAGCATGCTTTAACTGTTGTTTCCGTCATTCTTCTAGCAGGGAACGGCAGCTTCCCATTGAATACCTGACATCTGCATGCAGGCCCTAAAAAGACCCACTCAGCCAGCTGGCATGCCAGGATTGTGTCTTTACCTTTACATTCTTGGTTTTTATATGTGACCTCTATAAGGCTCTTGAACAAAGGAAACGTGACAACACAGCACTACTGTGTGATTTTTAGGGGATATGTGACTAGAGACTACTTGGCAAAGCAAAATTATGAAGACTGGCAGTTGTCGTAACACAGCTTTGTTGATACTTTATATTGTAAATGCCAAAGCAGACTCACTGATAAGTTTTTTTTTTGAATGCTTGTCTATGACTGCAAATCTGACAGATCTGGAGAACTTTTGCAAAGAAGATTGGGCAAATATTGCCGAGACAAGATGTAGCATCCTGATACACTCCTACCCAAAGAGACTATGGGGCAGATTTACTAAGGCAGTGCAAATTAGCGAGTGTGCAAATTAGACAGAGCGCCTAAGGGAGTGGCCAATTTTTGTCAGTGATCTAACAACACGCAAAATTATGGACACAGACGCAGACACTTTATTTCAATAATGCCCACCTATCTACCAAAAGCACCGCAAAATTGCGCCCAGGCACACCTGATGAGGAAGCGGGTCATCAACACAGGCACAGCCAGTTCAGAGGAGCATACTATAGTTTTTAAAGCTTTTTTAAGCTTTTGTTTAAGCACAAACCCCAATAAATTGGTTTATTTTTGTTCGTCATATATCAACTTTTTGATTTTCATTTCACATGGCAGACTCCTTTGTTTAATATGTATAAATTAAGGACTACTCATGAATAAATTGATTATTGACCGTGTTTATTTTATTAACACAAGAACCATCAAGATGGTCCAATGGAGACTCTGGGGTTTCATTATGTGAATAACTTTGTTTTAACAAAATCTACAGGTCTCCCAGTCCATGACTTGTCATAAATACTGTATGCGCGTTTTATCTTTTCTGAAGTCTGGAACATAATAAAATCAAACATGATTTCACTTATTCCTTGGACAGCCACAGCAGAGACTGCTGTCACTGAGTTACTACGATGTTACAATGTCCACTCCAGGTAGGAAGGGCTGTACTATTTTATGGATACAAATTCATTGTTTAGGAAAGCTTTTTCATTTTATTTATTTGGCCTTTATTTTACCAGGTAAAACATTTGAGAGCAATTCTCACCAGGGGTGTCCTGGTGTGTCATCGTATGTACTTAATGTTTGCTTTTATTTTTGTTCTTAATCCTATTTGTGTAGAGATTTTGCCCTGAGATGTAAAGTGCGTTATAAATGAAATAAATTATCATTGTTATTATTAGGCTATATATACACACAAATGAAATAAGAAAAATCCTCTGCTGGCTGATGTCCAGCTCAGCACAACACCGATCTCTGTGAGATCGTTTCTGTTCATATTAATCTGTTCTGTCATGCCAAATAAAGTCATGTGCAGGAATAAGCTGTTTCTTTGGCCACGCTCCCTTAGTTCTCGGCGATCATGGTCATCAGGCGCAGATGAATTAAGACAAGCTTTTTTGGGCCATTAAATCCCAGCATATTTAGCAGAAGACTGACAACCACAAACCTTAGTAAATCACATTGCACCAGTCATTTAAATGCTGCCCTCCCTCAAATTTGCGCATTGACATGACAACTCCCACAAATACATTTGCAATGAAGCCAGATGCAAAATTAACATAGCCCATGCCTTTCCACCGCTAATTTTGCCCTGTGCCCTTTAGTAAATCTCAACAGTAGTTTTTTAACGCCAAAACAGGGTTTTGCGATGGCACAGTACGCTAGTAAATCTGCCCCTAAATGTTGTAATTGTATCAAAAGCTGCTTCACCTAATGCTTTGTTGAAGCACAGGTATGTACGTACCTTTTGATATAGTTACAGATTTGTTTGTTTTTCAATTGAACTGTGCAGCTTATAGCTCACATTAAAGATAGGAGGAGTTTGAAATTTCTTGAAATTACCCCCGCCAAGGGTTTTATGCAAAAACTACGGGGTGGATTTTGATGAAATTTTCACCAGAGGTGGCCCTTGGGCTACCGTTGAACCCAATAGATTTTGGAGGTGATCTGAGAGTGCATAGCTCCACCAAGGCCCTATCTTGTAATGCATGTATGGACAGATGGAAGAACAGAGGTATGAATTGAGAAAGGGAGGGAGGGGTGAAACCTTGGTGGAGGTATGCGCCCTCTGAGTGCCATCTAGTTATCATGGTCTCATTTTTTGCTTCACAAAAACTTGGCATTATCACAAGGGAGTGTTAACTTTTTATATCTACTATAGTTAGAGCTAATGGAACATGGCTGATAAAGAGCATTTTATTAGCTCACTTAGATTTGCCAATTTCTTATTTTAATTTCTTGATCGTTGATATATTCCACTGACTTACTTTCATCACAAAGCCAAAACTTCTTCGTAAACTCCAGCATATGAGCAAAGGTGATTCTAGAGTCTCTTGGGGCCTGAGACAAAAATTGGGGCCCCAAGCATTTACCTGCCAGCGTGTAGCACCCCTGAAAAAAGTAAAAAAGCTTAATCTAGACATGTTTCTTCATTTTTGACCACAAGGTTAATGGAATTCACTCTGTTCAACGAGTTCTTATTTCACAATTAACTAGTTTAATTTTCTCCTAAAACACCCCAACCCAACCGCAGCTATTTTTGCGCTTTCTGATATGAAACAGTCGAGAGTTATGGCCTGAGCTATCATGACAATCGTGAGGCTGAACAGAAAGATTTTTCTGTTTCCCAGGGAAATCTGCATTCTTGCATGAGCCGCTGGCATAGATCTCTCCTCAGGAACATCTGGGAGCCTCCCTTCCACTGAGGAAACAACACTCAACATCAGGTTTTCAACTGTACGGCGGAAAATGCAATCCAGCCCGAAGCGTGTCTGAACCAACAACGAATGTAAATTAATAGTCACCTGTTGACAACGAAACCCGGTGGAATATTTCTCTTCATCTGATTGTTGGGTGCTGTCAGCTTTGAATGCTTTTAGAAAACTTTTTTAGAGCACTCTGTTTAAAAGCATTCCCTTCTGTATTTAGTGTTTGGTCATTAACCCTTCCCCAGGTTACTAATTTATAGTGTTTCTTTTATTTGGCTCCACTTGACCCTCCCTGTCCCATTCCATAAAAACTGAGAGGGTACCCTGTTGCTTTACAACCAGTTAAATTACACTTTGATGTTTTCTCTCTGTTTTCAGCGGTGATTAAATTGCTGACCCCGGTAAACATCTGACCTCGGCTAACTGAAGAGGTCTGCAGCTTGTCAGGGAGAAACTGGCAAATTGCAGGATAGGATAGGTGCATTCATATCAATGTACAATGCTGGGCATTAAAAACAAGAACAACTGTCAAAAACATTCGTCCAAAAGCCAGAAAAGAAGGAAGGAAAAAAAATTGGAGCCAGCGCAGTGGAATCTTGGCTGCCAAAAGAAAGCAGCGTGTGATGGTTGTGTTATCCAGAGCAGCGTGGAGAAGAGACAGCTCAGCACGCGGGAAAACTGTGGCAACGATTGTGGCAAAAGGATTGTGTGTGATTAATGTGACTGAAAAGAGAGAGACGAGTTTTTGGATACTAGACAGAGAAAATGTGTTGATTAGTGCAAATTCCAGTGTATGGTGGCGGCAATGAGAACGTGTGAGAAGCTGAGCTCTTCAAGAAGCTTGGTATTTTGTGGAAATTTCTTATCGGTATATTGCTCTGAGAGAGGTGAAAATAATCATCAGTACTATCATTCATGAAAGCTACAACTAAGAGCCAGTCCATTAAGCCTTAAGCCAGGCAGAGTAGCCATAAAATTTGATTAGAGAGAAAATTGAGACGAATTCGGAAATGCCATAAACCTGTATTCTATATATTGGCCAGAAGGAGTGAAATGAGTTCAGATAATCTATAAGTGTATAATAGTAGTAGTAGATTAGTTTATTTGACAGGGACAGTGCAATAAACATAGACAATTAATCAAAGACAATCAATCTGATGTGTTGCACATAGAGTGTATAGCTATTAGCTAATTTGCAACTCTTGTCCCTGGATGGGCTTTAGAAAAAAGAATCAAGATAAAAATATACACAATAACCACATACATCAATGCAGAAAAATTATAAATACACAATTATAAATATTATAAATATTATAAATACACAAATATAACAGCCTGACTCACCTTTAACATAAATATTATAAATACACAAATATAACAGCCTGACTCACATTTAACACATATAACATAACTCACATTTGCCTATTTCAGGCCTTCCTCCCTCCGTCACTCACTATAAACAAACACATTTATTCCTTCCCTTCATTCACTCTCACTTTGCAGACAAATAATTCATACATGAGTACATTCTTGTTTATTTTTCAGCCAGTTTTTAACATTTTTAGTGAATGTTTTAAAGTCCGTTATTATTTTAATTTCATTTGGCATTGTGTTCCAGATGTGACTGCCCTTTATAGAGAAAGCTGTTTGTCCAAATGTGGTTCTGCGGTGGAATATTTTACAGTTATTGTTAACAGAACTCCTGGTGGCTCTGCTGCTGTCCTGTCTTTGGACGAAACCAGCAAGTGGCTCGGGTGCTGATTTATGGAAACATTTGAACGTTAATTTCAGAAGACAGAGGTCAATGAAGCTCTCAAAACTCAATAGGTTGTATTTTTTTAAAACATTACAGTGATGCCACCTAATGGGCTTTTTGTCCAAGATTTTTAGGGTTTGATTATATAATGAACCTATATGTCTTATTGTGGAAGGGGCTGCTTGAGCCCAGACTGTCAAACAGTATGATATATGAGAAAAAACCATAGAATGCATATACAGTGCAGCTGCTTCGTAAGGTATGTAATATCTAATTAATTTAAAGCAGTTCAGATTTTTTTTTACTGTTTTTGAAATTTTCTTTATATGAAGATTAAATTTGAGTTGAGGATCTAGTACAATGCCAAGGTATTTGAATTCTGTAGCTAAACTGATGTCATGATCATGTATATTAACTTTAAAATGTTGCAGGTTACATTTTTTGATTGAAAAGCACATTGAGACTGTTTTCTGAAGGTTCAGCAATAGATGGTTCTTGAGGAGCCACTCTTGGACATCAACCATACTTGTAGACAGTACATCTGCAGCCTGTGCTGGAGTCTTGGCAGCTGTGTAAGAAATATAAGAAAATAACACTTCTGCTCACTCACACTGAACATTTTCCGGATGAGTTTATCATGTAAATCAGTAGTTCCAACACTTACTCAACACTGCAGGATGACAATTTTGCAAAATTATGTACCTTATTATAGGTAATGAGGTATAGGTATAGTGATAATGAAGGTAACCTTTGGAGGTGCTGCTTCTTTGTGAGTGCCAGGCTGCTATTGTATGAGCATGCACCTCTTGGTTGTAATATTTGGCTTAAACAGCAACAAAGAAAGCAAACTGTTCAAGTGTATCTAGTTAACTCCATCTCTTCTAGTACATATGTTCTATTCTTTATGATTTTGTTTTCATTTCTACCATATTCATAAAGCAACAGTTAACAACCCATAACACTTTAAACTGCAATTGTACCATCTTGGAAAGAAAGGGAAAAAAACTCTCTTTTAACAGGACTAGTGCACTGCCCGTAGAGCGCAAGTATTCCTGTCTGAAACAGGTATTCCAATTAGGCTTTACAGGCCCAAATGTAGGCTGTGTTTCAAAGTGGAATACAAAGAGGTGTAGCCTATATGTAGGCAATCACACATGTTAGACTTTGACAAATATGAAAGGGACTGAAGGACACAAAGATTTATTTGACTGTGTGAATATGAATTACAGAATACCTAAATATTGAAAATGAATGGGACATCCAGTTTTAGCAACTGTTTCACATCTCTTGTTTATTTGTTTGTCAGATCACCTATTTGTGTGATCTTTTATGAGATATATTCAAGATAATCGTATATCTTAAACTTTGGGGAATGGGAGTTGTTCAGTCATCATAATTATTTTAGTTTATATCACTGCTCAGTGATGGAGTTAAGTGTAATATTAAATTTCTTCTGTGTATCATCAAACTCATGCAGTGCTATAACAGGACATGTTTACAAATATTTGAGACCCATTCTAGTGCAGTTTATATTGTAGCAATATTTTGTTATTAAAGGGTTTTAAAAACTGTAATCAATCAAATTAACTGCAAAACAGTCGACATTATTATACACAGCAGAAGGACCTGTTTGACTGCAACGTCACATCAGCGCTGTTCATTTGTCAGTAAATATTTAACTAAAAATTATTTATTTCGTTATTTGGCCATTTTTTGTGTCCTGTTTCGTCGTTAAGTCATTCCAGCCATTCCACTCCACAATCATGGCGGTATTATTATTAAGTTTTTAATTTTTTTAGATACTCACATGGGAGGGGGAGTTCGCGGTCTTGCAAAGTACAGTGGTACCACAAGGGTGAAGCAACAGTCAGGACTCTCGTCTACCACTGACTGGGCAGGCTGGGTGTGCCTCTCCGCCAAGGACTGTGGTCCGCCCGGTTGGGCCGCTGCTTTTCCCCGCGTGTCCTGTGTTGGACACACCGGCGTTCTTTGTCAGACCCAAGTCCGCGCTGGCACGCCTCGTGTTCGCCACATATGCCGAATTATCTTTTAGACCACGGCTATTCAATTACAAAATCAGTTGGGCCACAATTTGAAATCAAGACATGTAACTGGGCCGCACATGTTCAGCGATCTGTTGAAGATGACAAATTTCAAACCAACACAGATCAGTATGATGAAAAATACACACTTTTTATTCATTGTCTTGGTTTTAAATGTGTGCTTGGCACATGACAAAGGCACATCAAACGTGCATAAAAACACAATAACAGTGCTGGGGCTGAGCAGAACTGAAGTAGTAGAAATATTTTTTTCTTGTGAACAGCAAATAAATAGAATGGAAAAAAACCCCAAAATTATGTAAAAAGCCATTCTGGTCACATCTTAGTGTTGGATATTATATCTGTAATATATAGTAGTTGGGTGTACCAGTATGGCGGTGCCTGAGTGTAGTGGGAGGTGATGCCCCACCTCCTGGGATGGCGTCACCTGGAGTATAAAAAGCCACAGTGGGAGACATCTTGTCTCTTTGCGCCGCCATGGCGCTAGCCCAATAACATGAGGCAGCAGAGAAGATTACGAGGAATCTCGGTGACAAAGAAACCCTGCCTAGGAACGATACGCAGTGGAAGACACTGGCCTTGGATCCGGGCGATGGCAGCGATGATGAATACGCCGCCGTTGTGAAGATTAGGTCCGCCCCGGGGACGCCGAAGTGCTATGGCTGTGGATCCAGCAGGCATCGCTATAAAGCGAGGGAGTGCCCAGTGAAGGAGAAGCATTGTGGAAAGTGCGTGTTGTTCCACCACTTCGCCAGAGTCTGCTGAAATTTTGAACAGGAAGACCGGGTGCCAGGGAAAGGGGCTTTGTCTAAGAAGACACCTACTGTGGTCCACACGGTTTCGCCCAGCACTGACGGGCGCATTTTGTGTAACATCGTGCTGGGTGGAGTGCCAGTCCCGCTGTTGGTGGATACGGGGTCGGCGACTTACATTTTGAATTGGTCAACGGTAAAGACATTTTTCCCAGACTACAAAGTGAGTAGAATGAACATTTCCTGTTATGGTTCCAGAAACAACCCCCTGGACATTTTGGGCTCAGTATGGCTCTCGGTGAGGTACAAGTTGGTTTCAATGGGTGCAGCTGAGCTCATGGTGTCTCGTGAAGGAAACAACCTGATGGGCTGTGATTTGTTCTATGGGCTTGGCTTTTCTATTGCCTGCAGCGTTGGTGAGGAGTGGTCCGGCGGTGGGCTGTGGGACCGGCCCTACTACGTGGGAAAAGGTGAAGAAGTGTGGGACTCGGGTTGGCTTGGACCGAGTGAGGGGGGGCCCCCACCAGCACAGTGGAACGTCGCCACAGCGGGTGTCCCGTGCCAGTGTTTGCGGTACCCTGGACGAAGGACCCGAACGGCACGGTTGGACACCCGTAGAGACAGAGGGAACTATTGAGCAGGTGCAGCGTGGTTCTGGTGGCTGGCCGAGTGTCACTGTTGACCCTGGCGCTGACGCGGCTGACTCAACGCAAGAAATGAAAGCGATTGGGGCGAGACCCCGTGGCACGAGCCCTAGGCGTGCCAAAAATAAAGACCAGGGACAGAGCTCGGCTGGATCGGTGGGACCGTACGACACCACATGGGAACCAGGTCATGACGCCGTGGACTAGAGAAGCCAGTGAGTGCTTCCTTGGTGTGGGTGATAATGTGTGCCCTAGGTTTGAGTCTCGGCTTGGGCGGGTCCGCAAGTCAAGGAAACAGGACAGCCATGGTGAACTGCGGGTGGTACGGACTTGTAATGACGGTTACCTTGAGCTAACAGATGGGTCCAGAGGGCACCCGAACGAGCTGTGGCATTTGGAGGGGGAGAAACGCCAGTGCAGCCCGTCTCCAGTAAAGAGGAGGCAGAGATGCTCTGGCAGCGGGCCACGGGACGGACGCTCCAGGGGGAGCCACCGGGAGACCCATAGTGGGACTTTTCTTTGGGTTTAGGTGGCTAATGGTATGTCTTATTGTAATGTGTCTCTAGTTTTATATTGCTATTGTTATTAGTCTGATGTAAAAAAACAAAAAGAAGTTAAGAGTAATGACCACCGTTTTGTGTGTTAAGTGCCCCGTTCGAGTGTGTAGTGACTTAGGTTTCAGTGACGTGTGAATGCGTAGTGCAAACAGTGTGTGTGGTGAATAGGGTTACGTTGATGTGTGAAGATTTAATGCAAATAGTGAGTGTGAGTGGAGTGCGAGTGTGCCAGCGCTACTAAAATGTTTACACATGTTGTGGGGTGGGAGTGCTGGGGTGAGGAGTCTCGGGACCACCATTGTGTTTGTGTACAGTTTTTCTTTAAATTGTTTATAGTTCTAATGTGTATATTGTATATGTTTTATCGGGATTAATTTATTTTTGTGAGTGGCCCTTTTATGCTCATTGACTGTTTTAACCTAATGGCGGAGTGGTCCACTGGGCCAGTGTGGTATGAGTGGATAGATCTGTATATTTCTGTGTTTAGAGTGTGAGTTGGGTGTAAATTTTGGGAGGGCCCAATTAGTGTGTCTGCAGTTTTTCAAAGGTGGGGGGGGATGTTGAATATTATATCTGTAATATATAGTAGCTGGTTGTACCAGTATGGCGGTGCCTGGGTGTAGTGGGAGGTGACGCCCCACCTCCTGGGGTGGTGTCACCTGGAGTATAAGAAGCCACAGCGGGAGACATCTCGTCTCTTCGCTGTGGACTCTCAGGCAAGCATAGTCACTCCTGTGTTCCTGTTCGTGTTCTTATAAAACTTGTATAAAATCACCTCGACTCCTCTTCAATTCAAGACGTAACACTTAGGCATATCTCAAAGTGCATAAAAACTCAATGTGCACTGTTAGTAGTATTAACATTTGTTTCCCTTTTGAAATAAAATATACTACATCCTGGTCATAATTGACCTTGGCACATCACAAAGTGCATTTAGCTGAATAAAAAATGAGCTGCCAAACACAGTGCACAAACCCCCCCAAAAAAGATTGATGACATGAACAAACATTACACATCCACTATTGTGGTTTGTTTTGCTTTAAATCACCACATATGTGTGTGTAGGAGCCTCTTTTTATAACTCCACATTCCACTACACACACATATCAGTCAACCAAAAAATTTCTAGTAGAGTTAAGGATGCAAAAAGCCCCCACTTAAAAACTTGAGTCATGACTTCAGTCTTGAAGGTTTGAGGTTTTTCTTCAAAATTTACAATTTTTTTTTTATAGTTTTCTATTTTTTTCTGTAAATTTATCTAAATTTGAAACCATTTTCCTCAAATTTGTAATTTCCTCTTGTAAAATTGACTTTTCTTGAACATTTTAGACTTTATTATAAATTTGTGGATTATTTTATGGATAATTTTTGTCTATTTTTTAATAAAATTACTTTTTTATATAAATTTGAAACAGATTGTGGTAAAAATTTGACTTTTTTCTTTATACAATTTACGTTTTTGATGATAATTTTGCAGAGCCAGAACAGAGCAATAATTTAACTCTGATTTCAAAGAAAAAAATATTTATAAAATTACATTTAATGAAATAAATTAACTTAAATTACCAAAAATGCAGTTATTTCTGTTAAAATATTTCTATATATTTATAGTTTTTTAGAAATCTCCTCACCAACCAGACAGCAAGAAAAACCTCCCTTATTTTGAAATCCAAATGTTGGTACGTTCAGTTTGTCTGAAGGCTGTTGACGGATTAAAGTCATTGACTTCATGAATTTCAGTTATCTTAACTTGCCAGGTACAAAATAATGAACATAAATTATTGTAATGACTGGTGAAGTAAATCCTCAGTGATTCAGTCACTCTTGCATCTTTCCCTGCATATGAAGCTTAATCACACCTGTTTGCTCAGCGACTCATTTATTGCTCCCGTTACCAGTGGGTTAAAACCACCATAAATGCTTCCATTGCTTACATACCTCTTCTGAATTTTTTCCACGTTTAAAGTACTTTAATAAGCTCATGCTTCTCTTGGGCAATGAGCGCTCTGCCTACTGACTGGAACGGTTATGCAGGCAGGGCACTTTTGAGCTTCACGTGGATAATGGTCACGCGCGTTGTTCATCTGCGCGTTAATAGACTGTCATTCCGGGGTCGGGGAACAGGGAGATGCTGAAGTCCGTACAGAGGGAGCTAAGGAGGAAAATCAGAGAAGGCAAGGACAGCTTCAGAAAGAAGATGGAGGACAAGCTGCAACAGAGCGACATTGGTAGGGTCTGGAGAAACCTCAAAACCATCTCTGGGCTCCAGAATACCTCCTCCCAGGCCGCTGGGGGCAGGGAGTGGGTGAACAATCTGAACCTGTTTTTTAATAGGTTTGACCAACCGCCCTCCCCGCCGCCTGCACAACAACCACTACTGCCTCTACCATCATCGAGACCTGCTGTCCACCATCCCCCCACTCCCAGCACACAGCCCCCCAACCTGACCCTCACTAAGACCCAAGTGAGGGTGGAGCTGAGGAAGATCAAGGCGAGGAAGGCCTCGGGTCTGGACTGCATCAGCGCGAAGCTCATCAAGTCCTGCGCAGACCAGCTGTGTGGGATTGTGGAGCACATCTTCAACCTGAGCCTGAAGCTGGGGAGGGTACCACAGTTGTGGAAAACATCTTGTGTGGTACCTGTATCAAAGACTTCCCACCCCAAAGACCTGAACAGCTACAGACCAGTGGCCCTGACGTCTCACCTGATGAAGACCCTGGAGAGACTGCTCCTTTCTCACCTCCGCCCCCTGGTGGGACCAGCGATGGATCCACTCCAGTTCACCTACCAGCATGGCATCGGAGTGGAGGATGTGGTGATCTTCCTCCTTCACCGTTCCCTGTTCCACCTGGAGAAGCCTGGGAACACGGTGAGGCTCATGTTCTTTGACTTCTCCAGTGCTTTCAACACCATCCAATTGATGAGCCTGAGGGACAAGCTACTGTGCGCAGAGGTGGGACAGCACCTGTCATCGTGGATCCTGGACTACCTCACAAACCAGCCACAATTTGTGAGAACCCGGGATTGTGTGTCCAACACGATCATCGGCAGCACGGGGGCTCCCCAGGGAACAGTTTTGGCTCCCTTCCTGTTCACCTTTTATACTGCAGACTTCTCACACAACACAACACACTGCCATCTACAGAAGTTCTCTGATGACTCTGCGATCGTCGGCTTCATCTCCGTTGGAGATGAAGCCGACTTTTCCAGGACTTGGTGGACTGGTGCCATTGGAACTGCCTCCAGATCAACGCAAGAAAAACTAAGGAGCTGGTGGTGGACTGCCACAGGCAAGGACAACCCCTCACAGCACCAGTAAACATCCAGGGAACAGACATTGAGATGGTGACATTCTACAAGTACCTGGGTGTTCATCTGAACAATAAACTAGACTGGTCACACAATACCAACGCACTCTACAAGAAGGGACAGCGCAGGCTGTTCCTACTGAGGAGACTCAGGTCTTTTGGTGTACAAGGGGTGCTCCTGAAGACCTTCTATGATTCGGTGGTGGCATCAGCCATCACTTTTGGAGTGGTCTGCTGGGGCAGTGGCATCACAGCAGCCGATAGGAAGAGACTGAACAAACTGATCAAGAAAGCTAGCTCTGTCCTGGGTCAACACCTTGACCCAGTGGAGGAGATAGGAGAGAGAAGGATGATGACTAAGCTGTCATCTCGGCTGGAGTCTGAGTCCTACCCTATGCAGGACATACTGAACGCACTGAGGAGCTCATTTAGCAGTAGACTACATCATCCTAGGTGCCCGACCGAGAGGTTTCGCAGGTCCTTCCTACCTATGGCTGTCAGACTTTATAACCTAAGCAGGGCTGCTCGCAGAGATAGCAAAAAAACGTGATGACCTAATAGTATTGAATGCAAAAGACACAACAGACTTACACAAAATGGTCCCCTCCAGTATACAACTAGGACAATATCAATCGCTACGGAGGTTGACAATATGTATGGGTACATATTCATACTATGTGGGGTAACTAAATAGACAGTTATGCTGTTTATTCCATCTAGCTACAATGCTCCGCACTGTGTATATATCCATCCATCCATCCATCCATCTTCTTCCGCTTAATCCTTTTCTGGTTGCGGGGGGGGGGGGGGGGGGCTGGAGCCTATCCCTGCATCTTTGGGCGAGAGCCAGGGTACACCCTAGATAGATCGCCAGTCCATCGCAGGGCCAACACAGAGAGACAGACAACCATTCACTCTCACAGTCATACCTAAGAACAATTTAGAATCCCCAGTTTTGATGCCAGTTAACCTGACTTTCATGTTTTTGCCATGTGGGAGGAAACCGGAGAAATCCTGGAGTAAACCCACGCAGACACAGGGAGAACATGCAAACTCCATACAGATCACTGTTGGTCGGGGGCTGGGTTCAATCCCAGGATCCCCCGGCCAAGGGTGAGTTGCTGTGCTGCCGCAGTGCTAACCACTCCGCCACCGCACTGCCCCTGTGTATACTGTATATTTATGTGTACATATGTATATTCACTGCTCTTATTTTCTTATCTTCTAAATTATTGCTCTGAGTGTTGCTATCCCTGTGCTGTTGCAATCCTGGAATTTCCCTATTGTGGGACTAATAAAGGCTTATCTCATCTTTCCTTCATACTTTTTTTCTTAAATTTGTATTTCCTTGGTTTGGCCTGGGCCCGCGGAGCACTCGGAGGTTGCCTCTGGGCCGCATATGGCCCATGGGCCGCTAATTGAATAGGCCTGCTTTAGACCTACGCAATCACGGCAACTTTATGATATAATTTTTTAAGCATTAAATGTTCAGTATTATCTTTTTCTAGTAAAATTTGTCGCTTTTCACTTCCTTGTTTTGTTCAGTGAACTCTGTGGTGACTGACTGGTCGTGATGCTGTGTATTATCCAATCAGCACGGAGTCAATCCTAAACCCTGCCCACACGTCCTGAAGCCAGGGTATGAGACAGAGCGGTGGCTAAACCTTTATTGATAAAAATGACATATTTTGACTGAACATCTCCATACTCAGGGATGCACACCTTCATAACCTCAGCAAAGCACTTATAAAATCTGAGGTCAATCTGATGAACGGTTTGAGAGATATGCAAGGAACACACACACAGACAGAGACAGAGATTCCATGCATTTATAAACAGATAATCCCTTCATCAGATCCAGGCCCAGTGATGGGCAGCATTCTTCTGTGAGTAGTTGGTTATGATGGGAAAGAGAAGAAAACAAGAGAAAGAAGCAACATCAGGAAATAAAGAAAATTATTACATAAAGAAGTAGTTTAATTGCATATAAAGCAATAAAAAATGCTCAAAACTAAAATATTAAGTACAGATAAATGCCTCCTCTCCTTTATATCCCCTCATCCGTGTGCCCAGCTGCACCCACAGTCCCACAGGATATGTTCCTTGCTCAGGGGCATAACAGCATTTTCTCTCACAAATGCAAATGCCAGGCAGGTAACCTGGAGTTGACCTGTCTAACATTGAGCCATGCTCCTGCCCAGGGGTGGAATGCAATTACTGCCTATTGCTTAAGGATAAGAGGCCAAGCTCAGGGGTCGGTGATGTCAGAGCATCTGTGCGCATGGAGACTGTAAAATGGTCCGACGGGTAGGCCGCGACAATATGAGGTCACGAACTTCATCTGAGCAGGCCGTGTTGTTCCATTAGTGTCTCGTTTGGGGGCAGAGATTGCTTACAGGGGGATGAATATTGACATCTCATTGTGAGACTCAAAAGCCCAAGGCGTACTAATCCATGAAAACAAACATGCATCTCACAGACAGCCACCGCCTAGCTCCATCACCCTGAAACTATTCAGTCACGCTATTAACCACTGAAAACTTGGCGCCGTGACTCAGGAGTGCCACAAGGGTTCAGCTCTAGCTCCTCCAGTGCACTAGCTTTCTGAGTGTGACAGGAGGCCATTACTGACATTACTCAACAAATATGCAACATGACAAATGCATGCACGCAGCCACATAACTATTAATCACCCAAAACTTCTTTGTCTGAGACAAATGATGTAATAAAGCAATGGACAGGACTGAAAAAACCCCCCAAAAAACTGGCAAGGTTATTTATATGCAGGAAACCATTATGCACTGGTTTGAGACCAGTACAGTTAGGACAGGGAACTTTTAATGCCCATTCACAAGAAAGGCAAACAGAGGCTGACCGAGCACACTGTTCTCACTGGCCCACAACCAGAACCCTTCTGCTTATTTATTCACACAGCTGTTTGTTTATTGAAGGAGAAGGGACAGCCTCCTTCATCTCCGAAAAGGAAACAAAAAAGCCAGCATGTGCTGACAGGAACAGAGCAAGGTCTGTAACAAAATGGACGCTCGCAAAATTGAAGGTGACAAACACAATGTTGTTTACATCTAAGGGGCAAGGCTGCGGGGCAAGCGCGGTCGCCCCCGTACACAAGGCACGCCATACATGGCTGGAGATGGAGCAGATTTGGCGTAGCTCAGATTTCAGGTGGCGTGGTGGAGAGATGTGAGGGAGAAGGGCTCCAAGGGTTGTGCCGCAGGTCACACCGATGTGTAGTGACATACCTTTCAAACAAAAAAGATTTTTTTCCCTCCCGCTGCAGCTTTAAGACCTGCAGCACAAATACAATGCTTTTGAACCTTTAAATAAAACATTATGGAGAAGACACAAGCTTAAAGCACATGCCATTTTGTGTGGACGTGGTAATGTGAAGATGAGCAGATATTTTTGGGCTTAAATATGGCTTTATTCAGCCACATTCTAAAGAAATAAGTGCTCTGCTGAGCATTTTAATTAAAGGGTTGCAACTTAAATCATGAGTAGTTACTGACTGCATGTGATGCTTTTTTATTTACGGTCAGTATTGTCAGAAAGTGAAGCTGCTTATTTGCAAATGAATTCAGTTCATTAAGAATACAAGGAAATTCTGATCCTTCTTTGGATTTTTTTAAAGGGGTAAATGAAGATCATAACTATGGTACACTTAAACCCAAGCCAAAACTGCTCAGATGCATTTTCTCATGGCAATGCAACATCTGCAGCATGTTTGTAGGTGCTATCAATTCATGTCAAAGAATAAAAGATTTGTTTGCTGCTATTGGCAATAACCAGGAGATAAAACCATACTTATGGTTTTAGATTAACCCCCCTGTAGATCTCCATCTCATCTGGTGGAGTGGTTTGTATGCCCTTATGATCCCAGCTGCTACGTTGTCGGGGGAAACTTAACCCTGGTAGGGTCACTGAAGGAAAATCAGTCCAGGGTGAAGGGCCAGATCAAGAGCAGTCCAGTGGCTCTTCATGAAAAAGTTACAATAAGGACCCAGTGTATGGAAAAGAGCCATGTGGGTCCACCTTCCAGTGGGCTAACCACCTGCAGGAGGGATCATGGGGGTCATGCTGCTATGCAAAGCAGGTGGCAGTATACTGTGCTTGGACTGCTGCTCCCATGACCCGGACCCCTGGATAAGTGGTACAGTGTCTCACAAAAGTGAGTACACCCCTCACATTTTTGTAAATATTTTATTATATCTTTTCATGGGACAACAATGAAGATATGACACTTTGATACAATGTAAAGTAGTCACTGTACAGCTTGTATAACAGTGTAAATTTGCTGTCCCCTCAAAATAACTCAACACACAGCCATTAATGTCTAAACCACTGGCAACAAAAGTGAGTACACCCCTAAGTGAAAATGTCCAAATTGTGCCCAAGCGTCAATGTTTTGTGCGGCCACCATTATTTTCCAGCACTGCCTTAACTCTCTTGGGCATGGAGTTCACTAGAGCTTCACAGGTTGCCACTGGAATCCTCTTCCACTCCTCCATGACGACATCATGGTGTTAGAGACCCTGCGCTCTTCCACCTTCCATTTGAGGATGCCCCACAAATGCTCAATAGGGTTTAGGTCTGGAGACATGCTTGGCTAGTCCATCACCTTTACCCTCAGTTTCTTTAGCAAGGCAGTGGTTGTCTTGGAGGTGTGTTTGGGGTTGTTATGATGTTGGAATACTGCCCTGCGGCCCAGTTTCCGAAGGGAGGTTATCATGCTCTGCTTCAGTACATGTTGGCATTCATGGTTCCCTCAATGAACTGTAGCTCCCCAGTGCCGGCAGCACTCATGCAGCCCCAAACCACGACAGTCCCACCACCATGCTTGACTGTAGGCAAGACACACTTGTCTTTGTACTCCTCACCTGGTTGCCACCACACACGCTTGACACCATCTGAATCAAATAAGTTTATCTTGGTCTCATCAGACCATAGGACACGGTTCCAGTAATCCATGTCCTTAGTCTGCTCGTCTTCAGCAAACTGTTTGCGGGCTTTCTTGTGCATCATCTTTAAAAGGGGCTTCTTTCTGGGACGACAGCCATGCAGACCAATTTGATGCAGTGTGCGGCATATGGTCTGAGCACCGACAGGCTGACCCCCACCCCCACTTCCACCCCTTCAACCTCTGCAGCAATGCTGGCAGCACTCATATGTCTATTTTCAAAAGACAACCTCTGGATATGACACTGAGCACGTGCACTCAACTTCTTTGGTTGACCATGGCAAGGCCTGTTCTGAGTGAAACCTGTCCTGTTAAACTGCTGTATGATCTTGGCCACCGTGCTGCAGCTCAGTTTCAGGGTGTTGGCAGTCTTCTTATAGCCTAGGCCATCTTTATGTAGAGCAACAATTCTTTTTTCAGATCCTCAGAGAATTCTTCGCCATGAGGTGCCATGTTGAACTTCCAGTGACCAGTATGAGATGGTGTGAGAGTGATAACACCAAATTGAACACACCTGCTCCCCATTCACACCTGAGACCTTGTAACACTAACAAGTCACATGACACCGGGGAGGGAAAATGGCTAATTGGGCACAATTTGGACATTTTCACTAGAGGTGTACTCACTTTTGTTGCCAGCGGTTTAGACATTAATGGCTGTGTGTTGAGTTATTTTGAGGGGACAGCAAATTTACACTGTTACACAAGCTGTACACTGACTACTTTACATTGTATCAAAGTGTCATATCTTCAGTGTTGTCCCATGAAAAGTCATAAAATATTTACAAAAATGTGAGGGGTGTACTCACTTTTGTGAGATACTGTGGATGATGGATGGATGGATGGTTTTAGATGGTCAAACATTCGCTTGAATTTCACATTTACCAAAGTATCTTTCACACCCTTTTTGTGGAGACCAAATTGCTGCTAAAAAAAACAATTTACTGTTTTCTAAGCCACAAAGTCTACAGTCTTTTCTCCAGCTGAGTAATCTTTGAACTATATAAAATGTGTGGAACAACCTCATAAATTAAAAACTGTGACTAATCTGTGATTTTCTCAATGCCAATCATACAGGAAAAGACAACAGCAGCCTGACAGAGTCTGAGCTGCCCCCAAGTGTCGACCCTCCCGGGATGGAAGGCAGCTACCTGAACCTAAAGGAACCCAGTGTTAAGGGCCCGAGTGAGCATCCCGGGTCTGACCTTTCCATTCCTCTGGACAAAAGTGAGGCTGAGAGCAACAAAGGCAAGAAGAGACGGAATCGCACCACGTTCACCAGCTACCAGCTGGAGGAGCTGGAGAAGGTTTTCCAGAAGACACACTACCCAGATGTCTATGCCCGTGAACAGCTGGCACTGAGGACAGACCTGACAGAGGCTCGAGTACAGGTGAGGGTGAAGGATTAATTCAAGGTCACATCTGAAAAATTAATCTGTGCTGCTCCACCAAGACTTTCAGTTTATATGACAAGATATATACTGCACATGTATGTTATAAAACACAGTGTTTTCTGATCTGACTGTCAGCAAGATTTGTCTCTGTAATCCTAAATGGTTAAAACACCATAAATATCTGGACAGCAGTGCGGTTAATAACAGGTTAGGTTAATCAGAAAGTGATGAGTAATCCCTGTAATTGAAAAGCTCAGGCTTCAGACTGAGGTGAATGCTCACTTCCAGACTTTTTTTCAAATCTAATTTTGGATCGTAATGATGCTGAATATAGGTTTTTGTTCTGGCTGTCTCCACAGTGTGTGTTTTCAGGTTTTCCCATCAGTAAAACCCTGACGTCTGACATATGCTGATAACCAGCACCACATCACGTCATACACATCATGATAAATGACATTCAGCTGTGAACTTTTAGCTTCGCTTCACATGCAAAATATAGCAATGGTCTACCACAATTCAAACAACCACCACAGCAGTTAGCTGCAAATGTGTGAAGGACTAGAACAAGGTCTGAATTAAACTCTGCATCAGTGGACTGGTGGAGTCTTCCCTATTTCCAAAATGATTTCCTGGGGTTCATACAATTTTGTTCTTCATTACCTCTGCCAAGGAGGTTATGTTGTTGCTAGTATTTGTCCATTGGTTTGTTTGTTTGTTAGCAGGACTATGCAAAAACTACTGGACAAATCCGGATTTGGGTGAAATTTTCATCAAAGGTGGGCCTTGGCCTAAGGATGAACCCATTACATTTTGGTGATGATCTGAGAGTGCATACCTCCACCAAGGTCATTGTTTGTATTTGTGCAGCAGGATTACACAAAAACTACTGGATACATTTTGATGAAATATTCACCAGAGGTGGCCCTTGGGCGACAGAGGAACCCATTTGATTTTGGTGATGATCCGAGAGCACATACCTCCGTCAAGGTTCTATCTTCTCATGTGTTAGCAAGATTACTTCAAAACTACTGGACAGAGTTTGATGAAATTTTCACCAGAGGTGGCTCCTGGCCTACACACAAACCCATTGCGTTTTGGAGGTGATCCAGGAGTGTATATCTCCACCAAGGCTCAATCTTCTAGCAGTGGTTTAGCAGGATTACACAAAAACTACTGGATGGATTTTGATGAAAGTTTCACTAGAGGTTGTTGTTAGGCTACAGACAATCCCATTAGATTTTGGCGGTGATCCATGAGTGCATACCCCCCACCAAAGTACTCTCTTACAGTGTATGGAATGATGGAGGCAGGGAGGTACGGACAGATAGATGGACAAAGGGAGGGAGGGAGGGAGGGAGGGAAGAAGCCTTGGCAGAGGTATGCACTCTCTGAGTGCTTTTCTAGTGTTGTAATGGTCTTTTTGTGTCACTCATTTCTGAATTCATTTTTTTCTATTTTGGTTGTTTGAGAATTTAGAAGGCCAATTGCTAGGCAAGCCGCAGGCCATACGTAACATCTGAAGAGATGTGTGTGCACATAGCTGAATCCACCACAGACAATACACACATATATTAAATGCACCCTCTACAGGTGCGTCACACATTCTTGCTGGTAAACAACAGAGGGAGCACCTGAGTCTAATTCCCTTTCAGATTACCATCTAACATACATGGAAAGGTTATTATGTCATTCTCTATTACTGTGCCGTGAAAAAGTAGTTGCTTCCTTCCAGATCTCTTATATTTTTGTATATTTGTTACACTGAAATGTTTCAGATCATCAAACAAATGTTAATATTGTGTAAAGATAACCTGAGTGAATACAAAATGCCCCATTACATCATGAATTAATTGATTAACCACATTTTTTTGAAAGCTGAGTTCAATTTCACTAGGTACACTCAGGCCTGATTACTGTCAGACCTGTTGTATCAAGAAATCACTTAAATAGAACCTGTCTGACAAAGTGAAGTACGCTAAAGGATCTCAAAAAGCAACACATCATGCCATGATCTAAAAACAATTCAAGAACAGATGAAAAACAAAAAGCCAGAACAACTGAAGAACTGCAGGCCTCACTTGGGCAGCATGGTGGTACAGTGGTTAACACTGCTGCCTCACAGCTAGCAGGTTCCAGGGTCAAATCCCCAGGCTGGCAGGGGTGGGAACCTTTCTGTGTGGAGTTTGCATGTTCTTGCTGTGCTGTATGGGTTTACACTGGGGGCTCCGGTTTCCTCCCATAATCCAGACATGCACATTAGGTTAATTGGTATCTGTTTCTGACAATAGAGGGTTAGTGTAGCTACTAGTTAAGTGCTTTGAGTGGTCTTTGTGATTAGAAAAGGTGCTATATAAGTACAGGCCCTTATCCCTCACTTATCTTACTTTGGATGCTGGTCCATGATTCAACAATAAGAAAGAGACTGGGCAAAAACGGCATCTGTGGGAGAGTTCCAAGACAAACACCACTGCTGACCAGAAAGAACACAAAGGCTCATCTCACACTTGCTAAGAAAAAAACAAAAAACAAAAAAAACATCTTTATGATCCTCAAGACTTTTAGGAAAATATTCTGTGGACAGATGAGACAAAGGCTGAACTTTTTTGAAGGTGTGTGTCCTATTACATCTGGCATAAAACTAACACAGCATTTCATAAAACGAACATCATATCAACAGTCAAAACATGGTGGTGGTAGCATGATGGCCTGGAGCTACTTTGCCGCTTCAGGACCTGGACGACTTGCTATAATTGATAGAACTATGAATTCTACTCTCTACCAGAAAATCCTGAAGGAGAATGTCCGGCCATCAGTTTGTGACCTCAAGCTCAAGCCCTCCAGTGTGGCTGAATTAAAATAATTCTGCAAAGACAGCGATGTAAAAAACTCATTGCCAGTTATCACAAATGTTTGTTTGCAGTTGTTGCCACCACGAGTGGCTCAACCAGTTATTAGGTTTAGGGGACAATTACTTTTTCACCTAGGGCCAGGTAGGTTTAGATGGCTTTTTTCCCTTAATAAATGAAATCATCATTTGCATGTATTTACTCAGGTTATATTTGTCTACTATCAAAATGTGTTTGATGATATTTATGTGTGGAAAAATATGCATCATCATCATAGCAGTCTGTCACAGGCGACAATGACTGTTTCATTTAGATCTGATCAGATTCTTCCACGCAGCTCTGTCCTTTGACCTGCGCTGCCAGGAACTCCTGGCCTTGTTAACCCCGGCGATGTCCGAGCCGGTATGAGTTGCTTTCTGACTGACCATTTCATGAAACTGCTTGCAAAGTATTTGAGTGCCACTAGCTTCTGCTGGACTAGCGGCACATTCTTGGCAGATAGAGGTATTATCAGTGGCAAGGACAGGCCAAGACAAACTGTCTCCAGTATCTGCTGCAGTGACTGACCAGATGATAGGTTTGTTTATCTCTGCTCTTTGTGTAGTGCATGTCACGATGCACCGACTGGCAAAAGTCCACCACAGACCTTGCGACAGATGTGCTTATCTGCCAGGATATCCAGTCTCACCCCGTGTAACTGGGAGTGATCCACCACAGACCTGTGACAGATATTGTTTTTAGTTCTGCCAGGAAGGGGGCGAGCACATTTTCACGGCACTGTATAATTCTTATAAATGTACAAACTCCACATTTAAAAGTGTCAAAGCTAGGGGATATTCTTAAAATGGTCATTTCTGACCGGTCTGGCAGTGAGCACAGCAGCTCAACCCGAACCTTCTGTTTGTGAGAGGCACTAATCACAATAAATGTGGCTTCATATCAGAGCAGCCTAAATGTTAGAGTAGTTAAAATTACTTGCTTTAAACAGTGGATGAACTGAGTGGAAGCACTAAGGCAAAGTATAAAATCATTTAAGATTGTATTATTTAGGATGATTTGTAACTGTAAATGTGTTTCTCATGTACATATTGAAATAACTAATGCAGTTGAAGGACAGTTTCCATGAGCTGTGCTGTATAAGCACAGTTGTTTGCCTGCTAATAATCACTTTGGGAACTTAGAGAGGGCCGGGAGAGTTAAGACTGGCACGCTGACAGAGATTGTTCCTAACAGCACACAGCAAGGCCTTTTGTTTTCCATTCCTCTTTCTGTCTTCCAGTTCTAGATCAGAGTGGAATGGTGGAGACTTAGGGAATACTCTGCTCTTAGCACTTACATGATGTAGACCCCGGTGGAGGGTCAGAGGCCAAGGGTTTCTCCCCAGCACCACCATGTTCAAAACTACTCCACCACACAACTCCTGGAGGGGGAGGGAAGAACAAACACATGGAAACTCATTTGGCATGGATATAAAAAACACTTTGAGATGCCAGTTTCAATTTGCATGCATAGTCCGAGACATAGTCAGGGACAGAGAACCTGGCCTGGTCCTTGTGGTGGTACAGTTACATTCACACAGAGCCATCTATTCCCCAGATGAATATAATTACCTATTTCATCTGACAGGCACACAGCAGACCCTGTTGAGTCGCTGTGAGGTTTGACCCATACTTCTAAAATCAGACCCTAAATATGCACGCAATCAAGACTAAATCCCACAATTTTTGCTGAAGGGTACATCGAGACAAAGTCCAGGGATAACCAATTGTAGAATACCAAGGGGCACTGGAAGGCTTGGCAGGCAATCGGAGAATCCTTTTCATCTCCAAAACAACAGCAATTGAAATCCAGACTGCAGATGTTTCAGCCAGAATGCCAGTGTCAAGGTCCGACAGTTTCATCCACAGTTTGATGATGAATGTCTTCATAAAGTTGGGGGTCCCAGCATTCCACAATCACATCTGAGACTTCTGCTGCCACTAGTTTATTTAGTACAATTAGCTTTCAGCCTTAGACTTGAACTGCACCACACTGCCTCCTTTTTAATGGTGGAGGAGGTTGTGTGTGAGTGACTGCTCAGGCAGTCTATCAATTGCAGTGGTCTAAGATGACAGAGATGAGGTGAGACGGCTGGACTTCAAAGTGGCTTTTGGAGCTGCTGACTCTGTTCTCCCTCTTTCCGTCTTCCTCTCCTTTGGCTTGCTGGCTCTGGAGCATAAATAAAGCTCTTTAATGGCTCTGTAAGCTGCATTTTGCTGTCAGCATCTTTAGCAATTACTGTATCACTGCCAAGCACTTTGAGCTCCAGAGCACTGAGCCACCTTCCCCGCAGATGTCAACTGAATAAAATAAACAGGATTATTGAGCGTCTGCAGTTGATACACATCATCCTATTGGTATCCCATAAAAGGTGGCCCACTGGTGTAAATGTGACATACTAAGAATTATTTATGTTGACTGAAAATCTGCTTGTTCAAAGGCAGCAGTGACCTTCCTTTCATAAAAAAAAATGCTCAGGCTTATAAGTTTGGAAATAGGAGACACAGGCCAGCAAAGGACACATCTGACTTCATACAGTTCCCCAAATTATCTTCCTGCCAACGAATCTGGCCGGGGTCTCATTCTTTCAAAGGAATGGCTATGGAGAGAAATCCCTCTGTGGAACATTACACACTTTGTACCCAGAAACCAAGACAATGTGCTCAGACACTGTGTGCTTGTTTATAAAATGGTTCCAGTAAGTGCTCAAAAGAGCCCAGGCTAAAATACTGCATTTGTTAGAGAGCAGCTTCTACATGAGACCATAACATGGTATGTAAATGTGTGCGTTTTGTGTGTGCATGTGAACGTCTGGCCCACTGTTCTCGTCTGCATGACTCTGAGAGGTCAGAGGGGATAGCTGCGGAAAGCCAAGGGCTTAGGCATCAGGAAATTAAACATGAAATGAAAACAAGCTCAGTTTGAACATTCTCCCATCTCACTTTTCAATATCCCCACTTCCCCTCAGTGACTTAAAAGGGAGGAGAGTGACATGGAGAGAAGGGTTGGCCCTGGGGGAGGGGTGACAAAGGACAAAAGATGCTGAGCCACAAAATAGGAGTGGGAGTGCAACAATAAGGGGGGGGACTTCTTTAAAAGTTTTGCTGAAGCTGACAAAACTCATTCACATTGCAGTAAATTACATTATAGGAATATAGAACTTTGAAATATTTGTGATATTGGCAAAAATCAGAAAAAAAGGTCACTGAAAATAATTTTCTGTTCTCTGACTGTCATGATCTGGGCATGGTCTGGGGACCATGCTCACACTTTGTGTTAGTTTTGTGTTATTTTCTGTGTCTAGTATTATTATCTTGGTTTGTTTTGCATTATATCCCTGCCTTGTCTTTTGTCCTGATTCCTTGCTGCTCATTATTATTATTATTATTATTATTATTATTGTTGTTGTTGTTGTTGTTATTGTCAGTCATGCTCATGCCTCCCCTGGTCCTTTGTTCATGTCTCATGTTTACACTTTTGTCTCTGTCCCTCATGTCCCCTGTACCTGCTTAAATATCCTGTATAAAGTTGCACCTCTTAAAAATATCACCTCTTAAAAAAGTCTCTCCCTTGGATGAACAATCGTATCATGACTTTAAGAAGAGCCTGTCGTAAGGTGCAATGCCTTTTGAAATCAACAAAACTGGAGGTACATACTGTAGGCTTCACTTAAAGGAACTGAGAACTTCCCTAAATGATGTCTTGAAGAATGGTAGAACTGAATACTTTTCACAGCTCATATCTTCAAACAGGAAAAATCCTGAAGTCCTGTTTGACACCATCAGTTCTATTGTTTGTCCGGGGGTTGAATAATTTTGATTGCAACTGTACACCATCCAGGCACACCTCACTGAAGAACGTGCTAATCACCCGTTCGTTCCAGAGTGCAGATTGCGACACAGACCATTCATTGGTGTGTTGCAAGGTCAAGCTGCAGCTGAAGAAATTCCATCGTGCTAGACAGCCTGGAAAGGCATGGATTGACACCAGCAAGATGGCCCAACCAGAACTTGTTGAGCAGTTTGCCTCCACCTTTGAGAAGGAACTTGGTGTACCACAAGAAGGAGAATCTGCAAAGCAGAAGTGAGAAGAGCTGTGAAACACCATCCACCGCACAGCCTTGGTTACCTTTGGGAGGAAGACCTCGAAGTCACTGGACTGGTTTGATGCCAAGTTGACCGAGATGACCCCCGTCATTGAAGCCAAGCGCTCAGCACTTGCTGAGAACAAGAAGTACCCAAACGAGAAGAATCTCCAGATTCTCAGGGCTGCAAGAAGCAAAGTTCAGCAGACTGCTCGGCGCTGTGCCAACGAGTACTGGACTCAGCTCAGCCAAGACATTCAAACCGCTGCCATAACAGGGAACATCCTTGGTATGTACGATGGCATCAAGAAAGCACTTGGTCCGGCTCAGAGCAAGACGGCCCCCCTCAAATCCTCCACTGGGGAGATGATCACAGAAAAGAACAAGCAGATGGAGAGATGGGTAGAACACTACTCCGACCTCTACTCCAGACAGAACACCGTGACACCGTCAGCCCTTGATGCCATCGACTGCCTGCCATCCATGGACGAACTTGACGCCGAGCCAACCATCGACGAACTCAGCAAGGCCATTGATAGCTTGGCCGCTGGCAAGGCACCCGGCAACGACGGCATACCCCCCGACCTGATCAAGCACTGTAAGACCGCCCTACTGCTGCCATTGCATGACGTCCTCTGCCAGTGCTGGAAGGAAGGTGCCGTACCACAGGACATGAGGGATGCCAAGATCATCACCCTCTACAAAAACAAAGGGGAGAGAAGCGACTGCAACAACTACAGGGGCATCTCCCTCCTCAGTGTTGTTGGCAAAGTCTACGCACGAGTTGTTCTCGTTCGTCTACAGAAGCTTGCCGAACGTGTCTACCCCGAGTCTCAGTGTGGCTTCCGCGCTGAGCGATCGACGGTAGACATGATATTCTCCATCCGCCAACTCCAGGAGAAATGCAGAGAACAGAACATGCCCCTGTATGTCGCCTTCATTGACCTCACCAAAGCATTCGATCTGGTCAGCAGAGAGGGCCTTTTCAAGATCCTGCCAAAGATAGGATGCCCACCAAAGTTGCAAAGCCTCATCGAATCGTTTCACACCAACATGCAGGGGATAGTGCAGCACGACGGCAACGTCTCAGAGCCATTCAACATACGCAGCGGAGTGAAACAGGGCTGTGTACTTGCGCCAACCCTCTTTGGGATTTTCTTTGCTATGCTCCTGAGGCATGCCTTCAGCACAGCAACAGAGGGAATCTACCTGCACACAAGATCTGACGGCAGGCTTTTCAACCTCACCCGCCTGAAAGCCAGAACCAAAGTACACGAGGCTCTAATCAGAGACATGCTGTTCGCAGACGACGCTGCAGTCGCGACCCACACACAGCAGGAGCTTCAGACCCTGATGGACCGCTTCTCCCAGGCATGCAAAGACTTCGGGCTTACCATCAGCCTGAAGAAGACTAACGTCTTGATGCAAGGCACGGAAGCACCACCAACCATCACCATCGACGACTATGAGCTGGAGGTCGTGAATCAGTTCATGTACCTGGGGTCCACGATCAGCAACAACCTCTCCCTTGATACAGAGATCGACAAGAGGATTGGAAAATCAGCCTTCACACTCGCTCGCCTCACAACACGAGTGTGGGAGAATCCCAAACTCTCTGTCAAGACGAAGATGACAGTGTACAATGCCTGCGTCATCAGCACACTGCTCTATGGGAGTGAGACGTGGACAACATATGCCCGGCAGGAAAAGAGACTGAACTCCTTCCACTTGTGCTGCATTCGCCACATCCTGGACATATCCTGGCAGGACAAAGTGCCCAACACAGAAGTTCTGTCCCGCGCCGGCCTTCCCTCCATGTTCACTCTACTCAGGCAGCGCAGGCTCCGCTGGCTAGGCCACGTTCACCATATGGAGGATGGCAGAATCCCCAAAGATGTCCTCTATGGAGAACTGGCGACTGGCAGGAGAGACATTGGCCGCCCACAGCTGCGCTTTAGAGACGTCTGCAAGAGAGACATGAAGGCCCTGGAGATCAACACAGAGCACTGGGAGGACCTTGCAACGGACCGCTCCAAATGGAGAGGCACCCTGACCAGACAGCTCAAGGCGGGTGAAGAGAGACTGACTGCTGCAGCAGATGAAAAAAGGACCCGCAGGAAGAACCGCCACAGACCCAGCAGCACGGAGACCACCCACAAGTGCGACCTGTGTGACAGGGACTGCCATTCGCGCATCGGCATGTTCAGCCACAGGCGGTGCTGTTCCAGCAGAGTAGACGTTTAGGATTCTCTTCCATGGTCATCATAGACCGACGGAGGCCGACGACAATTTTTGTACACCATCCAATCAGGGTATTGGATTTTTGCTTACTTTGTGAATATTTAGCCTACTTTAATTAAGCCTTATTCATGTTGCATTTCCTCTCTAGTCCGCTTTGGTCTGCGTGCGCTTTGGATGAGCCTGGCATGCACGTGGCGCTATTCATGCTCACTTTTTTTAATCTACCCAGTGTTACGTATGGAAAACAGCAGTAAGATGGCGGCCTGGGAATGACCAGGGAAGAAGGGGGTTAGCGGCCCACCTTTCCGGTGGTGACACCACCCAGGGTATAAAGGCCACAGCCGGATGGGGCACGTCCTCTTTTGCTGTTGACGCCTGGACCGAGAGCGCTGTAGTCCACTGTTGTCCTTTTCGTAAGTTCTTTACTAAACACTGTAAACTGCCTTCCGCCCTGCTTCTCATTTCACCAATTATGGACACAACATTTGGTGACGAGGATAACACGGTTATGGAGCGTGCTGGAACCAGTTTTTGGCCATTCCTGGAGGCCCCTGGCGAGCCTCCCGTGCCTTAGCCTAGGTGGTATGCTGCATTTAGCAACTACTTGGTGGCCCTCAACCTCGGTGAGTTGAAGAAGCTGCGGGCTAGAGCAATATTAGTCCATAATTTGGGCATGGAAAGGCAGAGGATCCTGGAAACATTGGGGGGGGGGCTGAGAGCTTTGAGGAGGTAGTAGAACTAATGGCACGATATTTTTGCGCGCCGGACAACGTCATCGTTCAGCGTATCCAGTTTTGGCAGTGCCGCCAGAGGACGGGAAAGTCAGTGAAGAGGTTTGTGGCAGACCTACACCAACTGGCGGCGGATTGCAGATTTGGGGCTCTACAGGATGAAATGGTCCGGGATCAGCTGGCAGAACATGTTCGCTGCCCTGCTGCCCGGTCATGGCTCCTGACCTACTCGGGCAAACTGACTCTAGCCACTGCTATTGAGATTGTTCAGTAGTTTGAGGTGGTTGAAGTATTAGCGAAGGACCTCAATAGAGAGTCCTCCTTTCCTACATTGAATGAGCCTCAACTAAAGGCGCTGACAGTGGACCTTAAAGTGGAAGACGACGTTAAGGATGAAGAATACGCCTCCGTTGTCAAAATAAGGTCTACCCCGGGAACACCGAGAAGTTATGGCCGTGGGGCTGCTAGGCATAGGTACAAGTCCAGAGAGTGTCCGGCGAAAGGTAAGCGCTGTGGGAAATGTGGTCTGCTGCACCATTTCACGCAGTCCTGTAGGAACTTTGAGCATGGGGAACGTGGACAGAGAGGGAGCTTCTCCAGGAAGACCCCCACTGTTGTGCATACGGTAGCACCGGAGTCGGACGGCCGTATCTACTGCATGGTATCTCTGGACGGAGTCGGGGGATTGCCGTATTGGGGTTCATTGAAGTAATGGCACAGTACAAGTTGCGGAGCATGACGGATGTCCAGGTGGTGGTGACTGCTACGGGATCCAACATTATGGGATGCAATACGTTATACGGCTTGGGCTTCTCCATCGCCAGTGACACAGGAGAGGAGTGATTGGGTGGCGGTTTGTGGAACCGACCCCTGCGGGATGTGGATGATGATGCGGTATGGGACACCGATTGGTCCGGATTGGGAGAAGACAGCAAGGAGGACCATCACGGGGCGCCTCCCCGGGATGGACCCGATGCCAGAGCCCAAGCTATCCTGGGTGTGGGAGCTGGGCGGCACGATGGGGCCCCCAGGTCAGTAGGCGGGACCGGGATATCAGCGCTGAACAGCACCGGGGCTAGACCGACAGGAGCGCGTTTAAAATGCACCAGAAGACAGCCTTCAAAAAGGGCTTCAGGCTGGGCAGGTAAACGGGCCAGATCCGAATGGGAAGCACCCCCATGACAGAAGGATCCGAGAAGACTTATTAGAGCTCCCTTGGGTATTAGTGATATGGTTGGCCCTAGGGTTGAAGCTCGGTCGAGAGGGATCCACAGGCGTCGTGGGCAGTTTGATGACCAGGGGCGGGGCGGCTACAGGTGAAAGCGGCCTGGAGTGACGGCTATCTTCGCCTGTCAGACGAGGCGTGGAGGCACCCCAACGAGCTGTGTTGGGTGGTGGAGAAAAGGACATGGTGCAGCCCGTCATCAGAGACACGGAAACAGAAATATTCTGGCTGGGAACCACGAGATGGCAATCCTGGGTGGGTGGGGGATTCCATGGGGTGTGTAAAATGACTGTGGGTATGGTTGTTGATGTGATTTAAGTTTTAGGCCCTATGTCATTGCATGTATAGTTATGACTCTACTGGGTTTGTGCGCCGGGTGTATTTATTGAGGAAAGAAAACTGAAAAAAAAGAGAATTGTTTGAATTGGGTGTGTTATAGGTATATGAAAATCAAACTGTTTAAAGTGGATTTGTTAAGTTGAGTGTATTTTGGGAAAAAATGGAAAACGAGTAATAAGCAAAACAGAAAAGGAATGAAGGGAAGTAAATCATTGATTTGAGTAGAATATGGGAAGAATGTATGAGCTAAAAGAAAAAAAACACTGAGTTGCTTGTTTGTATAAAAAAAAGGAGTATTTTGGTATTTGGTGTATTATTAGTGGTGTTGTACGGCTCAGCCTGTTAAATGGTGATAATGTAAATTAGCGATGATTGTTTGACGTGCCCAACACTTGTATAGTGTGTGCCCAGGTATGGGGTGGGGGCCGCCAGTAGGGGATGTGTAGGTTGTGCATTTGAACTGTTTACTGTTTGTTACTTATTTTGAGTGGTCTTTGTGACTAGAAAAGCGCTATATAAGTGCAGGTTAGTTAGTTAGTTATTGTATGTATATAGGGTTCTGAGATTAGTTTTTTTTAAGACACGGCTATATTTTGGTTTGGACTGTTGGAACAAAGCGGCAGAGTGTGAGTCAGGTGTTAAATTTGGGTGGGTCGATCTGTTTGCCTGCAATTGTTTTTAAAGGGAGGGGAGGAATGTTACGTATGGAAAACAGCAGTAAGCTGGTGGCCTGGGAATGACCGGGGAATAGAGGGGGTTGGCGGCCCACCTTTCCAGAGGTGACGCCAGCCAGGGTATAAAGGCCATGGCCGGAAGGGGCATGTCCTCTTTTGCCGTTGAAGCCTGGACCGATAGCGCTGTAGTCCACTGTTGTACTGTTTGTAAGTTCTTTAATAAACACTGTAAACTGCCTTCCACCCTGCTTCTCATTTCACCAATTATGAACACAACACCCAGGCCAAGCGGTTGACACATGCGCACAATCATTTGTAGTTTCACTCCCACCCGTTAGAAAGTGCCAACGCGCTTACGCACCAGGTGTTTCACCAACGAAGAAATGCTGCTTGCTTTCTGCTGCTTGACTTCCTGGTTTTCACTCCTTTTCCACGAAGATGCTGCTGCTGCGGAAGTATTTATGTATAATTCATGTGTGTTTATTCTCGTTTTCCACTTCCTCATTGTCTTCTTCATCTACTTTGTCTTGGTATGCTGTGCCGATATCGCCACCTCGTGAATTGGACGTTCAGTCTTGCACATGCGCTTTTCAACGTGTTCATGTTGTGTGCAGGCGGCGCGGTCACAAAATTTGGGCTGCACGTGGTCGTCCACGGTTGAGCACTGCGGACACTAGTGGAGTGGAGATGATGATGTAAATTTCGCCACACGAGGTTTCCGGTTACACGTATGCGGACAGCAGAAGTGCAGCATGAATCCAGCTTTAGGGGCTTTAATTGAAATTCAAGAGACCATGGGCCGTATTACAACAATGTGGTTAGTTAGTCAGTTGTCACTGACGCAGAACGCGTTTGAGTGTTTCCAAGTTCATTTCTTTATCACAACAGTGTAGAAACAAACTTTCTGCCGAGCGCATGAAACAAACAGGTCAGTCTAATTATTCAGAGGTGTGTTTTGGATAATCCAATCCAAAGTGTTCCTGCCCATCCCTTTAATGCAAAGAAGCACATTATCTAAAGTGAACTGTGATCATGATGGTTTAAGAGGGGTTTTGCACTGACCATAGCCCGTGTGTGTGTGAGCTAGAATGCATGCGATAGTAACGCTGCTTGGTAATAAGGAAGACATCAATGACAGTTGATGTCCAGTTAGTTAAGTTAGAGAGAACAAACGGGGAAAAATGCTGGGCTGAAAAATCAGTTGAATGGTTTAATGTGGTACGCACTTCATGTAGTGTAGAACTTCAGGAAAAGAGGATGATGCCTGTGCAAACTTTCATAAACTTTCATTAACGATGGTGTGGAAGTTACTCCCAGCCATGGGGAGATAGAGTGCTCCATCTCCTGTTGATTTTGAAGATCAAGGGTCCCCCCCATCTCGTGTGGGGGTCTGCCGAGGTTTGCGACTCTCTGTCCCAGTCTCTCCTGGGTGGGAGGGAAGGTAGAGATCTGGCGTGGCTTCCCATCAGTGGCCGACCCTTGCCACGAGGTGAGCCCACTCTTGGCAGCCTCTGCCAGGCGCTGATGGGTGGCAGTCGTGGAGCTTGCCGGGGTGGGCTGCCTTGGCCCGGCTGGAAACCCAGGGCGCGGGGCTGAGGTAGATGGGGACGCATCTCCTGTCTCTCTGGGGAGTTACAGTGAAAAGTGAAACGCTGCACACTCCTTGTTCTTTCATTCATTCCCCTAAAAATAAACGCATTAATCCCTAATAAGTCCATGATAAAAATGAAAATGTGAATGGAATAAAAATCACCAGACTGACCACCATGCACCGCACATCACACTCCCTACTCATTTATTTATCGCCCCCCCAAAAAAAATTCTACATTAATGCCTAATCTATAGACTCCAACGGTAAGTCCGCAATTAAAATAGAATAGGCTTTATTGTCATTGTACAGTTGTACAGTACAATGGAATTGTTGGTGCTCCACCAGGCTACTGTGCAAAGTAAAAGAGAAGGATTAGATAAAACATGGTTACAGAACACACGATTAAACACACGACTGAAATAAAAATGGCCCAGGATTATGGAAATATACACAGGTATGGTAGTGGCTTCAAGGATGGAACTATGTACATAGTCTCACCCAACGTACCGAGGATTCTTAGGCCCTCCATGCCGAGATGGTGGGTCAGAAGAGCTTGTCGTCGTCTCCCGTTGAGTCTGTTTAAGCCCAATGCCCTGATGTAATCCTCAAACGTGGCCGGCCACTTCGGCCACAAGATCACTGGCTCTCCCGCGTAGTCTAGAAATGGAATCAAGGGTTGAAGTAGCCCATACACTCCCATATTTTCGGTATTACCTGCTTTTATTCTCGCCGCCAAATGTTACGTATAAAGGAAGGAGTCGGAGTCTCTCTCATGCAGCAAACCAACCACACACTTTATTAAGAGAACAGAACTGTTTATACAGTGGGCTGTGCCCGCCTGACGTCACACCAGGGGCGGATATGGCAGCACACACACACTACCACATTCACTACACCACAGGTGGTCCTGTCTGTTCTTCCTGAAGTCCAGTATAAGTTCTTTGTTTTTTTTGGACATTCAATTTCAGGTTGTTTGCTCGGCACCACAGCAGCAGATTCTCTACCTCTGCCCTGTATGCCTTCTCATCGTCATCAGTGATGAGCCCAACCAAGATGGTGTCGTCCGCATATTTCACGATGACGGTGGTCGGGTGGTTTAGAATACAGTCAGAGGTGTACAGGGAGTACAGTAGAGGGGGGAGCCAGTGCTGAGAGACAGTGTGGAGGAGTGGTGGGGGCCGAGTCTGACTGTTTGCGGGCGGTTGGTGAGAGTTTTTTTTTATCCAGGAGCAGGTGTGTGTATGTGTGTGTGTGTGTGTGGGGGGGGGGATCTGGAGGAGGAGCATTGGTTACGTGTAGAAGTGTACAAGTATAAGCTATCAACTGCAGCTCTGAGTAACATGTTAGTATGTATATATTTTAATCCAAACCATGACTTTCACGAAACCAAATAGAGTGCATTTTGTTCTTAAATTTAGCAGAACACCTTGCAAACTCCCAAACATCTGTCTCACAATGAGTTGATAATATTTTAAACAGGTTGTAATTCATTAGGAGCTGAAGCTGGAACAATAAGGACGTTTTTTGTTTTTCCTGTTCAAAGTTTTTTGCGTTGGGGTTTATATTTGGGTTCCTGTGAAGTTATGAGCTCATGTAACCACAGAGCCACCAAAGCAAAGACATGACAATCCTTAAACAATAATAGACTCTGAATCCTCAGAGGAAGCATGACAGACTCAGGGCCTCCCTCAAAACACATGATATAATTCAAAGGGCAGCAACCCTTCACCTTGACATTGGGGTTCAGCTTCAAACCACAGATATCAGCTTTCCCTCTTTGCAAGGGCCTGTCTTCTAATCTCCCCAGCTGACCTGAGGAATGTTTGAGTCACTTCTTCATGGCAGCATCTTACAAAAATACAGACGGAAGTATGTCTGTATGTATGCTTTTTTCATAAAAATGATCCATCTGTTAGGTTTAAGTATCGAGGAAATGACAGCAAATTGATGTCATTGAGTGACTCTGCTCAATTTGGTCACTAAACTTTACTGCATTTTGTCGTGACTGAGACAAATGTTGAGATACAGACAAGCTTTGAAGGAGATGAATAAAGGGAAATTGCATGTCAGGGACTGTGAAAACCACAAGCTGATTGGGCTGGGAATCAACCCACAATCCCAGTTCAGGCCGCTGTGTTGAGGCAGGATTGTGCTTACTTTTTTTCTTTGAAGACGCTTCAGCCTTTTCTCTTGGGACAATAAGATTCAGACAACCAACAAATAGATGCAGATAAACATGTGGAGGCTCACACAACCTCCTCTGCTGCTCTTTTCTTTTAAAGGGACATGTGAGAAATAAACAAGAGCGGGAATGCATCTTTTGAAAGTGGAAGAAATAAATTAGGTTAAAATGGCATACTGTACATGCAGAGCAAAAAAAAAGGTAAGAATATATCTTCAGCACTGTCTGCATTTATGCCGTTATCTATTTAGTCATTACCTGTCCTGCCGCTGGTTTGTTGGTTTGCCACAGCTAGGTGGCGTGTGAACACAGCAGTTTCTCTTCTCTCTTCATATTTTGTGCCATTTAGTGTTGTTTAAATTACACCTAAGCGTATGTTCATGCGTTTAATGTACATATATGATGCTGCGCACAAGCTACAGTCGCCACAGCCTTCTGGAGATAAGGAATATGACCAAACATTACATCTTGGATCAGAGCGTTAAGATGAGATAAGATAAGCCTTTATTAGTCCCACAATGGGGAAATTCCAGGATTGCAACAGCACAGGGATAGCAACACTCAGGGCAACAATCAGAAGGCAAGAAAAAACAAAAAACAAGAGCAGCTAATATACATGTGTACATATTACTATAAATATATATATATACACAGACACACAGTGCAGAGCATTGTAGCTGGATGGAATAAATATATAAGTATATAAACACACAGTGCAGAGCACTGTAGCTAGATGGAATAAATATGTAGATATATAAACACACACAGTATGGAGCATTGCAGCTAGATGGAATAAATATATAGATATATAAACACACCCAGTGCGGAGCATTGTAGCTAGATGGAATAAATATATAGATATATAAACACACCCAGTGCGGAGCATTGTAGCTAGATGGGATGAAACAGCACAACCGTCTACTTAGTTATCCTACATGGTATGATTATGTAACCATACATATTCTCACCCTCCATAGCGACTGGTATTTTCCTAGTTGTATGCCGGAGGGGACCATTGTGTAAGTCTATTGCATCTTTTGCATTCAAAACTATTAGGTTGTCACGTCTTTTTGCTATCTCTGCGAGCAGCCCTGCTTAGGTTGTACAGTCTGACAGCTGTTGGTAGGAAGGACCTGCGAAACCTCTCGGTTGTGCACCTGGGATGATGTAGTCCGCTGCTAAATGAGCTCCTCAGTGCATTCAGTATGTCCTGCATAGGGTGGAACTCGGACTCCAGCAGAGATGACAGTTTAGCCACCGTCCTTCTCTCTCCTATCTCCTCCACTGGGTTAAGGCGCCGCCCCAGGACAGAGCTAGCTTTCTTGATCAGTTTGCTCAGTCTCTTCCTATCGGCTGCGGTAATGCCACTGCCCCAGCAGACCACTCCAAAAGTGATGGCAGATGCCACCACCGTGTCATAGAATGTCTTCAGCAGCGCCCCTTGTACACCAAAAGACCTGAGTCTCCTCAGTAGAAACAGCCTGCGCTGTCCCTTCTTGTAGAGTGCGTCAGTATTGTGTGACCAGTCTAGTTTATTGTTCAGATGAGCACCCAGGTACTTGTAGGATGTCACCATCTCGATGTCTGTTCCCTGTATATTTACTGGTGCTGTGATGGGTTGTCCTTGCCTGCGGCAGTCCACCACCAGCTTCTTAGTTTTCCTCGCGTTGATCTGGAGGCAATTCCGATGGCACCAGTTCACGAAGTTCTGGATAAGCCCTCTGTACTCAGCTTCATCTCCATTGGAGATGAGGCCAACGATTGCAGAGTCATCAGAGAACTTCTGTAGATGGCAGTGTGTTGTGTTGTGTGAGAAGTCTGCAGTATAAAGGGTGAACAGGAAGGGAGCCAAAACCGTTCCCTGGGGGGCCCCCGTGCTACCAATGATCGTGTCGGACACACAGTCCCGGGCTCTCACAAACTGAGGCCGGTTCGTGAGGTAGTCCAGGATCCATGATGACAGGTGCTGGTCCACCCCTGCGCACAGCAGCTTGTCCTTCAGGATCATCGGTTGGATGGTGTTGAAAGCACTGGAGAAGTCAAAGAACATGATCCTCACCACATTCCCGGGCTTCTCCAGGTGGGACAGAGAACGGTGAAGGAGGAAGATCACCACATCCTCCACCCCAATGCCATGCTGGTAGGCAAACTGGAGTGGATCCATCGCTGGTCCCACCAGGGGTCGGAGGTGAGCAAGGAGCAGTCTCTCCAGGGTCTTCATCATGTGGGACGTCAAGGCCACCGGTCTGTAGTTGTTCAGGTCTTTGGGGTGGGAAGTTTTTGGTACAGGTACCACACAAGATGTTTTCCACAGCTGTGGTACCCTCCCCAGCTTCAGGCTCAGGTTGAAGATGTACGCCACAATCCCACACAGCTGGTCTGCACAGGACTCGAGGAGCTTTGCGCTGATGCCATCCGGTCCCGACACCTTCCTCGCCTTGATCTTCCTCAGCTCCGTCCTCACCTGGGTCTTGGTCAGGGTCAGGTTGGGGGGCTGTGTGTTGGGAGTGGGGGGTGTTGGTGGAGTGGGAAGTGGGCAGCAGGACTCGATGTCTTTAGAGGCAGCAGTGGTTGTTGTGCAGTCAGGGGGGAGGGCGGTTGGTCAAACCTATTGAAAACAGATTCAGATTGTTCGCCCACTCCCTGCCCCCCGTGGCCTGGGGGGAGGTATTCTGGAGCCCAGAGATGGTTTTAAGGTTTCTCCAGACCCCGCTGATGTCGCTCTGTTGCAGCTTGTCCTCCATCTTCTTCCTGAAGCTGTCCTTGCTTCCTCTGATCTTTCTCCTCAGCTCCCTCTGTATGGACTTCAGCATCTCCCTGTTCCCTGAACTGAAGATCCTCTTCTTCTCTCTCAGAAGTGTTTTTATCTCAGGGTTGATCCAGGGTTTGTTGTTTGAGCAACACCGTATGGTCTTGGTGGGAATGGTTTTGTCCACACAGAAGCTGAGGTAGTCCGTGATGGTGTGAGTGAGGCCATCGATGTCCTCTCCATGTGGATCGCAGAGCTGCTCCCAGGCGGTGGTTTCAAAACAGCCCTTTAGAGTGTCCATTGCCTCCTCAGACCATAATTCCACTGTGCGCATGGCCGGAGGTCGTCTGTGCACTAGGGGTTTGTACACCGGCCGGAGATGAACCAAGTTGTGATCCGATCTCCCGAGTGGGGGGAGTTGTAATGAGGTGTACGCCTCCTTAGTGTTTGCGTAGAATAAGTCCAGTGTTTTATTGTCTCTAGTGTGGCATGTGACATACTGGGTAAATGTGGGTAGAATGGGAGATAGTGAAACATGGTTGAAATCGCCTGAGATGAGGAGAAGAGCATCTGGGTGTTCTGTCTGCAGCCTGCCGGTTACTGAATGGATGACGTCATGTGCTGTCCCAGCGTTCGCCGTCGGATTTGCATAAACAACAATGCAGATCACGTGTGAGTATTCCCTCGGGAGATATGTAGGCCGCATGCTAACAGCTAACAACTCAATTTCTTTGCTGCGGTGTCGTTGTTTAACAGTGATATGTCCCGGTCTGCACCAGTTGTTGTTAACATACATTATCACTCCACTGCCCCTTGCTTTGCCACTGTCTGGTGTTTGGTCTGCCCGTATCGTGTGGAAACCCTCCAGCTCAATGTTAGCATCTGCTGCTAGTTCAGTTAGCCACGTCTCGGAAAACAAAAGGAGAGAGCATTCCCGGTATATGCTATCGTAGCGGGAGATAGCCGCTAGCTCATCTACCTTTCCCAGTAACGACCGTACATTCCCCATGACAATAGATGGAAGGGAGGGTCTGTACCTTATATTTTTTGTCCTCTGCCTTACTCCAGCCCGGCAACCACGGCGTTTTCGCCTCAGTTCCCTCAGTATGTCGAGTTTTTCCGTTAGCACCGGTTGGCAGTTGAGTGCTAGCAGCTCTTCCCTGCTGTATCGTCTCCTGCTATAAACAGTGGCTCCGTCCACCGGCTCAGGAGACATTTGGGACGATCTGTGTGTCCGTGATATAAATTGTGATATCCTACCGTGTAGCAATGATCACACTTGAGTTATTTCTTTGGCTAACTCTGCCGTTTATTCTGCAACACACATAATGGACTGAACATGGATTCTGCGCGGGGTTTTCACACTCTTGTTCTAATATGTCCCCTTAATAGTAGTGCTGAACAATACAGGTAGTTCCCCCTAGAGGCATGTGCCAGTAATGTTTTGAATTAGACTTGCAGTCTACCACATCCCTCCCCTCTAGATTAAACTACTTTTAATTACACTAGCCAATTATGCTAGACATCCTGGAACTCCCATTTAACCCTAAACAATCACAGTTACTTTTAACTTCTTAAACACATGTGCCATACACATAATTTCTTTCTCTCTTTTTTTTTTTTTTTTACATGTATAACACACATAACAGTCTAACTGGGGATTTGGTTTGACTACCGCATCCCAGTGAGGTTCCAGGACGCATTCTTGTCCTGTGGCTGGGGAACTCACTACTGACTAAGTATAGTCCTTCAAGTAGTCTGGAGCTTTCCTAGCTCGCTGAGATCTTCTCACGGCGGGTGAGCCAACTGCAGGTGAAGACTCAGACTGCTCCACGGTTTCGGCTGCTGCAGTGCTGCCCGTAGAATCTGCAGAGACGGTTACCTCAGGTTTCACCTGAAGTGGTGGTTCATTGATGCTCTCCTCAGGATGGGTGTCAGACAACACCTCGGGTGCCATCGGCAGGGGAATGGAGCTCCTACCACGAACTTGGTCGATGTGTCGCCTCACCACTTGTCCATGACCTAATGTCACCTTGAATGACACAGGGCCTGTCTTTTCTGTTATTTCTCCTGGTACCCAGGCTGGTCCTGAGCCAAAGTTGCGGGTGTAGACCACGTCTCCTTCTCTCAGTATTCTCTCTCTAGCATGCATGTCATGATAACCTTTTTGTTTCTCTTGTTTATCATGCACTTTGTTTCTGAAGTCTGGATGTATTAAGTCAAATGTTGACCTCAACTTCCTTCCACACAACAGCTCAGCTGGTGACTTGCCAGTTGTAGATTGGGGTGTTATTCGATAGCTGAACAGAGCTCTCGACATTCGGGTTTCAATAGAGTCTCCTGTCATCTTTGTCATGAGTGACTTGAACGTCTGCACGGCCCTCTCGGCTAAGCCGTTAGAAGAAGGATGGTATGGCGCAGTCGTGATGTGACGTATGCCATTCTTTTCAGAAAACTCTTGGAACTGTTCACTCGTAAAACATGTACCGTTATCTGATACTATGATTTCAGGTAGCCCATGTTGGCTGAAACTCTTTCTAAGACATTCAATGGTAACAGTAGAAGTAGAGCTACTCACAGAATATGCATCGATCCACTTTGAGTATGCGTCAACTATGATCAGGAACATTCTTCCCATCCATGGACCTGCGTAGTCAATGTGAATTCTTCTCCATGGTTTATCTGGAACTTCCCAGGGATGTAGTGGGGCTGCTGGAGGACTGTTCCTGTTCTCCTGGCATGCCGCACATGACTTCACAAGCGCCTCCACCTCTGCATCCATGTTGGGCCACCACATGTAACTCCTCGCCAACGCTTTCATGCGAGTGATGCCAGGGTGTGCTTGGTGTAGTTGTTGCAGTAAGGCATTCCTACCAGGTGGTGGAACAACCACGCGTCCTCCCCACAGGATACAACCTTCCTGGGTGCTGAGCTCATCCTGTCGTCGGGCATAGGGAATGAACTCAGGACTGTTCATCTTCGGCCATCCTCTCAAGATGTATTCTCGCACTCTTGCTAGAACAGGGTCTTTGTCTGTCCACTTCTTTATTTGTTGTGCGTTCACCAGGGGCACGCCGATATCTTCAAACAATAGCACTCTCTCCTCCTCCTCAGGCGTGCTGTCTCTTCCTCCATCCAAGGGTAGCCTACTCATCGCGTCAGCATTCGTATGGTCCCGTCCGGCTTTGTAAACGATGGTGTACTCATACGCTGCTAATGTAACGGCCCATCTCTGAATTCTCTGAGATGTCATCTGGGGTATGGCTCTCATTTCACTGAACAGTGAAATTAGTGGCTTGTGGTCAGTCACTATAGCGAACTGTCTCCCGTACAGGTATTTGTGGAATTTTTTTACACCAAATACTACTGCAAGGCCCTCCTTGTCTAGCTGGGAGTAGTTTTTCTCAGCTGCACTAAGAGTTCTTGAGACGAACCCTATGGGTCTCTCTGAGCCATCCTCCATACGATGAGAGAGTACAGCACCCACACCGTAGGGTGATGCGTCACACGCCAGGATGAGTGGTTTGTTTGAATCATAGTGCACTAACACACTACAGGACTGAAGTAGCGCTTTGGACTCTTCAAACGCCTTCTGCTGCTTGACCCCCCATGACCATTTTTCTTCCTTCTTAAGTAAGGTATGTAGTGGTGCCAGCAGCGTGGAGAGCTTTGGGAGGAACCTATGGTAATAGTTCAACAAGCCCAGGTAGGCTTTTAACTCAGTAACATTTTGTGGCTCAGGCGCCTCCGCAATGGCTTCCACTTTGTCTGTTAGAGGGTGTAGACCACTGGCGTTGATCTTGTGGCCTAGGAACACCACCTCTTTTCCCATGAACTCACACTTGCTTCTTTTCAACCTCAGACCGCTTTTCTCCAACCGTTGAAGCACTTCCTTCAGCGTTTTCAGATGTTCTTGTTCATTTGGTCCTGTACAAAGGATGTCATCCAAATAAACGGCAACATTCGGAATTCCACCTAGGATGCCCTCCATAGTTCTCTGGAATATAGCAGGACTGGAAGCTACTCCAAATGGTAAGCGTGTGTAGGTATATAAGCCTTTGTGTGTATTGATGGTTACATACTTTCTTGATTCTTCTTCCAGGACTACTTGTTGGTAGGCGTGACTCATGTCTAATTTCGTGAAGTGTCGGCCGCCATTCAGCTGTGCGAAGAGGTCCTCCACTTTAGGAATTGGATACTGATCCACCCGTGATGCTCGATTGACAGTGAGTTTGTAATCTCCACATATTCTAATGGAGCCATCCGGCTTTCTCACTGGGACTATGGGCGCCGCCCATTCTGCAACCTGCACTGGCTCAATGATCTTGTCATCCAGCAGCCTCTGTAGCTCGCTTTCAACCAGTGGCTTGACTGCATAGGGTACCGGTCGGGGTTTGCAGAATCGTGGTTGGGCCTCCTTGTCCACATTAATCTTTGCAGTGACACCTTTTAGCTGTCCTAAGCTTTCTTTGAACACCTCAGCGTGTCTTTCGAGGATCTCCTCCAGCTGCAATTTGGGCTGAGATTCCACTTTATTCACCAACTGATCAATCATGGCCAGTTCTTGTAGCCAACTTCGCCCTAGTAGATTTGGTCCTTCGCTCCCAACTACTACTACAGGTAAGTCCTTTTCTTTGTTTTCGTGCTGCACCTTCACTTGTGCCATGCCTAGCACGTCTAGCTTCTCTCCTGTGTATGTTTTTAATTTTAATGAACAGGGATTTAATTCTGCTGTGTCTGTTTTCTTCCACAGTTGTGTATATTGCTGTTTACTTAATATGGTTACTCCACAGCCTGTATCAACTTCAAATGTTACTTTCATTCCATTAACATTCATGGTACGCGTGATGGGCGCTACCTTGGTCAGCTCCTCTGACGTGTTGTAAATTGTGTGAAAACCCATGTCTTCTGTATCACTTTCTCCCTCCCCTCTCAGTTGATTCGCTCGCTGTTCCTTTCCTGGGCCCTTGTTTTCATACTTTTGCCCATTAACTGTCGCTTTCAGCACCTGTGCGCTGTCCACCTTTATTCTACATGCTTTCTTAATGTGCCCTCGCTTGCCACAATTATGACACAGCTCAGTGGCAAATTTGCACTCGGCGGCATTGTGCTGGCCTTTGCAGCGATAACAACTGGGGAATTTGTGCTGAGTTATGTCAGTCGACACTTTGTGGACACCTACTTGGGTCTTAGGCACACGAACATGCGTTGCTGTGTCCTCTGTTAGCTTCCCTTGCATTTCTCTCACATCTTTAGATGCTGTTTCCATCGCTTGGCATAATTCCAAAGCCTTCACAAAAGTGAGTTTTGTTTCAAATAAAAGTCGCCGTTGCATTCGGTCATCATTCACTCCACACACAAGTCTGTCTCTTAACATTTCTTCCAATGAGTCTTTGTAATCACAGTGCAGTGCTAATTTCCTCAATTCTGCCACATACTCTGCTATGGACTCAGTGTTCCTCCTTATGCGTGAATTAAATTTGAATCGTTGCACGATTTCACTCGGTTTGGGGCTGAAGTGCTTCTGAAGCTCAGCAGTAAGCTGGTCGTACGTTTTATCTTTCGGTAATGCAGGGCTTATTAAATTTCTCAACAAACTGTAAGTAGTTGCACCAACTCCACTCAACAGTACAGCCTTCCTTTTGTCTGGCTCCTCAATATCATTAGCTTGGAAGAAAAAGTCCAACATTTCACTATATTCTTCCCATGACTGAGTCGAGTTATCAAAAGGGGTTACCGTTCCGATTACAGCCGCCATTGCTCGTCGTGGTGGGGAAACCTCGTTTTTCCTCCTCTGAACTTGCACTCGAACTACTGGAGTCACTTGAGTTCGCCACACTTGCAATGTTCTCTGTTTCTCGCCGCTGATTTTTTTCTTTTAATCCTCGTCGCCAATTGTGTGATATCCTACCGTGTAGCAATGATCACACTTGAGTTATTTCTTTGGCTAACTCTGCCGTTTATTCTGCAACACACATAATGGACTGAACATGGATTCTGCGCGGGGTTTTCACACTCTTGTTCTAATATGTCCCCTTAATAGTAGTGCTGAACAATACAGGTAGTTCCCCCTAGAGGCATGTGCCAGTAATGTTTTGAATTAGACTTGCAGTCTACCACAAAATGGAGTGAGAAAAAACCGGATCAAAAAGAGAGAGGAAGGGAAAGAAAAAAAAGACTCAGAATTGAGCCACTGTTGCAAAAGGTTACAGAGGAACTCCGTGGCCTAGGTCTTCTCCATCAGACCTCCACACCCCCGGACTCGACTGCTGTGTCTCATCCTAAATGGAGACGCTGTAGACGGTGTGAGTGGCGACAAAAGAGAGGTAAATGTGGAGGTATCCAAATAAAGTTAACCGCTAACCCACACAGACTCCCGATTGCTTCCCTCATTCTGGCCAATGTACGCTCACTAGACAACAAAATAGACCACATACAGCTCCTGAGAACTACGCAATGTGATGCGTGGCACTGCTGTCTTTTTATCTTTATGGAAACAAGGTTGAATGACAATATGGCAGACTCTGCCATTCAGTTAGCAGGGCTAAAATGCTATTGTAGCGACAGTGTTCACGGAAGGAGGGAAAACGCAAGGGGGCGGTGTGTGTGTTTACATCAGTGATGCTTGGTGCAGTGATGCAACCGTTGTACATAAACACTGTTCTCCATTGGTGGACTTTATGATCATCAAGTGCCGATCCTTTTACATTCCGAGAGAATTTTCATCTGTCCTACTAGCCGCCAAGTATGCCCCGCCCACCGGCATCGGCGAGAGGAGTAAAGTACTAAAAGAACTCTATCAATCCATCAGTGAGACACAAATGGCGCATCCAGACGGATTCCTCATCACAACAGGAGACTTCAACCATGCAGATTTAAAGGCCCTCCTACCAAATCTACACCAACATGTAGACTTCCCAACAAGAGGAGACAATTTGCTGGACCTGGTGTACACAACCAACAAGAAAACATACAGAGCCTCCCCCGTTCCCCACCTCGGTCTCTCTGATCACATCACCATCTTGTTAAGGCTGGCATACAAACCCAGAGTGAAAACAATCAGACCAACATAAAAAGCAGGTACGTACAGTGGGGTAAAAAAGTATTTAGTCAGCCACCAATTGGGCGAGTTCTCCCACTTAGAAGATGAGGTCTCCAATTTTCATCATAGGTATACCTCAACTATGAGAGACAAAATAAGAAAAAAAAAAAATCCAGAAAATCACCTTGAAGGATTTTTAATGAATTAATTGGTAAATTCCTCGGTAAAATAAGTATTTGGTCAATAACAAAAGTGCATCTCAATACTTTGTTATATACCCTTTGTTGGCAATGACAGAGGTCAAACGTTTTCTGTAAGTTTTCACAAGGTTTTCACACACTGTTGCTGGTATTTTGGCCCATTCCTCCATGCAGATCTCCTTAGAGCAGTGATGTTTTGGGGCTGTCGCTGGGCAACATGGACTTTCAACTCCCTCCAAAGATTTTCTATGGGGTTGAGATCTGGAGACTGGCTAGGCCACTCCAGGACCTTGAAATGCTTCTTACGAAGCCACTCCTTCGTTGCCCGGGCGGTGTGTTTGGGATCATTGTCATGCTAAAAGACCCAGCCACGTTTCATCTTCAATGCCCTTGCTGGTGGAAGGAGGTTTTCACTCAAAATATCATGATACATGGCCCCATTCATTCTTTCCTTTACACGGATCAGTCGTCCTGGTCCCTTTGCAAAAAACAGCCCCAAAGTATGATGTTTCCACCCTCATGCTTCACAGTAGGTATGGTGTTCTTTCTCCTCCAAACACGACAAGTTGAGTTTTTACCAAAAAGTTCTAATTTGGTTTCATCTGACCATATGACATTCTCCCAATCCTCTTCTGGATCATCCAAATGCTCTCTAGCAAACTTCAGGGGGGCCTGGATATGTACTGGCTTAAGCAGGGGGACACGTCTGGCACTGCAGGATTTGAGTCCCTGGCGACGTAGTGTGTTTCTGATGTAGCCTTTGTTACTTTGGTCCCAGCTCTCTGCAGGTCATTCACTAGGTCCCCCCATGTGGTTCTGGGATTTTTGCTCACCGTTCTCGTGATAATTTTGACCCCACGGGGTGAGAGCTTGCGTGCAGCCCCAGATCGAGGGAGATTATCAGTGGTCTTGTATGTCTTCCATTTTCTAATAATTGCTTCCACAGTTGATTTCTTCACACCAAGCTGCTTACCTATTGCAGATTCAGTCTTCCCAGCCTGGTGCAGGTCTACAGTTTTGTTTCTGGTGTCCTTTGACAGCTCTTTGGTCTTGGCCATAGTGGAGTTTGGAGTCTGACTGTTTGAGGTTGTGGACAGGTGTCTTTTATACTGATAACGAGTTCAAACAGGTGCCATTAATACAGGTAACGAGTGGAGAACAGAGGAGCCTCTTAAAGAAGAAGTTACAGGTCTGTGAGAGCCAGAAATCTTGCTTATTTGTAGGTGACCAAATACTTATTTTACTGAGGAATTTACCAATTAATTCATTAAAAATCCTTCAATGTGATTTTCTGGATTTTTTTTTCTCATTTTGTCTCTCATAGTTGAGGTATACCTATGATGAAAATTGGAGACCGCTCTCATCTTTTAAGTGGGAGAACTTGACCAATTGGTGGCTGACTAAATACTTTTTTGCCCCACTGTATGTGGCCAGAGGGGGCCTCTAATGCTCTGAAAGACTGCTTCACTACTACAGACTGGGACACTTTCAAGCACGCAGCCACTCACAATGGACACACAAACCTAGAGGGGTACACTGAGGTCACTCACTGTCACTCACTGCAAAGCCATCACTGTTCATGGCAACCAAAAGCCATGGATGGCAGCAGAGGTCCACAGGCTCCTGAGGGGTCGGGACATAGCCTTCAGGGCTGGCGACACTGCAGGATTAACAACAGCTAGGGCCAACCTGTCCCGTGGCATCAAGGAGGGAAAACGACAGTACAGCAAGAAAATATCCAGCCACTTCAGCAACACCAGAGATGCACATTCCCTCTGGTGTGGCATACAGACCCTCACTAACTACAAACCTCCACCTCAGACCTGTGCGAGTGACATCACATTGCTCAACAACCTAAATGACTTCTTCGGCTGTTTTGAAGCACAAAACAGCACATCATCACATAAGACCACTCCTCCTCCAGACGAGCAGACCATGAGTCTGGATCCGGCTAGCGTGAATAGGACCCTCTGCAGGATCAACCCACGCAAGGCAGCTGGTCCAGACAAGATACCGGGTCGTGTTCTGAAGGACTGTGCAGGGGAGCTCAAGTATGTCCTGGCCAACTTCGTCAACATCTCCCTGACTCAAGCTGTTGTCCCCACGTGTTTCAAAACTGCCACCATAATACCAGTCCCAAAGAAGCCTATCCCATCTAGCTACAATGATTACCGGCCCGTAGCACTGACCCCCAACATAATGAAGTGCTTCAAGCAGCTGGTCATGCAGAACATCAAGTCCATCCTCCCTGCCTCCCACGACCCATCTCAGTTTGCATACAGGTCAAACAGATCCACAGAGGATGCCATTGTTGCTGCTCCCCACCCAGCCCTCACCCACCTGGACTCAAAGAACTCCTACATGCAAATGCTGCTCTTGGACTTCAGTTCAGCATTCAACACAATCATCCCCCAGCACCTAATACAAAAACTCAGACACTTGGGACTCAAAACCTCTCTGTAACTGGGTGCTGGACTTTCTCACAGAGAGGCCACAGAATGTGTGGGTTGGCAGCAACACCTCCAAGACCATCACACTGAGCACAGGGGCCCCACAAGGGTGCGTGCTTAGCCTGCTGCTCTTCACCCTGCTGATCCATGACTGTGTACCAGCTTATAACACCAACCACATCATCAAGGTTGTGGATGACATGACGGTGGTGGGCCTTATCACCAACAACGAGGAGGCCAACTACAGAAATGAGGTGAGCCAACTGGTCAAGTGGTGTAAAGACAATAACCTCTTCCTGAACATAGGAAAAACCAAGGAGATTGTGGTTGACTTCAGGAGGGGACATACACAGCATCCGCCTCTGATCATTGATGGAGAAGCTGTGGAGAAGATGAGCAGCACCAAGTTCCTGGGGGTGCACATCTCTGAGGACCCTACCTGGTCCAACAACACTGCATCACTGGCCAAGAATGCTCAAACTCGCCTCCATTTCCTCCGCAAACTGAGGACAGCACAAGTCCCACCCCCCATGATGTGCTCATTCTACTGGGACACTGTTGAGAGCATCCTCACCAGCTGCATCATGGTGTGGTATGGAAGCTGCACCGCCTCCTGCCGGAAGACACTACAACATACAGTGAAAACAGCAAGCAAGATCATCTATCTCACCCGCAGAGCCATCAACATTGCAGGTGACACCTCCCACCCCTCACACTCCCTCTTCAGCCCCCTGCCCTCGGGGAAAGGGTACCGGAGCCTCTGGGCCCACTCCACAAGACTGCTAAACAGCTTTGTTCATCGGGCCATCAGGACCCTGAACTCTGTCCACCCCGGACCGTAAAGCACTCACTCGCACAATAACTACCTCAGCTGTTGGCACAGAAAGACTGGCACACCAGCAGTAATACATTTGCTGCTGTACGTCTCTGCACTTTACTGCAACCATTTGCACAAATGCCATATCTGCTGCTGTCTGTCATTGCAGTATTGATCATGTGCAGTCCTATCTGTCACTGTCTGCACCTACACTGCCGCATTGAACTTGGTACTACGAGTTATTACTGCTCTGCTTTTCTGTATATAAGACTGCTGGGTCTCATCATCTATCTTTATTTGCACTATGTGAGGTCTGGGTCTATCTTTTGTTGCCATCTGCACTACGGGTAGCATTACTGTGCACAGACTGCTGTTGTTTTTCCAGCCTTATTCCTTTTTCTTTTTTTATATTGTGCATGCACTGAAGAGAGAAAGAAACGCCATTTCAGTTCTTCTGTATGTCCTGTACGCATAGTAGTAGTGACAGACAAACAAACCAAAAAAGATTCAAAGATTTTATTTGTCTGTTATCAACATTACTCAAAAAGTTCTGAACAGATTTTGATGAAATTTTCAGTAAAGGTGTGTAATGGCATGGGGAACAGATGATTAGATTTGGGTGGTGATCCAGATCACGATCTGGATTCGGAATTTTTTGAAAATGATTTTATATATTACTAGAGGGCACTCAGAGAGCACATATCTCTGCCAAGGCTCCGTCTCTCCCTCCCTTTGACCATCCATACCGCCATCCATCTGTACATTGTGAGATAGGGCCTTGGCGGAGGTATGCACTCACAGATCACCCACAACATCTAATGAGTTCATCTTTGAGCCAAGAGCCACCTCTGGTGAAAATGTCATCCAAATCCATCTAGGAGTTTTTGCGTGATCCTGCTAACAGACAGAGAAACGGCAGCAAAAACAATATGACTACATTATAATAACAAGACTGTCATAATTGTATTGACCATACACTGGGCCTGGGCAATTCCACCTTAAATCAGCATCATGGTTTACTGAATGGTTTACTGAATCTTTCAGTAAAATCTTTTTTCATTTTTTCCCCCTCCTCTCTTCTCTCTTACAGTTTACTGACAAGGTTCTTAATTATTAAGCAATATTACACAACAGAGGGGAATCATATCACTGCGGTGCGTAGTAAACAAGCATAATAGAACAGGCCTATTGTGATTTTACAACAAAAAAAATAAATATTGTCCAGTGCTGAAGTTAATGTGTTTACATACCATGTGGGTCATGTGGCTGCAACGACATCCTTGTCTGCTGGCCGGAGTTCCATCCACATGCACTCCAAACCCCCGTCTTAAACCGCACACTTTTCTTGCTTTTTCTTGGCGCCTTCAGATGAAATAATGTCAATCATCACATATGGCTGGAGACTAGGAGTGGGCGATATGGCCTCAAAATGATATCACAATATTTCTGTGAATTTTCACGATGATATTCTTCACGATATCAGAATACAGTTTTTTTTCTTTTAAACTTATAAAGTACAGTTTCACAGGCCAGTGTTAATTATGTCAAAACAAAAACTCTTATTTCTCCAGTTTATAAAGAGCAGTTTAGAATGTGTTTCAAACTTTTTTATTTTGTATCAAATATTACCAGAAAATATAAACCACCACATCTTAAGTGCACTGAGGGGTGGACTGGGACAAAAATTCAGGCCAGGAATTTGACTTCATCCTAGGCCACCCTGTTGTCGGAAACGAGAAACCACCACAGTGTTAGTTGGCCAACATTTTAAATTAACAGGTATCAAACTAGTTATAAATGTAATCATAACCTTCGGCTGGGAGGAAAATTATAAATTTGGATTTTAATAGTCAGCTGATCTATTGATTATTAAAACAACTGATTGACTAATCGTAATTTTAATCTGGTGCTGCTTCTGATTTCTTCACCTTTTGTGAATAAAAACACAAGGTAAGAGACTTTAGGTAAAAAGTTACAATTCTGCATGAAAAAAGTCACAAATTTGTTACCAAAAATGTTCAAAATTTAAAAACAATATCTTTTTGAAAAGATGTTTAAAAAATGAGAAAATAAAGCAAATTTAGGAGAGAACGGTAACAAGCAGATGAGAGTAAAGTTGGTACTGCAGACTACATATAGCCCAAAGTTTTGAAAATTATAAAGGTTTTTCTTAAAACATCAGAATAGTCCTGAAAACATTGCCTTATACAGTAAATGTAAGAGCAATGTAGCCATGGTTAATGCAACCTATTTACTACAATTAAAAATGTAAACCCTAAAGTACAGTATAAGCAGCTACAGCAATAGAATATTCATCTCATATCTATGCTCTGGGGCATGAGGGGTTTTTGGTCATTTTAACATATTAAATTAATTTAGTATGTTATTTCACTGGGTCAGGAAGAGGGTCTAAAAGGGTCTAAATTAAACACAAATGGTCCCCTCCAGCATACAACTGGGACAATATCAGTCGCTACGGAGGGTGACAATATGTATGGGTACATATTCATACTATGGAGGATAACCAAGTAGACGGTTATGCTGTTTATTCCATCTTGCTACAATGCTCCGCACTTTGTATATATATTTATATATTTATGTGTACGTATGTATATCCGCTGCTCTTATTTATATTTTTCGTATCTTCTTAATTATTGCTCTGAGTGTTGCTATCCCTGTGCTGTTGCAATCCTGGAATTTCCCCATTGTGGGACTAATAAAGGCTTATCTTATCTTATCTTAAATAAAACGGGGAGGGAGCAGGCTTATTTAAAAGTATTATTTCATCATTTGGCCTACCTGTCAGCCGTTTCCCCTAAAACAAGACACTTCTGCAGGTAAATGACCGCTGCATCAGACCTCCCATCTCTATGTCTCTTAATTTACCCGCGTTAGAAATCTCCATTGTGTAGACAACTCCTGGGGCTGTTAATGGATTTTTTTTCTTTCAGTTGGTTGAATAAATCAATCTGGAGCAGCCACAAGGGAACGAAAATAAACCTCTGGACACTTCGGAGTCTGGACATCAACAACACTGCTTCAGGGTGAAGTAAAACTTTTCACTGAAGCCATGTTATTGATGTGTGGAAAAAAAATGTGGGCAGATTATTTGTTTTGCTGCACAGTTTTTTTTAAAAAAAAAGATAGCAGCAGTCTGAAATAGCCTTAAGATTAAATTACTTCCTCACAACTAGACGCAGACATTCCAAGCACAGAGCGCCACTTCCCGTGTCATGTTTGTTTTGTTGTTTCTATGGTAACGCGTAACTTCCGTTGGCAGTGTAATGGACCCCAAATATCGCAATATTGATTTTTACACTGGTATCAAAAATTATACCGGTATTATTGTGAACAATATGATATGGCACACCCCAAACGGAGACCACATTCATTTTCATTCCGAGCAGTTCGTTCCTGTACTCCTTGCATCTTCACTGTTACACCTGCCCCCCTCTTATTTACACTCGTGTTCTGTCTTGCTTCCACTAACTTTCATTCTTCTTCTCTCCAGAGCATATCTCTAAGTCTCCAGGTTCTCTTCCACCTGCTCACTACTCTCATTACAGATCACAATGCCATCTGCAAACATCATTGTCCATGGAGACTCCTGCCGGACCTCATTTGTTAGCCTGTCCATCATGATGACAAACAAGAAGGGGCTCAGAGCCGATCCCTGATGTAATCCCACCCCCACCCTGTCAATCCTACAGCACACCTCACCACCGCTGTCCTCATACATGTCCTGCACCACCCTCATATACTTCTCTGCCACTCCTGACTTCCTCATACAGTACCACACTTCTTCTCTTGGCACTCTATCATTTGCTTTCTCTAAATCCACAAAGACAGTGCAACTCCTTCTGACCTTCTCTATACTTCTCCATCAACACTCTTAGAGCAAACATTGGATCTGTAGTACTCTTTTTTTGGCATGAAGCCATACTACTACTCGCTGATTGTGACCTCTCTTCTTAACCTGGCTTCAACAACTCTTTCCATATCTTCATCGTGTGGCTGATCAACTTTATGCCTCTGTAGTTACAACAGCTCGTAGCACCCTTGTTCTTGAAAATTAATCCATAAAAAACAAACTGTAAGGTCCTCACCTCAGAATATTACTATATGTAGTCTCTTGAAGATGGTGAAGTTACCATCTTTTATGCCATTTCCCATTTCAAAAGTTCTCAAATCAAAGTACAGAAGTGGGTGGGGAATTGTTGACAGAACTAATAATAGCACTCCAATACAGGTGAATGGGGTACAAATCAAAGTTCATGGTTCACCTCTGTTTTGCCAATGCACATTTACAAGTTTTTAAAGTTGCAGTCATAGTCATAGTTTGCCAAGGGAGGATGAGGGTCTATTTTCAACAAACTACACCTCTCACCCTCTCCCATCTCACTGCATGCAGTTATTTACACAACCACTAGAAGTTACATTCTTAGAAAACACATAACTATAAAGTAAAGCTGTGGAAGGTAAAAATGTTTCATAGGTGTTTTCTGTTGGAGTACAGTTTTTAATGGATGGACAGAAAAAAGTTCCAGCGGCATTGTCTCAGGCTGCTACCTTTATGCTCACAGCATTCTTTCTTTTAGTACCCTCTTCCACCCTTTAGTCATGCTTTCACCTTTGCCTTCCACAGTTAAGAAGAAGTGGTCTAACGGACCCTGCACTTGGTCTGTCAGTGGGTTACTCAAAGTACCCCCCTCTGAAAAGAAAGTCCATCAAATAGGAGGGACTCACCCACGGAAACCTTTATCTGAAACAAACAACTATTAATCCTACAAATGAAAATATATACATGTGCTGTAAATATAAACATATTTCTTCTTGGTCAAAAGTTCAACATTTGTTTCATGGCTTATACGGAGGGATTCCCCACTGTATCCCATGGTGCTGACATATGGGAGAGAGCACACCTTTCTTAGAGTGATTTATGAACAGCTACAGGCCCAGATGTGGATCTGTCGACGCTGGCAGCCTGAAGGGAGGCAGACGCCCGTGTATCAAAGGGAGGAGCTGAAACGTGCAGCACCAAGGGAGACTGACCAGTTTTCACATCAATAGCTCAGTGTGGACAGCACTTTGAAGACACGTCTAGTCTTAAAACTAGGATCTGGGCTTTTATGTGCAGCAGATTTTATTTACTCCACTATCTTTATTGTATGCGGTTCAGTTACCTACGTTGTTTGAGGGAAAAAGGTTGACCCACTTTTCAGCAGGAAAAGAAAAGTACTTGGAGTTGCATCTAACACCAGCGCTATGAGAGCTATTGATATGTTTTATGACATCTTCAGTTTTGCTTGTCACTGACTCCTCCTTATTATGTGGTGTTCCTCTGATGGATTGTTGCAGGTGTGGTTCCAGAACCGGAGAGCCAAGTGGAGGAAGAGAGAGCGCTTTGGCCAGATGCAACAGGTTCGCACGCATTTTTCTACTGCTTACGAGCTGCCTCTACTCACTCGGCCTGAGAACTATGCACAGGTAAATTTTCTATAGTCCACACACTAAAAATTACAGGCAGTCATGACAGGAAAATGCTATGATAACATGCAGTTACTAAAAGAGCATATTTGGAATAACAGACTTATCACTATAGTCAATATCCTTGTCATTATACACTTATTTTGCTAGTTTTTAGTCTTTACTACTCCTAAGGACAGTTTTTTGCTCATAAGAAGCTCTTAAATGCTCCTTAAAGTTATAGTGCAGAAGATTTGCAAACTTTGTAAGTGAGTTAAGTGAAGAGCAGCCCCATTCACTCCATTCGTTTCTGAGAAACAGAGCTGCAGCTCACTTGGCAAACACAAGATGTCACTAAAATTCCCATTTCAAAAGTTTCATATAGTACCTTTAGTATTTATCATCCTGCCTTTGGCCGTCTCTTTCTGCTCTTTGGTATGGATGTAATCAGGACTTGACATTAACACCTGCCTACCCACCACTGGTGGGTATATTTCAGCTGTGGAGGGTAAGACAGTGACTCAGTGAGCCACTTTGGCGGGTTGTTGTTTTCTAAAATGACATCTAAATAATAAACTTATCACAAAGTGAGACTACAATACTACAACTCCCATTATCTGCACGCACAGAGTGTATTCTCATTGGTCCACTGTCAGCCAGCTTCAGCCCAGGATTCTGGCTTCGCAGGTCAGTTCATTTTCTTTCCAATCTGGAGAAACGACGATGAACAGACAGCAGCCACTCTCAGTGATCAGATCACAGGGACAACTGCCCCTGATCTCCTGTTGTCCCAGTGGTGAGAATAACCTGTGCTTCCCCCCACCCCCAAACATAAGCTCCTACCTCTGTGGTTAAATATTATTTTTAGAGCAAGAAGTTCCCATTTACTGTCCGCAATTGTGCAAATTTAAGTTTTCATGTTACAGAGAGAGAAAAAGTGATTCAACTTTATGTTGCTGTAAAGAGCAAATGAAGCTTCTTCTGAGGTAAACTTTTGTTTATCTGTGATTATCTATATCTGTGATTTGCAGCTATTTCGTGGAAATAAAACCTCTATGTATTTTTAATGTGCTGGTCCAGGGGTGTCAAATATGTGGCCCGTGGGCCAAAAACAGCCCGCCAGGGAGTCCAAGTTTTTCAGCAAATTTCTTTTTCTACTGATTAGAACTGTTCATGTAAATTTGAGACATTTTTCTCCTTAAGATAAGACTTTCTCATCGGTTTTCTTTTTCTTTTTTTTCTAGTGAAAACAGGTAGTGTCCATTTAGATTAAACCCATCAGCAATTACTAATGACATTGTGCAGCCCTGAAGTGGTGTCCCAATTCATAGGGGCATTTTTAAACCATACCCACTGGCCTTTGATTTCAAGGACCGAGGGGTGGGGCTAGGCAAAGTGGAAGAGGTACAAATGAAAATTGGGACAGACCCCAAATCTACCTGGACTTCACTCTCATATTGCAAATATTTTCCTCGACTGCTTTACAGTATTTACTCCTGTTAATAATTAAACAGTGTTTCTCTTTTTCTATTTTTATGTATGTATAAGGGTCATTTACATTTTAAAAGGTTGCAAATTTAGTTCAAGTAAAATTTAGCATGCGATAGTCAAATCTGATCATATTAAACAGTTTTTCAACCACAAGATTGTGGCTAGTGAAAAGGCTGAGTGGCTAGTGACTTTGGAAAATCACTAGCCACAATGGCCGGTGAGCAAAAAAGTTAATGTCAAGCCCTGGATGTAATGCATGGTGGAATTTTGGTGTTTCTACAAAACATCTGTTCAATGTGGCTGAAAGAAGTGCCTGGGTCAGAGTGTCAGAGTGAACAACTTTATAGGTCAAATGGCCATGGAAGCCAGCTAAGCCAACAGGATATACAGAACAAAGGGCACACACACTCATATTTTCATCTGACATGTACATTACTAAATATCCATCTTATGCCACTTTTGCTCTCCTCCAGATTCAGAACCCTTCGTGGATTGGGAGCAGCAGTGGAGCGTCTCCTGTGCCCGGTTGTGTTGTGCCTTGCGACTCTGTTCCTTCCTGCATGCCCCCTCATCCTCATGGTCCCGGAGGTGTCTCTGACTTCCTGGGTGTGCCCAGTCCAAGCAGCAGTCACATGGGACAGACGCATATGGGTAGCCTGTTTGGGGGTGCTGGGATTGGTGGGGGAATCAATGGTTATGACCTCAATGTTGACCCCGACCGCAAGTCCTCCAGCATAGCTGCACTGCGCATGAAGGCCAAGGAACATACTGCAGCCATTTCCTGGGCTACATGATTTTCTAACCCAATTCCAACTAGCCCCCATTGGGGCCCTTTTCTGGAGCAACCATCAGCAAGCACTATGGGGGAGGAAGGGGTTGTCCCACGAGCACTAATGATAACCCAGGTCAAATAAAGAGTAAGAGACTGTGGAGATAACAGAGGCCATTACTGTGGCAAGGCAAGTGAGACAATAGTGACTATGACAATCAGCAGATACAGAAAGTGATAGAACATAGGTGGTTATAGATGTAACAGTGATGAGGAGCCAACTTAAATGTTCTTGACTCCTTGATGTCTCAGGTCTGACTGTAATATGGTTTACACCCAAATAAACTGATCATGGGCCATACTGACGAAATGCTTCAGTACAAGTATAAACATCAAATTCAGCAACCAATTATCTGTTACACAGCTTCCTCCTCAACTGACATGAGCTTGATTCTGACTTGTTGGTCTCTTTATTAGATCATTGTATATTATCCATTCTGACACACATCATTTACCAATTTAGCGTAGACTTACAATTCTGACTGATGGTTTGTGAGGTTTCATGGTAAGTTGGGTTAGTTTGTGCTGCTGCAGAAAGACACAGGTATAATTCAACAAGTAAGTGTAACTGAGCAAGAACAGACACGGTATGCCAGTTTAGATTAGTTGGAGGGAAGGTACTGGATTGGTCGCAACTCATAATCAAACTGTCATTTCCCCTCCTAAAGCTGCCTCCCTTGGCTTCCCAAATAACACTCAGGTTACAGTTAACAGTGCCTTAACTGAGAGAACAGCAACAGCAATGTGTAGCAGCAACCTTCAACACCAACGTACCACACCAGCTTCAACCAGCAAGCAGCGAGAGTAGACGCACTCGATCAGTATCAAAGTGAACGTCCCTTGCATTGTAGATCACAGCGTATATACTGAATACATGTTCACGTGGGCCTTAAATCTGGGCTCAGCTGTGATTTTTGCTTTTGTTGCTTGCTTTCAAAATCTGTCACATGCCAAAGACTGCAGGCCAAATGACTAGCCCTAATCATCCAAAAAAGCTTTCTGTAATGTTGATGTAATGTGATGACACTAGAGGTGGATGCTCAAGAGTGTTGTGAGCATGTCCAGTGATTGCATGCAGGGCTATAAGTGTGTGTTACCCGGCTGGAAAAAGCTCGTCACCAGAGCTGGGCTCCAGGCTGGGACTACAGACAGGCTTTATTATTCTTCTGGATGATCTCTCTATGATGCCTGCTGGGCTACATATCTGCTTTCTTTCCCCGACCCAACAGGCCTCAAGTGTGCTATTGCCCAAATCCCAAAGATATTCAGTTAATTGTAACAAAAGATAAAAAGCAATTCCAGCATGATTTTACAGTGACTTAACTGATTAGCCGTTAGTGAATTAAGTTAAATGTAATTTTTTGCTGGCTCTTCTGTGCAACTTTATTCTTTAATGCACTGGTGCTCTTTATGTCATTTGGAATCAATGGATATCATACTAGAGTTCCAGCAACATCCACACAAAGAGCCCATCAGCCCCATCACAAAAAAGGACCAAATTCCAGACAGAAAAGTTAGTCTTGAGTTGGGCTAACTACACACACACACTTTTGGCTGCTCCCTATTCAGGGTTGCCGCAGGGGATCATGGGTCTGCATATTTGATTTGGAAAGGATTTTACACCGGATGTCCTTCCTGATGCAACCCTCCCCATTTACCCAGGCTTGGGACCAACACAAGGAGTGCACTGGTTTTGCAATTTCCCCTGTGGCTAGGCAACCAACTTTTCTTTCCACATTCAAGTCATGCTGAGCAGCAAGCTAAAAGGCAGAAAGTACCATTTTTATGGTCTTTGGTATGACTCAGTTGGGGCTTGAACCCACAACCCCACAACATCTGCCCCACAACCTCCCAGTTGTGGGGCAGATGCTCTACCTCTAGGCCACCACTCTGGTTTGAGTTGGGTTAACTGTCGTGTTTAAATTTTCCCGCAGATCTATCCAAACTTTGTGAATATTCATTAAAAAACAATAACTGAAAAAAAAGCCACTTGCATAGAACAACCATTACCCTGCAAAAAATGTTCAAATAAATGACAGTGACATTAATGACAATGGCCCATATTGCCACAGGAGTTTATAATGATGTTTCAGTGCTTTTGTTAATGACAGTCAAGAATCAGAGTTCCATGTCGATTCCCTCCATATGTTAGACTGTCTTTGAGCAAGATGGAGATTGCTCCTAAAACAAAGTGGCAGATCTGCCACAAATCCTGTATGTGTCACTAGGTAAATGAAAAATAAACTGTAAAGGGCTTTGCAGATCCAAAATAAGGTTAAAGAGTTCTATTCAAGTGCCAGCCATTAATTATTTTAGCTCACTGTTTCACCCTTTGTTAGCAGAGAAGAGGAAACCGGCAGTTGAAGAAAGTGGAGAAAGTGCACATACAATTACAGACTCTCTCTGTTATGCATTTAAGCATAAATATTAAAGCATATAATGTTTTTCAACACTAAAGTGCACATACACAAAATAAGCATTCATATAACATAAAAGCTCCTTTTCCTCAAAAAAATTCTCTTATTTCAGCCCAATGCCAAAACTATCACAGAAAGAAAAACAATAGAAAAAATAAATGCTTTAATCTCAACACACCAGTCATTGCAGGAGCGTATTCCTCCATGCTAAGCATTGCTGGTAACAGCCTCTTTACACAGCACAGACATCGTTGGGTGATTGCTGAAGGAAATATCTCACGGAGCGCTGAATATTGACGAAAATGCCGATTTTTGGATTTGCCAACTTTTCTGACGAATAGCAGCGAAAATTAAGTCAGTATCTCATGGAGCAGCAAATGCTGAGGAACGTTCAAGAATGCTTGGCTTTTTGGGTTCGCAAAAGGTTACAACAGTTCGTACACAGTTTTTAAGGTCACCAACAGTTTTGTTGTGAAGGGCCTTAAACTGTTGCTAATGTTCACTACTTGGCAAACCAAAAAGAACTTTAGCAACACAACAATTTGCAAATATTTGCAACTTCAAAAAATGCATTTGCCCCCCAAAATTTGAATGTTTTCAAAATTTTTGGTGACAAGAAAAACAGTTTGGGACTTTCAAAACTGTTTGCAAACTGTTTGGCAACCTTTTATGAAACCCCAAAATCACTACGTTTGCCACTCTGGGGGATATGGGGTGAGAGAACAAAAATTGGCCTGATCGCTGCACAATCTCCTAAAGCCTTGAAAAAGCCCTTTCTGTGTAAATATTTGGGAGATCCTTTTGTGTTTTGGACTGAGTCAAAAATTTGAGGAGACCATGGAGATCACTGGAAGATAACTGAGAATTCATTGAGAGATCTTGGTGATCACTGGGCAGTCAATGAAGAGATGTGGCCATTTTTTCCATTGTTCAGCCAGCTCCACTCCTGCGCAAAGGAGGTATTAGCAACAAGGAAAACAAATGTGCATACTTCAGTGTCTCTTAAACCTCTAGGAATGCTGCACCACCAATTCTTCTTTTGAGTACTTTAACAAGGAACTTGAGCTCCCAAGGATTCAAACCTTTTTTGAACTCTTGAATGTCATGGCTCAGATAGGTCTCAGAGGAAAAAGGCACAAGTACAGACAGAATAATTAAACACCACACAACACTGCTGACCACTGACACAACATGCTCAAAAATAAAACATTTGCTTTTTCCTTTTAGAACTGCATGGTTAAACAAGGTTTTAGCTCGAAGTTGTGAACTGCAGTATACTATAGATGACCAACAGTTGCATGTACGTACAGTGTTCAAAATCTTATTTTCAAAAACTTTAACTTGTAGAATTTCAAAATTTACTTTACAAAGGAGGTTGACAGAACATTAACAATAACTTCTATTAGTATTCAGCTCTCTCAGTCAGTAATAGATTGCTCAGATGAAGCTGTTTTTGTTAGCAGTGCAGACACTAGTTTATGACATGATTGCTTTGACACTTTTGCTTTTACTTCCTCAAACAAAATGGTTTATTGGTGGTTTTCAAACCAAAGTCAACAAAGGACAAGAACCTTGGTATTACTAAGTATTTCAAGTTAATGTAGAACACAGTAAAATAAAAACTATGCACTTCACGTGTGACTGAATTACTACTTTGTTGTGCTGACTATGCGCCGTGGGCCCTCCCTCATCTGCAGCTCCGTCCATGTTGATACTACTGAAATAAAGCGAATAAAATTCATGGTTGTAATGTCATATTGTGCGAATAGCAACAACATACAATATTTGGTGTTGTTCTTTTGTTTGTACATTTGTTTTCCTTATATGTAAAATATTGGTTCTCCAGAAATAAACCATTGAAGTATTACAGAAATATTGCAAAGAAATGTAAAATTATGTCTGATTATTCTGATGAGTTAATTGTTGAAATTGCTAATATTTCATATGGCTTTAAGCAACTTCTTGTATATTAATCAGCTATTTCTACTTTGGTTTGTGCCAATGTAATAAGTTATTGTACTTAACAGTGTTGGAAGAATGTTATCTAATATTATTTTGACAGCCATAGGGGTAAAAGTGTTCTTCCTAAAGCCAGTTGGTTGACTGGCTTTTGCTCCAAGAGTAAAATCTGCCTCCTAAACCCGTCCATATTCAGCACCATGAAATATATCATCAAGGTCTGCTCAGGTGCTTTGTACAGAAGTTAATTGCTGTTTTTGTTAATAATTGTTTCAAACTGATCTTGAAATAAATCAATTTTCAATGGTGATGAATGTGTGTATGGAATTTCTTCTTTAAAACCTTGAAAAGCAATTAATTAGGCTTAACTGACAGGGTAGACTGATGCTGGTTAAATCATGTAGAACCAGATGTAGAAGAAGGTGCTCAAAAAAAAAAAAAAAAAAAAAAGAGGCATTCCTAAATGCTGAAAAAAGTAAATTGATATATAGTAATGGAAAATTTTTACTGTACTTGGTTTGTTTATCTTTTTATTTAAAATATTTTACACTCATGGAGATATTTAATACCCCAAAAGGCCAATGAAAAAAAAATGGACAACTTCCACTGAAAATAAATATCTGTTCAAAATAAATCTTTGCAAAAATCTGAAAAAAGATTCTCTTTCAATAAAATATTAAACTTCCATTAAAATAAATAAATCTTTACAAAAAAGAAAATTAAAATGTCCATTCCTCTTGTCAGCAAAATGGCCCAAAATCATCCCCTCCTGTTAACCTGCCACCCTCCCATCTCCATAAACATTGCAAGGATAGTTTATACAGGGCAACGTAGCATATCAGAGAGCTAGCAGCAAATGTGCAACAAAAAGTCATGAAAATCTGAGAAAAAAGGTGCAAATTTTATAGAAACAAGTTGCAAATTTCTGAGCATATTGTTGCAAATTTGTGTGGATTGATCACAAAATATGGCAAATTTATAGGACAAAAGTATTACATTTATTACAAAAATAATAAATTTCCTAGGAAAAAGTTGCAAATTTATCAAAAAAGTTATAACTTTCCAAGAAAAACTAAAAACCTCACTAAATGGTGAGAAAATGTGACATTCAGGAGAGAAAAAGTATAAAAATGTTGTAGAAAAATGGAAATTTTTCTATTGTAATTTTGTTACTTTATTGTTATACATTTATGATTATTTTCTTGTAAATGTGGGGTTTTTTCCTGGAATTTGGAAGTGTCATAATGCTGCCTTCCAGGCAGTACAGGATAGCTGGAAGGAGGATCCAGGGCGCGGACTGAACTCCAGTGCAACACGTGGTTTGTTAGTAAACAAAACAAACTCAAGGAACAAAACGTAAAATAAATAAGTGCACGGGAGCGGAAAACAACACAGGGAAACTAAAACTGAACGACAATGATGCCAGACAGCACATGCACAAACTAACATAAATAGGGTAACTAATAACTGCAAACGTGAGACAGCTGGGGCAACAATCAACGGCTGAACAATGCACACATAAGGGAGAGTGGACACGGAAACATGAGGGACTGGAGACAATAGGTAGACAATTAGACCACAGGACCATAATAAAGACGCTAAAGACAAACAGGGGATGACAAAGCAGACCAGGGAAGACACAGCAGACAATAACTGTAGTAAATAACAATAATAATAATAATAATAATAATAATAATAATACACAGGGGTGTGGAGAGACTTGAATAACGAAACCGAATTGTCTTTCATTTCAGTTTATTCAAGAAATCATTCCACTGTCTGCTCTTATTCTTGAGCAGCGAACAAAGAGAGTGAACACACCAAAGTTCTCTCATTTAAACCTTCTCACATCAAACCATTTCCCTCACGGGGGAAATCACACATCTATATCAAAGTCTCTTTATTCACATTCATTAGCCTTTTATTTACATAACTCCCCCTTCTCTCTTCCCGAGCCTCAGTGGTCAGGAAGTCTTCTGTCCCCTGTCCTCCGCAGGGGGTCCAGGCTCTGTGGCTCCGCACCGCAGGGGGCTGGCTCTCCTTCATCGTGGTTAAATCACATATGCAGTGTCCAACATATACATGTCTCACAACACAGCCATATAACCCCCCCCCAAACGATGAAGAACAGACTAATTCCCAAAATTTAATAGCACCTTACTCACTACTGAATAATCAACACCAACATTCAGTCTGTGCGCCGCTTGGGCTTCAGCCGTCTGCCGAATCTGCTGTGCGTTGGCCCCGCCTTGCCTGCGGTGCTGTTCTGCTCCGGGTCTGTTGACTGAGGAAGAGAGTGGTTAATTGCCCTCTGCGGGGGCCTGCCTCGTCGAGGCGCCACCGCGACCGGTACAGACACGTCCTTCATGACAAAAGCAGGTTTTAGTCTGTCAATACTGACTGTCTCTTTTCTGTCCCCAAAATCTAGCACAAATTGCTTATCACCTGCCTCCAGCACTCGAAATGGCCCTTCGTAAGGTGGTTTGAGCGTTGCTTTAAGGGCTTCGCGCCTGACAAAAACGAAATCGGCATTTTTCAAAGCCTTGGGGACGAAAACTCGTGGAAAAGCGTGATGAACCGGACCCGGGAGCGTGTCTGCCCCCGTGCCAACTAACGGTCCCAGAGCAGAGAGAGGTGGGGGCTCTGGGTGCTCTGGTAAAAACTCGCCCGGCAGCCTCAGAGTTTGTGCGAATACCAGCTCCGCTGGGGAGGCGTCTAAGTCCTCTTTAGGCGCAGAACGCAACCCTAATAAAACCCAAGGGAGTTTATTTACCCAATCTGCATCCGTGAGCGACGCTCTGAGTGCTGCCTTCAAAGACCTATGAAAACGCTCGCATAAACCATTAGCCTGAGGGTGGTAAGCCGTAGTGCGGTGAATTTTGGCTCCTAAGCCGTTGGCCATCGCTGACCACAGCTCAGAGATGAATTGCGGTCCTCTATCGGACGTAATGTCCGACGGAACCCCGAAGCGCGCCACCCAAGCCGTTAAAAAAACGCGAGCCACCTCCGCGGCCGTGGTCGTCGCAAGTGGGACCACTTCCGGCCAACGTGTGGTGCGGTCCACCATTGTCAAAAGATACGTGAACCCCTGTGATGCCGGTAGGGGGCCCACAAGGTCGACGTGCACATGGTCGAACCTTCTGGCCGGAATGCGGAACGGTTCTAACGGGGCTCTTGTGTGCCTGTGAATTTTGGCCCGTTGACAGGAAATGCAGGTTTTTGCCCATTCCTTCACGTGCTTGCGCAGGCACGGCCAAACAAACTTTTCCGCCACTAGTTTCACCGACGCGCGCACCCCCGGGTGCGCCAGTGAGTGGACCGAGTCAAAAACACGGCGGCGCCACGTGGCCGGAACCACCGGACGCGGGCGCCCCGTCGACATGTCGCAGATCAGGGGGGGCATACCGGTTTGTAAACACTTGCTCTCCAGCCTCAACCCTGTTGGTCCAGACTGGAGCGCGCGCACGTCTGCGTCCGCCCCCTGGTCCGCTGCCATGGCTGCGTAATCTATACCCACGTGCACCGGGGCTGCGCGCGCCACCGTGCCGCTCTCCTGCGGCGCGGTCACGGTGGCCCGTTCTGCCTCTGCGCGTGTCGGGGTCGTGAACGCGCGTGAGAGACAATCCGCTACTACATTGAATTTGCCCGCGACGTGCCTAATGTCAGTGGTAAATTCCGAGATTGCGGCCAGCTGCCTCTGCTGCCTGCCGGACCACGGATCTGAAATTTTGGCCATGGCGTATGTGAGCGGCTTGTGGTCCACATAAGCGGTGAAGCACCGTCCTTCCAGCCAGAACTGGAAATGACGAATAGCCAAATGCAGCGCCAACAGTTCTCTGTCAAACGCGCTGTATTTTCGCTCAGCCGCGCTTAAAGATTTGCTAAAGAAAGCCAGAGGCTGCCAAACTCCGGCTACCTGTTGCTCAATAACGGCCCCTATGGCTAAATCTGAAGCGTCTGTCGTCAGCGCGATACGTGCTGCAGGGTCTGGGTGGGCCAGGAGCGCAGCGTCAGCCAAGGCTTTTTTAACCTCTGTGAACGCGCGCTCCCGCTCCGGGGACCATTCGACCGCCTGGGTCGGCTTTTGTTTTTTGAGCGCGGCATATAACGGTTGCATGATTTGAGCTGCGTGGGGCAGGAACCGGTTATAAAAATTCACCATCCCCAAGAATTCCTGTAGTGATTTGACCGTTTGTGGACGGGGAAAATCCGCTACCGCGCGTACTTTCTCTGGTAACGGAACCGCTCCCTCCGGGGAGACGCGGTGACCCAAAAAATCAATCCGCTCAACGCCGAACTGGCACTTGGCTGGGTTAACTATTAAGCCGTGCTCTCCCAGCCTCCTAAAAACTGCTGTGAGGTGCATTTCGTGTTCGTCCTCTGAAGTACTCGCGACCAAAATGTCGTCGAGGTACACAAACACGAAAGGGAGATCGCGTAACACGGCATCCATCATCCGCTGAAATGTTTGCGCCGCCCCTTTGAGACCAAACGGCATGCGTAAAAATTCGAAAAGTCCGAACGGGGTTATTACCGCTGTTTTAGGAATGTCCTCCGGTTGGACCGGGACTTGGTGATAGCCGCGAACTAGATCAATCTTTGAAAAAATGCGCGCCCCCGCCAGGTGCACCGAAAAATCCTGAATGTGCGGGATGGGATAACGATCGTGTGCCGTAGCGTTGTTTAGCCTGCGGTAATCCCCGCACGGTCTCCAGGAGCCATCGGCTTTCGGTACCATGTGCAGCGGCGAAGCCCACGGGCTCTTCGACCTACGAACGATGCCCAGCCTCTCCAGGCTGGCGAACTCCTCGCGCGCAATGGCGAGCTTAACTGCATCCAAGCGCCGAGCTTTTGCAAACACGGGAGGACCAGAAGTGGGGATGAAGTGTTTCACCCCGTGCTTCGCGACCGTCGCTGAAAAAGTGGGCACAGTGAGCGCTGGAAATTGGGTGAGGAGTGTGTGAAACTTACCACCTGCTGTAGCGACGTGGGTCTGTACTGGTGGCGGGGACACTCGAGCTGAACAGGGGAGAGAGTAAAAAGAGAGTGCATTTACCAGCCGTCTATTAGCAAGATCAACTAACAGATTGTGTGAACACAAAAAATCCGCGCCCAACATGTTGAAACTCACCGCCGCTACTACAAAAGTCCATTCATATGTGCGGCCATGTAAGCATAAAGGCAAGGTCCTTCTCCCGTAGGTGTTGATGTTCGAGCCATTTGCCGCTGTAGCTCCGTCACCGTGGGGTCCAGCTACCCGGTCCGCGTATGTTGGGGTGATGAAGCTCACTTGTGCTCCGGTGTCAATGAGGAACACTCGTCCGGAGCGCGCATCCGTGATGTAGAGCAGCTTGTTGCGTTCTCCGAGGGTCGAAGCTGCTAGCGACCCCCGGTCTTGCCGTTTCCCGAACTCCTGAAGATGCAGGGCGGCACACACCTGCGTGCCTTCTCTGCGAACCTCCGATGGTAAAAGCAGAGATCTTCTCCTCCGCTGTGTCGCGCCCGCGCCTCTGTCGCCGGGCTATTGGCTCCCCCTCGTCGCGGCCGTGTTGCCGCCATCGTCGGCCAGTCTGGTTCTGCCGCCTCTGGCTCCCCGCTGTCTCGGGCCGCTGCTGTGGTTGCTTGCCCGCCGCAGGCGTCCAGGATCCCGTCTGCCTCCTGGGCCAGCTCCCGGAACTCCTCCAGGGTGTGACACTTTTTGCCGGCCAGCTTGCTTCTCGCATGCGCCGGGAGGTTGGAGAGGAAGATGAACTGAAAAATGAAATCATCGTTGTCCAACCCTCTCAGCTGTATCATCTCCTCCATCAGGGCGCTCGGCCTGTGTCCACCTTGGTCTAGCAAAGACAGGATCCTCCTCGCCCTCACTTCAGCCGAGGGGGTGAAAAACTTGATGAGGGTGGATTTCAGCTTGCCGTACCTGTCGGTCGCGGGTGGCTGCTCCACCAAGCTTTGCACGCACCGAGCTGTGCTGTTGTCCAGTTTAGCGATGACATGGTGGAACTTAGTGTCATCCACCGTTACTCCTGCGAGCGCGAACTGCGACTCTGCTTGCAGAAACCACGACCGTGGGTTATCCTGCCAGAAATCAGGCAGCTTAACGGCCACTGCGCTCGCCAGCTCTGAGCGCTGTGAGTCCGGGACCCTGAGAATTTCTTCGTTCATTCTCAACGTCGTCAGTCACCAATGTGGAGAGACTTGAATAACGAAACCGAATTGTCTTTCATTTCAGTTTATTCAAGAAATCATTCCACTGTCTGCTCTTATTCTTGAGCAGCGAACAAAGAGAGTGAACACACCAAAGTTCTCTCATTTAAACCTTCTCACATCAAACCATTTCCCTCGCGGGGGAAATCACACATCTATATCAAAGTCTCTTTATTCACATTCATTAGCCTTTTATTTACATAACTCCCCCTTCTCTCTTCCCGAGCCTCAGTGGTCAGGAAGTCTTCTGTCCCCTGTCCTCCGCAGGGGGTCCAGGCTCTGTGGCTCCGCACCGCAGGGGGCTGGCTCTCCTTCATCGTGGTTAAATCACATATGCAGTGTCCAACATATACATGTCTCACAACACAGCCATAAGGGGCAGTATAATAATAAAAATTACAAAGGAACAAAAATGAACAAAAAGCGTGGACACAGTCCCAGACTGTGCCCAGAATCTGACATAATCCCCCCTGTAGACCCTCTTTGCATTTTGGTGTCCCATCCGTGGGACATTTTACATTGGCTGGACACTGGATAAAATGGTAAGGGATTTAAACCTAGAGCTGTAAATCAGGTATGCGTCTGTTAGCATATTACCAATTTTCTCCAAAGTTTTAGAAAAAAAAAAATGTTGCTACACAATTACTGGAGTATAAGAGTCTAATAATTACTTACATCCTCTCTATGACTTCTGATCAAATTATTCAGCTGAGAGTGCTAACTCGTACTTGATTGAACAAATTAAAAACAAAAAAGTCAATAGATCAAGGTCAGGTTGTGGGAGATGTTTTACTGGACCTAAAAATAAACTTTTGATGCAGTGAATCATTACATTTTAGTTACAAAAAAAATATTTGGATCAATTTTTTTTTAATGTGGCGATGCAATGTTTTAATTTTATCTGTGTGAGACAACAATGTGTAAATGTGAATAATGAAAGATCTTCTTTCTTAACCTCTTAAAATTCTAGTTTTCCACCCACAGAATGTTTCACATTGGTTGGAAATTGGGAGGAATGCTAAGGGGTTTTAAGGGGTGGATTCCAGACACCCCTAAACAAAAACAACAACAAAAACCCATAACACAAAAACAGGCGGGAGGAGGGGGACAAGGCACAGTGGGAACGCAAACATATCTCACAAAAAAAATGTCCAACAGGTAGTCTCTTAGAGTCCCAGGATAACTAGACTGGGGAGCACAGTGAATCGGGGGGCTGACCCGGCGAACATGACGGGCCCAGTAGTCTTCCAAAGTCTCTAGACCACTAGACTGGAATGCAGGACAGGTCGAGTAGCCTACCACTGTCCTTGGGCCACCAGATCATGGGACAAAGTGGTTCAGGGGGCCTACCAAAGTTCATGGGCCCCTAGACCACAGCACGGGACTTGGTTAGCACAAACTGAGGAGCCTTTTGCTCCAAACTCAGTGACTGCAGCGTACTGACCTCAGAAACAGCAGATGGAGGGCTCCTGACCTCTGGAGCGACAGGTGGAGGTCCCCTGACCTCTGGAAGAATGAACGGAGGTCCACTGACCTCTGGAGTGATGGGTGGAGGTCCCCCAACCTCTGGAATGGATGGTGCAGGAGCGTCCGGCCCTGACACCTGGAGAACCACCCCCACTGCAGTCACCTCAGATGGGGGAAAAAGGCAGGGTGAGGCGTCACCAAAATCACCAGGAGCTAGGCCAGTCTTAACTAGTATTGATGTTATAAAAGTTAAAAAAAAGAACTTGCCTGAGCTCCTAGTCCTCAGCTACTGGGGTGACCACCTCTGGATGAGCAGCAGGAACCGGAGCATGCACCTCGAGCAAAGCTAGAGCTGTGGTGTGCACCTCAGGGACTGCCAGAGCTGCTGCGTACACCTCAGGGAGGACTGAAGCTGGGATGTGCACCTCGGGGGCAGCTGGGACAGGCTTGTGCAACTTGAAGACTGCCGGAGCTGCAGCATGCACCTCAGGGAGGACTGGAGCTGGGATGTGTACCTTGTGGGCAGCTGGGACAGGCTCGTGCACCTTGGAGACTGCCAGAGCTGCAGCATGCACCTCAGGGGAAAACAGGGAGACCAGGGATGAAGACAGCACCAACACAGGGGTGACAGCAGAAACAGGTGGTAGGGGCTCCTGCCGAGACCCCTCACTTGGAACAAGACAAGATATATTATTAGTTGGTAACAAGAAATGCACCTGCCTATTTCCCTGTTCTGCTGTCGCTGCCAGAGAAGAGCCCAGAGCGGAGGCAGTGACTGCTGATAAGGAAGCAAGCATGGGCACCAGCATAGCACATGTGGGAGCAGGCACTGCAGGCAGAGGATGATGTGGAGGCGGCATTGCTGCTGTCACGGGAACCGGTGTAGTGGAGCTCTGCGGGGCTAGAGCAGAGTGAGAGGGAGTGGGTACCCTGAAGCACTGGAGCCAGGGGACGCTTCTTCATCAGCACAGGCAGTGGTGTTTGCAGTGAGATCTCCTCCAGCCCATGAAGTGACTGTGAACCTGGGGACAGACGGGCTGAGACTGGAGCGGGCACCGGAGGGCAAGGAGATGGTGTGCGTACCGGAGCATGGTGGGGTGAGGGAGACGCCGAAGCCAGGGGACGCTTCCTTGTTGGCACAGTCTTTGGTGTTCCAGGTACATACCCCACCATCTCACGGTACGTATGCCAGAGGTTCTGGATGGATAGAGCCCAAGCAGGTCAGGGTAGCTCTGCAAAATGGGGGTAGTTTTCATCACTGCTGCTGCAATGTCCAGAAACCCCAAGGTCTCCTCCGGTGTGTGAGAGGTGTGGGTGTCCTAGACACAGTCCTCGATAGTTTGAGCAGCCCACATCTCATCTGTGTCCAGCCCCAAACTCCTCAAGTTCAAGCTCATTGGGTCCTCAGATGCTGGCGTCATACTGTCATATTACTGCCTTCCAGGCAGAACAGGCTAGATGGAAGGAGGATCCAGGGCATGGACTGAACTCCAGTGTAACATGTGGTTTATAAATAAACAAAAACTCAAGGAACAAAATGTAAAAATAAATAAATAAGTGCATGGGGGGCAGAAAAAAGCACAGGGAAACTAAAAATTAACGATGATGCCAGAGACCACATGCACAAACTGTCATGATCAGGAGAGCGCGTGCCCTTCTCTCTTCCTGCGAGAGATTCCCCGGCTCCACAAGTAATCGTCATACCTGTGTGAGTGGACACACCTGCCGTCTCTGCCTTGCCAGCGCTCATAAGGACCAACCTGTGAATGCTTCAGCGCTGGCTCATTGGGTATACTGCCTTATCAACAAGCAAGTGTGTTTGTATTAATGCTTTGAGGATACAGTGTTTAATTCCTCTCCTTTTCCTCTTCTCAGGTTGCTGCCATCTGTGTGGTGCATCTCCGGGGATCGTTATGCGCTCACCTGCTCCATCATCCTCATCTCCGCTTCAGCTGCCTGTCTCCACCTGGTCAGCCACCTCACCCAGCTCCTCTCCTTCCCTACTCCCTGCCAGCCTCATCCCGCTGGTTCGTCTATTCCTGCTGGGTCTCTGTCGGGTTCTCTGTTCAGCTCCTGTAAGTGGTAATTTGTCTTTCACATTTCCCTCCCTCCCTCCTCCTAATAACCAGATCTCATCTCCTCCTTACAGGCTGAGTCCTCCTCTGGTGAGTGGCGTCTTTCCCCAACTGTGCTTACCCTTTTTGGATTGCTAAATTGTTTAAATATAGCCTCTCTGTGTCGTGTGTGTTTTCTCTGGTGTGGTACCCTGCACATGAGCTGACCATTCTTTCATCATGACAGAACGAGCCAGCCAGAACGTGAGCTAAGCGGGGGCTGCATCAGTGGAACACTCATATGGCTCATATGTCTCGTTCGGATCCTCCCTCTCCACCTGCTGCCCCTGTTTCTTCCACCATCGGCCGAACAACCTCTGTTCCCTCACCTGCCCCATACGCGGGAGAGGTGGGGAAATGTAAGGGATTCCTTTTTTTTTTTTTTTTTTTTTTTGTTACTTATTTGTACCCGTAGGTAGACATGGTTTGCAGTCTGGTGACAAGCCACTGGCTGCTGGTCGCTGCGTGCGCGAGCGCCCTAAACCTACATGTTTTTGGTATGCGGGAGGAAACCGGAGAAATCCCGGAGTAAACCCGCGCAACACGGGGAGAACATGCAAACTCCACACAGCTCACTGTTGGTCGGGGGCTGGGATCGAACCCACGATCTGATGATCCCCGCGATCCCCCGGCCGAGGGTAAAACTGTGCTGTTACAGTGCTAAACCACTGCGCCACCGTGCAGCCCCAAACTCCTCAAGTTCAAGCTCATTGGGTCCTCAGATGCTGGCGTCATACTGTCATATTACTGCCTTCCAGGCAGAACAGGCTAGATGGAAGGAGGATCCAGGGCATGGACTGAACTCCAGTGTAACATGTGGTTTATAAATTTTGTCATGTTTGTCCCCTTTGTCATGTTTGGCTTTATTTGGGCCAGGTGGGCAGGGAGTATCTGGACGATACACCCAAAATTCATTTCATGACCCTCCTGCTGCAAGATCGAGCCCTTAGTTGGGTTCAGTCCATCCTCGACAGTCCGGAGGGTCCTAGTTGTACATTTGATAGATTCATTGGTGAATTCTCCCGTGCATTTGACTGAACGGAGAGTGAGGGCAATATCATGAGCCATCTTATGTCTCTCCACCAGGGGAGCTGGGCTGCTGCCGACCTCTCTGTGGAGTTTCGGGTCATCGCGGCGGACTCAGGCTGCAATGACGTTGCGCTACACAGCATCTTCCTCCAGGGTTTAAATGCCAACCTCTCCAACGACCTGGTGGTTCATGCCGTTCCCTCCTCTCTGGATGATCTAATCGATCAGGCTGTCAGTTTCGACAACCGATACCACAAGTGCGCAAAGGAGCGCAAATCCTCCTCTCACCTGCCCGATGCGTGTGTGCCTTCCCTGGCTATGGACACAGGTGGAGCCGACTCTTCCTCTGAAGCGATGGTGCTCGGCTGGGCCCATCTGGCTCTGGAAGAGCACCAGCGATGGAGGAGAGCCGGCGCATACATGTACTGTGGCTCTGTAGAGCACAAGCTGAACAACTGCCACCTGAAGCCAAAAGATGTGGCCCGTCAGTAGCCATGGGGGGTCTGATGGGAGGGACTCTTATTCATCCCCTGGTAACTTTCCTATTTCGGCCCTCATCCAGCTGCCGGGGGTCGAGAGGAGGGTTATGGCTTTAATTGATTCAGGGGCGGAACAAAATTTCGTTTCTTTATGGCTTGTGCAGGAGATAGGCATTCCTGTCCCCAAATTATCCACTCCGTTAAACATCACGGCCTTGTCGGGCAGTAACTTTGCTTTTATTACCGAATGCACGGTGCCGATCCCTGTCCTCCTTTCTGGGAACCACTGGGAGATTATATCATTCTTGATTCTCCCAAATTCACCCTCCCTGGTGGTTCTGGGGTACCCTTGGCTCCGGAAGCACAACCCCATTGTTAATTGGGCATAAAACTCCATCTCTTCCTGGAGCTCCTTTTGTTTAGCATCTTGTCTCAGTTCAACAGAGTGTTCACCGTCCTTACCCATCTCATCCCCTCCGGTGGAGCCGCCAGACCTCAGCCTCGTACCCGAGGTCCATCATGACCTAGGGGAGGTCTTTAGCAAGTTGAGAGCACTCTCTTTACCTCCTCATCACTCGTATGACTGTGCCATCGATCTCCTTCCAAGTGCACAACTGCTGGTCCAGACAGCTCTATAGCATCTCCGGGCAGGAGAGGGAGGCGATGGAGAGTTATATAAAGGGCTCTTTGAACGCCGGCCTCATTCGGCCTTCTTTGGCTTCTCTTGGGGCAGGGTTTTTTTTTGTCGGAAAGAAGGACGGATCTCTGCGTCCGTGTATTGATTACCAGGAATTGAATGCCATAACCGTCAAAGATAAATATCCTCTGCCCCAAATCAACTTGGCGTTGGAGCTCCTTCAGTACACATGGGTATTCTCCAAATTGGACCTATGCAATGCATACCATTTGGTCCATATTCACGAGGGGAACGAGTGGAAGACGGCCTTTAAAATACACTTGAGGCAATTTGAATACCTTGTGATGCCCTTTGGGCTCACAAACACCCCCGCCGTCTTCCAACATTTCATTAATGATGTCCTCCGTGATATGGTAAATCAATTTGTTTTTGTCTTCTTGGACAACATTTTGATCTTTTCCCACACGCCAGAGGAGCACACAGTCCATGTCAGGGCCATGTTACAGCGGCTCCTGGAAAATCAGCTCTTCGTGAAGGCCGAGAAATGTGAGTTCTCCACCCGCTCCACTTCCTTGCTGGGGTTTATTGTGGCTGAGGGGGAGCTGAGAGCTGACCCGGCCAAGTTGAAGACTGTGCTGGATTGGCCTACAGCCCATTCCCACAAGGAGCTTCAACGCTTCTTGGGGTTTGCAAACTTTTATTGCAGATTCATCAGGAATTACAGTGGAGTAGCACAGCCTCTCAAGCAGCTGACCTCGGTCAAGGTGCCTTTCCTCTGGTCCGAGGTAGCCGAGCAGGCCTTTTCTGAATTAAAGAGCCCGTTCTGTCATACCCCCATCTTGGCCCAGGTCGACCCTCAGCTCCAATTCATTGAGGAGGTGGACGCTTCTGATTCGGGGGTGGGTGCTGTCCTCTCGCAGTGCTCGACCTCCGACCAGAAGCTCCACCCATGTGCGTATTTCGACAATTATGACATAGGGGATTTCCGACACGATTTCCGACACGGAATTACAACATAGGGGATTGAGAGCTCTTAGCCATTAAATTGGCCCTAGAGGAGTGGAAGCACTGGTTGGAGGGAGCGGTCCATCCCATCGTCGTGTGGACCGACCATAAAAATTTAGAGATTCTTCGGGCAGCCTGCAGACTTAACACCAGGCAGGCCCGCTGGGACTTATTTTTTCTTAGGTTCAATCTAACTATCACCTACAGGCCTGGTTCTCGTAACATCAAACCGGACGCTCTCTCCCACCAATTCAGTCCTAACCTTCCAGCCCCCTCGTCCCTCTCCCAACCTGTTGTGCCATCTTTGTGCATTCTTGGAGCCCTTACCTGGGAGATTGAGCAGAGGGTCCGGCAGGCCCAGTCCACAGAGCCCAGACCGGAAGGGGGACCAAGTGATCGTCTGTTTGTCCTGGCTAGCCTCCGCAGTGAGATCATCCGGTGGGGCCACTCCAGCCACTTTGCCTGCCACCCAGGGGTTTCCCGGACAACAAATTTGATCTAACGAGTGTTCAGGTGGCCCACCCTGTGGACGGACGTCCGGGCCTACGTGAAAGCATGTCAGGTGTGTGCCCGTAACAAATCAGACTCCTCACCTCCTGTCGGCCTGCTTCATCCACTCCCAGTTCCCAGCCAACCTTGGTCTCACATCGCCCTGGATTTTGTCACGGGACTTCGCCCCTCACGAGGTAACACTGTGATTCTTACCATAGTAGACCGCTTCTCCAAGGCAACCCATCTGGTGCTCCTCCCCAAACTATCCTCCACCTCTGAGACCGCTGACCTGCTGACTACACATGCCATCCAGGGTCCACAATTCACCTCTCTCGTTTGGAAGTTTTTCTGTCGATCATTGGGCACCACGGTCAGCCTCACATCCGGATACCATCCACAGAGCAATGGGCAGGCTGAGCACACCAACCAGTCTCTGGAGGCAACTCTCAGATGCGTGGCATCCTGTAATCCCTCCACATGGAGCACCCATCTGACCTGGGTGTAGTATGCCCACAACTCGGCAGTCTCTTCTGCCACAGGACTCATGCCTTTCAAGGCCTCCATGGGGTATCCCCCTCACTGTTGCCCATGGTGGAGAGGGAAGTCGCCGTGCCATTCGTGGGGGCCCATGCCCGCTGCTGCCGTCGGCTCTGGAGGGCCACCTGAGCTGCCGTCCTCCGCTCTACGGAGCGGAATCGCCAGTATGCAGACCACAAGTGGGTCCCAGCACCCAAGTATACAGTCGGGCAGCGCGTGTAGCTTTCAGCGGACTAGATACCCTTGAAGACGGAGTTTAGAAAGTTATCACCTCACTTCTTGGGCCCGTTTACCATCTCCCAGATTGTCAATGACGTAACGGTCTGCATGGAGCTTCCACGGATGCTTCGCATCCACCCGATGTTCCATGTCTCTAAAATCAAACCCCTCTCCACCAGCCCATTCCGTCTCCCCCTGAAGCCCTCCCCCCCAGCTCCTTGATCGCCAAACCACCTACACCGTTCAGAGGATTCTGGACGTTTGCCATTGGGGCCGGGGCCTGCAATACCTGGTCCACTGGAAGGGCTACGGCCCCGAAGAAAGGTCATGGATCCTTGGGTCCTATTTCCACGATAAAGGGATAGTCCAGGCCTTTCACAAAGCCCATCCCAACAAACAAAAGTTTAAAAAAAGCTCTTCAGAAGGGCATTTCAGAGGGCAAAGGGGCAGGTGCTAGAGCACCAACTGGAGTCTGTGCACATGCCTGCCCTATGATAAAGAATTTAATAATGTAAAGCATTACTAAAAGGTTTACTCGCCAGCTAAACACTTCCATTTTTCACATATCTTAAATGATTTTTGTAAGCAGAAATTAATGTTTTTTTAATGATTAAAAACCTCCCTAAAATATATATACAAATATTTTTGCATAAAAAGGATTGTAAGGAGGAAGTTGATATGCAACATTTAAGATATATAAAATGTGGTAAGTTTTGGATAAATTAGAACAGACATATACGTGCCCATAGTGCGTTTCCTGATTAAATAATCTGCCTCAAAAAGCAATGCTATATGTTGTCTCTGAATTAGCCATGTATGCAGTATGTGCTAATGAGAAAAATGCAGGTTTTTGTTTTGATCACAATAGTGAGGTTATGTACTATATACACTACAAAACAGGACCAATGAGACCAAATTACACATATGTGTTGTGGACAAAGCGATGATATGCGATCCCTTTTTTCCCCTCGCATCAGCAGCTTCCAGATGGGATGCTCTGCCAGAGCCATTAGGCTGAAAGTTAAGCCTAATAGTTTGAATGTTCCTGAATGCCTTCAGGTGGTTTTTGGCTAACAAAGTAGCTTTAGCCAGGAGGAGAGAAAGATGAGATGCAATATAGCATAAAATATCATTTCACACACATGTTCTATGTTTTAGTGATAGAAACCCAATCACGCAACAACAAAAAAAAAGCTTTTATAAGTGCTTCAAAATGTCTTTCCAACACACATACACCCACATATCTAGGCCTGTAACCAATCTACTCTTTATTTGGAAGATTTTTCCACAGAAGGAACAACAACATAGGATGACTCTCATCTAAGACAAAGAAGAATGCATGGTCAGAAGTGGAGAAGAAAACAAAACAAAGCCTGTGCATGTTCATATAATGCCATTATTGTGTTCTTTACCAGGAAAAAATGATGATGTGCACCAACCTCTGCACAATGATTTCCAGAATTGTGCAAGAGTTAAACTCACTGCTTAACAATGGCAAAGCAAAGAAAATACCTAACAATCCTTTTGTGCTTGTGGAGGTAGAGGAGATCATCACCTAAGTGTGTAATGTAAAACAGGCTTGTGGAGATCAGCTGAAGAGTATGAGTATACTTTTAAATAATAATAAACTTAATCACAATAAATGAAGCTCCTCATTCAACTATTCACCCAAACTCTCATTGGTCATCCAACACAGGTTTACCCCTGGGAGGAAATTAGTGGAGAGACCAAGAACAAAATGACTTACCTCACAGTTAGGAAAAAAATAATTACACAAGCCCAATGAAATACTGTCACACATTCTACAGATGTCTTTGCAGATGTATTTGTCTCTTCTGCACCATAAAGCAGCATGAAAACCAAAAAACAAGAACAAAAGTTCTCAAAGCCTTAAATTAATTTTTACAATTAACAGCAATAGAGAGTTATGTGAAATTGTATAGTTGGCATAGGAAATAATCATGACCCCTTTAAAATAGTCATAATGTGTTGCTTTACAGCTTCACAGCAGCGGGTCAGGGAAAAAAAAAAAAAAAAGAAGAAACAACAAGAATCACAGAGTTGGACAAAGGAATGAATTGTAAACTCAGTCAGGTGTATCTAATCACCCTCTCAATGGCACATCTGTAATTTCACTGAGCATAAAAGAGCCAATTCTGGATCACTTCAGGCCATGGTAGTGCAACTGAAGCAAACAATCAACTATGGGTGGAAAAGCATTGTAAAAAAAACAATCTCCCCGATAAAGTTTTGGACAGTCACAAGTCAGGAGATGGATACAAAAAACTTAAAAGGCTTTATCAACCCCTAGAAGAACAGCATATTATTAAGGAGTAGAAGGTACATGTACATCTCAAAAAATTAGAATATCACGAAAAAGTTCAATATTTTTTGTCACTCATTTCAAAAAGTAAAACCCATATTTTATATAGATTCATTACACACAGAGTGATATATTTCAGTTTATTTTAATTTTGATGATTGTGGCTTACAGCCCATGAAAACCCCAAATTCAATTTCTCAAAAAAGTAGAATATTACATAAAATTAATTTTAAAAAAATAGTTTTTTAATACAAATGTGGACCGACTGAAAAGTATGTCCATGTACACACTTAATACTTGGTCAGGGCTCCTTTTGGATTAATTACTGTATCACTGTGGCGTGGCATGGAGGTGATCAGCCTGTGGCACTGCTGAGGTGTTATGAAGGTCCAGGTTGCTTTGATAGTGACCTTCAGCTCGTCTGCATTGTTGGGTCTGGTGTCTCTCATCTTCCTCTTGACAATACTCCGTAGATTCTCTATGGGGTTTAGGTCAGGAGAGTTTGCTGGCCAATCAAACACAATGATGTCATGGTCATTAAACCAGGTTTTGACACTTTAGGCAGTGTGTGTGTGTGTGTGTGTGTGTGTGTGTGTGTGTGTGTGTGTGTGTGTGTGTGTGTGTGTGTGTGTGTGTGTGTGTGTGTGGAGGGGGGGGGTGCCAAGTTCTGCTGGAAAATGAAATCAGCTTCTCCATAAAGCTTGTCAGCAGAGGGAAGCTTGAAGTGTTCTAAAATTTGCTGGTAGACGACTGCGCTGACTTTGGTCTTGATAAAACACAGTGGACAAGCACCAGCTGATGACATGGTTCTTAAAATCATCACTGAATGTGGAAACTTCACACTAAACCTCAAGCAACTTAGATTCTATGCTGCTCCACTCTCCAGACTCTGGGACTTTTATTTTTCCAAATGAAATCCAAAATTTACTTTTACTGTATCTGAACAGAGGTCATCTGCTGGTGTTTGTCCACTGTGTTTTATCAAGACCAAAGTCAGCGCAGTCGTCTACCAGGAAATTTAAGAATACTTCACGCTTCCCTCTGCTGACAAGCTTTATGGAGAAGCTGATTTCATTTTCCAGCAGGACTTGGCACCCCCCCACACTGCCAAAAGTATCAAAACCCAGTTTAATGACCATGGCATCACTGTGTTTGATTGGGCCGCAAACTCTCCTGACCTAAACCCCATAGAGAATCTATGGAGTATTGTCAAGAGGAAGATGAGAGACACCAGACCCAACAATGCAGACGAGCTGAAGGTCACTATCAAAGCAACCTGGACCTTCATAACACCTCAGCAGTACCACAGGCTGATCACCTCCATGCCATGCCACATTGATACAGTAATTAATCCAAAAGGAGCCCTGGCCAAGTATTGAGTGTGTACATGGACATACTTTTCAGTCGGCCAACATTTCTATTACAAAACTATTTTTTAAAATTAATTTTATGTAATATTCTAATTTTTTTGAGAAACTGAATTTGGGGTTTTCATGGGCTGTAAGCCATAATTATCAAAATTAAAGTAAATAAACACTTGAAATATATCACTTTCTGTGTAATGAATCTATATAATATATGGGTTTCACTTTCTGAAATGAGTGACAAAAAATATTGAACTTTTTCATGATATTCTAATTTTTTGAGATGTACCTGTATATGGTGCCGCTGAGACCCTCCCTGGATCAGGACATCCACCCAAACTGCATGAAAGCACAAGAAGGAAACTGGTCAGAGAGGCTACCAAGAGGCCTACAGCAACTCTGAAGCAGTTGCAGGAATTTATGACTAAGAGTGGTTAATATGTGCATGTGAAGACAATATCAGAAATTCTCCACAAATGTGGCCTATATGGGAGGCTTGCCCAAAAAAATCCACTACTCATGTGAAGGTCACATGCAGCTAAGTTAACCAATGGTTACTCATTAAATTTGACTGAACTGGAACGGCTCTGCAAAGAACAGTGAGTATACCATGTATTGCAAAGTCTAGATGTTCACAGTTGGTAGAGACGTATCCCAAAAGACTAAAGGCTGTAATTATAGCAAAAGTCGTTTAACAAAATACTGATACAAGGGGCTGATCCTTTATCAAACTCAATTATTTTGTTTTTTATGACCTGTTGCTGTTTAATCTTTCAGTTAGATTTAGATGTCATAAGTTGTGCTGAGTAAATTCAATTAGATAAAAAAAAATATTTATCTCAATTTTAGGCTGCAAAGCAACAAGATGTGACTATTTTGAGGGTGGGAGGGATTCTTTTCTAAACTCACTGTAAATGACTGAAATGCATCCGCCTATTAGTAGCCACTTAACAACACTAGAAAATATTGATACAAATAGACAAGATATGATAAAACAAACTGAAGACAATTGCTGTGGGCACCTCTTGGACCACATGCACAAACAGGGGTGCTTGGACCAGTGACATGCGGTCAGGGAAGGCAGGTGAGGCTGAAAATCACAATAAGAGGCTGCACAGTACCATTGTCCCAATGAGAGGGAGCATGCTGGAGCACTGAACGCACAGGATTTTTTAAAAACTAAAAGGATTTGACATCTTTTAAATAAAGTCATAGCCATTTCTGTCCAGAAGCATAGGTAAATTTACTTCATTTACAAGTAAAGGTAAGACCATGCATGCATAGTAGTTGTAAATACTAATTAAAGCTGCAAGCAGCTGTAAGCGGGCCCTCACCCCCCGCGCACCTGGGGAACCAGGTGCCCGTTGTACCTAGTGGGCTCGGAAAATTTCCCGTCGTCGAGGCAAGTGCTGCATGAATAACAAAGTAAACCATTTGCCGCAGCACTTCCTGTGAGCAGTAGGTGGCACTATAACTTTTGTCAATCATTTTTATGTAGGCGCATGCGGGGCAGGACTAATATCCATTGTAGCAATTACGGTGAAAATCGGACACAGTTTGTCTAACTTACAACTGTCAAATGTATAAGGTAATCTTGGGCATGTGGCCCTGACAACACTTACATATTAGGTACATGTTGCAGACCCATATAGAACTACAGAAGAGAGTCACCTTGACTTACGTTCCACATTTCATGACCCTTGAACTTTCCCAACCCTCCAATGTATAAACATATTGAATAGTGAGGAGTGGGTTTCCATGGCAACTGTGACGATCACAAGACAAATGTGACTTCCACTAAGGGTAAGCTAATGTGCTCTGAGAAACCTCTGAAAATGTCATGTCATTCTGACTACTGGTCTTGGAGCGAGAGTTGATACATTTTTGTGCAGTACCTCATGTCAGCACAAGGTGGTGCTGGAACAAACTCATGAAAATTGATATATAGACGTGTTTAGAATGGGTTTAGTATACATCGTGCAAATTTTGGTCCAAATCAGAGAAGTATCGTCTGAGGTGTAACTCTCGTGTTTTGCATGGCGATGATGCCATCAAAGCATGCCAGTCGACATGGAAACAGTTCTGTACTATGTATGTATGCTGTCAATGTCTCATTCCTTCATGTGATTTTTGCACATGGTGAGACAAATTTTTTTTTTCAGCAATTCTTCCATTTGCCACTAGGTGGTGCTATAATTTTTGTTAATTATTTTTTATATGGGAGTGTGCAGGGTAGGACTAATACCCATTGTAGACAATTTGGGGAAAATCGGACAAAGTTTGTCCAAGTTACAAGTGTTCGTTTTCCTAACCACTTGGTGGTGCTATAACTTTTGTTAATTATTTTTATATAGGAGCATTCAGAGTTGGAGTGATGTCCATTGTAGAAAATTTGGTCAAAATCGGACAAAGTTTGTCCAAGTTACAAGTATTGGTTGTTCTAACCATTAGGTGGCACTATAACCTTTATTATTTTTATATAGGAGCATTCAGAGTTGGAGTGATATCCATCGTAGAAAATTTGGTCAAAATCGGACAAAGTTTGTCCAAGTTACAAGTATCCGTTGCTCTAACCATTAGGTGGCGCCATAATCTTTGTTAATTATTTTTGCATAGGAACGTGCAGGATGGGACTACTATCCATCGTAGAACATTTGGTGAAAACCTGACAAAGTTTGTCCAAGTTACAACTCTCCGATGTTCCATGGCGAGGAGTCAACCTTCGCCATCTTGTCATGGCAACACTTGCATATCAGTTATGTGTTGCCGACCCATATGGGATTAAAGAGAACAATCATCTCTACCAATGTTCCAGATTTCATGACTTCAGGACTTTCCTAACCCTCCCAACAAGATCACGGATTGAATGGCGAGGAGGGCGTGTCCATGGTAACAGCAGTTACACCGTGCTTAAGTTCATGTGCAGTTATGATCATCCATGTGGTCTGATGAACCTTAGAAAATTTCATGTCATTCTAGCAAGTGGCATGTGAGAAATAAATAAAACAGTTTTCAGCAATTCTTCCTTTAACCACTCGGTGGCACTATATTTTTTTATCAATTATTTTTATATACACTACCGTTCAAAAGTTTGGGGTCACCCAGACAATTATTTTGTGTTTTCCATGAACAGTCACACTTATTTACCACCATGAGTTGTAAAATGAATAGAAAATACAGTCAAGACATTGACAAGGTTAGAAATAATGATTTGTATTTGAAATAATTTTTTCCAGATACTCAACATGCTCAAAGGAAGGTCAGTTTTATAGCTTCTCTAACCAGCTAAACTGTTTTCAGCTGTGCTAACATGATTGCACAAGGGTTTTCTAATCATCCATTAGCCTTCTGACGCAATGAGCAAACACATTGTACCATTAGAACACTGGAGTGACAGTTGCTGGAAATGGGCCTCTATACACCTATGTAGATATTGCACCAAAAACCAGACATTTGCAGCTAGAATAGTCATTTACCGCATTAGCAATGTATATTAGATATTAGAGTGTATTTCTGATTAGTTTAAAGTTACCTTCATTGAAAAAAACAGTGCTTTTCTTTCAAAAATAAGGAAATTTCTAAGTGACCCCAAACTTTTGAACGGTAGTGTAGACACATTCGGGGTGGGACTATTATCCATCACGGAATCTTTGGTGGACATCAAGCAAGTTTTGCTCAAGTTACAGCTGTTTGATGTTGTAAGGGGCAAAGTCAAACTTCGCCATGGTGCCCTGGCCACACCATTGAGCTTTTGCTTGACATTTATGCAACATTTAATGGCCCATGCCTATAGATACTGCCAGACAAAAATGAGCTCAATCGGAGTAGGCCCCAAGGAGGAGTTCATTCAAATGCGAGGGGTGGTTTTTGCCAAAATTTGAGGCGGGGCGGATTTGAGGCAAGATGGTGGACTTCCTGTTGGCTGTGGGTAAGGGCCACAATAATGTTTTTTTGCATGTCTTGAGATGATGCACACCTCACTCGAACTTTCGTGTCTGTATGGCAAACTTTAGGGTCGCTGGTCTCCCTTGACCTTGTACGTTTGGCCCCGCCCACAAAAATTGGGGGTGGGACATATTTTTTTTCCAGTTTATCAAATTTTTCACCGGGTCTGAGGTGTGTGAGATTAAAAAAAAAATTGTGTTTTGGTTAACGTTTAGAGGGTCAAAAATGAGATTATGTGGAAAAATAATAAACGCAGCGGATACAATACACTGACATTGTCAGTGGCTCGGGCCCTAATAATTTGTAATAATGAGTGTAAATTGTGGCGCTGCGACCCACAGAGAGATGCAGCTGTCTGAGCCACTGTAATTTACATTATTCCTTGGCCAAAAACAAAGTATAATGAACTTTGTGCACAAAAAACCTTGTTTGTAAAATAACTTAATACATTATACTTGTGTAACCGAGGGTCCTTGCACGTTGTCTTTACTCAAGGAGAGTTATAAAGTTTTTTTAGTATACTTCATTAATCCCAGAGGGATTAAATGAAAACATGGACTTTTATTACTGCCTTTTCTGTGTATTCCATTAAGAGGTAATTCAATAAAATACCTTACTGACTCAGACAGCTCATGCCGCCACCAAGGCTGTTTTGTCTTCCAATGAAAATATAATTAAAATGTGTCATTTGAAATAATAATACATTTAATTCATAGGGGCCTTTCATCACACTCAAGGCCACCTTATAAAAAAAAACCCAAACAAACAAAAAAAACCCACATTAAACGAAGAAAAAACAAATTAAAAAGAAGAAAAGCAAATAAAAAGAAAACAGTGAAAAAAAATCAATGTTTAATTAAAAGCAATGCAACAAATAATGACAAAATGCCCCAAAATAATTCTAAAAAAACAAACAAAAAAACAAAAAAAAAAACACCTTGTGGAATCTATAATGCTGAGATTAAATTTAATTTTAATAGGTCAATTTTTTACACAATGAAATTGTGAATTAAAAGGAATAATCTCATATTTACCAATAAAGACAACATCTGTTAGTACAGAGTGACGGTAGGTTTTGGTTCCATTTACTCAAGTACATATCCTGAAGTAACTTTTTAAAATTTCACTTTACTGTTTACTTTTATTGTAGGATATTTTTTCATATGCAAGTACATTTATCAAGAAAAAAATTCTACATTTGCTCAAGTACATTTGATGTTTCTTCTTGAGTTAGTTCTGATTTTACTGATTTGAAAACTGGTTAGAAATGTGCTTGGATAGATTATATTTTATTTTCCACAGATAAACATGTTTAAAAGAAAACAACAACAACTCCTAAATCAACAAGAGTAAAGTAACAAATTTAGAAGAAAAAAAGTCATAAATTTATAAATTAAAATGCAAAGTTAAAAAATGTATGCCAAAAATAACAAATTTCTAACAAAAATGCAAATTCATTTGAAAAAAAATCCAAATTACAAAAATATCTTCAATTTACAAGAACAGAGTTTCATGTAAAATAAAAAGGTCACAATGGTAGGAGAAAGGAACTTTAAATTGATGAGAATCAAATTAAATTGTAGATACACACTTAGCAAATAAACTTTATCTTCAGTCATGACCCTCCGGAGACAGAACTGGGTTGCTTTAAAGAGGAAAAAACGCTGAACCACTATTTTATGAGACATTCCCTTGCCTCTGCACTTTCCTTCTGCCTAAAACACAGCTAGATGAGATAAATAAACACAGAGAGGAAGAAGAGCAGCCCACTGTGCCCTTACCAGCACTCATTAAATCTAATAGGTCACGCTGTTCCAACCAGGGTCCACTGACACCCCTAATAGAATCCTGCATAGTTAAGGGACCATGAAGACCATTAGGGCACTTCAAAGTTTATCCCACAACATTAGCACCCTGCTGATATGGTAAAGAGAGGACCAATCCTATTCCTCACTCACTCCTTTATTTTTCCAACTGTCAATCAGTCTGCTCCATAAACAGATAGATGCATGAGCTGCTCATTAAGGGCCATCGTTAGTGACGCCAAAGCTGTAAGTCAGCGCCAATATCACCTTTCAGCAAAATTTTCTTATAAGTCAGATTTTACAGCCAACACTATTAAATGAAACCATTTTGCTTGGAAAGAAAACTGCTGCATGCACCATGAATCCGTTTTTTTTCTCATTTTTTTTGCACCAATAAAAAGACTAACAAAATGTAAAGAACTGGCAGCAAAGGGAAACTATATGAAAGCTGACCAGTTAAAATCGTGCCGCTGTGGAGAGTGTGGAAATGATGAGGCCAAGTTACGATCAGACGAAGTTTTATTCACACTCTCACATCATCATACACAGAAAGCCCTGAATCAGCCAAACCAGGTTTCTCCTTAAAAACTCCACAGATCATCTCACATCTGCATGACATTTCACCTCCACCATACATTTCCCTTAAACCCCCAGCTCTCTCTTCCTGCCAACTCTCCATGAGGTCCTTGCCTATTGTTCTCTTGTGTTTAACCACTGCCTCCTGACTGAGACGCTGTCTGCTGACACAACCACAATATACATTGCTATATCACCAATATGCATTGCCATATCACCCCCCCCCCCCAGACAGAGTTTCAGTCGGCACGTCTTTTGGGCTTCAGTCTCCTCCCACATCTGCTGTAACGGGGGTCTCTGTGCCGGCGGGGGGCTGCTGGAGGTGTGTCTGACTGCGGGTGGGCCAAGGCCAAGGGGGACTTCGCGCTGCCCGTGTGGCTGTCCTGGTGAATTGTTTGCCTGAGGAGCTCTCAGTGGGGGTCTTCCACGCCGAGGGGCCCGAGCCAGCAGCACTTGCTCGTCCGCCACTACAAAGGCGGGCTTAAGTCTAACTATGCATATTTTCCCCCAACGCCCCCCCCAAGTCTAACAAAAAAATGCTTGTCCCCTGTTTCCAGCACTCTGAATGGGCCATTATAGGGTGGGCGCAATGGCGGGCGGTGGGCATCGTGTGTGACGAACACGAATGCCGCATTCTTCAAAGTTTTTGGCACAAAAGCACATGGGAAACAGTGGTGGGCCGGGTCGGGCAGCGTGCCTGTGTCTGCACTATGCTGCAAACATTGAGACAGGCAGCTGTCCGGCGTGGGATTATCTGGCAAGAATTCCCCGGGCAGCCGCAGTGGCTGGGAAAAAAACAGAAGCCTCCAAATCCTCTTTTGGTGCGGAACGCAACCCCAATAAAACCCACGGCAACTGGTCTACCCAATTTGCATCCATCAATGAAGCCCCGAGTGCTGCCTTCAGTGACCTGTGAAAACGCTCGCATAACCCATTTGCCTGTGGGTTGTACGCAGCTGTGCGGTGAACTGCAACACCCAGGCTGCGGGCCATTGCAGACCAAAGTTCGGAAACAAACTGTGGGCCCCTATCAGATGTGATGTCCGACGGGATTCCAAAACGCGCCACCCATGTTGTCAAAAAAAGCGCGCGCCATGTCCACAGACGTGGTTGCCGCCAGCAGGACTGCTTCTGGCCAGCGTGTGGTGCGGTCCACCACTGTCAGAAGGTGGGTGCCCCCCTGCGACGGTGGGAGGGGGCCCACGAGGTCCATGTGAACATGGTTGAATCTTTTAGCTGGTATCCTAAACGGCTCCAAAGGAGCCTTGGTGTGTCTGTGCACTTAGGCTCGTTGGCACACTACGCAGGCTGGAGCCCACTCTTTCGCTTGTTTGCGCAGGCCTGGCCACACGAATTTCGCTCCCACCATTTTGACTGACGCGCGCACTCCTGGGTGCGCCAAAGCGTGAACTGACTCAAACACGTGTCGGCGCCACGCGACCGGGACTACTGGGCGCGGGTGTCCCGTGGAGACGTCGCCGATTGGGGGAGGCTGCCCTCTTGCAGTACCCTGATCTCCAGCCTTAACCCTGTTGGTCCAGACTGGAGCGTGCGCACGTCCGTATCGCTAATCTGCTCTGTGGCCATGGCTGTATAATCCATCCCTACGCAGACCGGGGCCGCTACCATGCGCGAGAGGCAGTCCACCACCACATTCGGTTTACCCGACACATGTTGAATATCGGTCGTAAACTCTGAGATCGCGGCCAGCTGTCTCTGCTGCCGGCCCGACCATGGTTCCGAAACCTTGGCCATCGCGAACGTCAGCGGCTTGTGGTCCACAAATGCAGTGAAGCTGCGCCCTTCCAGCCAGAACTGGAAGTGGCGTATGGCCAGATGGAGAGCCAGCAACTCTCTGTCGAACGCGCTGTATTTATGCTCACTGTCTCGCAAAGCCCTGCTGAAAAAAAGCGAGCGGCTGCCAAGAACCGGCGACACGTTGCTCCACGACGGCCCCTATGGCCACGTCTGAGGCGTCGGTAGTGTGCGCTATCTGGGCCGCTGGGTCTGGGTGCGCCAACAGTGCGGCATTTGCCAGAGCTGCTTTAACCTCAGAGAATGCCTGCTCTCGCTCCGGAGTCCATTCGACTCCATCCGCGGGTTTCCGTCTCTTGAGCGCAGCGTACAGTGGCTGCATGAGCTGAGCTGCGTGGGGGAGGAAACGGTTATAAAAATTAACCATCCCCAAAAATTCCTGCAGCGCCCTGACCGTCTGAGGCTGGGGAAAGTTTGCCACAGTGCGCATTTTGTCGGGCAAGGGTATCGCTCCCTCCGGTGAGACGTGGTGCCCCCAAAAAATCAATCCCCGTCACGCCGAACTGGCATTTCGCCGGGTTGATTATTAACCCATGCTCCTCCAACCTCTGGAAAACCGTCCTGAGGTGGGTTACGCGTTCGTCTTCGAACGCACTGGCTACCAGGATATCATCCAGATAGATGAACACAAACGGGAGATGGCGCAGCACCGCGTCCATCATGCGCTGGAACGTCTGTGCCGCTCCTTTTAATCCTAAGGGCATGCGTAAAAACTCAAACAAGCCGAATGGAGTTATTACCGCTGTTTTGGGTATGTCCTCTGCGCGCACTGGGACCTGGTGGTAACCGCGGACCAGGTCTATTTTAGAAAAAATGCGTGCTCCGGCGAGGTGAACGGAAAAATCCTGAATGTGGGGAATCTGGTAGCGGTCGTGTGCTGTGGCATTATTCAACCTGCGGAAATCGCTGCACGATCGCCATGATCCCTCAGCCTTAGGGACCATGTATAACGGGGATGCCCATGGGCAGTTCGATCGCCTGATGATGCCCAACCTTTCCAGGTTGGCAAACTCTTCGCGCGCTATGACCAGTTTAGCTGCGTCCAAGCGCTGAGGTCGTGCGAAAACAGGCGGCCCGGTGGTGGTGATAAAGTGCTCCACCCCGTGTTTAGCGATGGCTTCTGAAAACGTTGGGACCATGAGTGCTGGGAACTGAGTGAGCAGTGTGTGGAAATTACCACCTGGAGCTGTGACGTTGGCTTGTGTTACTGGCCCGGCCCCTCGAGCTGTACAGGGGAGAGAGTCGAAGAACAGAGCATTAACCAGGTGCCTGTTAGCAACATCAACTAGTAAACCATGCGCACACAGAAAATCAGCTCCCAGGATTGGGAAACTCAGTGCTGCTACGACAAAAGTCCACTCGTATGTGCGGCCGTGTAGAGATAAAGCCAGTGTTCTCTCACCAAAGGTCTTAATGTCTGAGCCGTTTACTGCTATCAGCCCGGGGCCGCTGGGTCCTGCCAGCCGGTCAGCGTAGGTCGGCAGGATGATGCTCTTCTGGGCTCCGGTGTCTAGAAGGAAACGCCTCCCTGAGTGCAAGTCCGTCACGTAGAGCAGCTTGTTCTCTTCGCCGGCGGTCGCAGCTGCTACCGACTGCCAGCTCTGGCATTTCCCGAGCACTTGAATTGGCACGGTGGGGCACATCTGCGTGCATTCCCTCCAAAACGGTGGTGGTAGAAGCAGAGCGTGTCTCTCTGGTGCTCCTTGGCCCCCACTGCCGCTACCGTCGGTGGCTCCTCGCATCCTCTGGTCGTCTTGCTGGGTTCCGACACCGCTGCGGTCACCGTGAGCGCTCTGGTGGTGAGGATGATCCGGTCTGCCTCCTTGGCTAGCGCACGGTAGTCACGCGCGGCCAGCAACGGTGAATTGGCCAGGACCGCTCTTGCCTCTGTTGGAAGGTTCCGGGGGAAAAGGTGGGCAAACAGAAAATGCCCGTCGTCCGTGCCCATTAACGCCAACATCTTCTCCATCAGATCGACGGCTGAGCCATCTCCTAACTTGGAACGCCTCAGGAGCCTCTCTGCTCTCTCACTGTCTGAGAGCGTGTAGCGCCGAATCAGCGCAGCTTTGAGAGCCTCGTATCTGTCATGGGCTGGGGGCTGGTCGAGCAGTCTTGCTACCTGCTAAGCTGTGCGAGCATCCAGCGCTGCAACCACATGGAAAAACTTGGTGTCGTCTGCCGTTATTCTCCAGAGGGCAAACTGGGCCTCGGTGTGGTGGAACCAAGAGCGCGGGTTGTGCTGGCAAAAGTCCGGTAGCTTGACTGCAACAGCACATGCATTGCTGGGGGTTCCCATCCGGGCCGTCTGTGGGATGCTTGCTGCTTTGCTGGGGCTTCCTGTCCGGGCCGACTCCGGGGTTCTTGCCTCTTGTTTCATAATACGTCTAGGGCCACCAGTGTGGAGAGTGTGGAAATGATGAGGCCAAGTTACGATCAGACGAAGTTTTATTCACACTCTCACATCATCATACACAGAAAGCCCTGAATCAGCCAAACCAGGTATCTCCTTAAAAACTCCACAGATCATCTCACATCTGCATGACATTTCACCTCCACCATACATTTCCCTTAAACCCCCAGCTCTCTCTTCCTGCCAACTCCCCATGAGGTCCTTGCCTATTGTTCTCTTGTGTTTAACCACTGCCTCCTGACTGAGACGCTGTCTGCTGACAACCACAATATAAGATAAGATAAGATAAGATAAGCCTTTATTAGTCCCACAATGGGGAAATTCCAGAATTGCAACAGCACAGGGATAGCAACACTCAGAGCAACAATCAGAAGGCAAGAAAAAACAAGAGCAGCTAGTATACATATGTACATATTACTATAAATATATATATATACACACAGTGCGGAGCATTGTGGTTGGTGGATGTGCAGCAGAAAGTCTAAGCTCTCTCTCTGCGGCGGGCCAGCTGGATGTCTTTGGGTATGATGGTGACCCTCTTGGCGTGGATGGCGCACAGGTTGGTGTCCTCGAAGAGACCCACCAGGTAGGCCTCGCTGGCCTCCTGCAGAGCCATGACGGCGGAGCACTGGAAGCGCAGGTCGGTCTTGAAGTCCTGAGCGATCTCCCTCACCAGGCGCTGGAAGGGCAGCTTACAGATGAGCAGCTCCGGATTTCTGGTAGCGACGGATCTCTCTCAGAGCCACGGTACTGGGCCTGTAACGGTGAGGCTTCTTCACTCTGCCGGTGGCCGGAGCGCTTTTCCGAGCAGCCTTGGTGGCTAGCTGCTTCTGGGGGCTTTTCCTCCAGTAGATTTACGGGCTGTCTGCTTGGTTCTTGCCATCGCTCTTTATTATTCTGTCTTATATTTCTTGCACGCCGCCTAAACTCCAGCCCGGCACCCGCGTCGTTTTCGCTTCAGTTCCCCGGTATGTCGAGCTTCTCTGTTAGCACCGGGTGGCGGTTGAGTGCTAGCTAGCTCTTCCCTGCTGTATCGTCTCCTGCTGTAGACAGTGGCTCCGTCCACCGACTCGGGAGACCTTTGGGGCAATCTGTGTGTCCGTGATATATATAGAGTGAAAGGTGTGCCGGATCAGAAAGTTATCACCGGATCAGAAAGAAGAAGGAAGATGAAAAGACTCAGAATTGAGCCGCTGTTGCAAAAGGCAGCCAACTCGTGTGGCGCCGGACAATGCTATATCACCAATATGCATTGCCATACCGCGAAAAAATTTGCCCGTTCACATTTGGTCTGAATGACCTTTAGGATCCAATTCAGAAGAGTAGAAATAATGAACCTCAAGGTCCCATTAACTTCAAAATATTGTTTTCATGGGATTTCAACCTCTAAAATGTGTCCATGTAAATGTTTAACATATTAAAATCTTCACAAAGAAATAAACAATGCCTGTATTTAGATTAGCTCCTAAAGAAACAAGCAGGTTGCTCTTCCAGGACTTTTAACGATATTACAAACAGAAAAGCCCTGCTTTCAGTTCACCAAGACAGTGTTTTTCAACCTGGGATCCGTGGACCCTGGAGGGCCCATGAGAGAACATTCAGCGTCTTGCAGGAAATTGTCCAATTTCACTTCTTAGCTGGTCCAAAAACTTGCAAACAGCTTGGCATTGTGCACTTACGCCTGTAGTGGCTCCTTTAAGTCAGGGGGTAGCAGCACGAACACAATCCCTCCTCTTCTTCTTCCTCCATCTTCTGTGGAAATGGCTCCCTCAAAAAACAATGCAGGAAAATGTCACCACCTCCACCAGAAACTGCACCTTGACATTGGCTGCACCCAGCAGCACACATGCAGTGGATGCAACAGTCACGGAAAAAAAAAAATCTTCGAGGGAGTCCGCGTCTGACAACAGACATCTCTGGTAAGTGGCGGTCTCATTTTTAAACTAATTCAGTTTCCTGGCAATGGTGAAACACCAATGCCAAAGGACCACTGCAACCAAACATCAAGTGAACTCCTGGCCCTTGGCCAGAGCAAATGTACATGTTTGTGTCTTTTCAGTGACTTTGTATGTAATCGTGCCACATTTCACATTGAATATATACGTATATACAAATTACAAGACTAAATTGTCATTAGATATGCCGTGATAGGCTATGATGTGTCATTTTATTACAGTTTAGATTGGCTTGCCATGGGATTTTTTCTGTGTAAAAAAGGCTCCGTGATTAAAAAGGGTTGAACAACACTGCACTCTTAACAAAACACACCATAATGCCCTCCTTACTTGGAATAGGCACACTCAAAAACATTTACAGTATCCAGTCAGATTGGAGGTTTATTGATATTAATAAGCATATTGAAAACTGATTGTTTCAGACAAACCTTTACATGCAACTTTTTTGAGGAGCTGTAAAACCAGATTGAAATGTGTTTTAGTCTTTAATGCTCCACATACAGTTAGGTCCATATATACATGCAGTATACACCTACAGTATATATACTTTAAGACCATATTAAGATAAGATAAGATAAGCCTTTATTAGTCCCACAATGGGGAAATTCCAGGATTGCAACAGCACAGGGATAGCAACACTCAGAGCAACAATCATAAGGCAAGAAAAAACAAGAGCAGCGAGTATACATATGTACATATAAACATAAATAGAAAGACACACGATGCGGAGCATTGCAGCTAGATGGAATAAATATATAGATATATAGATATTATATTGATTATATAACTATCTTGAATATGTTTTGGTAAACAGCTAAAATAATAAAACTTGTATCAGTGTTCAAATATATATGGGCCTAATTGCATATGTGTTTAAGAATATCTAAACATAATATTAACCCCTGGACAATGCAAAACTATCTTTAAAGCTGTATCATTTTAAACAAATTATTTGCTAAAGTAGAAGAGAAACTGAAGCACCACAGTATTTAATGCCCCAATTGTGCCATTTGTTTGTACCACACAGTAAGAAGAATAAAGTGGAAAAAAGTGCTTTATATTGGTGCTCAGGATCACAGGATCTGATGTTTCAATGTGTTTAGTGTAAGAATAATTTGTAGGAGGAGGATGTGGTTCATGGCTGAGATCAATGCAGATTTACTGACAAAGGAGCAAGTCTACCTTCCTTCCCCAGGCTCCTTTTAATGGGGTTTCTGGCACTAGGCCATCTTTTGCAATTATCCTATCATCAACTCAACTATCAGTGAGATCAGTTTCAGGACTTTTAATGTCAATGTTCCAGAGGGCAGCGGCTGCAGAGTTGCAAATTTGCGGTTTCTGTATTCATACTTGATCAACATATACTAAAATATGCTCCGTAAAAACAGTTTCATGGTTTGGAAATAAGAGAAAATTTGGGATTAAAGAAAATCTGGAATTCTCAACTTCTGCATTTAAAATTCAGACCTGACTGTAACAGAGCCAAGCCCACACACTGGGAGTATTCAATGCCAGGCCACAAAACAAAATGAGTCAACAAAAGTTCATAAATGGTTACACTTCAGCTAGTGAGGCAGTTACCTTAAACCAGGGGTATCCAATCATGTGCCATGGAGGACCAAGACTCTGCAGGTTTTCTCTTCCACCCAGTCTCTTCAGCAGGTGTTTTCACTTATCAGCAATTGGTGGGAAGAAATTCGTTGAAATCTGCTGTTGAAGACACTGGTTGGAAGTAAAGCCTGCAGGGTCTTGGCCCTCAATGGCACATGATTGGACACCCCTGCCTTAAACCTAGCAGAGTCCATCCAGATTTCCCATCACTCCCTTTCATACCTGCACAGCAACATACGCCAAGCCCACCATCTGTGTACAGAATTCAGGACACAGTCTTTGTGAAGCTTTAGTGCAGATTCATTAATGAAGGAATTTGTTCCTACATTAGCCTGCAGACTCCTGCACATGTAATATTTCATCACTTTTGTTTTCCCAGACAGTCAAACACAGTTCTGCCTATATTCTTTTTTCAGTAACATTTTCCCTAAGAAAATCTGCTCCCATTTTCTTAGACATAATACTATTCATTATCACTCGGGTCTGTTTGTGTATGCAACCCAACATCAGAAGTTATATTTACTCAGATACAATACTCAAGAAGCCTTTTCACAAAATTATACTTTACTGAGTAAATGGCATTCACTTATATAGCACTTTTTCTCATCGCTGGATGACCAAAGCACTTTACAGATCCTGCTATTCACCCATTCACACACTGATGGCAGCAGAGCTCCCATGCACAGGCACTGGCTTGACCCACCAGGAGCAACTGAGGGTTCAGTGTCTTGCTCAAGGATACTTCGACATGCAAACTGCAGACAGAGCGGGAATCGAACCACTGGTCAGTAGTTGGCCACACTACACCTGCGCCACAGCATCCCCCTACAACCCAAATGAAAAACAAACTGAAATCTTTTAAGGGGAAAAATAAAAAAAACTTACAATAACCTATTTGCATAAATATGCACACCCTCTTATAACTGGGGATGTGGTTGTCTTCGGAATTAACCAATCACATTCAAACTGATGTTAAATTGGAGTCAGCACACACCTGCCACTATTTAAAGTGTCTTTGATTAACCCCAAATAAAGTTCAGCTGTTCTAGTAGGCCTTTCCTGACATTTTTGTAGTCACATCTTACAGCAAGGCATTAAATATACCATGGAACACAATGAAGACAAGTCATCATCAAGTGAAGAAAATATGGCACCGCAGTGACATTACCAAGAACTGGACGTCCCTCCAAAATTGATGAAAAGACGAGAAGAAAACTGGTCAGGGAGGCTTCCAAGAGGCTGACAGCAGCATCGAAGGAGCTGCAGGAATTTCTTGCAAGTACTGGCTATTTAGTACGTGGGACAACAATGTCCCATCTAGGGTGGCAAGATGGAAGCCTTATCTTACGAAGAAAAACATCCAAGCCCTGCTACATTTTGTAAAAACACATTTGAAATCTCCCAAACACATGTGGAAAAATGTGTTATGGTCCGATGAAACCAAGGTTGAACTTTTCGGCCATAATTCCAAAAGGTATTTTTGGCACAAACACAAGATTGCTCATCACCAAAAGAACACCATACCAACAGTGAAGCATGGTGGCGGCACCATCATGCTTTGGTGCTGTTTTACTTCAGCTGGAACTGGGGCCTTAGTCAAGGTGGAGGGAATAATGAACAGTTCCAAATACCAGTCAGTGTTGACACAAAACCTTCAGGCTTCTGTTAGGAAGCTGAAGAGGAACTTCTTCTTTCAGCACTACAATGAGCCAAAGCACACATCCAAATCAACAAAAGAATGGCTTCACCAGAAGAAGATTAAGGTTTTGGAATGGCCCAACCAGAGTCCAGACCTGAATCTGATCAAACATTTGTGGGGTAATCTGAACAGGGCTGTGCACAGGAGATGCCCTCACAATCTGACAGATTTGGAGCATTTTTTGCAAAGAAGAGTGGGAAAATATTGCCACATCAAGATGTGCCACGCTGATAGTCTCCTACCCAAAAAGACTCAGTACTGTAATAAAAGCCAAAAGTGCTGCAACACAGTATTAATTTAAGAGTGCACATAATTATGAAACCAAGTTATTGTAAGTTTTTTATTTTCCAATTAAAAGATTTCAGTTTGTTTTTCAATTGGGTTGTACAGGTAACAGGTCACATTAATGGGGGGAAAAGTTTTGAAATGATATATCTTGGTATCATTTTTTACATCACAAAAACCTATTTGCATTTGAACAGGGGTATGAAGACTTTTTATATCCTGTCACGACCTGAACGCTATCCTTCTCTGCGTTCAGGTTGTCCAGTGTCGCTCCTGCTCCATGGTAGTCCATGCTGGGTCTTCCAAGGCCCGTACTTTGACAGCGCCCAGCTGATTCCCAGCTATCTAGTTCAGCTGCGCTGGGACAGCTGTCTCCTATTATCAATCATCTCCCCCACTTAAGCGAGCAGCCGAGAGTTACTCGTTGCTGCGACCTCGCTATGGAAAGACGTGCCTTGTGTTTCCACGACTGTAGCTCCTACGTCTAGCTTCAGTTCGCCGTTACCTCGGCGCTGCCCCCAAAGTAAGTGCTGCGACTCGGCGTGTGTTTTTCCCTCGCCGCCTCTCTAGCCTTTCTCCCTGGGCTGTATGTTATCCTTAGTTCTGTGTGTATTTTAGCCCCGCGTGGCTCTTTACTTTGCTGTTCGTTATCTAGTGTTGTGTGTGTGTTTTAGCCCCACGTGGCTCTTTACTTTGTTATTTTGTACGCTGTGTGTTTATGTTAATAAATTATGCTAACTCACTGGTTGCCCTCGCATCTCCTTTCTGGCTCGTGAGAGCCAGGGCATGACATATCCAGTGTGTGTGTATGTGTGTGTAAAAGAGATTCTGCAGTGTGGGTATGTATGTATGTATGCGGCAAACTTTGTCCCCCTGCTAACTCAGAGGCCACTTAACCGTGGCCTCTCATCTCATGCATGGTGATGCCACAATACCTGAAGAGTGCACCTACATTGGTTTCACTGACCACTTGATCATAAAAGAGGTTAAAGGTGACCTTTTTTAATTAGCCTTTACCGGTGGAGGTATACGCTGGGGAAAGAATCAAGCTCACTCGACATGGTCGACGGAGTTTAAGATCCACAGGTCTTTCTCCACAATACAGGTATTGTGGGATGTAAGTATAGGTTACCACTGGGTGCTGGGACACCAAAATTACAGTTACATTTACCTATATTCATTATTCTTTATTAATCAGCTCATATAACCCCTAGAGGTGTACGCCGGGCGAGGAATCAAGCGCACCCTGGATCCAATCTCACACACTCTGCTGCTCTCTCTGCGTGGCTCTCTTCACACTGGTGCTGGAGTGTCATCGGACGGGGAAATGGAGACAGACTGCTCTGCTTACTCTCCATAATACACTCGCTGTGGAGTGTCATCAGACGGGGAAATGGACATGTATGGTGCTAGAGGAATCGTGCGTAGCCCGATCCCGGACACCAGCTGGGTGGACAGCAGGTAAAGCCTAATTTAAAGGTCTGATGACACAATTTTGACTGCGTCTAATTTTGCAACACATAATTTCCATCCATCTGTCCATCCATCTTCTACCGCTTTTCCGGAGGTCCGGGTCACGGAGGCAGCAGTTCAAGCAGAGAAGCCCAGAATTCCCTCTCCCCAGCCACCTGCTCTAGCTCTTCAGAGAGGATACCAAGGCGTTCCCAGACCAGCTGGGAGACATAGTCTCTCCAGCAAGTCCTGGGTCTGCCCCGGGGTCTCCTCCCAGTGGGACGTGCCCAAAACACCAAGTGGGAGGGGTCCAGGAGGCATCCTGATCAGATGACCATATCACCTCAACTGGCTCCTTTCAATGTGGAGGAGCAGCGGTTCTACTCTGAGCCTCTCCCGGATGACTGAGCCCCTCACCCTATCTCTGAGGGTGAGTCCAGCAATCCTATGGAAAAGCTCATTTCAGCCGCTTGTATCCGCAATCTCATTCTTTCGGTCATTACCCAAAGCTCGTAACCATAGGTGAGAGTAGGAACGCAGATTGACTGGTAAATCGACAGCTTTGCCTTAGAACTAAGCTCCCTCTTCACCACAACAGACCAGTACAACGTCCGCATCACTGCAGATGCTGCTCTGATCCATCTGTCAATCTCTCGCTCCATTCTGACTTCACTCGTGAATAAGACCCCAAGATACTTAAACTCCTCCACTTGGGGCAGGAGCCTGTCCCCAACCCGGAGAGGACAATCCACCTTTTTCCGGCTGAGGACCATGGAGGTGCTGATTCTCATCCCAGCCGCTTCACACTCAGCGGCAAACCATTCCAGCAAGAACTGTTGGCCATTGCTGGATGAAGCCAACAGGACAACATCATCTGCAAACAACAGAGATGAGATCCTGTGGTCACCAAGCATGACACCCTCTGTTCCGTGGCTGCGCCTAGAAATCCTGTCCATAAAAATTATGAACAGGATCGGTGACAAAGGGCAGCCCTGGCAGAGTCCAACTCTCACTGGGATTGAGTCCGATCGAATGTCGGCAATATGAACTAAACTCTCACAATGGTCATACAGAGACTGAATAGCTCCTAACAACAAGCCCGAAACCCCATACTCCCAAAGCACCCCACACAAAAAAACATGAGGGAAGCAGTCAAATGCCTTCTCCAAGTCCACAAAACACATGTAAACTGGTTGGGGAAACTCCCACAAACCCTCGAGAATTCTCGAGAGGGTAAAGAGCTGGTCCGATGTGCCACGGCCAGGACGAAAACCACATTGCTCCTCCTGAATCCGAGGTTCGACCAACGGCCGGGCTCTCTTCTCCAGTACCATGGCATAGACCTTTCCAGGGAGGCTGAGGAGTGTGATTCCTCTAAAGTTGGAGCACACCCTCCGGTTCCCTTTTTTGAAGAGAGGAACCACCACCCCGGTTTGCCATGCCAAAGGCACTGCCCCCAACCTCCACGCAATGTTGCAGAGGTGTGTCAACCATGACAGCCCTACAACATCCAAGGCCTTGAGGTACTCAGGGCGAATCTCGTCCACCCCCGGGGCCCGGCCACCAAAGAGATTTTTAACCACCTTGACGGCCTCAGCCCCTGTGATAAGCGAGTCGTCCCCCTCGTCCACAAGCCCTGCTTCCTCTGTGGAAGGCGTATCAGTGGGATTGAGGAGATCCTCGAAGTATTCCTTCCACCGCCTGATGATATCCCCAGTCGAAGTCAACAGCGCCCCATCCGCACCACACACAGTGTGGACAGGGAGCTGCTTCCCCCTCCTGAGCCGCCGGACAGTTTGCCAGAATCTCTTCGAGGCCGACCGAAAGTCTTGGTCCCTGGCTTCACCAAACTCCTCCCATACCCTAGTTTTTGCTTCAGCAACCACCCAAGCTGCACTCCGCTTGGCCTGCTGGTACACCTCAGCTGCTTCGGGAGTCCCACAAGCCAACCAAGCCTGATAGGATTCCTTCTTCAGCTTAATGGCCCCCCTCACCACTGGTGTCCACCACTTGGTTCAGGGGTTTCCACCACGAGATGCCCCAACGACCTTGCGGCCGCAGCTCTGGGCTGCTGCTTCAACAATAGAGGTGGAGAACATGGCCCATTCAGACTCCATGTCTCCAGACTCCCTCGGAATATGATTGAAGTTCTTCCGGAGGTGGGAGTTGAAGACCTCCCGGACAGGGGCTTCAGCCAGACATTCCCAGCACACCCTCACTATACGTTTGGGTCTACCAGGTCTGAATGGCATCCTCCCCTGCCATCGTATCCAACTCACCACCAGGTGGTGATCAGTTGACAGCTCTGCACCTCTCTTTACCCGAGTGTCCAAGACATACAGTTGCAGGTCTGATGACAATCCATGCCCCTCATGGATCGTCACCTTATCGTGGTGGGGGGTTTGTGTGCCCCAGTGATCCCAGGAGCTATGTTGTCCAGGGCAATTTGCCTCTGGTGGGGTCACCCAAGACAAACTGGTCCTGGGTGAAGGGCCAGACTAAGAACGATCCAACAGACTCTCATGATAAATACTAGAACAAGGATTCAGTGTACCTTGCCCGGTATGGGGTTACCGGGGCCCCACCCTGGAGCCAGGCCTGGGGGAGGGGCTCAATGGCTAGCGTCTGGTGGTCAGGTTTCTACTCATGGGACCCGGCTGGGCTCAGCCCGAAGGAGTTACATGGGTCCACCCTCCAGTGGGCTCACCACCTGCAAGAGGGATCATGGGGGTCCGGTGCTATGTGGCTCAGGTGGCGGTCAAAGGCGGAGACCTTGGCGGACTGAACACATAATTTCAATATGATGAAATAAGTGGGTCTGTGCAGTTCTAAGTCAAACAGGCTTTTTTTTCACGCAAATATCCGACATTTTCATGAGTGCCACGTCACCAATTGTGTCAGTGGCTGGAAACCCTCCCGGCCATGTTGTGACATCATCGAGAGAATACAGCGCTTGGCTGCCCATTGTACATGCAGGATGGAAGTGGTAGAAAACATCTATGATGGCTCCAGTACATGTAGTCTGGAATTGATTTGTGTTGTCCAATCTTCAGACGATTATAGTTCAGAAGAATGGGATGACAATGAAGAATCTGGGGGCATCAGACCTTATAGGTTTGAGCCGTACCAAGCGGACATTGTGCCTAGCAAGTCAGACTCTAGAGTGATGGTGGTGAGGCACACATGGCCGGCGCAGCAGCAGCAGCAAACACACGGCAGGGGAACACTGAGTGGTATGCTTTTGTTACAGATATTGCAACAAATTATTTGTTCATAAATATAATTTATTTAAACCCAATTTTTCAATAAAATCATAGCAGTGTATTTATAATAAAATTGAAACATCTACCTGATACTGTCAATGCCCTCCCCCCAAATAAACAAATCAAAAGATACTATTTTTTATTTTTGCAGGTGCCAGTGTGGCCCCTCTGTGGAGCTTATGCTCCCTGTGTTCACAGGAATATATTGTGCAAATAGGCTAGGGATGGGTAACTGGTGGCCCCCGCCCTCATTCAGTGCGGCCCACCAGTCCATTTCCAAAAAACAATTATTCATTTTAATCACATTTGATCGTATTTGAAACTGCACTCTTAAATGCAATTATAGTGGCCACCAGCAGAGGGAAACTTATCAAAACCAGTGTTGGGTAAGTTACTAAAGAATAGTAGCTAATTACAGTTACTAGTTACTTATTTTCAAAAGTAATTGAGTTACTTTACCAATTACTACATGATTAAAGTAACTAGTTACTTGGAAAAGTAACTTTTACATTACTTTTAAATGCATAATTAAGTCATCTTGTACACATAGCAAGATAATTTAATTAATGGATTATATCAGGGGCTTATTAATGTCAGGCTGAAAACAGATTGTTTCTTACAGAGCTTTTAGGACATGTTCAGTCTGCTTTATCCTGCCTTGAGAGCTCTTACTGTGGGAAAAATATGAAGAAAATCAATGTGATATTGCCAGTAATTTCCTCATTTTGGAGTGAGAGCTGGCAACACTGCATAAAGCTGCAAAAGTGCTTATATTACCTTTATGCTATAGATTTAATCCGATGTGCAGTGATCCAAAGAAAATGTCCATTATCCACAGTTCAAATGTCTGCTGTGACAGAGACATGATCCAGTCCCTCAAATTCCTTTTGGAGATCAAAATCCATTTTTGAATAATCATTATCCAGGTAGCAAGTAAAAGTGCTTTAACTTCAGTGGATCACAGTCTCAGTTGTCTGATGGAAAGTGACTATAATCACACTTTCAGTCTGTAACGATGTATCTGGCAATCAGTCGGTTTAATTCTTGCTGGGCCATAAACTGTCCAGATGCATATCTGTACTTGAAATCCAGCCATAGCTGTTGAGAAAAGAGTATTTCCACTTTACATCCAGCCATGGCTGTTCAACTAGTGTAGATCCACTAACACGGTGTTGTTAGCATAGCTAGCTGTTACTGAGCACTAGCTTTGTTGCTGTTTTCTGGCGCTTCTGAAGATTTCCGTTGGTCTCAACTGGCACTTAGCTTCCAACCCACCAATATGTTTTTGTCCTTAACCATGGCAAAGGAAAAATAATCTGTCCATTTCCACAAAAACAAAGTAGCTTCATCTTTTCCTCCGCTCAGTGGTGAAGACTCGGCTCTCTGTAACAGGTCATGTTGACTGACGGCTCATCTCAGCAACAGTAGAGTTAGTTTGTATATTCATTTATTTGCACTAAAAATATCTATCCATATTAATAAAACGAATAACAAGTAACACATCTGATCAAATTTCAGTAACTGTAATGCATTACTGAATTTTTAAACAGTAATTTTGTTACACAGCACGTTACTGCAAAAGTAGTGGCGTTACAGTAACACATTACAAAGTAGTGTGTTAATCCCAACACTGATCAAAACTAATTGAAACTTTGGTGACACTTTGTGCGAGTGGTCAAGCAAGAGAGCAAGTGAGGGAGTGGTGTGCATTGCAATCCGGAGTCCGTGTTGATTGGAGCAAGAGTAAAGTAAGCATTAACAGGCTGTAAACAGCAGTAAATGTACATAGTAGGCTGCTTTTAAACAACAATAAATGCTACAGCTCTTCAGTAGTGATGGCCAGGTGAAGCCTCAATGAAGCTCTGAGCCTTTTCTTCTAATTGTGCCGAAAAAGATTCAAAGCTTTGAGGCTTCATTTTAACTAAGAACAGTGACATCTGGTGGCTATCATGCATGTACTTACAAACTGTTATTATTTCACTGCTGTTTTACTTTTTCCTTTGTTTTGTCCTACTGTTATTATGATGGGCTATATGATAATTTATAAATGCCACATTTCCTAGCTTTAGTTTTTTGTTTTGGTTTTTTTTTACTTCACCTTTTCAGAGCATTGGTGTCCAAAACCCAGAACACAATATTACAATATTTCTAGAATTTCCCCATTGTGGGACTAATAAAGGCTTATCTTACAAAATTACTGCTCCAACAATAGAAAAATTATTTCACGGGATTCCATGGAGCGTTTTGCAGGGTAACTGATTAAGATGGGAATGACTGAAGTCAGTGACTACAAATTAGCTACTTAACATTTCAGCAGATGTCTAAGATAGCTTAATGCTACCATTGTCTGTCTGTGGAGTGAATGAATAATGGATTTTTACCTCCGCTGAATAATGGATTTTTTTTTACCTCCGCCAAGGAGGTTATGTTTTCATCAGCGTTGGTTTGTCTGTCTGTCTGTCTGTTTGTTTGTTAGCAAGATAACTCAAAAAGTTATGGACGGATTTTCATGAAATTTTCAGAGACTGTCAGAAATGGGGTATCCTACAGATGATTACATTTTGGTGGTGATCCGGATCACCGGGGGAACTGTGGCCCTTGGCGGAGTTCTGCGCTCTCCGAGTGCTTTTCTAGTCATTGTAAAGTGCTTTGGGTTTCTTGAAAGGTGCTATATAAATGCAAACCATCATTTATTATTGTTAAGATGTTCATTGGTGCAGCAGGTTTCTATATGATAACCTTTCTATTGCTCTTTATCAGAATCCTTAATGCATGCCAGATGCATTGTGTCACTGGTGTATGTCTGTATGTATGTGGATAAAACTTGCTTGCTATTGCTATTGTAGTACCACCACCATTAAGTCCTGCATGCCATATTCAACGGGCATCAATGCTAGTATATAAAAAGAATAGGCTTTGTTGTCACTGTACAGTTGTACAGCACAATGAAATTGTGGGTGCTCCACCAGGCTACTGCGCAATAAAGTAAGAGAGAAGAATTTGAATAAAACACTGTTACGGAACACACGATTAAACATACAACTGAAGTAAAAGTAAAAATAAAATAACCCATAGGTAGTGTCTTCACGGGTGGAACTATGTACATAAGAGTGCGAAGTGCAAAGCACATAATTGAGTGAACTGGCCCAACGATTATGGAAAATATGTACAGTAGTGATTTCACGGATGAGTCAATATACAGTGGTGTGAAAAAGTGTTTGCCCCCTTCCTGATTTCTCTTGTTTTTGTATGTTTGTCACACTTAAATGTTTCAGATCATCAAACAAATTTAAATTAAATTAGACAAAGATAACTAACTAACTAACTAACTAACTAACTAACTAACTAACCTGCACTTATATAGCGCTTTTCTATAGATAACACAAGAAAACACAAAATGCAGTTTTTAAATGAAGGTGTTTATTATTAAGGGAAAAAAATCCAAACCTACATGGCCCTGTGTGGAAAAAGTGATTGCCCCCTAAACCTAATAACTGGTTGGGCCACCCTTGGTAGCAACAACTGCAATCAAGCGTTTGCGATAACTGGCAATGACCAACCGGTGGCTTGTCACCAGACTGCAAACCAAGTCTACCTACGGGTACAAATAAGTAACAAAAAAAAAAAAAAAAAAAAATGAGTCTTTTACAGCACTGTGGAGGAATTTTGGCCCACTCATCTTTGCAGAATTGTTGTAATTCAGCCACATTGGAAGGTTTTTGAGCATGAACCGCCTTTTTAAGGTCGTGCCACAGCATCTCAATCAGATTCAGGTCGGGACTTTGACTAGGCCACTCCAAAGTCTTGATTTTGTTTTTCTTAAGCCATTCAGAGGTGGTCTTGCTGGTGTGTTTTGGATCATTGTCCTGCTGCAGAACCCAAGTGCACTTCAGCTTGAGGTCACAAATGGATGGCTGGCCATTCTCCTACAGGATTTTTTGGTAGACAGCAAAATTCATGGTTCCATTTACCACAGCAAGTCTTCCAGGTGGTGAAGCAGCAAAACAGCCCCAGACCATCACACTACCAACCACCATATTTTACTGTTTGTATGATATTCCTTTTCTGAAATGCTGTGTTACTTTTATGCCAGATGTAATGGGACACACACCTTCCAAAAAGTTCAACTTTTGTCTCGTCAGTCCACAGAGTATTTTCCCAAAAGTCTTGGGGATCATCAAGATGTTTTCTGGCAAAACTGAGATGAGCCTTTATGTTCTTTTTGCTCAGCAGTGGTTTTCGTCTTAGAACTCTGTCATGCAGGCCATTTTTGTCTTTTTCTCATGGTGGAGTCATAAACACTGACCTTAATTGAGGCAAGTGAGGCCTGCAGTTCTTTGGATGTTGTTGTGGGGTCTTTTGTGACCTCTTGGCTGAGTCGTCGCTACGCTCTTGGGGTAATTTTGGTTGGCCGGCCACTCCTGGGAAGGTTCACCAGTGTTCCATGTTTCGCCATTTGCGGATAATGGCTCTCACTGTGGTTCGCTGGAGTCCCAAAGCTTTAGAAATGGCTTTATAACCTTTTCCAGACTAACAGATCTCAATTACTTTGTTTCTCATTTGTTCCTGAATTTCTTTGGATGATGTCTAGCTTATGAGGGTCTTTTGGTTTACTTCACTTTGTCAGGCAGGTCCAATTTAAGTGATTTCTTGATTGAGAACAGGTGTGGCAGTAATCAGGCCTGGGTGTGGCTAGAGAAGAACTCAGCTTTTCAAAGATGTGATAAACCACAGTTAATTTATGTTTTAACAGGGGGGCAATCACTTTTTCACTCACAGCCATGTAGGTTTGGATTATTTTTACCCTTAATAATAAACACCTTGATTTAAAAACTGCATTTTGTGTTTCCTTGTGTCATCTTTGTCTAATATTTAAATTTCTTTGATGATCTGAAACATTTAAATGTGACAAACATACAAAAAAAAAAAGAGAAATCAGGAAGGGGGCAAACACTTTTTCACACCACTGTACATGAAAGTGAGGAGTGCAAAGACAGGTGCGTTATAGTGATAATTAAAAGGCCCTCAGTTCTGTGCATGTGAGTGTTCGGAGGGAGGGGGGTGGGGCCTCTGACTGTTTGCAGTTTGGATGGCCCAGGGGAAGAAACTGCTTATCATTCTGGAGGTGTGGGACCTGATCGATCTGAACCATCATCCAGAGGGAAGCAGGTTAAACAGGTGGTGGGCAGGATGTGAGGGGTCTCTTGTGATAGCCTTGATCCTTCTGAGACAGGAGGATCTAGAGATATCTTCCAGGGAGGGCAGAGGGCTGCCAATGATTTTTTTTGGGCGGTGTTGATGACTCTTTGCACAGCCTTCCTGTTCTCAGCCATGGAACCGGCGTACCACACACCCAGGCAGTAGGTGAGCATGCTCTCCACTGAGCAGCAACGGAAGGCCAGCAGTATGCAGCAGCTTCTGGTCCAGGTTGTGCTTCCTCAGGACATGGAGGAAGTGCAGCCGCTGCTGGGCTTTCTTCACCAGGGTCTTGGTGTTGACAGTCCAGGAGAGGTCAGAGGAGATGTGGGTGCCCAGGGACCTCAAGGCTGGGACATTTTCCATGCGGTCACCATTTATGGGGGAGGGGGGGGACTGGACTTCTGTTCATCCTGAAGTCCAGTATAAGTTCTTTGGTTTTTTAGACATTCAGTTTCAGGTTGTTTGCTTGGCACCACAGCAGCAGATTCTCTACCTCCGCCCTGTATGCCTTCTTATTGTCATCGGTGATGAGCCCAACCATGGTGGTGTCGTCCATGTATTTCACGATGGAATGGGTGGGTTGGAATACAGTCAAAGGTGTACATGGAGCACAGTAGAGGGCTTAGCACACAGCCTTGGGGGGAGCCAGTCCTGAGGGGTAGTGTGGAGGAGCGGTGGGGGCTGAGCCTGACTGTTTGTAGGTGGTTGGTGAGAAAGTTCTTTATCCAGGAGCAGGTGGGGTGGGGGGTGGGGATGGGATCTAGAGGAGGTGCAGTTTGCTGATCACGATGCCCGGGATGATGGTATTAAAAGCTGAGCTGTAGTCCACAAAGAACATCCTCACGTAGCTCCTTGGGTTCTCCAGGTGACTCAGCGCTCTGTGGAGAGTGGTGGCGATGGCATCTTCCGTAGGGCGGGTCTTCTTGTAGGTGAACTGATGGGGGTCTAAGGAGGAGGGAAGACAGTCCCTGATGTGCTGGGACACCAGCAGCTCAAAACACTTCATGACTACAGATGTGAGTGCTATGGGTCTGTAGTCATTAAGGCTGTCAATTGCGGACTTTTGGGGGATGGGGATGATAGTGATGATGGTGGAGGCCTTGAGACAGGAGAGGATGGTGGCGTGCGTCAGGGAGAGGTTGAACAGCTTGGTGAGGATCCCTGCCAGCTGGTCTGCACATGCTTTGACCACCTCTCCTGGGATGCTGTCTGGACCAGCAGCTCTGCGGGGGTTCACTGCCGTCAGTTGCCTCCTCACCTTGTGCACCTGTAGAGAGAGGGGGGGAAAGGGGGAGGGGGAGAGAGGGAATGAGGGGGATGAGTTGGGGGGGGTGCTCAAACTGGGGAAAGAAGCTGTTAAGCTCCTCTGCCAGAGTGAGGCTGCTGTCTAATGCTGGGGGGCCCTGGCCCCTGTAGTTGGTGAGGGACTGGATGCCTCTCCACATTTGTCGGGAGTTGTTGTCTGTGAGGAAGCCCTCCACCTTCCTCCTATAGGTGTTCTTAGCAAGTTTTTGCCCCTCCTCAGGATAGCTCTAGCAGTGCTGTACAGAGAGCTACCCCTCTGTCTGAAGGCTGAGTTGCAGGCTCTGATCAGAGCCTGGACTTCACTGGTCATCCAGGGTTTGTGGTTTAGAAATACCCAGATGCGTTTGGTGAATGTTACATTTTCTACACAGCATTTGATGTAGAAAAGGACAGACTCTGTGTAGGAGTCCAGTTCCTGCTGTTCAAAGATGCTCCAATCAGTGTAGGCAAAGCAGTCTTGTAGCTGGAGAAGAGCGTTTTCAGGCCAGGTTCTAATTGTTTGAGCTCTTCCTGAGGTGGGTGTAGGCAGGTATTAGAAGCGGAGAGAAAGATGGTCTGATTGTCCGAGGTGGGGGAGGGGGGTGGCTCTGTAGGCATGCTTAATGTTGCTGTAAACATGATCCAGTGTTCTTTCCTCTCTTGTGGGACACTTAACATGTTGGTAGAATTTGGAGAGTACAATCTTCAAGCATGCTTTGTTAAAATCCCCTGCAATAATGTGGACTGTGTTGGGGTGATCTCCTTGCTGCTTGCTGGCAATGTGCTGGAGGTGATTGAGTACTAAGCTAACGTTAGCGTCTGAAGGAATGTAAACAGCTGTTAAAATTACTGCCGTTAGCTTGTGGGGGAGATAAAAAGGCCTACACAGGAAGTACATGGTGACGCAGTTTTTGACCCAAGAAGTAGACACGACACAGGATTAACACAATTAACCTTTTATTTACAATTATATGAGTGTGTGGATGCGTGTATGAGTATCTGTGGTGAGTGTAGTGTGTGGAGAAGTCAGCTTGGGGCGAGCAGAGCACCGTTCGACCTGGCAGCCCTAAGGACAGAGCAGAGGGACAATTAGAGACAGTCCAGACAGAGGAAGCACCCGTAAACACAATCCTCACTGTTTGCAGTGTAGGAGAAGCACTCAGGTTAGCTCGACGGCCCAGGCCAGGAGGACAGTGTCAGTCGCCCCATAGGTAGGCAGGTGAACAGAGCAGGGAGGTCCGCTGCCAGGTGGAGGAGGGTCCGCCACCAAGATTACAACGCCTGTGCACAGGGGAAGTAGAAGGGTGAGAGGAAAGGTTTGCAGGCTTACTTGGCTGCCGGGAGGTGAGACATCCGAAGGCTAGCAGTAGCACTGGAGAGAAGACGAGGCTGGAACTTCAGTGTAGAGCTGGCAAGTACAGATCCCTTGGAAAGGAAGCAAATGACTCCGCGCTGATCTCTGGGTCTCACAGAATAAATAGACAGAGCCAGATAGTAGACAGGTGTGTGCGCAGGTGTACCTAATTGGTGGCCATGACACATGGCCTCTAATTCCAGTGAACAGTGGCTATGAATTATTCTGCTCTTATTATACTAAGTCTGAAGCACATAAACACAGAGCCCTTCCCCCCTTCCCTTACCAGAATCACGGTATCACAAGCAAAACAGTGTGTAGTTCAGCCAGGTAATTCCACAGCGGCTGCCAGAATGCATTCGGTCAGCCATGATTGGGTCACAATCAGAATACAACAGTCCCGGACGTAGCGATTATAGGCGATCTCTGATCTCAGCTCATACAGTTTGTTGACGAGGGATCTGGCGTTGGTGAGAAAAACTCAAGGTAACGGTGGTTTGCGTTTGCGCAGCTGGGCACGGAGGCCAGCCCTGCAGAATCAGAATCAGAATCAGAATCAGAATCAGATTTATTGCCATTGTTCATGTAGTACACAAACTAGGAATTTGTCTTGGTGCCATGCTGCAACATTAAAAACATGAAGAGATAAAGAGATAAACTAAAAAAAACTAAAAGACTAAAAACATGCAATAAGTGTAGAATAATAAGTAATAATAATAATAATAATAATGAGTAATACTAGTCAAGGCAGATTTAAATAAATTAGCAAGTAGCAGATAATATGGGGTACCACAGTGCAGTCAATAATGCAACAGAAAAACAGTGATGAACGACATGAGCTGCTGTATATAGTGCACAAGAGTCAATAAGTCACTTAATGTTCAGCAGTCTGATGGCAGAGGGAAAAAAAGCTGTTCATGTGCCGGGAGGTTTTAGTCTGAATGGACCGAAGTCTTCTACCTGAGGGGAGGGGGGCAAACAGTACGTGACCAGGGTGTGAAGGGTCGGCTATGATCCGGCCTGCACGCCTCCGGGTCCTGGAGATGTACAGGTCCTGGAGAGATGGGAGCTTGCAGCCGATCACCTTCTCAGCAGTGCGCACGACACGCTGCAGTCTTAGTCTGTCCCTGGCAGTGGATCCTGCGTACCACACGGTTATGGAGGAGGTGAGGATGGACTCGATGATGGCCGTGTAGAACTGCACTAACATCTTGGTGGGTAGCTTGAGCTTCCTCAGCTGCCGCAGAAAGAACATCCTCTGCTGGGCCTTTTTGATGAGGGAGCTGATGGTTGGCTCCCATTTGAGGTCCCGGGTGATGGTGGTGCCCAAGAAGCGGAAGGAATCTGCAATGGTGATGGGAGAGCCTGTGATGGTGAGGGGGGGCAGGGGGGTTGTGACTTTCCTGAAGTCCACAATCATCTCCGCTGTCTTCAGAGCGTTCAGCTGCACGTTGTTGTGGCTGCACCAGGACACCAGCTGGGCCACCTCTTTCCTGTAGACGGACTCGTCGCCGTTGGAGATGAGCCCGATGAGGGTGGTGTCGTCCGCAAACTTGATCAGCTTAACAGACTGGTGGGAGGAGGTGCAGGAGTTGGTATAAAGGGAGAAGAGTAGGGGGGAAAGTACACAGCCCTGGGGTGATCCGATGCTGATGCTAACAGAGTCCGAGACAGACTTCCCCAGCCGCACATGCTGCCTCCGGTCCGTCAGGAAGTCGGTGATCCACCTGCAGAGGGAGTCAGGCACGCCGAGCAGGGACAGCTTGTCCTGGAGCAGAGTGGGGCGGATGGTGTTGAATGCAGAGCTGAAGTCCACAAACAGGATCCTGGCGTAGGTTCCCGGGGAGTCCAGGTGCTGCAGGATGGAGTGGAGGGCCAGGTTGACTGCGTCGTCCACAGACCTGTTGGCACGGTAGGCAAACTGCAGCGGGTCCAGGAGAGGAGTGGTGATGGACTTGAGGTGAGACAGGACCAGGTGCTCAAAGGACTTCATGACTACAGAGGTGAGCGCTACAGGTCTGTAGTCATTAAGTCCAGTAATCCTTGGCTTCTTGGGGACAGGGATGATGGTGGAGGATTTGAGGCAGGTCGGCACGTGGCACAGCTTAAGGGAGGTGTTAAAAATGTCTGTGAAGACAGGAGCCAGCTCTTTCGCACAGTGTCTCAGGGTGGAGGGAGACACACCGTCCGGCCCGGGGGCCTTGCGCGGGTTCAGTCTGGAGAATTGTCTGTGCACGTCCTGCTCACTGATGACAAGGGCAGGGGGGGAGGAGGAGGAGGGGGGGGGGCGCTTTTGATGAATTAGGGGCCGAGGAGGCAGTGGAGCTGGGTGGAGTGGGGGAGTTGGACACAGCTGACGAGGTGTCAAAACGGGCGTAATGTTGGGACAGTTTTTGACAAAGGGCTTTGTCATCCTGACCTTTAGAAGCCTGAGGCTGATAGTTGGTGATTTGCCTCAGTCCTCTCCACACAGAAGCCGAGTCATTAGCAGTGAACTGCTGCTGGAGTCTCTCAGAATACACAGATTTAGCTCTCCTCAGCTCTCTGTTAAACCGATATTTAACCTCCCTGTAGCAGTCTCTGTCTCCACTTTTCAACGCTGCTTCCTTCTCCTTCCTGATCTGTCTGAGCTTGGCAGTGAACCAGGGCTTGTCATTTGAGTACCTCACCCTGGTGCGCGATGGGAGAATGCTCTCCTCACAGAAGTTGATATATGAGTTCACAGTGCAGTGTCATTTCTGCTTCCTGTCTTGTCGTCTACGCCGCTTGCGGGGCATAACGAACCACGGAGCACCCGGAGGAGTGGCTGGAATGAGCGCTGGAGATGTTGGAGGTAAGTTGGTGACCGATGCCTCTCTATATATGTATGTATCTATGTATGTATGTATGTATGCATGTATGTATGTATATACTGTATAGGTGTGTGTGTGTGTGTGTGTGTGTGTGTGTGTGTGTGTGTGTGTGTGTTGTGAGTCACCCAACCCTGACTCACATGACAGCGGACCTCCCACACACAGAAGCCCCGCACGCACACCGTAGGATTACAAGGACAGCGCAACTGCCAGCTTGTGGTCACGGCGCCAAGCGCGTGCCACACACAGGGACAATCTGGCTCCACACACTGACACATCGTCCTCCACCACTGCACATGCCCAAGAAACACGGCCGATCGCCAGCCTCGGAACCTTCAGGGCTGCTCACGCACCTGAAGCAGACGTGCAGCCCACACACAGGACTTTGTATGGGTTTCTCAGCCATGGCGCACAACGGGAGCCTAGCCGATTGCTGTCCCCAATGGCTTTAGGGCTGCATCTGCACCGAAAGCCAAACCGCCAAGTCCCTCACACAGCTGCAGTTGTTTCACAGCTGCTATGCATCCTCGGGGAATTTGGCCGTTCGCCTTCCCCACATCCTCGCTGGACCGAGCCGCGAGTCGAGTCAGAGACCTAATTTTTTCACAGCCGCTGTGGATCACCGCCAGGGTGACCGGGAAAGTCCCTCACCATCGCGGATCCACACGCAATTTTTGTGCGGCCCAGACACCTTTGACATCCCGGGCCGGAACTCACTGACTCCCACCCCGCTCCCACTCCTCCTCCACAGTGCTCTTCCCACACCTCACTCCCTAAAGCCGGCCGATCGCCGTCTTGTTCCATTACGCACGACGTGCACCGGCCCTGTGCACCCAGGGTCCACGGCTGTTCAACGTGCTGGAACTCGTAGCAGAGCACACCGTCCTTTCCACCCCTCCCCCGTCCCCCCCACTGACTGACGCCCTCCGACACTCCTCTAAAGCAGGACAGTTCTACTGGAACTGGAGCCCAAACGATGGGGGGGGGGGGGTCACAGCCCCTTCTGAGCGTTCTGGGGGGAGCCGTGTGGTGACCCAGCACAATGCAGACTGATACTATTTCACGCTCAGCAAGGGTGGAGGAAACAGAAGACAATTTGCATACAGAGGACAATGCACAGATGGACAAAGAGCCAACCAATGTCATGCTAATCATGTGTATTGACTGTTATGCTAATGTGCCATGCATTCTCTCTTCCTGTATCACTGATAAAAGAGCTTGTGTGACAAGACGACACAGAAGCACAGTAGCTCAGAGCTACGATGTGTGTCTCATTTTGATGGAGGAAATAAAACTCTGCAACCTTCCAGCTCGTCGCATCTCACCTGATCTTATTCCTCCACTATACATATATATATATACTGTATATATATATATATATATATTCTGAATTATGTTAGAGAGCCCATATGGCCAGTTAAAATTTCATTTTCATCAGACTCACACATTTAAAAAGAAAAACTACACACACTATCAAGAATACAGAAAGTTGTGATCTAGAGAAAAAAATTGCAAATTTATGTGGAAAAAACATTTATCACAACTTGTGAATGAATAAGAAAAAAACTCAAAATTTACGAGGTTAAAAGTCGTCATTAATGGAAAAAAAATGCAAATAACTTTTTTTAATCACAAATGCAAGAGCGAAATTGGCAAGATTAAAATAGTTATTTTGAAGATACTTTCTAACTTTTACTCAAGCTTGATAACTAAAAGCTCTGCCTCCCAGTGCACTTTTAGAGATTCTATAGGTATTACAAGTAATCTTGCGTTATGGCAGTGGTGGACCCTCAGGGCCAGCAAAACCTTCTCTGCTGGCCTAAACACTATCAGAATTACATTTCCAACCTACATTCTTATATTTGTTCCATGAGGATGTAATAAATTATTCCCAATAGTCTTTTCTCTTCATTTTGTAGCTTTTCTCTTGGTTGCACTCCTTCCAGTAATGTAATGCAAGTTAGAGTTTTTTTGTCCAATCATATTTCAGCCATCTGTGTTGCCAGGGTCAAGCAAATCTGCCTTGGGCCTTCAGGAATTAACAGTGCATTCAGTAGGTTAAATTAACTGTTAAACTTATCCTGTTGCTTTAACCAATCAGATGTCTTCTGTACGTCCAGGGGTACACATAGAAGGCAGCCGAGAACATCGGCACTTTCACGTCTTTTGATTGGATGGTTAGATTCCTCCAACCACAATGCAGAGGATCCTAGCTACTAGCAAAACGTCGGTGCAAGGACTTGCTTAAGCAGCTACAATACAGGTACATCTCAAAAAATTAGAATATCATGAAAAAATTAATATTTTTTCTCACTCATTTCAGAAAGTGAAACCCATATATTACATAGATTTATTACACATAGAGTGAAATATTTCAAGCCTTTATTTCTTGAAATGTTGATGATTATGGCTTACAGATAATGAAAACCCAAAATTCAGTGTCTCAGAAAATTAGAATATTGTGAAAAAATTCAATATTGGAAAGTTATGGTGTCACACAGCTAATTAACTCAAAACACCTGCAAATGTTTCCTGAGCCTTTAAATGGTCTCTCAGTCTGGGTCAGTAGGCAACACAATCATGGGGAAGACTGCTGACTTGACAGATGTACAGAAGACAGTCATTGACACCCCCCACAAGGAGGGTAAGCCACAAACGGTCATTGCTAAAGTAACTGGTTGTTCACAGAGTGCTGTATCCAAGCATTTTCATAGGAAGTTGTGTGGAAGGAAAAACTGTGGTAGGAAAAGGTGCACCAGCAAAAGGGATAACCGCAGCCTTGAGAGGATTGTCAAGCAAAATTCATTCAAGAATTTGGGGGAGCTTCACAAGGAGTGGACTGAGGCTGGAGTCAGTGCATCAAGAGCCACTACGCACAGATGAATCCTAGACATGGGCTACAAATGTTGCATTCCTCATGTCAAGCCACTCCTGAACCAGACACAACATCAGAAGCATCTTATCTGGGCTGTGGAGAAAAAGAACTGGACTGTTGTTCAGTGGTCCAAAATCCTCTTTTCAGATGAAAGCAAACTTTGCATGTCATTTGGAAATCAAGGTCCCAGAGTCTGGAGGAAGAATGGAGAGGCACAGAATCCACGTTGCTTGAAGTCCAGTGTGAAGTTTCCACACTCAGTGATGATTTGGGCAGTCATATCATCTGCTGGTGTTGGTCCACTGTGTTTTCTGAAGTCCACAGTCAACGCAGCCATCTAACAGGAAATTTTAGAGCACTTCATGCTTCCCTCTGCTGACAAGCTTTATGGAGATGCTGATTTCATTTTCCAGCAGGACTTGGCACCTGCCCACACTGCCAAAGGTACCACAAGCTGGTTGAATGACCATGATGTTACTGTGCTTGACTGGCCAGCAAACTTGCCTGACCTGGACCCCATAGAGAATCTATTGGGTATTGTCAAGAGGAAGATGAGAGACACCAGACCCAACAATGCAGATGGCCTGAAGGACGCTATCAAAGCAACCTGGGCTTCCATTACACCTGAGCAGTGCCACAGGCTGATTGCCTCCATGCCACGCTGCATTGATGCAGTAATTCATGCAAAAGGAGGCCCAACCAAGTATTGAGTGCATAGAAATGAACATACTTTTCAGAAGCCTGACATTTCTGTTAAAAATATCCTTTTTATTATTAAGCCTGTGTAACATTCTAATTTTCTGAGACACTGAATTTTGGGTTTTCATTATCTGTAAGCCACAGTCATCAAAATTTCAAGAAAAAAAGGCTTTAAATATTTCATTATGTGTAATGAATCTATATAATATATGGGTTTCACTTTCTGAAATAAGTGACAAAAAATATTGAACTTTTCATGATATTCTAATTTTTTGAGATGTACCTATACACTGTAGCTGTTTAAATATAATAGTTGTTTTTCCACCCACAATGGCTGACAGGGAAGAGGAAAATGATTTGGTCGCTGATATTTTAAGAAAAATAAATTTTCCAGACAGACTTTTCAAGAAAAGCTGGTCATTGTGAGGAGAGGTCGGCCAACCCCGAAGCTAGCAGGCTTAACTCAGCTGGGGAAAGGATTTGTCTATCACTTCCATATTAGCAACAAGCGGTATCCTTGGATTACAGGCTTTGAGGAATGCTGCAAATTATCTTGCTGGAAATGCCTGCTGTTTGCAACTGATCAAGTAGATACTTGGAGCCAGACAGGGTTTGCAAACTTGAGCTGTCTAACCAAGGCAGCAGCAAGACACCAACGCACAGCCGCCAGCTGGACACAAGCAATAGTACTTTTAAACCTTTGAGGAAACAAGAGTGGATCTGCAGCTCAACAGACAAGTGTGCAGGGAAATGGAGCTCCACAACGAAAAGGTAAAGATTTTTAAAACTATAATTTTATAGTTAAAGTTAACTTTAACATGCTCTGTGTGGATGGTCCTATAGGCTATTTTTATGGTGCTAGGTATGAATTCCACTTACGGTATATTGGGTAGATCACCACTGAAGGCCTAGTTGTAAAATACACGGTCCACCACTGTGTTTTGGGAATGCAGTGGTCTCCTAGGATGATAAGGTACTATCAGATCTTTTACAGCTGCAATCAAAATCATTCCACCCCCACCAATCAAGCTGTTGATTGTGACATGTTTACACGAAAACCCAAGAGCAGACAACAGACTCAATTAGAATCAAAATTATCTTTATTGATAAAGTGGATGTGTGTGGTAGCTTACAGTTGAGTTGGGGAGACGAAACTCCCAGATGATGAGGTGTAGATAACTTGGATGAAAGGGAAGAGAAACTCCCTGCTGAAGAGAAGGGTACAGTGATCCCTCACTTATCGCGGTTAATGGGTTCCAGAACCGACCGCGAAAAGTGAAAAACCGCGAAGTAGCGTCACCCCTAATGACGTCATCCATAAATAATACGTACGTTCATTCTCTCACTCTCTCTCTCGTGTGATACGTGTGTGTGTGTGTGTGTAAGTGTACATACATACGTAGATGTAAATAAAGTGTACATAAATATGTTTTTAGAACTCTTTTATTCTTATAACAAGATACGTAACTCAAGATGAAGATGATTTAATGCACAGGTTAATGAGAGCTTTACTGCTCCTCAGGTGACGCCTCATCGTCAGGTGCTAGAAGCGCAGGATCGTCGAGGGCAGCTTCTGATAGAGCTGGAGAAGCTGCAGGAGGCGGCGTAGTGGCTCGACGGGAAGACTATTTCGCACAAAATGGCACAAGAGAACAGCAAAAAGTTCCACGCGGCGAGACTAAAGCAACACGAGCGATAAAAAGCAATGAATGCGGTCTTCCTTCACTGCATGGGCGTTCGGCAGGGAGAGAAGGTGGGTGAAACGTCTTGGCCAATCAGCTTGCAGGGTGAAACGTCTCGGCCAATCAGCTTGCGAGATTTCCGAGCCGAGCCAACACGAGAACAGCGAACAGAGAGGTGGATTTTTGAGTTGTGCGGGCTCTCCGTGTTGATACCTGATGTTCTAATGTAGTCTCCCTGCCTTCTGCTAGCGCCCACCCATTATTTCTCAATTTTGAATTTTTGATGAATATTTTTGAAAAATCCGCGATGCACTGAGGGCGCGAAAGGTGAAGCGCGAAGTAGCGAGGGATCACTGTAAACTCGAGTCGTGGAGTTCTTTCACCCTGTTGGAGTGTTGACGTCTCTGTGCAGGAGTGCAGGGCTCCACTCCTAATAAAGGCAGCCTGATTAGTAGGAGCAGGTGTGGATGCAACCGCAGCTGTGGAAGATAATTAGTGAACAGGGAAAACACACAGCACAGATCACCACAGTACACCCCCCCCCCCCCCCCCCCCCCTTATGGGACGCCTCCTGGTGGCTGACTCAACCTGTCTGAGTGAGTCTGATGAAAGTCCCTGATGAGCTGCCGATCAGTGATGAATGAAAACCAAACCCATGATCTCTCCTCTGGACCATACCTGGCCCAGTCCACCAGGTACTGGAGACCTCACCCCCTACGTCGCACGTCCATAATGCGGTTGACTTTGAAAGCTGGACCTCCATTGATTATCACCAGAGGGGGGGCGGCGGCTTGGATGGAGGACACAGAGGACTGGAGGAAAATGGCTTTACCTGGGAAACATGGAAGGTCAGACAGTTACGAAGGGTAGGGGGAAGAGACAGGTGGACAGCAACTGGATTGACAATGTGAGAGAGGGGGTAAGGGCCAATGAAGGGAGGAGAAAGCTTCTTAGATTCAGTTTTCAAGTTAATGTTCTTGGTAGAAAGCCATACCTTTTGTTCAACCTGGTAAGGCGGAGCTGGGGTCCTCCGACTGTTGGCGATCTCAGAGTTGTGACCAGCAGTGCGTTGAAGAGCAGCCCTGGTAGACCTCAAAATCCGGCTACATTGTTTGATGTGAGCCTGCACCGATGGAATGGCGATCTCCACCTCCTCCTTGGGGAATAGAGGAGGGTTGTAACCCAAAGACACCTCAAAGGGGGAGAGGCCCGTGGCTGTTGAAGTGGCGGAGTTGTGCACGTACTCGATCCAAGGTAAGTACGAACTCCATGATGCAGGATTGGAGGCAGTGACACACCTCAGGGCTGCCTCCAACTCTTGATTAGTGCGCTCACACTGGCCATTACTCTGAGGATGATACCCGAAGATAAGCTGACTGCTGCCCCAATGGTCTTGCAAAAAGATCGCCAAACCTGAGATACAAACTGAGGACCCCGGTCCGAAACAATGTCCATGGGGATCCCATGTAGACGGACCACATGCAGGACAAACAGGTCAGCTGTATCCTTGGCAGATGGGACCTTGTGAAGGGGAATGAAATGAGCTGCTTTAGAAAACCTGTCAACGATAGTGAGAATCACAGTATGTCCAGAAGAAGGGGGGAGCCCGGTCAAAAAATCCAGGGCGACATGAGACCAAGGTCTGCTGGGAATGGGAAGAGGATGCAGCAGTCCCGAGGGGGAAGAAAAGGATGATTTCCCGGTGGCACACTGGGGGCAGGACCGAACAAACTCATTAATGTCCTTTCTCATAGACGGCCACTAGAAGGTCCTCTGCAGCTGGGACAAAGTGCGAGCCATCCCAGGGTGACACATGATCTTAGAGGAATGTAACCAATCAATGGCCTCACTACGGACTGAGGAAGGGATGTAAATCCGCCCCACTGGACCCCCACCCAGGTCGGGCTCAGCTTCCTGCGCTCTCCTGACCTTCTCCTTGACCTCCCAGGACAGCATGCTGACAGTGCACAAGGGAGACACAATGGGGTGCTGCTCAGGCACGGCCGTGTCCAGGGAGAACTGCCTAGAGAGCGTGTCAGGTTTGGTGTTTTTGGATCCTGGGCAATAGGTGATAGTAAAATTGAACCTGCCGAAGAACAGGGACCAGCGGGCTTGTCTAGAGTTCAGCCATTTAGCCGTTCTGAGGTACTCCATGTTCTTATGGTCAGTCCAAACGACGAATGGCAGCGAAGCTCCTTCCAGCCAGTGGCGCCACTCGTCCAGGGCCAGCTTGACTGCCAGTTACTCTTGATCCCCCACATCATAATTCCTCTCGGCCGGGGACAGGTGTTGGGAGAAGAAGACGCAAGGACGGACCTTGTTGTCAGAGGGTGAACGCTGAAACAAGACTGCTCCTACCCCAAAGTCCAAGGCATCCACCTCCACCAGGAACTGCAGGGATGGGTCCACCTGGGCAAGGATAGGGGGAGAGGAGAAGTGAGATTTTAGTTCAGAGAATGCCGCCTCGGCCTCTTTGGACCAACAAAAAGGAACTTTAGTGGAGGTGAGATGGGTGAGCGGCAGAGCAACCACACCGTAGTTGTGGATAAAGCGCCGATAGAAATTAGTAAATCCCAGAAACTGTTGCATCTGCCTGCGGGAAGAGGGAACCTGCCACTCCACTACTGCCTTTACCTTACCCAAGTCTGCTCAGATCTCTTCTTCTTCTTTTAGATTTGATTGGCAGTTGGCAACCAGCTTCAGGTGCATTACCACCACTGACTTGATTATCATCACTCTATATCTTTGTATAAGGAGTTCTAAACAACTCTTTATGTGTGAAAAAATTATCCGTCCTTGGACTGTTCGGCGTAGACGAAAACAGGAGCTTTGTGGGCAATGATGAACCCCAGAAAGGTGGTGGAAGATGTATGGAACTCACATTTCTGACGTAGAGTTGATTCTCCAGTAGCCGCTGAAGGACCCTTCTCACGTGCACCCGATGCTCCTCTAAAGAACGAGAAAAGGTGAGTATGTCATCCAGGTACATGAATACAAACAAACCCAAAAAGTCCCTCAGCACGTCGTTGATGAGGCGCTGGAACACAGCCGGCGGTTTGGTCAACCCAAATGGCATCACCAAATCTTTGAAACGGCCACTAGGAGTGCGGAACCCCATCTTCCACTCATCCCCCTCTTTAATCTGGACCAGGTGGTAGGCATTGCGTAGGTCCAGTTGAGTGAAGACAGTGGCCCCCTGAAGAGAATCAAAGGCAGAGTTGATTAGAGACAGAGTGTACTTATCTTTCACTGTGATGTTATTATCCATCCATCCATCCATCTTCTACCGCTTTTCCGGAGGTCCGGGTCGCGGAGGCAGCAGTTCAAGCAGAGAAGCCCAGACTTCCCTCTCCCCAGCCACCTGCTCCAGCTCTTCAGAGGGGATACCAAGGCGTTCCCAGACTAGCTGGGAGACATAGTCTCTCCACCGAGTCCTGGGTCTGCCCCGGGGTCTCCTCCCAGTGGGACGTGCCTGAAACACCTCAAGTGGGAGGCGTCCAGGAGGCATCCTAATCAGATGCCCATACCACCTCAACTGACTCCTTTCAATGTGGAGGAGCAGCGGTTCTACTCTGAGCCTCTCCCGGATGACTGAGCTCCTCACCCTATCTCTGAGGGTGAGTCCAGCAATCCTACGGAGAAAGCTCATTTCAGCCGCTTGTATCCGCGATCTCGTTCTTTCGGTCATTACCCAAAGCTCGTGACCATAGGTGAGAGTAGGAACGTAGATTGACTGGTAAATCGACAGCTTTGCCTTAGAACTAAGCTCCCTCTTCACCACAACAGACCGGTACAACGTCCGCATCACTGCAGATGCTGCTCCAATCCGTCTGTCGATCTCTCGCTCCATTTTCCCCTCACTCGTGAACAAGACCCCAAGATACTTAAACTCCTCCACTTGGGGCAGGAGCCTGTCCCCAACCCGGAGAGGACAATCCACCTTTTTCCGGCTGAGGACCATGGACTCGGACTTGGAGGTGCTGATTCTCATCCCAGCCGCTTCACACTCAGCGGCAAACCGTCCCAGCAAGAGCTGTAGGTCATTGCTGGATGAAGCCAACAGGACAACATCATCTGCAAACAACAGAGATGAGATCCTGTGGTCACCAAGCATGACACCCTCCATTCCCTGGCTGTGCCTAGAAATCCTGTCCATAAAAATTATGAACAGGACCGGTGACAAAGGGCAGCCCTGGCGGAGTCCAACTCTCACTGGGAATGACTCTGACCGAGTGTTGGCAATGCGAACTAAACTCTCACAACGGTCGTACAGAGACCGAATAGCTCGTAACAACAAGCCCGATACCCCATACTCCCGAAGCACCCCCCACAAAAATCCACGAGGGACGCGGTCAAATGCCTTCTCCAAGTCCACAAAACACATGTAAACTGGTTGGGCAAACTCCCACGAACCCTCAAGAATTCTCGAGAGGGTAAAGAGCTGGTCCGATGTGCCACGGCCAGGACGAAAACCACATTGCTCCTCCTGAATCCGAGGTTCGACCAACGGCCGGACTCTCCTCTCCAGTACCTTGGCATAGACCTTCCCAGGGAGGCTGAGGAGTGTGATCCCTCTAAAGTTGGAGCACACCCTCCGGTCCCCTTTTTTGAAGAGAGGAACCACCACCCCAGTTTGCCATGCCAAAGGCACTGCCCCCGACCTCCACGCAATGTTGCAGAGGCGTGTCAACCATGACAACCCAACAACATCCAGGGCCTTGAGGTACTCGGGGCGAATCTCGTCCACCCCCGGGGCCCGGCCACCAAGGAGATTTTTAACCACCTTGGCGACCTCAGCCCCTGTGATAGGCGAGTCATCCCCCTCGTCCCCAAACCCTGCTTCCTCTGTGGAAGGCGTATCAGTGGGATTGAGGAGATCCTCGAAGTATTCCTTCCACCGCCCGACGATATCCCCAGTTGAAGTCAACAGTGTCCCATCCGCACCATACACAGTGTGGACGGGGAGCTGCTTTCCCCTCCTGAGCCGCCGAACAGTTTGCCAGAATCTCTTTGAAGCCGACCGAAAGTCTTGTTCCATGGCCTCACCGAACTCCTCCCATACCCGGGTTTTTGCTTCAGCAACCACCCGAGCTGCACTCCGCTTGGCCTGCCGGTACACCTCAGCTGCTTCGGGAGTCCCACAAGCCAACCAAGCTTGATAGGACTCCTTCTTCAGCTTAATGGCCCCCCTCACCACTGGTGTCCACCACTTGGTTCGGGGGTTGCCACCACGAGATGCACCGACCACCTTGCGGCCGCAGCTCTGGGCTGCCGCTTCAACAACAGAGGTGGAGAACATGGCCCATTCAGACTCCATGTCTCCAGACTCCCTCGGAATGTGGTTGAAGTTCTTCCGGAGGTGGGAGTTGAAGACCTCCCGGACAGGGGCCTCAGCCAGACGCTCCCAGCACACCCTCACTATACGTTTGGGTCTACCAGGTCTGAATGGCTTCCTCCCCTGCCATCGGATCCAACTCACCACCAGGTGGTGATCAGTTGACAGCTCTGCACCTCTCTTTACTCGGGTGTCCAAGACATACGGTCGCAGGTCTGATGATACGATAACAAAATCGATCATCGACCTGCGGCCTAGGGTGTCCTGGTGCCAGGTGCACATATGGACACCCTTATGCTTGAACATGGTGTTCGTTATAGACAGACTGTGGTTAGCACAGAAGTCCAATAACTGAACACCACTCGGGTTCAGATCGGGCAGGCCGTTCCTCCCAATCACCCCCCTCCAGGTTTCACTGTCGTTGCCCACGTGCGCATTGAAGTCCCCCAGTAGGACAATGGAGTCTCCAGGAGGAGCACCCTCCAGCACCCCAGTCACAGACTCCAAAAAGGGTGGGTACTCTGAAACATCATTTGGTGCATAGGCACAAATGATGGTCAGGACCCGTTTCCCAACCCGAAGGCGCAGGGAAGCAACCCTTTCGTCCACCGGGGAAAACTCCAATATAGAGGCAGCATGGTGGGGCGATACAAGAATACCTACCCCTGCTCGTCGCCTCTCGCCCGGGGCAACTCCAGAAAAGGCCAAGCTCCAGCCCCTCTCCAGGAGACTGGTTCCGGAACCGGAGCTGTGTGTTGAGGTGAGGCCGACTATATCTAGCCGGTATCGCTCAATCTCGTACACCAGCTCAGGCTCCTTCCCCACCAGAGAGGTGACATTCCACGTACCAAAAGCCAGTTTAGAAAGCTTGGGATCAGTCCGCCAAGGTCTCCGCCTTTGACTGCCACCTAATCCACATAGCACCGGACTTCCATGATCCCTCCTGCAGGTGGTGAACCTACTGGAGGGCGGACCCATGTAACTCCTTCGGGCTGAGCCCGGCCGGGTCCCATGGGTGGAAACCCGGCCACCAGACGCTAGCCTTCGAGCCCCTCCCCCAGGCCTGGCTCCAGGGTGGGGCCCCGGTAACCCCATACCGGGCGGGGTACACTGAATCCTTGATATACAATTTATCATGAGAGTCTGTTGGATCGTTCTTCGTCTGGCCCTTCACCCAGGACCAGTTTGTCTTGGGAGACCCTATCAGAGGCAAATTGCCCCGGACAACATAGCTCCTGGGATCACTGGGGCACGCAAACCCCCCCACCACGATAAGGTGACGATCCATGAGGGGGTGTGATGTTATTAAGCTCCCTAAAATCAATGCAGGGTCGAAGGGAGCTATCCTTTTTACCCACAAAAAAAAAAAAAACCCCAGCCCCCACCGCTGATGAAGAAGGCCTAATAATGCCTGAGGTTAGGGACTCCTTAATGTATTTGTCCATCACCTCCAGCTCCAGGGCAGAGAGAGTCGGCTAGAAGGCAAAGGAGCTCCCGGCAGGAGGTTAATGGTGCAGTCATAAGGGCGGTGGTGGTGGTGGTGATGGGGGGGGTGGGTAGAGAGAGGGCCGTCGCTAAAGGCACTTTTCCACTAGCCCAGCACACCTCGGCACGTCTCGATTCACTTCGACACGGTTTGGCTCGCTTTTGTCTCCATTACAACCGTGTTAAGCTGGGGTGGGTGGGATTTCTATAACAGCGAGGCTGCGCCACACTCCCGTGACGTAAAACACGCGACCCAAGCAAAACATAAACACATGCGGCTGGATAAGGCGACTCCTCGGTCTGTGGCTTTTTTCACCGTAAATGCCAAAAAAGGACCGCCAGACAAGGGTACAGGCAGCGAGATGAAACACTCTGGAATAGTTCTGCAGCTTCTGGGAGAGCCAAAGATGTGAGGATACAAACTAGGTCATATATGACGGTAAGCTAATGTTGCTAATGCTAGTTTGCTATAAGTACGTCGTACTACACTGTAATGTCTGCAAGTTATTGCTGTTAGGTACTAAAATATGTATGCTGTGTGTGTTTCAGATGGCTCTGTTGTGGGGAAATTACTGCTTCAGTCGGTCTGGGCGTTCAACACAGCCTGTCACTGATGTCAACACAGCTTCACAAACGATCAGTGGTTATAGAGCTTAAAGGCGACGGACAGACGAAAATTCAATATCGCTAAATCATATCTCAAATTGTTGTCTGAGACGAGCTAATGTGAACCCCACATGTTTTGGTGTCAACATACACTACCGTTCAAAAGTTTGGGGTCACTTAGAAATTTCCTTATTTTTGAAAGAAAAGCACTTTTTTTCAATGAAGATAACTTTAAACTAATCAGAAATACACTCTATACATTGCTAATGTGGTAAATGACTATTCTAGCTGCAAATGTCTGGTTTTTGGTGCAATATCTAGATAGGTGTATAGAGGCCCATTTCCAGCAACTATCACTCCAGTGTTCTAATGGTACAATGTGTTTGCTCATTGTGTCAGAAGGCTAATGGATGATTAGAAAACCCTTGTGCAATCATGTTAGGTCTGCAATGCTGTAATTGCTGCAAATGGAGGATTCTTTGACGAAAGCAAAGTTTGAAGGAAAAAATTATTATTTCAAATACAAATCATTATTTCTAACCTTGTCAATGTCTTGACTATATTTTCTATTCATTTTACAACTCATGGTGGTAAATAAGTGTGACTTTTCATGGAAAACACAAAATAATTGTCTGGGTGACCCCAAACTTTTGAACGGTAGTGTATGTCGCATAAGGTGACAATGCGCTCTTGAAGTATGCTGTTGTGGAGAGCTGTCTGACCCAGCCAAGCGATCAGCGGCTAAAATGGCCACTGACTGTGTGATGTCATTTCGGTTAGGCACACGGTCAGTGGCCAAGTATTCCGATATTTCTCAGAATACTTGTGGATTACAAATAGATTATTTATTAACATTAGGATTTCAGGAATCGAATTAATTATGGTTTGTCGTTGTGTTGTCTACGGGTGCGACGTTATACCAGAGGAGCATGCTGTGAGTGTTTTTGAATTTCCCGTCCCTGGGAAAATCAGAACGGCATGGGTGAAATTCGTTCAGAAAACGCGAAAAAAAATGGACTGATGTCGGTAAAACACCCAACGTGCAGCAGACATTTCGTTGACAGCAATTTCGAGAATAAGATGCAATTTGTGTCACGACTCGCTGCTCCTCAGCGGCTTCAGCTGCGCGCACACCTGCGCCTCGTCAGCACATCCCCATACCGCATACATCCATTCACACACACCTGCTTGTTGAATAAAGCTGTTAAATCTATCCTGAGCCTGCGTGTGTGTTTCCTGGGCCAGACATTATGTCAATTTGAAATGAAATTTGCAAAAAGATTGCTGATAAAGAAAACGGCTATTCCAACTATATATGCCTCAATTTCCAAGTGTGACTCTGAGAAAGGGGTCAGTGACAGTGGCGTGAAAAGCACGGGTGATCTACCGATGCGATCAACTGTCAGAACACGAGAAGTAAACAGGGTAAGTTTTTTTATTTTTAATATTCACTGCAAATGTTTACTAAACATCTTAAATGAATTCCAAGCCATGGTTTGCATTGCCTTACCATCCATCCATCCATCCATCTTCTACCGCTTTTCCGGAGGTCCGGGTCGCGGAGGCAGCAGTTCAAGCAGAGAAGCCCAGACTTCCCTCTCCCCAGCCACCTGCTCCAGCTCTTCAGAGGAGATACCAAGGCGTTCCCAGACCAGCTGGGAGACATAGTCTCTCCACCGAGTCCTGGGTCTGCCCTGGGGTCTCCTCCCAGTGGGACGTGCCTGAAACACCTCAAGTGGGAGGCGTCCAGGAGGCATCCTAATCAGATGCTCATACCACCTCAACTGACTCCTTTCAATGTGGAGGAGCAGCGGTTCTACTCTGAGCCTCTCTCGGATGACTGAGCTCCTCACCCTATCTCTGAGGGTGAGTCCAGCAATCCTACGGAGAAAGCTCATTTCAGCCGCTTGTATCCGCAATCTCGTTCTTTCGGTCATTACCCAAAGCTCGTGACCATAGGTGAGAGTAGGAATGTAGATTGACTGGTAAATCGACAGCTTTGCCTTAGAACTAAGCTCCCTCTTCACCACAACAGACCGGTACAATGTCCGCATCACTGCAGATGCTGTTCCAATCCGTCTGTCAATCTCTCGCTCCATTTTCCCCTCACTCGTGAACAAGACCCCAAGATACTTAAACTCCTCCACTTGGGGCAGGAGCCTGTCCCCAACCCGGAGAGGACAATCCACCTTTTTCCGGCTGAGGACCATGGACTCGGACTTGGAGGTGCTGATTCTCATCCCAGCCGCTTCACACTCAGCGGCAAACCGTCCCAGCAAGAGCTGTAGGTCATTGCTGGATGAAGCCAACAGGACAACATCATCTGCAAACAACAGAGATGAGATCCTGTGGTCACCAAGCATGACACCCTCCATTCCCTGGCTGTGCCTAGAAATCCTGTCCATAAAAATTATGAACAGGATCGGTGACAAAGGGCAGCCCTGGCGGAGTCCAACTCTCACTGGGAATGACTCCGACCGAGTGTTGGCAATACGAACTAAACTCTCACAACGGTCGTACAGAGACCGAATAGCTCGTAACAACAAGCCCGATACCCCATACTCCCGAAGCACCCCCCACAAAAATCCACGAGGGACGCGGTCAAATGCCTTCTCCAAGTCCACAAAACACATGTAAACTGGTTGGGCAAACTCCCACAAACCCTCAAGAATTCTCGAGAGGGTAAAGAGCTGGTCCAATGTGCCATGGCCAGGACGAAAACCACATTGCTCCTCCTGAATCCGAGGTTCGACCAACGGCCGGACTCTCCTCTCTAGTACCTTGGCATAGACCTTCCCAGGGAGGCTGAGGAGTGTGATCCCTCTAAAGTTGGAGCACACCATTGTGCTCCATTGCCTTACCAACTTATCAAATATTAGCATATTAGGGTGTTCATACTCATCAAATATGAAATATTCAGTGCTGTATAGGGAGGTGGTTGTGCCTGTTTGATCAATTTATATTTCTATGTATGTAATCCAATTTGAGACCTCTGGGATAAAATTATGATGATCTACTTTTTTTGCAGATTTTATCAACTGTCACTCAACCTTAAAATAGTGTTGATGTTTCTGACCAAGCAGAGGAAGCTGATGAACAGGACTTTTATGTAAATCCAAATTTATACCATAAAATGGCAGAAAAATTATTGAAATGTATATGACATGCGACTTTGATGAATGCTGAACTATGAGAATTATAACATTGACATGAACATTAAGAAACTCAATATATGATTTTACAAAACTTTATTTAAATAACATTGTTCACAAATCTAATCTTGGTAGGCAAAATCCCTTGTAGTGATGAGATGGGAAGGTTTCTCTGATGAGGCTCACAGCACAGGCAGGCAACATAACCCTCACTTCTTCCCCCAAAAAATCCACAACACCACCGGACCAGTTGCCTGTAGGCTATGAATCTGTATCGCCTGAAAAATATGGGGTTGGCATTGATTATTCCGTTTGCATTGATTATTGAATGTATTGAATGATTTCTTCATAATTCATCTGGGAAATTAAATCAAATGAATAAATATTGTTTATAAACTCACTCGTGTGGACGACGTCATCTGTCTCATCAGCTCCAGCTGCGCACAGACCAGCAGGTGCTAATCAGCGGCTGTTAAAAGTATTGAGAAGATGATGATTAACAACATGTCATCAGGCAGCGAGTGACCAATGGGTAGTTTTAGTTTAAAAATTAAGTGTGTGACCATGCATGTCGCCAAAGAAAAATATTTCTAAGCGTAGTTTACCAAGATAAATCTTCAAGCCGATCCTGGTCAACGTGGTCTGTTCCCGTCGCCGTTTCGTCTTCCTCCTCTCCCTCTGGCTCGAACAAATAAGGCTGAATACCCCTCTCAGCACCACCCAAAACTACTTCATCATCAGATTCTTCGTTGTCAATGTCATCATTTATATTGTGGTCGTCAAAGTCGAGAAAGTAATCGCTGTCGGAATCACTTTGCTCTCGTTCAGACATTTTCTCGGCCAAACCGAAATGACGTCACGACTGCCCGCACCTATCGGGAGATGGCGGTACTGCAGCATCACTGAGTGAAAGATGGGCTATGACCAAATAATGCCATTTATGGAGGATGGTGACACATATTAAATCAGGGGAATGGGCAGAATGGAATATTTTCATACAATCATTTGATTGGTTCAATAAAAAAATGTCACTGTCCGTCACCTTTAAGAATGTCTGTAGAAACGTTTATTTCCTGTACAACAAATTGCTCTGATCTGCTTGAAAATCATGGAGAGACTGTTGAGACATCATACCTGCTTCTGCAGAACTGAGTCTGAGGTGGTGTCATAGAAAAAAATGATCAGCTGACACAACTTGATCGCCATGTTAATAACTATATTAGCCACAAAATATATATTCAAAAAGTAAACAGTACTGAGTTAGGTATAATAAGATATATTTGACAGTTATCATGCATTTTAGGCCAAAACAAACTTGATCTAGGATTAAAAGCAATTAAAATAATGCAGTCACAAGGTTACATGGAAAATACTTGATTTACTAGATACATGTACTGTAGAAATATATATTCTCTGCATCAACAATGTACTATACATGCATTCTTGTAGTATTGCACTGGGAATTGCACTGACAATAAACCTCTGAAGTTTTTGCAGATGTCTCTTTTTTTATATGTGAAGGTTACCACCATGTGGCATAAATTAAATACTGAAAGATTGGAAAAGCTAAGAATAATGCAGCAGTTTGAGAAATCACTTTTGGTTTGGTGTAAGTCTGTCAACAGAATTATGAACCATAAAGCAGTTTGTGTTAAAATGTTAAATCCCATTAAACCTAATCCGTGGGCTTCCAATCATGTGTCATGGGGGGCCAACACCCTGCAGGTTCTCTCTTCTACCCAGTCTCTTCAGCAGGTGTTCTCACTGATCAGTCAGTGGAAGAAGTTCAGTGGAATCTGCTGTTGAAGACACTGGTTGGAGGTAAAGCCTGCAGGGTCTTGGCCCTCCATGGCACATGATTAGACACCCCCGCCCAAACCCATTATGATGAAGAGCAGATGCTAATATGACCCAGAATTCCTCCATATACTGGTACTGTCACTAAAGTATGCAGGGTCTTCTGCGGTGGCACATCCAACAATACAGTCTTCAGTTAATAAAATAATTGTTTTGGTTACTTTTCTCTTAAAAATGAGCCATTATTTTCAAGGTCACCGATATATCCTTTGTACAGTTGACTCTTTTCCCACCGGTGTCTTAACAGACAAAATAGAAAATCATGATGCAAACACATAAGTCACTAAATTGTTCATTACAATCAGCAGCAAATCCCAGATTATTCAGAATGTGCAAAATTCAAACTGTAAAAAAAAAACTGGAATGGTCACACACGGCAGCCACGCTGCCTCACTGAGAAGCAACTGGATTGGCCCCTCGTACTGGTCCTGGTTCAGCAGATCTTCAGCCTGCATCTCTGTAAATAGTGAGGCAAGGTCCAGTTGGGGTGGACAGTTTCCCTCTTGCCTAGACAAAAGACAAATGGGTGGTGGTTAATTAAAGCAAGTTTAAAACATATTTGGGAAATACACTTGTTGCTAAAAGCCAGTGGTGGAATGTGAATTAATGAATGAATCTTTATTTCGGATTGATTAAAAGTAAAGATTAAAAGAAAACAGAATAATATAACAAAGGGGAAAAAAATCTAACAAGGTCAAATTAAACAATAACTCCTCTGATTATACAGTTCAACATAGGTTATCTGAAATGGGTGATGGCTGAAGCTGCAGCTTATATCGCCCACCATATTTCATCCAAGAATTCAAAAGAAAAACAAAACAGGAGGGATTACAATTTGAATGTGACAATAAAGTACTTTGTTGTTGTATTTAACCACAATTTTCATGTAGCTGCACTTCGGTAGATTTTACAAGGGCTGCGTTACATTTAAAATCATCTGTTTTTACTGTGGCCTCAGCAATCAGAATGAATTAATACATTCACTTGAATGGAATATAGTACTTTAACTGAAGGTGTGCATCACCGAGTATGGAGTCGCTCAGTCAAAATATGAAGTTTTTATCAATAAAAGTTTGTCTTGTCTGTAAAAGTGTCTCTTGTTGCCCTGGCTTCATATGTGGGCGGTGTTTTGTACTAGCATTGCTAAAATATAAAAGGAAGCACTACAATGGGTCTCGAATATTTGTAATGTGTCCTGTTACCGTATGAGTTTATTGATGATAGACTATAAACTACACATATAAAGTAAATTATATTGACAACTGAACATCTCACATTCGCCAAAACATACAGTTATGAACATAACTCACAAAGGATCACACAAGTGATCTGACAAAAAAATAAATACATTAACAAGCGGTTTATTTTACAGTTGATGTGCCATATTCACACAATCAAATAAATCTCAGTTCAGTCCCTTTTATATTAAGTGGAAATTGTGCTACTTTGGTTTTGACACTTTACCTATAAAAGCAAAGGATTTCAGTACGTTCCACAGTGGCGAGGTAGGTTGTGTGGAGGCTGATTTCCTCTTGCCTAGATGAACGACAGAAATGGATGGTGGTTAGTTTCAAGCAAGTTCAACACATATACAGGCACATCTCAAAAATTAGAATACCATGAAAAAAATCAATATTTTTTTCACTCATTTCAGAAAGTGAAACCCATATATAGATTCATTACAGGGACAGTGATATATTGCAAGTGTTTATTTTAATATTGATGATTACGGTTACAGCCCATATTAACCAACACCTCAGCGGCCAACATTTATATTTAAAAACTATTTTTTAAAGTTAATTTTATGTAATATTCAAATTTTTTGCCAAATTGAATTTGGGGTTTTCAGGGGCTGTAAGCCATAATCATCAAAATTAAAATAAATAAACGCTTCAAATATATCACTGTCTGTGTAATGAATCGATATACGGATTTCTCTTTCTGAAATGAGTGACAAAAAATATTGAAGTTTTTCATGACATTCTAATTTTTGGAGATGTACCTGTATTAGGGAAATACACCTGTGAAAGTCAGTGGTGGGATGTGACAGAAATGCTTCGTTTCCCTGACAAGCACTGCAGGATCCACAGAATAGGTGTGTGGGTCTATTCTGATGCTTTAGAAAATTATATGAATGACTTTATAAATCACTGGTTTGAAAAAGCAATTTTAATAAGACGAGATTTCGGCTCCTGTGGTCCATTTCACCAGTATCCACAATATAAACAGGGAGGCTAACCCCTGGCATGTGGAAACACATTCTAGCATTAAATTGCACACAATTTAATGTGCAGCACCAAAGTGCAATACGTACACAAACCAGGACTTTAACCAGGATTAACATATTTCATTGTTTTGCTCTCACAAGCGAATATTTAGGAGAAAACAAGCGCGAATCAGCAGTTGGTACTAGCTAGCTACTAGCTAAAACTCATTAGCTAAAATGCGTTAGCCAGCACAGAACAGCGCTGTATGGCTCAAAAAAAGTGAGCTTACCACCAACAGGATAAATAAGCGAACAGATGCACATTATTACAAATCACTCACCATCGATGGTTCTCTCACGTTCGTCTTCAGCTTGTCCGTAGTCCGGTTCTATGCTGGGCTGCCATCTGTATTGGTCCGGGTCACTCCTCACTGTGGATCTGTCACCAAGCAGAGAAAACTCCGCACCTCTTTGTTGGACCACGGTGTAGAGTTCCACAAAACCTACAACGCTGTCTGTATTAATATCGTATTTACTCCGTGACCGAGTTAGTCCGTGAAATATTGCAAATGGCAGTCGTGTGTAGATTCATCAGAAGACGGTCGCTTTCGTGACATTACGACCTGACCAATCAGCGGCGACCAGTCTTTTGACGTCACAACACAGCACGACTCAGCACGGTTGTATCCTGCCCTCGAGTGGGGATGAAAATCGCGGCTGTTAAACCGTGTTGGGGCTAGTGGAAAGAGTTACAAAGCGTGCTGAGCTGTCCCGTGTTGGGCTAAGCGGGGCTAGTGGAAAAGGCCCTTTACTGAATACCAGAGCCAGGTCATGGTACTCAGGGGGAACCAAGGAGAGGTTGGGCCGGTGAGTGGGTGGGGAACAAATAGGCACCTAGGGAGAACAGGCTGCAGATTGTAAACAAGCACTTAAACAAAAGGTACTCCATGAAATGATCTTCCCTGCCTGCCAATCAATAACGGGATTGTGGAGCCTAAGCCAAGGGTAACCCACAATGACAAGGGAGGCAGTAACAGGTAAAACAAAAAAACTGAGATGCTCCCAATGGTTACCTGAAACCAAGACTGAGACGGGGCAGTCTGCTTGGAGACAGTAGTAAGAGGCATGTTGGAAAGTGCAATCAACTTCAATGGGGTTTTCAGACTGTGACAGGGAAGTTTCAGCCGAGTTGCCAGACTCTCAGAAATAAAGCTCTGTTCAGCGCCTGAGTCAATGAGAACCTTAGTGGAGATTTCAATGTGACCATGTTGAAAACGAATAGGTAAGATCAGTCATGTAAGGGTTTTAGCTTTTACTACATCCATTAGTCCCCCTACTGCAATGAACGGACCCCCCTTTTGGCTGATTGGGACAGCAAGCAACCTCGTGATCGGCACTGGCACAATACCTGCATAATCCGAGGTTGCGGTGGCGTTGTCATTCCACAAGGGGTAACTTAGAACAGCCCACCAGCATAGACTCCTCGGCCTCAGGAGATTCAGAGGGAGGGAGGGCAGAGAGAGGAGACTGAGGAGAAGGATGAGACTGAGAGCCTGAGCGATTGGAAAAACGGCACTCGCTAGCCCGCTCCCTCAACCGATAATCAATACTGATGGCTAAGGAAATTAATTCATGTAATGAGGAGGGTTTATCTAGATTGGCCAATTCATCCCGGAGACCAGGACTGACACTGAGTGAAAAAATGCTGCAGAGTGAAACATCCTCCCACCCCACCTCTGCCGCAACAACCCGGAAGTCTACCGAGTAGTCGACTACAGACCTGACCCCCTGCCGAAGGTAAAGGAGATGAGTAGTGAGAACATTATCCCAGTCCGAATGATCAAAAATCTCGGTAAACTCAGAAATAAAGCGGTCATAAGTGTAGTTGGGATAATCGGGATGGGCCATTACAGCATAAGCCCAGGCTAAGGCCCGTCCCTCTAATAAATTAATAACATAACTGATTTGACTGTATTTTGTAGGCACCCACTGAAACACAAGACTACACTGGAGTAAGAACCCTCGAGCCTCCTCCAGCTTACCATTAAAACGGGTAGGTGTGGGAACAGGTTTAAGCCGAGTGTGCTGCACAGGAGGAGAGTGGAATGAGGCGGCCCGGCTGAACCCTGGGAGCAGTCAGGGAGGGCAGCGCCAAGGTAAGCTGGTCAAGCTGAAAATTAATTTGAGTCAGTTGGTTCAAGATCACTTGCTGTTGGTAAGTAGGCTGATCTAATCGAGCCTCCATGGTGTTAAGTCTTTGTGCAGTAGCACTGTCTGCTGGGTTTTCTACACAGAGGTATACTGACATGTTTACACGAAAACCCAAGAGCAGACAACAGACCCTATTAGAATCAAAATGATCTTTATTGATAAAGTGGATTTGTGTGGAAGTGTGTGTGTGTGCTGAGCGGGAGAGGTCTGGCAACCGGAGCAGGGGAAGTAGCAGAAGCCCAAAGAAGCAGCTCTGTCCTTTTCCAGGTTACCAGGGTCCCGCTGAGGTGAACAGGTGCTTGTGCTGATAATTACAGTGCTGGGTGCAGGTGAAGGTGAGGTTCCAAGGTTGTCATAGCCAGGAGCGGTACCGGGGTTAAGCTCCCAGTGCTCATAAAATGCTCCTTACGGCGTGCGTCTCGAAAAGCCTCTGACAACTAAGTCCAACTCCTAGCCTGCCCGTGTGGTTTAGTCTCTAAGCCCGGCGGAACTGCTTTTACTAATAGGAGAAGGGGCGAGGGCGGATCTCTGGCACCTTAAAACCAGATGCTTCGGGTAGATGGTGGCTCGTCAACCTGGGAAGGTAGCCCATCTAGGGGAAGGTAAACCCTGATTTCAAACCTCCGCTGCCTTGCGGCACACCCGGTCACGGGAAAGGCTTCGGGAGTCAACCCTGAGGAAAAATCCGGAGTCGGAGCCCCTAAGGCAGTTCTCTGTTGTGCTCAACATCGTTCTGGCAGCTCCTGCGATGGCGCTGATGCCAAACTATAGCAGCCCTGCTGTTCCTTTGGATTCATCAGTGACGTGGAGAGGGGGGACATGCTACATGGGTAACATCTTGTCCTCCATATCTTCCTGCCTAGGCTTGAATCCTACCAACGCCCAATGCTGGAAGGTAGAACACCGGTGCGCATCGGCCTGTTCCAGCAGAGTAGACGTTTAGGATTCTCTTCCATGGTCATCATAGACCGACGGAGGCCACCGCCGGGTGCAGGTGAAAACCTCCGCTGAGGAAGAAAGAGGAGAGAGTCAGTCCGGGGAAGCAGAGGCACTTACCGAGCTGGAGAGAGGGAGGTGTCTCCGGCACACAGGCTGAGATCCGGTCCACTGCCTGGAGCTGGGGAAGGTCTGCCTGGAGGTTGGTCCACCTGTGCACAGGGAAGAGAAGCAGGAGAAGGCAGGAGCAGAAGGAGATGAATCCAACAATGGTAGCTTACAGTTGAGTTGGGGAGACAAAACTCCCAGATGATGAGGTGCAGATAACTTGGATGAAAGGGAGGCAAAACTCCCTGCTGAAGAGAAGGGTAAACTTGAGTTGTGGAGTTCTTTCACCCTGTTGGAGCATTGACATCTCCGTGCAGGAGTGCAGGGCTCCACCCCTAATAAAGGTAGCCTAATTAGTAGGAGCAGGTGTGGATGCAACCGTAGCTGAGGAAGATAATTAGTGAACAGGGAAAACACACAGCACGGATCACCACAGATTGGTTGCATCAGATGTGCTTGAGGCCACACCTGTTATGCAAATGTGTGCTCTCACGACGAATTCTATTTAGGAGGTTGAATAATTTTGAGACTGCAGTGGTCATTGAAAGTAGGATGTAGTGTTGAATTTGAACTGTTGTGTTACTGGTTTATTGCAAACACCTGAAAAATTTCAAATTTTGCCAATTAACTTAAAATGCAATGGTGGTTGAATAATTTTGATTGCAGCTATAAATAGCAAGAGGCCTGACCATTAAGTCACCTTTTGGCACCCATCAACATCACTATCAAAACCAGTCTAGTACTGCTAAATAGAGTCCCAGATGTACAAACCTTTTTACACCACAAGTTTGGCAGCCTGGTATAGCTTGAATCCTAGCACAATAGGAGGGTGTGTCCCAATGCAAAGTTTGCTATAAATTCCGGTCTGGAGCAGGAGCTTTTTCATTCAAGTGAGAGAGACGACGAGTGAAGATGGCGAAGTGTTGGTACACCATCGAGGAAGCCCTTGCTCTTATTCTGGCAGATCCCAATTGAGAAGATGACCCTTTACCTTCTGAACAAGATTCAGAATCAGATTATGAGCCTTCTGAGCACAATGCCCCGTTAATGGAAAGTGAAACTGACTCTGCACTGCAGATGAAGATGCATGGCGCTTTGTCTGCACTCGGCGCAGTGCCACATGACAGAGGAGTCACTTCTGAAGGTTCTGCAGCTTTGCTTAACTGTGGTTGAGGGGTGAAGAGGCAGAGGACAAGTCAGACAGTTTCTGGACGTGGAAGAGACCTTGAAAGTAATTGTCCAAAATGCACAGCGAACCCGGGATGCGGATGTAGCAGGAGAGGACAATGTGGCACAGTGAGACGTAATGGTGGCAGATCGGCTGGTTACAATGGCACAAATGGCACCGTAAGTACCGACCATGATGGCTGGGACCTTCTGAGAGATGAAGGTTCAATGAAAGGACTAGCTGTTACAATTTCTGATGTTTGCACCACTTCTGAGTCCGTGGGGAGTTCTTGAGAGATGGCTACTATAAGGCTTCACCGCCGGGACACATCATCAGTTATGTACCTCAGCATCACAGGGTGTTTCGGCCATTTATCACAAGACACCCTCCACTGAGGCAGGCCCATCACAGGTTGATCAAGCCTGGGTTTGTGTCCCGCAGTTTAGCTGTTTGCCTTAGAAGCCCAGATGGTGTCACTCCTTTTCATTCCCAGCCAGCAACTGATCTCGGCGGCATCAACCAGCTTTTGATAACCCATAGATCATAGGAAATGATCCATTTCCTAATGGCTATATGATGTCCTATGATGTCCTAGACATCCTATATGATGTCATAGACATCATAGACCCACATGATCCTATATGATGTCATAGACGTCCCATACGATGTCATAGACAGACCATTAAATGCCAGGATCCTTTGATGTTGACGATTCCATTAGTTGTGTTGATGCTGGAATCCTTTGATGTGACACGCTCCGCCGAGGCAGACCCACCACAGATTGATCAAATCTGGGTATGTGTCCCATGGTTTAGCTGTTTGCCCTAGAAGCCCAAAAGATGTCACTCCTTTTCATCCACAGCCAGAGACTGGTCCTCTCGGTGGTGTTGGACAGCTCTTTAATTGCCCGTCTGTAATCATGTCCCCTGATTCCAATCTCCCTGAGCAGCTTTACAGTTGTTGTGGCTATGAGTCCCTGCATCCAACCTCCACCGGGCGCACCTTTATCTTCCAGCCTTTGTCCTCTGCCTCAGCTGCTAAGTTGGAAAACCGCAGCTTCTTACACTCATAAGCTTCCTCGACAGTGTCCTCCCAGGGTACTGTCAAAGTGATGATAAGTCAGTGGCGGTAATGCACCTGTCGCCTGTTTGCCAGCCACCAATCAAATCTAAAAGAAGAAGAAGAAGAAGAATATAGGTGAGCTTAGATGAATTAGACCAGAGGACGAGACCTGGTCGCATGGTGGTCGTTGCAATCTCCGGAGAGAAAATGAGCCTTTGATCCAAGTCAGCTCGCATCTGCCAATCCCTGGCTGCGTTCAGTGGACCCAGTTCAGGGAGTAAGGGACCGGTTCTCAGCTTGGCCCCTGCTTGAACAAATGATGGTAGGTGTCGGTGCACATCACGGCTGTTGAAGGGTTGGGAGTTGATGGATACTCTCTTGCACTCAACTTTTATAGGCTAGACACCTGAGGACCTGGTTGTGTCTCCACATGTATCTACCTTGAGTGAGACTAGTCCTGCAACCAACCAAGATGTGCTTGAGTGTTGCTGGGGCTGTACACAGAGGGCAAGATGGATCCTTTCCAAGCCACAGCTGCAGATTTGTGGGAAAGGGCAGCACATCATATATAGCTCGGACGATGATGCAGCCTGTTGGATTCCATGCCCCAGAGTTCTCTCTTATTATGTTTTTTCCTCTTTTCGACACCCTCCCACCTCGTCCATTGACCCTGTTTGGCTTGTGCTTTGGTTCTGGCTTGACGTACCTCCTCTACCACCATAGTTCAGCTGGAGATGCCTTTTGCCAGAGAGGTGTCACTGTTCCAAAGCCAAGGCCTCCTCTACCTTGTTGGACGTGGCCCACCACGTCCCGATGGAGAAATGCAGATTTGGCCTGTAGTACAGCCATGTTTGGGGTCCACTTCACCTCTGTTGCCAAGGTAGGAGCAGCACCTCTTACTACAGGATCCTGGGAGTTGGCGAGCGACATGTCCAGCCTCACCTTGGCACGCTGGAATTCCTCAACCAGGCTAAACAATGGCAGTGACAGGGCTCCATCACTGTAGAGTCCAATGCTGCTGAGACATTTTGGGAGGCCAAGCCACTTCCTCACATAAGAGCTCACTAGCCTTTCCAGATGCTGAGCATGGGTTAGGGAGACTTCATACATGGTCAACGGCCACAGGAGTCTGGGCAGCAGCCCAAACTGGAGGTACCAGAGCTTCAGTTTCCTTGCAAGTGTGGTGTTATTAATCTGCCTGAGGCCGTCAGCCATGTCCTGCCAGAGTTGTTCAAATTGTTGGGTGTCTCTGAGGTCTGTGTTATACCATTGTCCGAGGCTCTTGATGGGCTTCTCTGAAACTGTGGGGATTGGTTCATCGCTGATGTGGAACCACACTCCCATTAGTTGGCCTTTAACAATGGAGATGCTGCGAGATTTGCTTGGCTTAAACTTCATTCTTTCCCACTGGATGTTATCCTGGAGTTTCTGCAGCAAGCGTCTAGTGCCTGGTTTTGTTGCTGTGATGATGGTCATATCATGCATGTACGCGCTAATTGGCAGAAGACACAAGCCCCTCTTGGACCTCTCGCCACCCACTACTCAACAGGATACCCGTGTGATCACTTCCATTGCCATAACGAATGCTAGGGGGGAAATGGTGCATCCTGCCATGATGCCCTTTTCCAGGTGCTGCCAGGCTGTGGTGTTGTTCCTGGCTGTCACACAAAACTGGAAATCCTGAAAGTAGCTCTTGACCAGCTGTGTGATGTGGTGTGGTACGCTGAAGTACTCGAAGGCTGTCCACAAAATCTTGTGTGGGACTGAGCTGAAGGCATTGGCGAGGTCTAAAAAGACTACATGCAGGTCTCTCCGTTCCTTCTTGGCAGTTTGAATTTGGTGCCAGATGATACTGGCATGCTCCAGACATCCTGAGAAACCCTGGATCCCTGCCTTCTGCACTGACGTATCAATGAAGCTGTTTCTTTGCAGGAATGTAGAGAGCCTTTGGGCCAAATGGTCTCAGATGGTCTCAGATCACCTCAGATGGTCTGCTCTCAGATGGAGAGCAGAACACCATCTGAGGTGTTCTGCTCTCCGCAGCTTTGTCAGTCGTTGCTTTATTTCAGTCTGCAAGTCATCAAGTCCCACTCTTTCTGTCTCTGTGGCTTTCTTCCAACGCTTTCTCAGTTGTCTTCTTTCTTTCACCAATCTGTCAATTTCCCGCTGTCTCCTGGACTTCAGCTGGTCCACAGGGGCTTTCTGCTGCCTCGGTGTCCTGCCCTTTACCCCAAACCTCTCTGTACCATAGCTGTAGATGATGGATCCCATGTTCTCCAGCTTTCTTTCAACAGGACCCTTCTGTTGTTCCAGTAGGAGGACCAGATCTGAGTCAATGGTCTCCCATTCTCTCCTCTGGCTGGATTTAGGCCACTGGATCTGAGGTTTCCTTCCTTCCATCATCCTTTCCCTTGCCGGCAATGGCTGATTGAACCTGGTGTTGGAGACTGTTGCTGAGTGTTGTGAGCTGGGCTCTGGGCTAGGGACTGGTGTTGGCTGTGGCTGGCTATGCTCCAGGCTGGAGACTACTGCTGGCTGTAACTGGGTTGGCTCTGGGCTGGAGAAAAGTGTTGGCTGTGGCTGGCTTGGCTCTGGGCTGGAGACTGTTGCTGGCTGTGACTGGTTGGGCTCCGGGCCAGAGACTGCAGGAGGATCCATGCAAAGATTATCAGGCATGGATCAAACCATTTGAAGAGCCAGTTGGATATCGTGGAGACATGGATTTGTCATCGGCTAAACCCACTGATTTCCTGTCTTTGTTTTGGGCTGAAGATTTCTGGAATATTCTCACCAAGGAAGCCAACAGATCCTCTCTTTCCTCCATTTTGTAAACAATGACAACAGTGTTTCAAGGGGTGAGCCAGGCTATGACAGACTATTCAAGGTACGCCCAATAATTGACTGTATAGTTCCACGTTTTGCTGCTGTCTATGGTCCACGCAAGGAACTGTCCCTGGATGAAATAACCATTGCATTCAAGGGAAGGTCCACCTTGAAGCTGTACAACACCAAAAAAAAAAAAAAAAAAATTATGAACAAATATGGCTACAAGACATTTTTCTTGAGTGAAGCCAGCTCAGGATATGTGTTGCAGTGCTCAGTGTACACAGGACAATGCCCTTCTGAGCATCAGCATCGTCAATGCCCACATCATTTACACCAGGTGTACTCCAGGTTAGGGGTGGGTTCAAAAGATTGATACAACGATCTGGATCAATCCACGATTGACTGAGCCGATATCGATCCACAGAATTCACAGTTCGATCTTTTAATATAATGCTTTTACGTCTGTGAATGTCTGCTGAGTTTGATTGGGTCGAAACCGGGTCAGAGAGCCAGGAACAATGGCGAAGAACCAGAAACACCTGGAGCGCGAACGGAACTAACAGCTAACAAGCAAACAGATATGATAGTTCTTCTTCTGTGGTGTTAAAATGGTTCTCATCCAGCAAGAGTTCCCTGCGGCTCACTTTCGGATTTACATGAGCGGAGTTGATGTGCGTGTCTCTTAATTTATCAACAAAAGTCACCATAAAGACTGTCTTCAACTGTTTCCTAGAGCAGTAGACAGACTGTTGCACTCATAATACTTTTAGCAGGTATGCATACAGTCACATATGTGTAGAGTGCACTAGTATTTTATCTATTTATGTCATCACCCGCGGCTCACGGGCTGCCGACTCAGCTGCGCGCACACCTGCTTCTCATTAGTGTGCCACTATTTATTCCATCCTGCCCTGAGCTGCAGCCTGGAGCCGTCTGTCTCCCTACACGGATATTCCCCAGCAGCTACCTTCTCATCGGGCCTGCTGATCCTCGCTAAGGACACATAAGCTGTCACTATTTTCAACACATCATCTTCTACCAGCTTCCCCTGTGCACAGGTGGATACCCGGCGGCGGACTTACCGTTCATCATCTCGCCGCTCCTCTGCCTCGCCGCTTCGCCCGGACGCACAGCAGGACGTTGTCTCCCAGGCTTGGGACCTGCCAACGCCAGCCACCGCTTCACTGCAAGTAAGCACGGTTCTAGATCACGTTCCCGTGTGGTTGCCTAGCTAACCCCTGCTCTCCTCTCTCCCATAGGGTTGTCTGGCCGCACGACGTGCTGCTCTGTCCTGGCTTGCATCTTCCACCCACACTACATATTCATCCCTCATACACACATCCATACACCCTCCTTGCTGTTCAATAAAGCTGTCAAATCCATCTGAGCCTGCGTGCGTGTTTCCTGGGCCGAACATTATGTCAGTACGGCTCCAGCAAAGCGGCCCAGCGGACAGCAGGCTCCCACGCCGTTTTTCCACCCTTGAGGCTCGGGTGGATATGATAGCTCACCAACAGCAGGTGATACTAAACCAATTAACATTAATCACTGACTGGTTGGACCGCCTGGATCCTCCACGGTCCTTCCCTCCGGGTCCTCCTGGTGCCACGGCTCCGGCTGTCTCCTCGGCCGGCCAGCCTGGCTCGGGGGCGCCAACCCGTCTCACACCAATCCCAACCCCCGCTCGCTTCAGCGGGAAACTCGGTGGAGCGAAGGGGTTTATCCTACAGTGTGAGTCGGTGTTTCTGCGCGTCCCCGGGGATTTCCCCTCAGACCACAGCCGAATCGGTTACATGGCCAATCTGCTCGAGGGGCGAGCATTAACTTGGGCTTATGCCGTAATGATGAAGCCCAGTTACGCTAACCTCTCGTATGACCGGTTCGTGCGGGACTTTCTAGAGGTTTTTTTCTAGAGGTTTTTGACCATTCCCGTTTCGACAGCATCCTCGCTGATCGGCTTCTCGGTCTCCAACAGGGAGGCCGGTCAGCGGCGGAATACGCGGTCGACTTCCGGGTGGCAGCGGAGGAGGTGGGCTGGGATGAGGCATCTCTCTGCAGCATTTTCCTCCGTAGCCTCAACTTAGGTCTGAGGGATGAGCTAGCTGGCCGGGATCTCCCAGGGCGACTCTCTGAGCTAATCTCGCTCACGATTAGCCTGGATAACAGGTTGCGTGAGTGGGCTGCGGAGCGGAAGTCTGCCAGCCGCTCGCGCGGAGCTTCCCTCCGCCCAGCTCAGTCTCGCCCCCTGGCGTTACCGGCTCCGGAGTCCGCCGATGAACCAGAGGCCATGGCTATCGGGCGCACTAGGCTCCCTCTAGCGGAGAGACAACGCCGGCGGTAACGGGGTCTCTGCATGTATTGCGGAGATGACGACATCCCGTGGAGCTGTGCCCAGTGAAGCCAAACAGGGAGGTCCGCGAGTCACAATAGGGGGCCTCGCGGACTCTAACCGGTCTAACTCCCTATCCTCATGAACACTGCCCTTATGGTTCTGCCACAACTCCACTGGGCATTCCATTCACGTACTGGTGGATTCTGGGGCAGAGCAGAGCTTTATTTCCAAAAGCCTGGCAACCCGTTTTGGCATACCAAGTCAACCACTGCCTACCCCCCTAAACTTGGTCACTCTCTCCCGTTCTCCCTTGGAAACTGTTACACATCGCACTAAGCCAGTCCCCATCATCATCTCCGGCAACCACCGGGAGGATTTGTCCTTCTATGTCCTGCCCTCTTTGTCGGACCGTGTCATCCTGGGATACCCCTGGCTGCGGCTGCATAACCCTGTCCTGGATTGGAGGACTGGCAGCGTCCTGTCCTGGAGCACCTTCTGCTTGGGCACCTGTCTCCAGTCGGCACCCTGCGCACCGTCCTCTCCTCCATCAACGCCCGTCTCCGAACCTCCGGACCTGACCCTGGTGCCGCAGGAATTCCACGATTTAGGAGCGGCGTTCAGTAAGTCCAGAGCCTTGTCTCTCCCTCCGCATAGACCCTATGACTGCACGATCAACATCCGCCCGGGGGCCCCCTTGCCGTCAGGCCGTTTGTACAGCCTCTCTGCACCGGAGCGAGAAGCAATGGACACATATATAAAGGAGTCGCTCAGCGCTGGGATCATCTGCCCCTCTTCATCCCCACTAGGCGCGGGATTCTTCTTCGTGGCAAAGAAGGATGGGTCCCTTCGCCCCTGTATCGACTTCAGAGCCCCGAATAACATCACCATCAAGGACCGTTACACACTGCCCCTTATGGACACTGCCTTCCACTCCCTCCAGGGGGCGTCCCGGTTCACCAAGCTTGACCTCCGCAGCGTTTACCATCTTGTTAGGATCCGGGAGGGTGATGAGTGGAAGACGGCCTTTAGGATGCCCAGTGGCCACTTCAAGTACCTCTTGATGCCGTTTGGGCTCACCAACGCACCTGCCGTCTTCCAACGTCTAATCAATGACGTCCTCCGGGACTTTCTGAGAGTGTTCGTCTTTGTATATCTGGATGATATACTCATCTTCTCCAAGGCACGAGATGAACACCAGGTCCATGTGAGGCGGGTCCTGCAGTGGCTGCTGGAGAACCGGCTGTTTATAAAAGCCGAGAAATGCGAGTTTTTTGCCCATACCACCTCCTTCCTGGGGTTCGTTATCTCACACAACCAGATCCTCCCCGACCCCACGAAGGTTAAAGCGGTGGTCGAGTGGCCCACGCCTACGTCCAGGAAGCAGGTACAGCAATTTATTGGCTTTGCGAATTTCTACCGGCGCTTCATCCTTAATTTTGGTGCCATCGTCTCCCCCCTGACCCGCCTCACGTCATCAAAGGTGCCTTTCCAGTGGTCCGAGGAAGCGGCCACCGCCTTTAAGACCCTCCAGGCGGAATTCTCGTCCTCCCGGTTCCTGACCCAGGTCGATCCTGCGCTTCAGTGCTTAGTGGAGGTTGATGCGTCTGACATGGGGGTGGGGGCGGTGCTCTCTCAGCGCTCGCCGGTGGATGGAGTCAAGCGCCCCTGCGCCTTCTTCTCTCGACGACTTACGGCGGCGGAATGTAATTATGACGTCGGCGACAGGGAGCTTCTCGCTGTCAAGCTCGCACTAGAAGAATGGCGTCACTGGTTGGAGGGGGCAGCCCAACCCTTTGTGGTCTGGACGGACCACAAAAATCTTGAGTACCTGAGGTCAGCGAGGCGCCTGAATGCCCGCCAGGCGCGCTGGTCTCTATTTTTTGCTCGATTCAACTTCACCATCACGTACCATCCAGGCACGAAGAATGGGTTGCTCGACGCCCTCTCCAGGCAGTTTGTCCCCGAGGGTCCGGAGGAGTCCGGTCATACCATCTTGCCCAAGTCGTGCGTCATAGGAGAGATCGCCTGGCCCATCAAGGACAAGATCCTGGATGCACAGAAGACAGAATCGGATCCTGGCAGGGGGCCGGAGGGGAGGCTTTTTGTTCCCTCTGCAGTTCGGGGTGAGGTGATCCATTGGGCCCACACCTCCAGACTCGCTTGTCACCCCGGCATAACCCGCCTGGTGAGTTGGCTGCAGCGCTCGTTTTGGTGGCCAGGTCTCCATAAAGACGTTACCAACTATGTCCGGGCCTGTCCCCAGTGCGCAACCGGCAAGAACCAGAACTCTCCACCTGCGGGCCTACTCCAGCCTCTGCCGGTCCCAGGCAGGCCCTGGTCGCACATCGCCCTTGATTTCGTCACCGGGTTACCAGTCTCTAACACCTATGACACGGTCCTGACAATTGTGGACAGATTCTCCAAGGCCGCCCATTTTGTGCCCCTTCAGGGTCTCCCTTCAGCACGCGAGACGGCCAATCTACTGGTCCACCATGTCGTCAGACTGCATGGTATCCGGCTGGACATGGTCTCGGACAGGGGTCCGCAGTTTGTCTCCCAGGTCTGGAGGAGTTTTTGCAATGCCTTAGGGGCTATGGTGAGTCTCTCCTCAGGTCACCACCCCCAATCTAACGGGCAGTGCGAGCGCACGAACCAGGAGTTGGAAGCCGCTCTGCGCTGCGTAACATCCTCCAATCCTTCATCCTGGAGCTCCTACCTGACCTGGGTAGAATACGCCCATAATTCAGCCCAGTCCACGGCAACTGGAGTGTCACCTTTTGAAGCATCCTTGGGGTATAATCCCCCTGTTTTCCCTGAGCAGGAGAGTGAGCTAGCCGTCCCCTCCGTCCAGGCGCACATCAGGCGTTGTCAGAGGATTTGGGCCAAAACAAAGGACACGCTTTTACGCACGGTGGCGCGCAACAGCTCCATCGCCAATCATCACAGGAGACCAGCTCCTGCCTACCAGGTGGGTCAGCGGGTGTGGCTGTCTTTGCAGGACATCAACCTGAAGGGAGAGAAGAAGAAGTTGGCCCAGAGATTCCTCGGCCCCTTCATGATCGCCAAAATCATCAACCCGGTGGCTGTGCGTTTGGCCCTCCCCCCCTCCCTCCGTGTGTGTCCCACTTTCCACGTCTCTAAACTTAAACCTGTTGTGTCCAATTCACTCTGCCCTCCTCCTAGGTCTCCTCCCGCGCCTCGTATGATCGACGGTGACCCGGCGTGGGGTGTCACTGCCATTCTGGACTCCCGGCGTCATGGTCGCGGGCTGCAGTACCTGGTTGACTGGGAGGGCTATGGGCCAGAGTGGAGATCCTGGGTGCGCTCTTCGTGGGTGTTGGATCCTGACCTCATCGTGGAGTTTCACCGGACACATCCAGGTAAGCCAGCGCCAGGAGGCGCTGGTAGGGGGGGGAGTACTGTCATCATCCGCGGCTCACGGGCTGCCGACTCAGCTGCGCGCACACCTGCTCCTCGTTAGTGTGCCACTATTTATTCCATCCTGCCCTGAGCTGCAGCCTGGAGCCGTCTGTCTCCCTACACGGATATTCCCCAGCAGCTACCTTCTCATCGGGCCTGCTGATCCTCGCTAAGGACACGTAAGCTGTCACTATTTTCAACTCATCATCTTCTACCAGCTTCCCCTGTGCACAGGTGGATACCTGGCGGCGGACTTACCGTTCATCATCTCGCCGCTCCTCTGCCTCGCCGCTTCGCCTGGACGCACAGCAGGACGTTGTCTCCCAGGCTTGGGACCTGCCAACGCCAGCCACCGCTTCACTGCAAGTAAGCACAGTTCTAGATCACATTCCCGTGTGGTTGCCTAGCGAACCCCTGCTCTCCTCTCTCCCATAGGGGTTGTCTGGCCGCACGACGTGCTGCTCTGTCCTGGCTTGCATCTTCCACCCACACTACATATTCATCCCTCATACACACATCCATACACCCTCCTTGCTGTTCAATAAAGCTGTCAAATCCATCTGAGCCTGCGTGCGTGTTTCCTGGGCCGAACATTATGTCAATTTATTATTATTTATTATTATGATGATTCTATTTTAAGTATTTTAAGCTGCCGATAAGAGACTGCTGAACAGAGTTTCATTGTATTTTGCGTACAATGACAATAAAGATTCTATTCTATTCTATTCTATTTTTCATAAAGCTGGGATAAACTGTTTTGTACTGCGTGCAGCGCTGAGTTGGAACATAAAGTCGACGACTGATAAACACTTGAAACTGAAAGTGCAGAGAGACTGGCTAAAACTCGTGAACACAGAGGGAAACTTGGAGCTGCTGAAATTGTAAGTAAAATATCATTTGTTTGTTTTAACATTTGTGTCATAAATTAATAATTTATCCAGCAAGATGATGTTTTCTTTCATGGATACAGTCGTTAACTGTTGGTTAAGCACTGTGAATAAATGCAGAATAAAGGTATATTTTTTGAGATTATGGACTTCTAGCACTTAAGTGAGAGATCTGAAGATAATAAATCACAGTAAAATGAAAATGGCAGAATTAATAAAGGCTGCATTACAACGAGCCATTTTTACTCAATAGAACTAAACTGAAATGAACGAATCTTCCCAGGAAATGAATTGAAACTTTTCAAACTTTGAAAGTTAATTTGCAGTTAAAATATAAACAACAAAAAATGAAAGAAACTAAATTATTAAACCCTACTGTGGTGGGGGATTTAAAAATACGATTAATTTTATTGTGAAATCTATTCTCCTTTTCATCTCCCCTTCAGATCTGTGAAGACTGGGTTTCCACTCCAAGGTCCATCCTGCACTGAGACGTTCTGAAGGGAAGAGGTTGTCAGTGGAGGAGCCACCCTGCTTCTGCAGTGATGCAATTTTTGCAATTGCAATTTTTTCAGGGGTCTTAGTTTTCAAATTCAACATTCAAGAAGGTGCTGCCATAATTTTCTCAATACTCTAACGTGCATTCAATGCAATTTAGTTGTTGTAATGACTGATTCTTTTTTTAGTTTTAAGTTCTCCGCAAGAATACAATGTTGGTCATTTTTTGACAACTTTACTGAACATTATTTCTACATAAATCACTGTTTAACAGGACATTTTTGGCAATCCTGTGCTTTTCTTGTGGTGTTACGTAGAATAGCATCACTGTAAACTATAGAGAAAGCAGCTACTTTAAAATCTGTACTTCCTCACACAACTTTCAGTGCAAAAAACCTCTAAAAATGTCACAACTTTTTGGAAAAGCTCCCATAAATTCAGGCTTTTGGGGCCACAACAATCACAAAAACAGACAACGAAATCCTGAAGGGACTGAAATACAGTGAGATTTTGTATACATGCTTCATGCATTGAATTTATTTACTTACTCGAGGTTGTTAACTTGACACTACACGCCCTTTGCACTAAAGAAAGCACTTGTGAGCACTTTGTGAAATCATAAGTTAAATAATAAAAAGTGCATTATTGTAACTGATTTTGGGTCAGTTCTTTATGTGATAATTTATGTATTAAAGTTAGAGTATTCTTGGTACAATTTGCAGCATTATGTATTCAAGATTCAACATTCAAGATTCAAAGGCTTTATTATCATGTGCACAGTTAAGAAATGCTACATTTCCTGAGCAATGAAATTCTTACTTTGCTCTCTGAACGAATGCTAAGGTAAAAGGTACAGAAACAACAATTCTAATAGGTCATGACACACTAACACAATCCTAATACTAATGGATGCTAATAACACACACAAGAGGAATGAAATTGAAAATTCACTGGATGACTAAAGTGATAGTGGTATGTTGATATCAGAGATGATGTGAACCTGAGATGGCATGAACCTATGTGCAGTGTGCAGATGAGCATTGTGCAACCTGATGTGAACCTGAGATGGCATAGACTTATGTATAGTGTGCAAATGAGCATTGTGCAATGAGCTGTGTATAATTACAAATTAGCACCCGGTGCTAATTTCTGTAATGGTAGTACCAGTAGACTGTGCATGATAAGTAGTAGCAGAGATGATAATTAGCAGCAGAGATGATATGAACATCAGATGGGTGAGACTATATCTACAAAGTTAACAAAGTTAGAGTATTCTTGGTACAATTTTCAGCATTAGTTCCTGGAAGATTTTTTTTCCTGGCAAGTAAAATGGCTATTAAAAAGGTAATTTCCCAGATTGAATCGGGATCGGCTCAAATCGGAATTGAATCTATTCAGAATCTCAAGAATTAGAATCGAATCGATTCTGGAAATTAGGGATCGTTCCCAGCCCTACTCTAGGTCCACACAAACAACAGAAGGTCTTCATTCAGGACATATGCACAAGTTTGCTTGAGGGCTACAAAAAGATGGAGGGCAAGAAAGCTGGAAGGCCTTCACTGCAAGGGGGAGAAATGCCACAGCAACTCACTGAATGGCACTGGCTTGCCAAAGTTCATGGGTGTCCACATTGTGCAGTGTGTTCCGATTGCAACCGTCCACAAGGTGGTCATCAGACACACTTCAGGTGCGCTCAGTGTGAGGTAGGTCTGTGTGCTGTGCCTTGCTTTCAGAGATATCACACTCTCAAATACTATGAACAATGCCATCTTGATAGATGAGGACAGGTTTGAGTACACTGCTACTAGGGAAAAAACCCTGATGTAAATATATAAATATGGCTGCCATTGTGTTTTGGTTTTTTTTTACCATTTTTTTTTTTACTACTGTTTGTTTAGATTCTACTGATTTTCTGCTGTATATAGTTTTAGGATAAGACAACCAAAAAAAAATTGTCTATGTAGATTTTAATAGTCAAAATATGCAAATTAGGTCACATTATTCAAATTACATGATGAAATTTCTTAAATCATAACCTTTGGGTCATTTGCAATATTTTTCCAATTCACAATGTGCCTGTATCTGTCACCATTTCCAAGCTACAGTCATTTGAAATTTTGATGGTCAAAATATACAAATTAGGTCACATTATGCAAGTTACATGGATGAAATTTCTCAAATCATAAACTTTGGGTAATTTTAAAATATTTTTCTAATTTACAGTTTCCCTCTACCAGTTACCACTTCCAAGCTACAGTCGTTTAAATTTTTGAGGTCAAAATTAGCAGTACCTGCCATAAACTCTTGGTCAGTAGAGGGTTAAGGCTTTGTAAGTCAGGAGAAGGATTTTAAATTTAATTCTAGATTCTATAGGAAGCCAGTACTATGAAATGACTATTGCTGTGAAATGGCATTATATAAATAAAGGTAAACTGAACTGAATTAATTTCTTTGGTCACGACTATTACTGTCATAAGCGTGCACTTTACGCATGCACAAATGGAAACGACAAGCCCACTTGCAGGTGAAGAGAGTGTTTTAATAAATATGGAGTCAAACATACAACAAATGTCCAACATAGGATTCCATGAAGGTTAGCTGCACAACAGGCGAATACAGTTCAGCGGAGTCAGGTTTGGACTTGTAGAGAAGCCGTTCATATAAGCCCCAGAGTAAAACTGGCCGCTGGGGGAAACCAGGAAGCAGGACTTACATAGAAGTGTTGGAGCGCAGCTGGGCCCTGGGAAATAACAACAACAACCGAAGTCCAAGGGAAAAAGTCCAAACACAAGGAGCAGGCTGAACAGAACAACTTACTGTGTGCAGGGCAAAGACAATACAATGCACTGACAATGCACAGGAGGGTGGACAGGGCTTAAGTAACACCAGCCCTGATGATCACCGTGATTGCCGGTGCGAATCAGTGATTGAGGAGACGATGGGGAGCAGGTGTGAACAATAGTGTGTGTGTGTGTGTGTGTGTGTGTGTGTGTGTGTGTGTGTGTGTGTGTGTGTGTGAGAGAGAGAGAGAGTGTGTGTGTGTGAGTGTGTGTTAATCTGAGCATGGAGAGGAACAGACGATGACAGATTGGAATCACCTGTCGGAAACTGACAGGAGAGGGGGGAGTGGCTACCAGAGGCAAAAGGCACAGAAAAGATATGGAAAGCCAAAGGTAGCATAAAACACAGACAATGTGGAGCAAGAAACCGTCATGAAGCCTGAGCTTGGGAACCACCAGCTCGGCTCATGACATTACTTGAGATGCTGCATTTACTTTACTATCAATTCTCTACCCATATCTGCCATTCATTCCTATCCTGGACATCAACAAAACTGCCCTACAGGTCTCCACTTGCTCGACCATCCCTGATTAATAGGCTGCTGTCGTATCATCATCTGGAACACCACAATTGCCAAAAGTCTAGTCTTACAAAAGGTTAATGCTTAAATCTGTATACGTTTAACACGTGTCAAACATCCCTCAATCTCCCCTTAGTAGAACCTTTAATTTAGCCAAAAGTCACCGCTACATTGACCTGTTTTTGAGGCTAAAATCTAACTTTGATGAAAGCAAGTAAGCCACTTTTGACATTTTACAGCTTTGCCTTCATTTTCCCATCAGCTGGTAGAGGTCACTAAACAGCTAATGGGCTCCCAGCTGCTTGACAGGCATCCCTGCGGTCTGTAAAGATGGAGAAAGCATCATTCACTGACTCCCACTAATAAAATGTTGGTTTATTACAGTGTGGTAACGTCTAGTGTGGCTTTTTGACATGCTAGCATAAACAGAGAGGAAAGGATTTAAAGTGGAAATGGCTGGAGATAGAGGCTTGGGCTGGCTAAGTGAAATGAATGGTGTGGATGTAAAAACTGTGTTAGTGGGTAACTTCAGCAACCCTGTACCATTGCAATCACACAGTATTACACAAATATAAAAGTGTATTTTTGCAGAAGCATTACAGGAGACCAGACTTGTTACATCCATTAAATTCAGCCTATTATATTTACGAGATACATCTGGTTGAACATAAGTAATATGACATAAAACATGCTTCAACAATGAGCTGGCATCCTGTAGGGATGACATGACTCACACTGTTGATTGCCGTAATTTCTGCTTTGTCTGAGTCAACACACTGAAAGCCTGTGTGGTGATTTCATTGTAACACTCTTAAGTTTGCTATCAGCATGTGTTTAACCCCTAAACCTCTTGGCTCCAGGACAGTCGCTTTTTGCCTCTCTTCTCAGCAATATGCTTCCAATTATGAATACGGTGCGCGTGGGAACGGTGAAGCATCCTAATGATTTATCACGCGCTCAGGTCCAGTGTTGTTCTGCGCATTTGCACATAAAGCCCTCCTGCTGCAGAAAGCAAAGGTCACACATACACAGCCACTGACCTCTGGCGGACTCATGTGCAATATGTCACTCTGTATGATTGACAGGTAGTGATGATGACCCAGTTGCCAGATCTACAGGGTAGAAACGGCTGCAACGATTAGTCGACATCATCAAAGTGTCGATCATAAAAATTTGTCAATGCAGATTTTTTGACGTATCATTTAATTTTAAAGTTTATATGCATGCTGTGGACATTTTTAGTTTAACTGTTCCAGTGAAGAAGAAGAGGAGCATATCATGGTGACACAGAAGAGAGACAATCACTGAGAAGAAGAGGCCAAAACTTTCCAAAGTATGGGAGCAATTTACTGAAAATAAACAAATGAAATAAGTTAAATGCAAATTCTATAAAGCAGAGTTGTCATTATCACAGCAGCACTACAGGCACACGTCCATCCACTTCCCCCTCCTCCCTCCGCTCTGTCCGCCAGCTTGACCGCCTGTCAGTGGTCTTCTGCTGTGCCCCGCCCCGGTGATGAATAATTGAAGTTGGGCATTTATAAACACCACACTGGTAAGGTTAGTGAGTAAATTTAGTGCTTCTTATTTTCAATGAGCGACTGTCTCAGCTTTAGAAAACAGATTAAATTGTTAGTGTTGGGAAAAATTGTATATACTGTATGCATATAAACAGTTATCATTTTATTAATGATTCATGAAATGAAGATTGATATTCTTATATGTATGATGCTTTTTCTTATTAGTCATAAATACAACTTGTGCTTCTTATAATCACTGTTAGTGACTAAGCTGCATCACCCTTCTGTTATTCATCTGATGTGTGATAAAAGAGTGTTGACATACAGTATATGCTGTATCAAGACTTGTCCCCTGTACACCCTGTGTGTGCAGGGGACATTGCATGAACAGAGTGTTCATACAATTTATCTCCTACACACACTTGAAGACATACAGAGCGTACTTTTGCTTATGTGGTAATTCTGTTTGTTCTGCTTTTGCTGAGTGTATATAAAGAAAGCAACTGCGGATTGTCCGGCAGTATTCAGCTCACCCTGTATGTGTGTTGATGCTCCTTGTGCTGTACAAGTAAAAACTTCAAAGGCTCTGCGTGTCTTAAATCTGATCTATGATTCAGTCTAATGCCTTTTTGTACTCTGTATTTGTGAGGTTATATTTCAGACTTCTGACATAGCTGGTGCCGAAACCCGGGACAGCTGAGATCCAGGTGGAGCGGGAAGGGATGTGTGTCCTGCAGGTTGAAAATTGGAAACCCGTCTTGAGGGAACGCTGCCAGAGACTCTCCTTCTCCCGGCTCTAATCTGGTGACGGCTGTCCTTACTGATAGAGCCTAAAAAGTAAGTTACAAATTTTTCCCTTTTCAGATTGACTGTAGTAGATGTATATGAAGAATAACCGAGCCTCACAATTCACAATTTCCCATTTTTAAAGAACCACGGGTCAGCTGACGAGCAAGTAATGGTAGTACAGTACAAGCGGCGTCCTGTACTTTTCCTTGTGGTTAAAAACCGCTGCAGGAATGCAGTGGTCTTAGGAAGTAACGTGACGGCGATTCACGGTTACTGACCGGTCAGGTTTTAAAATAAAGAGGGGTGCAGGAGACAGTGTGACGGCGATTCACAACTGTTTGGTGGTCAGGTTTTAAAATAAGTAGGGTGAAGGAATTCACCCCAAATTGGGCAGTAATAGTGTTAAACAGTCGGCGTACTGTTCAACGTTCCTGACTACGGAACACACCCCAAAAATTGGGTAGTAATACGGTTACGGTGGGCGTACTGTTAACGTCCCTGACCATCTAAAAATGGGGAATTGTGTTAGAAGACCAGATAGGCAGACGAATAAACAGAAGAAAAAACAGGACATAGCGCGCGCAGCTGTAAAAATTACAATAACAGACAAAATGAAAAGGGAAAAATAAAGGATCCAGAAAAATACTTAAATAAATGGAAAAAAGGATTTCTCATTCAAGCCCACGTTGAACGTGGATGAATGCCAGGCATTGTTAACAACCATTGAAAAGACGTCTAATAAACCTGTTAAAACAGGCAAACCCAGTGCGGCGCTCCAATGTGCCATCTTGTGGTCACAAGTGGCAGAGGCTTCCCAACGGAGAGCTGATGAAGCCAGAAAACTCCGCTATTGGAAAATCCACCCCCATACCCCAAACCGGGACCTAAGGCGGGCCCGTATTCCACTCTTTCACAAGAAGCCCAAGAGGTTGGGAAAAGGAGGAAGCAAATAAAATCATAATTAAATGGCAGCAAAACTGGATAACGTTAAAATGGACAATGAGAACGTTGTTTTATCTATTATCTATTCTGTGTGTGTGTGTGTGTGTGTGTGGTTGATCTGTGAAGAAAGTGGTCTAAATATGGGTACTTTTACAAAGCTTTTATTTTTTCAATTTAACTCTGTGGGGTCTTGATTAATGTTGCGTACGTGATAAACTGTTTACATATTTAAAAAAAAAAAAAAAAACAATTTTGACGCATTACTGACCTTTGTCCTTGACTGAAATATGACAGTGTGTAGGAGCATGCTCAAATAACGAGGCTGAGTTTCAGTCATAAACCAGCTTTATTTGACAGAACACAGCTCCTAGCATTCTCAAAGCAGGAAAGAGAAAGAATCATATCTCAACACCCCTTTTATACATTTCCAGGATCAGGATTCAAGTCACATGGTGTCTTCAGTAAACATACAGTTACAAAGCATCCCTTTGAAGCTTCACCCATTGTCTCTCATTTCCCAATGAACCGGAATTCTCTCCGGGGCGTCTTCTGTGGGACAAAGAGACAAATCTCACACTTCCCTGTTATCTTCTGCAGATTCGAGTCCTCTTGTCCTTGCAGACGTGACACCCCACAATACACATACAGTCCTGTCTCTGTGGCAGCGTGAGCCCACAATGTGTGTCGGCCACACTACCCCCCCCAAACGTCTAGTAAGGCAGAACCTGCATGGCATAACAGAAAAAAAAGAAAAACACAAAGCACTCCATACATCGCTAATCAATCCACCAACTGCCTAGGTTTTAACCTTCTGCCGAATCTGCTGCAACCTGGCTTGGCTGCCTCTGCAACATCTCTCTGCACCTGTGGATTAAAGCTGTTAGCACCTTTCTGTGAAGACTTTGGAGACTGTCGTCTTGGTGGCCTGCCCCGGCGGGGGGGCCTCGCGAGCTGCACCCCCTCGTCAGCCAGAACAAAAGCGGGTTTGAGCCTGTTAATGCAAATCAGCTCCCGTCTGCCCCCTAAATCTAGCAGAAAATGCTTCTGCCCGGTCTCCAGCACTCGAAACGGTCCATCGTAAAACGGCCGCAAACTTGGACGCTGGGCGTCATATTTAACAAAAACAAACTCTGCATTTTTAAAGCCTTGGGCACAAAAACGTGTGGGAAACTGTGGTGGACTGGGCCAGGGAGCGTGTTTGCTCCTGAGCCGCTCTGCCACGGCTGAGCGGGGGGGCCATTAGGTGCAGGATTATCGAGAAGAAATTCCCCGGGCAAACGGAGCGGTTGAGCGAACACTAATTCAGCCGGGGAAGCGTGCAAATCTTCCTTAGGTGCAGAACGCAACTCTAATAAGACCCATGGAAGTTTGTCTACCCAATTTGTATCCGTCAGCGACGCTCTGAGGGCTGCTTTCAATGACCTGTGAAAGCGTTCGCATAAACCATTAGCCTGGGGGTTATACGCGGTAGTGCGATGAATCTTCACCCCCAAGCTGCGGGCCATCGATGACCATAGCTCGGAAATAAATTGGGGACCCCTGTCGGACGTTATGTCCGACAGTACACCAAAACGCGCAACCCACGCTGCTAAAAATGCTCGCGCAACTTCTTCCGCTGTGGTTGATGTCAGAGGAATCGCCTCTGGCCAGCGCGTGGTGCGGTCTACCATCGTCAAAAGATGTGTGTGCCCGTGTGATAACGGGAGCGGGCCGACCAGGTCAATATGCACATGATCAAAACGCTTAGCGGGGATGTGGAAAGGTTCTAACGGGGCCTTAGTGTGTCTGTGTATTTTGGCTCGCTGACACGCTACGCAGGCTGCTGCCCATTCCTTAACCTGTTTGCGCAACCCGGGCCAAACAAATTTCTCCCCCACCAATTTGATTGATGCGCGCACCCCTGGGTGCGCGAGAGAATGGACCAAGTCAAAAACACGGCGACGCCACGCGGTTGGCACCACAGGGCGGGGCCGTCCCGTGGAGACATCGCAGATTAGCGGGGGAATACCGTTTTGTTGCACCCTGTGCTCCAGCCTTAACCCTGTCGTTAACCTGCTCCGCAGCCATGGCAGCATAATCTAACCCAACACAGACCGGGGCTGCGCGCGCTCCTGCGTCGCTGCCCGGGCCCGCGGCCATGGCTACAGAGTCTGCCCCTATGGGGCTTGGCGGTGCTACCGCACGCGAGAGGCAGTCTGCCACCACATTGTGTTTACCCGCGACATGCTGAATATCAGTAGTGAACTCCGATATTGCGGCTAGTTGCCTTTGTTGCCGGCCTGACCAGGGTTCCAAAATTTTGGCCATCGCAAACGTTAGCGGTTTATGATCCACAAAAGCGGTGAAATGTCGCCCCTCTAACCAGAACTGAAAATGACGAATGGCCAAGTGTAGGGCCAAAAGCTCCCTGTCAAACGCGTTGTATTTCCGTTCACTATCGCGCAAAGTCCTGCTGAAAAACGCGAGGGGTTGCCAGGTACCTGCCACAAACTGTTCAACTACCGCCCCCACTGCTACATCGGAAGCGTCAGTGGTGAGCGCCATGCGGGTCGTTGGAACTGGGTGCGCTAACAAAACTGCGTTTGCCAGGGCTGATTTGACCTGGGCAAAAGCGCGCTCCCGCTCCGGAGACCATTCAACTTTATTTGCGGGCTTTTGTTTTTTTAACGCGGTGTACAATGGCTGCATGAGTCGTGCTGCGCTTGGGAGGAATCGGTTGTAAAAATTAACCATCCCTAGAAACTCCTGAAGCGCCTTAACCGTTTGAGATTGTGGAAAATCCGTTATGGCACGCACTTTATTTGGAAGGGGAACTGCTCCCTCTGCCGAAACGCGATGTCCCAAAAAATCAATCTGCGCCACCCCAAACTGACACTTCGCTGGGTTAACTATTAACCCGTGCTCTGCCAACCTCTGGAAAACTGCTGTGAGGTGTTTTTCATGTTCGCCTTCGGACGTGCTGGCTACCAAAATATCGTCCAAATAAACGAACACGAAAGGCAGGTCGCGTAAAACTGCATCCATCATGCGTTGGAAAGTCTGCGCGGCCCCCTTGAGGCCAAAAGGCATGCGCAAGAACTCAAAAAGGCCGAAAGGTGTTATGACCGCTGTTTTGGGTACATCCTGCGCGCGCACTGGAACCTGGTGATAGCCGCGCACCAAGTCTATTTTAGAAAAAATGCGCGCCCCCGCCAAATGAACAGAAAAATCCTGAATGTGCGGAATCGGGTAGCGGTCATGAGCTGAAACGTTGTTCAAACTGCGGAAATCGCCGCAAGGTCGCCACGAGCCGTCAGCCTTTGGGACCATGTGTAACGGCGAAGCCCAAGCGCTCTTGGAGCGTCTAACAATGCCTAGTTTTTCCAGATTAGTGAACTCCTCGCGTGCGATGGCCAGTTTAGCTGGGTCCAAGCGCCGAGACTTTGCAAAAACGGGAGGGCCTGTGGTTGTTATGAAATGTTCTACCCCATGTTTGGCCACCGTTGTTGAAAACGTGGGGACTGTGAGTGCTGGAAACTGAGCAAGCAGAGTGTGAAACTTACCACCCGCAGCTGAGACGCTGGCATGTGCAGTTGGCGGGGCCACCCGAGCTGTGCAGGGAATAGAATGAAAGGACAGTGCATTAATCAGACGTCTATTAGCAAGGTCAACCAATAAACCATGTGAGCACAAAAAATCAGCCCCTAACATGTTGAAACTGACTGCTGCTACAATAAATGTCCACTCAAATGAACGGCCCTGTAAGGACAGAAGCATGGTCCTCTCACCAAACGTTTTAATTGTGGAGCCGTTCGCTGCTGACACTGACACCCAGGGGGCTTTAGAAGGCGACAGCCGTTCCGCGTAGGTGGGTGTGACGAAGCTCAGTTGAGAGCCCGTGTCCACTAGGAACTGTTTCCCCGAGCGTGCATCCGTCAGGTAAAGCAGCCTGTTCTCTTTGCCGAGGGTCGCAGCTGCTACCGGCCTTCGGTCTTGGCGTTTTCCCTGGCGCTTAAAATTGCACGGTGGGACGCACCTGTGCGCTCTCTCTGCAAAACGGCGGTGGTAGAAGCACGAGCCGTCCTCCGCTCCGCGTCGTCTGGCTCCTGTCGCCGCCGTTGTTGGTGCGTCTAGCGCCGCGGCCGCTGGACCCGCGCTGTCTCCGGACGCCGTTCCCGGACTTGTCGCCGCGGCCGAAACCGCGTTCCGCTTGTGGGCGTCAACCAACTTCTGCGCCTCCTTGCTCAACCCATGGTAGTCTCGCTTGGCCAATCGGGGTGACTCTGCCAGGGCCACTCTTACTGCTGGTGGTAGGGTTCGAAGGAAAAGGTGGGCGAAAATGAATTCGCCATCCTCAGAGGCTTTGAGCTGCAGCATCTTCACCATCAGGTCCGCAGGTCTATCGTTTTCTGCCTCCGTCAGCGCCAGGAGCCCCTCTGCTCTTTGTTGGACTGAGGGGGTGAAATGGCTGATCAGCGCGTCCTTCAATGCGCTGTACTTGTCGCTGTCTGGTGGATGATTAACCAAATCCTCCACTCTCTGGACCGTGTCGCTGTCCAGCTTCGCTACCACGTGGTAGAATCTTGTGTCGTCGTTGAAGATTCTCCGGAGGTTGAACTGCGCCTCGATGGCGCTAAACCATGAGCGCGGGCTGTGCTGCCAGAAATCGGGCAGCTGGAGCGTGGAGGCGGCCATCAGGCTGGCTTCCACCGAGCCCCGCTCGGGAGAATTCTGTCTGCTCATTCTCCGTCGTAGGTCACCAGTGTAGGAGCATGCTCAAATAACGAGGCTGAGTTTCAGTCATAAACCAGCTTTATTTGACAGAACACAGCTCCTAGCATTCTCAAAGCAGGAAAGAGAAAGAATCATATCTCAACACCCCTTTTATACATTTCCAGGATCAGGATTCAAGTCACATGGTGTCTTCAGTCAACATACAGTTACAAAGCATCTCTTTGAAGCTTCACCCATTGTCTCTCATTTCCCGATGAACCGGAATTCTCTCCGGGGCGTCTTCTGTGGGACAAAGAGACAAATCTCACACTTCCCTGTTATCTTCTGCAGATTCGAGTCCTCTTGTCCTTGCAGACGTGACACCCCACAATACACATACAGTCCTGTCTCTGTGGCAGCGTGAGCCCACAATGTGTGTCGGCCACAAGTGCACTTTATAGGGAAAAAAGGACTGACGTGTGACAATGTGACTACAGGCCATACTATGATCACATTATGATGTCATTTAATAATGCCTAATCACTGAAGATTTTATGTTTACCCTATATCACATGATTTAGAGCACAGAGGATCAAAACAGATTGATAATTAATGTGTCTGTGCATATGATCTGCCAGAGGCTGTGGATTATCAGACCAAGGTCTTGGAGAAAGAATCACTTTTTGAAGCCAAGTATGACTTTGTATGACATTGTAGATAACATAAGGTGTACTGATTCAAATGACTGACTTTACAAATGTAATGTTTATATGATTTTATACTGATATTACTCACCACATAATGGTGCGGTAACAATATATTTCAGAAATGTGACAGCAATGAGGGGTGTGCTTCTCCTGATTCAGCGGTGGCCAAGCTGGGACAGGGTGAACTACATTGCACTCCATAATTTACCAAGGAATGTATGAAATAGGGACATTCCTTGTAAAACATTAAATCGAATTCTAAATTAGGCAAAACGTCCGCCTTTCCTTTGACTGAAAGAATGTGACACAATATTTCAAATTCAACCCATCTGTGTTCAATTGGACAAACTGATCTTATTTATCAATGCTGAAGCATATCAAAAATGCACAGTTATTTTGTTTTTCTTAAATGAAATTTGTAAACTATTTCAAGAGATGTCACAAAAAGAAGCTATAATTATTGAGATATTAAGCCTCCATGTATCAAAACAGAGGGTATCAAAGAAATTAATTAGCAAATTAATTAGCAAATAATTAGCAATCCCCAGAAAAATAGATAATGCATAAAAATTATCAATAAATGCAATTTTATTTACATAAGTGCTTTTCATTTCATTTTCTGTAGTGCCCAGGATAAACATATGGCTGCAGTTATAACTCAAATACAGGCTGGGCAATACAGACCACCTTTTTATTATTTATGGGATAATACAAATAATAAGATCATGCCCTCTATTATCCTACACATTTCCCATGTTGTGGAGGAGGGGGCGAACAGCAACTCTCTCTCTCTCTCTACTTAGCAAAGGAAGAAGCGAGCGATAGGCTTGCTCTGTAAAAATAGAAGTGTGCTTATGCTGTAACGGTGTTGTCTGGGGTTAACTTATCTGTATTCTGTACAGATAGTAAATATGCTTATAGCACATGCCACCTGCATAACGCTACTCACTGTGCTGCTATTGGTCTTTTAGGAACCGTCAGTCTCATTAATAATGTTGATGTTTTAAAAGACTGTCAAAATAATATGGACCTTCCTCCTGTTTCATGTGTAAATAATTAGATATACATTTGGCTTGTCTGATGAAAATTTGCTCTGCCACCCACATTATACAGATGAGCTGTCCTGGTGGCACATGGCCAACCATGTGCCAACAGGAGGAAATCAATGATGAGGATGTTGGAAAAAACTGTCCTAATATTTTGAAAGAAGTACCAAAAACATGCCAAAAGTGCATCATTTGTTTATAAAATAATGCTCAAGGAGCAATGGAAAGCTACAATATTGCTTGGTGTTGATTGACACCCCCACAAAGTGGACAGGAATTCATCACACATCCCCAGCAAATGCCGCATCTGTGTGTGTGACAGGATTATCACCTTTTGAATGTGTTTTTTCGCCATCCTTATGTATTACCTGACCTCTCACCACTAACCACACCTAACAAATACACAGATCTTGGTGAACATCTCAGGGAATGTTTTGAAGCTCTGCTCCACAGAAAGAAACGGATCAACCTGGAGACTATGTCTTCATAAAGAACCACCACCGACAACACTAGACACTCCCACTCCCACTGCAGTACGTATTGCTGAATGACCATCTCGGATTCACCTTTCACACGCTAAAAGACTACGGGTGCCTGTAAGTGAACTAACTAACTTGTTTCCCTGAGTAAGTCCAGTACAAAGGGGGCATGTCCTTTTAAGGACAAGGCCGTCTCAACCCTGGTGAAGAAAGAGGCCCGGAGGGGTACTCTCTCAGGTGGAAGCATGGCACCAAAATTATTGATGACTCTGTGTTCAGCACTTCTCCTGGCAGTGGGGTGGTAATCTCTTTCTGATTCAAGGACAAGGAACCCACGAAGCACGGACAATGAACAATACGCATAACCTATGGTACCAGACAATGGTGGTTTTGGTGAGAGGACTGGGAATCGATACTTCTTGCTATGTGTGTTCATTGCTACCCCATTTACACAAGACTGCAATACCCATGATTGACTACAATACCCATGATCCCTGTTCCACTGAGTGAAGAGAAAATGCCCGGAGCGACAATAGCGATGAACTCTCGTCTCAGTCTGTTTAATACAAGCAATAATGTTGGACATTGGTTGGTGGGGAATTTGTCAGAAAGGTATCTTAATAGATTGAATGTCACTATTACTGATTACACTGGGTCTAAGATTAGAATATTTAATATTATTGGGATTGGAACTTCTTTGCTTGCAGTTAAGAAGCATTTAATGAAAGTAAATCCTACACTGTTTACTTCACCAATCTGCTTTCACAAAAATTGTAGTAAAAACAGTTTCAACCTGGGTATTTCACAAAGATGCAATGATACTAAGGAAGTGACCTGTGAAGTGTCATATTATGATTCTGTCTGTAGAAATGTATTTCACTTTCCCTATATTGCTGCTGGAAAATTCACCTTAAAGAGGAAAAATTGTACTTTTAACTGTAGCAATAATCCTACTGTTTTTTGGCCAAATGATGTTGGGTATGGATTCTTGGAAAACCAATGGGTACTCTTTTTCCAATGTATGGCAGTGCTCTAGCTATACGCCACATGAATGCTTAATGATGTCAATATAGGAAATCTTTTGAAGTTACATTATACTGATAACTGCATATGATTAAAAAGATTAATAAAATAATAAACAGGAGGAAAATGTTGGGAAAAATTGTATATACTGTATGCATATAAACAGTTATCATTTTATTAATGATTCATGAAATGAAGATTGATATTCTTATATGTATGATGCTTTTTCTTATTAGTCATAAATACAACTTGTGCTTCTTATAATCACTGTTAGTGACTAAGCTGCATCACCCTTCTGTTATTCATCTGATGTGTGATAAAAGAGTGTTGACATATATGCTGTATCAAGACTTGTCCCCTGTACACCCTGTGTGTGCAGGGGACATTGCATGAACAGAGTGTTCATACAATTTATCTCCTACACACACTTGAAGACATACAGAGCGTACTTTTGCTTATGTGGTAATTCTGTTTGTTCTGCTTTTGCTGAGTGTATATAAAGAAAGCAACTGCGGATTGTCCGGCAGTATTCAGCTCACCCTGTATGTGTGTTGATGCTCCTTGTGCTGTACAAGTAAAAACTTCAAAGGCTCTGCGTGTCTTAAGTCTGATCTATGATTCAGTCTAATGCCTTTTTGTACTCTGTATTTGTGAGGTTATATTTCAGACATCTGACAGTTAGCATATGCTGTTTATGTTAGCTTACCTGTTGGACAATAAGCTATCTTTGATGATGGCTGCTGACGGTTGAGCTGTTTCAGTTCTGCTGGCTAACGTGTTAAGTCAACTAAATTAGTGAATTACATACCTGCCAACCACTCCGGTTTTGCCGTAATGGTTCCGGTTTTCAAGATCCCATTCCGGGTTACGGCTTTATTAATCAAAATTACGGTTTTTCACTAAAAATTCAGTCAAAAATTTTAAATCGTAAAAAAACACGAAAGCAATTCCAAACACGAGATCGCTAGGAATCGTATCTAAATTTAGAACATAGTGGCGTCAGTAGCGTTTCTTTTCGTGGTTCGCTGCTACGCTTTACCTGAAGCGTTTGCTAAGCTAACGCTATCGCTATTGAGGGTATTGAGGTTTCTATTCTCGTGCGAAATCCCGGAGAGGCGTGCGCACATGGCGAGATGTAAACACGCTGTAAACTGCTGCAGACGTTCGCACGACTGCACTTCAACCCTGGCAAATGGACCATGGATTAAGATTCTGAAGAACATGTGCTGTGTAATTGCAAGCCTATTTATTTATAATATTTATAATATTTATAATTGTGTATTTATAATGTATTTATGTTTTTTGCATTGATGTATGTGGTTATTGTGTATTCCTTTTCTTTCCTTTTTTTTTTTTTTTTCTTTTTACTTGTTTCTCCTTTCTAAAGCCCATCCAGGGACAAGAGTTGCAAATTAGCTAATAGCTATACACTCTGTGCAGCACATCAGATTGATTGTCATTGATTAATTGTCTATGTTTATTGCACTGTCCCTGTCAAATAAACAAATCTATCTATCTTGTCATGCTTGGTGTATCATGTAAACACATAAAATATCAGAGCGATTTTACCGTCATTACGCACGTGTCTGTTAAACAGTGCTAGTATACCCTGCTGATATTTCTAGTCTTCTAGTTACCTCCGCCAAGGAGGTTATGTGATCATCAGCGTTGGTTTGTCTGTTTGTTTGTTAGCAAGATAACTCAAAAAGTTATGGACGGATTTTCATGAAATTTTCACAGATTGTCAGAAATGGGGTATCCTACAGATGATTAGATTTTGGTGGTGATCCGGATCACCGTCTGGATCCAGGAATTTTTTTAAAGGATTCTTTTTTTTTTATTTAACATTGCGAGATAGGGCCATTTTCAATATTTTATTTATGATGTTAAACACTGTATGGGGGGAACTGTGGCGCTTGACGGAGGTCTGCGCTCTCCGAGTGCTTTTCTAGTATTCATAATACATCACATCTGGCCTATTCAAAGTTCTATGCAGTGTTAAGATAGTCTTTTGAATGCAAATTTAATGAATGAATGAATCTTTATTTCGGATAGATTAAAAGTAAAGATTAAAAAGAAACAGAATAATATAACAAAGGCAAAAAAATCCAACAAGGTCAAATTAAATAATAACTCCTCTGATTATACAGTTCAACATAAGTCATCTGAAATGGGTGATGGCTGAAGCCGCAGCTTATATTGCCCACCCATATTCCATCCAAGAATTCAAAAGAAAAACAAAACAAGAGCGATTACAATTCGGAACAAAGCTAAGACAAAATGTGACAAAAAAAAAAAACTAAGTAACAACACAACACAGACTGGATATGACAATCCTTATGTGCTTTTACATGTCATCTTGTATATATGTTTGGAGTATTTCTTCCTTTAGTTTTTGTTTAAATTGTCCAAGCATTGTACATGATTTTAATTCAGGTCCAAAATCGTTCCATAATCTGACTCCTTGCACTGAAACACAGTGTTGCTTGGTGGTAGTTCTCACTGAAGGTTTTTGAAATATACATGTTCCTCTGAAATGATATTGTTTCTCCCTTATTTAGAACAGCTTTTGGATATTTGCGGGCAGTGATAGATTCTTAGCTTTAAACATTATTACTGCAGTTTTAAAGTCAACCAGATCTTTCAACTTGAGAGCTTTTAATTTAAGAAAAAGTGGGTTTGTTGGTTCCCTGTAAGCAGCTTTGTTTATTATTCTAATAGCTCTCTTCTGAAGCATAAAGACTGGATATATGTTTGTTTTATATGTATTTCCCCATACTTCAGTACAATATGTCATGTATGGGAGTATTAATGAATGATACAAAGTATATAATGTGGGTTGTTGATTCAGCAAATATTTCGCTCTGTGTAGTATTGCAATTGATTTAGATATTTTACCTTTAATATAATTAATATGTGACTTCTATGTCAAATGCTAATATTTGTTTGACACTGCGGCCCCTGGACCCCGGCTAGCTACTAGGCTTTTCAGGTTTGAAAGTTGAAGAAATATGAGGTTGTTAGCTACATTCTAACTTGATTTAATGCTAATATTTGTTTGGCGTCGGGGGGCTTCGCCCCCCTGAACCCCTCCCACCAGGACTTTCTCCTGGACCTACCGGGGCCTGCGGCCCCTGGACCCTGGCTAGCTACTAGACTTTTCAGGTTTGAAAGTTGAAGAAATATGAGGTTGTTAGCTACATTTAACTAGATTTAATGCTAATATTTGTTTGGCAAATATTAGCATTATTATTATTAGCATTAGCATTAGCATTATTAGCATTAGCATCGGCCCCTGGACCCCGGCTAGCTACTAGGCTTTTCAGGTTTGAAAAGTTGGCAGGTATGGAATTATAGGAGTGTCTTACTCTTTTGTCTTCCCTCTTTTTGTCATGGCAATATCAGCCCTTATTCTGAATATTAGTGCATTTCAGTAAATTACAATACCATGATTTGTAATTTAATTTATAAAAACTGTAACAATAATCATCAAAAATAAATAACTTGGACTACTTTGTTTTCTTTTTTACTTTTATGGATTTGAATGTTACTGTAGTTTGTTTTGAACATGCAGAGTTACAACAGCTTTCCATGCTGCAGCAGAAGCTGACATGGTGTAACACTTAGACCCAGGAGCAGACACGGAAGACAATGTTTAAGGTAAGTGAAACAGTTATCTTTATTGACAACTAGTGCATGCCCGTAGAACCAAATATTCCTGTCTGAAACAGGTATCCCAATCAGGCTTTCCAGGCCCAAATGTAGGCTGTGTTTGAAAGTAAAGCGGTGTAGCCTATATGTAGGCAATCACGTGTTAGACTTTGACAAATATAAAAAGGAGTAAGTGGCATTAAGATTTATTTGATTGTGTGAATGTTAATTACAGAATACCTATATATTGAAAATGAATGGGACATCCAATATTAGCGACTGTTTCAGGTCCCTTGTTTATTTGTTTGTCAGATCACTTATTTGTCTGATCTTTTATCACTTATATTCATAATAGTGTATCTTCACTTTGGGAGTTGAAATGGGAGTTGTTCAGCCATCATTATAATTATTTTAGTTTATATCACTGTTCAGTGAAATATTGGATTTCTTCTGTGTATCGTCAATAAACTCATGCAGTACTATTACAGGACACGTTTACAAGTATTTGAGACCCATTGTAGTGTATCAGTTTATACTTTAGCAATATCTTGTTATTCAAAGGTTTTTTAAAACTTTAATGCTAAGATTGAGGCAGTGCATATATTGTCGCGCTGGGGCGATACTGAGGCCAAATAATGATCTGAACCTTGAGGGCATGACTGGCAATGACGAGCGCCATGGCTCTACTATAAGCATTTGTTTTTTATTGATGCGAGAAGATTATTTATTATTATTATTCCACCTAAACAATCACATTTTTGACCCTCTAAATGTTATCCAAAACGCATTTTTTTCACACACACCTCAGACCTGGTGAAAAATTTTATAATCTGGAAAACATATGTGCCCCATGCTGAAAATTTATCCAGCCTATGGTTGAAAAGTCCCGCATTCGTGGAGCAAAGGTTGTAGGGCCTTCCCCCAGGATGCAAATAGCTGATCGCTGGAACCATAGAGCTCAGCTGCTTTCCAAGATAAATCAGCCTCAGGCTAAAAGCACACTCCACTTTATTGAAAATAACTTTTTTTTTTATCACCGTCAGTTAGCGTGCCTTTGAGCCAGACCATGTAAGCCATGTTTGAAAGTGGAATACAGAGGTGTAGCCTATATGTAGGCAATCACATGTTACACTTTGACAAATATGAAAGGGACTGAAGTGAGATTTATTTGTGACATGTTTCAGATAAAACCCAAGCGCAGACACAGGCTCAATTAGTTTCACAATGATCTTTATTGATTGAGTGAAAGTGTGTGAGTGAGAGTATGTGTGTGTGTGAATGTGTGAGTCTGTGTGTGCAGAGCGGGAGAAGTCTGGCAACCCCGCGGAGACAGGAGAGACAATAATATTAGCTCTCTTGTATCAAAGGCTGAATGAGCAGAATAATAAATAATCTTATGGAGTATGGGGAGTAGCTGAGGCACCAAGAAGCAACTTAGTCCTCATCCAGATTGCCAGGGGCCCACTGAGGTGGAAGTGCTCGTGAAGATAATTACAGTGCAGGGTGCAGGTGAGACCTCCACTGGGGAAAAGAGGAGAGAGTTCAGTCCAGGGCTAATGCACTTATGAGACTGAAGAGAGTGGAGCCTCCGGCTCACGGGTAGTGGTCCGGTCCGCCACCTGGAGTTGGAGAGAGCCCGCCTAGAGGTAGGTCCACCTGTGCACAGGGAAGAGGGAGAGAGAAAGGCAGGAGCAGAAGGTGATAACATCTAGGAGAAAGTTGCTTACAGTCGCGTTGGGGAGATGAAACTCCCAGACGACGAGGTACAGATTCTTGGAGGAAAAGGGAGGCGAAACTCCCTGTTTGAAGAGAAGGGTAAACTCGAGCTTGTGGAGTTTTTCACCCTGTTGGAGCGTAGATGCCTCCATGCAGGAGTGCAGGGCTCCACTCCTAATAAAGGCTGTGTTAATTGGAAGGCACAGGTGTGAGTGAAACCACAGCTGTGGAGGATAATTAGTGAGCAGGGGAAACACACAGTACAGATCACCACAATTTGTGTGAATATTAATTACAGAATTATTGACGATGAATGGGACATCCAATATTAGCCACCATTTAAGAATCGCTTGTTTATTTTTTTTCTCATATCACTTATTTGTGTGATCTTTTATGAGTTATTGAGCGTTTTTGTGTCCAGTTTGGTGACGGTCGTTGTTTAGTCAAACCGTACATGTGGCCGCATATGATATGCAGTTGATCTGGGCATTCTGCTCCACAATTATTAACTTTTAATAATTAACTTTTAATAATTGTGTGAGCACACCGAGAGCAGCACCACTGGCAACAGCGAGTCATGGTCCTGCATGCTGCTGACTGGGGCAGGCTGGGCATTTCTCCCCGTGAAGGACCGTGGTCTGCCCAGTTAGGCTGCTGCTTCTCCTGGCATGTTCTGTGTTGATACACCAGTATTTTTTGTCAGACCCAGTCCCCACTGACCCTCCTCCCAGTCTGCTCATGCACCTCATGATCTGCACATATGCCAAATTATCCTTTAGATCTACGCAATCACGGCAACTTTATAGTATAATTTTTTTAAGTATTAACCCCTTGAACTCTGTGAATTCAGCGGGCGGTCACGTCTCTGCATCTTAGTGCGTCTTAGTGCGCACTGAAAAAAAAAGCTGTATTTCCGGTCTTCCAGTACAGACACAGCCTTGTTACAACCTGAGAAAAAGCTGTGCAATATATTCATTTTTTGTGGTATTTTTACAAAATTTTGACCTGAGCTTGAAAATACTTGGTTCTACATTTCTGTTGTGTTTTCCAGCCAATATCTGACAGCTGTATGTTATTTGCAAGCATTTGTATCTAAAAAAACACCCAGGCGAACTTTCTTGCTACTCAGTGGCAGGAGCACTTAGAGAGATTATGACTGTTTTGCCACAAAATTCAGAGTGTTTTCTTTTAAATGAGAGTAACCCCATGAAGATGCTGCAAAGGGTTGAAGAACAGCTTTTGATTTACTTTGGGCATGTTATTTTTAGGCGTTTTTAGGTAAGTTGAACTGAGTTCAACAGGTTAAATCTTCAGTATTATCTTTTTCTAGTCAGATTTGTCATTTTTCACTCCCTTGTTTTGTCCAGGGAACACTGTGGTGACTGACAGGTTGGAATTTGTCCAATCAGCATGGCTGTGATGCGAAGTATTATCCAATGAGCACTGAGTCAAGCACCCCGCCCACACTTCTTGAAGCCAGGACACAGAGAGTGTCACAGAACGGTGGCTAAACTTTTATTGATAAAAATTATATATTTTTACTAAGCAACTCCACATTTGGGGATGCACACCCTCGTAGCCTCAGGAAACCACATTTAAAATCTGAGGCCAGTCTGACAAATGGTTTGAGAGAAATGTGTGGAAAACACAAACACACACACAGACAGAGATTCCTTGAATTTATAGCTAGATAATGTAGTAATATTTCAAAGGTGAAGAGGATCTGGCAACCCTGCAGGGGAGACAGCAGAGACAAAGGTAAGTATATGTATTAGTGACAGGGAGATTAATATTGTTCTTATGCTTACAGGTTCCTTCCGGTGGAAGAAGCGGGGAATGACAGCAGATCCAGTGATGGTGGACGCTGGAGATGGAGTCCTTCAGTGGGATGATTCAGCTCCTGACCAGATAGAGTGATGATATAGAGTGAAGTATGTGGCAGTAATGCACCTGTAAGCTGGCTGTCAACCACCAATCAAATCTAAAGGAAGAAGAAGAAGAGTCCTTTAGTGCAGGTGAGCACATTAGCGGGAAAGGCTGGCCAGGCCTGAGTGCTGGGGAGAGGGGAATGGTCACCGTGTTGATATATGGTGGTAAATTGGCTTACTTGGGGAGGTGATGATGTGCACAGTCCGAGAATATCCAAATCCAATCCAGCCTGTCCAAAGGCAGGCAGGGGTCAGAGCACAGCAGACTTAATCAGGGCAGGCCGACAAATCCAATAGGGGTGGGTTCAAAAGATCGATAAATGGTAAATGACATTCACTTATATAGCGCTTTTATTCTCATCTCTTGATGACCAAAGCGCTTTACAGATCCTGCTATCCACCCATTCACACACTGATGGTGGCATGCTGCCTAACATGACGCTTCCAGACCCACCAGGAGCAATTGAGGTGAAGTGTCTTGCCCAGGGACACAACGGCAGGATATCTGGGGAGAGTGGGATTCGAACTGCCAACCATGTGGTTATTGGACAACTTGCTCTACCTCCTGAGCCACTGCCGTCCCCATCCGATACAACGATATGCATCGATCCACGTTTGACTGAGGCAATATTGATCCACAAAATCCGTGGATCGATCTTTTAATATAATGCTTTTACGTCTGTGAACGTCTGCTGAGTCTGATCATGCTGAAACCGGGTCAGTGAGCCAGGAACCGAGGCCAAGAACCAGAAACACCTGGAGCGCTAACGGACCTAACAGCTAACAAGCTAACGGATATGCTAGTTCCTTCTTCTGTGGTGTTAAAACGGTTCTCATCCAGCAAGCGTTCCCTGTAGCGTGTGTGCACATCTTTACTTCCGTGTTTACATGAGCAGAGTTGATGACGTGCGTGCCTCTTAATTTATCAACAAAACTCACCGTAAAGACTATTCGCAACAGCTTATGAATATTTTTCATAAAGCGGGGATAAACAGTTTTGTACTACGTGTAGCATTGTTTTGGAACATAAAGTTGACAATTGATAAAATGAAAAAGCACGGAGACTGGCTGAAACTTGACTTGGAGCTGCTGAAATTGTAAGTAAAATATCATTTGTTTGTTTTAACATTTGTGTAGTAAATTAATAATTTATCTGGCATGATGGTGATTTCTTTTACAAACTATGGATACAGAGTTAACTGTTGGTGTGAATAAATACAGAATAAAGGTATATTTTATGAGATTATGGACTTCTAGCACTTAAGTGAGAGATTTGAAGATAATAATAAATCACAATAAAATCAAAATGGCAGAATTAATAAAGGCTGAAGTACGAGCAATTTGAGCAATCTGAGCAAAACTCAGTAGAACTAAACTGAAATGAACAAATCTTCCTAGGAAATGAACTGAAACCCTTTTCAAAAATTGAAAGTTAATTTGTAGTTAAAATATAAACAGCAAAAAATAAAATAAAATAAATTATTAAACCCTACTGTGGTGTGGGGATTTAAAAATAATTATTAATTTTACTGTGAAATCTATTCTTTTCACCTCCCCTTCACATTTATTAAGACTGGGTTTCCAGTCGAAGGTCCATCCTGCACTGAGACCTTCTGAAGGGAAGAGGTTGCTAGTGGAGGAGCCATCCCTGCTTTATTGTGGATTTCAGCACAGAAGAAGACCTCAAATTTTTCAGGGTCTTGGTTTGTAAATTCAAGATTCAAGAAGGTGTTGCCATAATTTTCTCCATACTCTAATATGCATTCAGTACAATTTAGTTGTTGCAATGACTAATTCTTTTATTTATTTTATTAATTTAAGTTCTCAGCAAGAATACAATGTTGGTCATTTTTGACAGTTTTACTGAGCATTTAATTCTACATAAATCATTGTTTAACAGGAATTTTTTGGCAATCCTGTGCTTTTCTTGTGGTGTTACATAGAACAGCATCATTGTAAACTATGGAAAAAGCAGCTACTTTAAAATCTGTACTTCCTCACAGAACTTTCAGTGCAAAAAAACCTTTAAAAATGTCAACTTTTTGGAAAAGCTCCCATAAATTCAGGCTTTTTGGGCCACAACAATCACAAAAACATGGGCGGTGTGGTGGCACAGTGGTTAGCACTGTGGCAGCACAGCAACTCACCCTTGGCCATGGGATCCCTGGTTCAATTCCAGCCCCTGACCAACAGTGATCTGTGTGGGGTATGCATGCTCTCCCCGTGTCTGTGTGGGTTTACTCCGGGATTTCTCTGGTTTCCTCCCACAGTCCAAAAACATGCAGGTTAGGTTAATTGGAGACTCTAAATTGGCCCTAGTTGTGAATGTGTGTGTGAATGGTAAAGGGATAGCGCTGTACCATGGCTGCTTCATCCATCCAGGTGGATGCCCTCAATTTCCCCTCTGGGGATCAATAAAGTGTACAAAATCAAAATAAAAAAAATAAAAAACAGCCAACGAAATCCTGGAGGGACTGAAATACAGTGGGATTATGTCTACATGCTTCATGCACTGAATTTGTTTACTGTCTCTGGGTTGTTAACTTGACACTACTTACCCTTTGCACTAAAGAAAGCACTTGTGAGCACTTTGTGAAATCACAAGTTAAATAATAAAAAGTGCATTATTGTAGCTGATTTTGGGTCAGTTCTATATGTGATTATTTATGTATTAAAGTTAGAGTATTCTTGGTACAATTTGCAGCATTTGGTCTCAAAGTTTTTTTTCCTGGCAAGTAAAATAGTTATTAAAATGGTAATTTCCCAGATCGAATCGGGATTGGATCGGATCAAATTGAATCGGAATTGAATCAATTCAGAATCTCAGGAATCCGAATCGAATCGATTCTAGAAATTAGGGCTCGTTCCCAGCCCTAAAATTCAATACAGAAAGTAGGCACAGGGTCTAGAAAGAGGCAAGGGTCAGATAACGGCAAGACAAAAGCACAAGGTTAAACAGGTTAAGCTCAGAGCAGGATACAGGCTGGTTGTGGGTCAGACGCGACCAGGCAGAGTAATGGGAGAGCGTCTTATTTATAATGTCTCACTAAGTGGCGGCAGGTGGTGCTTGCAGCTGCAAGGAGAGGAGCACAATTAGTGGGGAGAGAGGGAGGCAGGCAGATCAGACAAGAACACTTACAGTACCCCCCTCTCAAGGGACGCCTCCTGGTGTAACTGGAGGTTTGTCTGGGTGACGGCGGTAGAGGTCCTTGATGAGAGTGTCATCCATGACAAATGACCTTAGGATCCAGGACCTCTCCTCGGGACAATACCCCTTTCAATCCATGAGGAACTGGATGCCACGCCCCCTGTAGAAAGCATCCAGGATCTCGGTCACGGCACAGACCAGTCCTCCATCGACCGTCTTCGGGGGTGGTGGAGGTTTGGATGGTGGACACAGGGAACTGGAAAATACTGGGTTTGATACGGGACATGTGGAATGCTGGGTGGACACGAAGGGAGGCAGGTAGGTCCAGTCTCACCAAGGAGGGGTTGACTATCACCATGATGTTGAATGGACCCACAAACCGGGGGGGGCGCACTTCCTGGACTCAGCCTTCAGGGGAAGGCTTTGGTAGATAGCCAGACCTTCTGACCAACCTTGTATGCAGGGGCAGGGCGCCTCCTCCGGTTAGCCCACCTGGAGTTCTCCCCTGCAGCATGGAGCAAGGCCGGTTTGGTGTCCCTCCCAAAACGCCTGCATTTTTGCAATGTGGGCTGTGACAGACCCCTCATGGATCGTCACCTTATCGTGGTGGGGGGTTTGTGTGCCCTAATGATCCCAGGAGCTATGTTGTCCTGGGCAATTTGCCTCTGGTAGGGTCACCCAAGACAAACGTCCTGGGTGAAGCGCCAGACTAAGAACAATCCAACAGATACTCATGATGAATGTTAGAACAAGGATTCAGTGTACCCCGCCTGGTATGGGGTTACAGGGGCCCCACCCTGGAGCCAGGTGGAGCCAGGCCTGGGGGAGGGGCTCGATGGCTAGTGTCTGGTGGCTGGGTTTCCACTCATGGGATCCGGCTGGGCTCAGCCCAAAGGAGTTACATGGGTCCGCCCTCCAGTGGGCTCACCACCTGCAGGAGGGATCATGAGGGTCCAGTGCTATGCGGATCAGGTGGCGGTCAAAGGCGGAGACCTTGGCAGTCTGATCCCAAGCGTCCTAAACTGGTTTTTGGGATGTGGAATGTCACCCCTCTGGTGTGGAAGGAGCCTGAGCTGGTGCATGAGGTTGAGAGATACCGGCTAGATATAGTCGGCCTCACCTCAACACACAGCTCCGGTTCTGGAACCAGTCTCCTGGAGAGGGGCTGGAGCTTGGCCTACTCTGGAGTTGCCCCGGGTGAGAGGCGATGAGCAGGGGTGGGTATTCTTGTATCCCCCCACCTTGCTGCCTCTATATTGGCATTTTCCCCGGTGGATGAAAGGATTGTTTCCCTGCACCTTTGGGTTGGGAAACAGGTCCTGACCATCATTTGTGCCTATGCAGCAAAAGATGTTTCAGAGTACCCACCCTTTTTGGAGTCTTTGACTGGGGTACTGGAGAGTGCTCCTCTTGGAGACTCCATTGTCCTACTGGGGGACTTCAATGTGCACGTGGGCAACGACAGTGAAACCTGGAGTGGGATGATTGGGAGGAACGGCCTGCCCAATCTGAACCTGAGTGGTGTTCAGTTATTGGACTTCTGTGCTAACTACAGTTTGTCCATAACGAACACCATGTTCAAGCATAAGGGTGTCCATATGTGAACCTGGCACCAGGACACAACCGGTCACAGGTTGATGATCGATTTTGTTATCGTGTCATCAGACCTGTGACCGTATGTCTTGGACACTCAGGTAAAGAGAGGTGCAGAGCTGTTAACTGATCACCACCTGGTGGTGAGTTGGATACAATAGCAGGGGAGGATGCCATTCAGACCTGGTAGAACTAAACGTATAGTGAGGGTGTGCTGGGAATGTCTGGCTGAGGTCCCTATCCGGGAGGTCTTCAACTCCCACCTCCGGAAGAACTTCAACCACATCCCGAGGGAGTCTGGAGACATGGAGTCTGAATGGGCCATGTTCTCCACCTCCATTGTTGAAGTGGCTGCCCAGTGCTGTGGCTGCAAGGTCATTGGGGCATCTCATGGTGGCAATCTCTGAATCAAGTGGTGGACACCAGTGGTGAGGGGGACCATTAAGCTGAAGAAGGAGTCCTCTCAAGCTTGGTTGGCTTGTGGGACTCCCGAAGCAGCTGAGGTGTACCGGCAAGCCAAGCGGAGGGCAGCTGGGGTGGTTGCTGAAGCAAAAACTCGGGTATGGGAGGAGTTCAGTGAGGCCATGGAACAAAGCTTTCGGTCGGCCTCAAAGAGATTCTGGCAAACTGTCCAGGAGCTCAGGAGGGGGAAGCAGCTCCTTGTCCACACTGTGTATGGTGTGGATGGGGCACTGCTGACTTCGACTGGGGATATCGTCGGGCAGTGGAAGGAATACTTTGAGGATCTCCTCAATCCCACTGATTCGCCTTCCACAGAGGAAGCAGGGCTTGTGGACGAGGGAGACAACTCGCCTATCACAGGGGCTGAGGTCACCAAGGTGGTTAAAAATCTCTTTGGTGGCCGGGCCCCGGGGGTGGATGAGATTTGCCCTGAGTACCTCAAGGCCCTGGATGTTGTAGGGCTGTCATGGTTGACACGCCTCTGTAACATTGCAAGGAGGTCAGGGGCAGTGCCTTTGGCATGGCAAACCGGGGTGGTGGTTCCTCTCTTCAAAAAAGGGGACCGGAGGGTGTGCTCCAACTTTAGAGGGATCATACTCCTCAGCTTCCCTGGGAAGGTCTATGCCAAGGTACTGGAAAGGAGAGTCTGGCCATTGGTCAAACCTCAGATTCAGGAGGAGCAATGTGGTTTTTGTCCTGGCCGTGGCACATATGACCAGCTCTTTACCCTCTCGAGAATCCTTGAGGGTTCGTGGGAGTTTGCCCAACCAGTTTACATGTGTTTTGTGGACTTGGAGAAGGCATTTGACCGTGTCCCTCACGGTTTTTTGTGGGGAGTGCTTCGGGAGTATGGGGTATCAGGCTTGTTGTTACGAGCTATTCGGTCTCTGTATGACCGTTGTGGGAGTTTGGTTCGTATTTCCAACACTCAGTTGGAGTCATTCCCAGTGAGAGTTGGACTCTGCCAGGGCTGCACTTTGTCACCGATCCTGTTCATAATTTTGATGGGCAGGATTTCTAGGCACAGCCCCAGAATAGAGGTTGTCATGCTTGGTGACCACAGGATCTCATCTCTGTTATTTGCAAATGATGTTGTCCTGCTGGCTTCATCCAGCAATGACCTACAGGTCTTACTGGGATGGTTTGCCGCTGAGTGTGAAGCGGCTGGGATGAGAATCAGCACCTCCAAGTCCGAGTCCGTGGCCGTCAGCCGGAAAAAGGTGGATTGTCCTCTCTGGGTTGGGGACAAGCTCCTGCCCCAAATGGAGGAGTTTATGTATCTCGGGGTCTTATTCACAAGTGAGGGGAGAATGGAGCGAGAGATTTACAGGTGGGTCCGAGCAGCATCTGCAGTGATGCGGACGTTGTACCGGTCTGTTGTGGTGAAGAGGGAGCTAAGCTCTAAGGCAAAGCTGTCGATTTTCCAGTCAGTCTATGTTCCTCCCCTTTCCTATGGCCATGAGCTTTGGGTAATGACCGAAAGAACGAGATCGCGGATACAAGCAGCTGAAATGAGCTTTCTTCGTAGGATTGCTGAACTCACCCTCAGAGATGGGGTGAGGAGCTCAGTCATCTGGGAGAGGCTCAGAGTAGAACCACTGCTCTTCCACATTGGAAAGGAGCCAGTTGAGGTGATATGGGCATCTGATCAGGATGCCTCCTGGATGCCTCCCACTTGAGATGTTTCAGGCACGTCCCACTGGGAGGATACCCCGGAGCAGACCCAGGACTCGCTGGAGAGACTATTTCTCCCAGCTGGTCTGGGAACGCCTAGGTATCCTTTCTGAAGAGCTGGAGCAGGTGGCTGGGGAGAGGGAAGTTTGGGCTTCTCTGCTTGAACTGCTGCCTCTGTGACCCGGACCTCCGGAAAAGCGGTAGAAGATGGATGGATGGATGGATGGATGGGCTGTGACAGAAGGAACTGAGACTTCCTCTTCAGTGACAGGTGGTAGCCAAGAGACGCCTCAACGGGACAGCATGGTGGCGCAGTGGTTAGTACTGCAGCAGCACAGCAAGAACCACCATTGTGGGTTTGATCCCACCCCCAGACCATCAGTGGCCCTTCTTTGTGGAATTTGCATGTTCTCCCTGTGTCTGCGTGGGTTTACTCCGGGTACTCCGGTTTCCTCCCACAGGCCAAAGACATGCAGGTTAGGTTAACTGGCATCAACTGGGGATTCTAAATTGTCCTTAGATATGGATGTGAGAGTGAATGGCAGTCTATCTCTGTATTGGCCCTATGATGCACTGGCGATCTGTCCAGGGTGTACCCTGCCTTGCCCAAAGATGCTGGGATAGGCTCCAGCCCCCCCCGAGACCCGAAAAGGGTTAAGCGGCAGAAGATGGATGGAATGGATGGATGGATGGATGGATGGATGGATGGATGGATGGATGACTGCGACAGAGGGAACTGCGACTTCCTCTTCAGTGACGGGTGGTAGCCGAGAGAGACTTCAAAGGGGGAGAACCCCGTGGCAGCGGACGTGGCCGAGTTGTGGGCATACTCAACCCACAGGAGACAGGTGCTCCAGGAAGAAGGGTCGGACATTGTGATGCAGCGAAGCATCACCTCCAGCTCCTGGTTAGTCTGCTTGCACTGGCTGTTGCTCTGAGGATGGTAACCGGAGGAGAGGCTGACCGTGGCCCTGATAGACTTACAAAAAGCTCACCAGACCTTAGATATAAATTGGGGACCACAGTCAGTAATGATGTACCTGGGGATACCGTGAAGCCTGACCATGTGAACAGACAGGAGGTGTGCTATCTCCAAGGCCGGTGGTAGCTTCTTCATGGGTACAAGGGTACAGTGTGGAGCCTTGGAGAACCTGTTGATGAGGGAGGATCATGGTGTGTCCATTGGAGTGGGATAACCCAGTAATGAAGTCCATCGCAATATTAGCCCAGGGGTGGCTAGGGACAGGGAGGAGCTGGAGCAGTCCAGCAGGGGGGGAGGTGGGTGTCTTGCTCATGGAACACTGTGGGCAAGCTTTGATTTACTCCCAGACATCCTTTTCCATAGCAGGCCACCAGAAATAGTGCCAGAGTGACGACAGGGTTTGAGCTATACCTAGGTGGCAGCAGAATTTGACAGTATGGAGCCAGTGGATGACCTTGCCCTTGACTGCTGCCGGGACAAACAGCCGGCCCAGTGCATCCCCCTGGGTCAGGATCAGTGTGCTGCATGTACCTGATCCACTGCTCTATGCTCCAGGTGAGGGCCTCCACCACAACCCCTCCTGGAATGATGGTCTCAGCCATCGTGGCCGATGGACTGGCAGCGAACTGACAGGAGAGCGTGTCAGATTAATGTTCTTAGACCCTGGCCTGTAGGTGAGAGAGAACCAGAGCGTGGTGAAGAAAAGGGCCCATCTCACTTGGCTGGGGTTCAGTGTCTTGGCAGAGTGGATGTACTCGAGGTTCTTATGGTCTGTCCACACAAGAAAAGGCAGAGCCGACCCCTCCAACCAATGGCGCCACTCTTCTAGTGCCAATTTCAGAGCCAACAGCTCTCGATGCCTGATGTTGTAATTTTTCTCGGCGGCTGGGGACAGCTCTCAGAGATAAAATTTTGTTCGGCCCCTGAGCCAATTAATGCTGAGCCAACAAATTTGGCGGACTGGAGCACAATATGCACGGGCAAGACAAGGCGATTTATAGGGGCGTTATTGGCTCCACCCGACAGTCCTATTTTGACTGACGGGCTGAGCCTTTTACTTTCTCCGGGCATTGTTTGGCAACATGATTAGGTTGACCGCAGTACAGACATAGACCTGATAAAGAAAACCGCTTGCCTCTCCCAGCCTTCCTGAATAATGGGAATGAAAGGATACCAGAGGGGAGCAGTCCCGACGGGGTGACGCGAAATGAGACACGGCAGAAAACACCACCACAAGCCCCTGTAAAATTTGGTTGAGCTGAGTGATACGATCGGATATTTGTAACATTTGGTTTAGCATAACCTGGCTTTGGTAAGAGACTTGGTCAACACGCTGCTCCAGAACACCGAGCCTGGCTATGACAGTTGCCCTGGCCATGCCCACTGAGTCTGCATGCTGGTCGCCTGCTGACATGGTATAACAATTACACCCAGGAGCAGACACGGAAGACAACATTTAAGGTAAGTGAAACAGTTATCTTTATAGACAATAATGTAGTAATATTGCAAAGTTGAAGGGGATCTGGCAACCCTGCAGGGGAGAGAGCAGAGACAATGGTAAGTATATGTAATGGTGACTGGGAGATTAATATTGTTCTTATACTTACAGGTTTTTTCCGGTGGAAGTGGCAGGGAATGACAGCAGATCCCGTGATGGTGGACGCCGGGGATGGAGTCCTTCAGTGTGGGTTAGTGGGTTAAAGGGAAAGGGTGACCAGGCCTGAGTGCTGGGGAGAGGGGAATGGTCACCGTGGTGATATATAGTGGTAAGTCAACATACTTGGGGAGGTGATGATGTGCACAGTCCGAGAATATCCAAATCCAATCCATTAGGCAATTTCCAGAGTCCAAAGGCAGGCAGGGGTCAGAGCACGGCAGACTTAATCAGGGCAGGCAGACAAATCCAATACAGAAAGCAGGCACAGTGTCTAGAAACAGGCAAGGGTCAGATCACGGCAAGACAAAAGCACAAGGTTAAACAGGTTAAGCTCAGAGAAAGACACAGACTGGTTGTGGGTCAGACGCGACCAGGCAGAGCAATGAGAGAGCGTCATATTTATAATGTCCCACTAATTGGCGGCAGGTGGTGCTTGCAGTTGCAGAGAGAGGGAGGCAGGCAGGCAGATCAGGCAGGAACCCTTAAAGAAGCTGCTATTTGAGCTTTTGCACTTTTTTGGGGGGGTTAAAAGTAAGGGTGGGAATCTTTAGGCACTCAACAATTTGAGCAAATTATGATTCAGGGGGCTCCGATTCGAGCCGATTACAATTCTCAAAGCATCTCGATGCATCTTTTTTCAGGGTTTTTTCCCTCCCACGGTGTGACAGTTTCTTACTTTTAAAGCATTTGCAGTGGCCCATGACTTTACTTCCAATATCCTTTAATGTTTCAAAAAAAAAAACAAAACATGAAAAGTACAACTATAGCAGCACATTTGCTGCTATAACACAGACTTCAGAGTATCCTGAATTTTAACAAAAAAGACGTAGAACAAACATTCTGTTATGCACAAGTAACTGACTCCTTCAGTCAAAAAACCCAGAACATTTTGTTGTATCAAAATCAGATTTACCTTTTGTACAAAAATGTGCGGTTACTGTTATAAATAACTCGATGGCAATGGATGTCCACGCATCACACATGATAGAAATTCTACCCACTGTCTTCAGTGATTACATAACTTTGGCTTTGGTCTTGTTGTAGAGAGTGGGGTTGGCTGTTTTGAGAACAGGTCAAGTGGACCCTTGACCAAGTGAGCACCCCAAGTGGACCCCGGGTTCCAATCTGTACAAGTACATTTTCAATCCAGTGATTTACAAACTGAGTTATAATTTTCTAAAGCCTCATTAAGAACATTATAGTTCCACATACCTATTCTGTGGATTTTCATCTGGGGGCAGCCAGCGGTGATGAGCAGCAGCAGTGGAGAAGAAAAGTATTTTGAAAGTATTGTAGTCAAGTCATGGCCATGACCATGTCCTTCCTTTTGGTTGTTTTGGACTTTCTTTATCGGTATTATTATTATTACTGTCATTATAGGGGTCTAAATGGGTTAGGACGTGCTGGGGGTGGAATGCAGAAATGAGCACCTACATTTCCACTGAAATATCCCACTCATAGCACAGCACCTCTCTAAAAGCCTCTCCTAACCAAATCCTACAGTCTGTCTTCTCGTGCCGACCCTGTTTTCACTAAATGACAGAGGGTGTCAGCGAGTCTCTGGCGCTATAACCAGGTTGTGCCGGGCAGGTGGTGCCCGTTAGCCTTGGCTGGCAAACTACCTAGGAGAAGGTAAACTCTGATTCCAAACCTCCGCTGCCTTGTGGCTATACCTGATCACAGGAAAGACTTCGGGAGTAAACCTTGAGGATAAATCTGGAGTGGAGCCCTAAGGTGGTTGGCAGATGCTTGACACTACTTTCCGGCAACTCCTGCAGTGGAACTGGTCCCAAACTGTATTGGATCATCCTTTCCCTTGTACTCAGCCAGTGACACCGAGAGGGGGACACTGACGTATGGGCAGCCCAGTGTCTCCATACTACCCCACCTAGGCTTTTTAGCGCAAACTGGAGAGGCCACTCCAGCAGCGTCGCAAGATTCCGGCACAACATGCGACAAGGCAGTTACCGGTTATAAGCTCCAACCGATTAGCATAGGGAGGAGCACCAGGGGTCTCGTCCAATGGTGGGAGAAGCCTTCGCAGCTTCATTGGGCAGCTACCGCCCGCCTCAAGCTGGACAGCCCCCAGCCAGTAAGGTGCCGCCCCGCCATGGCTTGCCTGCTCTACTGGGTACGTAGAGCTTAGGGGCCTTTCCCAACAAGCTAGTGTCAATCTGCACCAGGCAGTCAAAAGGAGAAACATACAAAGACTCCAGCTCTTTGATTTGCAAGCTGGAACGTTCACACCATGTACTCCGTACTTACCGCTGATCTCCAACAAATGGAGGACTCTCGCAAGACCACCATCATCAATAAGGAATTGGCATGACTTAACATCAATGTTGCCTGCCTTCAGGAAACCTGCCTGGCTGACAGCGGCTTTCTTAGAGAATCAGACTGCACCTTTTATTGGCAGGGCCTGTCCCAGGATGAGTCCAGGCAGTATGGTGTAGGTTTTGCAGGGAGGAACTCGCTGATTGCCACCACAGAAACCCCTACATGAGGGTCCCAAAGAATCCTCGCCCTCCGCATGAAGACATCGTAGGGCTTTGTGAACATCCTTTCTGTGTATGCCCTGACCCTCACGTCTACCACAGAAGCCAAAGATCAGTTCTACGAGGCTCTAGAGGAAGTGCTATCTAGAATCCCCCACTCTGAAGGCTTATTTTTGCTAGGCGACTTCAATGCTCACGTCGGAGCAGACTGGCAAGCGTGGCCATCCTGTCTTGGCCACTTTGGCATAGACAGGATGAATGAGAGTGGACGGAGGCTGTTGGAATTCTGTTATCATCACGGCCTTTGCATTACAAACTCCTGCTTCAAGTGTAAAGACCTGCGGAACGTGTCTTGGAGACACCTCCGGTCCCGTCACTGGCACCAGCTAGATCTTGTCATCACCAGAAGAGCGGACCTCTGCAGTGTTTTTCACACAAAAAGCTATCACAGCGCTGACTGTGATACAGATCATTCCCTTGTTGCCAGTAAGGTCAGACTGAAGCCAAGGAAGATTCACCATGCCAAGACTAAGGGTCGCCCCCGCATCAACACTTGCGGAACTTCTGATCTGATCAAGGCTCAGACCTTCGCTGACAGCTTTCAGAGGAAACTTAAAGCTCACCTCCAGTCCCATATCCCAGGCGACGTGGACACCAAATGGAACCACCTTCGCAATGCCATCTACGACTCAGCCATGACCGCATTCGGAAAGAAAGAATGCAAGAATGCTGACTGGTTCGAGGATCACTGTGATAGATAGATAGATAGATAGATAGATAGATAGATAGATAGATAGATGTACTTTATTGATCCCAAACTGGGAAATTACAGTGTAACAGCAGCATGACAGTTGACAGCCAAACAACAGAAACACACATGAAATGCAGACAGTCACAGGGGCCAAAAGAAAAGCACTGCTGGCTCACAAGCAAAACCCTTGCCTGGCACACGCGACACTCTTTGAGCGGCAAAGAGAAAGGCCCAGCAGATTGCCCACCATTGCGCCAATGAGTACTGGCAGAACCTGTGCACCAACATCCAGGTAGCTGCTGATTGCGGATACGCCAAAGGAATGTATGAAGGCATCAAAACAGCTATCGCCCCAAAAGCATCAAAACAGCACCGCTCAAAGCTAAGACAGGCGAAGCCATCACCGACAAGAGCAAGCAACTCCAGCATTGGGTTGAGCATTATCTTGAATTGTACTCGACCCAGAACATTGTGACAGACGTTGCCCTCGATGCCTTGCCTGGCCTACCAGTCATGGAGGAGCTTGACGAAATGCCCACGCTGGAAGAGCTCAGCAAAGCCATAGATTGCCTCGCCTGTGGCAAGGCTCCAGGGAAAGACGGTATCCCCCAAGAAGTTCTGAAACACAGGAAAACAGCCATCTTACAACCACTATATGATCTCCTCTGCCTTTGCTGGGAGCAAGGTCACATTCCCCAAGATATGAGATGCCAACATACAAGAACAAAGGCAACCGCAGTGACTGCAACAATTACCGCGGCATCTCTCTTCTGAGCATAGTTGGCAGAGTCTTCGCTCGGGTCACCCTGCTGCGCCTGTAGAGCCTCGCTTCGGGAGTCTATCCTGAGTCCCAGTGTGGCTTCAGAGCCAGAAGGTCCACAGTGGATATGATCTTCTCCCTCCGTCAGCTGCAGGAGAAGTGTTGAGAGCAGCAGCAGCCATTGTTCCTTGCATTCATGGACCTGACCAAGGCCTTTGACTTAGTTAGTCAAAGTGGGCTCTTCCAGATCCTACGAAAGAGCAGTTGTCCCCCAAAGCTCCTTGCAATCATCTCCTCCTTCCACATGGACATGCATAGTACTGTTTGCGTTGATAGAGCCACCTCAGATGCCTTTCCAGTCAGCAATGGAATGAAGCAGGGTTGCGTTCTAGCACTGACTCTCTTTGAGATTTTTTTCTCAATGCTCCTCCACTATGCCTTTGCCGACTGTCTTGAAGGTGTCTACTTCCGCACAAGATCAGACGGAAAACTCCTCAACATCGCAAGACTTCATGCTAAAACCAAAGTCCACGAGGTCCTCATATGTGAGCTGCTGTTTGCAGACGATGCTGCTCTAGCATCGCACAGTGAGGAGGGCCTGCAGTACCTGGCCGACAAACTGTCCCACGCCTGCAAGGAGTTTGGGCTCATGATCAGCCTCAAGAAAACCAACATCATGGTGCAAGCTGCTGTCTCCTCTCTTGTCATTACCATTGACAATACTCAGCTGGAGGTTGTGGACACCTTCACCTACCTAGGGTCCACTGTTTCAAACACACTCTCGCTGGACACTGAGATCAGCTCCAGAACCACCAAAGCAGCTGCTGTCATGGCCAAACTCAACAAGCGTGTGTGGAACAACAATCTGGCGAGTTTGAAGACCAAGCTACTCGTCGACCAAGCTTGGGTCCTGTCCATTCTCCTGTACGGCAGCGAGTCCTGGACAACTTATGCCAGGCAGGAGAAGCGGTTAAAAGGGTTCCCTCTCCGCTTTCTTCAGCGCCTTATGCACATCAAGTGGCAGGACACAGTCCCCAACACTGAGGTCCTTGAGTGCACTGACTTGCTAAGCATCCCTGCATTTCTCAGCCAGAGACGACTCTGGTGCTCGGCCATGTGCACTGCATGGAGCCTGACTGCCTGCCAAGAGAAATCCTTTATGGAGAACTGCGGGTGGGTGTCCGCCATGTGGGCCAACCGCTGTTGCGTTTTAAAGATGGCTGCAAACGCGACATGCGGTGTGCAAAGATCAATGCCAATAACTGGGAGGTTATTGCCAAAGATTGAGTCACCTGGCGCCACAGTGTCAAAGAGGGTGTTCTCAAGATGGAAGCGAACATGAGAGTCCAGATGGCGACGAAGCGTGCGGCGAGGAAAGAACGCGCAGCATCAGCACGTGCACCATCAATCTTCATCTGCGCCAACTGCTCCAAAGATTGCCACTCAAGGATTGGGCTGTACAGTCATTCCAGGTGCTGCTCCAACCCTTGATGTTTTAACCATCGCCTTTTCAAGACGAGGATGCCAGAAGAAGACTGTCATTATCATTGTTATCATCTCAGTTACGTTGGTAAGGTTTATATTTTGTTGTCTCTCTCTTTATCATCGTTTCTGAGTTAGCTCTTACTTTGACAGTGCCTTTTGCTTACTTCAGGTTTAGCATTATGAATTATCCGTTTAGTTCTGTTCTCCCTTACATTGATAATTTATCACAGCTGTTCCTTGTTTGTTAATTATTGGTTTTCTATTTATTCATGCCACCCTTAGTTCTCAGTGCGGCATCCATGTGTCTTTGCTCTCTCCTCATCTCAACGTGTGTCATTCCCTCACTGCAGTGAGTTACCAGCCATTCTGGCTATTTGTGTTGTCCAGCCCTCGGGCTGTGTTCTTCTTTAATAAACACCACAAACTTCAGTGTGGCGTGTGGGTCCGTCATTATGCCCTGACGGGGCCAACATGATAGAAAGCAGAAACAGAGCCAAAATGTTCTCTGGGTCAGCTTAGTTGTCATCTTACATATACAGCGTGGAAAATAAGTATTGAACACACCAACATTTTTCTCATTAGACATATTTCTGATACAACCATTGACCTGAGATTTTTACCAGATTTCAGTAACAACCCAAGTAATCCATACATACAAAGAAATCAAGGCAACTGTGTTCACAAAACAAGTTATATTTAGTAAAGTGGGATGACACAAGGAATAAGTATTGAACACACTTGGTGAAATTCATTTAATATTTAGTAGAAAAGCCTTTGTTGGGAATAACAGCTTCCAGACACCTCCTGTATGGAGAAACTAGGCACAGGCATTGCTCAAGAGTGATTTTAGCCAATTCTTCCACACAAACGGTCTTCAAATCTTGAAGTTTCCATGGGTGTCTTCTATGAACTCTGATCTTCAGTTTGTTCCATAGATTTTCAATTGGATTCAGGTCAGGTGACTGACTGGACCATTCTAGCAGCTTTATTTTCCTTCTCTGCAGCCAGTTGGGAGTTTCCTTGGCTGTGTGTCTGGGATCATTGTCTTGCTAAAATGTCCACGCTTGTTTCATCTTCAGCATCGTGGCAGATGGCAACAGGTTCTTATCAAGGATGTCTCTGTACATTTGTCCATTCATCTTTTCTTCATTCACATCAGGGGTGTCCAATCATGTGCCATGGAGGGCCAAGACCCTGCAGGCTTTACTTCCAAACAGTGTCTTCAACAACAGATTTTACTGAATTTCTTCCCACTGACTACTGATAAGTGAAAACACCTGCTGAAGAGACTGGGTAGAAGAGAAAATCTGTAGGGTCTTGGCCCTCCATGGCACACGATTGGACACCCCTGATGTACATGAAGTCTGCCTGTACCATGTGCTGAAAAACACCCCCACACTATGATGCTACCACCTCCAAACTTCATTGTTGGTATGGTGTTTTTGAGCTGATGTGCAGTGTTATTTCTCCTCCAAACATGCTGTGTGTTGTGGCATCCAAACAGTTACATTTTGGTCTCATCTGACCAGACTACAGTGGTGTGAAAGAGTGTTTACCCCTTCCTGATTTTTCTTTTTTCATATGTTTGTCACACTTAAATGTTTCAGATTATCAAGCAAATTTAAATATGAGACAAAGATAACACAAGTAAACACAAAATGCAGTTTTTAAATTAAGGTGCTTATTATTAAGGGGAAAAAAATCCAAACCTACATGGCCCTGTGTGAAAAAGTGACACCTCCCCTCCGCCCCCCCGTTAAAACATAAATTAACTGTGGTTTATCACATCTTTGGAAAACTGAGTTCAATTTCTCTAGCCACACCCAGGCCTGATTACTGCCACACCTGTTCTCAATCAAGAAATCACTTAAATTGGACCTGGCTGACAAAATGAAGTAGACCAAAAGATCTTCAAAAGCTAGACATCATGCTGCGATCAAAAGAAAGTCTGGAACAAATGAGAAACAAAGTAATTGAGATCTATCAGTCTGGAAAAGGTTATAAAGCCATTTCCAAAGCTTTGGGACTCCAGCAAACCACAGTGAGAGCCATTATCCACAAATGGCGAAAACATGGAACAGTGGCGAACCTTCCCAGGAGTGGCTGACCAACCAAAATTACCCCAAGAGTGCAGCGACGACTCATTCAAGAGTTCACAAAAGACCCCACAACAACATCCAAAGAACTGCAGGCCTCACTTGCCCCAGTTAAGATCAGTGTTCATGACTCCACCATAAGAAAAAGACTGGGCAAAAATGGCCTGCATGGCAGAGTTCCAAGATGAAAACCACTGCTGAGCAAAAAGAACATAAAGGCTTATCTCAGCTTTGCCAGAAAACATCCTGATGATCCCCAAGACTTTGGGGAAAATACTCTGTGGACTGATGAGACAAAAGTTGAACTTTTTGGAAGGTGTGTGTCCCATTACATCTGCTGTATAAGTAATACAGCATTTCAGAAAAGGAACATCATATCAGCAGTAAAATATGATGGTGGTAGTGTGATGGTCTGGGGCTGTTTTGCTGCTTCAGGACCTGGAAGACTTGCTGTGCTAAATGGAACCATGTATTCTGCTGTCTTTCAAAAAATCCTGAAGGAAAATATATGGCCATCTGTTCGTGACCTCAAGCTGAAGCGCACTTGGGTTCTGCATTAGGACAATGATCCAAAACACACCAGCAAGTCCACCTCTGAGTGGATTAAGAAAAACAAAATGAAGACTTTGGAGTGGCCTAGTCAAAGTCCTGACCTGAATCCGACTGAGATGCTGTGGCATGACCTTAAAAAGGCGCTTCATGCTCGAACACCCTCCAATGTGGCTGAATTACAACAATTCTGCAAAGATGAGTGGGCCAAAATTCCTCTACAGTGCTGTAAAAGCCTCATTGCCAGTTATCGCAAACGCTTGATTGCAGTTGTTGCTGCTAAGGGTGGCCCAACCAGTTATTAGGTTGAGGGGGCAATCACTTTTTCACACAGGGCCATGCAGGTTTGGATTTATTCCCCTTAATAATAAACACCTTCATTTCATTTAAAATCTGCATTTTGTGTTTACTTGTGTTATCTTTGTCTAATATTTAAATTTGTTTGATGATCTGAAATATTTAAGTGTGACAAACATACAAAAAATGAGAAATCAAGAAGGGGGCAAAGCACTTTTTTCCACCACTGTATATTATCCCAGTATTTTACTGGCTTGCCCAAATGTTGTGCAGCAAACTTTAAACAAGCTTCAACATGCTTTTTCTTCAGCCATGGAGTCTTACGAGGTGAGCGGGCATAGAGCCCATGTCGGTTGAGTGCATTACTTATTGTTTTCTTTGAAACAGCAGTACCTGCTAACTCCAGGTCTTTCTGGAGCTCTCCACAAGTAGTCTTTGGCTCTTGGATAACTCTTCTGATAATTGTTTTGACTCCTCTGTCAGAAATCTTGTGAGGAGCTCCTGGTCATGGCAGGTTTAAGGTAAAATGATGTTCTTTCCACTTCTGAATGACAGCTCCAACACTGCTCGCCGGAACATTCAGCAGTTTAGAAATGTGCCTGTAACCAATGCCATCATTGTGTTTTGCAACAATAAGTTTGTGCAGGTCTAGAGAGAGGTCTTTGCTTCTACCCATCATGAGTTCTTTGTGGTGTGACAATCTGATATTCACAGACTTTTTTAAAGGCTATCAGTCAGGACTTAGCCAGCCGAAATTAATTTGCACTGATAGGGGATTGGATGGCTTCCTAAATTCTGATGGATTTCAGCTGGTTTCTTGCCTTTTTGCACCTCTTTTTCTTCATGTGTTCAACACTTATTCCCTGTATCATTCCACTTTATTATTATTATTAATAATATAGTATATTATTATACATAAAATAGTACGACGTATTTTGGCTCTATGCGCATCATAGTGCAAAAGCCCTGGTTGTCAGTGATGAAATACAGGCGTAAATCCTTGGCAATAAAAGCGGTAGTAGATTTTATAATTCGCTTTTCCCTTTCCGAGTTGTGTGGAAGTTTTGACATTGCTTAAGCAATGGTTCTCTGGTGGGCGGCAGCAGCTACAAGTGGGTTTTTTTCTTCTCTCCTGCCGCCGACTGGAAATGTGTGATATGGTTTTGCATATTTGTTGTCTTTGCAAAATATTTTAGTCTGACAGAGCTTACATACGGTGTGGGTCTTGTCCAAGTCTTTTTTCCCTTCGTCATGATAACAACTGAACTACTGATACATTTGCTTTTAATGAAGAGGGCGCCGCAATTTTGTTTCTTTTGTGTCACGCCATAAAGAGTCCAGGCAGGTTCCGGCCGCCAACTTTTTCGTTCTGGCCAAATTAATTACATTATTAATAATATTTAATAATCGCAATCTTGACATTTGTGCATCGATTCAGAATCGTTCATATCCGCATCGAGATGCATTGGAAAAATGATTATTTCTCCCACCCCAAGTTAAAAGACTGCATTTTAATTTCTGTTATTTAATTGTATTGCTCCAAACACTTCTTATTAAGTTGTCAAATTCAGTTTCCAACTCGTTTCATGGGTCGTTATTTTATTTAGCTATGGGAACATTTTATAATAGGCTACATTATACTGTATTAAGACAGAGACTGACAACAAAGTAATTTTCACAGATGTACAGGCTTGAACAGGTGAGGTTAAATGTGCACTGGAGCTCCGAACAGGACCCGTGCCAAAAAAAAGGAGCCGTGCCAGCAGAGATGGTGGACATGACAGAAATAATCGTGATTAGTCAACTAATCGAAAAAATAGTCGTTAGAGTCGACTACCAAAATAATCGTTAATTAGTTGTAGCCCTACTGCAAGAACTGCCTTCATGTGTGGAAACATCACAAAACCAAAGGATAAATAAAGAAGCATAATAATACAAATACAGAAGTTGTAGTTCATATATCCATATCTGCATATGTATAGACACAGGGGGATGTTTTGTGATTGCATGTGTGGAATGACCTCATGTCTCAGAAGAGGACAATAGGTCTGGACCGCCTGCGGAGAACAATGAGGAGATGGAGGCGCAGCGGTGAAGACCTGAAAAGACTTCCTGACCCCCCAGGGTCAGGCGAAGGAACAGGAAGACATTGGAAGGAGACATTGGATGATTAGAAGGATATGACAAGGATGTGTGATGTTAGCTTTTGTTGTGTGAGGTATAAATATGGGGGTCTGACTGCGATCAGCTCTTTCTGCTTTTGGTGAGACATGATGGGGATGTGAAGCCGACATTAAATCTGAATTACAAAACCATTCAGCTTCTTCATTTCTCGCTCCCCACAGAGGTATATGTAATGAGGAGAAATTAAGAGGCCTCAAGCAGTCTCACTTCTATCCTCTTCACGTTGTTCCTCTCCTCTGTAACTCTAAAACACTTTCACGTGGGATAGTTCAGACCATCTATTTGTAGTCGTCTGCTAAATCCAAGTCCCGGGGACTGAAAACACATGCTTCACAGAGATCTCTCAAGACTGTCGTGATGCTTGGCCAGAGAAAGAACTCATCCCCACAGACCAATCCTCTGGCCCTTCTCACTTACTGCACTTCCTGTTTCACCATGGGCATCACACTGTGGATCACAAGGGCCCCTAGACAATTCAAACTTTCTAAGGCATATCAAAAACATCTCTAACAGTGGGAACATTATTTTACTTATTGTTTATTTGGTCTTTTGTGACTCATCTCTTCTGATGATTCAGAATCTTCTCTGAAAACCTAAGTTCTATGGTAGTAGTTGGCTTACTGCACACAGGAAAGGACTCCCTAATTCCTTTGGGATGCCAACCACCGATAAATCATCCAGCAATGAAAGTTTCCTCTCCAAACAGTGGGGATAAAACAAACTAAACACAGAACCCTTCACCCCCACCTTTTCGTCATCCTTCGCTCCTTCTTTATCTCTCCTGGCTGGAATTTTTATGAGGGAAAAAGGAGATATGATGGCGCAAGGCTGCACTCAAGCAAGGAGATGAATAAAACCGCATCAATCTTTCACAATGGTCACGTACTGGAAAAAAAAAATCAAACATTATTTTAAGAGCTTTCACACAAGTTTTTCTACAAACAGTAGGACTGCAAATCCAGCACTAGAGCAAACGATCATGCTTAAATGTTTGTTTTTCACTGCTTGTGAAGGCAACTCATGAGCTTTTGTAAGGCTATACTGTCAGCCACGGCTAAGATAAAAATAATCAAAGACAAGTAGAGAGGATTTTTACAACAAACTCATGAATTCAGAGCAAAACTAAAGGGCACTCAGACAGTGCATACCTCTGCCAAGGCTCTCCAGAATCTGCATCCTGACCCAGATCACCTCCAAAATCTAATGGGTCATCTTCAGCCTAATGGCCACCTCTGGTGAAAATTTTATCAGAATCCATCCACTAGTTTTTGCATAATCCTGATCACAAACAGACAAACAAGCCAACCAGATCACATTACCTCCTTGGTGGAGGTTAATAATTCACTTTTCTGGTGGTGAGTTTCCTGAAAATGAAAGTATCCATTAATGTGCTGGAGATTATCTGGGGTTTTTTTTCTTCTTGCTTTTATGGTTCCAAATTTGAATAATCCTAGATGCAGAATGCAAGTACAACAAAACAAGTTTCACTGAATAAGGCTCCAGGACGACTGCACTCTTCTGAGCCGATAATGCGACATGACAATGGTGAAGACCATAGAGCAGGGGTCACCAGCTACATTTGTCCAAGGGCCAGAATTTTTCTCAGCAGTCACTGAGGGCCAGATGCGCTCAAAAAAATAAAATGCAGTTAAGATTGTATCCCATGTAATATATTATGATTTGATATATTAATTTCCCTTCCAAATTTCTATTATTTTTAGGCCTTCAGTGTTAACAGGCTAATGTTACCTGCACTGCAGCAAGCCACTAGGGGGAAATTGTGATATTTTAGGCTTCATATTTGTGAGGCTGTCAAGCTGTCCATCATGCAGCGTTGTAGATTGTCGAGAATACTGTCAGGAGAATGGCCTTCTGAATATATCTCAAGCATGAAAAATGGCACTCGCAAAGAACCTTAAGCTGAAAGTTGATGCAGAAAATTGCAGCTTTAATGAAGAATGGACTGATAAGTATATATTCATACTGTCAACTCTTAGAATCGTCGTACCTATATACCTCATTTGCAACAAAACTATTCATAAATTCAGTAATATTCTGGGGTCCGGGCGGGCTGGATGTGGCCTGTGGGCCACCAGCTGACGTTCACTGCCATAGAAGATGGGGGGACGACTCATGCTGACCACTCGTAACACAGCCGCTATTAATATTAACGGCAGAAGTTAAATATTCAGTCTGAACATTTCAAATGAGATGGGAGGAGAGGGCACAAAACCATAATCAAGCTCCCACTGATTCCAAGTTTGTGATCAATAAATAAAAAAATGTTGACGCACTTCCTTAATTTGGTAGCGGCAACCCCAACATTGATTACAAATTTTGAATCTGTAACACGAGAATGCAGGTTACATCTTTGCTTTAAAAAAAATTAGAAACAAATAAATAACAACTACATAATAACTTATGTAGGTCACAAACTGTTGCTGCCTGTAAGTCTTTAAGAGGAATTCTACTGCCCTCTTGTGGTAAATGTATTAACTGGAGTCTGATAAAACAGAAGGAAAACCAGTAAGTTGTGCACATTGCTTCCAAGTTGATATAAAATGGATTTAATGACTGACTTCAGGTAAGCCTCCAAGTTGTAAACATGCAGGCTTTTCATAATTCTCAATGAAGAAATCACGACAAAATCAATAAATGAAAGAGAAGACAGTAATAAATGCTGAATAACTGCACTTGAAATGGGTGTTATTTTGGCTAGAGCTCACATGGCACCCAGGGTTCTTGTGGTGAGACCATGTTTGATTCCCTCTAGCGTGTGAGGCATGAAAGCTGCACATTTGTCTTTTATTCCAGCCAGATGCAATGAGCTCTAGAATATGGTAATGAGGCAGGGATGCTAAAAGAAGTCATGCTGGTTTTTGTTTGGCTCACCTTGAGCCTAACAGCTATCCGTGCATTCCCAAAGTGTAAAAGTGTGACTCTTAATAAGCTTGTTAGGCAAATTGTGATCACATGTTCAGTTTGTGTGGACCATTAGAGAAGCTTCAGTCAGTGTTGTAAAACAAACACCCTGGGTTGTATAAATGATGCGATTCTCCTTCCTCACACTTGAATAATTGACCTGCATTCATTATCTAAACTATTAAAGTCACAATAATATTGTCAAGCAGCAGAAGCCCACATCTTTGGATCCTTCTTTTTAAAATAGTGGCACACTTTATGAAGCGGAGTCAGATTTGTGCGATGTCATGGATCCTGTAACATACATGCATCTGTTGCGTTGCTCGCATTTCCAAAACCAAAAAAACAGCAGCCTTATTCAAATTAATATTAAACCAGTTTTCCAAGTTCTGATTCAGAGAAATGGGTCATATGGACAAAGGTTCTATCTATCTATCTATCTATCTATCTATCTATGAATTCAAGTGTTTAATTACAGGGAACTATCAAAACTATTTAGGACAAGTCTATACTTCCAAGTTTGTGGGAACACAGCTTGGGGAAGGCTCTTTTCTGTTCTAGCATGACTGTTCCAGTGCCCAAAGCTATGTCCACAGAGACATGCTGGATGAGTTTGGTGTGGACAGGGGGGCAATAAATAGAACATTTTCTCAAGTGTAATTGCTGAAGGGGACACTGTAAGTATTATTGTGGTCAGGGCCCTTACCAGATTTTTGGAGGCCCTGTGCAAGATTGTGTGTGTGTGTGTGTGGGGGGGGGGGGGGGTTGTTGTAACAGGAAAAGACATTAAAAATAAAACTGGGTCGTTGTCGAGATGAACAGAAAAAATTAAACCATTACACAGAAACAAAATTTTTACCAGAATGTCGCAAATGAATAAGAACAAAGTTGAAAATTTGAAGAAAAAAAAATGCTGCAAATTTATGAAAATGTTTAACATTTCCAGAAAAAAATGGAAATTTACAAGAAAATGCAGCAGATATAGGTTAAAAAAAAAGCAACTTTCCACTGGGAAAAAAGTAATGAATTTACAAGAAAAAAATCTCCAAATTTAAAAGAAAACGGCTGAAAATTTCCGATGAAAGAGGTAGCAAATTACAAGAAAAAACCTTGCAAACTTGCAAAAAAGTCACATCTATGAGAAAAAAATGTGCAGAAAAAAGTTGCAAATTTGAGGAAAAATTGCCAAATTTATGATAAATACATAATGAGCTTACAAGACAAAAAAGCTCTAAATTTACAAGAAAAAAATGCAACTTTACAAGAAAACACCTGAATTCATAGATAGATGGACAGGAAAAAATGGCAGAATTAAAAACCGTTGCGTCTCCACATCGAAAGGAGCCTGTTCAGGTGGTTTGGGCATCTGCTCAGGATGCCTCCTGGACTCCTCCCACTTGAGGTGTTTCGGGCACATCCCACTGGGAGGAGACCCCGTGGCAGACCCAGGACACCCTGGAGAGACTAGGTCTCCCAGCTGGCCTGGGGACGCCTCTGAAGAGCTGGAGCAGGTGCCTGGGGAGAGGGAAGCAACCCGGACCTCCAGAAAAGTGGTAGAAAATGGATGGATGGATGGATTAAAAAGAAGCAAATTTATGAGAAAACAGTAGCAAGTTTATGTGAAAATGTTGCAAATTTACAATGAAAAAATAGCAAATTTATGAAAAAAGTTACAAATTTGCAAGAAAAAAAGTCACATTTATGAGGAAAAAAGAAAAAAGTGGCAAATTTATGAAAAAAAGCTGCAAATTTACAATGAAAAAGTAGCAAACTTGCAAGAAAAAAAATTCAAATTTACAAGAAAAAGTAGCAAGTTTACAAGAAAAAAGCTCAAATTTTACAAGAAAAAAGTTGTAAATTTAAGAGCAAAGTGTTGCAAATTCACAAGGGAAAAATTTATGAGGGAAAAACTGTAAATTTATGAAAAATAGCATTTAAGTTTAGCATTTGTGCTTCAGATGAATTTTATTCAGTTCTGCAACATGATATAGAAAGATTTATGATGCTATTGGGGACAATTCTCTCTTTTTTTTCAGGTTGGGGGCCACACAGAGCCCTGACCTCAACCAACACTCTTTGGAATGAACGAGAACAGAAATTGTGAGCCAGGCTCTCTGATCCAACATTAGTGACCTCAGAATCAGAATCAGAATCAGAATGAACTTTATTGCCAAGCATGTTTTTACACATACAAGGAATTTTACTTGACATTAAGGTGCGCTCATGTTAAGCGCTCCCTAATGATGCGGCAGCCGACAGGCGCCTCATACAGTGGGGGTAAAGAGGGGGAAGGGGAGGGGGTGACACATTGGGCAGAGAGAAAAAAGCATAGTTATCAAAATAGAGCTCAAGTGAGCAAGATTATGATCACATAGAAAAAAAACCTCTAATCGCACACTTAGCAGACAAGTTACAGTTCCACACAATAACAAAGCAAGTTGAGAGAGACCAGTGTGTGTGTATCAGTCATGTGATATTCGTGGATGCAGTGCGAGTGCAGTGTGAAGTGTCAGTTACTGGTGAACAACAAAATTCCTCCCCTAAACAACGACTAGATGTTATATCCATGGTATCCTAAACATAGATAACATGTCCACGAGAGTTCATCTCTCTTCAGTGCATGTCAGATGGTAAAATTCCATGCTAGTCACATGATGACGCTGTCCATAGAGAGTTCAGATTGCTGCACATCAGAATGTTTGGGTTAAGCCAAAACTCCCTTCTGCCTTATCTTTTCTCCTGGAGGAATGAGTTCTCCCAAGGATGCCAAATCAAGGCCAGATAAGCACAGTTCACTTAGAGCATAGAATTTTCACCTCTCATGCGATTCTGTGCATCGCAATTTACATTTACATTCCCAGGCTTTAAAATCATTCCCTGGAGAGCACCCAGCGACTCCGAGATGTTTCCCACCTTCCGATTCAGTTCAACCGCTATCAGTGCCCTCCCCAACTGGTCGAATTGTTGAAGGAGCTCTAGCTCTTTCCAGCTTCTTTAGTTTCCGATACACCAGGAAAACTCCAAAGCCAAACAGCAGAAATCCTGTGATCATGAAGCCAAACAAGTAGATGTCTTCCACATCTTCAATCGAAAGATCCCACAGACACATGAGTTTCCAATTGTCCCATGAGTCTCTCACTTGGGCTCCCCCGGGCCCGAATTTCTGTTTGAAAAGTGGTGTCAATTGCATTTAAAGCCCAGCTCACCAATTCCATAATTTTCTGTTTGGATCGAGATGCAGCGAGAAGAGAGCGAGACACAGACAGGACACAGCAAGCTGGGATCAGTGAAGGGAGGAGAGGAGAGGAGAGGAGAAGAAATGCGTCTGCTCTCTCTGACAGCCGGAAGAAGAATGTGTTCTCACCAGTGTTCTTTTGGATGAACGGAAAAAATTCCCAAATACATAATTAAAAAGAGAGGAAGCTATTATGTCTGAAAAGGCAGACCAACTCCATATTAATAATGATGGATTTAAAATGGTAATGTATAGGCTGGGGCAGCGCGGTGGTGGAGTGGTTAGCACTGCGGCAGCACAGCAACTCACCCTTGGCCAGAGGATCCTGGGTTCGATCCCAGCCCCCGACCAACAGTGATCTGTGTGGAGTTTGCATGTTCTCCCCGTGTCTGCGTGGGTTTACTCCCGGATTTCTCCAGTTTCCTCCCACATGCCAAAAACATGCAAGTTAGGTTAATTGGCATCAATTGGGGATTCTAAATTGTCCTTAGGTTTGAATGTGAGAGTGAATGGTTGTCTCTCTCTCTGTGTTGGCCCTGTGATGGACTGGCGATCTGTCCAGGGTGTACCCTGCCTCTCGCCCAAAGATGCTGGGATAGGCTCCAGCCCCCCGTGACCCGAAAAGGATTAAGCAGAAGAAGATGGATGGATGGATGTGTAGGCTGCCTAAAACTTTTGTCTATTTAAGCTGTGTGTGGGGAGACTTGAATAACGAAACCGAATTGTCTTTCATTTCAGTTTATTCAAGAAATCATTCCACTGTCTGCTCTTATTCTTGAGCAGCGAACAAAGAGAGTGAACACACCAAAGTTCTCTCATTTAAACCTTCTCACATCAAACCATTTCCCTCGCGGGGGAAATCACACATCTATATCAAAGTCTCTTTATTCACATTCATTAGCCTTTTATTTACATAACTCCCCCTTCTCTCTTCCCGAGCCTCAGTGGTCAGGAAGTCTTCTGTCCCCTGTCCTCCGCAGGGGGTCCAGGCTCTGTGGCTCCGCACCGCAGGGGGCTGGCTCTCCTTCATCGTGGTTAAATCACATATGCAGTGTCCAACATATACATGTCTCACAACACAGCCATATAACCCCCCCCCAAACGATGAAGAACAGACTAATTCCCAAAATTTAATAGCACCTTACTCACTACTGAATAATCAACACCAACATTCAGTCTGTGCGCCGCTTGGGCTTCAGCCGTCTGCCGAATCTGCTGTGCGTTGGCCCCGCCTTGCCTGCGGTGCTGTTCTGCTCCGGGTCTGTTGACTGAGGAAGAGAGTGGTTAATTGCCCTCTGCGGGGGCCTGCCTCGTCGAGGCGCCACCGCGACCGGTACAGACGCGTCCTTCATGACAAAAGCAGGTTTTAGTCTGTCAATACTGACTGTCTCTTTTCTGTCCCCAAAATCTAGCACAAATTGCTTATCACCTGCCTCCAGCACTCGAAATGGCCCTTCGTAAGGTGGTTTGAGCGTTGCTTTAAGGGCTTCGCGCCTGACAAAAACGAAATCGGCATTTTTCAAAGCCTTGGGGACGAAAACTCGTGGAAAAGCGTGATGAACCGGACCCGGGAGCGTGTCTGCCCCCGTGCCAACTAACGGTCCCAGAGCAGAGAGAGGTGGGGGCTCTGGGTGCTCTGGTAAAAACTCGCCCGGCAGCCTCAGAGTTTGTGCGAATACCAGCTCCGCTGGGGAGGCGTCTAAGTCCTCTTTAGGCGCAGAACGCAACCCTAATAAAACCCAAGGGAGTTTATTTACCCAATCTGCATCCGTGAGCGACGCTCTGAGTGCTGCCTTCAAAGACCTATGAAAACGCTCGCATAAACCATTAGCCTGAGGGTGGTAAGCCGTAGTGCGGTGAATTTTGGCTCCTAAGCCGTTGGCCATCGCTGACCACAGCTCAGAGATGAATTGCGGTCCTCTATCGGACGTAATGTCCGACGGAACCCCGAAGCGCGCCACCCAAGCCGTTAAAAAAACGCGAGCCACCTCCGCGGCCGTGGTCGTCGCAAGTGGGACCACTTCCGGCCAACGTGTGGTGCGGTCCACCATTGTCAAAAGATACGTGAACCCCTGTGATGCCGGTAGGGGGCCCACAAGGTCGACGTGCACATGGTCGAACCTTCTGGCCGGAATGCGGAACGGTTCTAACGGGGCTCTTGTGTGCCTGTGAATTTTGGCCCGTTGACAGGAAATGCAGGTTTTTGCCCATTCCTTCACGTGCTTGCGCAGGCACGGCCAAACAAACTTTTCCGCCACTAGTTTCACCGACGCGCGCACCCCCGGGTGCGCCAGTGAGTGGACCGAGTCAAAAACACGGCGGCGCCACGTGGCCGGAACCACCGGACGCGGGCGCCCCGTCGACATGTCGCAGATCAGGGGGGGCATACCGGTTTGTAAACACTTGCTCTCCAGCCTCAACCCTGTTGGTCCAGACTGGAGCGCGCGCACGTCTGCGTCCGCCCCCTGGTCCGCTGCCATGGCTGCGTAATCTATACCCACGTGCACCGGGGCTGCGCGCGCCACCGTGCCGCTCTCCTGCGGCGCGGTCACGGTGGCCCGTTCTGCCTCTGCGCGTGTCGGGGTCATGAACGCGCGTGAGAGACAATCCGCTACTACATTGAATTTGCCCGCGACGTGCCTAATGTCAGTGGTAAATTCCGAGATTGCGGCCAGCTGCCTCTGCTGCCTGCCGGACCACGGATCTGAAATTTTGGCCATGGCGTATGTGAGCGGCTTGTGGTCCACATAAGCGGTGAAGCACCGTCCTTCCAGCCAGAACTGGAAATGACGAATAGCCAAATGCAGCGCCAACAGTTCTCTGTCAAACGCGCTGTATTTTCGCTCAGCCGCGCTTAAAGATTTGCTAAAGAAAGCCAAAGGCTGCCAAACTCCGGCTACCTGTTGCTCAATAACGGCCCCTATGGCTAAATCTGAAGCGTCTGTCGTCAGCGCGATACGTGCTGCAGGGTCTGGGTGGGCCAGGAGCGCAGCGTCAGCCAAGGCTTTTTTAACCTCTGTGAACGCGCGCTCCCGCTCCGGGGACCATTCGACCGCCTGGGTCGGCTTTTGTTTTTTGAGCGCGGCATGTAACGGTTGCATGATTTGAGCTGCGTGGGGCAGGAACCGGTTATAAAAATTCACCATCCCCAAGAATTCCTGTAGTGATTTGACCGTTTGTGGACGGGGAAAATCCGCTACCGCGCGTACTTTCTCTGGTAACGGAACCGCTCCCTCCGGGGAGACGCGGTGACCCAAAAAATCAATCCGCTCAACGCCGAACTGGCACTTGGCTGGGTTAACTATTAAGCCGTGCTCTCCCAGCCTCCTAAAAACTGCTGTGAGGTGCATTTCGTGTTCGTCCTCTGAAGTACTCGCGACCAAAATGTCGTCGAGGTACACAAACACGAAAGGGAGATCGCGTAACACGGCATCCATCATCCGCTGAAATGTTTGCGCCGCCCCTTTGAGACCAAACGGCATGCGTAAAAATTCGAAAAGTCCGAACGGGGTTATTACCGCTGTTTTAGGAATGTCCTCCGGTTGGACCGGGACTTGGTGATAGCCGCGAACTAGATCAATCTTTGAAAAAATGCGCGCCCCCGCCAGGTGCACCGAAAAATCCTGAATGTGCGGGATGGGATAACGATCGTGTGCCGTAGCGTTGTTTAGCCTGCGGTAATCCCCGCACGGTCTCCAGGAGCCATCGGCTTTCGGTACCATGTGCAGCGGCGAAGCCCACGGGCTCTTCGACCTACGAACGATGCCCAGCCTCTCCAGGCTGGCGAACTCCTCGCGCGCAATGGCGAGCTTAACTGCATCCAAGCGCCGAGCTTTTGCAAACACGGGAGGACCAGAAGTGGGGATGAAGTGTTTCACCCCGTGCTTCGCGACCGTCGCTGAAAAAGTGGGCACAGTGAGCGCTGGAAATTGGGTGAGGAGTGTGTGAAACTTACCACCTGCTGTAGCGACGTGGGTCTGTACTGGTGGCGGGGACACTCGAGCTGAACAGGGGAGAGAGTAAAAAGAGAGTGCATTTACCAGCCGTCTATTAGCAAGATCAACTAACAGATTGTGTGAACACAAAAAATCCGCGCCCAACATGTTGAAACTCACCGCCGCTACTACAAAAGTCCATTCATATGTGCGGCCATGTAAGCATAAAGGCAAGGTCCTTCTCCCGTAGGTGTTGATGTTCGAGCCATTTGCCGCTGTAGCTCCGTCACCGTGGGGTCCAGCTACCCGGTCCGCGTATGTTGGGGTGATGAAGCTCACTTGTGCTCCGGTGTCAATGAGGAACACTCGTCCGGAGCGCGCATCCGTGATGTAGAGCAGCTTGTTGCGTTCTCCGAGGGTCGAAGCTGCTAGCGACCCCCGGTCTTGCCGTTTCCCGAACTCCTGAAGATGCAGGGCGGCACACACCTGCGTGCCTTCTCTGCGAACCTCCGATGGTAAAAGCAGAGATCTTCTCCTCCGCTGTGTCGTGCCCGCGCCTCTGTCGCCGGGCTATTGGCTCCCCCTCGTCGCGGCCGTGTTGCCGCCATCGTCGGCCAGTCTGGTTCTGCCGCCTCTGGCTCCCCGCTGTCTCGGGTCGCTGCTGTGGTTGCTTGCCCGCCGCAGGCGTCCAGGATCCCGTCTGCCTCCTGGGCCAGCTCCCGGAACTCCTCCAGGGTGTGACACTTTTTGCCGGCCAGCGTGCTTCTCGCATGCGCCGGGAGGTTGGAGAGGAAGATGAACTGAAAAATGAAATCATCGTTGTCCAACCCTCTCAGCTGTATCATCTCCTCCATCAGGGCGCTCGGCCTGTGTCCACCTTGGTCTAGCAAAGACAGGATCCTCCTCGCCCTCACTTCAGCCGAGGGGGTGAAAAACTTGATGAGGGTGGATTTCAGCTTGCTGTACCTGTCGGTCGCGGGTGGCTGCTCCACCAAGCTTTGCACGCACCGAGCTGTGCTGTTGTCCAGTTTAGCGATGACATGGTGGAACTTAGTGTCATCCACCGTTACTCCTGCGAGCGCGAACTGCGACTCTGCTTGCAGAAACCACGACCGTGGGTTATCCTGCCAGAAATCAGGCAGCTTAACGGCCACTGCGCTCGCCAGCTCTGAGCGCTGTGAGTCCGGGACCCTGAGAATTTCTTCGTTCATTCTCAACGTCGTCAGTCACCAATGTGGGGAGACTTGAATAACGAAACCGAATTGTCTTTCATTTCAGTTTATTCAAGAAATCATTCCACTGTCTGCTCTTATTCTTGAGCAGCGAACAAAGAGAGTGAACACACCAAAGTTCTCTCATTTAAACCTTCTCACATCAAACCATTTCCCTCGCGGGGGAAATCACACATCTATATCAAAGTCTCTTTATTCACATTCATTAGCCTTTTATTTACATAACTCCCCCTTCTCTCTTCCCGAGCCTCAGTGGTCAGGAAGTCTTCTGTCCCCTGTCCTCCGCAGGGGGTCCAGGCTCTGTGGCTCCGCACCGCAGGGGGCTGGCTCTCCTTCATCGTGGTTAAATCACATATGCAGTGTCCAACATATACATGTCTCACAACACAGCCATACTGTGTCTATTAAAACACATTTCTTTTGCAGCAACAGGTGCTGCCATCTGTAGGCCATTACAAAGAATGCAAGTTTAGACCCTACAAAGTCAAAGAGTAAATATAGACAAGTATTCTTCTTCTTCTGGCTGCTCCTGCTTTAGGGGTTGCTATATAGTGGATCATCTGTCTCCATCTCTTGCATCTTTCTCTGTAACACCAACCCTCTCCATGTCCTCCTTCACTACATCTATGAATCTTCTCTGTGGTCTTCCTCTTTTTCTACTGCCTGGCAGCTCCATCTTCAATATCCTTTATTCAATATGTCCACTATCCCTCCTCTGCACATGTCCAGACCATCTCAGTGTCACCTCTCTTACTTTGTCTCCAAACCAGTCAACCTGAACTGTCCCTCTGATATATTCATTTCTAATCTTGTCCCTCCTAGTCACTCTCACTGGGAATCTTAGCATCTTCAGTTCTGTCACCTTCAGCTCTGCCTCCCATCTTTTCGTCAGTGCCACCATCTCCAAACCACACATCATAGTAGGTCTCATTACCGTCTTGTAAATCTTCCCACTTTCCACTGTCACATATCCTACTGTCACAAAGCACTTGACACTTGCACTGCATTCTCTTCTTCAGCTCTCTTGTACATTTTCCATTGCTTTGAATGATTGACTCCAGATATTTTAATCCATCTGCCTACACTACCTCTACTCCTTGTATTTTTACTCTTACATCTGCCGCCCTCTTATTACCTCTGCCAAGGAGGTAATGTAATCGGGGTGGTTTGTCTGTTTGTTTGTCTGTCTGTTTTTTAGCAGGATTACACAAAAACTGCTACTGGATGGATTTTGATGACATTTTCACCAGAGGTAGCCTTTGGGCCAAGGATGAACCCATTAAATTTTGGTGATGATCTGAGAATGCATACCTCCACCAAGGACCTTTTTTGTATTTGTGCAGCAGGATTACACAAAAACTACTGCATGGATTTACAAGAAATTTTCACCAGAGGTGGTCCTTTGGCTAGAGGGGAACCCCTTATAGTTTGGTGATGAGTTGAGAATGCATACCTCCACCAAGGCTCTTATCTTCTCACAATGTGTTAGCAAGAATCTTCCAAAACTACTGGATAGACTTTGCTGCAATTTTCACCAGAACTGTCTCGTGGCCTACGCACGAACTATTTACATTTTGGAGGTGATCCATGATGGATGGAAGAAGCCTTGGCGGAGGTATGTGCTCTCTGAGTGCTTTTCTAGTTTACACACATGTATTCTCTCTTGTTTCTACCAATTTTCATTCCTCTTGTCTCCAGTGCATACCACCACCTCTCCAGGTTCTCTTCCACTTGCTCCCTACTCTCACTACAGATCACAGTGCCATCTGCAAACATTAAGCCTTATTCATGCTGCATTTCCCCTCTGGTCTGCTCTGGTCCGCGTGCGCTTTGGACGAGCCTGGCACGCACGCGGTGTTGTACATGCTCATGTTTTTCGTCTACCAGGCCGAGCAGTTGATGTATGTGCACAACTGTTATTTGCAGTTTCGCCCCAGCCCTATGGGTAGCACAAATGCGCTAACATGCCAGTTTGTTCACTGGCTATGAAACATGAGTGTGGCGCACATTTTTTTTTTTTGTAGCAACAACAATAGCGTTGTTTCAAGGAAAAGGCGGAATTACAGTTTTACAGTGCTCTTCTCCACTAAAGCTGCTGCTGCTGCAAAAGGATTCACGTGTGGGCTATATTAATCATATATTCCATAACCTACATATGTTGAAGCATGTGGGAATGTTTGGTGATTACATATGTAAGGCGACTTCACACCTCAGAAAGGACAAAGACTCTCAACCGCCAGTGAAGAACAAAGACATTCCCAGACACTGCGGTGGAGACCGGAGGAGCTGCCCTCACCCCCCAGGGCAAGGAGAGGAAGTACGAAGACAATGGGGGGATTAAGATAATGAGGGATGTCAGCCTTTGATATGCATGTCTTTTGTTATGTGCAAGTATAAGTTCAGAGAGCCGGAGGTATTCGGTCTCTTTTTCCTTCTGCTGCTTCTGCACTTAGATGAGACTTGTTAGAGGAGCTGATAATAAACTTTGGTTTATATATCATACTGCCTCGTTCTTCCAAGCTCTTCTACATCACGTATGTTTATTCTCGTCTTCTGCCTCCTCATTGTCTTCCTCGTCTACTTTGTCTTTGTTTGCTGTAGTGCCATCTCTTGAATGGAACGTTCAGTCTTGGGCATGCTCTGTCAATGCGTTCAGATCGTGGGCAGGCTGTGCGGTCATAAAATTTGGGCTGCACACGGTCGTCCGCAGTAGAGCCCTGCGTACACTAGCGGAGTGGAGATGATGATGTAAATTTCATCCCACAAGGTTTCCGGTTGCACATACGCGGACAGCGGAGGTGCAGCGTGAATCCAGCTTAATGGTCCATGAAGACTCCTGCCTAACCTTGTCTGTCAGCCTGTTCATCACCACAGCAAACAAGAAGGGACTCAGAACTGATCCCTGATGTAATCCCACCCCCACCTTGAACCCCTCTGTCTCTCCTACAGAACACCACATCACCTTCTCACTATCCTCACACATGTCCTTTACCATCCTCACGTATTTTGCTGCCACTCCTGATTCTGTCATACAGTGCCACACTTCCTCTCTTGGCACCGTATCATATGCTTTCTCTAGATCCACAAAGTCACAGTACAACTATTTTTGACTAAATATAACAGATATAAACAAGTGACATTTAGATACAAGCGCTGTGGGCCCTTCAAAATGAAAGTTAAAAGGGGCGAGCCCCATAGACATCTGCAGGCCACACAAAGGGGGAGTCTACTGTACTGTACAACTAAGGTGTCGAATAGTTGTCTATGCCTAGATTGTGCCAGAACACTGAAAAACATAAAACAACTAGAAAAGCACTCAGAGTGCACCTGTCTCCACCAAGTCTCCTTCTGTCCCTCATGAATCACCTCCAAAATGTAATGGGTTTGTGTGTAGGCCTAGAGCCACTTCTGGTGAAAATTTCATTCAAATCCATCCAATAGTTTTGGAGTATTGTTGCTAACACACTGTGAGAAGATAAGAGCCTTGGGGAAGGTATGCATTCTCAGATCATCGCCAAAATGTAATGGGTTTGTCTGTAGCCCAAGAACCACCTCTGGTGAAAATTTCATCCAAATCCACACAACAGTTTTGGAGTATTGTTGCTAAAACTCTGTGACAAGGTAAGAGCCTTGGTGAAGGTATGCATTCTGGGATTATCATCAAAATATTATGGGTTCCTCTCTAGCCCAAGGACCACCTCTGGTGAAAATTTCATCCAAATTCATGCAGTAATTTTTGTGTAATTTTGCTGCACATATACTATACAAAGTCCTTGGTGGAGGTAAGCACTCTCACATCCTCACCAAAATATAATGGGCTCATCCTTGGTGCAAGGGCTACCTCTGGTGAAAATTTCATCAAAATTCATCCAGTAGCTTTTGTGTAATTCTGCTAACAGACAGACAAACAGACAGACAGACCACCCCGATTACATAACCTCCTTGGTGGAGGTAATGATTGCTTTCATTCATAAAGAATGTATTGTCATATTTTTAAAAAAATGATATAATTTGACATTATTGGTCAGAAATAGAAAAATGCACACAGATCCCATGATAACAAAAAGCCTCATTACCTCTGCCAAGGGAGGATGGAGGTAAAGTTTTTAGTAGCGTTGGTTGGTTGGGCTAGAGAGGAACCCCTTCTATTCCTTCCAAGGATCTCCCACCAGTGCAGCCGCCATCCATTGACATCATCAGAAATCCCATTCGCATCGCCACCTGGAACATCCTGACCCTAAAAGAACCCAGCCACCCTCAGCTTCTTGCCTCCAAGCTCACACATCTCAATGTCTCCGTTGCTGGTCTCCAGGAGTCAGGTGGACACAGGATGGTGAGACAGCAGTGGGCGAATACAAGATCATATGGAGTGGCAACGACACCCACTGCACCCAAGGTATGGCCATTGCCATCCACCAATGGTATGTGACTTCCCTTACCATCTGGAAACCACTGGGTCCCCGCTTGCTGTATGCTCACCTGCAACATTCAACCAAGCCAAGGATGTATTCTACACACAACTGCACAACGAACTACGCAGCATTTCCCACCACAACATCACCATTGTCCTAGGGGACATGAACGCCACCTTGGGCCCCGACAGGAGCGGCTTGGAACACATCATCGGACCGTTCCCGTCTGACGTCACCAACGACAATGGTTACCGCATGCTGGAGGTGTGCGCCACGCACAGTCTGAAGATCCTGGACACCTAGTTCCAGCATTGTCAAATTCACTGCACCACCTGGTACTGTAACACCGGTGCTACATCAAGACCATTGACCACATCTTGGTCAGTGGGCGCTCGGTCAGTGGAAAACTGCCACTGACTGCCGTGTCTACTGCAGTGCTGAGCTGGGGTGACCTGACCATCGACTCCTCGCTGCCACTGTCCACCTGCTCCTCCGCCACAATGCCTCTCCTGGCCCTGCCCATTGCCGCCCCCCAGACAACGAGAATTTTTACACATCTCAGTTTGCCCACTGCTACTCCATCGCAGTCACAAACCTTTTTGCCGACCCTGACCACCCAGAGAGCCTTGAAGATGCCTGGTAGCAGATTACCACCACTCTCACTCTGGCTGCCACAAACGTCCTTGGTGATCACCGCCAGAGGATTCAGCCATGGATCTCTGATGCCTCCCTGGAGCTGGAGATTGTTGTTATTGTCGACAAATTGTTTAATTATAAAGTTTATATGCATGCCACTGAAATGTTCAGTTGTAACTGCAATGCATAACCAGACGTGCTGCGTGCAGTAGTGCCTCTGTTGTCTGGCATACATGGACAATTTCCAATGAAGAAAAAGAGGAGTACAGCATGGCGAACTGGAAGGATTAACATGTAGAAGTGGAGTGCAGCTAAAAAAAAAAAAGCAGACCCAAACTTTCTGTAGTATGGGAACATTTCACAGAAAACAACAACAACAACAACAACAACAAAAAAGAAACAAGTAAAATGCAGACTTTGCAAGGCAGACCTTTCCTATCATGGCAGCACTATAGTGATGCATGAGCATCTGAAACGACGACAACCGGGAGCCACAACATTAACGTCTGCTTGGTAAGTTTTAGCGAGTAAAGAAAATTAGCGCCGCTTATTTTCAATGGCCAGCTGTTTCAAGCTTTAGAAAAATAACTATGCTGTTAGCACGAGCTGTTTATGTTAGCTTACCTGTCTGACAATATACTCTCTGGTTGCTGAGGGCTGAGCTGTTTAAGCTATGGCTAACGTGTTGTTGAATGCAGTAAATGACTGAAATACAGGAGTCGCTATCTCTTTGCTAATATTATCAATCAATCAACTTTATTTATAAAGCACTTTAAAAAAGCAACACTCGCTACACAAAGTGCTGTACAGCAAAAAAACACACATGAAAACATAAAAGCAGGAAGCAGGACACTAACAAAAACAATATAGAACCACAGTCAATAGAAACAATAAAATAAAAGGTAAAAGAAGTAAGTAAATAAATAAAAAAAACATTTTATTCAATAAAATCAATGTCTCACACTGGGTTGAAGACCAGGGAGTAAAAGTGCATTTTAAGACAGGTTTTAAAAATGGACAGTGAAGGTGCTTGTCTGATGTTCAGGGCTAAATCATTCCATAACCTGGGCACCGTGATCAAAAAGGCTCTGTCCCCTCTGAGCTTCCGCTTCGCCTTTGGCACCCCCAGAAGCAGCTGTTCAGCTGACTGGAGGGACCAGGTGGGAGCGCAGGGATGCAGAACCTCAGAGAGATAAGGCAGAGCAAGACCGTTCAAGGATTTAAAAACAAATAAAAGAATTTTAAAGTGAACTCTAAAATGCATGGGCAGCCAGTGGAGTGAAGCTAAAATGGGTGTAATGTAATCTCTCTTACGTGTACCTGTTGAAAGAGGAGCAGCAGCGTTTTGAACTAGCTACAGAGGCGAAAGAGATGACTAGCTGACACCAGCAAAAAGTGCGTTAAAGTAATCCCGCCGAGATGAAATAAAAGCATGGATTACTGTTTCCAGGTGTGCTCTAGAAAGAATGAAAGAATATTAGCCCTCATTCTGAATATTAGTGCATCCGGCTTAATTAGAATATCCCAATTTGTAATTTAATAAATAAAAACCTACAACCATAATCATCTAAATCAAATCAAAACGGCTTGAAATATCGCTCTTAAGTGCAGTGAATACTGAATATGAAGGTTTACCTTTCTGAATTATATTGTTAAAAAATGCACTGATAGAAAACTTCCACTTAATGTTAGATTTTGGGTTGGAGCAGATCAGTAATTCAGTTCTAAGATATTTAATCAATTGTTTAATTGACATTAGGAATTATGCTGTCTGTGATAAACTGATATATAACCTTAAACTTGTGATAATTAATACACCGCTTTTTTTTGTTGTTTGTTTCTTTTTGTATTTAGCTCTGGAAACTGCTTATAAAATGTTATTTTAAAGCAGAGACTGACAACAAGGTGATTTTCACAGGTGTGCAGGTTTAAACAGCGGGTGAGGTAAAATATGCACTAGAGACCCAACAGGAAGCAGAGATGGTGGACATGAGAAAAATAATCGTGATTAGTCGACTAATCAAAAAAATAGTCATTAGATTAGTCGACTACCAAAATAATTGTTAGTTGCAGCCTTACTTTGATCTGACACTAAAAGGATATCATGATCAAAATTTGAAAGCAAACACTTGGAGGAATATATCTGCATCTGTCGGCGTGCCTGGTGAGCATTTGTGCCTTTGTCATGGTCATATTTCTTACAAGTTTGTTGCAGTAGATAATATGGATACTATGTGAATCTGTAGTTGATAACTGCAAAAAAATGGAATGATACCGCACTGTTGTGTAATATTACTTAATAATTATGAATCTTGTCTGTATATTGTAATGGAGAAGAGAGGAGGAAAAAAAATGAAAACCATCCTGAAAGATTCAATAAACCATGATGTTGATTTAAGGTGGAATTGCCCAGCCCAATGTATGGTCAATACAATTATGACAGTCTTGTTATTATTATTATATATGGGGGGCAATGGATCAGCGTTCTCGTCGCGCCCTCCGCCAGTACCCGGGCTCGCCTGGGGAAGCTAATGATCCTACCAGCAGACTAAATTCGAAGAGACGACGCCTCTGTGCCAAGTCAAAGAAGAATCCTAGTCACAGTCCTAAAGCCGAAAGCAAACAGCCCCAAGAGCACTTTGTGGTAGGATCTGCCCTTCGCATATTACAACTAAACGTTGAAGGCCTATCTGCAGCCAAGCGAAGCCTTATCGAAGTCCTCGCCTTCCAACATTCGATTGATGTAATCTGCCTCCAAGAGACTCATATTGGCACAGAGGAAGCTGGCCGCTTCACCATCAAAGGCTTTGACCTCCTGTGCTATGTTCTACATGCTAAACATGGACGTGCCACCTATGTGCGTTCTGACATAGTTGAAGCAAATCACCTGATAACAACACATTTCTCAGACACCATAATCATTGGTGGCTTCCATATTGTCAATGTGTACAAGCCCCCTAATGCCAACTGGGATCTGCAGGTCTTACCCACCCTACCCCACCCTGCCATCTATGTGGGGGACTTTAACAGCCATCACCCTGACTGGGGGTACCCAGCAGTGGACAGTGATGGGGAGGCACTTTCAGACTGGGCATCCAGAAATGACCTCGCTTTGATATACGACCCCAAACAAAGAGGAACCTTCCACTCTGCTAGGTGGAAGAAGGACTATTCTCCTGACCTGTGTTGGGTCAGCTCTTTGAATGGGGAGCCATATCCTACACAGATCCTCATTCTTGATGATTTTCCACACAGCCAACACCGGCCCCTGCTTGTACACATTGGCCTACAACTTCCAGTCATATACAGCCCAAGGAAGATGCGCTGGAACTTCCGCAAAGCCAACTGGAAGAAATTCAGTGAAACTCTGGACCGGAGCGTTGTTACCATCCCACTCCACACCATCACTGTAGATGAAGCATACAACCGCTTCTGCAGCGCAATCTTCAAGGCTGCCCATACTGCAATCCCACGAGGCTACCGACCCCTCTATGTCCCATGTTTGGACGGAGAAAGTGCTGCCCTCCTACAATCCTATCAAACATCAGGGGACCCAGAGATAGCAGACCATCTCATTGATTCGCTAAATACAGCCCGGCGAAAGAAATGGGAGGAGACAGTTGCTGACCGGAGCTTTACGCACTCTAGCAGGAAATGTTGGAGCCTCATCTGTCGCCTAGGAGCTGCACAGAAGCCCCCTAGCCAAAGCCGAGCATCCGTCACACCCAACCAAGTTGCATCCCACCTACTGACTATCGCCAAAGCACCCCAAGACAAAGACACCAGAAGAGCAGTTACAACTGAGCTAAAAAAAACACCAAAAAATGCCTGTAGAGGAAACGAACCCTGAACCCTTCGAGGCTGCTGAACTGGAGAAAGTCCTACAGGGTCTGAAATGTGGAAAGGCAGCAGGATACGATAACATCTTCCCAGAATTCATGAAAAATCTTGGCCCCCGAGCCCTAACCTGGTTGACACAATTCTACACAAGGATCACACAAACGAACTCGATCCCAAAGAAATGGCGGACAGCAAAGGTCACTGCCATCCCAAAACCTGGCAAAGACCACAAACTACCAGCAAGCTACCGCCCAATCTCCCTACTCAGCGTTCCTTACAAAATCATGGAGCGCCTAATACTGCAACGCATTTCCCCAGAAATAGAGGATATTCTAAGTGTGGATCAAGCAGGTTTCCGCAAGGACCGCAGTACAGGAGAACAAGTACTGGCCCTAACCACCTTCATTGAAAATGGCTTCGAGAGCAGACTGAAGACAGGGGCTGTGTTTCTCGATCTTACAGCCGCCTATGATACGGTCTGGCACAAAGGCCTCCTCCTGAAACTTATAAAGACGATCCCTGCTTGGGCAACAGCAATTATAAAAACCCTGCTGACCAACCGAAGGTTCAGAGTCCACCTCAGTCAGAACACAAGTGCATGGAGAATGCAGAAAAACGGACTCCCACAAGGCTCAGTTCTAGCTCCAACTCTGTTCAACCTCTACATAAACGACCTGCCTACTACAAAATCCCGCAAATTCATCTATGCAGATGACATCTGTTTGGCATTCCAAGCACCAGACTTTGAACCACTGGAACGGGTGCTCACGGAAGATCTTGCTAAACTGGACCAGTTCTGCAAAATCTGGCGCCTAAAACCAACCCCAGCAAAAACCGTCTCCAGTGTATTCCATCTCCACAATGCAAAAGCTGCCAGAGAACTAAACATCCACCTGAGCGGACTCAAGCTTAAGCATGCCCCAAATCCAACTTATCTTGGAGTGACCCTTGATAGGACCTTATCCTTCAAGGAACATCTAAAGGGGACGGCTGCTAAGGTGAAAGTACGAAACAACCTGCTCTGCAAGCTCGCTGGTGCAAAATGGGGGGCGGCAGTCTCCACCCTGCGCACCTCAGCACTGGCCCTTTCATACTCTGTAGCAGAATATTGTGCCCCTGTCTGGTCCAGGTCATCTTACACACACCATGTAGACACCCAGCTCAACTCAACCATGAGAACTATAACTGGAACAATCCGCTCAACACCACTCCCCTGGCTCTCTGTACTGTCAAACATAGCCCCTCCACACATCCGACGAGCAGCATTAACTCAAAGGATGCTCCAAAAAGTTAAAGATTTTCCTCACTTACCAATCCATGCAGATATCTACACCCCACCCACTGCTCGACTTTCATCCAGACGGCCGATTTGGAAAAACCCTCCCCCAGCTGACTTTACCATCCAGACAGCTTGGCAAGAGGAATGGGAGACCAAGGAGGTCCCAAACAAACAGCTGGTGATAAACCCCAACCAACAGGTCCCGGGCACCAACCTCCCAAGGAGACAGTGGTCTACTCTCAATCGCTTCAGGACTGGACATGGCCCCTGCTTGGCCAGCCTTCACAGATGGGGCAGTAGCCCTAGCCCACTGTGCGCATGTGGAGAGGAGCAAACTATGGAACACATCATAGAGGTTTGCCCACTCCAAAGACTGGAAGGAGGATTACACACCCTCCATACAGCAAACCAGGAGGGAACTGCTTGGCTTAAGGACTTTGCATTTGCTAAATAAATAAATAATTATTATTATTATAATCTAGTCATATAATATAGTCATATTGTTTTTGCTGTCATTTCTCTGTCTGATAATAATAATAATGACATGACTTATGATCCAGAAGGCAGACACAGACTCAAGAATAAACTCAATTATCTTCATTATGAAGTGTGAAAGTGAATGTGTGCGTGTGTGCAGGAATGTAACAGCTGGGGCGAGCAGAGCACCATACAGACTGGCAACCCTAGGGAGAAGCAGAGACAGGGGAATTAGTGACAGAAATCGGGAGAGATGATTCAGTAAATGTCCATTCTTACTGTAGGCGAGTTGGTGTGTCACACAGGCGAGATCCCGGAGGCTCTGGCCAGAGGGACAGTGTCTTTGGCCCTGGTTGCAGAGGTGGTGAGAGGTGAAGAGATGAGTGGTGCACTTTGTACAGTGCAGGTTGAGCTCAGTCCGCTGCCAGGAGGAGGAGGTCCGCAGCCACTGATTTCCACCTGTGCACAGAGGAGCTGAGCGAAGCGTAGAGATGAGGTTAGGATAAGGCTTTACTTGTCGTTGGGGAGCTAGGACTCCCAGAAGGACGACGAGACAGAAAGGAATCAAAGGAGATGGAACTCTGGAACATGCAGGTGACGAAGAGGCGAAGAGGTCTTCCAGACCAGGGAGTTTGACGTCTCCGTGCAGACCTGAGGGCAGCACGGCTTAAATAGGCAGGTTGATGAGGAGAGCAGGTGTGCACGCAGCTGTGGAGAAAATTAGGGCAACAGGCAGGCAGAGCGGATCACTACAAATAACAATAGTAACTGTGGGGAGCGTGAAATAAGGAGACTGAATTTATTTCTCAATTCAGGTTTAATGAAGATTTCACATCCCCAGCATTCTCTCAAAACAATAAGAAAGTGAACTCCCCAAAAAACCCCACATTTTCTACATGGGACATCAAAGGCAAAATCACACATTGTCGCCAAACCCCCTATTGACAATAATTCTCCCCCCCCGAGTCCCTTCGTCGTAAGTCTGACCCCAGGAGGTCAGGAAGTCCTCTCAGAGTCTTATCACGGCACCTCCGCCTCCTGCCGTTATCTTCAGGAGGTCCAGACGTATTGTTCCATCCAAGACATGAGGTCAAACAACACATGCAGTACTAAGCATCTCACTCTTGTGCTTATACATATGCAGTCAAAATATGTGAGCCATTTATACATGGGACATCAAAGGCAAAATCACACATTGTCGCCAAACCCCCTATTGACAATAATTCTCCCCCCGAGTCCCTTCGTCGTCCGTCTGACCCCAGGAGGTCAGGAAGTCCTCTCAGAGTCTTATCACGGCACCTCCGCCTCCTGCCGTTATCCTCAGGAGGTCCAGACGTATTGTTCCATCCAAGACGTGAGGTCAAACAACACATGCAGTACTAAGCATCTCACTCTTGTGCTTATACATATGCAGTCAAAATATGTGAGCCACATAACCCCCCCCCCCCAAACGTCGAAGAATGAACAATACAGCATAGTCCACACAACATGATAAAATCACACAATACAGCATAGTCCACACAACATGATAAAATCACACATCAGTCCGTACGCCGTCTGGGCTTCAAACGTCTTCCAAACTTGCTGTAAGTGGGCTTCGCAGCCCCTGCAGCGCCGTCTTGCAGTGGATCTGCTAACTGAGGATGAGAATCGTTATTTGATACCTGCGGGGGCTCCAGGACATGTTCCCTGGGGGGTCTGCCATGTCGAGGGGCCCTCGCCACCCGTACAGACTCGTCGTTCATCACAAAAGCAGGCTTTAGTCTGTCAATACTAACTGTTTCCCCTCTGTCCCCTAAATCTAGCACAAAATGTTTATCACCTGTTTCCAGCACCCTAAATGGACGTCGTAGGGTGGGCGCAGGGCCGGGCGCATAGCCTCGTGCCTGACAAAAACAAATTCGGCATTTTTTAAGGCTTTGGGAACAAAAACACGCGGAAAAGTGTGATGAACGGGGCCTGGAAGCATGTCTGCTCCCGTGCCGATCAGTGGCTACTGAGCCGGGGGACGCCCCGGCGCCGGATGATCCGGTAGAAACTCGCCTGGCAGCCGGAGAGGCTGTGCAAAAACCAACTCCACTGGGGAGGCCTTTAAGTCCTCTTTGGGCGCAGAACGCAACCCCAATAAAACCCATGGTAGTTTGTTTACCCAATTTGCATCCGTAAGCGACGCTCTGAGGGCTGCCTTCAAAGATCTATGAAAACGCTCGCATAAACCATTAGCCTGGGGGTGGTAAGCGGTAGAGCAGTGAATTGTCGCCCCTAAGCTGTTGGCCATCGCTGACCAAAGCTCAGACACAAATTGAGGTCCTCTGTTGGACGTAATATCCGACGGAACGCCGAAACGAGCTATCCAGGCCGTCAAAAATGCGCGGGCCACTTCTGCAGCTGTGGTCGATGCCAGTGGGACCACTTCCGGCCAACGCGTGGTTCGGTCCACCATTGTCAAAAGATGTGTGAACCCCTGCGACGATGGTAGGGGGCCCACGAGGTCGACATGCACATGATCAAATCTCTTGGCCGGGATGTGAAACGGCTCTAAGGGGGCTTTAGTGTGCTTGTGAATTTTGGCCCGCTGGCAAGCCACACAGGCTCTTGCCCACTCTTTCACGTGCTTGCGCAGGCTCGGCCAAACAAACTTTTCCGCTACCATTTTCACAGACGTGCGCACCCCCGGGTGTGCCAGGGAGTGAACCGAGTCAAAAACATGACGGCGCCAAGCAGCCGGTACCACCGGGTGTGGTCGCCCGGTAGAAACATCGCAGATTAGGGGGGGCAACCCATTTTGTAAGCTCCTGCTCTCCAGCCTTAACCCTGTTGGTCCAGACTGGAGCGCGCAAACGTCCGCATCTCTACCCTGATCCGCTGCCATGGCCGCATAATCTATCCCCATGTGAACTGGGACCGCGTGCGCTTCCGCGCTGTTATCCTGCTCTGCGGCCGCGGTAGTATAATCTACCTCTGCGCGGACTGGTGCTGTTACCGCGCGAGAGACGCAGTCTGCTACTACGTTGAGTTTACCCGCTACATGTTGAATATCAGTAGTAAATTCCGAAATTGCGGCTAGCTGCCTCTGCTGTCGGCCCGACCAAGGTTCCGAAATTTTGGCCATCGCAAAAGTGAGTGGTTTGTGGTCGACAAACGCGGTGAAACGCCGACCTTCCAGCCAGAATTGGAAGTGGCGAATGGCTAAGTGGAGCGCTAACAGCTCCCTGTCAAACGCGTTGTATTTTCGCTTGGCTTCGCGCAAGGATCTGCTGAAAAAGGCCAGCGGCTGCCAAATCCCGGCAACGTGCTGCTCCACAACCGCCCCTATGGCCAAATCCGACGCATCAGTGGTGAGCGCTATGCGGGCCGTTGGGTCAGGATGGGCTAACAACGCAGCGTCCGCCAGGGCTTTTTTTACCTCCGCGAATGCGCGCTCCCGCTCCGGGGACCAATCGATTGCATTGGAGGGTTTTTGCTTTTTAAGTGCGGCATATAGTGGCTGCATGAGCTGCGCTGCGTGGGGGAGGAAACGGTTATAGAAATTCACCATTCCTAAAAACTCCTGTAACGCTTTGACCGTTTGTGGCCGGGGAAAATCTGCCACCGCGCGCACTTTGTCCGGTAGCGGAACCGCCCCTTCTGGGGAAACGCGGTGCCCCAAAAAATCGATCTGTGCCACCCCGAACTGGCACTTGGCTGGATTGATTATTAACCTGTGCTCTCCCAACCTCTAAAAAACCGCTGTGAGGTGCTTTTCGTGTTCCTCCTCGGATGTGCTGGCGACTAAAATGTCGTCGAGGTAGACGAACACGAAAGGGAGATCGCGTAACACGGCATCCATCATGCGTTGGAAGGTTTGCGCAGCGCCTTTGAGGCCAAACGGCATGCGCAAAAACTCAAAAAGTCCAAAAGGGGTTATCACCGCTGTTTTGGGAATGTCCTCAGCTCGGACTGGGACTTGATGATAGCCGCGGACCAGGTCTATTTTAGAAAAAATGCGCGCCCCCGCCAGATGCACCGAAAAATCCTGAATGTGTGGGATTGGGTAGCGGTCATGCGCTGTGGCGTTGTTCAATCTGCGGTAATCGCCGCAAGGTCTCCACGAGCCGTCAGCTTTAGGGACCATATGCAGTGGGGAGGCCCATGGGCTGTTTGAACGGCGGAGGATGCCCAGCCTTTCCAGGTTGGCGAACTCCTCGCGCGCTATGGACAGTTTAGCTGCATCCAAGCGCTGAGCTTTTGCGAAGACGGGGGGGGGGCAGCTGTGGTGATAAAGTGCTCCACCCTGTGTTTCGCAACTGTTGCCGAAAATGTGGGAACTGTGAGCGCTGGAAACTGGGTGAGGAGTGTGTGAAACTTACCGCCTGCTGTGGCGACGTTGGTCTGTGCTGGTGGCGGGGACACTCGAGCTGCACAAGGGATGGAATAAAAGGATAGTGCATTAACCAAGCGCCTGTTGGCAAGATCAACTAACAATCCATGTGAGTACAGAAAATCAGCACCTAACATGTTGAAACTCACCGCCGCTACAATAAAAGTCCATTCATAAGTGCGGCCATGCAAGGACAGAAGCAGAGTCCTTTCGCCGAAGGCCTTAATGCTCGAGCCGTTCGCTGCTGTTGCTCCGTCACCACGGGGGCCTGCGAGCCGGTCAGCGTAGGTTGGGGTGATGAAACTCACTTGGGCGCCCATGTCCACGAGGAAATGCCGCCCAGAGCGCGCATCCGTGAGGTAGAGCAGCTTGTTCCGCTCGCCGAGGGCCGATGCTGCTAACGACTCCCGGTCCTGGCGTTTCCCGAGCTCTTGAAGTGGCACGGTGGCACACACCTGCGCGCCTTCTCCGCGAAACGCCGATGGTAAAAGCAGAGGTCGTCTCCTCCGCTGCGTCGGGGCCGCGCCGCTGCCATTGTTGGCAGGATCGATTCTGCTGCCTCTGGACTTCCGCTGCTCCCGGCCGCCGCTCCAAGGTCTGCTGCTGCTGCGGTGGCCGCCTGCTCCCCGCAGGAGTCGAGGATCCGCTGCGCTTCTCGGGCCAGCGCACGGAAGTCCCGCTGGGTCACACAACGAGTGCCCGACAGGGTCGCCCTCATCTGCGTCGGAAGGGTTCTCAGGAAGATGTGTTTGAACAGGAAATCATCATTGTCTGTGTCCCTCAGCTGCAGCATGTCTTCCATCAGGTCGACTGGCCTGCGTCCTCCCAAGTCGTGCAGAGCCAGGAGTCTCCTAGCTCTCTCCTCGGCTGAGGGCGTGAAACACTGGATGAGGGCAGCCTTCAGCTCGCTGTATTTGTCGCCAGCGGGCGGCTGCTGCACCAGGCTCCGCACGCATCGAGCTGTGCGGTTGTCGAGCTTTGCGGTGACGTGGTAGAATTTTGTATCATCCACCGTTATTCCCCCGAGTGCGAACTGGGCTTCAGCCTGGAGGAACCATGAGTCTGGGTTGTCCTGCCAGAACTCTGGTAGCTTGATCGAGACGGCGCTCGCTCGAGCAGTCCCTGAAGAGTCTGGTTCGGGGGAATTGGTTCTAGACATTGCAAGTCTTCGGTCACCAATGTGGGGAGCGTGAAATAAGGAGACTGAATTTATTTCTCAGTTCAGGTTTAATGAAGATTTCACATCCCCAGCATTCTCTCAAAACAATAAGAGAGTGAACTCCCCAAAACCCCCCACATTTATACATGGGACATCAAAGGCAAAATCACACATTGTCGCCAAACCCCCTATTGACAATAATTCTCCCCCCGAGTCCCTTCGTCGTCTGTCTGACCCCAGGAGGTCAGAAAGTCCTCTCAGAGTCTTATCACGGCACCTCCGCCTCCTGCCGTTATCCTCAGGAGGTCCAGACGTATTGTTCCATCCAAGACGTGAGGTCAAACAACACATGCAGTACTAAGCATCTCACTCTTGTGCTTATACATATGCAGTCAAAATATGTGAGCCACAGTAACAACAATAATACATTGCATTTATATAGCGCCTTTCATTCAGATTTTTAGGAAAGGTGTGTAATGGCACACTAAACACATAATTAGATTTTGGTGATGATTTCAAAATGCCTACCTCCGCCAAGGCTCTTATCTCTCACAGTATGTTAGCTGTCATGTGGTGATCCTCGCGGATCACCAAGAGACGCCAAAGAGTTCACCAGAGAGTTTGGCTAAGATGTTATTTTATTTACAGACGTGACACAACAAAGCTATGAACCTCTTAGGGCAAACACACACAAAACGAGGCTTGAGCTCGTAGGGCTAACCCCAGCCACTACGAGCTTAAACTGTGACCATGCTACACACACGAACCTGACATGAAGGCCAACGGCACTCTCTAGCATGACGAGGCGTGGCCCAAGACTTGACAAGAAAAGTAAGACGATAACTCCTGACAAGACGGGATGTTGACTGATACTCCTGCGTCTTACCGTCGCTAATGCCGGGCTTAAAAAGGCGAAGCACTAACGACGGTAATGGCAAACAGCTGACCGGCCCTTGACAGGCGGAAGCCCCACCGAGCACCTTCACAATAAGAGCCCGGTTATTTATTTATTTATTTAGCGAATGCAAAGTCCTTAAGCCAAGCAGTTGCCTCCTGGTTTGCTGTATGGAGAGTGTGTAATCCTCCTTCCAGTCTTTGGAGCGGGCAAGCCTCTATGATGTGTTCCATAGTTTGCTCCTCTCCACATGCGCACAGTGGGCTAGGGCTACTGCCCCATCTGTGAAGGCTGGCCAAGCAGGGGCCATGTCCAGTCCTGAAGCGATTGAGTGTAGACCACTGTCTCCTTGGGAGGTTGGTGCCCGGGACCTGTTGGTTGGGGTTTATCACCAGCTGTTTGTTTGGGACCTCCTTGGTCTCCCATTCCTCTTGCCAAGCTGTCTGGATGGTAAAGTCAGCTGGGGGAGGGTTTTTCCAAATCGGCCGTCTGGATGAAAGTCGGGCAGTGGGTGGGGTGTAGATATCTGCATGGATTGGTAAGTGAGGAAAATCTTTAACTTTTTGGAGCATCCTTTGAGTTAATGCTGCTCGCCGGATGTGTGGAGGGGCTATGTTTGACAGTACAGAGAGCCAGGGGAGTGGTGTTGAGCGGATTGTTCCAGTTATAGTTCTCATGGTTGAGTTGAGCTGGGTGTCTACATGGTGTGTGTAAGATGACCTGGACCAGACAGGGGCACAATATTCTGCTACAGAGTATGAAAGGGCCAGTGCTGAGGTGCGCAGGGTGGAGACTGCCGCCCCCCATTTTGCACCAGCGAGCTTGCAGAGCAGGTTGTTTCGTACTTTCACCTTAGCAGCCGTCCCCTTTAGATGTTCCTTGAAGGATAAGGTCCTATCAAGGGTCACTCCAAGATAAGTTGGATTTGGGGCATGCTTAAGCTTGAGTCCGCTCAGGTGGATGTTTAGTTCTCTGGCAGCTTTTGCATTGTGGAGATGAAATACACTGGAGACGGTTTTTGCTGGGCTTGGTTTTAGGCGCCAGATTTTGCAGAACTGGTCCAGTTTAGCAAGATCTTCCGTGAGCACCCGTTCCAGTGGTTCAAAGTCTGGTGCTTGGAATGCCAAACAGATGTCGTCTGCATAGATGAATTTGCGGGATTTTGTAGTAGGCAGGTCGTTTATGTAGAGGTTGAACAGAGTTGGAGCTAGAACTGAGCCTTGTGGGAGTCCGTTTTTCTGCATTCTCCATGCACTTGTGTTCTGACTGAGGTGGACTCTGAACCTTCGGTTGGTCAGCAGCGTTTTTATAATTGCTGTTGCCCAAGCAGGGATCGCCTTATGCCAATATGAGTCTCTTGGAGGCAGATTACATCAATTGAATGTTGGAAGGCGAGGACTTCAATAAGGCTTCGCTTGGCTGCAGATAGGCCTTCAACGTTTAGTTGTAATATGCGAAGGGCAGATCCTACCACAAAGTGCTCTTGGGGCTGTTTGCTTTCGGCTTTAGGACTGTGACTAGGATTCTTCGACTTGGCACAGAGGCGTCGTCTCTTCGAATTTAGTCTGCTGGTAGGATCATTAGCTTCCCCAGGCGAGCCCGGGTACTGGCGGAGGGCGCGACGAGAACGCTGATCCATTGCCCCCCAAGAGCCCGGTGAGGCCAGGATACAGCCCGCAGCTGTCAAGGCCGGCAGCGAGAAGAACTTAGCCCGAGCGCGATCAGAACCGGCGCTCGCGTCATAACATTAGCAACAATACTCCAGAACTAATGGACAGACTTTGATGTAATTTTCACCAAACGTGGCTCTAGGCCTACACACAAACCCATTACATTTTGGAGGTGATCCATGAGGGACGGAAGGAGCCTTGGCAGAGGTCTGTGCTCTCTGAGTGCTTTCTAGTTTTTCTAATTGAATTGTTTGTTGTTTTCCTGACTGTGGGTCAAGGGAAATGTGTGTCAGTCACTCTAACCAAAGGAAACACTTAAGATAAGATAAGATAAGATAAGCCTTTATTAGTCCCACAATGGGGAAATTCCAGGATTGCAACAGCACAGGGATAGCAACACTCAGAGCAACAATCAGAAGGCAAGAAAAAAAGCAAGCAAGCAAGAGCAGCTAATATACATATGTACATATTACTATAAATCTATATATATATATACACACACACACAGACACAGTGCAGAGCATTGTAGCTGGATGGAATAAATATATGAGTATATAAACACAGTGCGGAGCATTGTAGCTAGATGGAATAAATATGTAGATATATAAACACACACAGTGCGGAGCAATGTAGCTAGATGGAATAATATGTAGATATATAAACACACAGTGCGGAGCAATGTGGCTAGATGGAATAAATATATAGATATATAAATATAAACACACCCAGTCACACACTGGGCTCAACTGGGTCAACACACTTGATTTCTTTGCTGTAACCTTTGCTTTCCATTCTACAGCAGTTTAGCACATAGCAGCCTCACAAGTAACATAAATAGCAACACCAGTATGGGCTTGGACTGAATTTAACACAAAACTTACCTTCGATGCCTCTAAATCAATATTGTGCTACAGAGCTGGAATATACAGTTTTGTCTTGTTGGGCTAATAAGCAGTCAGCCAGTCAGCAGCCTCTCCCTGTTTGGACGTTTTTCCACCAAAAGGGAGCCGGAAACTGTGGAAATTAGTTGAAATGTAGATATACTTTGTCTATTCAAACAAAACAGTATAAATTAAAATTAAAATAAGTATATTAGCATCTCCCTACTGGCAACTAACCCTGATCCCTGATATGAATGAGTGGTGAGGGACTTCTAGAAATGTATATATTGGTAATAGAAGTGAATAATTATCAGGCAAAATACATAGCAAAATTGTGCTGTAGTGTATTTGTATATTGGCAACTTCAATCCTTCCTCTAATGCAGCTTCCAAGTTCCAATATTTATTCATTTATTTAGTGACTGTCATTTTCTCAATGAGCTGTCACTTGTTTCTTAATCACTCCTTTTGTATTTGATGTTGCTCCTTTCCATGAGTTTAAATGTATTTCCAGTCCCTTGGTAAAACTGCCTGGTTCAGAAAAAAACACAGGTATGTTTAAACCTTTCTTTTATTTGCATCACATATTATTCACACTTCTTTGTTGAAAGAGAAAAATCAATACAGTAATACATTAGAGGCGAGGTCAATTTCTTTTTGACAATGACAAAAAAGCCTTGTGTGGATGCTAATGGGATTATGCTTTAGCTCTTCCCAGCAAACCAGTCTTTCATTGCCTTTCAATGCATCAACTGTCAAGGATGATATACAAGAAATATATGATAAATAATTTCCTCATGCAGTAATACTTTTCTGTCATTTATGACAAATGTCATTATGTCAAAGTTTAATTAGAAAATATAGCCTATCCCCTGTAGAAACAATTATGGGCAGAGCTTACGGTTTCGGCTGAAGTAGTGTCAAATCAGTCAGTAAATAGTGGAGTAGCAGGGGCATTTAAAATAGCATTTTTAAAAGTCTTTCAAATTCATTTTAATGTATAGTCCACATAGGTGTTTTGCACTCAAGTGGCAGCTAATTTCAGCACTTGCAGTTTTTGTATTTTTTCAGTGTTTTGGTGTAGTTCTGGTACTCGGCCTTGGTTCCCTTTTACAGACATAACAGGCTGCATGAAGTAAAATAATAAATAAATAATAGTAACAATTTGCTTCCTAAGGCTTAACGATTTAAGAATGATACCAAACAGTTTTGTTTTGTTTTTTTTTGCATTCGTTGCACTGCCTTGGAACAATATGGACTTCAGCATGCTTTAGCATGCATTAATTTTTAAATTATTACAAAATATAGGTCAGTAAAATTCTGAACAATTGTCAGAAAAGGTCTGTATGTGTTAAGTTAAATAAAAAGCTTTCAGGACATGAGAGCAGCGTGAGCATTTTAATTTCGGGGTAGAACAAACAGCTGCAGCCATCTGTATTTACCCCTACATTAAAACACCCAAGCGCGGTGTTGTGGTTCTTTGTGGCTCTGACTAGATTCTGCATCTGCTCTGAGATAAATCTGATTATGTTCAACATCTTTTAACAAAATGCATCCAATTTTATTGTAGTGGAGACATTGATATTGTGACCCATGCTGGCAAAATGAGTCGGAATGCACACCACGCCATTATGAGCTACAGGCATGAGAAGTCATAAATCATGACTCATTCTTTGTTTGCTAGCAGCAAGTCCCGGGAAAACCCCCATGAGTGCCTGGTATCATTGTAAAGCTTAGAAATTGTACTTTCTAAAAATACATATGTTTTGGCGGAAGACGCAACTCCCAACCAATTGAACTCGAGCTTTCAACCTGGCCAAAATATAAACAAATCAGCTTTTTCCAGGTCCGTTTTTGCGCACTTCCTACAAATTAAATATCATTTTGAAGATCTTTCATTACAGAATATGGAAAAAAAACTTACCTCAGTTTTGATAATTTCCTCAGAGTAACTCATTTTGCCAGCACAGGTCACATATCTCAGAGATTTTATTTGTTTACAGTGCTAGCATCTTAGCAGCGGCGATTATGGTAGCAACTTCCGGTACTAGTTTAGAACGTATGGTTGTCACTGAAACTGGACACTTTTCCTTGCTAAAAAACAACGACTTTGGCATCAGAAATGCGGGAACACGGCCTTTTGCACCTCAAAAACAGTAATATAATCATACCACTTCCCACGACTATCTAGGGATAGGAAGCTGACCTTAAAAAGTGGCCTGGCAGACAATAGCTCCATTTGTTAGCGCCGCTGAAATATCTGCCCATGCAGCAGGCTTTCACTGCTCCGGACCTCTGGTCCACTGGAAAAAATAAATGTGGACCTCTGGCAAAAACATTTGAGGATCCCGTCCTATAAAAACAAAAGATTTATGTCCTATTCCTATACGCAGAACTACTTTTTGTCCAAGCATTGTTGCCATATGTAGCTTGACTGGAGCCGCGAGTGCAGGACCGGAGTGGCCCATATCCCAGTGGTCCGCTTCACTGATGGCCCAGTATTCTAGTTGGAAGTAAAATTAATTAACATCAATATAATCTGATAATCTGCGGCAGGCATGTTGTAAGCACTATTCTGATGTTTAATAGCCCTAAATCTGCCTGACTGAACTACACACCAGAGCATCCCTCACAATTTGGTGCCAGTAATGATTGGTCCGACTGAAAGACAGATTAACAGCATTCAACAGGGCACGGGACTACAGATGGTGTGTTCAAATTTTGGTTGTTAACAAATGGCAGAAATTGTGTAGAAGAGGCGATTTTCCCAAAGAAAAGTGAGCCAAATAGCACAGGTGAGGGGAGAGGAGGCTGCAGAAGAGTGTGTTCTTACTACAAGGCAAGGCAAGTTTATTCATATAGCACATTTCGTGTACAAGACAGTTCAAAGTGCTTTACATAAAAACATTAAAGCATTAGAGCAAGTTGCAAAAGGAATACATAAGAATTTAAAAGCAAACTCAAAAGTAAATTAGAGAAACAAAAAGCAGGCTAAAGCAGAATATGACAGAAACAAAATTTTACAGTGCATTGTAGGAGATTAACAATTGTTCTACTGAAAGGCCGCGGTAAATAGGAGAGTTTTTAACATCGATTTAAAGCAGCTGAGAGTTTCAGCAGTCCTGATGCTTTCTGGGAGTTTGTTCCATATGTGAGGGGCATAAAAACTAAATGCTGCCTCACCATGTTTGGTTCTAACTCTGGGCACAGATAGTAGACCTGACCCTGATGATCTGAGGGCTCTGGGTGGTTAATAGTGGACTAGCAGATCTGAAATGTAATTTGGCCCTAAACCATTCAGAGCTTTATAATATATCTTTATATCTACAGCAGAGAGGCCGTGAGATTTTCAGCACCTCAGGTTAGTGAAGTGACTCTCGAATAAATTCTATAATATTTAGCTGCTATCAAATAGTTCACAATTCTGACTCCCACATATTTTTTCTCATAAACCGAAAAACTAATTAATTCCTCATTACGAAGATTTTTAAATAAAGTTCTAAATTTCCAAGAAAAAGTTAGCTGCATGAATCTACACTATATGTTAATATGAAAATTTAAAAGCAAAAGCTGCAATTTTTATGGTTAAAAAGGAAAAAAGTACATTCAAAACGTTCTAAAATTAAAAGAATATGATTATTTTTTTTTTAACGTGAAGAAAATCACATTTATAGAAAAAGCTGCATATTTATAATAGCCTAAACATTCCTAGTAGTTACCTATTATCTTGATTTTAAGATCAAATGCTGCTCTATGCAGATTTTTGTGGACACAGTTTGGTGGAAAAGCCTCTTTCCACAGTAGATGTTGCTGAATGGAGGAAAAAAGATTAGATTAGATTAGATTATTTGTTTATTTGACAGGGACAGTGCAATAAACAGACAATTAATCAATGACAATCAATCTGATGTGTTGCACAAAGAGTGTATAGCTATTAGCTAATTTGCAACTCTTGTCCCTGGATGGGCTTTAGAAAGGAGAAACAAGTAAAAAGGAAAAGATTAAAAAAAAAATGAAAACAGAATACACAATAACCACATACATCAATGCAAAAAAGATTGTAAATACATTATTAAGTACACAATTATAAATATTATAAATACACAATATAACAACCTGACTCACATTTGCCTATTTCAGGCCTCCCTCCCTTCATCACTCACTATAAACAAACACATTCATTCCTTCCCTTCATTCACTCTCACCCTGCAGACAATCATTTCATACATGGGTACATTCTTGTTTATTTTTCAGCCAGTTTTTAACCTTTTTATTGAATGTTTTAAAGTCCGTTATTATTTTAATTTCATTTGGCATTGTGTTCCAGATGTGACTGCCCTTTATAGAGAAAGCTGTTTGTCTGCGGTGGAATATTTTACAGTTATTGTTAACAGAACTCCTGGTGGCTCTGCTGCTGTCCTGTCTTTGGATGAAACCAGCAAGTGGCTCGGGTGCTGATTTATGGAAACATTTGAAAGTTAATTTCAGAAAACAGAGGTCAATGAAACTCTCAAAACTCAATAGGTTGTATTTTTTTAAAATATCACAGTGATGCCACCTAATGGGCTTTTTGTCCAAGATTTTTAGAGTTTGATTATATAATGAACCTATATGTCTTATTGTGGAAGGGGCTGCTTGAGCCCAGACTGTCAAACAGTATGATATATGAGAAAAAACCATAGAATGCATATACAGTACAGCTGCTTCGTAAGGTATGTAATATCTAATTAATTTAAAGCAGTTCAGATTTTTTTTTACTGTTTTTGAAATTTTCTTTATATGAAGATTAAATTTGAGTTGAGGTTCTAGTACAATGCCAAGGTATTTGAATTCTGTAACTAAACTGATGTCATGATCATGTATATTAACTTTAAAACGTTGCAGGTTACATTTTTTGATTGAAAAGCACATTGAAACTGTTTTCTGAAGGTTCAGCAATAGATGGTTCTGGAGGAGCCACTCTTGGACATCAACCATACTTGTAGACAGTACATCTACAGCCTGTGCTGGAGTCTTGGCAGCTGTGTAAATAACTGCATCATCTGCATAAAGTTGGCATGTTGCAGCTGAGCAGTGTAGCAGCAAGTCATTAATAAAAATGCTGAAAAGTAAAGGACCAAGAATGGACCCTTGTGGATTACCCATGCGGTTGTTTAAAAATGAGGATTTATCCTGGTGAACTTTTACACACTGTTCTCTATTCTGGAGATAAGATGCAAACCATTCTAATGTACAGTGATCCCTCGCTACTTCGCGCTTCACCTTTCGCGCCCTCAGTGCATCGCGGATTTTTCAAAAATATTTATCAAAAATTCAAAATTGAGAAATAATGGGCGGGCGCTAGCAGAAGGCAGGGAGACTACATTAGAACATCAGGTATCAACACGGAGAGCCCGCACAACTCAAAAATCCACCTCTCTGTTCGCTGTTCTCGTGTTGGCTCGGCTCGGAAATCTCGCAAGCTGATTGGCCGAGACGTTTCACCCCGCAAGCTGATTGGCCGAGACGTTTCACCCACCTTCTCTCCCTGCCGAATGCCCATGCAGTGAAGGAAGATCGCATTCATTGCTCTTTATTGCTCGTGTCGAAATTTTTGCTGTTCTCTTGTGCCATTTTGTGCGAAATAGTCTTCCCGTCGAGCCACTACGCCGCCTCCTGCAGCTTCTCCAGCTCTATCGAAAACTGCCCTCGACGATCCTGCGCCTCTAGCACCTCACGATGAGGCGTCACCTGAGGAGCAGTAAAGCTCTCATTAACCTGTGCAGTAAATCATCTTCATCTTGAGTTATGTATCATGTTATAAGAATAAAAAAGTTCTAAAAACATATTTATGTACACTTTATTTACATCTACGTATGTATGTACACTTACACACACACACACACACACGTATCATATGAGAGAGAGAGTGAGAGAATGAACGTACGTATTATTTATGGGTGACGTCATTAGGGGTGACGCTACTTCGCGGTTTTTCACTTTTCGCGGTCGGTTCTGGAACCTATTAACCGCGATAAGTGAGGGATCACTGTATCTGGAGAGAAGTTAAAAGATACCATTTTGGATAAAAGCAAACTGTGGTTTACAGTATCGAAAGCCTTTCTGAGATCTAGAAAAACAGCTCCTACCACATTACCCCTGTCCAAGGACTGTTTGACATTTTCAATAAGGCAACAATTTGCTGTTTCTGTTGAGTATCCTGGTCTAAAACCAAATTGATGTGGATGAAGAAGTTGACTGTCTTGTAAATAGTCTATCAGCTGTGTAGCTACAACTTTTTCAAGAACCTTAGACAGGACTGGTAAAATAGAGATTGGGCGGTAATTGCATATATCGTCTTTACTGCCTGATTTATGAACTGGTATGACGACAGCTTTTTTCCAGCCAGATGGAAATGTACTAGACCTAATGGAGAGATTAATGAGATGAGTCAGTGGTTTGATTAATATTTTGCTGTGCATTTTGAGAAAGGAGGTGCTCATATTGTAGATATCATTAGTTTTTGAGTTTGACAGTGTTTTAACAATACCAGCAATTAATTCCTCATTTACCTCATTGATGTGAAAAGAATCTGTTGGAAGTATTGATTTTGTGTTGTTGAGCACATTTGGCAGCACAAAGTTTTTTGTTAAGTCTTCCACAGAGTCCACAAAATATGAATTAAATTCATTTGCCAATGTAGCCTTGTCACTGATGATCTTGCCATTGATTCTAAGTTCCTTTACCCCCTTCTGAACATTTTTTTTATTAGTTAAGTTATTTAAATGCCTCCATAGGGAACTGTTGTTACCCTTTGCATGATCTATCAGTTTATTGTAGTAAGATACTTTTGATTTTCGCAAAAAAAAACTTGCTTGTTCTCAGGTGATTTGTTTTTTAATAAAGAAGATGGTAGTGATGATGGACTCACAAATTTAGTGTAAGGTAAAGTCTAGAAATGTAAATTAAGTATAAATTAGCAAGAATAAAGCTGTAAAATATGGCAAAGGAGGCTACTTTACAAGTAAAATAGAAAATTTGTGAGAGTTACAATTTTGTATGAAAAACATAATGAAAGCAGGGGAGAAATGGCACATTTCTACAAAAACTAATTATAAATTCACAAGAATGAAGTCAAAAATTTAAAGAACAAAAGCTGCAGATTAGTATAAATGTTTTAGTTTCTCCCATTTTCTATGCAATTAGTGAGGTTTTTCTTGTAAACACTCTTGAGCATTTTTAACTTTTTTCTGGTAAATTTGTGACAGACATGCATACGTATATTGGAACAGGACAAAAAATCTATATGGGGAAATTACACAATAATATGATATTACTGACACAGAGCTGACATGACACTGTATATATTACTATTACATACTAGGTTAAAGTTGTCTAATGAATATCTGTTTTGTTTCTGTAGAATTTTTATGCCACTGAACTGAATTGATGTTCCCGTTTGTGATTTATCTTTCAGTTTCTCATTTATTGGTCAGCTTGTTTACTGAGGTGAACTAAGTTCTATATTCTTGTCAAAACATGTCTGCAATAAAAACTATTGGATAGAAATAGAACTTTTGCTCCAGCTTCCTCCACTTGGTAAAAAGTGGGCTGGTCTTGGGCATGAAACTCCCAGGCTGAAAATTGGTCCCACTGTGGCCCTGCGTGAGTGTTTCATCCTTCAATGTACACAAAACCTTTCATACGTTCTGTAGGATAGAGAGCAAGTTTTTGAAGCCTAGAGATTATTTCTTTGGAACAAAACAATTACGGAAATAATGCAGTTTAGAGTATTGTATAAAGTTCACTGTTGCTGTTTTTATATATATAAATAAAACATGTGCGTGTCTACCCCAATGACCCTGCCCCCGGAAAAAAGTTCAGGCTCAGGAAATTTTTTTGCTTTAACCCCTGCATAATTCATGCAAGGCATCATGGGGCCTAGGAATAAGGAGGATATTTTACCCATAAAAACTTTTTTTTAATAAAACAGTAACTTTATGTGATGACTTGATGTTTAATTTATAAGCATTTTCACACTTCAAAGTCCACACAATGGTTCATGTTTTTGTTTCATTGTCTACATTTGGTCTGATTAGGTTTGGTTTCACATTGCTCCTTATCCAAGTGAACCAAACAACTTTACATGAAGCACCTAGATCTTATGACAGTTTGTGTTGTTAGCATAGACTGGTAGTTAGCAAACATGCAAGTCACATGGTAGAGGGTAGAGGCTGATGTGTTACTAGAGGTGGAGCACCAAAGAGTGCAGGCTGCCCAGTGTTGCCAGGTTTCATGAGAGAAACAAGCAACCAGCTCTATGGAAACAAGCCCCAAAAAAGCCCAACAGGCAACCTAACACATTGCTTAAAAAAAGAGGCTGCTTGATAACATATATCAATATATAGATTTATTTTTGTTTGCAGTAAATTGACTGTAAACACGGTCAGCATTGAATAACGGAATTTTATAAACTCCAATTAAAGGAAAACACATACGCATTCTGCATAAGCAACAGCAAATTCATAGTAAACACAGTCAACATAAAAACTTTAAATAAATTATATATATATATACACTACCATTCAAAAGTTTGGGGTCACCCAGACAATTATTTTGTGTTTTCCATGAAAAGTCACACTTATTTACCACCATGAGTTGTAAAATGAATAGAAAATATAGTCAAGACATTGATAAGGTTAGAAATAATGATTTGTATTTGAAATAGTAATTTTTTCCTTCAAACTTTGCTTTCGTCAAAGAATCCTCCATTTGCAGCAATTACAGCATTGCAGACCTAACATGATTGCACAAGGGTTTTCTAATCATCCATTAGCCTTCTGACACAATGAGCAAACACATTGCACCATTAGAACACTGGAGTGGTAGTTGCTGGAAATGGGCCTCTATACACCTATGTAGATATTGCACCAAAAACCAGACATTTGCAGCTAGAATAGTCATTTACCACATTAGCAATGTATAGAGTGTATTTCTGATTAGTTTAAAGTTATCTTCATTGAAAAAAAGTGCTTTTCTTTCAAAAATAAGGAAATTTCTAAGTGACCCCAAACTTTTGAACGGTAGTGTATACAGTATAGTGTAGTGGTATAGTAGTGTAGTGTAGTATATAGTGTAGTGTATATACACTCACCGGCCACTTTATTAGGTACACCTGTCCAACTGCTCGTTAACACTTAATTTCTAATCAGCCAATCACATGGCGGCAACTCAGTGCATTTAGGCATGTAGACATGGTCAAGACAATCTCCTGCAGTTCAAACCGAGCATCAGTATGGGGAAGAAAGGTGATTTGAGTGACTTTGAACGTGGCATGGTTGTTGGTGCCAGAAGGGCTGGTCTGAGTATTTCAGAAACTGCTGATCTACTGGGATTTTCACGCACAACCATCTCTAGGGTTTACAGAGAATGGTCCGAAAAAGAAAAAATATCCAGTGAGCGGCAGTTCTGTGGGCGGAAATGCCTTGTTGATGCCAGAGGTCAGAGGAGAATGGCCAGACTGGTTCGAGCTGATAGAAAGGCAACAGTGACTCAAATAACCACCCGTTACAACCAAGGTAGGCAGAAGAGCATCTCTGAACGCACAGTACGTCGAACTTTGAGGCAGATGGGCTACAGCAGCAGAAGACCATGCCGGGTGCCACTCCTTTCAGCTAAGAACAGGAAACTGAGGCTACAATTTGCACAAGCTCATCGAAATTGGACAATAGAAGATTGGAAAAACGTTGCCTGGTCTGATGAGTCTCGATTTCTGCTGCGACATTCGGATGGTAGGGTCAGAATTTGGCGTCAACAACATGAAAGCATGGATCCATCCTGCCTTGTATCAATGGTTCAGGCTGGTGGTGGTGGTGTAATGGTGTGGGGAATATTTTCTTGGCACTCTTTGGGCCCCTTGGTACCAATTGAGCATCGTTGCAACGCTACAGCCTACCTGAGTATTGTTGCTGACCATGTCCATCCCTTTATGACCACAATGTACCCAACTTCTGATGGCTACTTTCAGCAGGATAATGCGCCATGTCATAAAGCTGGAATCATCTCAGACTGGTTTCTTGAACATGACAATGAGTTCACTGTACTCAAATGGCCTCCACAGTCACCAGATCTCAATCCAATAGAGCATCTTTGGGATGTGGTGGAACGGGAGATTCGCATCATGGATGTGCAGCCGACAAATCTGCGCCAACTGTGTGATGCCATGATGTCAATATGGACCAAACTCTCTGAGGAATGCTTCCAGCACCTTGTTGCATGTATGCCACGAAGAATTGAGGCACTTCTGAAGGCAAAAGGGGGTCCAACCCGTTACTAGCATGGTGTACCTAATAAAGTGGCCGATGAGTGTATATATATATATGTGTGTGTGTGTGTGTGTGTGTGTGTGTATATATATATATATATATATATATATATATACACTACTGTTCAAAAGTTTGGGGTCACTTAGAAATTTCCTTATTTTTGAAAGAAAAGCACTGTTTTTTTCAATGAAGATAACTTTAAACTAATCAGAAATACACTCTAATATCTAATATACATTGCTAATGTGGTAAATGACTATTCTAGCTGCAAATGTCTGGTTTTTGGTGCAATATCTACATAGGTGTATAGAGGCCCATTTCCAGCAACTATCACTCCAGTGTTCTAATGGTACAATGTGTTTGCTCATTGAGTCAGAAGGCTAATTGATGATTAGAAAACCCTTGTGCAATCATGTTAGCACAGCTGAAAACAGTTTAGCTGGCTAGAGAAGCTATAAAACTGACCTTCCTTTGAGCAGGTTGAGTATCTGGAAAAAATTATTATTTCAAATACAAATCATTATTTCTAACCTTGTCAATGTCTTGACTATATTTTCTATTCATTTTACAACTCATGGTGGTAAATAAGTGTGACTTTTCATGGAAAACACAAAATAATTGTCTGGGTGACCCCAAACTTTTGAACGGTAGTGTATATATAATTTTAAACTCTGATCAAAAGAAAACACATGTGCATTCTACAGCACAACAGCACTAAACACGATTACAGTTTAGTGATGTGGGATGATGGGAGTTGTTGTCCGCTAGTCGTTTAAAAACTAAATATTACTCTGTCATCATATGACAGCCAACAACTTTAATTACATGGAAAATTATCTTTTAAATTGACAACCATCCTATGTGTAACTCGTGGCAAAATTTGATTGGGATCAATAGATAATTTTGCTCTTGCCATTCATTTCAATGGAGAATTTTTTTTTTTCGATTTGAGGTCCCCTATGCGCTGATCTGTTTTAAAAAAAAAAACTGGAAAGCTCACACCTCATTAATGAGTACAGAGCTGAGTGGATTTGGGCGGGCCACTGATCTCTATAGAAAAACTGGACAGATCATTGGCCGCCAGAAGTGAAGCCCCTGGCCGGCCACTTTTACCTCAATAACTTCTCCCAAAATTAACACATTTTGAACTTCTTGGTATGGAGACACAGCTTATAATCTTGCGCAACCGGTGAACTATAGAAATCGAGTTGACATTATGTTTAGCGGCCGTCGATTTGGATGTACTAGTGTTTTGGGAGTACTAATATGGCGGCTATGTGGCTTCACTTCTGGCAGCCAATGATCCGTCTAGTTTTTCTATAGAAATCAGTGGGGCAGGTGCGATAACCAGGAAACAGGGTTGTGGATGGGTCCTGTAAACAAACTATCTTGTGCTTGTGTTTTGTGGGGAGTTGGAAGAGCTGTCACACAGACAGCAAAGCAAGCCCAAATAAGCAACTACATGTTAAAAAACAAGCCCAAAAACCCGCAACCCGTGACTGATGAGATTTGCAAGCAACTTTAGAGAAAAGCAAGTCCAAAGTCGCTTATAATAAGCGGACTTGGCAACTATGGGGCTGTTGCCAACAGTCCCTTATTATAGGCACAGGATGACGTCATCTATGCCTGCGCCATCACATCCGTGCTGCGTATTGTTATTTATGGGAATACATAACATTCACCTCCCCCCCTGGGAAAACCCCAAACCATTATGAACGTTATAGCAGACATAAGACACACCTGAACCTGGGTAACCAGGTGGTCTGCCGGTAGACCCTGCACGGTTGAGTGGGTTATTCTGCCACTGTAGACAACTGTGCTCTGCCTAAACATTTTAAAACAGAGTCATTAGCTACAGTTCAACTTCAGGGAGCGTCTGGAGAGCCCACAGTGGACGCACCCCTGGAGGCATTAGTTGCAGCAAACCTAGGTGCTCTCTTGTAAAGTCCCAGTCCGTGTCCCACACTGGCTGGGCCAGTTCCTGCGTCACGGCTTCATCTGGGGCAGCTGCTCTTACCTTTCGCAGAAGGCTGGCGTGCCATCTTGAACCATGACCATCTGGAAGGTGGCTGGCCCCAACTGTGTGGTGGTCATCATCGGCGGTGACTGGAGCGTTGTGGGTCCAGGCGTTTGGATTGTGGACTCGAACCCAACCAAGCACTATGAGCGGCGATCCGTTTGGCTGCACTCAGTGCTGCTGCTCTCTCGTCCTGGATGCTGGTTGCTGTTGTGGTGGCGTGCTCTTCATGCTGGCAGCAGAACACGCTCTGGATTGGTGTTGCTCTGCTGGGTCCTGCTCAGCCATGAACTTTCTTTCCTGCAGTGCTGCGGTAGCTCCTTGAGGCTTATGCCAGGCAAAGATCCAAGATGAGTCCGATTTACACCCTCTCTCTCCTGGTGCTGGTTGTGGTCACGGCGTTGTATTACTTTTGCTGGCAACAGAATGCGCGCCGGGTTGTCGTCATTCACTGGGGTCCCTCCTGGCCACAAACTCCCTCTCCTGCAGCTCTGAGGAGGTGAGTCCGGTTTGTGTCCTCTCTCCATGTTCCGTTCTCCTAGCGGTGCCAAGCCTGGAGCGACTGTACCCACGTCTGGGTGTGATGAGCTCCGGTGATCAGCAGTCAAGTAGAGTCCCTCGTTATCGTGAATGGTGAAGCCTAATTCATAAAAACGGTCGCACCCAAGATGTTGTTTCCGTGTGTGGCTACCTGGAAGGTGAATGCTAGGATGACTCTTGACACATAGCGAACCATCAGCATTATGGTTCCTACTAAGCTGATACGAGTGTGCCCATAACCATAAAGCTCAGCCGTGTTTATCCCGATTGGATGACAAGGGAAAACTCTCTTAGCTGTGACCCAGTTCATCATTGATTTCACAGTGGCCGTGTCCATTAGTAACGGCAAGCTGACATCATTGAGCCTCACCGCGCACCATTTGCACGCTGCTCCGCTACAGTCCACTGCATGGATGGTGGTTGTGGTTCAGCTGAACTGGGTCGTTGGCTTGTTGTTAACTGTGCTGCGTGGCACACATTGGCAAAATGATTAGGCTTGCCACAGTGTTGGCAATGTTGCCCCCTGGCTGGGCAGGAGCGAGTTCACGCTTGGTGCTTTAGGGAACCACAGTTACCGCACATTTGGTGTCTCATGATGTTCTGTTGTCCTGCAGTGTTCACCTCAGCGTCCTCCGAGAAGGTCGCAGTGTAACCGGGTTCTTCTGCCGGGGTAACTGCTTGTGCTAGCGGAGTCCATCATTGTGGGTTACCTAGCTGTAATGTTAGCTTGTTGGCAGCCTCTAGCTGAAATGCTAACTCCACCGCCTTCGCCAGCAGCAGGTCGTCCAGCACCATCAGCAGCTTTGCCCGCAGCCGTGGGTTGCTGGTGTGCTCCGCTAGCTGGTCCCACACCATTTCGTCCTCTAGTTTCCCAAATCTGTACGTGCTCGCCAGAGAGCAGAGGTCCGTGACGTACTGCTGGGTCATCTCTCCTGCTCTCTGTTGGCGCTGGCGGAACCTTGTCCTCCTCGCTAGCACGCTTTTGGGTGTCGTGAAATGTTTGGCTAACAGCGTGATACACTCCTCGTATGTGTCCGCTGGTCCCAATGAACAAAACACCTGCTGCCCCTCGGCGCCCAGGCTGTGAATCAGGAACGCCCGCAGCCGCACCTTACTGACTCTAGCTAGGTCCATAGCTGACACGTACGTCCGGAATGAATCAAACCAGTGAGGCCATGGGATGTGTGGCGTACCTGGGGATGCAAGGAATGGTGGTAGGAGTGCCAAGCAGGCTTCCATGTCGATGTATTAAAGGTTTGTCTTCGTCGCCATTGTTATGTCTGGAAATGAGGGACCATGGAGGCGGTGGCTGTGCTGAACGGTAGCTTTATTAAAAGATAGCTGGTAGCACGTGTTGCATACGAACAAGCTAGCAAGCTAACTATAAGTGGGTACAGGCTGGTGTGTTACTAGAGGTGGAGCACCAAAGAGTGCGGGCTGCCGCCAACAGTCCCTTATTATAGGCAACGGCGTGATGATGCCACCCGTGCCTGCGGCATTACATCCGTGCTGCACATTGTTATTTACGGGAATACATAACAGTATCCTCTCTGAAAATATCTGGCAAGTTTCTACATTTTCATGATTTTTTTTTTCCAATTGATATTTTTGCTATTAACTGTCAATTAAAAAGTGGGTCTCTTCTTCTCCAAGTGCTACCGCCGCCAATCTTCCTTTTTTCCAGCTGCAGTAATGTGTTTGGTCCGAAAGTACAAACCTTTCTGAAATAAGTTTCACACACTAAATGAATGGAACCAAGGTGCATTTTGATCTGGACTGAGACCACCTCTTTTTGCTGGATCAAATTTCAGCTCTTTGGTGCAGACCACAGTTTGGGGAAGGATTTTCACACTTAAAATTTTGGTGCTGAAAAGTCCAAAAGTCTGGACCAAACTGGTTTGATGTGAAAACACCCTTAGTTGAGCAAACAGCTTGAAACAAATTTCAGGTTGATGTGAAGTTACTACAATATAATTATCGCCGCTTGATGAATGGGAAACAGTCATATTTTTATGACCTGTATATGTGGTCAAAAGCAGATGCTCATTTTGCAGGACAGTTCTGACTAACCAATCAGATTCAGCCAACAAAAGTGGAAATATCCTTTAACGAGGTGATTGTGCTGCTGCTACGCGTTGTCTTTACGCTTTCAGTGGTCCCCAACCTGTGTGGCTAATGGTAGTGAATCACAGAGGAAAAAATAAAGAATTTATTCTGTTTGTCTGTTGAGTATCAAAGTGTTTTATTTTGAAAATTGTACTCGATATTCTTCTTCCACCTGACTTCCTAACACCCTAACACCCCCCTCCCCTGGTGAGTAACGAAAAATTTTCTTACATGTTAGTGGGCCATGATGCCAAAAAGGTTGGGGACCACGGTTCTATGTTATGCAACAGAATTAACACAAATATGAGCAGTTATTTCAATAACAAAGAGAACACAGAAGTTTAAGAAGCACACACCAGCGTCATTTAAATTGCCTTTTATGTCACTGACTTTTCCATAATACTAATACAAATGCATACACATACATTTCACCACCTAAAACCACATATAACCACTAATGCAATAAACATTACCTTACAAACAGGAAAAAGAAATGCAGTTGCTGTCTTTCAGGCTTGGGAAGGGTCATGGAGAGCTACGAGCTCACATGCTCAAAGACGGTGTCATACACACTCGTAAAGAGCATTCAGTATTTACACACACTTTCATTCAGTATTTACTCACACAGGCACTCACAGCTTATATAATACAGCATTAAAGAGGTGTGGCTCTAAAAAAGGAGTGTGGAGAAAGGGAGTTTGTTACAGTATGAAAAGAGCATAGGATAACAGCCAAAGTGTACATGAAACACGTTTTGTATTTTACAGCTAGGCCAGCATTAATATAAATATTCTTCATCCAAAAGTCAGTGCATTCTGATCAGGCTTCACCTGGTCCTCCCCCCTCTCCCCCGAGTCCACTTTTCTCCCAGTCTGTACTAGACCTGGTCCACAATTCACCATTTCCATTTTGACACACAAATCTTTTACATCAGTTTTCTCTCTAGTCTTCCTTTTTTTTAATGCTTTGTGTGTGTGTGTGTGTGTGTGTGTGTGTGTGTGTGTGTGTGTGTGTGTGTGTGTGTGTGTTTCAACCCCGTACCTCAAAAGTCCAGCTGTGAAGTACAGGAATTTGTTTTTCTACCAATCAGCAAATAGAAAAAGAGATGCACAAATTTACAAATGTCCATGTTTTGTTTTGTTTTTTTTTTACCCCTGAAATCCCTTTAAAAAAAGAAGCAGTTCACAGATGGAGCAGCTCTATTGGATTCCTCTGAAGAGACACATTGCAAAGACCATGGCAAAAAGCTGGGGACAAAACGGAAAAAGAAATGGTTAGCACACAATTTGCTTTAACATAAAATCCACAAATATTTTTTTTTCCTTCCACTTCTATATGCACATACTATCATTACCTCTGTCAAGGAGGTAATGTGATTGGGGGGGTTTGTTCGTCTGTCTGTTTGTGTGCAGGAATACACTAGAACTACTGGAGGAATTTTGATGACATTATCACCAGAGGTGGCCTTTGGACTATGGATGAACCCATTAGCTTTTGGAGGTGATTTGCAAGCACATACCTCTGCCAAGGTGGGAGGAGGTACGGACAGAGGGAGGGAGGGAGGGAGGGAAGGACGGATGACCAGAGCCTTTGCAAAGGTATGTGCTCTCCGAGTGCCCTCTAGTTTGGAAAATGTGAAAATGTTCATGTATTGTGCATGGACAGTAAATTTAAATTTTACATTATTTGCAACTAAAGGCCAATATTTCAAGACTTTTTTGCTGTAATTATGGTGATTATGATTTAAAGCTTAATAAAATCAGAAATCTTGTGTCTCAAATTATTAGAATATTACATAAACTCAACCCAAAATAAGGACTTAAATATGGGGGGGGGGAAAAACTTCTGAAAAGTGTGTTATTTATAAATTCAGTACTTAGTTGGGACTCTTTTACCAGGGATTACTGCACAGATAAAATTCAGGTTGCTAGATCTGGCTCAGTCAGTCACCTGACTTAAATCTTATTGAAATCAGGATACATAAAAGTGTCCCAGGAATCTTCAGGATGTAGCATCAGTGGGTTTAGAAGATTGCACTAATCTGCCTTCTGAGCACTGTCAGAGATTAGTGTCTCTATACAGGAAGCACCTTGAAGCTATCATTGCAAACAAAGACTTCTCCACTAAGTAGGAATACATGTGAGTTATTGCGTTCAGTACTTTTTTTTACTGTTTTGTTCTACTTTATCACACATAACTTTATTTATCAACCTAAATGTTTTGATTTCTTCATATGTGTGGATTCCTTGAGTTAATACTAACGTCGGGTAAACAATTTCATACGAGAAGCCTCATTGGAAATACACGTACTGAAAAGAAGTTGACATGTTCAATACTTATTTTCCCCACTGTAATCAGTGGTCCCCAATAATGTGCCATGAAGGGCCAAGATCCTGCAAGTTTTCTCTTCCAGCCAGTCTCTTCAGCAGGTGTTTTCACTGATCAGCAATCAGTAGGAAGAAATTCAGAGAAGCTACCTTTTGACGACACTGGTTGAGGCTAAACCTGCAGGGTCTCTTCATGGCTCATGGTTGGGGGCCAGTGGTATATATATTAAATGTGTCGATTATTAACTAATTCATGAGTAGCTGAGTGTTCCAGAGAGACAAATATTGCCTATTAGGTTTTCTTTTGGTTGTATGGTGGTTGTAAATACTTGAACAAAAAAGAAGGAAGCACATGAGAAAGGACACGCTTGAAACAAATTGATAGCCACACTACAGACCGATTACCCCATATTCATGTGACACCAAGTTTCACCACAAGATGGGGATGTTACCTAGCAGCAAGCATGCACATACTGCTGCTGTATTTAGGAAAATAGCCTCAAGTTAATGTGTGCTTGCAAATTTCTGGAATAAATATTCTGATTACTCCAGGGGCAGAGAAAAGCGTGCACATTTTAAAACGCCCTCATACCTCAATGGTTAGCACCACAATGGCCAGGGCTCCTGCTACGTAGATGTACAGCTCAAAGTGGTCAACAACCGCAGAGTAACAGCCCTGTGGACACAAAGACGGGAGACTCAGTGGGCACTCAATGGGATATAAACTTGCAGAATTACAGAGACAATTAATGTAATGTCACAGTTTCATTTGGCTGAGGGAATCGAACAAAGGCCCTGCTAAATGAGTGGGAAGCAATGCCTCCAGCCCCACTGCCTTTTAATGAGAGTTCTTTGTGTGAATGAACAGAGCGAGAGACACACACTGTGGATATCTGTCATTGTTCTAGACACTCGGAAAAACAACAGGTGGAGATTGCGGTAAAAGGGGAAAAAACGTCATCCTATCAGCTTTCGCCGTAATTACACTCAAGGCACACATGGAAGCAGGGATGTGGGTGTGCATGTGCGAGAGTGCGCACACATACACCCACACACATGCACACAGAGGCATACATGTGACTGCAGCCTCTACAGTATGCTCCACCGCATAGGATGATGGTCTTCCATGACACCTAAAACACAGAAAAAAAAAAGAAGCACTAATCAGGCATGGAGGAGTCAGCTTGTCCCTGGACGTCACCCCTCAGTTGTCTTCGGCTCTAATTAAGCCTGGAGGTGGTTTAGAAGGAGAGAGTTGAAGAGAGAGTGAGAGATGGTGGGTGTGAGAAGTTACCTTGTTATTTCGGAACATCATATTGCCTGATAAGCACTGCTCCTGGCTGATATAGGCCGACTCCCCAGTCTGACTGGTACGCTGGCAGCAGGTTTCTGGCACCACATGGTTTTGGTTGATCAGCCTGAAGAGGCTGTCCTTAAAATCTTCGGGGCTGTTCACCCCACAGCAGTCAAACTGGGGGGGTGGGAGAGTGGGAGAAGCAGCCCTTATTGCTGAGTGCCTATTTGTGCACTGGCACGTGGGCCACTCTGTGCATGCACCAATCCACCATGAATATTGACCTAAATGTACAAGATTTATCCATAAAATATATCCCCCTGGTGCCTGCCTGGAAAAATCCCACAACTGGTGAAACTGGAGTCTTACTGTAGTCATGATGGCATTCCATGTGGAGGTGAAGACGTCACTGTTGTTGTAGCCTTGATAATGTCTCTTCAGCTCCTTGGTGAAGTACTCTCTGGTCAGCTAAAGCAGCAGCCAGAAAGAGCACAGGTTAGTGTCACAGAAAAAAAGATCTCCTAGCAGAGATAACATCACTAAACACTGGGGATGGGTGTCATTTTCCAGGCATCTGCACCAACGTCACACATCACAGTCTGCTTGCAAATGCTGCAATTCTGCTTGAAAAATATATGAAGCCTTTCTGTGGCTTCAGAGTAAGCATTATAATGTCTGATAAACTGCGTCACGAGGTGTAACTTGAGGCGAGCTTGTCCAGGAGAAGGAAGTTTAAAAACTGAAAGGTCCGAGCTCACCAGTTGCTCACTATTGATCTCTGCTCGGGGGCTTCTGACTGAAGGCTGCAGTATCTGCAATACTGTTGGTGGTCCAGATTCATAGTGAATAATGTATGTGCAACGTCTTCACAAGGAGGAGGAAGGGTGGATGAAATAACCATGATAATAATAATTTTAAAAAAGGAGGATATGAGTGACTTTTGGAGGAAATTCAATCAATAATATGTTTCCAAGGCATCAGACAATATTTGAACATGAAACAATGTCAGAATCAGGAGTTTGGAAAGAAACAGGTTAAAGTGTTGCTATTATGAGTTTTATAGCATATTACAGTAGTCAATGCTCATATTAAAGCTGTCATACTGTGCATTTTCCAGGGATTAATTTTAAATTCTGACATTCTCAAGGACTCAGATGTGTAATTTTAAAGAACAAAATTGCTTTCTGTGTTGTTTTACAATTCATCAAAAAAGCTGCCTGGTTTTCAGTCTGCTCATTAATATTAATGAGCCCCTAATCTGATTGGTAAATGTTCCTTTGAATGGGTCAATCACAAGTAAGGAGGCAGTCAGGGTGTGTTTGTTAAACTGAAGGTGGGGCTTGTTAGTGTGTGGCTTCATAAAACCTGGGAAGTGTAATCCGTTTGTTCCTTTCAGACTTAAATAAAGGCAGTTTGTAATTATTTGTGAGGTGGGCGTCTTAATATTTAACAGCATACATGTGACCAGTGGCTGTATTTCATGTTAAGCCCCATGAAAACACCATTTTGCACAATATGGGACCTTTAAACAAGGAAAAAACTGTCAAATACACAAGTAATCCCGATGACTGAAAAGCGTAGGCTCAATTTATGTCAATTTTTTCTACTCTTAGGGCTCCGTGTTGTTATAGAGTGGGGAAATCCTTCACGTGGTTATCTCAGGCACAGTTCAGGTTGGGAGCACACAAACCGGCCAAACTGATGTTCAAATTTTGTGGACAAGAGGAAGCCATTCTGAATTTAGTTGGTTTTAAGGAATCTTGCTTTACACAGTCAGTGTCACGCGGGACACAAACACACACACATTATATCCTGTCATGGGGAAACACTGCAAGTTATTACGCATACACAGCACTTCACGCGTGTTACATCTGAATATTTTATTTTGTGACACCTTAACACTGCACTTTGTACAATTTCATTGCAGTTGTTCTGCTCGTGTATGATTGTGTGTTTTTGTGACCTGCCAGGGAACTACAAATGCAGATTAGCAGTATTGCTAAATCTGGCATACTTACATTTGTATTAATGTTCATTAGTATGTAATGTCCCTTTCAAATAAACATTAAACTTCAAACTTCAATTACGACAGATGAGCCGATACCACTTTTTCCAAGTCCAATACCGATACTGTGACTTTGAGTATCGGCCGATACCGTCTCTCTTATTTAAAACAACAAAAGTACAGAACATACTTTGGTAATGACTGGTTGCATTTTGCACACATATAAAAACTTAAATCTAAAAGTCACAGAATATATTACAAACTTGACTCAGTTCAGCAACGCTGCTGCTTTTTTATTTTAAACTTTGTAACATTGGCAGCATTTCACTGGTCAGGACCATGTAAACATTCATTCTTAAGTTTTAAGTGCAGGTTTATACAAAACTAAAGCTGAGTATTTAAGTAAACATTCAGATGAAATTCAAAGTGCCACTTTATGCATGAGGTAAAAAAAATGCTGTAGCTCTGAAAATAAAGGGACTAACCCTTTAAGTTGTATTCTGGTCATCCATTATTATTACCTCCTCTGAGGAGGCAATGTAATCGGGGTGGTTTGTCTGTCTGTTTGTTTGTCTGTCTGTTAGCAGGATTACACTAAAACTACTAGATGGATTTTGGTGAAAATTTCACCAGAGGTAGCCCTTGGGCCAAGGGTGAACTCATTAAATTTTGGTGATGATCTGAGAGTGCATACCTCCACCAAGGACCTTTTTTATATTTGTGCAGCAGGATTACACAAAAATTACTGGATAGATTTGGATGAAATTTTCAACCAGAAGTGGTTCTTGTGCTACAGAGGAAGCCATTACATTTTGGTGATGATCTGAGAATGCATACCTCTGCCAAGGCTCTTATCTTCTCACAGTGTGTTAGCAAGAATCCTCCAAAACTACTGGATAGACTTTGATGCAGTTTTCACCAGAACTGGCTCGTGGCCTACACATGAACCGATTATATTTTGGAGGTGATCCATGAGGGACGGAAGGAGCCTTGGCAGAGGTATGTGCTCTCTGAGTGCTTTTCTAGTTATAAGTATTTTCCTGGTCCTCTTTATTTAGTAGTATTTCTGATATCATTCTCTGTCCATTCTTAGATTTTAAGGTTTGCTGTTATTTTGATGTCATTCCTGTTTTCTGCAGCCTTGTTCTACTGCTGCTTCCAGTTCACCGTTGTAATTTGCTATTTATATATCTGTTACCTAGTGATGGGTCCAGCAACACCGATGCGTCAGCGCATGCGTCGAGCTCATAGAGCGAAACCCTGTGTCGATGCGTGTCGGTGCGTATCGCTTTAAGAAAGTCACGTGACGCTAACGCGTCGAAACACTGACACACCAGCGTTTATAAGGAAGCGCATCTGTCAACGGGATGCATTTGCCCAAAGACTCTCTTATGTGTTGCGGACGGTCCTTGTGCAAATTTATCACAAATTATGGAGCACGAGCAGCCTCAAGGAAAAAGAAAGGTTTCCGCCGTGTGGGACCATTTTGATCTGATATCGGAAAATAAGGTATTTAAAAATAACATTTTTAAAATACTATTTTCTTTGTTTTAATTTCCTTGTTGTGTCATCCTGTTCCTCTCAGAGTTTCCACTTGATGTATCTGAATTCAAATTCATTTGAAAGTGACTCTTAGTTTACTCTTCATATTTTCTGCAGGCTAAATGTTGCATTTGTTCGACAGAGCTGTCATATTTAAACAAGAGCACCTCCTCAATGCTGAGACATTATAGGGCCAGGCATGAAAATGAAGTCCCGGATACACCCAGGATAGACTCAGGTATACAGCCCTTCTACTACTTACTCACAGTTGCTTTATTGATAATTAATTCCTATTAATTTATTCTTTACTTCATTTTTAACCATCAAGCTTCCAGGAAGCAGATGCTGGATGAAGCTGTGCTCAGTTTCATCCTGAAGGACTGCCAGCCCCTCAGCATTGTGGAGAGTGAAGGGTTCAGGGAACTGATTCAGGCCCTTCAGCCCTCATATGTTTTGCCAACCAGAAAGGTTTGTGGAAATTATCTAAAGTAGTAGTTGATATATCCAATTTATTTAATCTTTAATTTAAATATATGGATTTGCTTTTGGTTTGACTTGGTGTAATTTTCAGACCATCAAACAAATGGTGGCCAAAAAGTATGAGGAGGAATGGGAACGAGTGAAAATGCAAGTACAGCAAGCTGTGGCAGTGAGTATAACAGCTGACATGTGGACATCTGTGAACATGGAGGCTTACTTGGCTTTTACCTGTCACTACATTAATAAGAATTTGCAGTTGTGTATGTCTGTGTTGGGAGTGCAATACTTTCCACAAAGTCACACTGCTGACAATTTGGCCCAAGTCAAAAGGGGCATGATGGAGGACTGGGCCATAACCAATAAAGTAAAGTGTTTTGTGACCGACACAGCACCAAACATGATTGCATCCACTAGACGGCTCCAAATTCGGCACTCAATTTGCATTGCACATAGTCTCAATTTAGACGGGACCATCTTCACAACAGCTGTCTGCACCCACTTCAGCCATGTTATTCAGCATTATTTTTATGTTGTTGTTTGGAAATCATGTACTAAAATGCCAATTTGTTGTTTTTTAGATAACCTTTGGCCGCATCTCAACATCGAAGTGGGCAGGCAGACCAAAAGTGCCACAGCTGATGCCATCCAGGAGGTGCAGAGATACCTGGCAGAAGGCAATATTGCCAGGTCCCAGGATCCTATGAGATACTGGGACAACCAAAAGACCATCTATCCAAACTTCTTTCAGCTTTCCTTACAATTTCTCTGCACTCCAGCCTCATCTGTGCCGTGTGAGCGGGTGTTTTCTACAGCTGGAGAAATTGCATCAAAAAAGCGTAACAGACTCAATTTCAAAACGTTGGAAAAGCTTTTTTGTTTTTAATAAAAATTTGTAAAAAAAAAAAAAAAAAAATCCCAGTCCACAAGCATCTTCATTCACAACACGTTCACTTAGATTTCACGTTATGATACATTATTTATTGACTGTATCTAAAAATATCAATGATATTTGAAATTAAAATGAAGATATGAAATAATACAATATAAAATACAATGACTTAAATTATATACTGCTCAAAAAAATAAAGGGAACACTGAACATCCTAGATTTGAATAAAATATTCTTATTAAATACTTTGTTCTTTACATAGTTGAATGTGCTGACAACAAAATCACACAACAGCATGTGAAATTGATTGTCAATCAGTGTTGCTTCCTAAGTGGACAGTTTGAGGGACAGTGTTCCCTTTATTTTTTGGAGCACTATATTATTGTATATACTAGGTCATCAAATCAGTGTCAGTTGAGTCTGTCAACTAGGTTGCCTGTAGGGATTTTTAAGGTCCAGCAGGTGTCAGTATTCAGTGACACAGTATCAACACAGTATCAATACAGTTTTGCAATGTGTCGAAACTCATCATGACGCCTCATGGACCCATCACTACTACCCACCTCTCCCAGCTGTAACTCTCCCCCAAAATGTAAACCCATGTTACGTATGTCTTTGTTCCTGTCGTTTTCCACGTTATGTCCACAAACCTGGCAATGACGACCGACAAGGATGGTGCCGTTTACTGAACTTTACTACAAGTAAAAGGTAAAGTACAAAACACGTGTATAATGGGGGCGGCTGCTCTCATACAACTGACTAGAGATGGTGGGCTGCCCAGTATATATGTATGACGTGGTGACGTCATCCGCAGGATGCCACACCACTCCCAAGATACCCAGTATTCATACACCACATTTCCCACCCCTTGCAAAAATTGAAAAATCTCTTATTAACTTTAACAGATGTGCCCTCCCCAATTTAATAACAAATTCCCACTATGCAATTACTTTATATTAGCTAAACACACACATTTTTTTTTTTTTTTTTCCGGTTCCGGTTCTGCCGGACCGGCGGCGCCACACGAGTCGGCTGCCTGTTGCAACAGCCTTTTTTTAATCTTCCTTCTTCTTTCTACACCTTTCACTCTGTATATATATCACGGACGCACGGATCGCCCCGGGGGTCTCCCGGGTCGGCGGACGGAGCCACGGTTTGCAGCGGGAGACGTTACAGCGGGGAGGAGCTAGTGCTAGCTAGCACTTGGCCGCCGCCCGGTGCTAATGGGAAACTCGACATACCGGGAGCTGTAGCGAAAACGAAGCGGGTGCCGGGCTGGAGTTTAGGCGGCGTGAAAGAAATATAAGACAGAATAATAAAGAGCGATGGCAAGAACCAAGCAGACCGCCCGTAAAATCTACTGGAGGAAGAAGCCCCCCAGGAGACAGCTAGCCACAGGGCTGCTCGGAGAGGCGGTCTGGCCACCGGCAGAGTGAAGAGGCCTCGCCGTCACAGGCCCGTGGCTCTGAGAGAGATCCGTCGCTACCAGAAATCCACGGAGCTGCTCATCCGTAAGCTGCCCGTCCAGCGCCTGGTGAGGGAGATCGCTCAGGACTTCAAGACCGTCCTGCGTTTCCTGAGTTTCGCCGTCATGGCTCTGCAGGAGACCAGCGAGACCCACCTGGTGGTCTCTTCTTCGCTAAGGGGGTCACCATCATGCCCAAAGACTTCCAGCTGGCCCGCTGCATCCGCGGAGAGAGAGCTTAGACTTTCTGCTGCACATCCACCAGCCATAATGCTCTGCACTGTGTGTCTATATATATACATTTATAGTAATATGGACATATGTTTACTAGATGTTGTTTTTTCTTGCCTTCTGATTGTTGCTCTGAGTGTTGCTATCCCTATGCTGTTGCAATCCTGGAATTTCCCCATTGTGGGACTAATAAAGGCTTATCTTATCTTATTACTTATTATTACTACCTAAACACACATATATTGCCTCAAACACTTGCATAAATGAAACACATCAAACATATTAAACATTACTATTCAGGCATTATCACTTAGCGTTACTGCTCAGGTATTATAAGTCAAAGAAGTTAGTATTTCAATGTGTATTAATTATAAGGAACACTTCCTCTTATTTATGCATATCAATTGTAAAGAACACTTTATTACTTAAAGAACATGTCTTAAAGAACACACACACTGTTTTATTTAAGAACATTCTTGTTAGATTTTTTGTTTTAGAACATGAACCAGACAATCTAACGGCTAGGGTCCGCGAGTAGACCACCGTGGGACCCAACACGGCTGGGTGGGTTATTCTGCCACCATGTCAGCCGCGCTCCTACCTGAACACTCCTTTTCTTTTTACGGAGAGTCTTCCATGGGGAGAACAGTTTTGCCTGAGGGGCTTTGTAGCGGGCCCATGGTGGCCGCATCCCTGGGGCTTTGTAGCGGGCCTGTGGCGGACGCATCCCTGGAGTTCTGTAGCGGGCCCGTGGCGGACGCATCCCTGCAGTTTTGTAGCGGGCCCATGGCAGCCGCATCCCTGGGGCTGTCGTACCCCCAGGGCCAGGGCCAATCTTCATGACGCTGGGGCCCGGATCCCACACTGCGGTAGATGACTCCTGCGAAGCTTCGTTGTCTGAAGCAGCCACCTGGACACACTGTAGTTGATTTGCGTGCCAAACTGAACTGTCTATCAGCCAAAAGCATGCTGTTCCCAGCTTCGCCACGATCCTCAGCGGCGCCTGTTGATTCGCTGATTGTGGCCCGGTCAGTCGCCATCCTGGTGTCTCGCCGGAACGAACCCCAACCCAGTCCATGACTTGGAGCGGCGCCTTACTTTGTGTTATGCATTGTTGTGCTCCCGGTGGCTCTGCGCACTTGTTTGGCTTAGGACCTCCGTCGTGCTGCGGCAGTTCGGTAGTCACCGTGTTCGTTGCGGATCCTTCACCCGTTGACTCTGTCATCGGTTGTGGCTCGTCGTGGGTGCAGAAGGTGTCCGGTGCCTCTCCGGTGTCGCTTGTTGAAGCGGACTCTTCACCTGTCAGCTCAGTCGTAACCTCCGTAGCTTGTTGAACGAGGGTACGGAAGTAGTCCGTTTCTTCCTTTCTTCCATCTGAAGAGCTCTGATGTGCTGCATTGTGCATTGTGTTTGTGCCCGGTTGCTGTTGCTGTGTTTCAGGGCCCTCTGCGTGCTCGGGCTCCCTCCCCTCCGGCTTCAGTTCTGATTCTGGCTGAGCGAGGGACGTAGGCAAGTCCGGCTGTCCCCCGCCCGGGTGGCTCTCCTCCTGAGAGAGCACGGTGGACGCTTTGGTGTCGGTGCCATCCATAATTACCTCGTCCCACACCACGTCATCATCCTCTAGGTCTGCTGGGTTCCAGCTGCCGCATCCGGACCATTCAAACCCAGCGTTGTCTCAGATAGTGAAGCCCAGTCTGTAGAAAAGGTCACATCCCATAATGTTGTCACTGTGCGCTGCCACTTGGAACGAGAAGTCATACACGATTTTGGACTTGTAATAAACAGTCAGTTCCACTGTTCCGACATTGCACAGTCTGTGACCACCATATCCATACAGCGGTGTTGGGTTCTTGTTGATCTTGTGGTTGGGGAAAAACTTCTTCACCGTGGCCCAGTTTAACATCGACTGCACCGCCGCCTTGTCGAGCAAGAGCAGCACGGCTACCCCGTCTAGCTCAACCATACTGTATGAATAACTGTTGATGTCAGGGCTTACCACAGGAATGGTTGTTGGCGGGCGGGCTGGCTTACTTGGCGGGCCCCACGGTGCTGGTGACCGGCACATTCTGGCGAAATGGTTCAGGCGCCCACACTTGTTACATCGTTGTCCTTTAGCCAGGCAAAAACATGCTCTGTCCTGGTGCATTGGGGACCCACAGCTCCCGCAGACGGGGCCTCTCGGAGCGGACCTTCGGCTAACTATATTTGTCTTGTACTCTTCCGCTGTGTCCTCTTCTGCCTCTGTGCCCACTGTGTTAGCTAGCGTCAACTGTCCGGGTAGCTTCTGTGTTTGACGCCCATTTAGCTCCGTGGCTAACTTTGTTGCTGCCTCTAGCTGGAATGCTAGCTCAATTGTGTTAGCTAGCATCATGTCATTTGGCACTGTTAGCATCTTAGCTCATAGCCTAGCGTTGCACATGTGTTCGGCTAACTGGTCCTGCACCATTTCATCCTCCAACAGTCCAAAACGGCACATACTAGCCAAATGCCTCAAGTCAGCGATGAATTGTTGTACTGACTCACCGACTCTCTGTCGTCTCTGGTGAAAGCGAATCTGTCATGCTATCACATTGTCGGGCATAGCAAAGTAGCTAGCAAGTAGCTCAACGGCATCCACACACAACTCCGTCGGTCCTAATGTGTGGAAAATTCTTTGGCCTTCTATGCCAAGGTTGTGGACAAGGAGTGCTCTTTTCCTTACTTTGTCGAGTTTACCCAGGTCCAGCGCTGAAATATAGGTCTGGAACGCATCCAGCCAATGTGGCCATAGGACTGCAGGTTCACCTGGGCGCTCGAGAAAGGGCCGCAGCGGTCGTAAGCCCGTCTCCATGGTTTAATCTCTAGTCGCCAAACGTTATGGCCACAAAACTGGCAATGACGACTGATGAGGATGCTGCCATTTACTGAACTTTATTACAAGTAAAAGGTAAAGTACAAAGCATGTGTATAATGGGGCTGGCTGCCAACCACCTCTCATACCACTGAGTGTTTCTCATACAACTGACTTGAGATGGCGGGCCGCCCAATATATATATGACGTGGTGACATCATCCGCAGGATGCCGCACCACTCCCAGGATTCATACACCACACCACGCTCCCGTCTGGTTTGTACTTTCAGTTTCGTTCTTTTGTTTATGTTTCACTTTTAGCGTATTCCAGCCTCCGAGAAGGAAAAGTAGCGGTTGCTGATGCACGACACACTTCCTTCTGCTCAGTTCTTGACAAAATTTGGCATACTACTTTACCGTGATACTTTTGCAAGTGTTTTATCAAATTGGTGGTGTGAAAATTGTAAACGCTGGTAACACACAGCAAACATACCAAGGTGAGTCCCACAGACAGGCTCCAGTGACACGTGACACCCGTTGCTTCTGTTTATGGAAGCTGTGCGTAGCATGGCTGAGAACGTGATTGCGCTTTCATTTTAATATTATCAATATATTGGATCGGTAAATTACTTTTATTCCTTACCAATACCAATCCAGCCATTTTGCCTGGATCAAACCCAATACTGATATGGCAGATCTGATCAGCTCAGCCCTAGTTATGATACCATCTTGTTTCCCCCTAGAACAGGAAAAATATGGTTTAGTGTTTATAAAGCAACGCTACTCTGGTAGAAGAGTGGATAATATTTTAGGTACCCTATGAAAAAGGAAATTGTCCATCTTGGTGCCCGGCTCAACTGGATATACATCATCAAAGGTGAAGTGAAATCTCAGGCAACTTACATGCTCCCGGAAAATGAAGGCTAGGATGGCAGCAGCCAGCTCTGCTAAGAAGATGAGGAGGATGAGCATGAAAAACTGCAATAAGACAAAAAGACAAAGGGTGAGTGAGAGTTTGACAAGGTGGATGAGTTTCGGAAAAAGTGCATGTCAAGCCTCTAAAAATCACATTCTGGCTGTGCCTGCTCCATTTAGCATTAATTATGCATGAGACACAAAGGCAAATAGAAGGGCATTTTGCTCTTTTGGCTTTCTGTTTAAAGCACAGAAGTCTAAAAAATTGACAGACAGAATAATCAAGACACAAGCACACAAACGAGATCTGTGACTGAACTACATTTCAAATTTGTCAGTCAACTCACAAAGAGGAGCAGACACTTGTTTTCGCGGATGGCTCCACAGCAGCCCAGGAAGCCCAGAAGAAAGAGCATGCCTCCCATGCCCAGAATGATGTAGACACCCATGAATAGCAAGGGGTTGGCTGCTACAATTTCCCTAAAGCCTGTAGGGTCCACAAGCACCCATACTCCCACTCCCAGGAGGAAAGAGCCTCCCAGCTGTTTAAGAGAAAAAAGGAGGAAAAATACATAAGTTTAACACAGCAATTTTGTTTTTTACATTACAAGGAATTCAGAAGATGTCATTTATCACTCAGCACAAGGCTTTACAATCAGTGGGTGATTTGAAGGGGGATGAGGGGGATTCCATCCGCCTTGTTTGCAAAATGATGTAAAATCATCCCTCTTGTCAACCTGCCATCTCCCCATCCGTAAACCATGGGGGGGAGAAAAGGAAAGAAAAGAGAATTGTCCCCCCCCAATATCATCATAACCCTTTTTTAAATCATGTTCCATAACTGAATAAAATTAATTTAAAGCACTAATTCTAAGCAGAAATGTAAATTTATTTAAAATAAATTTACAACTTTTTCTCATAAATTTGCAAATTTTCCCATAAATTTTCAATCTTAAATCTGCAACTTTTTTCTCATAACTTTGCAAATGTTTTCCCATAAATATGCATTTTTTTTCTTGTTGATTTTAAACTTTTTCTCATAAATGTGCAATTTTTTCTCATAGATTTGAAAGGTTTTTTTCTCATGAATTTGGTCATTTTTTCCTATAAATCTGTAACTTTTTTTCTCAAAAATTTGCAACTATTTTTCTGCAAATTTGCAACTTTTTTCTTGTCGATTTGAAACATTTTTCTTGTAAATTTTCAGCTTTTTTCTCATAAATTTGTGATTTTTCTCTTGTAAATTTTCACGTTTTTTTTTCTTGTATATATTTCTTGTATATTTGCAACACTTAAAAATTTAATCAATGTAATTAAATTATATTTTGCAACTTTTTAAATTTTTCAACTAACATCTTTTATCACATTTTTTACATCTTTGTAAAAGGTGTAAAAAACGTGTAAAAGCAAAATTAGAAATTGCAAAAAAAAAAGCAAAATTTCCAGTTTACAGTGGTAATGTAAGGGTGCCTCCCAATTCATCTCGTAGCCCTACCCCTCCGTTTTGCACATTTACCATGAATGCACAAAACATAGACGCAATAGACTTACACAATGGTCCCCTCCAGTATATACAACTAGGACAGTATCGGGCGCTACGGAGGGTGACAATATGTATGGGTACATATCCATACTATGTAGGATAACGGTTATGCTGTTTATTCCATCTCGCTACAATGCTCCGCACTTTGTATATATATATATTGATGTGTATGTATGTATATCCACTGCTCTTATTTATATCTTCCGTATCTTCTTAATTATTGCTCTGAGTGTTGCTATCCCTGTGCTGTTGCAATCCTGGAATTTCCCCATTGTGGGACTAATAAAGGCTTATCTTATCTTATCTTATCTTATCTTAACATAAGTAAGGGGTAAGGGGTAGAGCGAAGGGATGAATTGGGACGCACCAGAAATGTCTGAAAGGTTGCAGGTGAAGGTAAAAAAAAAATGTCCTTGTAGGGAACAGAGTTAAGATATCAACTCTGCTTTAACCTTCCCCCAATCTGAAGAAATGCTCACCGCTGCAGCTTCACTCCACCATTTAACTAAAACCTCATATCCAGTTAGTGTGGGGAGACTCATGTGATTAGGAAGGAAGCTTGAGGAAGGGGGGAAGAGATTAGAGCCTCCAACATATCTATTCCAATTCCTTTCTTTATGTCACAGGGAGACACCTGGGCTCGTGCAAATAATAACCAGTCCAATGCCGAGAGGTGATGATGTGTGGAGAGGAGACAGGCATTTTGAAAGCTCTGATCTTTAAAAATGCTTTTGAGTCACACAAATGTGGAATTGCCCAAGTCAGGCACAAAATGCTGTGTTTGTTACTGAGTGCTGCTAAAAGCCAAGTTCATTCTTTGCTCCGTTGGTTGCATTATTACCCCATCCTTGAACAACCTCATCTGAGTAGAGTCTCTAAATGGTTTGGTTGCGCTTAATAAAGCAGGAAAAGAGAGGAACCTTCTTCCTTCGACCCTCCCCCTCTTTACAGCTTCACACTAACAGGATTACCCTTGATTGTCTGATCAAGACTGATAAACTCAGGTGCCAGTCACAAACTCCACATGGCAGTGTGCCTCATGTGTGTCAGCACACTAAAATTTAATCAAAAGAGAATTTGATAGAATCAAGATTGCCTCATCTAATGAAATGCAAATGTGGCTCCATTAGTAAGTCGGGCAGGGTGCAGGCAGGAGCCCATCTTAAATCATTAGATTGACACTAACTTCAGAGATAGCCCGATTAAGGGTCTTGGAGAAGGAGATGAAAAATACTTACAAAGATGAGGAAATTGAAGACAAACATGAGGTACTTGATGCAGCTGAGGCAGTCCCCCTCCATGCTTGTCCCCCGTGCTGAAGCCTCTCCCTGCCCCTGAAAGAAAACAGCATTAAACACAACATGGAATGTGCCACTTAATGAATCCTGCCAAATATCTGCAACACTCCCATTTTCCTGCACCCTGGAAAAGCAGTACATAGAAACTGAGAAGAAAGGAATACTCTGCCAAAAATCTTTACATTTTTAGAGTACTATCAATCAAATATTTACACACACACACACACACACACACACGTTCCGTCCAGTCTCAATTAAGCTCTTTTATCCCTTTAGGTGCGCTCTATCAGCAATCGTGTTGCACAAATCTTTATGCAACTGTGGATTTTTCTGCCAGCACAACAAAGGTTTGTCAACAAGAGGCATCCATCAGTGGTAGGGGTGGGAATCACCAGAGGCACTATGATACTTGGGCTGCGATACACTATTATCATGATCCTGTGATATGCTGAGTATTGCAATAACATTTACTGTGATTTCCCATCCCAATATTTGTCTTGTTCAACTCTTGACTAGATCTTGGGAGTGACTCTGTTACGACCCGAGCACTGGGTTCTGATCGCGCTCAGGCTGAGTTCAACTCGCTGCCGGCCTTGACAGCTGTGGGTTGTATTCTGGTCTCACCGGGCTCTTATTGTGAAGGTGCTCGGTGGGGCTTCCGCCTGTCAAGGCTGGTCAGCTGTGTGTCATTACTGCTCGTTAGTGTTCGCCTTCATAAAGCCGGCACTAGCGACAGTAATGCTGCAGGAGTATTGTCTACATCTTGTCAGACATTGTCAACATCTTGTCAGTTATGGTCTACACCTCGTCAAGCTTTGTCAACGCGTCGTTAGACCTTCATGTCAGGTTCGTGATTCTCATGTTATAGTTTAGCTCGTAGTGGCTGGGGTCAGCCCTGCGAGCCCATGCATTGATTCGTGTGTGTTTTTGCCGAGAGCGGCTCACAGTCTTGTCCTGTCTTGTGTGTGTTAATAAACCATCATCGCAAAACTCACTGGTGGACTCTTGGCGTCTTATGGTGATTCGCGAGGATTACCGCATGACAGACTCCTTTGCTGTGCTGACCTAACCAGACAGTGAGCATTTAGCACCAACTAGTGGATTGACAAGTCACATTAATTTTATTACTCCTGCACTTAAATAGGCAAGTTTGTATTTCCAACATTTAATAATAATTTTTAATAAAGTACTGTGATACTGTTGTCTCTGAGTCGATACAGTATCATCACCACAAAGTATCGCGATATTATGATGCATTGATTTTTTTCCCTCCACCTCTAATCAGTGGTACAGGCATGCAGGATTCACTGACTGTTTCACTTTTGATGTTTGGTACTTCTGCCATGTTTCAGGAATGTCAGACATCCGAACAATGATGTCAGAGTGATGTTAGCTGTGTTCCAGCAAAACATACCTCTACAGCATTTTTATGCACAAATTACTGCATACTGCTTTGTTTTGGGCCAGCATCACTCCCTTATTAGCAATCTGTTAGCAATGCCAGTTCAAAACAATGCAATACACAATATTTTGCACATAAAAAACCATAGCTATATGTTTTGCTGGAACACAGTTAATGCATAACGGAAACGCACCCCCATCACTCGACTGCCCAGTGTTCCTAGAATGTGGCATTCTCACTCACAGTAGGATTAAGCTACTTTTGGAATCAGCCTTAAATGGCCATTTCACATTCTGGCACTTTTTAGCATTTTCTTGGATCTTGCTGAAAGCATTAAAGAAATGTTTATCTAGATAGAATGCTCAAAAACAGCAAGGTAGTTGACCAAAGTGCCAAACAGACTGTATAAAAAGCAAAAAAATAAGTTTGTTGGCAGGATTCCACATCAGCACTTCATGTCTTCTCGCACAAACGTCTCCAAGTTCAGAGTGATTCAATCGGTTGTGTGTCTAAACATTTTAAGGATACGAGTCGTGACTGGAGTCCCTTATTCATTAACCAGCAGGGTCGGGTTTCTTCTTCTTAATGTAATGAGAGGTAGCAGCCTTGTGCTCCCATCAGCCAACCTTCTATCTGACATAAACACACTTTGCTTGATGAAGGCCCATCCTGGAAGCACTCCCAGTTAATGAAGAACACCTCTCCTGCATTAGAAGACAACATGTGTGACCCTGCACACCTATATACACCCCTGTGATGCACCACAAAGCCTTCATTGGAGCAAATCTTTAACCTTTCAAACTGCAAATTAAAAGACCCCCTCACTACCCCCCTCCCCCCCAGGAAGAATTGAGGCTGTCGAAGGAATCCTATCTACATATTGTGCAAAAACTGAAGTGGAAACAATCTGTGGGAGAGCTATAATTGCAGTCTCACTGAAGGAAGAAAATTAATTATTTGGCAGAAACGAGCGGGCGCTCTTTGCTTTGTACTTCTGATTATTAATTTGCTTCCCCATAGTGATAGCCAAGATCGAGACTGAGTAACAAGTGGATTAAAAAACGATTTCTCAGAGGAATTGTAAATAGGTTTATACAACTGCACCTCTAAATTGAAAAAAAAGTAGAAATGGCTTCATATCATTTTTATTGTGTGCAATGTGAGCACGTCCACCAGATGTAATCTTCTAATCTCCAGGCAGTCTTTCCACTGCTTGACATGCTGTCAAATGACTCCTCTGAGCGATCCCTCGGCTTCTCTGTGGCGACAGTGAAGTCCGGATTTTGATCAACAACAGGTTTGACTGTTGGCCATCTCTGAAGGGGCGCTGCTGCTGCTGCTGCTGCTGCTGAAATGTTCTTGTGCCTTGACCCTTTGACCCCTATAATACATACTGTTGAGTCAGAAATGTACACTTTCAGGTGAAATTAACCATAACATCCCCAAACCTCTGCAAGAATCTAGCACGGTTTAACTGCTGCACCAGCGAGTTTGAATAGAAAAGGTGTAAACAATTAAGTCAGAGCCATTATCTTTTTCTAATCTATTTCAGTTATTACAGCACACTTGCACTGGTTTGTGTTTTCATTTATTCTACTTCTAATTTTAATTTGGTGCAAGCTCCAGAGGAAGCTTTTTTGTCCTATTGTTGAGCTGGGTAAGTTGCTGTGACAATAAAATTGAACAACATTAAACATACAGTATAAAGGGAGTCTTTGTCTGCTGTGGGAGCAGTTTAGCACACAATAAGAACTTTCTGTTTTCCCATCAACTGAGGGCTTATTGTATTGTCTTTTCCTGATTTCCTCCCCAAGCCCAGAAAATTGATTTAGGACTATGCTTAAACACTTTCTGTAAATCATAATGATATGCTTAGGTATTGATTACCCTCCTAGTGGTACTCTGAGAGTAACCACCAGCCTGGGATAGGTTTTAATTAACCCCTCCCTTTCCTAAGCCACAGAAAAGCCTAATGAGGGCACAGGAGGTCTTAATTGAGATTTGCATACATTAAACTCTCACAGAAAAGCTCCAGAAATGGTCTGCTCTTATACCTCGAGCTCTACGCTGTCAATTTTGGGCCCCAATGAAGAGTGTGAACTGTATTTATTGGAGCAGGGAATGAGAAAGTGGAACCGGGCGGAGGGAGGAGGGAGAGGAAGGGGGTCAGCTGGAAAAACTCTCAGGGCACGGCTCGCTTCTTATTCCCCAAACAAAATGTCTGATTTCTTTTCCAGCTTCACCCTTTTGCTCCTTGCTGCAATCTCAGGGTCAAACTACCTGTCAGATATGAAGCCAATTTTCTTATTTGCATTAAAATTCATTGAATACATAAGTATGAGATGGTCTCTACTGTACTGGCTCCAGAGAACAACCCTATGGTGCGGACGAGCAAAGTATAAATCAAGCTGCCACGGGGACCCTGGAGAAAGTGCAGAGTAAACAAACTGGTCTTTCCCATGACTCCCACGGGACCACAAGTCCTCATCGATCACTGCCCGGCCATAGGGATCAAACCACTAAACCTTGTTGAATATTCTGCACAGTGCACCGTATAGACAAAGGAAACATAGTTCACACCACAGGAGCTGCAGCCTCACAGCTCCTTTGAAAATTTGGAACTGGATTAAAAGCAGATCCTCAGGTGTGTTGCTTTGATACACCAGCAATGCCCTGTAATGAATTGTGTAGCATTGCATTTACGTAGGCTGGAAAAAATACTCATTATATCCAAGCATGAAATACTCAAACACAGATATGCACACACACAGCAGCAAGGCATTCAGCTCTGCTATAACTGGAGACATTCTGTTTGTTAACAGGAAATATTCAATGTCCCCAATCTGACAATGTGAGTGACAGTCTTTGCCCTGAGGTATCCAGTAAATACCAGCTCCAGCTACGTCTCCAGCATCTCCTGTAATAGACATCATGAAATATCATGCAGCCCTCGGATCCCATTGTTTACTCCCTTTGAAGACTGATCCCCGGTAAGTCTGGGCACGGTTGAGTTTGATTTAGAAGACCTGATCCTAAATCACTGTGCCAATAGAAGCCAGAGCTCAGTAATGAGGACAAACTCATCCGACCTACATTCTTCTCAGTATGAGCATGAAGAATTCAGAGGAATTTTGTAGGCCTTTTGTCATGCCCAACTCAATAAAAACCAGAGGTCGGTTTGGTCACCATCTCCACGATCAACCATTATAGTTGTGTCACCTCTCCATAATTAAAAGATAAGGAAGACACAGCTCCACATTGAGCGTGCTCCATACATACTGTAAATAGCATACCCTTGGGTGGCTCCCCTTGAAAATATCCTTTTTGGCATGATAAATGAAATGAGTCCATAAGACCCATGTTCCCCTAGCCACGTCCCTGGACAAAAAGAACAGAAGGACAACGGCACTGTGTCTGCTCCTCGCCAAACAGTCTCCAGCCTCCACCCCCGCCAGTGCACTTCATCTTGAGCATGAGCCGGAATCACAAATAATCATTCATACTGAAATCCTCTTGAGGATGTAAGGGGTTGAGGCTTGACCCCTTTAAATATCACTGACCCTCTAATGATCACCTATAATTGAGCTCTGGGGATGGCACATTTGTCCCCAGGCTCCCTGATGCAGCTGGAGCAGGTGTGTTTTGCCATCTCTGGCATTCCACATTAAGCCGTACGTGCATGCATTAATACCCTGTGACAATGACACAGTGGGACCACACACACCCTTTATCTCAATTAAAAAAAACATTTTCATGTTTCTCCAAGCCTTCCTAGATCAGCCACCTCAAGTAAACACCCCCAAATCCGAATAAAGACAGGATCCTCTGGCAGTGAAGTGGGTTCCCTTGAGGAACACCATGTCCTTAATGAACCACCAATTAGGAGAGAATGAGCCCTGGGCTGTGCTGTCACACCGTGGAGCTTTGAAGTGTATAGAATGCAAAGCAGCAATAGCACTGTATGCTGCTTTGGAGGGCATACAGCTTGCAGACAACAGGGAACAACCACAGAGAGAAAGTGTACAAAAGTAGCTCAAAGGCTGCTTGCAGTGTGTATGTGCGTGGGTGTAGCTCACGCAGAGAGAGGCACAGAAACTTAGCAGGGCAAGCTAGAGCAAATGTCTTAATGCTGGTTAGATGCTCAGGTGGAAACTTTTAAATAATATATCTTAGGGCATGCTTAGCTTAAGTTCCCACAGCATACAAAGTTTATGACTGGGGAATATTATCTTCTTCTGCACATTTTTGGTAACACTAGTTCAACTCATAGTGGACAGGCTGTTGAATAAGCTCCATCTTGCAAAGCAATTTATAATTTCATCCTTCGTACATGCTGTGACTCTAAAGCAGTTCCTTAAGCCTATGAAGATGCTTTCCAAACAAAAAATACTGGAGCCTTTTGGAACTGTCGGCTTGGAAGATACTGCAGAAACTACCTTAAAGATGCAGTGAGATAATTTATTTTAATAAAAAGTGCAAAATCTGATAACAAAAATCTTCAGCAGTATCTAACTCAGGATTTCCACCGACTCCAGACTCGGTCCTTTACGGCTGCGATCCAGTCTCTGCAGCAAATAGTTGCCCATTCTCGTCAATGATGCTCCCCACCTGGTCCAGACCATTGTAGAATGAATCCGGCTTGTTAGATTCAGATGGGTAAACATACACGAGTCTATGTTTGTCAGTACAGTCGGCAAGGAAATGCCGCAGTATCTACTGTATTTAATAACTGTTCATTAAAAACTACTTAAGGAACATCCGTTATTTTTTGATTTCTATTAGTTTTCTACTTCACCACTGTGTCAGAGAAGACAAAAACTCTGACATTACATACAAACACTTCACAGAATTAATATTATCGGGCTACTTATGTATTATTGGAGCACACAAATCAGGTGGACAGTCAGTACATAAGATAAGATAATATAAGATAAGATAAGATAAGATAAGCTTTTATTAGTCCCACAATGGGGAAATTCCAGACCCCAGATCACGCTTCCTTGTTGTTATCACATGATCACAATTAGTCCTCCTCGGTCTCTCTCAGGTTTTTCTTGAGCTCTCGTGTTATTTTATCGTGTGATCTTATAATTCGAACGCTGTCCTTATCCGTACTACTTCAAAACACAAACGGAGCTGGTAGGGATGGCCGCAACACTCAAATCGTATCACTGACGAAACAAACTGCACCCGTAGACCTGTCAGCCACTGTAGTGAGCTGACTTCCCCTTAAAACCTTTATCCCATCTCTGTTGCTTGGTAACATGGCATCAAGCACCATCATGGTGGAAAGACTAAGGCTGCGTGTATACCAAATGCGTTTTTTTCTGCTGTGGGTGACTATTTTCTGTTCATTTTCTATGTAGTCCGATGCTTAATGCGCTCAGTGCCCTCAGTGCAAAAACGCTCTCAGTGGTCAGCGCATTTTGTCGCTGCACTCATAGTGCTGAAAGCTGAAAAAAGTTCAACTTTCGGAACACTGCAGTGCTCAACAGCTACACACCTCTCTCACCAGCCGATCAGAATCAGCCTAAAAGTACACCATGATCAATATTTAACAGCCAACGCTTGGAGGGATGTGTATTTTCTTACCAGTTTGATGTGATTTATTCTAGTGAATGGAGCGTTTCAGAGCAAAATCTGTGAAATCCCCAGCACGCTTTGAGTGACAGGTTAACCTGTTGCCAGGATACTGGACAGAGCACTTTTTTTAACCCTTTAACTGTCCACATTAAATGGACGGGTCGTGCGCCCCCAGTGGCACAGCACAGCAACTCCACCTTTCAACTTATTGATGTCCCCCAGCTATACTGAGAATTTGTACTGATCTGTATTGATCTGACAGTTCAGAAGGTGGCAGACACGCACTGGAGGAATCATGGCTGACATGGAATACAGCAAAGAAGAAGAAATCCTCATTATTATTCTTCCTTTTTTCCGCTTTGAGCTCACAGCACCAATGTGGTCGCTGTCATGATCGGTCATGGCAGCCGCGATTCTGACTGAAGCTGCATCATACAGTAAAAATAGCCACGTAATACAAATGAAATTCACGTGGGATAATCATAAGAGTTTGTAGATGTAGTAGAGGGTGTAAATGACCGACCAAATGCGAAACTACGACCACGATGGGCAAAAAACAGAGCTACCAGCACAAAGATGGCAGCGCCCACGTTGTCATGGATTCTCACAGGAAAAATGCATCAAACAGGAAAAATAGCCGCGCAATACAAATGAAATTCACATGGGATAATCATAAGAGTTTGTAGATGTGGTAGAGAGTGTAAATGACCGAGCAAACACAAAACATTGAACACGATGGACGAAAACAGACTGGCCATGTGAGCGAACGAGTGAGCCCCCCCCCCCCCCGCCGCAACAGGTAAGATGAATATATGGTTGTTTTTTTTTATTACATTTTATTGATTTTCTGGTTCATATACTTTGAAGATTAGATAAAAACATACCCCTGTAGACAAAATGGTGTAAAAAAAAAAAGAACCATCCTTTGTGTAAATGTGTCCAAAGTCCACTTTTGACTGAGTCATGTAATTTATATAGTTGCCGTTACATTATGCAAATTAGATGCGTAAATTCATTCCTATCTGAAACTTTGGATCATATTCTACATCTTTCCAATTGACAGTAAGCCATTATCTCTTGCAACTTCCAAGTTATAGCCTTGGAAATCAGCTAATGTATCGTTTACTCAAGTTAGTAAACATTTCACACCAAAACATACACCTTATTCCCAGTTATGCAGCTTATTTTATTATTAACTTATGTGTGCAGTGTCTCACGGCTATCACTTGTTGAACCAGACAGTACTGTGTAGCATAGCTATCATGTTTGTTTATCTTTTGTCATATATTTACCCATTCCAAACATTATGTGGGTTCTTAGAGAACCTGTGAGTCACACTGAAATATATAACGTACTTCCAGTTGAGAGCTGGTATATATTATAACTAATTTATGTGGCTGATATTGTTAGCATGAATAGCCTAGCCTAGTAGCTTAGCCACCATTTTTGTTGTTTGGTTTGTTGCTCCGCTGCTTCCAGCATTTAGCCATTTCAAATAACAATGGATGAGTTGTGAAACAATTCAAAACATGTCTTGTTAGTGGTTGTTTTTTTTACAATGATCAACTTTTGTGTGCATCAATCAGTTATTGCTGTTAGCGTTACTGTTAACTTTCCTTCCTCTAACAGCCACTTCTCAGCACCTTGGCAGGTTCTGCTGACAGTGAGTTGGCTTGCCCTCAGAGTTCCTTTCCTGCTTCTGCCCTGCTGGGGTGGGAGTGGACCTCTGCTCCACAGTGAGGCCAGACCCGACCTGTGACGCACGGGGGTCCCCGAGAATGGGTGCGGGTCCAAAGGTGGGAGCAGGCCTTTGTCCCACAACAAACCCAGTCTTACAGGATGTGAACTCGCCCTGGTGGTTGGGAGACTCTCAATTAGGAAAAGCAGAATTGGCAACTTTTCAGAAAAGCTTGGATTGAGACTTAGAGGGAATTGTGCACGGGGGAGACTGGGGGTAGAGGTGGAGTGAGTGTGCAGATGCACAATTCATATAAGCAGTTATTTTTTTTTTTTCAACAAATACACTTCTTGACCTCAGAATAAGTTTTAGAACATGTTCAGTCTGCTTTATGCTGCCTTGAGAGCTCTTATTGTAGGAAAAATCTGAAGAAAATCAACATAATATTGGTAGTAATTTCCTCATTTTGGAGTAAGAAATAAGGTTTGTGGTGTGAGAGAGAGGGTAAAAGAATGAGATTCACTCCAAAAGAGTTTGACTTGGCAACACTGCCAAAAAGCAACAGACAAGCATAGGGAGCAAACTGCTGAGTTATGCTTAAGCTGGATTCATGCTGCACCTCTGCTGTCCGCATACGTATAACCGGAAACCTTGTGTGATGAAATTTACGTCATTGTCTCCACTCCGCTAGTGTCTGCAGTGCTCAACCGCGGATGACCGTGTGCAGCCCAAATTTTGTGACTGCGCCACCTGCCCACGATCTGAACGCGTATGGATAAGTGCATGTGCAAGACTGAACGTCCCATTCACGAGGTGGCAATATTGACACAGCATACCATGACAAAGCAGATGAAGAAGACGAGGAAGCGGAAGACGAGAATAAACATACATGAATCATACATAAATACTTCAGCAGCAGCAGCAGCATCTTCGTGGAAAAGGAGTGAAAACTGTGAAGTCAGGGAGCAGAAAGCAAGCAGTGTTTCTTCGTTGGTGAAAATCCTGGCGCGTCAGCACATTGGCGCTACCTATCGGGCAGGAGTGAAACTACAAATGATGGTTGTGCACATGCGTCAACCGCTTGGCCTGGGTAGATGAAAAAACTGAGCATGAACAGTGCTGTGTGCGTGCCGGGCTCATCCAAAGCGCACGTGGACTAGAGGGGAAATGCAGCATGAATAAGGCTTTAGCTGTTAGCATGGATCCTGCTAGCAGAAGCAAGGCAGAAGATGAGGCGGTGATGGCCAGTGTCAGGAGACAGCCAAGTTGCAGTTTTGTTTTGGCTTAAGAGGGGAGCTCCAGTGCAATATCCAGTGGTGGATAAAAATCCTGAGTGCTTCTTTAAAGCCTTTTTAAATTTGTCGTGTTCCCACTGACTAACTGACACTGACTTAACAATCAGTTGACATAGCAATGGCTGCAAACTCAACAGAGGCTGTCATGATGACAGCTGTCTGTACTCTATTTACTGATGAGCAGCTGGAAAATACAGTTTCTGTGAAAACAGTTGTGGCAGCTTGAGGAGAGGGAGCTGTTATTTAATGTGTTGTTGAGATCCACCCACTATAACAATACTACACTGATACTGCATGCGTGTAGCAAAGGCAATGAATTAGTTCCTGATGCACTTTACACAAACAACCTGTGTGCCATTTGTCTTTCTTGGTTCATTCTTTCTTCTTTCTCTACACTCCATTGTATGTGAACTCCCATTGTAGTGGCTCAAAAAACATTCGTCAAAACTAAACTTGCATTTCCATTGTCCTGTATATACAACTAATAAAACCTGGAATTCACGCTCAGTCACTGGATTATTTAATTTATACTTATTCATTTTTAGGGCCCGAGCCACTGACTAAGTCAGTGGGCAAGTCAGTGGGCCCGCTTACAGCTGCTTGCAGCTTTAATTTAGATTTATTACACAGGGTTACAAAAATTATTTTTTGTAAGTTGTCTGTGTTTTTTCAACTGATTTAAGACAATTTTGCACTGCTGAATCCGAAAATGACATCCGTTTCTCTCGATCAGGTGCTAAGCAAAAACCTGTACTTACTTAGTACTTAGTACTGTGCATGTACTTACCTTTATATAAAGGTAAGTACATGTAAATTGAATGTTATGTCATCATTGTTCAAAATTCAGAGAATGTCAAGACATAAAAAAGAATTTTGCATCATATAAAGCGAAAATACCAAACAAAAATGTATAAAACAACATGTGGCCATAATTCAAAAAGTTGACCTGATTGAGAAAACCAATGTGATTTTTGGGTTCAGCACATCAAAATTGTCCTAAATGAGTTAAAAAAAACTTAGACAATAAATTTGGTGGTGACCAGTGTTATTTGTCATTATATTTGTTACTATTTAACTAAAACTTAAAAATAGCCTAAGTTTTAAAAAGAGAGTTCAGGGGTTTGAAAACAAGCACATAAACTCATTTGATCACAGTCATGTGAAAAAATTAGGACACCCTATGAAAACCTGTGTGGTTTTTTTTAACATATTTGGACAAATGGATATTTAATATCAATTTTAACAATACTGGGAGATTCAAGTAATATAACAAAACAATTAAAACTGAAGAAAAGGTTTTAAAATTGTCTGTAAAATGTAATTCTAAAGACATGCAGTTTCTGGTGATGAATAAATTAGGACACCCCCACATTTATTCTCACTTAAAATGGCTAAAATCACACACAGGTGTATCACATCAGGTGCACATGACTAGAATATCATTACTCAGCATTTTGATTGAGGCTTATCCTATTTAAGCCTCAGACATTTAGTTTGGTGTGCTCCTGACTGTTGAAGTGAGAGTGAACACCATGGTGAGATTGAAAGAGCTGTCTGAGGCCTTCAGAAAGAAAACTGTAACAGCTTATGAGTCTGGTAAAGCATTTAAAAAGATCTCAAAAGAATTTGAAATCAGCAAATCCACTGTTCAGAATGTCCTGTACAAGTGCAGGACATTCAAAACAACTGTCAACATGTCCAGGTCTGGCCGTCCAAGCAAGTTCACCCCAAGAGTAGACCGCAAAATGCTAAATGAAGTCTCCAAAAACCCTAAAATGTAATCACGGGACCTATAGCAGGCTGTTGCTACTGTTGCTGTGAAAGTGCATGCCTCTGCAATCAGAAAGAGACTGCACAAATTTAACTTGCATGGGAGGCGTGCAAGGAGGAAACCATTGCTCTCTAGGAGAAACATGAAGGCAGGACTGAAGTTTGCCATAGAGAACGTAGATAAAGACCAGAACTTCTGGAATAATGTTCTTTGGACAGATGAGTCCAAAATTTAATTATTTGGACACCAGAACAGAGGACATGTTTGGCGTAGACCAAATACAGCATTCCAGGAAAAGAACCTCATACTAACTGTGAAGCATGGAGGTGGAAGTGTCATGGTTTGGGGATGCATTGCTGCAGCAGGACCTGGCCAGCTCACCATCATAGAATCCACCATGAATTCTACCGTGTATAAGAGGGTGCTTAAGGACCACATGAGACCATCTGTAAAAAAAATTAAAGCTATAGTGGAACTGGACCCTGCAACATGACAATGACCCAAAACATACCAGTAAATCCACCAATGACTGGCTAAAAACTAAGAAATGGTGAGTCCTGGAATGGCCAAGTCAAAGCCCAATATCTTAATCGCATTGAGATGCTGTGGGGTGACTTAAAACGGGCTGTACATGCAAGAACCCCCTCAAACATCTCACAGCTGAAACAATTCTGCATTGAGCAGTGGGGCAAACTTTCCTCAGACCAATGTCAGAAACTGGTAGATGGCTACAAGAAGTGTCTCACTTAAGTTATTTCAGCCAAAAGGGGCAACACTAGCTATTAGGCGGTAGGGTGTCCTAACTTTTTCCTCAGTTAGAATGGCCATTTTTGTTGATATCTTTTGTTTAATGAGTAAAACAATGTTAATTTTTGTTATTTACCTGCAATTAAATCACCTCATTTTACAGAGATAAATAAAAACAAGACTAGACATCAATATGTGAACATTTCTTAATAAAGAACCAAGTATTTAATGGGGTATGCTAATTTTTTTCACATGACTGTATATGTAAACCTAAACTAAACCTGTTGTGAGCACTACGAAGAAATGGACCAGTGAAGCTGAGGAGAAGTTGGAAACGTGCATGGAAATAACTGATTGGGGCATGTTTAAAGGAGCCACGCATGATTTGGATGAGTACACGGACACTGTGAACTCATATATCCACTTTTGTGAGGAGAGCATTCTTCCATCGCGCACCAGGGTGAGGTACTCCAATGACAAGCCCTGGTTCACTGCTAAGCTCAGACAGATCAGGAGGGAGAAGGAAGCAGCACTGAAAAGTGGAGACAGGGAGGTTAAATATCGGTTTAACAGAGAGCTGAGGAGAGCTAAATCTGTGTATTCTGAGAGACTCCAGCAGCAGTTCACTGCTAACGACTCGGCTTCTGTGTGGAGAGGACTGAGGCAAATCACCAATTATCGGCCTCAGGCTCCTAAAGGTCAGGATGACAAAGCCTTTTGTCAAAGACTGTCCCAACACTATGCCCGTTTTGACACCTCGTCAGCTGTGTCCAACTCCCCCCCTCCCTCCAGCTCCATAGCCTCCACGGTCCCTACTTCATCAAAGGCGGCCCCCCCTCCTCCCCCCCTGCCCTTGTCATCAGTGAGCAGGACGTGCTCAAACAGTTCTCCAGACTGAACCCGCGCAAGGCCCCCGGTCCGGACGGCGTGTCTCCCTCCACCCTGAGACACTGTGCGAAAGAGCTGGCTCCTGTCTTCACAGACATTTTTAACACCTCCCTTAAGCTATGCCACATGCCGACCTGCCTCAAATCCTCCACCATCATCCCTGTCCCCAAGAAGCCACGGATCACTGGACTTAATGACTACAGACCTGTAGCGCTCACCTCTGTAGTCATGAAGTCCTTTGAGCGCTTGGTCCTGCCCCACCTCAAGTCCATCACCACTCCCCTCCTGGACCCGCTGCAGTTTGCCTACCGAGCCAACAGGTCTGTAGACGACGCAGTCAACCTGGCCCTCCACTCCATCCTGCAGCACCTGGACTCCCCGGGAACCTACGCCAGGATCCTGTTTGTGGACTTCAGCTCCGCATTCAACACCATCCGCCCCGCTCTGCTCTGGGACAAGCTGTCCCTGCTCAACGTGCCTGACTCCCTCTGCAGGTGGATCACCGACTTCCTGACGGACCGGAGGCAGCATGTGCGGCTGGGAAAAACTGTCTCAGACTCTGTTAGCATCAGCACCGGATCACCCCAGGGCTGTGTACTTTCCCCCCTACTCTTCTCCCTTTATACCAACTCCTGCACCTCCAGCCACCAGTCTGTCAAGCTGATCAAGTTTGTGGACGACACCACCCTCATCGGGCTCATCTCCAACGGCGACGAGTCCGCCTACAGGAGAGAGGTGGCCCAGCTGGCGTCCTGGTGCAACAACAACAATCTGCAGCTGAACGCTCTGAAGACAGTGGAGATGATTGTGGACTTCAGGAAAGTCACAACCCCTCTGCCCCCCCTCACCCTCACAGGCTCTCCCATCACCACTGCTGATTCCTTCCGCTTCCTAGGCACCACCATCACCAGGGACCTCAAGTGGGAGCCGACCATCAGCTCCCTCATCAAAAAGGCCCAGCAGAGGATGTTCTTCCTGCGGCAGCTGAGGAAGCTCAAGCTACCCACCAACATGTTAGTGCAGTTCTACACAGCCATCATCGAGTCCATCCTCACCACCTCCATAACCGTGTGGTACGCAGGAGCCACTGCCAGGGACAAACTAAGGCTGCAGCGCGTCGTGCGCACTGCTGAGAAGGTGATCGGCTGCAAGCTCCCATCTCTCCAGGATCTGTACATTTCCAGGACCCAGAGGCGTGCTGGCCGGATCATAGCCGATCCTTCACACCCTGGTCACGTACTGTTTGCCCCTCTCCCCTCAGGTAGAAGACTTCGGTCCATTCAGACTAAAACCTCCCGTCACATGAACAGCTTCTTCCCCTCTGCCATCAGACTGCTGAACACTATGTGACTTATTGACTCTCGTGCACTATATACAGCAGCTCAACCAGACTCATGTCAATCATCACTGTTTTCTTCTCGCATTACCGACTGCACTATATGGTCTCCACATTATCTGCTGCTCGCTAATATATTTAACTGCTGACTAGTATTATTCATTCTTATTCTACACTTTATTGCATGTATAGTTTATTTCTTTTATTTTATCATGTTTAATGTTGCAGCATTGCACCGAGACAAATTCCTAGTTTGTGTACTACATGAACAATGGCAATAAATCTGATTCTGATTCTGATTCTGATGTAATTTGGAATAATTTTGATTTTGTGACTTAGTGGAATTTCCCCATTGTGGGACTAATAAAGTCTTATCTTATCTTATCTTAGTGTTCACTTTGGAAAAGTTTTCAGAAGGATTGTGATGGCATCTGGTGTATCAGGTTTGCAATAAATTCTAAGCTTCAATTTGACCTGTAACAGACTGTATATATTGTGATTAAAAACTTTTTTCCACGTCCGGTGTTTAGGGGTGAAAAATCACCAAGGTTCAGCTTTGAGACGCAACATTAGTTTTTAAAAGAAGCACTTTTTAAAAGTAGCTTTGGTCTGCCTGTGAAACAGAGACAGAAAACAGGAGTCTTGTAACTGTTATTTTTCTCAGGTTATTGCTGTTTAGACTGTTTCCTGTTAAAATCTCATTGTTGAATTAGCAGAGGACATCAAGATGTTGGCACTTAGTTCTCCAGTAAATTCTATCATGCTCTTTGCAATGTATATGTGAAGCTTACACATTCAGTTGGCAATTAAAACAAAGGCGCACATGTCTGAAAGGAGCTACATCGTAAGTATCACCAGGCAGGCCAGGCAGCTGACACACTCCTGAACAATGGGCTGATTAACAAGAGTAAGACTCCCAGAATGAACAAATGCACACTCAGAAACAGACCAACCATGTGTTGTCAACATCACCGCGGGCCACATTCCAGGCTTCCCAACAGGGCTCACGTCCAGCTGTTAGTTCAGGCCCTCACAGTCCCAGAGCAAAAAAATTGATTCTGCAGCTCGTTAGATTAGAAGCATTTGATGGGGGATTGAATTGATAACTTCTGGATAGTTATCTGGTGTAGGAGACATGATTGAGATGAGCCGATTTTGACTTCTATTAAACACCAGGGTGTGTGTGTGTGTGTGTGTGTGTGTGTGTGTGTGTATGTGCGTGCAGCAGAAGCTTTCACTTAATCGTTTCGGCACCTCTATCTGTCTGAGCAAAGATACAAACTGGCTGTGCGGGGATGGATCAATACCAGGCCCAGGCGCACGGTCAGTGATGCATCGATCCCCCGGAGCTCCGACTCTGTAGTCCCACTGGCTGTCATGCAGTCAGGGAATGTGGTAGCAGCACACAATGAACACATAAACACTTCTGCACCGCCGCCTGCAAGGGCTCAGCCCGGGCTTTTCCCAAGCAGTGTTTTGGGAATGACACATTCCCTGAGGGGCTTTCCACAAAAATGACTTATAAACTTAATTCAAAACTAAATGGGTTTGGAAATATTGAGAGAACAACAGGAGGATTATTTCGCCACACATCTAGTATTATTCTTTCTTTGGTGTTGTCAACCCTCTTCCTGTATGTTATAGTCACAGGAATAATTACTGTCAGTTCCTTACTTATCTAAAAGTCTGAAAAATCCACTCAAGAACTTCACATGAGCAGCATTTGAACTCAAGATGTAACACAAATAATATATTGTGCAGCGCTCACACTGGGCCGTGGTTTACCTCTTTGCCAAACCTCTATATAATCACAGATGGTCATGGCAGAGATAAACAATGGGGTATTTAAGGAAAGGCAACACTTTCAGCCTCAGGGTACAAAACAAAAAGAGACAGAAAATACACATGGGCTCATACATAACTAAATCCAGACTGATAACATAAATGTGAAGCAATAATCAGTTCTTATGGCTCCAATACACATTTTCTTCAACTTTTTGGATGATTATGTTCAGTGCACGCTGGAGTCTTTCCAAGGATCTCTACAGCAACACATATATGGGGTGAGAGTGGCCTTTGTCTGCAGAGAACCGTTTGGCATGCTAGCTTCTCTTAGAAAATAAAGTGGGGGAGCAGAGCCGAGGACTTTATGACGGGGGTGGGGGACAGCTTGGCCAGCCATTTGTCTAATGAGCAATCTCTCACACCCTGTTGAAGGCCATATGTCGGTTTGAATACAGCAAAATTCCCCTGTGCAGCAAGCCTAAAAGCTGTTTTATCACTTACTGATAACTCTTCACACTCTTGGCGAAAGTTCAACAAAATGAAAAAAACAAAAAAAAACAAAACAAAAAAAAACTGTAACCCACTTTGCAGTTACGGGCTGGGGTTTCGAGAGCAATGCAAAGATCAAAAACAAACCCTTGAGGATAAAACTTGTGAACATTTGTGTTTTTTGGGGAATTACAGATGAAAGAGATCACAACATACAGTAAGTTTAAGGCCGGATTGCAAAACAAGTTCATGTCAGCAAACCAAAGGTGTGTTAATGCCTTTTGGCTGAATGGTTGTGCAGAAAATGCATCATTCACATACACCATATAATTTGCTGAAATTGAAGCCTCTTGCATTGCATGTGGTTATTATTAATGTAGTCTGTGATTATATGTTTCTGGGACACTTGGTTGGATTTACAATTGTGTGATTTATCAAAGACTTTAAGGGTTAGCTACAGTTTACTGTATAAGGATCCTTTTTTTAAGTTATGCTTCTGACGCTACCTTTGCCTGACCTTCCACAGCAAGTACATTTTTCTCTACTGATCATAAAAATTCGTCAAAGTGGAATTTATTCCATGTTGAAAGATTTATTTATATATTCATTCATCCATTAACTCATTCCAAAAATGTTATTGTTGACACATCGTTTAATTTTAAAGTTTATGGGCATGCTGCGGAACTGTTCCAGCAAAGAAAGAGAGGAGCACATGATGGCGAAACAGAGAGAAAATCACAGAGAAAAAGCCAAAAAAGCAACAAAAAAACTTTTCAAAGTATTGGAGCATTTCACTGAAAATAAATGAAGGCAACAAGCTAACCCTTTGAGTGCAGCCGGCAACCCCGCCCTTCCAAGGGTGTGGAGGGTGAAACTGGGCATCCTGACAGAACTAAAAACTAGAAAAGCACTCGGAGAGCGCAGACCTCCACCAAGCACCACAGTTCCCCCCATACAGTGTTTGTGTGTACGTTTTCAGATTCCTTGACCATGAAAATATATGACTAGTAATTGGATTGACAATGATAGGATTAGTGATTCAGTAGTTATTCACGAAAATGGCATTTTCCGTAATGGCGGCCACAGTTCCTCCCATACAGTGTTTGTGTGTATGTTTTCAGATTCCTTGACCATGAAAACATATGACTAGCAATTGGATTGACAATGATAGGATTAGTGGTTCAGTAGTTATTCACGAAAATGGCATTTTCCGTAATGGCGGTTTTCTTCTGGACGGTGATCTGGATCACCACCAAAATGTAATCATCTGTAGGATACCCCATTTCTGACAATCTGTGAAAATTTCTTGAAAATTTCTTGAAAATCCGTCCATAACTTTTTGAGTTATCTTGCTAAAAAACAAACAAACAGACAAACAGACAGACAAACGCCGATGAAAACATAACCTCCTTGGCGGAGGTAACAATATCTGCCACAGGTCTGTGGTGGACCACTCCCAGTTACACAGAGTGAGACTGGACATCCTTTCAGATAAGCACATCTGTCGCAAGGTCTGTGGTGGACTTTTGCCAGTCGGTGCATCGTGACATGCACTACACAAAGATCAGCGATAAACAAACCTATCATCTGGTCAGTCACTGCAACAGATACTGGAGTCAGTTTGACTTGGCCTTTCCTTGCCACTGATAATACTTCTATCTGCCAAGAATGTGCCACTAGTCCAGCAAAAGCTAGCAGTACTCAAATACTTTGCAAGCAGTTTCATGAAATGGTCAGTCAGAAAACAACTCATACCTGATGTGATGATGTGATGATGTGATGATGTGATGATGTGTGAATTTGCGTGCCCCTAGTGGCAGAGCGCAGCACTGCGCCTGTCATCTCACTCTGACATGATCGCTGCATTGGGGATTTGTACTGATTTGTACTGATTCGCCAGTTTCAAAATGTGGCAGACATCCATTGGAGGACTCAATGGATGACATGTAATACACCAAAGAAGAAGAACTCCTCATTTCCTTTTCCTGTTTTTAGCATTTTAGCCCAGAAAGCTAATATGGCCGCGATCGGTTACTTTCACTTTTATCGGCTTTGTATGCAGAAAATAGCCGCGGGATACAAGCAAAATTTAAGTGGGATAATCATAAGACTTTGTAGATATGGTAGAGACTTTAAATGACCAACAGAACGCAAAATAACAACTATGATTTTTTTTTTTTTTTTTTTTTTTTTTTTTTTTCTCTCGGCGCCACACGAGTAGGCTGCCTTTTGCAACAGCGGCTCGATTCCGAGTCTTTTTCCCTTCCTCTCTCTTTTGATCCGTCTTTTTTTTTTTTTTCACCCCACTTATATCACGGACACACAGATCGTCCTAAATGTCTCCTGAGCCGGTGGACGGAGCCACTGTTTATAGCAGGATACGATACAGCAGAGAACAGCTGCTAGCATTCAACCGCCACCCGGTCCCATTGGAAAAACTCGACATACCGAGAGAACTGAGGCGAAAACGCCGCGGCTGCCGGGCTGGAGTAAGGCGGAGGACAAAAAATATAAGGTACAGACCCTCCCTTCCATCTGTTGTCATGGGAAATGTACGGTCGATACTGGGAAAGTTAGATGAGCTAGCGGCTATCTCCCGTTATGATAGCACATACCGGGAGTGCTCTCTCCTTTTGTTTACTGAGACGTGGCTAACTGAACTAGCAGCAGATGCTAACATTGAGCTGGAGGGTTTTCACATGATACGAGCTGACCGAACACCAGACAGTGGCAAGGCTAGGGGCGGTGGAGTGATAATGTATGTTAACAACAACTGGTGCAGACCGGGACATATCACTGTTAAACAACGACACTGCAGCAAAGACACTGAGTTGCTAGCTGTTAGCATGAGGCCTACATATCTCCCGAGAGAACACTCACACGTGATCTGCATTGTTGTTTATGCAAATCCGACGGCGAACGCTGGGACAGCACGTGACGTCATCCATTCAGTAACCAGCAGGCTGCAGACAGAACACCAAGATGCTCTTCTCCTCATCTCAGGCGATTTCAACCATGTTTCACTGTCTCCCATTCTACCCACGTTCACCCAGTATGTCACATGCCACACTAGAGACAATAAAACACTGGATTTATTCTACGCAAACACTAAGGAGGCGTACACCTCATCACAACTCCCCCCACTCGGGAGATCGGATCACAACTTGGTTCATCTCCGGCCGGTGTACAAACCCCTAGTGCACAGACAACCTCCGGCCATGCACACTGTGGAGTTATGGTCTGAGGAGACAATGGACACCCTAAAGGGCTGTTTTGAAGCCACCGCCTGGAAGCAGCTCTGCGATCCACATGGTGAGGACATCGATGGCCTCATTCACACCTTCACGGGCTACCTCAGCTTCTGTGTGGACAAATCCGTTCCCACCAAGACCATACGGCGTCACTCAAACAACAAACCCTGGATCAACCCTGAGATAAAAACACTTCTGAGAGAGAAGAAGAGGATCTTCAGGTCAGGGAACAGGGAGATGCTGAAGTCCGTACAGAGGGAGCTGAGGAGAAAGATCAGAGAAGGCAAGGACAGCTTCAGGAAGAAGATGGAGGACAAGCTGCAACAGAGCGACATCAGCGGGGTCTGGAGAAACCTCAAAACCATCTCGGGGCTCCAGAATACCTCCCCCCAGGCCACAGGGGGCAGGGAGTGGGCGAACAACCTGAATCTGTTTTTCAATAGATTTGACCAACCGCCCTCCCCCCTGACTGCACAACAACCACTGCTGCCTCTAAAGAAATCAAGTCCTGCTGCCCACTCCCCACTCCACCAACACCCCCCCACTCCCAACACACAGCCCCCCATCCTGACCCTGACCAGGACCCAGGTGAGGACGGAGCTGAGGAAGATCAAGGCGAGGAAGGCGCCGGGACCGGACGGCATCAGCGCAAAGCTCCTCAAGTCCTGTGCAGACCAGCTGTGTGGGATTGTGACGTATATCTTCAACATGAGCCTGAAACTGGGGAGGGTACCACAGCTGTGGAAAACATCTTGTGTGGTACCTGTACCAAAAACTTCCCACCCCAAAGACCTGAACAGCTACAGACCGGTGGCCTTGACGTCCCACTTGATGAAGACCCCTGGAGAGACTGCTCCTTGCTCACCTCCTGCCCCCTGGTGGAACCAGCGATGGATCCACTCCAGTTCGCCTACCAGCATGGCATTGGGGTGGAGGATGCGGTGATCTTCCTCCTTCACCGTTCTCTGTCCCACCTGGAGAAGCCCGGGAATATGGTGAGGATCATGTTCTTTGACTTCTCCAGTGCTTTCAACACCATCCAACCGATGATCCTGAAGGACAAGCTGCTGCGCGCAGGGGTGGACCAGCACCTGTCATCATGGATCCTGGACTACCTCACGAACCGGCCTCAGTTTGTGAGAACCCGGGACTGTGTGTCCGACACGATCATCAGTAGCACGGGGGCCCCCCAGGGAACGGTGCTGGCTCCCTTCCTGTTCACTCTTTATACTGCGGACTTCTCACACAACACAACACACTGCCATCTACAGAAGTTCTCTGATGACTCTGCAATCGTTGGCCTCATCTCCAATGGAGATGAAGCTGAGTACAGAGGGCTTATCCAGGACTTCGTGGACTGGTGCCATCGGAACTGCCTCCAGATCAACGCGAGGAAAACTAAGGAGCTGGTGGTGGACTGCCGCAGGCATGGGCAGCCCCTCACAGTACCAGTAAATATACAGGGAACAGACATCGAGATGGTGACATCCTATAAGTACCTGGGTATTCATCTGAACAATAAACTAGACTGGTCACACAATACTGATGCACTCTACAAGAAGGGTCAGCGCAGGCTGTTCCTGCTGAGGAGACTCAGGTCTTTTGGTGTACAAGGGGCGCTGCTGAAGTCATTCTGTGACACGGTGGTGGCATCAGCCATCACTTTTGGAGTGGTCTGCTGGGGCAGTGGCATTACTGCAGCCGATAGGAAGAGACTGAACAAACTGATTAAGAAAGCTAGCTCTGTCCTGGGGCAGCGCCTTGATCCGATGGAGGAGATAGGAGAGAGAAGGACGGTGGCTAAACTGTCATCTCTGCTGGAGTCCGAGTTCCACCCTATGCAGGACATACTGAATGCACTGAGGAGCTCATTTAGCAGCAGACTACATCATCCCAGGTGCACAACCGAGAGGTTTCGTAGGTCCTTCCTACCAACGGCTGTCAGACTGTACAACCTAAGCAGGGCTGCTCGCAGAGATAGCAAAAAGACGTAACAAACTAATAGTTTTTTGAATGCAAAAGATGCAATAGACTTACACAATGGTCCCCTCCGGCATACAACTAGGAACTTACCGGTCGCTATGGAGGGTGAGAATATGTATGGGCACATAATCATACCATGTAGGATAACTAAGTAGACGGTTATGCTGTTTCATTCCATCTAGCAACAATGCTCTGCACTGTGTGTGTTTATATATTTACATATTTATTCCATCTAGCTACAATGCTCAGCACTGGGTGTGTTTATATATTTATATATCTACATATTATTCCATCAAGCTACATTGCTCCGCACTGTGTGTGTTTATATACTTGCATATTTATTCCACCTAGCTGCAATGCTCCGTACTGTGGGTGTTTATATATTTACATATTTATTCCATCTAGCTACAATGCTCTGCACTGTGTGTTCATATATTCATATATTTATTCCATCCAGCTACAATGCTCTGCACTGTGTGTCTGTGTGTGTGTGTATATATATATATTTTATAGTAATACGTACATATGTATATTAGCTGCTCTTGCTTGCTTGTTTTTTTCTTGCCTTCTGATTGTTGCTCTGAGTGTTGCTATCCCTGTGCTGTTGCAATCCTGGAATTTCCCCGTTGTGGGACTAATAAAGGCTTATCTTATCTTATCTTATCTTATCTTATGATGGGTGAAAACGCAGCAACCACGCCAGCCAGCTGTCATGGGTGACCCTCACGGGACACCACTGAGACGCTATAGGCCAACCAGTCAGTTTGCATGTTTTATTAACACAAGATAAGATGACAAAATAAACAGCCACATGGGGCAAAAACATGGACTTTAACTATGGCTAAGGTTATAGACACAGGGTAACAGACTATGAGCAAAAACACTTACTGAGACGATAAATCCAAGGAAGACCGGAGTCGGGTTAGGGACTCCAGCCGAACGTTGTGTGGGTCCAACGTTGTGTGCGAGGTCGCAGCCCGGAATGAGCCTAAGCTGCTCCCTTAAATGAAAACTAAGGACCAATCAAAGAGGGGGAATGTAATTAAATGAAATGACGAGCAGCTGTCACAACGAGACTTGGCTTTGACAGCCAGAAGCCCCATAGTGATGCTGTCAAAATAAAAGCCCTGAATGGCCATATGAAAACCCAGAGATAAGAACGGGGGAAAATACTGGACAACCCGAGCGTGGACAGAATCAGCGCCCAGGCCATCACACCAGCCAGCCAGCCAGCCAGCCCACCTTTGAGGATTTTCTGGGTTTTTTTGTGGGTTTTTTTTTTGTTTTTTGTTTTTTTTTACATTGCACTGATTTCTTGTTCATATACTTTGAAGATAAGAAGATGAGGTACCTCTGTACAAAAAACTGTCAAAAGATTGAACCATTCTTTGTGTAAATAGTCCAAAGTCCAGGTTTGACTGAGTTATGGAATTTAAAGAGGTGCCGTGACATTATGCAAATTAGATGCGTAAATTTATTCCTATCTGAAACTTTAGATTATATTTCACATCTTTCTAATTGACAGTAAGTCATTATCTCTTACCACCTTCAAGTTATAGCCTTGGAAATCAACTATTTTATTGACAAAAAATATTTACCACTCTGGACCACTAGGGGTTATGCCGCAATTCGGCGACAGACACACACAAAGAGTTAAACGTAGACTCTGTAAAACAGAGTTGTTATATCACAGCAGCACTACAGCGATGCATCTCCTCCTCCTCCCTCCACGCCATTGCCCATTTCTTTGTCTCAGCTTTAGACAAGAGCACTTTGAGGCGAGTGCAATTTCCCCCGCCTCAGTTTTCTTTGAAGATCCCAATACTTACTGATGGAAAGCAGTTTTCAATTTTTCAATATAATTACTGTGGCAGAACGAAATTATGATAAGCCCATCATCCATGAATATATAACAAAGTATATAACCCATAGTTGTAGGTCAGGATCCCAACCTGTGTAGCAAGTATGGTGACCCTAGAGAGCTTTACGCGTTCTATAGTAGGAGAGCATAGGGAGATCCCAACCTTGACCTTTGACCTTTTGACCCCAAACCTATAGTCAGCGGTTATGGTCTTAGAGTGAACCTGTTTACCAGGTTTGGTGACCCTAGCTTTCTTTATTGTTGAGATATACAGTAGTTTATAAGCCATATTGATGTTGACTTTTGACCTTGCGATCCCAGAATCATAGTCACACTTCAGGGTCACAGGGTGAACCTGTGTACCAGGTTTGGTGGCCCTAACTTTACTCGCTGTACAGTAATAAGGCACAGGGAATGTTACCCTTGACCTTTGACCTTTTGACCCCAAACCCTTAGTCAGAGGTCAGGATCCCAGGGTGAACCTGTGTACCAAGTTTGGTGACCCCAACTTTAATTGTTGTGCAGTAATAAGGCATAAGAAATGCTAATCTTGACCTTTGACCTTTTGACCCCAAACCCTTAGTTAAAGGTCAGGATTCTAAAGTGAACCTGTATACCGGGTTCGGTGGCCCTAGTTTTATGCGTTGTACAGTAATAAGGCATAAGAAATGTGAACCTTAACCTTTGACCTTTTTGACCCCAAACCCATAGTCAGAGTTCTGGATCCCAAGGTGAACCTGTATACCAGGTGTGGTGGCCCTAGCTTTACTCGTTTTATAGTAATAGTAAATGTAGCATTTACCATAGTGCAACTGCAATGTTAACTTTGAACCTCTGACCCCTTGACCCCAAACCCATAGTTAGGTGAGGGTGTAAGTCATCGAAGATGTGTATTAAATACAACTATTGTATCAATTTGAAAAGCCTACATCATTTCTTTCAGTAGTTATTGTGTTTAGAAGATTTAGGGAAAAATCTGACCTGACCTTTGACCTCAAGGTCATCCGATGAGAGTGAAATTGCAATATGCGCACCATCAGAGTATATCAAACTATGGTACCAAGTTTCAAAACAATCGGAACAAAACTGTAGGAGGAGTTGATTTCACAAGACAGTTACTGTCTATGAAGTGAGATGAAACAGGAGGTCATAAGGTCAGGGGCTAAAATTCCCGCAAAAATCATCCCATCAGAAGCAAATTACAATATGTGTATCCTTGGTGTATATCAAACCATGGTACCAAGTTTCAAAACAATTGGATCAAAACTGTAGTAGGAGTTGATTTCACAAAAGTGGGACAGACGGATGGACTGACCCATAACATAATCCCCCTTTTGGCTTTGACCGACGGGGGATAAAAACTGACCACACTGTTAGTATGTGCTGTTTATGTTATTTTACCTGTTGAACAATAATCTGTCTTGGATGATGGTTGCTGACGGTGAGCTATTTCAGTTATGCTAAAAGAGGGCTGGTATTACTGTAGGTATCTTCCACTTAAGCTGTTATAGCTGCAAAGGGTGGGTATAAGGTTTCCACATGGTTTAGGAGTGTGTTTATGGGAATTTTTAACCATTCTTCCAGAATCACATTTGTGAGGTCAAGAACTGATGTTGGACGAGAAGGCCTGGCTGATCGTCCCCGCCCTAATTCATTCCAAAGGTCAGGACTCTGTGCAGGCCAGTCAAGTTACTCCACACCAAACTCGTTCATCCATGTCTTTGTGGACCTTGCTTTGTGCACTGGTGCCCAGTCATTTTTTTTTTTTTTGGGGGGGGGGGTGTCTCAATACTTTTGGTAATATAGTGTATGTGCAAAAGCCCCATCAAAATGTAAAATTTTCATCACATGTCCACTTTAATCAGCAAAAGAAGTGACTCTGGAACCCGGAAGTAAAGTTAAAGTCGACAAAAGTTCACAGCTGGATATGACTGCCTCATTAACGCAGATTTCACTGTTTCTGAAATACACCTCACACACTGTTGTATTGGAGTGCAGAAAGCGACAGTAAATGAATTAGACGGAGATGCGCTCGAACTGCTAAAATTTCAGTCAAACGTGAAAGCGCAGTCAAAAGTATAAGCAAATACAAGGTGAATATACAGGAAAAAAAAAACAAATATTATATCTGAGAAGTATGGCCATAATCCTACATGTCACTTTTACATGAACGCACATTTATTCGTCTGGTTAACTGCTTTTATGTTTATGTGTGACTAATGGCAGCTGATGCGTCTGGGTCCAACATCCCCTTTAACCTCAATCTATACATGTGCTGCTCAGATGTGCCTGGAATACTAATCTTGTAAAGTCCAATGCAAATTCAGGGGGTAACAAAGGGCCGTGAAAGCCTGCTGTGAAGGTAAAGGGACAAAAGAATGACTGCCTGCTTGCAGCAGCAGCCTGACGTCCTGCTCTTGCTCCAGCACTGTGCCTCCTGTTGACGGCAACAATGGCTTTGCTCCGGTGCTGTCGGCATCATGCTGAAAAGAGTCTGTCAACAAGCTCTTTCTGCAGCTTCTTTCACTAATTTTGAGGCTGAGGTGCTGAAGTCAAATCTCTGATGAGATCTGGTGAGACACCACACGTTCTGGTGAAAATCTAAGGAAATTGTTTCACACTGAGAGGAAAAGGGTGAGGAAAGATAAAGTGCTCCAGTACCATGTGTATGCTGCTGGATCGCCGCTTTGTTCAGGTGAAGCTGATGATTTCTCTCGCTCTTCTCTCCTCGCCTGTTTTCATGGGCTGTTGAAGAGAGGCACAAGAGAAGAGGCACAGGTCAAGACTGATTTAATGAGATGAATGGACACTGAAGAAGAACAGAAAAGGAGCCACGTTTGTCTCAGTGTGCACAATTCATTTAAGCAGAATAAAACAGTGAATTTAAAAACACAGAAATTAAAATTCTAGGACACTTTAAAGGAACGGGTTTGCATATATTATTGATGAAGCGCTTGCTCCCAGCAGTGCTCTAATCTAAGACGGAACAGTGTTTTCTCCATGTGAGTTTTTCCCCGTCTCAGCTGGAAGGCAAAATTAACAAGGACAGAACAAAAAACCACTGCCTTTAAGTAGCAGCAGCCTGGACCAAAGTTGTGAGCAGGTAAAATTTTAATTCCTGACTTGAGGTGTTAGAATATGTGCAAATGATCCTTGTGCAAATGATTCTTGATTCAAAAAAAAAACAAAACAACAACAACACAAAAGCAATGTCCACATACAGCGCCAGAATTGACCTTGGTGAGCATCTGAACTCATGCATTATTCACTGAAAATAAAATGCTTTCCTTTCTCAACACACATTGCTGGCTTTAACTGCCAGTGTTAGACATGTCTCCAACTAAGAGTGTCTAATGAGCATAAATGCTTTAAACTTTTTTTTTCCTCATTTCTAAACTGTTTTGCAGCAACTGTCTCCCAGCTGAAAATAATGATATTGCAATGAAAACCAATTAAACTGCTAGTATTCCAGCCTCCGTGTGCAAAAATAGTCGACAGCACAGTTTTGACTGACAATACTTTGGAGCCGCTTTCAAAGCACTGGCACTGACGACTGCAGCATCAAATATGGTGAGAGCTGCCTACGAAGACGTGAACAGCATGCAGCTCTTGCCACATAATATGGTGAAACACGGGCAGGGTTTTCTCCTTCTGTCAGGAGCTGGGGATGGAGAAAATCCCAGGGGTATTTGGGCTGATAGAGCGAGCCCCATCATCCCGCCGACACACTGTGCTGCCAACAGACATCAGCTTCACCAGGACACAAAACCCAGCTGACAGTGGGAGCCCATATAGAATGCAGGGCCCTGATTACATCTGGGGGAAAAAAGGCAATCAAAGCCTGGCCGAGGCAGGTGGACAAATCTGACATGTGGGGAGATGCACTGGAATGATACACTTCCTTATCACAGTGGCTCAGACAAAAACACAAAGCGCAAGCTCGTGGAATCAATAGCATCTCTACAGTGACTAAACATGCATGAGAAGCAAAGAGTCATATGCAAAAAGAAAATCGCCATATGCTTTGGCTGACATTTCCCCAGGCAACATAATACTGTAATTCCTTCCTATAATGTTTCAGCCACAGGTAACCATGGGCTGCGATATGAGCGGTCAAATTTTATCCCGGAGGCTGCGTGAGTGGTAGTCTCTTTTTGAACCCTTGTTTAGAGAGCTATTAGTTGGTGAAGAGCAACAGTGTTGAGGGTCTGCATTATTTTTCGGTTCCCATGGAAACCTTTTCATGGGAAAATGGAGCGCCAATAGGATTGCAGAGCCTCATTGAATTGCTTATGGGGTGGGGGGGGGGGGCGTGCAGAGAGAGCAAGAGATCAGCGCAGACGGCTGAGAAAGCACAACAATAGGACCGACCCTCAAGGGGACTGGAAAGGCCAGGGCACCGAAGGTCCAACAAAGCGGGGAACAACTCAACATGAGAGAAAAGGTTTCATCTGCAGCCGCTCAATGGCTTTCCTTTTAAATAAATCTCTCTTGCCAATTTGTCATTGACATTTAAGCTCACAAGCACCATGGGCAGTTTAAACATCAAGAGAGCCACTAATTGATTAGCCTGTCCCCATATTTCAGCCTCTGACAAAATTATTGCATCATCAACATCTACTCTGTGTGTGTGAGAGAGAGAGAGAGCGAGAGACAGCTGCACATTATAAATTATGTGCTTCTAGATTCAAGTTCTACTGTAGATTTGCCCCCCTCCACAATTCAATTCACAACAGGGACAGTGGGAGAAACTAGAGTGGCTATGGAGTAAAAAGAGTACCCTCCAACATGAGTGCCTGTTACAAATTGCATTCACCTTTCCAAAGTAGGAATGTGTGCAGCTGTCAAAAATGACAGTCCAGCATCCATGCCCACTTCACACAGCAACTGTCAATACTTTTCACACATGGCAGATGAGAGTCAGAAACCTGCAAAAATTCCTCTGGCTGAAGTTTAAATATCCTCACAAACAATAAGGCTACATTTCATAGACACTAGAGCTTCTTGTTTTTCTTTATGAACATGTATGCTATTGGTTTGAAACATTTAATAAGTATTATACAACAGTTAGTTCCAATGGCGCAATTTGAGTGGACAATAGGGATTCCAGGAGTTACTATCATAATGATAATTGCACTCCGTTTCACTGGATATGTATCACTCCACTTCAAAGGTGTTCTAGCAACCGTTAGTTAACAGTGATTTACTGTTAAGTCTGCAGACTTGAGAACCGCAATACTGTTTTGGATACCTTAATTTCCACAGTGAGGCGCTGCTTATAAAGAAATTATACACCTGTGACCCGGAAGTGCCCCCCCTTTTGAAAAAAACTTTATTGAGTTTACAAAGTCTGCCCTTGTATAAACATCATTTATGTTATTGTATTTTTGAGGATTGCCGTGACCCGGATTCAAACCGGGGTTGCTAGGCGGAGTGGTTAGCACTGCGGCAGCACAGCAACTCACCCTTGGCCGGGGGATCCTGGGTTCAATCCCAGCCCCTGACCAACAGTGATCTGTGTGGAGTTTGCATGTTCTCCCCGTGTCTGCGTGGGTTAACTCCGGGATTTCTCCGGTTTCCTCCCACATGCCAAAAACATGCAAGTTAGGTTAATTGACATCAAACTGGGGATTCTAAATTGTCCTTAGGTATGACTGTGCGAGTGAATGGTTGTCTGTCTCTCCGTGTTGGCCCTGCGATGGACTGGCGATCTGTCCAGGGTGTACCCTGCCTCTCGCCCAAAGATGCTGGGATAGGCTCCAGCCCCCACCCCCACCCCCGCGACCCGAAAAGGATTAAGCAGAAGCAGATGAATGAATGATTGAATGTTATTCTATTTCATATCTGTTTAAAAAATAGGCCATGCTAGAGTTGGATTTATTGTCTCAATTAACAAACCACGATGTGGTTTATATTAATCATATATTCCATACCTACATATGTATAGACATATTAAGATGTTTAGTGATTACATATGTGGAATGACCTCACGCCTCAGAACAGGACAGCGGTGGAGACCAGATCGATCTCCCTGACCACCCAGGGTCAGGTGGAGGAGACAGAGGACAATGGAGGAGATCGATCTCCCTGACCACCCAGGGTCAGGTGGAGGAGACGGAGGACAAAGGAGGGGGGGATTAAGTTAATGCGGGATGTCAGCTTTGATATGCAATGTCTTTTGTTGTGTGTAGGTATAAGTATGAAGGTCTGACTCTGTTCGACCTCTTATTCTGCTTCTGCACCGAGATGAGACTTGTTAGAGGAGTGAAGCTGTTATTAAACTTTGATTTACAAAATCACATCGCTTCATCATTTCAAGCTCTTCTACACTGGTGACCAGACATGAGGATGGAACAGAGACGTTCTCCCGCGATTGACTCATCGGAGGCGACCCAGGCAAGCGCCGGCGCCCATGCAGACAGGGGAACGGATGGAAGACATTCCCCCACGGCAGAAGAGAGGGCTCAACCAAGCACCATCCCCAGCCCCGCCGTGAGAGCAGAAGAAAGGCGCTCTCACCCGGCGGACACATCAGAGACGGCCCACACAAGCGCCGTCACCGTCAAGCTGCCAGAATTCTGGCAAGAAGACCCGAGCTCGTGGTTCCAGCAAGCTGAGGCTCAGTTTGCACTGGCGGGCATAACGGCGGATGAGACGAAGTTTTATCACATCGTTGCCAAACTCGACGCTGCATAATCCGACAGCCGCCCGCCCATGGCAAATACAGAGAGCTGAAGGCGACCATCGTCGAGAACTTCATCCCCTCAGCCGAAGAGAGAGCAGAGAAGATCCTGGCGATCTACGGCCACAGAGGATGCAGACCCAAGGCCCTCATGGAGGACATGCTGCAGCTCAAGGAAGAGGACAACGACAACTTCCTCTTCCAACACATCTTCCTCAGCACTCTGCCGCCACACATCAGAGGGACGCTGGTCAACATGCGGTGCAGCACCCAGCAGGACTTCCGCGCGCTGGCCCGAGAAGCGCAGCGACTCATCAACGCCTGCGGGGAACAGGTGGCCACAGCAGCATCCGCAGATCTCAGCGCGGATGCCCAGAGCAACGGAGAACCACAGACAACCGAGCAGAGCCCGCCCACCATGGCGGCAACACGACCAAGACGCAGCAGGCGGAACGACATCTGCTATTACCACCACCGTTTCGCCAAGGGGGCGTACAAATGCGTTCCCCCCTGCAAATTCAAAAGTTCGGGAAAACGCCAAAACCGAGAACCGTTAACGGCTGCGGTTCTCGGCGAAAAAAATAAGCTTCTTTATGTGACTGATGGACACACCGGGAGACAGTTCCTGATCGACACCGGAGCTCAACTGAGTTTTATCATCCCTTCCCACGCAGATCGGACCATGGGTCCCCGGGGTAATGGGGCGATGGCAGCCAACGGCTCGATCATCGACACTTACGGTGAAAGGAGCCTGCCTCTTTGCATTCACGGCCGCAATTATAGATGGACATTTATTGTAGCGGCGGTGAGTTTTAACTTGTTGGGCGCTGATTTTTTGTGTGCACATGGGTTGTTATTTTCTTCTATCCCCTGCTCAGCTCGAGTTTCTCCACCACCTGTGCAGGCCAGCGTCACAACAGCAGGAGGTAAGTTTGACCAACTCCTCACCCAATTTCCAGCACTCACAGTTCCAAAATTTTCAGCAACAGTAGCGAAACACGGGGTTGAACACTTCATTCCCACAACGGGCCCACCCGTGTTCGCCAAAGCTTGGCGCTTAGACGCGACCAAGCTTGCCATAGCACGGGACGAGTTTGCCACCCTTGAAAAATTAGGCATTATTAGACGCTCGAAAAGCCCCTGGGCATCGCCACTCCACATGGTCCCGAAAACCAACGGTTCTTGGAGACGGTGCGGCGATTACCGCACGGTCTCCAAGAAATGATCACGGTCTCCGGATTCCGCTACCCAATTCCTCACATCCAAGATTTTTCACTACATCTGGCGGGTGCGCACACTTTTTCTAAAATAGACCTGGTCCGCGGCTATCACCAAGTCCCCGTTCGAGCGGAAGACGTTCCTAAAACGGCTGTAATAACCCCTTTCGGTCTTTCTGAATTTTTGCGGATGCCATTTGGCCTCAAAGGCGCTGCTCAAACCTTTCAGCGCATGATGGACGCGGTATTACGCGACCTCCCCTTCGTGTTCGTCTACCTTGACGATATGCTGGTAGCCAGCCCGTCAGAGGAAGAACACGAACAACACCTCACTACAGTTTTTCAGAGACTAGAAGAGCACGGGTTAATAATCAACCCAGCCAAATGCAAATTCGGCGTGTCACAAATTGATTTTTTGGGGCACAGAGTTTCACCAAAGGGGGCAGTCCCATTGCCAGACAAAGTCCACGCGGTAAAAAATTTTCCACGACCACAAACGGTCAAATCGCTGCAAGAATTTTTGGGAATGGTGAATTTTTACAACCGTTTCCTCCCCCGCGCAGCTCAACACATGCAGCCCCTGTATGCCGCGCTCAGAAAACAAAAGCCTTCCAATGCGGTCGAATGGACCCCGGAGTGCGAACGCGCCTTCGCGGAAGTAAAAAGTGCTCTAGCGAATGCCACATTGTTGGTTCACCCCGATCCCTCGGCCCGCATAGCGTTAACCACAGACGCTTCAGACCTGGCCATAGGGGCAGTCGTGGTACAACATGTTGGCGGAACCTGGCAACCTTTAGCATTTTTTAGCAAATCTTTAAACCAAACCGAGCGTAAATACAGCACTTTTGACAGGGAGCTGCTAGCGCTTCATTTATCCATCTGCCACTTCCAGTTCTGGTTAAAAGGGCGGCGTTTCACGGCTTTTGTAGACCACAAACCGCTCACTTTTGCGATGGCTAAAATTTCAGAACCATGGTCAGGCAGGCAACAAAGACAGCTAGCTGCAATTTCAGAGTTCACCACAGACATTCGACATGTGGCAGGCAAACTTAACATGGTAGCAGACTGCCTCTTTTGCGCTGTGACATCGCCAGAGCACGAGGAGACAGATTATACTACCTCAGCCGCAGAACTCTTCGCCAACGCGTACGCGTACACGGCCCCAATTCACGTAGGGATAGATTACGCAGCCATGGCAGAGGAACAAAGCAGCGACGCGGACGTGCGCGTGCTCCTGTCTGGACCAACAGGGTTAAGACTGGAGGAAAGGGGTTTATGTGACGGTGTACCACCCCTAACCTGCGACGTTTCAACCGGCCGACCTCGCCCGGTAGTCCCAGCTGCATGGCGCCGCCGCATTTTCGACTCGGTTCACTCCCTCGTGCACCCAGGGGTGCACGCCTCGGTTAAAATGGTCGCCGAAAAGTTTGTTTGGCCGGGCCTGCGCAAAAATGTAAAGGAATGGGCAAAAACTTGCATGTCTTGTCAGCGCGCCAAAATACACAAACACACAAAAACCCCTCTCGAGCCTTTTCGAATCCCAGCTAGAAGGTTTGACCACGTTTATGTCGACCTCGTGGGACCACTACCTTCGTCTCAGGGTTTCACACACCTGTTAACAATGATAGACCGCACCACGCGCTGGCCTGAGGCGGTCCCTCTGGCGTCAACCACAGCGGCGGAAGTCGCTCGCGTTTTTTTGACAAACTGGGTGGCACGTTTCGGCGTCCCATCGGACATCACATCCGATAGGGGGCCTCAATTTGTCTCAGAGCTTTGGTCAGCCATGGCCAGCAGCTTAGGGGTGACAATTCACCGCACCACCGCTTATCACCCTCAGGCTAATGGGTTATGTGAGCGTTTTCACAGATCTTTAAAGGCCGCCCTCAGGGCCTCGCTAACGGATACAAATTGGGTAAATAAACTTCCCTGGGTTTTATTGGGGTTGCGTGCTGCGCCTAAAGAGGATCTTGACGCCTCCCCAGCAGAATTAGTTTTTGCATAACCTCTCAGACTCCCAGGTGAGTTTTTACCAGAGAACCCAGAGCCTGGGCATCTTCCAACCCTGAGGCCTTTAGGCAGCAACGGACCGGACACTCTCCCCGGACCGGCACATCGCTCTTTTCCACGGGTTTTTGTCCCCCAAGCTTTAAAAAATGCCGAGTTTGATTTTGTTAGGCATGAAGCTTTAAAATCAACCCTCCGTCCACCATACGACGGACCATTCAGAGTGCTGGAACCTGGTGATAAGCATTTTGTGCTTGATTTAGGGGACAGAAAAGAAACAGTCAGCATTGACAGACTTAAACCTGCTTTCTTGTTGAGAGACGAACCTGCACGGGTGGCGAGGGCACCTCGGCGGGGTAGACCCCCAAGAAAAAAACCTCAACCCCCCTGCAGGGAACAAATAACCACTCTCCTCCCCAAGCTGCAGATTCCTTACAGGAGGGTCCCACCAGGACGCCAAAGCGGACCTACAGCAGATTCAAGAGAAGATTAAAATCCAGACGGCACAGGGACTGATGCAAATTAACCAAGAGTTGTTAACTATGTTATCAGATTGTGCCGTGACAGTTTTAAGGTTGATTTGTGATATTACTATACTGTTATGGTTACCACTGAATTCTCTACAGGAGCATGACTGCTGGAAAGATTCTTCCTTGTTTTCCCTGTCAAGAGGTTTAACAGTATAGTATGTCATAGAGATTATCTTAAACTGTAAACTTACTTTGATTGTCCTTTTCTTAGTCGTTTGGGGGGGCTGTGGTTTATATTAACCATATATTCCATACCTACATATGTATAGACATATTAAGATGTTTAGTGATTACATATATGGAATGACCTCACGCCTCAGAACAGGACAGCGGTGGAGACCAGATCGATCTCCCTGACCACCCAGGGTCAGATGGAGGGGACGGAGGACAAAGGAGGGGGGATTAAGTTAATGCGGGATGTCAGCTTTGATATGCAATGTCTTTTGTTGTGTGTAGGTATAAGTATGAAGGTCTGACTGTGTTCGACCTCTTATTCTGCTTCTGCACCGAGATGAGACTTGTTAGAGGAGTGAAACTGTTATTAAACTTTGATTTACAAAATCACATCGCTTCATCATTTCAAGCTCTTCTACACACGATACATTTGTGGTGATGGAGTCTATTTTATCTGAAAATGCCAAGAAAAAGTGAGTGAAGTGTGCCAAAGCCAAATCACTAGCATGCTAACCAGCCACCGGCATTTGCCACTTTTCGATCTCGGCCCTTCTGTGGTACCGACTCAACAGGTGACCAGTATGTATTATAAACACTATTTTTTTTTTCTCAGCTGTGCAAAATAACTGGTTAAACAAACAAATCATAATAGTTTGTCCAGTATTGCTGTCATTTAATAAACTGTACTCTGCTACGTGTCGGGCATATGATGCATCACACCCGCAGTTACTATATAAACTGATACCATACTTCCCTCTCATGTAACATTGCTTAATTAAAACCAGACCATTAATGATGGAGTAGCTCATTTTGGCCTGACAAAATCATCTGGGGATGTTCAGATCTCCTGACCAAAGACCTTGACCTTATGCACTTCCTAGATGTAGACCCATCTAGGATGTGCATAAAGTCAAGGTCAATGGCCTAGGAGGAGTAATGTTTTTCAGGAAATCATAAATGCCCAGATCTCCTGATTTTTGACAAGGACCTTGACCTGAGGGTCACTATGAGTGAGTTTCGTGAGAATCACGATAACTGCCCATAGGAGGAGTAGTGATTTTTCTAAAATCATGTAAGTTTCCAGATCTTCTGACCTTTGACCTTGGCAGTGACTTGAGAACATGGATGCAGACCCTCCTGAAGGTCAATGGGAGTGAGTTTGGTCACCACCTGGGCAAATGCCCAGGATGAGTAGTGATTTTTCTGAAGCCACATAAGTGCCCAGATCTCGTGACCTTTGACCTTGACCTTGAGCACAACTCTGATGCAGACCCACCTGAGGATCATTATGAGTGAGTTTGGTGAACATCTAGGCAAATGTCCAGGAGGAGTAGCGATTCCCGCGAAGTGTGGACAGATGGATGGACGGACGCCACATCACTGCATTAGCTCCTTTTGGCTTTGCCAGAACGAGCTAAAAACCAAACACCAAAATAACATACAGTATGTGATCTGTTCTTTACTGAAATGAGTTAAAAGGTAAAGCCCATGTTAGATGAGGTTGTGCTGGATAAAAGAACCTTGTGGGACGCCGTGTGTTTCTAGGGTTCGTTCATATTAGGTTTCACAAATGCAGATCCAAACCAAAGAGTTTTCCTCTGCTTGAAAAAAAGCCAACAAGAGATAAAGCTGCAATTCCTGTTTTCTCAATGACAAAACATCTGACTTTTAGAGATTTTCTGCAGAGATCTGCTCTTTCCTTTGTTGCTTCCAGGAAAGTGGCTATACATTAAATCATTGTGGGTTGTCTGTCAAGCACAATGTGAAGTTGAAGCTTCTCCTAGTTGTGGCTGTTTTCTTCAAGATTACAAAAAATATGACAGATGAGTTCCACTGGCACTTTCTACATGACTGATAGACATCTGGATAACATGTCTAACCAATTAGAACAGCACAGCCACTATATGTGTTTGTTTATTCTCTGTCCCAACAATCAAGAGGGAAACCTTGTCTAAGGTGTCACAGGTCAGAACACAGCAGGAGTTTGATGGGCACCACTTCCTCCAGGGACAGGAAGTAGAGCGGAAAATAACACAGGAAGTGCAGGCTTCCATCTTCCCATTGCAGCTTTGTTTGACCTCAACTTCTCACTGGTGTTGACAAAAGCAAACCCCTGAGCATTAGAGGGAACTCCAAACTTAGAGATAATGACCTGAGGGTCCTTTAATGCCCCGAATCTGGCTTTTATAAACCCACTTAATCATAGGAAAAATCTACAGCTCTGGCTGTCACTTCTCCCCTGTGATCTCTCCTCAACTTCTAGCACAGTCCATATATATCATGCACTAATATTATAGAAATGAGAAACAGGGCACTTGCCGGCAGCCATATATCTCCTGAGTGTCCTGTTTAATGAGGCCAATGCTGAGGCAGAATTATCGCCTTACCCCATCTCGATTTATCGATCTAACAGTGTGAGTCAACCACCAGAGATAAAGATAAAGCACCACGATGGAGAAACAATCCCCACTCTGATCAGAGGGTATCACACAACTAATCACTCACTCCTTCCTCTCCAGGCCACAGCTAACCCACTGTCCTCTTTGTTCTGCAGTAAACTCTGTGTTCCGGGAGGTTACACAAACGGGCAGGTGGATGCCTGTGTTTACAGGAGACAATTATTTCAGCAAAAAAAGATACAGATTAAAGTCACCAAATTAACTTCTCTCTTTTTTTTTTTTTAATTGTTTTGGGCTAAATGGAAACCTGATGAGAATTCAGTCTCTGGAAATGAGTACGAGGGTGCTATTTTGATGCTGATGAAAGATGACACTGTGCTCACCTCTGTGGAAAAACATTATCCAGGCCTCCTGTCTGTGTAGCCTGTTTTTCAGGCAGCAGCTTGTATCCCTTTTGCAAAGACGCTGTGATCATGGAACACAGAGAAGTGTTTTACATGGAGCCTTTCGGACATGTGCATACAGCCTATATAATTACACAACACCAACCTCTACAGTGACAGCCTGATGAAGAACAACAAACTACTTGCTTCTTTTCTCTTTATCTCCTGGCTGTCCATAATCATTTTCCTCGCACACCACTACACTTTCACCCAAATTCCCAGGCCCCCAAAGGCAAGCCCCTTGATGATCCAGGGGCCCATGGGGCATCACAATATCGCTTTGAAGTCAAGTGATTAAAGAGGAAAGACCTGTCGAATTGGGATGATGGGGCTAAAGCTGGGGGGGGGGGGAGGGGGGAGGATCAGTAAGAAGGACAGGAAGGACTGAATACTGAGCACATGGGACCCGTGGGACACAATTAAGAGCAACGTTTTTGCAGCGAGGGTTAAAATAACACAGCAAGGACACCAGCAGCGCAGCCTTCCAACCCAAGGTAAGACTTCATCACTAGACACAACGAGGGGCCTGGTGCTTTAAATCCAGTTTGCTCACCGACCCCTCCATGCGGGGGCCGTGTGAGCTGTCAGACAGTCACATGATAACCTTTTCCATCTCAGTTAAACCCTGAAGTTGGTAAAGCTTGAGGTTTGTACAGCTATAGCTCAAGGAGCTTCAACCCCGAGAGGAATTAGGAAGAAAATCAGGACTACCTGCACAGCCAGGAAGTTTGCAAAGTCATCCCCCAGGATGTTTTTCAAAAATGTTTTGAGTACGCACATGAGAACACACCAGATCTGTTGTCAGACTGACAGAAAAGTGATATGAAAATATGTTGCAACAACCAGAGTTTCACCTAGAGATGGATATGGAGATTTTTTTTTCAATAGCAATCCCATTGTTGAATATATTTAAGGATTAGCATCCTAACAGATGCCCCATTAATTTTCACCACTCACAAAAACATGCTAGCACTGGTTCAAGGAATCGATCCACTTCAGAGGTATTGGATGATTAGTAGCTAAATTCCCTTTTCCCATTCCCAACACCAAAAACACTGATCCTTTTTGATTTTCTCATTGATTAATCCTTAGGTCTGTTGTTGTATCAATTTGCCAATGGGGCAGCAACTGTGGCGCAGGTGTACTGTGGCCGAATACTGAGCAGAGGGTCAGTGGTTCGAGTCCCACTCTGTCTGCATGTCGATGTGTCCTTGAGCAAGACACTGAACCCCCAGTTGCTCCTGGTGGGTCAGGCCAGCGCCGGTGCATGGCAGCTCCACCACCATCTGTGAGAATGGGTGGATAGCAGGATCTGTAAAGTGCTTTGGTCATCTAGAGACGAGAAACAGTGCTATATAAGTGAACGCCATACTTCCCATTTACTTATATTACATTACTCACTGATGAAATCTAAAACATTCAAAGAAAAAATTACTCCAAAGATATCATTTCTTAAATGAGAGATTGAATGGTCTAAAGATTTTCCATTGCCACTTCACTCTCAGTTGGCCAATTACATGATATACGTATGTCTAAAAATCCATCAATATTTTTAATCCTGCTCTAAACAACATAGATAGGTTTTATGTAGTTTACAAACTGACTGAAATTTGGATGCATCCACTTAAAGCTCAATAAGTGATGAGTGATTCTGTTTTTCATAAACCTATTCATTCATCTTCTTCCGCTTAATCCTGTTCGGGTCACGGGGGGGCTGGAGCCTATCCCAGCATCTTTTGGGCGAGAGGCAGGGTACACCCTGGACAGATCGCCAGTCCATCGCAGGGCCAACACAGAGAGACAGACAACCATTCACTCTCACAGTCATACCTAAGGACAATTTTAGAATCCCCAGTTTTGATGCCAATTAACCTAACTTGCATGTTTTTGGCATGTGGGAGGAAACCGGAGAAATCCCGGAGTAAACCCACGCAAACCTAGTATATTACAGCGGAGAAAATAAGTATTGAACACGTCAACATTTTTTTCATTAAACATATTGCTGATGGAGCCATTGACCTGAGATTTTCACCAGATATCAGTAACAACCCAAGTAATCCATACATACAAAGAAATCAAGGCAACTGTGTTCACAAAACAAGTTATATTTAATGAAGTGGAATGGCACAGAGAATAAGTATTGAACACATGAAGAAAAAGAGATGCAAAAGAGGCATAGAAAGCAAGAAACCAGCTGAAATCCATCAGAATTTAGGAAGCCATCCCACCCCCATCAGTGCAAATTTATTTCAGCTGGTTAAGTCCTGACTGACAGCCTTTAAAAAAGGTCTCTGAATATCAGATTGTCACGCCACAAAGAACTCATGATGGGTAGAAGCAAAGAGCAATCTCTAGACCAGTGGTTCCCAACCCTTTTCCCAGGAGCCCCCCCCCCCACACACACACACACACACCTGTACCTGTGTCACAGAAGTGCCGGACCCCCGCTAGCCCACACGATCATGCCAGAGGAATTAAGTCATTTTAGAACATTTATTTAGGAAAAAAATAACATCAATTTTGTTCTTAACCTATTCCATTTGTTTTGAAATGTAGATTTGTTCTCCTTTATACTTAAACTAAATTGAATTATATGGACATGTGTATCACACACAGACAAAAAATAAATGCGGCAAATGACTACAATGGTATTAAAATATTTGTCCTTTTGTTTTAAGACAGCATTACTTTTAAACATGGCCTTTTTGACATCAGAAGGCAGTCCTGAGTCTTCATTGTTCATGATCAGTAACATAAAGTTTTCATCTTTGCCAGAGGTATGAAACAGAAATGTTAACAAGAACATGTCCCTTGTGAAAGCAAAAATTTCTAACAACCAAAATAGTGGGTATACACACACATGACCGCATAAATCAGTAAAGGCCTAAAAGTCACTCAGTATGGGCCTAATGGCAGTAGGCCTAAAACACCCCTGTCATACACAAAGAACAAATATCCTTGACTGCTCTTTTTCATAACACTACCCAGCAATTAACATTGCAAAAAATAATTCAGTGATTCTTTGCTTTTTACTCTCTACAGTCTGTTGATTCAAAAAAGAATATTAATGTGTACCTTGAGCTTGCATGTCTCTGACCAGTGATGCAATGTTTAGAGTGATAGTGGTGATTGGCATGCGGGCTTGATCAGCTGCTCACCAATATTGTGCGGCTTTATTGCCTTTGCAATGAGCAGCGCACAGTCGAATGATGCTTCAGTGGCTCTGAGTAAATCACTACCTGCCCATTCAAAGGATTTTCTGATGTCCCCGTGCCTCCTTGAAAGCACCAGGTGCCATTTCCTCTCAAAAAAATCCCGACTTGCACCAATGGTCTCTCGGCGTTGAGTCTCCTGATGCCGTCTCAGTTTGCTGGGCTTCATGCTGTCATTAGCTAGCTTTTCACCACAAATAACACATTCTGGCTGAAAAGAGTCTTGTGCTTCTATAAATCCATAGTTCAGGTAACTGTCAATATACTGTCTTTTTTTCTTTTGTAGCTCCACGGGGTCCTCCGCACATTTACGCTTCTCAGCCATTGTGGAGGATGGAATCAGACGAGACAGCGAGCTGCACAACACAGAACTTTATTTCTCCTCCAACACAGAAATGAGCAGAATAACCCTGAGTACCTGAGCAAACTCCTTTATACACTTTTATTCCCACCTCCGGCACACAGGGTAAACACATTAACATACAGACTGAAAGACATGTACACATATTAACATAACGTTGATACACACGTCACAGAGCAGGTCTTGCTACAATACATTCGCACCCCTGCGTCCTCAGGTGCGAACCTGGCACTGCGGAGGTGAAAGGCACATCTTTGTTTGGCTCCTCTCACCTTTTCTCCATTAACATCTCTAACTATCTTCTTCCCCACCAACCCCCTGTACTGGGTGGAGTGCCATGTGTATTGTGTCCACCACACCATCCTCTTTCTTTATTTGATGTCATTCATGCATTTTTTTTACCCACACATTTCATGATCTCAGAACAGATGGAGCTCTGCGCCCCCCTGTGGGCTCAGGTGCAACCCCAGGGGGGCGCGGACCCCAGATTGGGAGACACTACTCTAGACCAGGGGTCACCAAATAGCGGACTCTGGTCCGGATCCGGACCTCAAGAGTCCTCTGTCTAGACCCTGAAGCCTTTTAATACAATTTGGGGAAAAGGGAGACTCTTCTGTTTTGATGGGAAAAAAGCGAAACTGAAATGCTGTATTGACGACCACCCAGATAGATGGCATGAGCCCTTGGGTGCTCTCCTTCTCCGCTGTCCCACAAACGCCACTGATTCTGCGGCTCTAACCATTCCAAAGCATATGCAGCAGGTCATGAAATCACAGTTCGCTGCATGCGCCCCCCCCCCCACACACACACACACAAGGCCGACAGCCAGGACATCCACCCTGGTCAGGCATGCTATTTTCAGGTCTGTATCCATGAAATGAAGCACTGTTGTGAAATTAACCCTCTGAGTGTATATGGTGCAGAACTGCGACATACCCCCTAGTGGTCAAGAGTGGTAAATATTTTTTGTCAATAAAATAGTTCAGATTTCCAAGGCTATAACTTGAAAGTGGTAAGAGATAATGGATTACTGTCAATTAGAAAGATGTAAAATATGATCCGAAGTTTTAGATAGGAATAAATTTATACATCTAATTTAATGTCACGGCACCTCTTTAAATTCCATAACTCAGTCAAAACTGGACTTTGGATGTATTTACACAAAAAATGGTTCAGTCTTTTGACACCATTTTTTGTACAGCGGTACCTCATCATCTTATCTTCAAAGCATATGAACAAGAAATCAGTACATTTAAAAAAAAAAACAAAACAGAAATTTCTCACTTACTTTTGACAAAGTCAGCGTGAGAAGGCAGGCACAGTGCCACGCTCTGCCACTAGGGGCACGCAAATTCTCACACTCAAAGGGTTAAGTGTATTTACCGGGGTTGCAGGGCACTTCTTCCTCTATTCTGCCAAGAGTGGTCTGTGCTGGGATGCAGAGGTGAGGTCGCTGGTGTAGAGGTCCAATATCACGTAAAAACTCTGTAAAAGCTCTGTGTGTTACTGAACATGAAAAGTTCCACCTCCCCTTTGCCTGTAATCATAGAGTTACAGCTCCATCCATGCTGTAGCAGAGTTTATTGTTGAGATTTTAAAAAAAATGTCGGAGCAATTCTGTAGTATGGAATTATATTTTGTTTCTGTTTTTCTTTGCTTTATTTTGTTTTTTGTCTTACAGTTTGAAACAGTTTTTCTGCACTGAAAATATTGTGTAGAGGTGGGCTTTTTGTGAAATTTTGTTTTTTAGATATTAATACTTTTTTAAAAAAAATTGCAATACAACTTTAGTTTGTGTTCTCCTGAAAAACATTTTTAAGATTTTAGTTGTGGATTTTAGAATTTTAGACCTATTTACTTGAAGTCAACAAACACATTTAGTGTTCTCCTGTATTATAAAATTTTATATTACGCTTTGTTTGAAATTGAACAAAGAATTCATTTCATTTTTGTGCTTAAAATTAATATAGAGCTAAAAGCAGCTAAAACATGACCTTAATAAAATAATGTGCGAAAGCAAGTTAAACAACATTGGCCTGTCTATAGACAGCTGTGGTTTTCTGAAGCAATGTCAATTAAATGATGGCAGTTTTTAAAAGCACATTTTGAGATAAATTTGTCCATGTGTCAGATTTCTCTTCCACTTGTTTAATTAAAAGATGTTGGAAGTAAATTCATAGGTCACTGCAAACACTTGGCTTTAAAAGGATCAAGTTGTCACACAGTGGGAGGGAAAAATCCTGAATAGAAAAAAAAAATGCATCAAGATCCACTAAGAATGGTTTTAGAATCAAATCAGAGTTCTGAATCATAATCGAATCATGAGGTTCCTAAAGATTCCCACACCTAGTTTGGACCTCGGACAGGGAGGAGGACTGACTTATCGGACCTCTTGCAGTTTTAGTTGGTGACCCCTGCTCTAGATCTTTGCAACCTGATTATTGCAAAACATAATGATGGCACTGGTTACAGGTGCATTTCTAAACTGCTGAATGTTCCAGTGAGCACTGTTGGAGCCATCATTCGGAAGTGGAAGGAACATCATTTTACCATAAACCGGCCACGACCAGGAGCTCCTCACAAGATTTCTGACAGAGGGGTCAAAAGAATTATCAGAAGAGTTATCCAACAGTCAAAGACCACTCGTGGAGAGCTCCAGAAAGACCTGGAGTTAGCAGGTACTGCTGTTTAAAAAAAAAACAATAAGTAATGCACTCAACTGACATGGGCTCTATGCCCGCTCACCTCACAAGACTCCATTGCTGAAGAAAAAGCATGTTGAAGCTCGTTTAAAGTTTGCTGCACAGCATTTGGGCAAGCCAGTAAAATAGTGAGAGGATATAGTCTCGCCAGATGAGACCATAATTGAACTTTTTGGATACCACAACACACAGCATGTTTGGAGGAGAAATGGCACTGCACATCCCATCATGGTGTGGGGGTGTTTCTCAGCACACGGTACAGGCAGACTTCATATAATTGAAGGAAAGATGAATGGACAAATGTACAGAGACATTCTTGATAAGAACCTGTTTTCATCTGCCAAGATGCTGAAGATGAAACAAGGGTGGACATTTCAGCAAGACAATGATCCCAAACACACAGCCAAGGAAACTCTCAGCTGGCTTCAGAGAAGGAAAATAAAGCTGCTAGAATGGCCCAGTCAGTCACCTGACCTGAATTCAATTGAAAATCTATGGAACAAACTGAATATCAGAGCTCATAGAAGACACCCATGGAACCTTCAAGATTTGACAGTTTGTGTGCAAGAATTAGGGATGAGCCGATACCACTTTTTCAAGACCGATACCAATACTGTGACTTTGAGTATTGGCCGATACCGATCCAAACCCAATACCACATCTCTTATTTAAAACAACAAAAGTACAGAACATACTTTGTTAATGACTAGTTGCAGTTTGTACAAATATAAAAACAGAAATCTAAAACTCAAATAATATACTACAAATTTGACTCAGTTCAACAACACTGCTGTTTTTTTATTTTAAACTTTGCAACAATGGTAGTATTTCACTGGTCAGCACTATGTAAACATGCATTCTGAAGTTTTAACTGTAAGTTTACACAAAACTTTGAACCTGAGTATTTAAGTAAACATTCAGATGAAATTCAAAGTGCTACTTTATGCATGAGGTAAAAAAATGCTGTAGATCTGAAAACAAAGGAACTAACCCTTTAAGTTGCATTTTTGCCATCCATTATTGTTAATATCATAAGTATTCTCCTGGTCCTCGGTTTATTTAGTAGTGTTTCTGATATTATTCTCTGTTCATTCTTAGATTTTAGGTTTGCTCTTATTATGAAGTCATTCCTGTTCCATTTCATGTTCATGTAGCCTTGTGCCCTCTGGGATTAATAAAGTATACAAAATACAAAAAAAATTTGCTATTTATGTTTCTGTCACCTACTTCTCATCAACTGTAAGACTCTCCCCCAAAAGGTACGCTCCAGTCTGTTTTTACTTTCAGTTTCATTCTTTTTAGATTTCACTTTTAGTGTCCAGCCTCCCGAGCTGGAAAAGCAGCAGCTGCTGATGCGCAACACACTTCCTTCTGCTCGGTTCTTGACAGAATTCAGCATACTCCTTTGACATGATACCTTTGCAAGTGTTTTATCAAGTTGGTGGTGTAAAACTGTAAATGCTGGTACCACACAGCAACATACTGAGGTGACTCCCACAGATAAGCTGCAATGATGTGACACTTGCTGTCTTTATGTACAGAAGCCACGTGCAGTGCGGCTGAGAACATAATCGCACCTTCATTTTATTATTATTAATGTATCGGATCGGTAAATTACTTTTATTCCTTACCGATACCGATCCAGCCATTTTGCCTGGATCGAACCCAATATGGCAGATCAGATCGGCTCATCCCTTGGAAGAATGGGCTAAAATCACTCCTAAGCAATGCCTGCACCTAGTTTCTCCATACAGGAGGCGTCTGGAACCTGTTATTACCAACAAAGGCTTTTCTACTAAGTATTAAATGAATTTCACCAAGTGTGTTCAATACTTATTCCCTGTGTGAGTACACTTTATTAAATATAACTTGTTTTGTGAACGCAGTTGCCTTCATTTCTTTATATGTATGGATTACTTGGGTTGTTACTGATAGCTGGTGAAAATCTCAGGTCAAAGGCTCCATCAGAAATGTTTAATGAGAAAAATGTTGATGTGTTCAATACTTATTTTCTCCGTTTTACATACTAAAATTATATGTAGTGTGGAGTGTAGCATGTTCCTTGTAATACGGAGTGTGGAAATCTATACATCAAACCAGACCCTTAAAACACATCTGCAAAACACATCTGGTACCCATTTCTGGCCCTCATTTAAATCTAGCTACACCATTCAGCTGTAGTTACTCCAGTGTATTGGTGAAAATCCACTATTTCAGCATTACATGCTAAAGCAGCGATTATTACTGCAAAGTTATGAGGGGAAAAAAAGCTCAACCATTACCTCTATCTTTATGTGTAATTAAGGTCTGTTCTAAGTGTGCCCTCAGTGCGACCCTTCTCCATCTTCTGTCAGTTTAAGACTCATTAAACTCATCATTGTGCTGACAAACACTGTGGTAAACATCTTTATGCATCAGATACACAAGAAGTGGAAGCAAGGTTATTTGCACAAAAGGAAACAGATGAAATTTATTTTCAGAATTAAAACCAGCAGAAGGAGCAACGTGAACCCGTCAACAACCAACACTCCTTTTCCAATGTATCCATATACCCAGCAAGCTGCATCAGTGCACAGATGTTTTGCTTTGGTTAATCTGGATTTACTATACTAGTGCATGCCTGTAGACGCAAGTATTCCTGTCTGAAACAGGTATCCCAATCAGGCTTTCCAGGCCCAAATGTAGGCTGTGTTTGAAAGTGGAATACAAAGAGGTGTAGCCTATATGTAGGCAATGACATGTTAGACTTTGATAAATATTAAAAGGAGTAAATGGTACTAAGATTTATTTGATTGTGCGACTATTAATTACAGAATACCTAACTATTGAAAATGAATGGGACATCCAATATTAGCGACCATTTCAGATCCCTTGTTTATTTGTTTGTCAGATCACTGATTTGTCTGATCTTTTATTACTTATATTCAAGATAATAGTGTCTCTTGCACTTTGGGGAATGGGAGTTGTTAAGTCATCATTATAATTATTTTAGTTCATATCACTGTTCAGTGATTCAATTCAATTCAATTCAATTCAACTTTATTTATATAGCGCCATTTCACAACAACAGTCATCTGATAGCACTATCAACTGTAGGGGGGAACCCCCACAGTTGCAGAAAGACCCCAGCAATCAGGCGATCCCCTGTGAGCAAGCACTTGGCGACGGTGGAGAGGAAAAACTCCCTTTTAACAGGAAGAAACCTCCAGCAGAACCAGGCTCAGGGAGGGGCAGTCATCTGCTGCGACTGGCTGGGGGGTGAGGGGATAGAGAAGAAGAAAAGAACAGACATGTAGAGAGCAAACAGCACGATGGGGACTCAATCTATGGGAGAGAACAAACAGATGTTAATGACCAGCAAAAAAAAATATTTCATAGAGAGTGAGGAAAGGAGTGAGGCCCAGTGCATTACTGGAGGTCCCCCGGCTGACTAAACCTATTAGCAGCATAACTAAGGGAGGGTTCAGAAACACATGATCCCTCCCTAATTGTAGGGAGGGAGTTCGGTGTAATATTGCATTTCTTCTGTGTATCGTCAATAAACTCATGCAGTACTATAACAAGACACGTTTACAAATATTTGAGACCCATTGTTGTGCATCATTTTATATTTTAACAATATTTTGTTATTAAAAGGTTTTTTTAAAACTTTAATGCAAAGATTGAGGCGGTGCTTATATTGTACGCTGGGGTGATACTGAGGCCAAATAATGATCTGAACCTTGAGGGTGTGACTAACAAAGACTGAGTGCCATGGCTCTATTGTAAGCATTTGTTTTTTATTGATGCGAGAAGATTTATTATTATTCCGCCTAAACTATCGGATTTTTGACCCTCTAGTCTAAACGTTAACCCAAACGCATTTTTTTTCACATATACAGTACATGACCCAGTGAAAAATTTTGTAAACTGGAAAAAATATGTGTCCCATGCTGAAAATTTATCCTGCGTATGGTTGATACGTCCCACATTCGTGGAGCAAAGGTTGTAGCCCCCCCCCCCCCATTTTTTTTTTTTAGGTGGATCCAATCAGCTGATCACTGGAACAACAGAGCTCAGCTGTTTTCCATGAAAAATCAGCCTCAGGGAAAAGCACACTGCATGCATTACCATGCATTATCTTTTTTTCACTTTATTGAAAATAACTTTTTTTTATCGCCATCAGTTAGCGTGCCTTTGAGCCAGGTTGTGTCTGGCTGCATAAGCTGTGTTTGAAAGTGGAATACAGAGGTGTAGCCTATATGTAGGCAATCACACATGTTAGACTTGGACAAATATGAAAGGGACTGAACTGAGATTTATTTGACTGTGTGAATATTAATTACAGAATAATTGAAAATGAAAGGGACATCCAATATTAGCCACTGTTTAAGAACCGCTTGTTTATTTTTTTTTGTCAGATCAATTATTTGTGTGATCTTTTATGAGTTATTGAGCGTTTTTGTGTCCAGTTTGGTGACGGTCGTCATTTAGTCAAACCGTGCATGTGGCCGCATATTATATGCAGTTGATCTGGGCATTCCGCTCCACAATTATTTACTTTTAATAATTGTGCGAGCACACCGAGAGGAGCGGCATCGGTGAGGGCAAGTCGTGGTCCTGCAAAGGGGTTCCCGTCTACTGCTGACTGGGGCAGGCTGGGCGTGCCTCCCTGCGAACAATCGTGGTGCGCCTGGTCAGACACCGGTGGGAGAAGCAACAGCTGAACCGGTGGATCACAGTCCTTTACAGGGAGCCAAGCTCAGTCTGCCCAGTTAACGGGAGTCTCGGCTGTTGCTTTACCCGTGGTGCCAGCGGTTCAGCTGCTGCTCCACCCCCCCTTCCCCCAGCACACCCGCACACCTAGTGTTCTCCATGCCAAATTATCCATTAGACCTATGCAATCACAGCAACCTTATGGTATAATTTTTTAAGCATAAAGTATTATCTTTTTCTAGTCAGATTTGTCACGTTTCTCTTCCTTGTTTTGCACACAGAGCATTGTGGTTACTGATGCCGTAATGCGTGTATTGTCAAGTCAGTAGAAGTCAATCCAAAACCAAACCCCGCCCACACTTCTAGAAGCCTGGGCATGAGACAGAGCAGTGGCTAAACTTTTATTGATAACCTCGTAACCTCAGGAAACCACATGTAAAACCTGAGGCCAGTCTGACAAATGGTTCAAGAGATACGCGTGGAACAGACACACACACAAACACAGACAGAGATTTCGTGAATTTATAGATAAATGGCTTCTTTGTAATAGCATACACATTACAGTACAGAGTGAGAGAAAACAAAAGCACTGGCACAACTAACACATGAATCTCAACATTTGGATCACCGTCTGGTGGTTACATGAGTTTGGCACCAAATTCTGACACTCAGGTCTGCTTCCAATAGCTAAAAATTGTCACTGAGCACATAGCAGAGCACATCCAGTTAAGTTTATCATATATTCAAACATTTTTAAATCAGATGATGAACTGATTAGGGCTGGGCAATTAACCAAAATAAAACAGAAACTGATGTTCAGGGTTTAAAACTGGCGTAATTTTGCTTATGTCAGTTTTTTCGGTTTTCCCCTCTCCCTGTTGTGTACGTGTTTATATGAGAGCTTTCATGTCCTTCCTTCCCTTTTAACATGTGCGGTCATGTCACTCCACACCCTGGAAGCCGTGTAGTCACCACTGTTTGAAAGCAGCAGAACACTGCGAAAAAATTAAAATGGCTTGTATCAAAAAGAAATGCAATGTCTGTCCACACAGCATGTGATGACCCTGTCACACCTAGACAATTTAGGCAGCATTTGCCAAACGTATGAAAAATTTGGAGAATACGCTGGCATACGTCAAATCAGTTATGGTTAAGTTTTGTATAAGTTAAGAGCACGCTGAAGAACGCTAAAGCACGCTGGTATACAGAGATGTAGGACGAGCTCCTCTGAAAATTTTCATGCTGAAAATTTTGCAATGTATCCAGCATATGGCTAAAATGTCGTACATAAGCGAGGCATTAGTTGTAGGGAAGTTATGCATTCGTTCACACGCGTTACTTGTAAGCGACTCACAAGTTACTCATAAGTCAAAATACATTGAGATAAATGTCTAGGGTACCCAAAAATTATTTCTAACATATGAGTAATGCTCTTTGAACCTATGTGTAACTTACTGAATGGGTTTCTAACTTACAGTTACCCTATAATGATGTATTTGCAGCTTTGGTTCACAGGAAAAACCTGTACAGAGCTCAGCTGCTGCCTGCAGTGCATACACACACACACACACACACACACACACACACACAGAGCTAAACACACATACTTTTTCATATAACAGGATCTGTCGGGGATGTGTCTGAGCACTTTCAAGCTACAGGATAAAGCTCGAAATCACTGTTTAGCCCTCCTTACTTTGTTTTTTTTACCTTTGACTGAAGTCTGTGCCATCAGCTGTCCAGTGCTGTTCTGATAGATATGCCAAAATGTCAGAACACCGGAGGAGGATCCAATCAGCTGATCATCTGAAACACAGAGCTCAGCTGTCTTCCATGATAAATCACACTTTTCTGTCCCTTGGCTGCTCTCCCGGCAAAAGTATATTCCATGCATAATCGTGTTTTTTTTTTCCACTTTATTGAAATTAGATGTTTTTTAACAGCCATCAGTTTTCGTGCCTTTGAGCCAGGTTGTGACAACTGTCATCTGACATTTGTGATGAGTCACATCAGCTGTTTTAGGCGTGACCGACCTGACAAATTTGACAGCTCTGCCAGGTCAGTCATGACCCCTGCCGTGGTCTTTAGAGGGGAGAATCATCTCGGTTGAACAAAGATGATCTCTCGCACACCTAGGATTCATGGATCGGGAGGCGATGGCAGTTTGGCATGACCGCGCTATGCAGAAGTTAGGAAAAGATATGCATAAGTTATGTATAAGTTAGACTATTGCTGCACATAAGTTGTGAATGTTGGCAACATGCTAAGCATTTGTTGGTTTAAGTTATTTATAAGTTATGGAAATATTCTATCTAAGTTACTAATAAATTATGTATATGTCCAACTCATTATGGATATGTGATGCATACGGCCAAAAGTAAAAATTTCGGCTTATGCCAGCATTTTAGACAAATTTTTATACGTTTGGCAAACGCCACCTAAATCGTCAAGGTGTGACGGGGCCTTAAGTTTCTGCATCATATTCTCAACAAGAGCACTCTGAGGTGAGTGCAATATCCACCGCCTCCATTTTCTTTGAAGATCCCAATACTTACTGACGGAGAGCAGTTTTCAACTTTTCAATATAATTACTGTGGCAGAACCAGATTCTGATAAGCCCATCATCCTTGAATATACAACCCATAGTTGTAGGTCAAGATCCCAAGGTGAACCTGTGTAGCAAGTATGGTGACCCTAGAGAGCTTCATATATTCTATAGTAAGAGATCATAGGTGTGCCAACCATGACCTTTGACCTTTTCACCCCAAACTTGTAGTCAGAGGTTATGGTCTCAGAGTGAACCTGTGTACCAGGTTTGGTGACCCTAGCTTTCTTTGTTGAGATATACTTTATAAAGCATTTTGATGTTGACCTTTGACCTTGTGATCCCAAAACCACAGTCACACTTCAGGGTCACAGGGTGAACCTGTGTACCACGTTTGGTGGCCCTAGCTTTACTTGTAGCGTAATAAGGCATAAGGAATGTTGACCTTGACCTTTTGACCCCAAACCCATAGTCAGAGGTCAGGATCCCAAGGTTAACCAGTGTACCAAGTTTGATGACCCTAACTTTACTCGTTGTACAGTAATAAGGCATAAGAAATGCTAACATTGACCTTTGACCTCTTGACCCCAAACCTATAGTTAGAGGTCAGGCTCCCAAGGTGAACCTATGTAGCAAGCTTGGTGACCCTAGCTTTCTTTGCTGTTGAGATATAGTTTATAAGCCATTTTGATGTTAACCTTTGACCTTGTGAGCCCCAAAACATAGTCACACTTCAGGGTCACAGGGTAAACCTGTGCACCAAATTTGGTGACCCTAACTTTACTCATTGTACAGTAATAAAGCATAGGGAAAGTTAATCTTGATCTTTTGACCCCAAACCCATAGTCAGAGGTCAGGATCCCAAGGTGAACCTGTGTACCAAGTTTGGTGACCCTAGCTTTCTTTGTTGTTGAGATATAGTTTATAAGCCATTTTGATTTTGACCTTTGGTTTTTGGGATTGCAAGGTCATAGTCACACTTCAGGATCACAGGCAAGGCTGCCTTAATGCATGGGCTAGGCTGGGCTGAAGCCCAGGGGCCCACAAAGTTCAGGAGCCTATCATGAGCCAATAAAAAAGATCACATTGTTGTTAATTGGTTGAATTCTATGTCCATCACTTGATATTTGTGCGTAGCTGCTGATTGGTCCAATTTACAAGTGTTCCATGTGGGTACGATGTAACCATAGCCTATCAGAGGAATTGTTTTGACATGTGACTATGCAAGCACCAGTAAGAGGTGAGAAGTAATTAACTAGGTCAAAATGCCTGGAAAAAAGTTTGAGAGTTGCGCTCATGAAATGATTGAGAGGAAAACAGCTCAGGAAAAATTAATTGCTTGAAAAGTCCAGAAGCATAAAGGATTTTTCTAAGCTGGAGCATCGAGTGGAGGCAGAGTTGCCAATTACAGAGGAGACAGGTGGGCCGTTAACCTGTTGAACTCTGTTCAACTTCCCTAAAAACGCCTAAAAATAACATGCCCAAAGTAAATCAAAAGCTGTTCTTCAACCCTCTGCAGCATCTTCAAGGGGTTAGTCTCATTTAAAAGAAAACACCCTGATTTTTTTGGCAAAACAGTCATAATCTCTCTAAGTGCTCCTACCACTGAGTAACAAGAAAGTTCACCTGGGTGTTTTTTTTAGATACAAATGCTTGCAAATAACATACAGCTGTCAGATACTGGCTGGAAAACACAACAGAAATGTAGAACCAAGTGTTTTCAAGCTCAGGTCAAAATTTTGTAAAAATTCCACAAAAAATGAATATATTACACAGCTTTTTTCTCAGGTTGTAACAAGGCTGTGTCTGTACTGGAAGACCGGAAATACAGCTTTTTTTTTTCAGTGCGCACTGAGACGCACTAAGATGCAGAGACATGACCGCCCGCGGAATTCACAGAGTTCAAGGGGTTAAAGCCCTCACCTGGAGGAGAAGACCAGGTGCAACCAGATCCTTCCGAAAGAGAGCAGACCAGTGGAGAAGACAAGCATGCTATTAAACAGACTGTGTAACCTCACACTGATGTCCATTGAGTTATTTGTGAGCTGGACTTAAAGGACATAATGAAGGATTTTTCACTAAAGAAGGCCAGAAAGCCCTTCTAAAAAGGCAAGACATGCTCTTTATAGTCCATGGTTGTGTGTGTGTGTGTGTGTGTGTGTGTGTGTGTGTGTGTGTGTGAGTGAGTGAGTGAGTGAGTGAGTGAGTGAGAGAGAGAGAGAGAGAGAGAGAGACTACCTTGTGTTTATGCTGAAGACAGTTTTTGTAACTGTAAAAATGTAAATCTTTGTAAGATAAAATATATTAAATCAAGGCTATATGCTTGTTTTTGACAAGAAGTTGTTTTTGTTGTGCAGTTTTTGGTAAGATTTTACTTGTTTTATGATAGTTTTTACTTGTGTTAAGCAATTTAATCTTACTTTATTGGTAGATGGGTTTTTTTTTTCTAATTTTAACTAACATTATCTATTGCCATAATTTTTTTTTTGCTTATTTTAAGTACAATTATCTGCAAACAGAGCAAGAAAATCTGATTTTTCAAATTACTTAAACAAGTCATGCAAATTTTTACACATAAACTGCACAGCAAGAATAAATATCTTGTCAGACAAAAACAAGCATAAGCAGCGTTAATTTATTTCATTTTACTTCTGTTTGACTTTTTGCAGAGTAGTTGTGTTTTCTAGCTCACAGTTCCATTATTTCTCCAAGAGAAACAAAAATGGGACTGTAGTGGCTCAGGAGGTAGAGCAGGTCGCACAATAACCGGAGGGCTGGCAGTTCAAGTCCCACTCCTCCCACTTTGTTGTTGTGTCCTTGGGCAAGACACTTTACCCACCTTGCCTCCAGTGTGTTCATGGTTCATGACACTGGTGTATGAATGTGAATAGATGTTCGGTGGTGGTTGGAGAGGCCGTTGGTGTGGATTGGCAGCCATGTTTCTGTCAGTCTGCCTCAGAGCAGCTGTGGCTACAAAAGTAGCTTACCACTATCATTATCTGTGGAATGAATCAATAATGGACTCATTGTAAAGTGTCTTTAGGTGTCATGAAAAGTGCTATATAAATGCAATCCATTATTAAAAAAAACATAGCTATTACACATTTTTAAACTGAGATTCTGTTGGGGGGGAGGACCTACAAATTCTCTCAGTTCCAGGGACTAACAGCTACGGTGGGACAAAAAAGTATTTAGTCAGCCACCAATTGTGCAAGTTCTCCCAATTAAAAGATGAGAGAGGTCTCCGATTTTCATTATAGGTATAACTCAACTATGAGAGACAAAATGAGAAAAAAAAATCCAGAAAATCACACTGAAGGATTTTTAATGAATTAATTGGTAAATTCCTCGGTAAAATAAGTATTTGGTCAATAACAAAAGTTCATCTCAGTACTTTGTTATATACCCTTTGTTGGCAATGACAGAGGTCAAACATTTTCTGTAAGTCTTCACAAGGTTTTCACACACTGTTGCTGGTATTTTGGCCCATTCCTCCATGCAGATATCCTTTAGAGCAGTGATGTTTTGGGGCTGTCGCTGGGCAACACGGACTTTCAACTCCCTCCAAAGATTTTCTATGGGGTTGAGATCTGGAGACTGGCTAGGCCACTCCAGCACCTTGAAATGCTTCTTACGAAGCCACTTCTTTGTTGCCCGGGTGGTGTGTTTGGGGTCATTGTCATGCTGAAAGACCCAACCACGTTTCATCTTCAATGCCCTTGCTGATGGAAGGAGGTTTTCACTCAAAATCTCACAATACATGGCCCCATTCATTCTTTCCTTTACACGGATCAGTCGTCCTGGTCCCTTTGCAGAAAAACAGCCCCAAAGCATGATGTTTCCATCCCCATGCTTCACAGTAGGTATGGTGTTCTTTGGATGCAACTCAGCATTCTTTCTCCTCCAAACACGACAAGTTGAGTTTTTACCAAAAAGTTCTATTTTGGTTTCATCTGACCATATGACATTCTCCCAATCCTCTTCTGGATCATCCAAATGCTCTCTAGCAAACTTCAGACGGGCCTGGACATGTACTGGCTTAAGCAGGGGGACACGTCTGGCACTGCAGGATTTGAGTCCCTGGCGGCGTAGTGTGTTACTGATGGTAGCCTTTGTTACTTTGGTCCCAGCTCTCTGCAGGTCATTCACTAGGTCCCCGCGTGTGGTTCTGGGATTTTTGCTCACCGTTCTCGTGATCATTTTGACCCCATGGGGTGAGATCTTGCATGAAGCCCCAGATCGAGGGAGATTATCAGTGGTCTTGTATGTCTTCTATTTTCTAATAATTGCTCCCGCAGTTGATTTCTTCACACCAAGGTGCTTACCTATTGCAGATTCAGTCTTCCCAGCCTGGTGCAGGTCTACAATTTTGTTTCTGATGTCCTTTGACAGCTCTTTGGTCTTGGTCATAGTGGAGTTTGGAGTCTGACTGTTTGAGGTTGTGAACAGGTGTCTTTTATACTGATAACGAGTTCAAACAGGTGCCATTAATACAGGTAATGAGTGGAGGACAGAGGAGCCTCTTAAAGAAAAAGTTACAGGTCTGTGAGAGCCAGAAATCTTGCTTGTTCGTAGGAGACCAAATACTTATTTTACCAAGGAATTTACCAATTAATTCTTTAAAAATCAGACAATGTGATTTTCTGGATTTTTTTTTTCTCATTTTGTTTCTCATAGTTGAGGTATACCTATGATGAAAATTGGAGACCTTTCTCATCTTTTAAGTGGGAGAACTTGCACAATTGGTGGCTGACTAAATACTTTTTTGCCCCACTGTAGTTAAGGTAACCCTGGTTACAGGGTGAACCTGTGTACCAAGTTTGGTGAGCCTAACTTTACTTGTTGTACAGTAATAAGGCATAAGAAATGTTAACTTTGACCTTTTGACCCCATATCCATAGTCAAAGTTCGGGATCCCAAGGTGAACCTGTGTACCAGGTTTGATGGCCCTAGCTTTACTCGTTTTATAGTAATAGTAAATGTAACATTTACCATAGTGAAACTGTAATGTTAACTTTGAACCTTTGACCGCAAACCCATAGTTAGGTGAGGGTGTAAGTCATCCAAGATGTGTATTTAGATACATCTACTGTATCGATTTGAAAAGCCTACGTCATTTCTTTCAGTAGTTAATGTGTTTAGAAGTTTTAGGGAAAAATCTGACCTGACCTTTGACCTCAAGGTCATTTGAGGAAAGTGAAACTGCAATATGCGCATCATCAGAGTATATCAACAAATGGTGCCAAGTTTCAAAACAATCGGACCAAAACTGTAGGAGTTGATTTCACAAAAGTGGGACAGACGGACAAACGGACTGACCCATAACATAATCCCCCTTCAGTCTTTGCCCAAAGGGCTCTTCGACCCCTTTGGGCTTCGACCGGCGTGGAATAAAAATATAAGATTTTCAAGTAGTGTAGGTGGATCAGTTTGTCTGTGGTAAACAACATTCACATACACCCATTTATGTTGAGAACTGACACTCACTTTCCAAAATTAAGTTCTTCAACCTAGTTCACTGAGGAATAAAAAACAAATTCTGTCAATCATTCACATGATATTGTTTGATTCAGCAGCTTTATGTTGCAAGCAAACAGAATGGTGCATTAAAAAGGAAGAATTAAAGGTATTTCCCACCTCTTACAAGTCTTTTATTGTAAATTATGTTGCTTTGAGAGCCATTGAAGTATAGATTTAGCAAAATTTAGGGGTCAACAACCACATATTGCACTTCAAATATTTTCATCCCAATCCTTCTACAGCAAACAGACACTACAAGAAGGAAAGAAAAGCAGGAAATACGAAACATGCTGCATAGAAAATCTATATGTAACATCACTGTAAAGCAGTCCTCCTTAAAGGGCGATGGTATTTGAGGATTTTGCAGGGGCTGAACAGAAGCAGCGGGGCAGGTGTCCCACTGGGTTATGAGAGCCAGAAGCTTTGCATCTGGATCATTTCCTCTGCACACGGGCTCCACACTGAGAGCTCCTCATAAAGTTGCACATATGCCAAAGAGTCGCCCCCCAAATCCCCCAGAATCCACCATCCATGTCGGCTTGTTTGCAGTGGCAGTGGTAACAAGCAGCAGGTAACAAGCTGTGACAAACTCACATCACAGACAGAGGGGGAGCTGTTGAAATGACACATGCTTTTTGTCTCTCACCCTGTCAAATATGCTTGCACTAATAGCCACATATGCTGGAAATGGGTTTCAGCATGCAGGACAAGAAATGGTTTTATCAGTATGAGCGAAGGGTGCGACTGATGGGAGCAGGATTATGAAGAAATGATGAAATCTGGATAAAGTAAAACCCCAAAGTGTGATTTTAAGACTTTTCATTCAAAGCTTGATTTTCCCAGGATGAAAAGTTCAGATATTGTGCTTCTGAATGATGTAGGAAGTTGGGACCAGACTGAAATGTAGAAAAAGAAGTGACCGGGGAAGGGTGGGGTGCATTTCTGATATTTCAGTCTTGTGAAAATGAATGAGCTTTAAGAAACATTCCTTGAGCCGGCTGAAGGGAGCCACAAGTAAGGAGATGTCAGGAGAAATCATGCTTGGCTCAACACAAAAAGCACTCAGAGAAATGAGATTTAATCTGCTGAGCTTAGAGTGAATTAGCCAGATGTAAACAGCCAGCCCATCTGTGAGAAAGTTCACTCCCATGGCCCCACTGCTTGGCAAAACAATGCATTAAACATCAAACACAACCAATGAGAGAAACCCTGCAAACACAGCCATTACAGAAAAAGGGATACATAAAACTTTAACAAGCCCTCACAATAGTGGGAATGAGGGGGTTAAGGTTAACCGGCCACACTGAAACACTTTCTCTGTGAGAAGAATCTGCCTGCAGTCCTGAGCTGTGGGAAAGGGAGTTTATGCAATTACATCACATTGATATATGGGAAAAAGTGGAAAGATGGGGAGAGGATGGAAACTGAGACGTTTGGAGATGGGCCAAGATGAAGTCCCTGAAGAAACACAAGTCAATAGATTTACACCACAAAACATGATGGATGTGAGACAATCATATGAGGATGAATGTGGTCAGAAAAACACACAGTGAGGTCAACCCCATCTGAAATTATTGGTTTTGATTTAAGACTCAAAACACAGAAAACGATGAAAACGGCCATAATTGTAATGCAAAGGCTTGTCTGTGAACCTGCTCATGTAGCACATGCAGATAGCAGGTTCTGAATAACAATCGCACCATTGCTGATTTCATTTTTGCTTCTCTCAACTCAACTCAAGTGATGTAGGGGATCTTGAGCAGATGCTGCCGATGGTGCCTCGAGTATTAATTGGGAGTAGTGATGAAATAGTGAGTAATACACTCAAGTGTGCCCTGCAGTTTTAGCAGGGTAGCCCACCACAGCATAACAGTTATATATATATAACAAACAGTCCAGTGAGTGTTTGACTCTCCTGAAAAAGGACGACAGGAGTGACCACAGCTGGGCTATTTATGGGCACAAACAAAGTGTGGCTCTTCTGCTTGTTAAAACATTTATATGAGGGCAGCTCATTAAAGATTTTCCTTGACCCACTTCCAGTTATTGCAGGAGGCTGAAATTGCACACAAATTAATAATCCATATCTCTATAGGTCACGTGGTAATTTGCGGCTGTGAACTCCTAAGAGTTTCTCTTTAACAGGTGCTAAGGTGGATAATGGAGCCAGTTTAATGCAGAGTGGTCATCAAGTTCCTGTACTTGAGAGACCGCACACCGCAGGAGACGTTCAATTAGATGAAAGAGGCTTATGGGGAGGATGCCCCATTGCATGGTGTATTCAAGTACTGGCATACACAGTTCAAATATGGTCAGACATCAGTGGAAACGACACCCATTCCCGGGAAACCCTAGTACACCGATGATGAAGACACCATCCAGCAAGTGGAGGCCACCATTTTTGAGGATCGTGGCATAACCATTCACCGACTACCCCAAGATGTCAAGATCAGTGTGGGGTCTGCAGAAAAAAATCATTCATGACCATTTGCACATGTGGAAGTTGTCTGCACGATGGACTCCTCAGTTGCTCACAACTTTCCAGAAGCAGGAACAAATGACATGCTTCCAGGCTCTTTTGACCATGTGCCAAGAAAACCAGGAGGACTTCTACAACAGACTAATCACACAGGATGAAACATGCGTCCATCACTATGATCCAGAGACTAAAGCTCAGCTGAAGCAATCAAAGGAATATGACTCACCACCTCTGAAGAAGGCATGCATCTAGCTCTCGGCAGGCAAGGTCAGTCACAGTCTTTTGGGACCAGAATGGAGTACTGATGATGGATTTCCTGGCAAAGGGTACCACAATTACCTGGACTTACTATGCTTCACTGATGCAGAAATTGCAGAAGTCTATGAAAACAGAGAGGCATGGCATGCTGACCAAAGGTGTCTACCACCAGAGTGGTGGCCTAGTTGATAGAGCATCCACCGCACAACTAAGAGGTTTGGGGTTCAAGTCCTGGCCAGGTCATACCAAAGACCATATAAAAATGGTACTTCCTGCCTTCTAGCTTGGTGCTCAGCATAATAGAATGGGGAAGGAGAAGTTGTTTGTGGCGGCGCCTTGCATGGCAGCGACCTCTCTGATTCTACATGTGATTAACATTGCAGATAGGATAAACGTAATTTCATTTTACTGTACATGATTGGCTGTATGGACTGAATGACAACAGAGATGGCTTCTTCTTCTACCTTCTGCAAGACAACACCTCAATTCACAACTTGCATGTTGCCCAGAGGGAAGCATGGTCTTTTGGCTATAAAAATCCTTCTTCACCCCCTTGCTTTCCCTACCTCGCACCATCTGACTTCCACCTCTTTTCACCCATACTAATATTCAGTCAATAGTAGGGATGAGCCAGTCCGATACACCGTATCGGTATCAGGTTCAATCCAAGCAAAATGGCTGGATCAGTATTGGTAAGGAATAAAAGTCATTTACCGATCTGATACATTAACCCCTTGCACTCTGGTCAATTTCCCTAAAAATGCCAAAAAATAACATGCCCAAAGTAAATCAAAAGCTGTTCTTCAACCCTTTGCAGCATCTTCATGGGGTTGGTCTCATTTAAAAGAAAACACTTTGAATTTTTTGGCAAAACAGTCATAATCTCTCTAAGTGCTCCGGCCACTGAGTAACAGTCATCTAAACATACTGAACTTGAAGAAAATAAATTTGGCCTGGGTGTTTTTTTGGATACAAATGCTTGCAAATAACACACAGCTTCAGATCCGGGCTGGAAAATGCAACAGAAATGTAGAACCAAGTGTTATCCAGCTGAGGTCAAAATTCTTTAACAATACCACAAAAAATGAATATATTACACAGCTTTGTTCTCAGGTAGTTCCCAGGAGTTTTTGAACTGTGCCAAATTGTGCCAAATGGCACAGTTTGGAAAAACGTCTGTAACTTTTGAATGATTCAATATAGAAGCTTCATCTTGGGCTCTAATGAAAGGTGACACTCAGGGCTGTGTGTGTGTGTGTGGGGGGGGGGGTTGTCCCCCCACCCCACCCCCCCGCTACAGAGGACGGACATCGGCCATCGCTACATGACGGAATAGTCATGTGGCGATGTGGCGACCGCGGCGCAGTCACCGCGGCTTCCCCCCCCTCACTACAGAAGAGTAGTGGGGGGGGCGTTCACGGTCCGGACGAGGCGCACGAACTGTGTACCGCAGCACACAGACTTCGGACTTCGTGCGCCACACAGTTGTAATTTACCGATCGGTCAAAAGTCATTTTTGATTACAATTTTCAGGGATAAAAAATAATTTAGCTTATAACACTTACCTCTTCACAGCGGCAGCATAGCTGGCGAACTTCTCTTCCTCATTGTCAGACGAACGCGACACTGGTCCGCTTGTTACGGACTCGTGGTTCTGGTCTCGCGACCCGGTCAAAACTTAATTCCATTATTGCGGTTTTGCGCTTCCATGATTGCGGTTTTGGCGAATGATTTACGACCTTCGTCGTCGGCCTCCGTCGGTCTATGATGACCATGGAAGAGAATCCTAAACGTCTATTCTGCTGGAATAAAAAAAAAAAAAGCACCGCCTGTGGCTGAACAGGCCGATGCGCAAATGGCAGTCCCTGTCACACAGGTTGCACTTGTGGGTGGTCTCCGTGCTGCTGGGTCTGTGACGGTTCTTCCTGCGGGTCCTTTTTTCATCTGCAGCAGTCTCTCTTCACCCAGCCTTACACAAAACAGCTTTCGAACCTCTGTGCTTCAATTGGCTCGCTGCATTCGCAGCGTTGGTAGGCGGGTCCTTCTTGCTAGGTTTTCAGTCATTGGTTCTTCAAGGTTTCAGAAACCCAATTCAAGGCTCTTATTAGTCGAATGAGAGGTCAATCATATCTGATCTGTTCGCGGCTGTGTCAGTAGTGGAAGAACGGAAATGCAGCTTTTTTTTTCAGTGCGCTCTAGAACGCAGCGCCCTCGTGCGTCCTAGAGCGCACGAGGGCGCTCTCGTGCGCCCTAGGACGCAGAGACTAACTACTAACTAACTAACTAACCTACACTTATATAGCGCTTTTCTAGTCACAAAGACCACTCAAAGCGCTTTCATTAATACTAACCCTCTATTCTAAGGGCCTATAGGAAACAGATATCTAGGGACAATTTAGAACAGCCAATTAACCTAACATGCATGTTTTTGGCATGTGGGAGGAAACCGGAGAAATCCCGGAGTAAACCCACGCAACACGGGGAGAACATGCAAACTCCACACAGATCACTGTTGGTCGGGGGCTGGGATCGATCCCACGATCCCCACAATCCCCCGGCCAAGGGTAAACTGTGCTGCCGCAGTGCTAACCACTGCGCCACCGTGCAGCCAACGGCGTGCCCGTCCGTGGTACACCGGAGTGCAAGAGGTTAATAATATTTAAATGAAGGCACAATCATGTTCTCAGCCACACTGTGTGCGCTTCCGTAACAGAGGCAACGAGTGTCACATGTCACTGGAGCCTGTCTGTGGGAGTCACCTCGGTATGTTTGCTGTGTGGTACCAGCATTTATAATTTTAACACCACCAATTGCTTTTCAAGCTTGGAGGTTGGAAGACACTAAGGGGCAGATTTATTAAGGCGGCGCAAATTAGTGACTGTGCAATTTAGGTCTGCCCTGGACTTCCCCAGGGCAGACCTCATCCGTGCAGCGTTGGCCTCCTCCACGTCATCCTCGACGTTCCCATCACTGTCTGGGTCCACTACCTGTGCGGCCATGGGGGACCTTGAATTTCCTGGTGAAAGGTGCTCGCTTAGCTCCCGAGTTAGCTTGTCTGCTGCTTCCAGCTGTAGCGCCAACTCGACAGCCCTAGTCAGCATCAACGCACCTGGGAATTAGAGCAGCTTGGAGCGGACCGCAGCACAGTTAGTGTGTTCCGCCAACTGGTCGCAAGCCATTTCCTCCTCCAACAGCCTGAACCAGCACTCAGCAGCCAGCTGCCTTAAGTCCAACATGAACCGCTGGATTGGTTTGCCTACCTGTTGGCGGCACTGTCTGAACTTAATCCGTCTGATGATAACATTGTCTGGCACCCTAAAACGGCGGGCCATTAACTCAAGCACTTGTTTGTAATTGTCCACGTCTCAAAGCGTGCCCAAAATTCTCTGTCCCTCCATTCCCAGGTTGTGTACTAACAACACACGAGCCCTCAGCTTCTCCATTCGTCCTAGATCCAACGCCACCATGTATGTCTGAAAAGCCTTGTACCACTGAGGCCATGGTACGGGCGGTTCCCCTGGAAGCTCCAGGAATGGCCAAATAGATGTTCCACATGCCTCCATGTGTTTACTTCTCGTCGTCAAATGTTATGTCGCAACTTGTAGACAAGGATGACGCCAGGAGTGGAGCTGAATACTTCTTTATTATAACGTTGAATCTCAGTGCACCTGACCGTACATGCAGCCGCTGGCAGAGGTAAGGCGGAAGAGACCGCCCCTCTATCTGCAGCCCCTCTTATACTCACGGGGTTGGTGGAACCGGAAGGTGGAGCCACCACCCTGTGCTAGACAAATAAGAGCTCCAACAATAAATACTATGAACATTAAAAATAACTACATAATACTGCCCACACAATGAAGACAGACTGTAACTCATTAATTTTCATGGCATGTGCTTTGTGTTGAAAGCAGCCACCAAATGGTGAAGGGATGAACAAAAGCAGAGCCAGATTACAGATGATATTCAGTATAATGAGTTGTGGAGAAACAGTACGAGATATCAATGTTTTGGATTTTTTACTTGCTGTCTGCAAAGTCTCAAACTTCTTGGAAGCACAACAGACTTTTGGCTCAAGTCAAAAGCAACTGAATAAATATATCGTGAAATGAAGAGCTGGCTAAATATTTGAAGGGGGTTGGAAAGCCTGCAGTATAGGCAGTGAGGCCGCCCTCAATATGGCAAATATCTCACTCAGAAATGTTTTGAGTAAGGACAGGAGAGGCATCTGTTTCCTATTAAATTTATAAAAATCCTTTCGTCCATTTTAAACTGCTGTCAAAGATAAGCAAATGTGGGTCTGATAGCCTCTCACAATATTGCTTTCTCCTCCACCAATGTTTCTTTTAGAAATTTCAAGTATTGCAGAAAGTCAACTGCAAGCTGTTCAGTCTTAATGTTAAATCCCATTTTGTCAACTTTCCAAATAAAACAGCAGTTTGGAGCCACCAGTAGAACCACTAAGGATGATTTTTTTTTTCTTTTTTTTTTTTTTTTTTTTACTGAATGGTTGACAGATAAAGCCAAGAGTCCCTCTCCACATCCGGGGGGGGGGGGGGGGGGGTGTTCCACAGACACCCACAAAATTACTTTGGCTTTATCAGCAGTGTTGAGACGTTTCATATGGGATGTTCCTCCTGCCAAGTGTTATCGGCAAAGATGATCTGGGTCCCTTTCCTCCAGGGTGAAAATTCTTGGAGAATTGCCTGAGCTGCCTGTTTTGTCCTCAAATGCCTCACACTTTGGAGCGGCACATCCAGGTGGTCAGGATTACATTGGATGACTCTCAGACTAGCCTGTCATGCCGACGTGGGACTGGCGACAAATCAGAGGGAAGCCAGCCAAAATCACCTGATGTTCCACCGAATACACTTTCTCAGAGCAAGTCTACCATTTATAGACTTAAATCAATAAAGAGTGCAGTCAATTTAATTTCATGTACTGGGGACACCTGCTGTGCCGGCGCCATCGCTGACAGACCCATGTGAAGGTGATCCCTAGAGATGCTGGAGTCCCAATTGATGGAATCAAATTCAGTTTATAAAGATAACACATTGCCTTAATATGCTTCATTTCCATTGTACATATTTCCCAGTTTCCTATTCAGCGGGTTCTTCTTAACAGAAAAGAAGGTGAAAAGATTTACAGATTAACAAAAAAGGGAATTAGACATCATGGTTTGCCTGCATTTACGCTAATAACTGTGAATAAAGAAATTTTTACCGTGAAGAAGATGGCTCTTTAACTTGAAAAGACAGACCTATTTTTTCCTCTTCTCTTCTTGGTGGAATGATATTGGCGATCTGACATTTTTGAATTGTGCAATAAAGGGATTTTTTAAAACTCTCTTCTCTTCTCTTCTCTTCTCTTCTCTTCTCTTCTCTTCTCTTTTCTAAACCCACAAATTCTTAACAATTCCTCGTGGAGGTTCCAAAGCCACTGAGTACATTAAATACAACACATTCCCTCCATACTAATGGGCTGGTTGCTTGTGGCTGTAACACATCAGCTGGCATTGACCGACTGCCTGCCCAAAGGACAGAGGCCGTGTTTTAGTGCAGTGACCCATGAATGCCGTCTCCAGTGCCGGGCTTTTAAAAGCAGCGGCCGGTTAAAAATTTCATAAAGCTGCATGAAAAAATCATGAGGCGGCTCAGTCTTTGCCGTCTAATTGTTTTTCCCTTTGAGGAGTAAAAATAACAGTCTACAACGTGTACATCTGATCTACTGTTAAAAGGCAAGGGCAATTATTCAGCCAGACATGAAGGGGCTGTTCAGACAACTTAATTCATCACTGAAGAAGCATGCAGGGAAGTTGTCCAAGAACTACCGCAGTAATCTTCACATGAATCGCTCTGAACCACTGGAGGATGTTGGCTCACATGAACGACCTCTGTTGGCTCTACGGCTGCATTGTGAGCAACAGTTCAGCTTCAGTTTTTAACCACACAGGGTGTAAAAAAGTGACTGTGGTCAATAAACAGGACAACAGCGAAGAATGAAAAGATAATAATTGACAGTGGGGGAAAATAAGTATTGAACACGTCAACATTTTTCTCATTAAACATATTTCTGATGGAGCCATTGACCTGAGAATTTCAGCAGATATCAATAACAACCCAAGTAATCCATACATACAAAGAAATCAAGGCAACTGTATTCACAAAACCAAGTTATATTTAATAAAGTGGAATGACACAGGGAATAAGTATGGAACACACTTGGTAAAATTCATTTAATATTTAGTAGAAAAGCCTTTGTTGGTAATAACAGCTTCCAGATGCTTCCTGTATGGAAAAACTAGGTGCAGGCATTGGTTAGGAGTGATTTTATCCCATTCTTCCACACAAACTGTCTTCAAATCTTGAAGGTTCTGTGGGTGTCTTCTAAGAAATCTGATCTTCAGTTCGTTCCATAGATTTTCAATTGGATTCAGGTCAGGTGACTGACTGAGCCATTCTAGCAGCTTTATTTTCCTTCTCTGGAGCCAGCTGAGAGTTTCCTTGGCTGTGTGTTTGGGATCATTGTCTTGCTGAAATTTCCATCCTCGTTTCATCTTCAGCATCTTGGCAGATGGCAACAGGTTCTTATCAAGGATGTCTCTGTACATTTGTCCATTCATCTTTCCTTCAATTATATGAAGTCTGCCTGTACCATGTGCTGAAAAACACCCCACACTATGATGCTCCCACCTCCAAACTTCACTGCTGGTATGGTGTTTTTGGGCTGATATGCAGTGCCATGTCTCCAAACATGCTGTGTGTTGTGGCATCTAAAAAGTTCAATTTTGGTCTCATCTGACCAGACTATATTCTCCCATTATTTTACTGGCTTGCCCAAATGTTGTGCAGCAAACTTCAAATGAACATCAACATGCTTTTTCTTCAGCAATGGAGTCTTGCGAGGAGCTCCTGGTCATGGCCGATTTATGGTAAAATTATGTTCTTTCCACTTCCAAATGATAGCTCTCACTGGAACATTCAGCAGTTTAGAAATGTGCCTGTAACCAATGCCATCATTATGTTTTGCAACAATAAGGTTGCAAAGGTCTAAAGAGAGCTCTTTGCTTCTACCCACCATGAGTTCTTTGTGATGTGACAATCTGATATTCATCCATCCATCCATCCATCCATCTTCTACCGCTTTTCCGGAGGTCCGGGTCGCGGAGGCAGCAGTTCAAGCAGAGAAGCCCAGACTTCCCTCTCCCCAGCCACCTGCTCCAGCTCTTCAGAGAGGATACCAAGGTGTTCCCAGACCAGCTGGGAGACATAGTCTCTCCACCGAGTCCTGGGTCTGCCCTGGGGTCTCCTCCCAGTTGGACATGCCCAAAACACCTCAAGTGGGAGGCGTCCAGGAGGCATCCTGATCAGATGCCCATACCACCTCAACTGACTCCTTTCAATGTGGAGGAGCAGTGGTTCTACTCTGAGCCTCTCCCGGATGACTGAGCTCCTCACCCTATCTCTGAGGGTGAGTCCAGCAATCCTACGGAGAAAGCTCATTTCAGCCGCTTGTATCCGCGATCTCGTTCTTTCGGTCATTACCCAAAGCTCATGACCATAGGTGAGAGTAGGAACGTAGATTGACTGGTAAATCGACAGCTTTGCCTTAGAACTAAGCTCCCTCTTCACCACAACAGACCGGTACAACGTCTGCATCACTGCAGATGCTGCTCTAATCCATCTGTCAATCTCTCGCTCCATTTTCCCCTCACTCGTGAATAAAACCCCAAGATACTTAAACTCCTCCACTTGGGCAGGAGCCTGTCCCCAACCCAGAGAGGACAATTGACCATTTTCCGGCTGAGGACCATGGACTTGGACTTGGAGGTGCTGATTCTCATCCCAATCTGATATTCACAGACCTTTTTAAGGCTATCAGTCAGGACTTAACCAGCTGAAATTAATTTGCATTGATGGGGGATGAGATAGCGTCCTAAATTACGATGATTTCAGCTGGCTTCTTGGCTTTCTATACCTTTTTGCACCGCTTTTTCTTCATGTGTTCAATACTTATTCCCTGTGTCATTCCACTTTATAACTTGTTTTGTGACCACAGTTGAATTGATTTCTTTGTATGTATGAATTACTTGGGTTGTTACTGATATCTGGTGAAAATCTCAGGTCAATGGCTCCATCAGAAATATGTTTAATGAGAAAAATGTTGATGCCACATTATAGGAGACCTATTATGGCAACTTTCACTGAATATTTTTTAATACTGTATGTTTTACATTTTAAAATAATCCTCTTTCATTTCATACTGGGCCTTGGGTGCAGATCCACTCTCTAAAAATAAGCATCTTCTTTGTCTTTTTTTTTGATTGCAAATAAAAGATTTCAATCTGTTGCACTTATGGTGAGGTCCGTTAACGCTGGAGACTGAAAATCGGAAATCAGAAAGACATCAAGTTGACCATGCTCCAGTGAAACAAGTCAGAAAACTGGGATGTTTTTGTTAACTACTGTTAGCAAAAATACAGTACATGGCAACTTGTGTAAAAAAGCATGGTAATGTTCAGTTGGGCAGCACTGTGTGTACAATAGCTTTCACTACTGCTGATGAACGGCGCATCGGTGCAGTCATCTTGGTTGGGGGAGGGGGCCTGTCTGACTTTATATGCTGAAAATACAACTTGTGGGGGCATTCCTGTCTAAATTTTGATCAGGAATGAACCACAGTCCAACCTCCAACGGAACGCACTATTACAAACACAGCTGTGAGCCCGTGGTTATCAAGTGTAATCTGGAGATGGGTAGAAGTTTAAAGTATTTAAAGCAAAAATACTATTTGGTAAATACTGGAAATAAGTTGGCTAGTTTTCGATCCAGCTGCTCTCAAACAAGTTAGCGTGTGACATGCTGGGCCCAAGTGCCACTACCTCATGTAGATATGTACATATGCATGTGCTTGTACATGAGAAACCTGGAAACTGAAGACAAGCTCTCCAGGAGCACCAAAACCAAGAGAACAGGGCGTGGTTAAGCCCAGCATGGAGCAATCCTACTGTTCAAAAGAATCAAACTCTGGATTTAGGCTCAGGACTAACTTCATTGTGGCAGTGGGTTCTCATACCCCCTTTACACAGGCCTGGACAAAGCTGAGGGACTGTCGAGCAATGAAAACATGATAATTTTACCAGCCTAATATGTGGCATTTCTTCCTTCCTTCCATACCTCCTTTATTTATTTATTTTTTAAAGAAAAACTTATATTTTTACTACCAACCTAGATGCATTACTGCAACTTTCAGGCTGTAGTGGTATATACTACCTGCCACATTTTAAAATGGTTAAACGCGTGTTTTACAACAGGAATTAGGCAGGTATAGATAATTTCAACATTAGAATCTGAATATCTGAAAATTCAAAAGTGATGACAATCCACAATTCAAAGTCTGTGATTTTGCCTCATACGATACTAGTCTTGTTGTCTGAAACTGCAGTTACCTTTAAAATTAACAACCACCAATGAAAACATCCATCATAAAGCCTCTAAGACTTCAGGGGTGAAAAGACTCAAATAAAACAAATAAAAGATGCAGTAAATTTAACAAGGGGGTAAAAACAGCCAGCCCTCTGTGACATTTTTCACTTTTATACACCGAGTAATGACATCTAGCCTCGGTTTTGTTAACAAGGTGAAGGCAAACACGAGTGTGTGATCCTTGGTGGTCTGTGATTCCGGCAGGAGGCACATCACTAATTGGTCCTTCCTCGTTTCCTCAGGTAAAAGTTGTAGCCTGCTGCGGATTTTTTAATTAAAAAAAAAAAAAATCAGTACACTGATCTGTAGCCTTGATGCAGCGGAGGATGACAAGGAGCCCGAATGTCTAACAGACCCGAGGCAAGGCTCGCCCAGTGGGAGGGACGGTAACACTGCCATTATCCCCCAGGAGATGTGTGTGAGGCAGAGCTGCGGACAATGTGTGTGGGCTTCAAAGGCAAACAGCAGCCAGGAAAAAGTACTTTCTCTGATGCTAGCATCATTTGTGAGAGCAAGTGCACATGACAGAGAATCACATTAGTCCAGTTGTATCTGTCGAAGATTACAGTGTTTACATTCACAGGTAGGATAAAAGAAATCTCTGCTGGACCCAGATGTGTTTATGCTTTTTGATTGGTTAAACGTTTAGCCTATTTGTGGAGAAATCAAATCCATGTGCAGCAATTATAAACCAACCCAGGCTTCTGCAAGCTGCAGGAATGTTGTTTTCTGTATTTGAAGTTTGTTCAGTTATCAGTGACTGGAACAGCAAAGTGTTATTAACAGACTGATGGTAACCCAAATCATGCTGAAAATAAATCTCTTTAGGCTACGCTATAATTTAGCCACATTGGAAAAACCGAGACAGCAAACAAGGCTTCGTCACATGTACCAACCAGCAGTCCTGCCTGTATCATTATACCCCCTTTACATGGGGTAGAGATCGTTGAGAGATCGCTGAGTGATGACAAACTGGACAGCTCTCTAAACGGTCTTACAATGGTCTCTCAGCAATCACCAAGATCTCTCAATGATCTTCAGTGATCTCCACAGTCCTCAGGCTTTGATTAATTTCACAACAATCTCTCAACGATCACCAAAGGGAAGTGATTTCTCAATGATCACTCAACAATCTAATCGATTTCCCAATGATCTCTCAGCAATCTTTCAATGAACTCTATTGGTCTTTCATTGAATGTTCAGTGATCCCTCACTGATCTCTCAGCCTTCTCTATCTTCAGGGTGGAAAAATTTTGAATTAATTGAAAGATCCATGAAAGATCATTAGGAGATCGATGAGATTGTTGACTGGTCAAGGAGAGGTCAACGAGTGCGCAGTGATCTTATTGATCTCCCAATGACCTCTCAGCAATCTTTCAATGAATGGCAACTGTGGGGATCACTGGAAGATCATTGAGAGAGCTTGGCAATCACTGAAAGATCACTGAGAGATCATTGAGAGATCTGGCCATTTTTTCATCTTTCAATGATCTCTCAATGATCTCCACCCCTGGCCTTTACACAACACAGAGACTGTTGAGAAATTGGGCCAATTTTTGATCTTTGGGATCGTTTGGGAGGTCCTTGTGTGTGTTGAACTAAGTCAAAACTTTGAGGAGATCACTGAAGATCGTTGATAGACCAAAAACTGGCCCAATTTCTCAACGATCTCTCAATGACCCCCCCCCCCCCCCCGTGTAAGGGTGGTATAAAGGGAGTACAAGAGTGCTAGAAACCTCTAAAATATATAGTTTAAACCAGATATTTACATAGACTGTATAAAGACACATAACCTTTTTTCCTCAGTCTGACATTAATCAGACTAAATTTTTGCTTTTTGCAAAATTATTTCTCTTTTAAAATAATTTTTGAGAGAATTTTTTTTTTTTTTTTTACTTTCTTCGAAGTCAGAAGTTTACATACACTAAGATTACTATGCCTTTAAACCAGGGGTGTCCAGCCATATACCATGGAGGGCCAAGACTCTGCAGGTTTTCCTCTTCTACCCAGTCTCTTCAGCAGGTGTTTTCACTAATCAGCAATCAGTGGAAATTCAGTGAAATCTGCTGTTGAAGACAGTGGATGGAGGTAAAGCCTGCAGGGTCTTGGCCCTCCGTGACACATGACTGAACACCCCTGCTTTAAACAATTTGGTGAAGCCCAGATAATGATGTCAAGGCTTTTGAAGATTCTGATAGGTTAATTGACAACATTTGAATTAACTGGAGGCACACCTGTGGATGTATTTTAAGGCACACCTCAAACACACTGCTCCCTTGTCTAACATCATGGGAAAATCAAAAGAAATCAGCCAAAATATTAGGAAGAGAATTGTGGACCTCCACAAGTCTGGTTCATCCTTGGGTACAATTTCCAGATTTCTGAAGGTGTCATATTCATCTGTTCAAACAATTATACACAAGTATAAACATCATGGGAATGTCCAGCCATCATACCGCTCAGGAAGGAGATGGGTTCTGTATCCCAGAGATGAATGTGTTTTGGTGCGGAATGTGCATATCAACCCCAGAACAAAAGCAGAAGACCTTGTAAAAATGCTGACTGAACTTGGTAAGGGTGTCATTATCCACAATGAAACAAGTCTTTAATAGAAAAATTCCATATTATCTACATTATTATTGATATTAATAATGTATTATTATATTTGAGAAGTATCATACCTTTCATATGCCATGTTTAATGTTTATATGTGCATTCCATGTGGAATAAGTTCATATATTCTTGGCATGTTTCTGTGAGCAATTTCAGAGAGTTCAGACTGAAGATCAGTACAGGATCAGTACAAGGAATATAAGGAATGATCTAAGCCACTTTTTATAATCTCTTTGACATGTCCTGTTTCGGGTCACAGGAATGCACAGGAACTCCTCAGCTTATATAGATTAGTGTTTTATGGACGTTCTGTTAGATTTACATTCTTGTCTCCAGAGTGTCTGTGACATTTCCCCAGATAAGCTTTGATTATCAGGACTGTCCTGTTCTGTCCCTTCCCTTATCCTCATCCTCCCTCTCCTTTCTCCTACCTATATATATCAGACCTAAAGAAATTAATCCTTTAGAGATTCTAGGTGTGTCTGAACACCATGCTTTGTAATCTCTCCCCCAAAGAGGCCATTGCGGTGACACCTTATATACTTTTGTAATAAATGTACATAAATCCAACTTTCAGCCTGATTTTTCACTTTGAATAATTTAACCTCAAAATTATTCTAACATTATGGCACTCCGAACAGTGGATCCACATATCTCCATCTTTCCGGCACCTCTGCTTGATTCCAGCAAGTGCACAGCTGATAAAAAGACTTTCCCAGGCTGAGTGAAGAAAAAAAAAAAAAAAAAGGGCTCAGTGTTACTGCTTTGAATGCATTTCAAACTGGGGTGCTGGAACTGACTGGGTGACGGATCTGAGAATCCTACAGGTGGCTTGGATATAAGTACATTTGTTGTTGATGGATAAAAGATAGTGAGATTACCCGCACCGATTGAACATCGCGGATGCTGTTTGGGTGCATTATTATGGCTTGATCGCTGGGTCATTCCTGCCCACGGTGAGCGATATTGCAATAATCCCTTGGGAAGAACGAGATTTTCCTCTGCAACGGTGAGCGTTATCGCATTACCCGGGGAGGCTCCCAGGGGTCCGCTGTCCTCTGCATCCTGTCAGTGTGGTGGAGGTGCCGGAAGTTGCATACAAAAAAAGAAAAAAGGGAAAGATTTGTGCTCTTTTAACCACAGACATTTTATTGTCTAAATAACTAGGCTCTCGACGTCTTGCGGAAGAGTTTACGTGATCCCAGAAAAGTAGATTTTCACGGAAGAGTCGTGCCTTTTCCGCATGTGCTTATTGTCTGATTGTGGGACTCTAAGTGCTGCGAGAGGTTACGTGACCGTTGAAATACTGGTAGATTTTATTTTGAGAATTTGTTGAAGCGCTGGATAAAAGTTACTGCAGTCTGGTTTGTTTTGTCTCTGTGTAATCTGCTCCGGTGTGAAAAAGTGAGAGTTCTCCACAGAGGCGGAAAAAGCAGGTTGTAAAATTGTTGTTTGTGATTTTTTCTGGTATTTGTGGAGCATAAAAGAGTTGGTTAATTGGTCATTATACTTTTGGGAAATGATTAAAAATGTGGACGTTTGCAATTTATACTTTTGGGTGAGAAATTCTATTGTTTCTCATTGCGGTAGAGAAAAAAGTTGACATGAGAACGTTGGCTTGCAAGATTTTTTTTTTTTCAAGTATTTGGGGTTGCCATTTCAAGCTTGTTTTAAGGCTATCATTCTGTTACTCTGCTAAACAGCTGCCCGACAGTAACTTTGGAGAGATAACAGAACGGCGCTGCGTGTGTGTGTGTTGTATGTGTGGGCCCTTGTGTTTAACAGTGAGTGAGTGAGAAGAGAAAGGAGGAGTGAGAAGAAAAAAAATCTATGTATGGGTATTTTTGCAAAGTTTTGGGGTTTTACTTTTTTTTCAGTCTAACTTTGTGGGTTTTCACTCTAATGTTGCGTATGTGATGAACTATTTACATATTTTTAAAGCCAATATTTTCATTTCCTCCAGTTTTTTCTTTGGAAAATGAAAAACATTGAGCTACTTTTTTCAATTTTTTGACGTCTCACTGACTTTTATTGACTCAATTGCCTTATTTGTCTGACTGAAGCATAACAGTGAACTTTACAGGGAAGAAAGGACACAGGACTAACAACCAGCCTCTGGGACCCGGCCTCTCGCCACTGTCCGTGCCTCCCTCATCGAGACCACAGGCGCATAGAACATCTAAGTTAAGTACAATTGCTTGCATCTTAATCACTGCTACCAGCACGACAATGATGAAATTAACTGAATATTACAATATCATGCTGTCACTTAATAATGCCTAATCACTGCAGGCTTTGTGTACACATTATATTACATGATTCAAAGCACAGAAGTGGTTGATGATTACTGTGTTTGTGCATGTGATTTGCCAGAGTCTACTGACTATCAAACACAGGTTTTGGTAATTCTACTGTATGTCACATTGTTGCTTTGTTTCAATAACACTAAACTCACTTTTTAATAAATGGCATATGCAATCTTATTTATATTTTGATCCTCAGCATGTCCATGTAGAAGGGGAAAAAAATATAGCTTGTATCAGACTGACCCAGATAAGGTAAGGGTAAACAGACAGAATCAGCCTTCAAAGGACTCAGATGTTTGTAATAAAAAGAAGGACGCTCAAGGTCTGACGGGTTTTAGGACATATAAAAAAAACTCAAACAAACAAACAAACAAACAAACCACAGATTGTGGTCCTGTGCCATTAATTCCTGAAAACAGAGATTAGGTCTACACCTGCAGTTACTAATTCTAAATGCTGCATTGGTTTAATATATGACGTTTTGTTTAAACATAATCCTAAACTAGTGATTACCCATGTCAATTGGTAAAACATTTACTGATTCACAGAATATTTAGCGAATACTTGCTGTGAACAGCAAAAACACATTCAAATTGTGGAAGCTTTAGGTGTAATTTAAAGGCTTTTCTGCTATTCTTCATTCTTCATTTTTCAACAGGAAAGGGAAAGCATTCACAAAATTTTTTAGCTTTCACGGGTAATTAGATTTGCCAAATTAACAAGGAATCATAACATCACCATTACCTTTCAATTTAATAAATCCTTGGTGACATATGCAATATGTAATAAAATAATTAAAAAAACAATAATTCACTTGTGTTTCTTAACATTACATGTCATAATAAACAGCGGGATAAACAACTGGGATAAACATTTAAGGGACACAAAATAATGATGATAACTGGAACATTAGTAAAATCAATCTATGAGGTGATAAAATTTGCACTCCTGTTGATGTAAATACTGACGTAAGGATGGGGAAGCCGTAAGGTTTCCCCAAATTTTTCTTTGCAGGATGGCACCGACATTTGACCTTTGTGGGAGATGTGAGTGGGCCGGACAGTGTGTGGGCGACGGGCTCATTGGCGACAGTGACCACAGGGGAAAGGACCTTTCAGTTGACAAGCATTTTTTGAAGCTAAGTAGAACAAACGACATTGCAAATGGCATAAAGCGTAACAATTTAAATGACTAACTTTAAAAATGTAGTGTTCATATGACTTCACACTGCAAGATACATCTGATGCCACTCACCACATAATGGTGTGACAATATCACATTTCAGAAATGTGACAGTAATAAGGAATGTGCTTTCTGTGCTCCCGGTGCTCAGCTGTGGCCAAGCAGGGCCTCGGGACTACAGTCCACCCCGTAATTTACCAAGGAATATATAAAATCAGGCATTCCTTGTACAAAATTAAGCCAAATTCTAATTAGGCAATATGTCCACCTTTCCATTCACTGAAGGAGTGTGACACAACCTTTCACAAGGATTTACTTACACAAATTCAACCTGTCTGTGTTCAATTGGACAGACAGATGTGATCTAAGTGACTAACTCAGAATGGTCACTCTAAATGCTAAATCACATCAAATCTGCACAGACAGCTATATTACTTTTTAGACTAAGTCAAGAGATGACATGTACAGAAGAAGCTATGACTATTAAAACCTCATTTTGAAGGAGCTATACTACTCACAAATTTTCATCTAAATTAACTGTGTGTAACACATAAAAAGTGGTAACACGCTTCCTTCTAGTAAAAAGACACTACCCATCAAGCAAATACCCTGTAACTTTGCTGCATGTGCGTCTGTCTCCATGCATCAAAAGGGGGGTACCAAAGAAATTAATTAGCAAAAATAATTAGCAATCCTCAGAAAAATAGATAATACATAAAAATTATCAATAGATGATCAATAATGAAGAGAAAAATATAAATGAAACCGCTTGGTAATGAAATCACAACATTCAATAGGAGAAGTTAAAAGTTACATCAATAAATTTTCAGATATTTAAGAAAGTATCTGCAGATTGGGCTGCACGGTGGCGCAGTGGTTAGCACTGCGGCAGCACAGTTTACCCTTGGCCGGGGGATTGTGGGGATCGTGGGATCGTGGGTTCGATCCCAGCCCCCGACCAACAGTGATCTGTGTGGAGTTTGCATGTTCTCCCCGTGTTGCGTGGGTTTACTCCGGGATTTCTCCGGTTTCCTCCCACATGCCAAAAACATGCATGTTAGGTTAATTGGCTGTTCTAAATTGTCCCTAGATATCTGTTTCCTATAGGCCCTTAGAATAGAGGGTTAGTATTAATGAAAGCGCTTTGAGTGGTCTTTGTGACTAGAAAAGCGCTATATAAGTGCAGGTTAGTTAGTTAGATTATTGTAAAAGAAATATCATGTTTATAAGAAACAAGGTAAACTGATAAGGAAGAAAACCAGAAAACCATGCAAATATATGAGAAAAGTCCCAAATGTCTAAGAAAAGTCCAATTTGTGCTGAATTTATGTTTATTGTGAGACTTAATTTAGAATCTACTACAAAGACAATACAGATTTTTACTCAATTAAGAGAACAATGCTTTAGAGAGCTCAAAGCAAAATAATTTGATTTTCCCTGCATAAACTTAGTTTTTTCAAAACCTTTGCATGGATCCCATTGAACTAAATAACAGTGATGGTAAAAATGTTTAGAAATTATTTACACAATTATTGAACATACAAAGGCTTTGCCCTTCACTAATTTAAATATTGCTATGGTGACACTGAAACCCTTAACTGAAACAATATCAAGATTTAAAATAGCTTAAATGATTTACTTAGATAATGGAAATGGAATACACTTTGTAAATCAAATCATGTCACATTTAAGTACAGTTCCTAAATTATTAGTACCAAAAATTTACCTAGGAAACCACTTAGCTTACCATCAACTATCTACAGGACTTGTATAATATACAAATAAGAAAAAATAGGTAAATTGTGAATGACAAACCCTATTATTGAAGCCATTTAACTTAGGTGATGAGGAAGGGTTTCTGGGTGATTATATGCAAAGAATGACAACTGACAGCAATGTCATCCATACTGCCCTTCCCAGGAGGGACCATGTGACAAAGGAACCGTGGGAGGTGCACCCATCTCTTGGCCAAACCAGGAGATCTGGTCATCACAGGAAACTGGACCAAAACTCCCTGGCGAGGACAGCACAAAGGTTATCCTGCTGACCTAAACAGCCGCGGGAAGCGAAGGATGTGGCACTTGGGTGCATCTAACGTTTTATCCCACCTGAAACCCTCAGCAAGACACTGTTTAATATATATATATATATATATACGTATATATATATATATATATATATATATATATATACGTATATATATATATATATATATATATATATATATATATATATATATATATTGTATACTTATTTGGAAAAAAAAAGAAAACAACAAATGACTGTTTAACTGTTTCTCTATGCAAGTGTCAGCTGATGGCTTTGTGTCCAGTAACAACCTCTGCTAATAGAGAAACAGGCTGTTTGTTTATCATGACAAGGGAAGAATACAAGGGAAAGAAAAGTGTGGTTAGTGTTGTTACCTTATCATCCTCATCATCCTCTAGTAATACTTAATATTGGTTATTAAGTTGTTCCATTGCTTATACACTGTAGAGAATTGTTATGTTTGCTCCTTAATAACACTAACAGTTAGGCAAAATATCTTTATTGCTAAAATAATGCAGCTACTACAGGCAGTTTGGTTTCTTAAGAAAGGCTATATACAGAAATAACATAGCGAACTTCATTTTGAATCACACCTGACACAACACATCACTCCACTGATTAGAAACATGATGACACTTCTTACTCTGCGAATGCAAGGTTAATTTCATCAGGGAACTCCTCTTTCCAACAGCTTAACACTCTCTGAGTATGCAACAGCTTACAGTGCGTCTCTCCCCTGTACTGCTGCCCTGCTTGACCAACGAAGCGAGCAAGTGTTATACCAAGGATCTACATTGTCAAAGGTCATTGAGTCACTGGGTGTATTCGCTTTTGACCAGGACACTGGGCAGATCTGTGTACCCCATTTTGGCAACTGACCGTACCCTCATCATGTCGCCAGGGCAGGTGGGCAGGGTGAAGAGAGATGCTTTTCTACCACATGATGCCATTTTTGAAGCATGAATGCAATTTCAGGTGGAAAGTACAGGAGTGAGGTTTTTGTTCATTGTTTCTTTGAGTGAGAGTGGAAACAAAATATCTTAGGGATTAAAACACTTAATTGTAGACTACAATTATTTACAAAATTATAATAAAGGATAGAATGGTCCTTGATCGACCAATTACCACCCGTAGAGGTGTAGGCCCTATTATAGGAGATTATTGTTTTACTTCTATCCATGAAAATGATGCAAATGGTCAAATTAATACCTCAGATACTCATAGAAGTTAGTGTTTCTCTTAATGGAGAAGTCTCATCATAAAATTGGTAATGATTTTTATAACTTCAGATTTTTCTTGTGCGAGTCCTTAATATGATGATGAGGATGTTTTTGAAGGTTGCAATAAAATTTAAGGCTGTTTTTAAGGCTGTTTCATATTATTTTCTATGTTCTTATTTGACACAGTCTAAAATTATTTTTAATCACTGCAAATGTTCACTCTTAATGACATATTCTATACACGTTTTTAACTTGCAAGGACACATAACAACATGTAAATTCTTACACATATCCTTTTATTAATTCATTCACTACCACTTTTGTTATTTTTCTGTTAATCATTCATTCATTCATCTTCTTCCGCTTAATCCTTTTTTGGGTCGTGGGGGGGCTGGAGCCTATCCCAGCATCTTTGGGCGAGAGGCAGGGTACACCCTGGACAGATCACCAGTCCATCGCAGGGCCAACACAGAGAGACAGACAACCATTCACTCTCACAGTCATACCTAAGGACAATTTAGAATCCCCAGTTTTGATGCCAATTAACCTAACTTGCATGTTTTTGGCATGTGGGAGGAAACCGGAGAAATCCCGGAGTAAACCCACGCAGACACGGGGAGAACATGCAAACTCCACACAGATCACTGTTGGTCGGGGGCTGGGATCGAACCCAGGATCCCCCGGCCAAGGATGAGTTACTGTGCTGCTGCAGTGCTAACCACTCCACCACTGCACCGCTTTATTAAGCATCAAGGGGGGAATATGATAGAAAAATTCCATATTATCTACATTATTACTGATGTTAATAATGTATTATTATATTTGAGAAGTATCATACCTTTCATATGTCATGTTTAATGTTATGTGCATTCCATGTGGAATAAGTTCATGTATTCTTGGCATGTTACTGTGAGCAATTTCAGAGAGTTCAGACTGAAGATCAGAACAGGATCAGTACATGCGTAAGGAATGATCTAAGCCACTTTTTATAATCTCTTTGACATGTCCTGTTTCGGGTCACAGGAATGCACAGGAATTCCTCCTGTGGACTGGACTCCGACGTCCAGATTACAGTTTGCAAATGCACACAGGGACACAGACCTTAATTTTTGGAGACATGCCCTGTAGTCTGATGAAAATAAAATTAAACTGTTTGGCTATAATAACCATCACTACATTTGGAGGAAAAAGGGGAAAGCTTGAAAGCCTGAGAACCCTATCCCAACTGTGAAGTATAGGGGTGTCAGCATCATGATGTGGGGGTGTTTTGCTGCAGGAGGGACTGGTGCATTTCACAAAATAGATGGCATAGTGAGCAAAGAAGATTATGTGGCAATATTGAAGCAACATTTCAAGGCATCAGCCAGGAAGTTAAAGCTTTGATGCAAATGGGTCTTTCAAATGAACAATGACCCTAACCCTAATGCCAAATTAGTTACAAAGTGGCTTAACAACAACAAAGTCAGTGTTCTGGAGTGACCATCACAAAGTCATGATCTCAATCCCACAGAAAACTTGTGAGCAGAGCTAAAAAGACGCGTGTGAGCAAGGCAGTATCATGTCCACTGCGTAACTTCGCAATGGACAATAAATTAATACAAGCCCAAAATGCAGGTGAAGTGAATGTGTTTATTAACAAAAAGGGGAAACTCAAAAAATACACAAATACAGGGAAAATGTTCAATGGAAGCACAGTCTGGCACGCAAGCGATAGGCGCCCAAGCTCAGTTGGCTAGATAGAAAGCCCCACACACTCCCAGGGCGGAACTGGGCAGCAGAGAGAGAAGGGCGAGCAAGACAAGTGACTTACATGGGGTGTTGGAGCTCAGTGGGCTCTGGGGAAACAACACCGTAGAAGTCCATCAGAAAAGGGTGCCAACAGCTCCAGGGAATTACATCAGTTGGTGACTACAGACTGAACCGTGTAGTGTAGGCTGACGCCACAACACTGAATGCTCCCATTGTCACCCAACAAATACCAAATGGGCTAATGAGTGACAAGTGGACACAGGTGTGTGGCGGGACTCTGTGTAAAAGTGTGTGTGTGTGTGTGTGTGTGTGTGTGTGTGTGTGCGTGCGCATGCATGTGTGCGTGTATGTATGTGAACAAATAAGAAAATAACTAACAGCTGGTGAGTGTCTGGCAGAGAGGCGGGTGTGGCTGTAGACTGGCAAAGGCCTAGCACAGGGCTCAACCTGCCAGCTGGAACCAATTAACAACAAATCAGAAGCTACAGCCACAAATCATGGGCGGAGCTGAAACACCAGCTCCGCATATGACAGGCAGCCTACAAACCTGACTTAGTTACACCAACTCTGTCAGGAGGAATGGGACAAAATTCCAGCAAACTATTGTGAGAAGCTTGTGGAAAGATACCCAAAATGTTTGATCCAAGTCATACAGTTTAAAGGAAATGCTACCAAATACTAGGTAAATGTATGTGAACTTCTGACTTTGAAGAAAGTAATAAAAAAATACACCCTGGACAGATCGCCAGTCCATCACTGCGCCAACACAGAGAGACAGACAACCATTCACTCTCACAGTCATACCTGAGGACAATTTAGAATCCCCAGTTTGATGCCAATTGACCTAACTTGCATGTTTTTGGCATGTGGGAGGAAATCGAAGAAATACCAGAGTAAACCCACGCAGACACAGAGAGAACATGCAAACTCCACACAGATCACTGTTGGTCGGGGGCTGGGATCGAATCCAGGATCTCCCGGCCAAAGGTGAGTTGCTGTGCTGCCGCAGTGCTAACCACTCTGCCACTGCGCTGCCCAAGAGTTTGCAGCTGGTCTTGAACTTGGGACCTTCTGCTTCATAATTAAAATACTTACCCACTAAGCTATGCACAGCATATAACGTCAGAAAGTGAGAAAAAAAAAGATTTTATGTCTTTTAATAGAGTGTATGTAAATATCTGGTTTCAACTGTACAGTATATACCTCTTTGGTCACCCACCAAACTCTCAATGATCCCTCAGCGATCTCTCCTGGTCTCTCAATGATCTTTCAAAGGTCTCTATAGCTCTCTATGAAAATCATAGAGCGAACTCCCAACCAGCTTTTTTGAGGCTTTTGGAGATCGCTGAGAGATCGGGTCAACTTTTGATCTCTCAGCAGTCTCCATCTAAAGGAGCCCTTAAATCTAACACAACTGCAACCTCTTTCCCCGATACCCAATCAGACTCCGACGTGTGATAATGATGTAACATCCAGCACCAACATGCATTTAATTTGTTCATGACGATAATGGCCTCATTATCTGGGTCATCATTAACAACCTGCTGTCCATCCCTACAATAATTTGTGTGCTCCAAATTACCAGATCAGTTTATGACAGGAGCGACTGTATGTTTATATTTGTGGGGAACAATTATCATATCACATTATGCTGTTTAGCCCATTGTCAGTGATTAAAAATACACAGGATATTTACAGAGACTCACATCCCCTGTTGGCAGAGGGAATAATAACACAGTGCTGAATATGTAATAAAATAGGGCACATCTTAAAAACCTACGATGACTAATATAATGATACATTCCGCACAAACTTGCATGAAAATCGGAGGAGAAAAACTTAACCCTTTAAAGCTACAGAGTGCGCACACACACACACACAATGAAATGAGCCTCAGTGGGACTCTCTTGGGAATAGGAAAGAGAGAAAGATGGGGGGATAGGAGGAGATTTGGACCAGAGTTGTGGCTGAGGCTACAGAAAAAGAGAAAGACCAGGAGCTGAGAGTCCCATTTCATCACAAAAATGCCTGAGTCAGGAGCAGAGAGAGAACCATTAGGCCCAATGAGTCACGGGGAGAGGCTGTAAAAACAGATCTGAACCAAGAGCGGCTCGCAGCGCCATACTCAAAAAGCAGCCAAACGACAGCAGAGCCGTGACCCGAAATGAGCCACAATGATTTTCCTGCCCAGTCATGTCTCCTCATTAGTGTGGCTGCTGAAGATAATGTAAATATCACTACACAGCTATGAAGAAAATGTGTGCGAATCACAAGGAGTTTAATGATCCTGAAAGCAAGCCTGAATTTATGACGTGTATCAGTGAAAATGGGTTTCCATCAAGATTCTTTCAATGCCTCGCTCATCCACCACCCTCATCCCGAGCAGCTGTTTAGCCCCTGAGCTCCCATGACTTTACTTATACAGACATCAACAAGACAGAAATACATTGTTAAAGTTGTAGGCGAGCAGACTTAAACCAGCGACAGTCATGGCAGGGAAAAAAGAGAGATTATTCTGCTTCATGTAACTGGTGGGACACTATTGGTCAAACTGTATCATGAAATATGCATCTTCACTACTGATACTTTTTTGTTTGGTTTGAATAAATATGAATGGCTCTGAAAACAAATTATGAACTAAACCCTTTATTTGGAGACATTACACCGCTACCAACATTGATTCCTGGTGCTTCATAAGATATGTTCAGGCTCGATCCATAAAATTGTCCCCAAACTATAAATAACAGTTATCACAAATTTCCAGCCAAAAAACTAAATATGTATAATTCAAAATAAGAGGTAGGAGTTTTGCTTGAAAGTAAACAGACTATGGCAGTTCCAGGTTAATTCAACCATTTCAGCTGGGATACCAGCCCAGTCTCACATAAAAAACGTAAAATACCACTATTTTTCACTCTGAGAAAACATGCATAGACACAGAAAAAATATTTTTTACACACAGTGGATACGTGGCGTTAACAGCTTTAAGAAACGTGTCTACTTTGTCTGCCACCTATTCATCCTTTCTCTTTCATTCTCTTTCACCATTAGAGGTGACACCTAACCAAAACATTTTCCTAACCTTGAGGATTAGAGAAGGTACCGAACCTTAACCACTAGTGGAGTGAAAAAAAAAAGTTTTGTGTTGTTTGTCTTGGTTGAAACTGCAAGTAACCGACTGTCCACCATCCCCCACCCACCAGCCGAACGAGTCTTGGAAGCCTCGCTAAAACAGGTCTTGTTCTGCTCATTTGCAGTGAGTGAAGGCATGGACTCCATTTGTAAAACGTATCCAGGTATGTTCTTTGTTTGCTTGTTTTACGTACATTGATTGGTTGATTGATTGATTATTTATTTACGTGTCTTGCACCAGTGGTGCCCAGTCCTTATGGGCTTACAAGACACTATAACAGTAATAACATTGATGGCCACAAACCCACAAATACAGTTCATTAAATTTGAACAGAAAAAGAAAGATACACTCCGTGACATTAATTAACACATGACAAAAAAGGAACATCTATGTTGGATACAGAGTAGACTGCCTCAGTTGCGATGCCTCTTCTATAAATCTTGCCAAAGCAAAAGTCTCAACATTAAACAGCCAGCTCAGCATATCAGCATCAGATGTACAAATGCACATTTTTGAGGGGTGGAAAACATTCATTAGGTACACGTTTTAATGAGATCCGTTTGGGGAAACATCCATCCATCCATCCATTTTCTTCCGCTTTTCCGGAGGTCTGGGCTGCAGAGGCAGCAGCTCAGGCAGAGAAGCCCAAACCTCCCTCTCCCTGGCCACCGGCTCCAGCTCTTCAGCGAGGATGCAAAGATGTTTCCAGGCCAGCTGGGAGACGTAGTGTCTCCACCATGTCCTGGGCCTGCCCCGGGGTCTCCTCCCAGTTGGACATGCCCGAAACATCTCAAGTGGGAGGCGTCCAAGAGGCATCCTGATCAGATGCCCATACCACCTCAACTGGCTCCTTTTGACGTGGAGGAACAGCGGTTCTCCTCTGAGCCTCTCCCAGATGACTGAGCTCCTCACTGTATCTCTAAGGGTGAGTCCAGCAATCCTATGGAGAAAGCTCATTTCAACTGCTTATATCCGCGATCTTGTTCTTTCGGTCATTACCCAAAGCTCATGACCATAGGTGAGGGTAGGAACGAAGATTGACTGGTAAATCGACAGCTTTGCTTTAGAGCTCAGCTCCCTCTTCACCACAACAGACTGGTACAATGTCCGCATCACTGCAGAGGCCACTCCGATCTGTCTGTCAATCTCTCGCTCCATTCTCCCCTCACTCATTAATGAGACCCCGAGATACTTAAACTCTTCCACTTGGGGCAGGAGCTGGTCCCCAACCTGGAAAGGACAATCCACCTTTTTCCATCTGAGGACCATGGACTTGAACTTGGATGTGCTGATTCTCATCGCAGCTGCTTCACACTCAAAAGTAAACTGTAAAGTAAAGTAAAGTAGCAAACTGTTCCAGCAAGGCCTGTAGGTCACTGCTTGATGAAGCCAACAGGACAACATCATCCGCAAACAGCAGAGATGAAATCCTGTGGTCACCGAGCATGACACCCTCCAATCCTTGGCTGCGCCTAAATATCCTGTCCATAAAAATTATGAACAGGATCTGTGACAAAGGGCAGCCCTGGTGGAGTCCAACTCTCACTGGAAATGAATTTGACTGGGTGTTGACAATATGAACCAAACTCTTGCAACGGTTGTATAGGGACCGGATAGCTTGTAACAACAAGCCCAATACCCCATACTTCCGAAGCACCCCTCACAACAGACCATGAGGGACGCGGTCGAATGCTTTCTCCAAGTCCACAAAACACATGTGGACTGGTTGGGCAAACTCCCACAAACCCTTGAGGATTCTCGAGAGGGTAAAGACCTGATATGATGTGCCAAAGCCATGACAAAAATCACATTGCACCTCCTGAATTCGAGGTTCGACCAGCGGTCGGACTCTCCTCTCCAGTACCCTGGCATAGACCTTTACAGGCAAGCTGAGAAGTGTGATCCCCCTAAAGTTGAAACACACCCTCCGGTCCCCCTTTTTAAAAGGAGGAACCACCACCCCGGTTTGCCATGCCAAAGGCACTGTCCCCGACTTCCACGCAACATTGCAGAGGTGTGAACCATGACAGCCCTACAACATACAGGGCCTTGAGGTACTCAGGGCGAATCTCGTCCACCCCCGGGGCCCAGCCACCATAGAGTTTTTTAAAAACTTTGGTGACCTCAATCCCTGTGATGGGTGAGTTGTCCCACTCATCCTCAAGCCCTGCTTCCTCTATGGAAGGCGTGTCAGTGGGATTCAGGAGCTCCTCGAAGTATTCCTTCCACCGCTCGATGATGTCCCCAGTCAAAGTCAGCAGTGCCCCATCTGCACCATACATAGTGTGGACAGGGAGCTGCTTCCCCCTCCAGAGTCGTCGGACAGTTTGCCAGAATCTCTACGAGATCAACCGAAAGTCTTATTCCATAGCCTCACCGAACTCCTCCCACACCCGAGTTTTTGATTCAGCAACCACGCGAGCTGCACTCTGCTTGGCCTGTTTCAGGAGTCCCACAAGCCAACCAAGCTCGATAGAACTCCTTCTTCAGGAGGCCCCCCTCACCACTGGTGTCCATCACTTTGTTCGGGGATTGCCACCACAAGATGCACCAACAACCTTGCAGCCACAACTCTGGGCAGCCGCTTCAACAATGGAGGAGGAGAACATGGCCCATTCAGACTCCATGTCTCCAGACTCCCTTGGAATGTGGATGAAGTTCTTCCGGAGGTGGGAATTGAAGACCTCCCGGACGGGGGCCTCAGCCAGATGTTCCCAGCACACCCTCACTATGCGTTTGGGTCTACCGGGTCTGAGTGGCGTCTGCCCCTGCCATCAGATCCAACTCACCACCAGGTGGTGATCAGTTGACAGCTCTGAGCCTCTCTTTACCCGAGTGTCTAAGACATGTGGTTGCAGGTCTGATGACACGATAACAAAATCGATCATGGACCTGCAACCTCGGGTGTTCTGGTGCCAGGTGCACATATGGACACCCTTATGCTTGAACATGGTGTTCATTAATGGACAAACTGTGGTTGGCACAGAAGTCCAATAACTGAACACCACTCAGGTTCAGATTGGGCAGGCCGTTCCTCCCAATCACGCCCCTCCAGGTTTCACTGTTACTGCCCACATGTGCATTGAAGTCCCCCAGTAGGACAATGGAGTCTCCAAGAGGAGCATTCTCCAGCACCCCAGTCAGAGACTCCAAAAAGGGTGGGTACTCTGAACCATCATTTGGTGCATAGGCACAAATGACTGTCAGGACCCGTTTCCCAACCCAAAGGCACAGGCAGACTACCCTTCGTCCACTGGTGAAAACTCCAATGTAGATGCAGCAAGGCAGGGGCATATAAGAATACCCACCCCTGCCCGTCGCCTCTCACCCAGGGCGATTCCAGAGTAGGCCAAGCTCCAGCCCCTCTCCAGGAAACTAGTTCCAGAACCGGAGCTGTGCGTTGAGGTGAGCCCAACTATAGCTAGCTGGTATCTCTCAACCTTGTGCACCAGCTCCAGCTCCTTCCCCACCAGAGAGGTGGTGTTCCACGTCCCAAAAGCCAGTTTCAAAAGCTGGGGATCAGACCCCAAAGGTCTCTGCCTTTGCCTGCCACCTGATCTGCATAGCACTGGACCCCCATGGTCCTTCCTGCAGGTGGTGAGCCCAATGGAGGGCAGATCCATGTAATTCCTTCGGGCTAAGCTCGGCCAGGTCCCAAAGGCAGAAACCTGGCCACCAGACGCTAGTCATCGAGCCCCTTCCCCAGGCCTGACTCCAGGGCGGGGCCCCGGTAACCTCATACTGGGCGGGATTCACTGAATCCTTGATTGTTTATTCATCATGGGAGTCTATTGGATCACTCTTCGTCTGGCCCTTCACCCAGGACCAGTTTGTCTTGGGAGACCCTATCAGAGGCAAATTGCCCCAGACAACATAGCTCCTGGGATCACTAGGGCACGCAAATACCCCATCATGATAAGGTGATAACCTGTGGGGGGGGGGGGGACAGAACTCTCTTAATGCTGTGACTTTAACAACGAGCACAGAACGTTTTAAAGACATCATAACTAAAGGGGCTTGTGAGCATCACACCTGTAAACAGAAACATGGTTTAGTCCTAAGAAAGAACCCATTTACTGAGTGGTTGTTATGCTGAATAATACAGACAATAGTGTTTCTCTTTATCAAACATGTACATGTCTTCTCAAAAAGCATTGCACAAGCCTCCAATAACTTTAATGGTGTGTTCAGACCAAACGTGAAAGCGCAAATTTTTCAGGTTGTGCGATTACATGTTAACTCAATGTCAACAGATGTGAATTTGCATCTGAGCAAGTTGCAGAGAGGCAGACTTGCCTTCATAACTTCTGCAGCTGCTTTGTACCTGCTGTGGAATTCCCCAAAACGCTGTCATGTTTAGGTGTGCAACGTTATCCGGTGGAACACACAGCTGGGAAAATGTCACTGCCTCCTCCTAAAACTGCACCTAGATGGGAGTTGTTTACAATGCTAGCCTGCCAGTCCTTGTTAGCACATTTGTAGCAGGAGTGCATGGGCAGATAAACACCAGACACTCCATTTCAACGCCATCTGTCTGCAGGTGAGTGGAAGTCTCATTTTCAAGCTAGTTTACTCTCTAATGTTAATAACTTTTCTCCAGTGTTGGCAGAATCTCAAGGTTGATTACTAGCTATCGCTACCAAATCCCTCAGATATGAATATGTGAATTTGCGTGTGCTGCATGTTTACATTGAATTAACATGCATTTGCGCCACATGAAAAAATTTGCTTCACGTTTGGTGTGAATGCACCTTAAGACTTCATGAAAATTCCAGACTGGATCCAAGTCAATTGGTAAAAAAAGAAACTGACTGAGTAAGCTCACATACCTCACATATCTGTATATCAGGGGCCCCTAATAAGAACTGTAATCAACATAAAATAGACTGGAAAAAAATAAGTCCAGTCCTCCAAAAATGGAACCCCATTAGATTTATCTGAAAACTGAGTTCAAATTATTGATGAGTTGAAGTTTCTGTATAAATCTGACATGAATCCAATCAGAAATGTAGCAGTTATAGTGGTGACAACATGAAATGTCAAACGAACGGACAGGTCAAACAGTCTCTCTCCCTCTACAACTTCATTGTGTGGGATAAAACGAGACAAGAAGTAAGTCTAAAACATTTCCACATCTCCACTAGTTGGGCACCAAGCCTGGGAAACAATCACCCAGAAAATAAACTCCTCCTGACTGGTGCTATTTGATTTGTAACCAGCTTCCTCCAGTCAAGTGAGTCAACACTGAACCTCTGAGAATCCGCCCTGCATTGTGGTGTGAAATGAACCAAAAAATGGTTGTTCATCCTGCACAGAGGAGAAAAACAAATACTTCCCTTTCATATACTGTACATGAAGCAGAAAGTTGTGTGGCACCCCACTATGTTATTTGGTACAACGTGCTTAAACTTTAGCATCACTCAGTCCATCAGAGCTGTGCCCCACTCTCTCTGGAAGGCAGGTAATCCGCCCGTGTCACACGCCTAGACTCCTGGCCAGCATAAGCCCCTCTCTGAGCTTTGACTACATCTGGGGGATGAAAAGAGCACATGGTGGTGTAGAAACCCCCACGGCAAAAGCACAGGGATTTACCAAGAGGGTTTGCTCCGTGTAATAAGTCACGGTTCCTCACTGGCAGCCTTTAATGGACACCTGAGTAAAATGGTTATTAATTATGAAAACCTTTTGCAGATGGAAGTACAGCTCAGGAAGAGGGGGAAGACTTCCAAGATATGTGGAGTGTGCCCTCAACTAAGAGCCTATCAAGCCATAAGCCTATTGGGGAAGGCTGCTATCTGCCTAGACCACCTTGCCAAATACATACCTTTTACCTCATTACCTGCTCAGCCCAGCCATTATTGAGGGAAATGGGGTGAAAGCAAGATAAGCACAAAGAATTCAAGGGTTGAGCACAAACAGGCATCCTGCTTCCTCCTGATAAAAAGGAAGAGGCCCTCTGACTTCCTGCTCTCAGCAAACTCTAGGGCTGCCAGCTGACCCATACTTAGGTCACTCGCTACACTTCCTGGCCCGTGCGGAGACACGCAAGACGCGTAGGGGACAAAGGCGGGCATGGAGGTGTGAAGCAAATGTGTTCAAGCAGGAATGTCAGCAAAAAGAGTCCTGCCGCAGTACTCTTATTATTCATGTTCTTGCTGCTCTCCTCATTTTGATAGCTACAAATAACACAGATCTTTGGTAACTGCTTATGCAAACTTTAATGGACTTGTGGAGACATATTTTACGTCAGAACGTATACTGGTCGAATAAACAGAAAATGATGCAAGTATAAATATCTTTATAAGAGATTTTTGAAATGTTACACATTAATAAATGCTCTGTCACTTGGGAATACACTTTATCCCTATGGCCTGTTTGTATTCTGATTGGTATTTATCCGTTAGGTTTCAGTAGACCTTGGATGCACACAGATAAACATCTATAGGTAGAAAGAAACAAGAAAGGCATTTTCTAAAAATCTTTTTAGCTTGACATCACTGCATATGGTCTGATGACAATTAAATATTAGTTATTAATGATGCAACACATCATTGTTCTCTTCTGTTATTTCAGTAACAACAATGCTTTATATGGTATAATCACAAACAACATCTGGTGTGCATATGGTGACTAAATGGTTTGTCTGCTTTAAAAGCCTTTTTGACACCAACCAAAGTAGCCAGAGTCAACGTCAGCTTTACACAACCGGCATAAGAGACTTTTTGTACTAAATTTCCAGGGATGTCTCCAATTCCAGTTCTGAGGCTCGAAATATTTGGTAGCAATCCAAAGCGATTATCCAAGTATTCCCTATTGGGGGTTTTTTTCTCCCTCCGTGGACAAAGGATGCTGAAGATGGAGCTGCCAGACAGGATGAAAAGAGGAAGACCACAGAGAAGATCCAAGGATGTAGCGAAGGAGGACCTGGAGAGGGCTGGTGTGAGAGAAGAAGATGTAAGAGATGGAGGCACATGATCCGCTGGTGACCCCTAAAGGGAACAGCCAGAAGAAGAAGCTGTCTTCCTCAGTGGACTGCAACAGCATCAATGTCTCCTCAGAAATGTGACTTCTCTTATAAATTTGTCACTTCTACTTGTAAATGTACCACTTTTTCCCCCTCATGCTTTTTCATGTAATTTTGAGTTTGGCTTTTTATGTCATTCATTGACTGTTTTTTCTTGTAAAGTTGTGGGGAGTTTTCCCTCCAGATTTTGGCATTTTTAATTTAACTTTACTAAAATTAGACACTAAGAAAAAAGCCAAATATCCAAATATCCAAATTTCAAAACTGAATACCAAAGTTGAGAATGAATACGCAGATAATCTAATATTTGGGTACAGCCAGACAAATTTTTGGATGAATGGTGTAAGTAAGATGACACACTCATTACTTCTACTGTTTCTTAAGTGATTCCATGTCACAAACCCATGCCATACACTCCTAAACTGAATAAAAATAAAAAATAACCTAACTAAGACATGCTTTAATTTGACAAGGTCAGATGTGTGGATGCTAAGTATCAATATAAAAATGTATTTAATGGACATGTAGAACAACAAGAACATAAGTTTAATTGGTCAGAACTCAGTCTTTACCCTACCATTATATTGGGGGGGAGGGGGGGAATGCAAGGAATCTCTGTGTCCCGCAGGTAGTCCCTACTAGTGATGATCATTGGTCCCCATCAAACATGAAAACCAGTATCCGTGTGTGTTCCTGTCCTTCTATTCTTGTGTGGACCACCCATTGACAAACCACCTTTAATGTGAGGACATTTGGCGTGGTCCTCATAAGGAAAAATGCAAAAAATGCTTGGATCCATTCCCCAAAGTGCAAGATAAACTATTATGAATATAAATCATGAAAGACCACACAAATAAGTGATTTGACAAACAAATAAACTGTCATGATCTGGACAGGATCAGACGCTTTATGTTCCTTTCTGGATTCTTTGTTATTATTTTCAGTATCACTACTGCCATTCACTATTATCGTTTCTGTATGGACTCTTATTTTGACAGTACTCTTTGTTTACTTCCGGTTTAGCGTAATGCATCTTCCGTTTATCCCCATTCTCTTACTTTGCTAATTTATCACAGCTGCTCCTTGTTTTGCAATTATTAGTTTCCTATTTATTCTGTCACCCTCTGTCCTTCCTTGTGGCACACTAGAACGAAGTGGATTATCAACCTGTCTTTATGCCACTATGTATGGTGCCTGGATTATTATTCTTCTGCTTGTTGTAAGTTTTCTGCTGCACAGGCATTTTGTATTGTTCCCCCAGCCCTCAAACTGTGCTTTTATTAATAAATCTCACAAACCTCTGTCTGATGTTTGGGTCCACTAATATGCTCTGGAGGGGCAACCATGACATTAACAAGGTTTCTGATACAGTCGCTCATACTGGATGTCCCATTTGTTTTCAATAATTAGGCATTCTGTAATTTTTTTTTCTATATTAATTTTTCTATATAGCACCAGAACACCATGATCCCTTTAAGAGTTTGTTGTTGACCTTCACGCTGCCCCCCCTCCCCCCAAGGCTGTAAAAGGGGAAACACTGGAACTAAAGATGATTTTGCCTTTGTCTGGACTGCATCACTCATGTATTCTTGTCTATAGGAAATTTTGAAACATCCCACATTTCTCTCTGCCTCACTTGAAAAAAAAATAGTAATTTGTAGAGGCTTTATATATATGATAAGCCTGTGTAGTTACACTGATCAATACCAGAACTTTTTCCACAGCTGCACATGGCAGCAGAGCTTTGACGTGACCCAAGTTTAAGTCAAAGCTGCCTCCAAACAATGTTGAGCACCCACAGAACACAGTGTAGACATACAGTACACAACACACACCTTCATGGCCTTTAAACAGATGATGAAAAACACACCTTTCAGACAGTAAATTATTTCTGCCAGCTGAAAAGCAAATTTCATTTTCTCCTGTCTCCCGACAACAAAGATGCTGAAGCCATTACAGGCTAGGGGCCTCTGCATCACACACATTAAATGAAGGGTCCTCTAGCAATCGAAAAAGCAATTTTCTCATTGAGCCAATAGATACTCCATTTAGTTCCGGGATCTCTACGGACCGCTGCTGTAGTGGGGCTGATGCGGGGGAAAGAGAGTGCAGAGTGATGACCCACCCTCATCTTCCCCGAGCCTCCGCTGCTCTGAACCCATCGATATACAGACGTGTTCTGCAAACTGGATAAGAGTGGAGCGAAGAAAGTGAAGATGAGAAAGGATGAGGGACACGAGGAAGAAGGGGAAATAGATTAGATGATGCACAGGGAGGCAGATAGAGAAGAGGTGGCAGGAGGTTATGGCGTGACTGGATGAATCAGAGTGACCAAATTAGCGTCCGAAAAGGCAGCGGCCTCATTTGCATGCACATCAGCCGATATTAAAGAAAGAGAAAAAGAGTGAAAATTAAGAGAGAGAGGAAAGCAAGGGAGCAAAACCAGAGGCACCCAACCATGTGGAACCGCAGACTGATTAATTTCAGGCTTTAATGAGCGAAGCTCTGCCAGGCCAGGCGGCATCAAGTCAGTCACCCGGTCTCACAGCAGGAGCTGACACACAAAACTCACACTTTCCCATGTCTGCCAAATACTGGATGACACAAAGTCAGTGAACTCACCACATTTCCTCCCTCTCCATCTCACACTTTGTTCCCTGGTAATGTGTTTTTGCTGTTCACTTCATCGCTGGCACAGTGCGTGTGTGATTAAGAGCAACACATTATCAGAGGCACCATTGAAACGAGAGCACATGATCACCAGTGGTACGCCTCACACCAGGTGTTCTCTGTCTGTAGGTGGAATAAATACCAGCGTGGCTCAGAGGAGATTTGACTCAAACATGCTCCCATTTAATTGCTAACCTCTAGAGTGTGCATTATTGCAGCTAACCTTTATTCTCTGTATAATTTACACTGCAGGTTTACAAGCTCTGCTGTTGGCATTTGTACTTTTACAAGGAGGAGAAAAAAAAATCTGTTTCCCCAACACTCATGTGGATCGAGATGAGGAGGAGAGAAAGGCTTCAGGCGGAGTTTAGTCATCCATGTTGGCAGCTGCTCCAGAAGCATCAATACTACTGTTTCTTTCTATTTTTTTTTTTTTTTTGGACAAGGCAAATGTTCGCCCCGTAACAAAACATGCCTCTGTTTCCAGCTTGTGTGCTCTTCTCCCTACCATCTCCTATTCATTTGGCTTGGGGTTGGGAGATAGTGATAATAAAGGAAATAAAGAATCTAGAACAAAGAAGACGGCGTAAGTAAGAGAGAGAGATTTTCACATGAGGCAACAGTGTAACAGCTCGGCTCATTAATCAGCACACAGGCTGATTTGTCAGTTTGGTGCAATGTGATATGACTGCCCTCTCCACTGACAGGGAGGCCGGGTTGCGACTTTCAACTTGAGGCAAGACAATCCAGCAGACCACGCTCACCTAGACGCTGGTGCAGGTTAATGGCTCCCCCAGAGCCTATCTCCTTAGGCAAAATTGGATTAATTCCCAAATCCCAGCTGAATAAAATAACTTTTTACTCTCAACTCTAACAAACTTAAGGTATGTTGGACCTTTCTTACAAAATGCAGCTCAAATGCTGTCATATCATAAGATCTAATGAATAACAAATGTACTGTGAAAATGTAAAAAAAAAACCCAAAACACTGACACTGAATCCCATTGGGGGGGGGGGGACTTGAGAGACAAACTTGTGCTAATAAAATGACCCTGAATGGACACAATGGGAGTCACACGCTCCCTACATTGCAATCAGCCATGTGACACCCACAACTTCTTTTTTTTTTTTTTTTTTCTGGATGTGTCATATTCACAAGAAGTCTCTGTCAGCTCTGACACACACAGATGAGGTGGATTTTTGGATGATGCACCCGGTGCGACTTATTCAAAGTGACGGCAAACTCCTGCCCCGCAGCAAAAGGCTCGTCCGTGTTCACAGATGTCCACTCGGCGGCCCCGTGCGTGTCTGCGCACCGCCGTCCCCCGTGGGAAGGGGGCCAGCTTGGAGTCTGACAGACGTGGCTCCGGAACGGCCCCTGCTGCCAGCATTCCCATAATGTAAACCACTGCCATGAATGTCTGGCCTTTATTCTAAAGATAAACTGAGGCTTGGGATGTTCAAATCTTTACTCTTGTCAGTTGTGTGTGATGAAAATAAACTTGCTGCAACAAAGTGGTCTCCACAGAAATCAAACACCCCCATTAGCCCTTTAGACGCGCTGCTGAGTATTCAAGTGGCCGTCAGGAAAACAAGGATCTGCTTTTGTTTCATTTAAACTCAAAGTATTTAAGAAGAAAAAACAAAAACAGGTCCTTACCTCAAATCGCAGCTCAGTGCGGAGACCTCGGGATATGACAAGCTGTTTCCCTGTGAAAGTCTTTCTATGAAGCCTGATAGTTTGGGCACAAAAACCGGATCAGGTTGGATGCCCACCGGCGCCAAAGGTGCCCAGCAGCGTCTAACTGTTACAGTAAAGGGAAAAAAGAAATCCACCGCTCCGAGGTCTGGGCTCCCGGTCCAGACACGCACGCAGCTCTGAGGGCAGATTGGTATGCAAACAGTTTAGTGAACTCACTGAAAACTGAGCGCCTCATCCAGCTGCCTGCTCGCCTCCGGTGGGCGGAGACTCTCCACCGACACACGCACGCACACACGCACACGCCTCCGGTTTACCTTCCTCCACAGACATCCACAAAAAAAACCAAAACAAAACAAAAAAAAAAAAACAACTGAAGTCAGAAAGCCAGTGAATTTTCAGGGAAAAAAAAGGAGTTAATTTATTATAAGGTCTGAAAGTTGTTACAGAAAAGTCGCAAATTTACCCTCAGCAAAACGGGAAAAAAATACAAATTTGCATGAATAAATTTAGAATCCTTTATTAGTCCCACAATGGGGAAATTACACGGCATCCACATGAGTGGACTAGGCAGCCACTGGTGTGGTGGCCACCTTAGAGTCTCCAACTAACCAAACGTGCATGTGGGAGGAAACCGGAGAAATCCCGGAGTAAACCCACGCAAACACGGGGAGAACATGCAAACTCCACACAGATCACTGTTGGTCGGGAGCTGGGATAGAACCCAGGATCCCACGATCCCCCGGCCAAGGGTAAACTGTGCTGCCGCAGTGCTAACCACTGCGCCACCGTGCAGCCCAATTTTAGGCTGAGTTCCTAAAAATATGCACAAACTTCATACTTGTTTGAAGCAGCTATACCCAACGAGTCAGTGCTGAAGCGTTCGCAAACAGATCCTTTTAAGCGCTGGCAGAGAAGAGGCAGCAGGTGCATCCACTCACGCAGGTGTGCTGATGTCCTGCAGAGCCGAGAGCCTGATGGAGAACCTCCCATAGAAAGGGAGGGGGAGCACACTCACCTGATCATAACACTTCCTCTTTTGGCTGTTTCCTATATTAGGGGTTGCCACAACAGATCGTGGGTCGGCATGTTGATTTGGCATGGATTTTATGCCGGATCCTCTTACTGACACAACCCTCCACATTTTCCTGGGCTTGGGGCTGGCACTAGAAGTACACTTGTGCACTCCCTCTGCCTGGGTAACCTGTTAGATATGCTCCCATATTAACAGTGGACAGCATGGACATGGGGAAGCAGGCACAGGTGACATCATCACGCCGTGCCTATATCAGGAGACCGTTGGTGGGATCCAGGGTCTTTGGCACGCCGCCTCATTTACAGCAAGAGCCTATGTTAGTGGTGTGTTAGCTTATAGCCATAGTAATGCAACACGTGTAACATCTTGTGTGTTTGTAATAAAGTTTGAGTTCAGTACAACTCCTGCCTCCGCTCTCCTATTTCCAGACAAAACAAATGGCGACAATGAGAAAAATTGGCCTTCCGAGGGAAAACTTGACACTTTCCCAGAAGAAGAGAGGCACGTGTCTGGCACTCCAGCCAGAGAGTTTGCTGGTTAAATAAGCCAAGTTTTTCCAGTGCCGACAGCGAGCAGTTGAGTCGGTCCAGCAGTTTGTCGCCAACCTCCACTGTCTGGCTAGTGTATGCGAGTTTGGAGACTTGGAGGAAGAGCTTGCACGAGACAAGTTGGCGGAGAACACTACAAATAGGAAGCTGCAGGTGATATTCTTCATGGTACTGGATGGCCTGACGCTGGTTGCAGCACTGGAGATAGCATCCCAGCTAGAGCGAGAAGAGGGTGCTCAGTTAGCATCGCAGTTAGCAGGCACCGCCCGCCTCCCCACAGTCAGCTCCGCTGCTACAGATGGTGGCCCCGATTGCTGAGCCTGCCGACCCCACACCTTCTTGGAAGAGCCCAGAGGTAGATGCCACGGGACAGCAGGGCACCACAGCGCAACAACCCAGTGGCAAACTCAGCTTGGACGATGATGACTCGAGTCCGCTGCGTGCAGACGTGGACACAGCCACTCCCTCTGCATGCCGAACAGAACCCAGCAGAACCGGAGCAGCCACTAGAACCCCAGTCAGCAGCCATGCAGGACCCAGAGCCGGTCCCTGCACAGCACGATTATTCACAAGCTGCAGCCTCATCACAGGAGGGAGAATATGATTACGTGGATGTAGATACAGCCGAAGAACACAGCACAGAGAATGAACACAGTGCGGAGAGACAGCACAGACCGGACTCGCCTCTGATCCTCGCCCAGCACGAGCTTCAAGCAGCCACTGTGGAGCCACAGGAGAGGGAGTTTGTGGAGAAAGGAGAACCCGGTGAACCATGACAACCCAGTGCGCGTCCCATCATCGACGACAGCGACACATCACCGCGACCACAACCAGCACTAACTGAGAGAGAGAAGAAGACAAACTCATCCTGCATTCTTGCCAAGTAACAGCCTCAGGGAGCTGCCGCAGCACAGCAGGATGGAGAGTTCGTGGCCTTGCAGGACCCAGCAGAGCAATGCCAACCAAGAGCATGTCCTGCCGCTGGCATGGATGGCAAGCCACAACAGCAACAACCAGCATCAGAGACAAGAGAGCAGCAGCGCCGAGTGCAGCCAAACCGATTGCTATGTGCACTGCTTGATTGGGTTCGGGTCCAATGATCTGACCGCCTGGACCCACAGATGGTCCCGTCATTGCGGATGAGAATTGCCACAAGAAAGAGGCCAGCTGCCCTCCAGATGGCTAATGGTTTGAGAGGGCATGTCAGCCATCTGCAGAAGGTAAGAACAACTACCTCAGATCAAGATGCAGCACTGGAGCCGATCCAGCTGGTATGGGGACCGGGCTGGAACGTTACTGACGAGCAAGCCATGACTTCAGCGAGATGGCACCCAGGTCCGCTGAAGCCGGCATCTCCAGGGGCGCGCCCACAGCAGGCTCGACTGAGGCCCCTGAAGCTGAACTGTAAGCAGTAACCATTTTTGCATTATTTAATAGAGCACAACTGCTTCAGTAGTGGCAACATAATCCAAACAGTCGTGCAGGGTTAACTGGCAGTCTACTCGGTGCCCTAGGTTCTGTTTTTCTGCCTGTTGTTTTAAAAAAAAAGAGGCTGTTGTGAGTGTGATGTAAAAAAAGAGCTGCTGTGACTTAGTGTTCATAATGTTTTGAGCTTTTCAGAGGGGGTTAAATGTTAGATATGCTCCCATATTAACAGTGGACAGCATGGACATGGGGACGTACGCACGGGTGATGTCATCACACCGTGCCTATATCAGGAGACCGTTGGCGGGAGCCAGGGTCTTTGGTGTTCCGCCTCATTCACAGCAAGAGCCTATGTTAGTGGTGTGTTAGCTTATAGCCATATTAATGCAACATGTGTAACATCTCGTGTGTTTGTAATAAAGTTCAAGTTCAACACAACTCCTGCTTCCACTCTCCTATTTCCAGGCATAACATAACCAACTTTCCTTTCCAATTCTATTATGCTGAGCCAAAGCTAGAAGGTGGAAATTAACATTTTTATGGTCTTTGGAATGACCCAGTTGTAGCTTGAACCCACAGCTGTTAACACTTGATAAGTATTTCCCCACTTATCATCAGCTGGTAGATCAGTTGGTAGAGGTAGTCTCACAATCAGAACAAAGGCAAATGTTGTTGAGGTAAGTTGAACAAGCTGTGCTCCTATTGTTAGGGTCTCCTTAAGGATGTCTGGGAACTGTGCTAAACAAAAAACAATGTGAATGCAGACCGATGCATTCAATGTCAGTCACATCTAAAATTGTAGGGTCACTAGGCACCGCCAGGACCAATTATCCTTCCCCCATTCTATCATTGGTGAGCATCAAGCTAAAATGCGGGAAGTACCATTTTTATATGGTCTCTGGTATGAATGAGCTGGAGCTTGAACCCATGACCTCCTGGCTATGGGGCAGATGCTCTACCACTAGTCCACCACCTCAAAAATTTATGGAAAAGAGTTGCAAACTTATGAGAATATAGTCACAAATTTTCAAGAAAAACTCACAAATTTACATGTGAAAGTACAAGTAATAGATTTAGCCAACTTATAATTTAAAAAAACAGATTTGTAAGAAAAGAATCCAAAATTTACATGAAAAGTATTGCAATTTTACTTGAAAAACATGCAAATTTATGAGGAAAAACTGCACACATACAAGTATTTCTTGACTAGGAAAACAGTTGAGTGGTAGTAACTTTGGAAAACTAATAGCAACAGCAGCTGGTGAGCAATGAAGTTAACCTGAAACCCTGATGGAAACATTAGAAAAATTAGGGTGTTGTCAAGAAATAAAACAACAACAAAAAAAAATCAATGTCATATACTTATTACATTTATTTTCTCTTTTCTTTTATTTTTTTATTATTATAAGTGTGCTCAATATCAGAAAAGTTATTAAGAACCCCAAATTCCACTGACATGTTAAGAGTCCCACAAAAGGGGAAACAACACTGGATCATGTTTACAGCAACATTAAGCATGCCTACAGAGCCATCCCCCTACCTCACCTTGGATAATCAGACCATCTCTCCCTGCTTCTAATACCTGCTTACACCCCCCTTAGGAAGAGTCCCCCCCACCAACCAAACAAACAATTAAAACCTGGCCTGAAGATGCTTTCCTCCAGCTACAGGACTGCTTTAGCTGCACAGACTGGAACATCTTTGAACAGCGGGACCTGGACTCCTACACCGAGTGTGTCCTTTTCTACATTAAATGCTGTGTAGAAAATGTGACAGTCACCAAACACATCCGGGTCTTTCCAAACCGGAAACCCTAGATGACCAGTGAGGTCCAGGCTCTGATCAGAGCCTGCATCTCAGCCATCAGGCAGAGGGACAGCTCTCTGTACAGCACTGCTAGAGCCAACCTGAGAAGAGGCATAAAATATGCTAAGAATGCCTATAGGGGGAAAGTGGAGGGCTTCCTCACAGACAACAAACCCCGACAATGTGGAGAGGCATCCAGGCCCTCACCAACTACAGGGGCCAGGGCGCCCCAACATCAGACAGCAGCCTCTCTCTGGCAGAGGACTTAACAGTTTCTTTGCCCGGTTTGCACACCCCTCCCCCCCAACTTGCCCCCCCCCCTCTCTCTACAGGGGCATGGGGTGAGGAGGAAACTGAAAGCAGTGAATCCCCACAGACCCGCTGGCCCCAACGGCATCCCAGGAGCAGTGGTCAAAGCACGTGCTGACCAGTTGGCAGAGATCCTCACCAAGCTGTTAAACCTTTCCAAGATGCACACCACTGTCCCCTTCTGCCTCTAGGTCTCCACCATCATCCCCATCCCCAAAAAGTCCGCAATTGACAGCCTGAATGACTACAGACCCATAACACTCACGTCTGTAGTCATGAAGTGTTTTGAGCGACTGGTGTCCCAGCACATCAGGGACTGTCTTCCCCACTCCTTCGACCCCCACCAGTTTGCCTACAGGGAGAACCAGTCTACAGAAGAAGCCATCACCACCATGCTTCACAGAGCACTGAGCCACCTGGAGAACCAAAGGAGCTATGTGAGGATGCTCTTGGTGGACTACAGCTCAGCTTTCAACACCATCATGTCAGACATCCTGATCAATAAACTGCACCTCCTCCAGACCTCCCCACACACCTGCTCCTGGATAAAACTGCCCACAAACAGTCAGACCTGGCCCCCAACACTCCTCCAAACTGTCTCTCAGCACTGGCTTCCCCCAGGGCTGCTTGCTAAACCCACTACTGTACTCCCTGCACACCTTTGACTGTATTCCAACCCACCTAACCACCATCATCGTGAAGTATGTGGACGACACCACCTTGGTTGGGCTCATTACTGACAACGATGAGAAGGCATCCATGGAGGAGGTAGAAAATTTGCTGCGGTGGTGCCAAGCAAACAACCTGAAACTGAATGTCCAAAGAACACATATTGGATGCCTAGGAGAGGATTTTTTGTTGTGCACCAGTAACTGATACATTCACACTGCACTCATACTGATATCACATGACTGACATACACACACTGGTCTATCTCCTTTGCTCCGTTAATGTGTAGATCTGTATCTTGTCTGCTAATTGTGCAATTAGAGGTTTTTTTTCTATGTGATCACAATCTTGCTCACTCGAGCACTATTCTGATAACTTTGTTTTTTTCTCTCTGCCCAATGTGTCACCCCTCCCCCTCCCCCTCTTTACCCCCCACTGAATGAGGCGCCTTGTATGGCTGCCGCGTCATTAGGGAGCGCTTAGAAACGAGCGCACCTTAGTGATAAGTAAAATTCCTTGTATGTTGTAAGCATACTTGGCAATAAAGTTGATTCTGATTCTGATTCTGATTCTGATTCTGGACTTCAGAAAGAACAGACAGGACCACACACCCCTCCTCATAAATGGCAACTGTGTGGAAACCGTCCCCACCTTCAGGTTCCTGGGCACCCACATCTCCTCTGACCTCTCCTGGTTAGTCAACACCAAGGCCCTAGTGAAAAAAGCCCAGCAACGTCTGCACTTCCTCCATGTCCTCCTTCCAAATGCCCACATGCACAGAACTGAGGACCTTTTCAATTATCATAATAATCACACCTGTCTTTGCACTCTACACTTTCATGTACATTGATCCATCCATGAAAACCACTGCTGTACGTATATTTTCCACAATCCTTGGCCCATTTTTTTCAATCACGTGTTCAACTGTGTGTTCTGCACTCCGCATCTTTATGTACATTGTTTCATCCGTGAAGCCACTACAATACCTGTGTATAGTTCCATAATCATGGGCTATTTTTATTTCAGTCATGTGTTTAATCATGTGTTCTATCACCGTGCTTTATCTAATCTCTGTCTCTTACTTTATTGCACAGTAGCCTGGTGGAGCACCCACAATTTTGTTGTTGTCGTTTGTCCATCATTTTTGACGATGACCAAGGATATCACAGGGAAGAGGACTGGGTGCGGTCTGTCCGGCTGTGGCTGATCAGTCCGATGCGGGCACGGAAGGCTCTGCCACAGGTCGGGCACAGGTGGTCTGCGCAGGCAGAAGATACAGGGGTGGCTCTGGACTTATGAAGCTCACGTTTTCTCTGGACCTTGACAGTCCTGTTCAGCTCAAAGGAGGCAGCACCTTTGCTGGTACAGCTACGCCAGTCTGGTTGGTCTAGCGCTAGGGTCTCCCAGGTGTCAGGACTGATGTCAAAGCTCTTCAGGGAGGCCTTAAGAGTGTCTTTGTAGTGCTTCTTCAGGTATAATTTCGTTGTACTGTACAACTGTACAATGACAATAAAGCCTATTCTATTCTATTCTATTCTATTCTATTCTATTCTATTCTATTCTAATAACAAACACAATTTACAGTTAGGCCCAAAAATGTTTGGACAACACCATCATTATTTCTAAAATCCACTACAGTAGTTTTGAAACTGCATCTAATGAAATAAAGTATATGCAGTGGATGCCACTGGCAGTATGTAGCATATTTACACCGCAGCTTCCAAATGCTGTTGGAATCCAGCTCGGGCCTTTTACTTGGAAGGCTATAGAAGAAAAAACAGATGTCTTACATCTGTCCATGCAACAGCTCCAGGGTGAATTGCCCAATTATAATTACCTCTAAAAGACATAACGGAAAGGGAAATGGCATCATTTAAAGGTAATATTTTTTCCTTCAAATTAAAGATGAAAGTCTACACTTAAAGACAACTTAAAGATCTATCTATCTATCTATCTATCTATCTATCTATCTATCTATCTATCTATCTATCTATCTATCAAAGATGTTTGTTTTATTTAAAGGGATCATTGACTGAGAAACCACATTTTTGTAGGTTTTAACCTCATAAAATATATTAATTGGTCACATGATTATAAAAATAAAATCAAAACCCTCACTTCTCTTAAAAAACACACACACAGCCTTTATATTGTTTTTCTCTCTGAGGAGCCATTTGGACTCTTCTGGGTTTGTCGCTGGTTCATTTCCTGGACCAGCAAGATCAGAGCTGGGTGGGACAGAGGACATAGCAGTGTTTACCCCCATTAACCCCAATAGTGCCCTTGAGGAAGGCCCTTAACTCCAACTGCTCCAGTGGAGCTGCTCAGTGGCTACAGGACAGGCTGTGGTTGTACTGGGCAGCTTCCACTTATGAATGTGAACAGGGCATCTATTATGTCTGGAAATGGGGACAGCGGAGACGATGGCTGTGTGCTGAACAGTGACCTCATTAATAAAGCTAGTAGCACATGGAGCAGTACAACAATAGCTAATAAGCTAGCAATAAAGGGGTACAGGCTAGTGGCAGGCTAGAGGCGGCGCACCAAAGACCACGTCTCCCTCTGTTAGTCCCACGGCATGGTGAGGTCATTGTGGCATACTGGAAATACCACCATGCACATCACAGACGTGGGAACGCATGCACGTCATGATGTCATCACGCCCTGACTATATTAAGGGACTAATGGCAGGAGATGCTCTTTTTGGTGCTCTGCCTCCATGCCAGCAATAGCCTGTATCAGTTAAGGGTTAGCTTGCTAGTTAACACTCTGTAACACGTGCTGTTAATAAGTGTCCTGTAATAAAGTTATCGTTCGGTAAAACTCCTGCCTCCGCTGTCCTGTTTCCAGACATAACAGTCATTACGTGAATGTGTTCTCACGTCTGTGGCACTTAAGATGGCATTAGCAGTATGTCACATCTACCTCCACCTTGATAAAAAAACAGAACTCCTGGTGATGGTTTACCTTAACTGGGTGTGGCGATGCAGTGGCGTACAGCTAGCACACTATAAACATAACCAGAACCATTCCACGTAATGTAGCACAGAGCTAGCTAACAAACATGCATGGCCTGGCTATCAGCAGATGATATAACCGTGTTTGTTCACATGTATACAGCAGTATACTGTTACTAGTGCTGTGGTTGACCTAAGCATGATGGTAAATACATTGCTGTATGTTGTTAAAGCACACTATGCTAGTATTATCAACCAGACCCATCCATCCATCCATCTTCTACCGCTTAATCCTTTTCGGGTCGCGGGGGGGCTGGAGCCTATCCCAGCATCTTTGGGCAAGAGGCAGGGTACACCCTGAACAGATCGCCAGTCCATCGCAGGGCCAACACAAAGAGACAGACAGCCATTCATTCTCACATCCATACTTAAGGACAATTTAGAATCCCCAGTTGATGCCAGTTAACCTCACCTGCATGTCTTTGGCGTGTGAGAGGAAACCGGAGTACCCGGAGTAAACCCACGCAGACACAGGGAGAACATGCATACTCCACACAGAAGGGTCACCGATGGTCTGGGGGTGGGATCGAACCCACGATGGTCAAGGTTGGAATCTATCCCATGACCTTCTTGCTGTGCTGCCACTGTGCTAACCCTGCGCCACCATGGTGCCTTCAACCAGACCCATGACCATTATTATTATGAACCATTATACGAACTTATAAGAACCTGGGTAACCAGGTGGACTATCAGTAGAGCCCTGCATGGTTGAGTGGGTTATTCTGCTACTGTGTTACAACCATGCTCTGCTAAACAATTCAAAACAGAGTCATTTTAACAGTTCAACTTTGGGGGGGCCTCTGGTGAGCCCACGGTGGGAGGGCCCCTGACTGCGCTGGTTGCAGCGGACCTGGGTGCGCTCTCTTGTCAGCAAAGTCCCAGTCCGGGTCCCACATTGGCTGTCTGCTCCAGCATCGCGGCTTGGTCTGGGGTAGCTGCTCTTACCTTTCGCAGATGGCTGGCATGCCATCTCGAACCACTGACCATCTGGAAGTGTGGCTGGCCCCAACTGCATGGTGATCTGCATCGGCGGTGAAGGGAGCATCTGCGGATCCTCTGGGCATTCGGATCGGCATACCCAAACCCAATCAAGCACTGTGAGCGGTGATCTGTTTGGCTGCACTTGGCGCTGCTGCTCTCTCATCCCAGATGCTGGTTGCTGTTGTGGCGGCGTGCTGTTTACACCGGCAGCAGGACACGCTCTGTATTGGTGTTGCTCTGCTGGGTCCTACTTGGCCATGAACTCTCTCTCCTGCAGCGCTGCGGCAGCTCCCTGAGGCTTATGCCGGGTGAGGATCAGAGACGAGTGATTTACGCCTCTCTCTCCATGCTGGCTGTGGTTGTGGCAGTGTGTTGCTCTCGCCGGTGACAGGACATGCGCCGGGTTGTCATCGTTCACTGGGATCCTGCTTGGCCACAAACCCTCTCTCCTGCAATGCTGCAGCAGCTCCCTGAGGCTTATGCCAGGCGAGGATCAGAGGTAAGTCCAGTTTCTGCCCTCTCTCCGTGTTGTGTTTTTTGTGTGGTGTCAAGCTTGGAGCGGCTGTACCCACGTTCGGATGTGATGCCCTCCGGCCATCAGTGGTCAGACAGAGTCCCTGCTTGTCATGTATTGAAAACCCCAATTCATAAAAAAGGTCACACCCTAGGATGTTGTCTCCGTGTGTGGCTACCTGGAAAGTGAGCATCGGGAGGACTCTGGACCCGTAGCGAACCATCAGCGTTATGGTTCCTACGAGGCTGATACGAGGGTGTCCATAACCATAAAGCCCAGCCATGTTTTTCCCAATTGGATGACAAGGGAAAAATCTCTTAACCGTGACCCAGTTCATCATTGATTTCACAGCGGTGGTGTCCAGTAGTAACGGCAAACTGATGTTGTCGAGCCTCACCATGCACCATTTGTACACCGCTCTGCTGGAGTCCACTGCATGGATGGTGGTTGTCAGTGGTGGTTTAGCTGAACTGGGTGGCTGGCTTGTTAACCATGTTGAGCAGCACACTTTGGCAAAATGATTAGGCTTGCTGCAGCGTTGGCATCGCTGCTCCTAGGCCGGGCAGGAGTGCGGTCTCGTTCGGTGCTTTGGGGAAACGCAGTTACTGCACATTTGGCATCCCATGATGTTCCGTTGTCCCGTAACGTTCACCTCAGCATCCTCCGAGAAGGTCACAGTGTAGCCGGGTTCTTCTGCTGGGGTAACTGCTTGCGCTAGCGGGGTCTGTAGTTGTTGGTCACCTAGCTATGATGTTAGCTTGTCGGTGGACTCCAGCTGGAATGCTAACTTCACCACCTTGACCAGTGGCAGGTTGTGCGGAACCATCAGTTCACCTGCAGCCGCGGGTTACTGGTGTGCTTCACTAGCTGGTCCCGCACCATTTCATTCTCTAGTTGCCCAACCTGTACATGCTCGCCAGACAGCGGAGATCCAAATTTCATCCAAATCCATCCAGTAGTTTTTGTGTAATCCTGCTGCACAAATACAAACAAGGTCCTTGGTGGAGGTATGCACTCTCAGATCATCACCAAATTTAACGGGTTCATCCTTGGTGCAAAGGCTACCTCTGGTGAAATTTTCACCATAATCCTAGTCTGGTAGTTTTTGCGTAATCCTGGGGGGTATAAACTGGCCTAGGGGGTATGAATTGACCTAGGCCATAATATACCTGGGGTATAATCTAGCCTAGGCTGCTTTAACCCTGTGTATAGTCTGGACTGGGGGTATACTGTAGCCTGTTACAACGGAGCCACTGTCGGCGTGCCACCGTGACCCATCAGCGAGGCGAAAGGTGGCTCGGCCCAGCTGCGCTATGATCTGCATCGGCATTGTCCAAAATGACTGCAGCTTCTGGGCGCGGTTGGGGCACTGGATCCAAACCCAATCCAGCACCGCAAGTCCAGGTCGCTTCATCTGGTGTTTCCTGTCAAACCTGTATTTCATTCGCCATTGCTGTTCAACCACTTTCTCCCTAGGTGATAGTCTTTTTGTCAGGATGGCCCCTGATGGGGGGTGTAGTCAGTCCAGGGGAAGACACATTTCATGTCCTAATATTAGTAGGGCCAGGGAGTATCCCATCGTGGCGTGAGGCATTGCTCTGTTATGTAGCAGGGTGCTCTGTAACGTGGCTGAGAATGGGAACCCATGCACCAAGTGTGCCCTGAGACCATTCTTGAGGGTTTGGTTGAATCTCTCCAACCTTGTTCGCCTGTGGGTGGTAGAACGTGGTTTAAATGTGCTTGATGCCCCTTTCTCTCATGAATGTCTCAAAATCTGCCGAGGTGAATTGTGATCCGTTGTCCGTTGTAATGGCATCCAGCACACCCCAGCGGATGAAGAGGGAGTTGAGGAACTCGGTGACTACCTCTGTGGTAACTGAGACGGTGGGCAACACCTCGGGCCATTTTGAGTGAAGGTCATATGCCACTAATAGGAACTGTTGGTGCTGGGAAGCCCTATGTAGCTCACCACATATGTCCAATTAGACGTGTTCCCACGGGCCAATGGCCAGGGTAATGGTTGCAGGGGCGGAGGTGGTGGCCCACCAGTTTTCCCGCTGGCCAGGCAGGGCATACAGTCCTTCACCATTTTCTCCACATCCTTGTTGATGCCTGGCCACCAGACCGAACCTCTACACCGCTGTTTCACTCTGACGACATCCAGGTGGCCCTCATGTACCATGATCAGGATGCGGCCCCTTAGCACCTCTGAAATTACCGTGCAGTGGCCTCTTGTTTGGCTGGACAGGCAGCAGATTGGATTTGGTGCCAAGATGAACCATAGTCGTCGCAGGGCAGGCACTTGCCCGTGTCTTCCTGCTTCCTAACCTTCTTTTTCTGGTAGTGGTGGGGAAAAGTGGAGCCAAAACATCAGGTGGCGGTGGCAACGACCTGTGTACATGGGGTCGGACAAGATGCTTGTTGGCTAGATGGCATTAGCTGCGATAATAGCTCGTCCTCTGCCTCCATTTGGGATGCCAATCTCATAGTCTCATCCAGTGTTAGCTTGTCTGCTGTTGAAAACAGCTTACTCTGTAGCCTCATGTTGTTAGTATTCTCCACTAGCTTATCACGTATTATCTCTTCCATCAATCCTCCATAATCATAGGTGCTTGCTAGGTCCTAGAGGTCTGCTACATAATGCCGGACTGACTCACCCTCACGCTGGCATCGCCGGTTGAAAATCGCTCTCCGTGCCGTTACACTGCTTTTGTCAATGTAAAGCTTATTCATCGCAGCCACACTCTTTGTATGTGTCCGTAGGGCCCAGAGAGTGAAGCATACGCTGTCCTTCGGCACCAAAATAGTAGGTTAGCATCTCCTTTAGTGTCTCGTCATTAGCATCGTCTAAGCCAGCAACGGTGATATCCCTCTGAAACATCCCATGCTAGTGGGCCCAGGGGATCGGCGGCTCACCTGACAGAGCGAGGAACGGCTGTGGGGGTGCCAAGCATGCTTTCACATCAGAGTTATTAGGGTTTATCCTCATCGCCATTTGTTATATTTAAGAATGAGGCGCGGACAGCGAATGTTGACCGTATTCTCCTTTATTCAACTCAAGACTAACTATGTACAGAAGATTAGTGCCGTATGGTGCACGGTGAGCTCTCTACGTCATCATGCCACCTATGGTGAGTCAGCAAGTCCAAACACCACAGGTAAAATGATCACATTTCACATCAGAGCTATTTCCATTTTTTTGCAGTCATCAACTGTACAAATTCACAGAGTATTTATATATGTACCGCAACAAACTCGTAAGAAAGAAATATGACTGTGAAAAAGGCACCACCACGCACCTGGCATGCCGACAGATGTGGACACATTCCTCCGAGCATTTGCTATCAAATTTTCATCATGGTATCCTTTTAGTGTCAGCTGAAAGAGTACCAGGTTGTTTGATGCAGCAAAGTTCAGGCTCTCCTGCGTTGTCCTACTGTTCTCTTCTTCCTGTATCGGCAACCTATGTCCCACCCTTCCTTAATTCTGATTGGTTGCTAAGAAAGGTTTGACATTGATGAGCGCAGCTGTACTCTAAAAAGCTAAACTTTTTTTAGCCCTCAGCGCCGTGACAAAAAGTGGCCACCACCAACAGCATTTTAGTGCAGGGAGCGCTGAGCGCTGTAAACACTGGACTACATTGAGAATGAACAGAAAATAGTTTCCCACAGCAGAAAAAAAAAAAACATTTCGTGGCATGCAGTCTAGGTCCCATATGCGGAAGTAGAGGGGGCATGACTTAGGTTGGGAGCTGGGAGAGCTGTCACACAGACAGCAAAGTAAACCCAGATAAGCAACTACAGGTTAAAAAAACAAGTCCAAAAACCTGCAACCCGTAACTGACGAGATTTGCAAGTAACTTTATAGAAAAACATGCCCAAAGTTGCTGATAAAAAGCGGACTTGGCAACACTGGCCATGGGATGGGCGGCTCACCTGGGGACACGAGGAACAGTGGTAGAGGTGCAAAGCACGCTTCCATGTCGATGTTATTGAAGTTTTCTTCTCATCGCCAATTGTTATGTTTGGAGACAGGTACCGTGGAGACAATGGCTGTGTGCTGAACAGTGGCTTCATTAATAAAGCTAGTAGGATGTGGAGCAGCACAGCAATAGCTAGTAAGCTAGCAACAAAGGGGTACAGGCTAGTAGCAGGCTAGAGGTGGAGCGCCAAAGACCACATTTCCCGCTGTTAGCCCCTTAATATACCCACGGTGCGGTGATATCATTACATGAATGCACGTCCGTGGCATTTAAGGTGGCACTTAAAGCATATCTGTGGTGGTCGTGAAAAAAAGGATATTATATTGAGCCCATGTCTCACGTTCTAGTTCAAGTTTAAGTTCAAGTTCAAGTTCAAAGCAATGTGATATAAATCCATTGCTGATGTGCTGGTTCAGCTATGTCAGCAAAACATGCGAGCAGCCATACTGGCAGCTACATGGCCTGCCAGGACGCTTCCTGTGACGTAGTGTCGTGGCTACCGCGATCTGGATGAATATTGGCTGAGCCTGGAGTGCCCGGATGAGCAGTGGCTTTCGGGATATTCAAATTCAAATTCAAACGTTTATTTCAAACTCAGGGTTCATATTAAATGCAGAACTAAAATGAGTAGAAAATAAATAAATGCTTAAATTCAGCGGGTCATCTCGTCTGATCTGAGGTTGTAACGGCCGCCAGACGGCCGATGATTCTACAGAGCAGCAGACACTCGGCGCTCTTGTAACAACAAAAACATACAATGCGATATGGATATCGCAACATGGCGGAATGTAAAGCCTTTGGATGTCTCAATAATAAGCAAAAAAACAAAGATAAACACTTCTTTTGTGTACCCAAACCCAGCTCACCTTGTCAGAAGATCGTAGCGGAAAAGTGATTGCGCAATCTCGGAACAGGGCAGACGTTTCCTTTCAGACGAAATTGCGTTGTGTGTGAGGACCACTTCGTCACTTTCACCCTCAGACCTTTCTGGCTCAAACCTGTAGCCATGTTGGACGAATTCTTCCTCAGAGTCCGACAATTTAGCCATAATAGAATAAAAACACTCACAAAAGCACCCTAGTCGCTCATACAGGCGGAGCATTGACTTTTCAGTGGCAACGTAGTGATGTCACATCCGCATGTGTCATGGCTGCGCACATAGTTTTCATTGGCTGGCCATGCCTGCGGTCGTATTTGCATCTTTCTCTGGTGGTATATGGCTGGCAATAATTATTTAACCAAATAACGAATACTTTGCCTAATGTTTTCAAGTTGAATGCATTTAGACAACCACCACAGGTACCCTTTAAGGTGGTATTAGGGGTTTGCCACAGCGTCTTTGAAAAAGAGAGGTTGCCTCACAATGGACCTTCCCTGTTTAACCTCTTGCACTCCGGTGTGCCGCGGGCGGACACGTCTCTGCGTCCTAGAGCGCACGAGGGCGCCCTATTACGCACACTGTGCTCCTAGGGTGCACTGAAGTAAAAAAAAGCTGCATTTCCGTTCTTCTACTACAGACACAGCCACGAACAGAAAGCCAAAGGAGTGCTTTGATTGGTTTAGATGTGATTGACCTCTCATTCGACTAATAAGAGCCTTGAATTGGGTTTCTGAAACCTTGAAGAACCAATGACTGAAAACCTAGCAAGAAGGACCCGCCTACCAACGGCTGCGAATACAGCCAGCCAACTGAAGCACAGAAGTTCGAAAGCTGTTTTGTGTAAGGCTGGGTGACACACAGGCGTTCGCCAGTCTTTTTTTCTTACTACTGTTCTTATTTGTTTTGAAAAATCGTTTGCCAAAACCGCAATCATGGAAGCGCAAAACCGCAATAATGGAATTATGGTTTGACTGGGTCGCGTGACCAGAACCACGAGTCCGTAACAAGCAGACCAGCGTCATGCTCGTCTGACAATGAGGAAGAGAAGTTCGCCAGCGACACTGCTGTTGTGGACAGGTAAGTGTTATAAGCTAAATTATTCTTTATCCCTGAAAATTGTAATCCAAATGACTTTTGACCGATCGGTAAATTACAACTGTGCGTTATCGCAACATGGAGCGATCCGAGTCCGTCATGTTGCGAACGGCCCCCCCGTCATGTTGTGAACGCCCTCCCCCCCGCTACTCTTCTGTAGCAGATTGCAGATATATTGCAGATACTTTAGTCCAACTGTGCGTAGTAGACCGCGGCGCGTCGTCACCGCTTTCCGTCATGTAGCGATGGGCGATGTCCGTCCTCTGTAGCGGGGGGGTGGGGGTGGGGGTGGGAGTTGTTATCTTCTACATTACAAATATTTTAGTATAATTTTTAGTGCACTATAGGTTATTTTTTTCTTGTAAAAAAAAAAGCCACACATTTTTTACGTGGCATGCTTCTTTGTGTGTGGGAGCTTGTTTGTTCATTCATCCATTCATGAATGAATAAACAACCCCCCCACACACACACACACAGAGCCCTTCACCTTTCATTAGAGCCCAAGATGAAGCTTCTATATTGAATCATTCAAAAGTTACAGACGTTTTTCCAAACTGTGCCATTTGGCACAATTTGGCACAGTTCAAAAATGCCCGAGAACAACCTGAGAAAAAAGCTGTGTAATATATTCATTTTTTGTGGTATTGTTACAAAATTTTGACCTCAGCTGGATAACACTTGGATCTACATTTCTGTTGCATTTTCCAGCCAGTATCTGAAGCTGTGTGTTATTTGCAAGCATTTGTATCCAAAAAAACACCCAGGCGAAATTTATTTTCTTGAAGTTCAGTATGTTTAGATGACTGTTACTCAGTGGCCGGAGCACTTAGACTGTTTTGCCAAAAAATTCAAAGTGTTTTCTTTTAAATGAGACCAACCCCATGAAGATGCTGCAAAGGGTTGAAGAACAGCTTTAGATTTACTTTGGGTACGTTATTTTTTGGCGTTTTTAGGGAAATTGACCAGAGTGCAAGGGGTTAAAGAAAAGCTAAATTATATTGTTATTTTCTATAAATTTCAGTCACCCTGATAGATATCCCTGTCTCCACAAAGTTCACTAATCCACAGTTGATAATCTATCTCACATCATTGTGACTTAATTTGTTATATTTTTTCCATGATGCTACATTGAACCATTAGCAGCTTGGCTAGGCCGTCGGACAGGCCACCTAGTGTTAGCTTAACTGTTGATCCAGCTGGTTTTGATCACTGTTTTTATTTCTCACCTTTTTCTATAAATTCTATTCACCCCCCCCCCCCCTTCCCACTGGAATCTCTGTTCATCAACCCACACTTGACCATGTCGCTCTTAGATGGTTATTTTTTTCTTTTTTGCTAAGTGCTTTAGCATCAACCATTCACTCATTCGTGAATGTCTTTGTGCTTATTGTACTCCAGAGATTAATCATATCCTGTTAGCCACCAAAACCACACAACCCTGCTCACCAGTGATTCATTCTTTCTTCATTCTTTCTTTCCGGTTCCGGTTCCGCCAGACCGGCGGCACCACACGAGTCGGCTGCCCGTTGCAACAGCCTTTTTTTATCTTCCTTCTTCTTTCTACACCTTTCACTCTGTATATATATCACGGACGCATGGACCGCCCCGGGGATCTCCCGGGTCGGCGGACGGAGCCACTGTTTGCAGCGGGAGACGTTGCAGCAGGGAGGAGCTAGTGCTAGCTAGCACTTGGCCGCCGCCCGGTGCTAATGGGAAACTCGACATACCGGGAGCTGTAGCGAAAACGACGCGGGTGCCGGGCTGAAGTTTAGGCGGCGTGCAAGAAATATAAGACAGAATAATAAAGAGCGATGGCAAGAACCAAGCAGACCGCCCGTAACATCTACTGGAGGAAGAAGCCCCCCAGGAGGCAGCTAGCCACCAGGGCTGCTTGGAGAGGCGCTCCGGCCACCGGCGGAGTGAAGAGGCCTCGCCGTTACAGGCCCGTGGCTCTGAGAGAGATCGGTCACTACCAGAAATCCACGGAGCTGCTCATCCGTAAGCTGCCCGTCCAGCGCCTGGTGAGGGAGATCGCTCAGGACTTCAAGACCCACCTGCGCTTCCTGAGCTTCGCCGTCATGGCTCTGCAGGAGACCAGAGAGGCCTACCTGGTGGGTCTCTTCTTCGCCAAGAGGGTGACCATCATGCCCAAAGACTTCCAGCTGGCCCGCTGCATCCGCGGAGAGAGAACTTAGACTTTCTGCTGCACATTCACCAACCATAATGCTCCGCACTGTGTGTCTATATACTGTATATATTTATAGTAATATGTACATATGTTTACTAGATGTTCTTGTTTTTTTTCTTGCCTTCTGATTATTGCTCTGAGTGTTGCTATCCCTGTGCTGTTGCAATCCTGGAATTTCCCCATTGTGGGACTAATAAAGGCTTATCTTATCTTATCTTATCTTTAAGACAAATTTACATTAGTTGGCTCAGGTTTGCTAACTGAACTAGGAGCTGGCCAGCTAAGATCAGCTATAGTGATGTAAGAGGGCGAGGTCTCAGGCATGATTCACAATTATGCTGCAATTAATAAATAATTAAAGAAAATTTGACCAAAATATGCCACACTCACAAACATTCCATTAAGACCCGTAGGAGCTATCGACACCCGTTAATGTTAAGCACGTTAATGTTAAGCACAGTTTTATCGTTACCAAACTATAACTAGCATGAGGGTTTGGGGCTTGTCATTTATAATTGATATTGCCAGTCATTTAAAATGACACTCTGCCTAAAATCAAAATTTTTTCTTAACATGTCTGTAACGTGTTTTCCATGGCTTACAAGACATATCAAGAGCGAAATCACTCAAATGTCTCGTGTCTGTTTTTTGCTTTAAAGTTTCACTCAAGCCCCGCCCCTGAAATAAAGACAGGTTTCAACAAAGCTTTTTTGGTGATGTATCTACGTACAGCCGCTGGTGCATAAGTAGTGTTGAGCCAATCAGGACTCTCTTGCCTAACTGAAGTTAGCCTCCAGGGCCAGTTAGCATTTTTGAACAGCTGCTTTGAAAACTTGACCCAAATTAAGATAGTTTTACTATTAAACTGCTTTTAAGGACCACCACCAGGCCACCACCCGGGTAGTGGCCTGGTGGTGGAGCATCAGCCCCACAGCCGGGAAGTCGTGGGTTCAGGTCCCGGCTGGGTCATACCAAAGACCATATAGGGATGGTGCTTCCTGCCTTCTAGCTTGGTGCTCAGCATAATAGAATGGGGGAAGGAAAACTTGTTTGTGGTGGCGCCTTGTATGGCAGTGGCCCCTCTGATTCTAGATGTGATTAACATTGTAGATAGGAGAAATATAATTTCATTCTACTGTGCATGATTGGCTGTATGGACTGAATGACAATAAAGTTGGCTTCTTCTTCTTCTTCTTCTTCTTCTTCTTCTTCTTCTTCTTCTTCTTCTTCTTCTTCTTCTTATCCTGGGCCACCTTGCATACAACTGGACATGTCTGTGATGTCTGGAAATAGGACAGCGGAGCCAGGAGCTGTACTGAACGATAACTTTGTTATACACAGACACAGATGGTACACATGCCAGGGTTAATAGCTATAAGCTAGCACTAAAATAATACAGGCTGTGGTTGGCTTGGAGGCGAGGCACCAAAGAGGACGACTCCTGCTGACAGTCCCCTTAAGTAAGCACGGCGTGATGACATCACCCTGTCTGCATCCTCATGTCTGTGCTGCCTATTGTTAATATGTCAATATCTAACACTTACCTCCCCCTTGAAAAAGCCAAAAACATAAACATTTCAAATCACAGCAGTTCTCCCTCTCTCTCTCTTTTTTAACAAGACCAGAACCTGGGCCACCGGGTAGACTACCGGTTGACCTTGCACAACTGTATGGATTATTCTACCACTTTAAAGCAGTCCTACCCTGCTGAACAGTCCTGAACACAGTCACCACTGAGATTACAGGTTGGGGCCCCCTGGAAGACTCTCATGGGTGAGGCACTGGAGGTGCTGAGTGCTGCGGATCATGTGGTCCCGCTGTAAAGTCCCAGTCCGGGTCCCACACTGGCTGGATCAGTTCCTGGGCAGCTGTGCCATCTCAACCCATTGGCCAGCTGGAAAGTGGCTGGCCCCGACTGTGCAACAATTCTCATCTGTGATGACGAGACCCAGTGTGGGTCCAGGTGTCCGGATCATTGGACCCAAACCCATTCCAGCACTGCGAGCTGTAATCAGTTCCGCCGCACATGACGTAGCTGTTGAGGCAACATATCCTTCATATCGGTGGTGGGACGTGCCACCAGTTGGCGTTGTCCCACTGGATCCTGCTGGGGCACGAACTCTCCATCCTGCTGCCCCACAGTGGTTCCTTGTTGTCTACGCTGGGCGCTGATACTGGAAGAGTCCAGTTTCTGCCCTTCCTTCCCCCGTCCTCTCCCTGCGGTCTCAAACTCAGAGCGGCTATATCCCCATCTGAGCGTGTTGCACTCCCAAAATCAGCATTCCAAAAGAGCCCCAGATTGTCGCAGATGGTGAAACAGGTCACAACCCAGGATATTATCCCCGTGTGTAGCCACCTGGAAAACGAACACTGGGAGGGCTCTTGACCTGTAGTGAACCGCCAGTGACATGGTCCCTACTAAGCTGATGCGTGTGTGCCCGTAGCCATATAACTCTGCTGAATTCTTCCCAATAGGATGGTCAGGGAAGAATTTCGTAACTGAAACACAATTCAGCACTGACCTCACAGCGGTTGTGTTCAGCAGAAACGGCAAGTCAACGTCGCAATGCTTGACCGTGCATCACGTGTACACCGAGCCTCTGGAGCTTACAGTGCAGATGGTGGTCATTGGTGGGTTTTTTGGGCTGGGTGGCTGGTCTGATGTCCATTGTGACAACTGGCACACCTTGGTGAAGTGGTTGAGTTTGCCACAGCGTCTGCATCGCTGCCCCCTGGCTGTGCAGGAATACACTCCCGCTTGGTGCTTCAGGGAGCCGCAGTTACCACACGAATGATGTCCCATGATGTTCCGTTGCCCCGTAACATTCACCTCGGCATCCTCCAAACAAGCATTAATGGGTACTTCTGCTGGGGTAACTGCATAAGCTAGCAAGATTTGTTGCTGTGGCTCACCTAGTTTGTCAGCAGCATCCAACTGGAACGCCAACTCCACCGCCTTCACCTACGGTAGGTCGCTGGGCACCCTGATTAGCTTCACCCGTAGTTGCAGGTTGCTGGTGTGCTCCGCCAGCTGGTCCTGCACCATTTCATCTTCCAAACAGCCAAACTCACATGCGCTTGCCAGCGATGTTAAGTGTCCAGCCAGCAGCGTGATGCATTCTTAATATGTGTCTTCTTGTCCTAAGGTGTTAAATAACCACTGACCCTTCCCGCCCAGGCAGTGAAGTAGAAGTGGAAAACGTCCCTGCCTTTAGGTTCCTGGGCACCCACATCTCCTCTGACCTCTCCTGGACTGTCAACACCAAGGGCCTGGTGAAGAAAGCCCAGCAGCGGCTGCACTTCCTCCATGTCCTAAGGACAAACAACCTGGACCAGAAGCTGCTGCTGGCCTTCTATCGCTGCTCAGTGGAGAGCGTGCTCACCTAATGTCTGGGTGTGTGGTACGCTGGCTCCATGGCTGAGAACAGGAAGGCTGTGCAGAGGGTCATCAACACCGCCCAAAAAATTATCGGTGGCACTCTGCCCTCCCTGGAAGACATCTCCAGATCCTCCTGTCTCAGAAAGATCAAGGCCATCACAGGAGACCCCTCAAATCCCACCCTCCACCTGTTTGACCTGCTTCCCTCTGGACAATGGTTCAGATCAATAAGGTCCACACCTCCAGACTGACAGTTTCTTCCCCTGGGCCATCTGAATTGCAAACAGTCATAGGCCCCACTCCCTCCCTTCAAATGCTCACATGCACAGAACTGAGGGCCTTTTTAATTATCACAATAACTCACCTGCCTTTGCACTCTGCCCTTTCATGTACATTGACCCATCCGTGAAACCACTACTATGTATATTTTCCATAATCCTTGGGCCATTTTACTCAATTGTATGTTCTGCACTCAGCCCTCTTATGTACATAGTTCAACTACCATACCTGGGTATATTTCCATAATCCTGGACCATTTTTATTTTTTTTTCAGTCGTGTTTAATTGTGTGTTCTGTAACCATGTTTTATCTAATCTTTCTCTCTTACTTTATTGCACAGTAGCCTGGTGGAGCACCCACAATTTCATTGTACTGTACAACTGCACAATGACAATAAAGCCTATTCTATTTACCATGTCTTCCTAGGTCCATCACCGCCGAATAAGTGCAGAACAACTTGAACCAACGGAACCTTGGAATGAGGGGCTCGCCTAGGGTCGCGAGGGATGGTGGAGGTGGTGCCAGACATGCTTCCATCTTCGGGAAAATGATTAGTTTTCCTCCAGAAGACCAATTTTTTTCCTCGTCGCAATTGTTATGTCTGGAAATGGGACAGCAGAGGCAGGAGCTGTACTGAGCAATAACCTTATTATACATAGACACAGATGGTACACGTGTTGGGGTAATAGCTATAAGCTAGCACTAAAGTGATAAAGGCTGTGGTTGGCTTGGAGGCGAGGCGCCAAAAAGGATGCCTCCCCCCAACAGTCCCCTTCAGTAAGCACGGTGTGATGACGTCACCCTGCCTGCGTCCTCACGTCTGTGCTGCCTATTGTTAATATACCAATATCTAACAATGTCCTTCAACCCATAAGTTTTTTTAATCATAGAATTTATTCTGTTTAATGTAGCACTAGCTACTTTTAGCCTTATGGATGTGGGTTTGGGCCTAGTCACTGATTCAGGCATTTGAAGGGGGTGGGGGGAGTGAAAAGATTTTGACACAAAATTGTAAGACAATGAAAAGGTTTTGTTTGTAGTAAAAAGGGGCAAAAGATACCATTTTAGACAATGTAGATTTGTTTTTATAGAGGTTTTATAGCCACCAGATTGTGTCTTTAAGACATTAGATGAAGAAGATGGCTGAAATCACTGTTGGAAATCACTGTTTTCGATCCAAGATGGCGCCCACAGTGGCCGCCATGGTGCTTCGCTGCCCTTTAATTTGTTTGTTTCTGTTCATCAGTTGTGTGTCTGCCTGCTCTTATACCCGAGAAGACCTTCTAAATATCAGGTCTTTCACTCCCACGGACCTTCTCCCGGTTTTTTTGGCTCCTGCCGCCGATCTGGTCCACTTTCTAGCCCAAAAAGTGAGACGGCGGAAGAGAGGAAAATGTGCGGGAGCTCTCGAACGGCTTCGGAAGAGGGGCACGCGCACAGCCTTGCCTGGAATATTTCTGACCAATACCAACTCTCTCTCTAACAAGGTAGACGAACTGAGACTGCTGATGCGATTTAAGGACCTCGCTAATTCGTCCGCCCACTGTTTTACTGAGACTTGGCTTAATGATTCTACTCCAGACAACGCGATCAGCCTTGAGGGATTTCAGCTGTTTCGTGCCAATCGCGTCACAGAGCTCTCCGGTAAGTCTAAAGGAGGAGGAGTATGCTTTTACATTAACAGCAGCTGGTGCTCTGATGTAACCGTGATTTCCCGGCACTGTTCTCCCGACCTAGAACCAGAGGTGAGAACACACTAGATCACTGTTACACCACAGTGAAGGACGCATATCGCGCTGTTCCCCGCGCTGCGCTCGGATTATCTGATCACGTGATGGTCCACCTCATTCCCACATACAGACAGAGACTGAAGCTCACTAAACCTGTTGTGACCACCACGAAGAAATTGACCAGTGAAGCTGGAGAGAAACTGAACACATGCATGGAAATAACTGACTGGGACATGTTTAAAGGAGCCACACATGATCTTAACGAGTACACAGTCACTGTGAACTCATACATCAACTTTTGTGAGGAGAACATTCTTCCATCGCGCACCAGGGTGAGATACTCTAATGATAAGCCCTGGTTCACTGCCAAGCTCAGACAGATCAGGAAGGAGAAGGAAGCAGCGTTGAAAAGTGGAGACAGGGACTGCTACAGGGAGGTTAAATATCGGTTTAACAGAGAGCTGAAGAGAGCTAAATCTGTGTATTCTGAGAGACTCCAGCAGCAGTTCACTGCTAATGACTCGGCTTCTGTGTGGAGAGGACTGAGGCAAATCACCAACTATCGGCCTCAGGCTTCTAAAGGTCAGGATGACAAAGCCCTTTGTCAAAAACTGTCCCAACATTACGCCCGTTTTGACACCTCGTCAACTGTGTCCAACTCCCCCCCTCCACCCAGCTCCACTGCCTCCTCGGCCGCTAATTCATCAAAAGCGGTCCCCCCCTCCTCCTCCCCCCCTGCCCTTGTCATCAGTGTGCAGGACGTGCACAGACAGTTCTCCAGACTGAACCCACGCAAGGCCCCCGGTCCAGACGGCGTGTCTCCCTCCACCCTGAGACACTGTGCGAAAGAGCTGGCTCCTGTCTTCACAGACATTTTTAACACCTCCCTTAAGCAATGCCACGTGCCGACCTGCCTCAAATCCTCCACCATCATCCCTGTCCCCAAGAAGCCACGGATTACTGGACTTAACGACTACAGACCTGTAGCGCTCACCTCTGTAGTCATGAAGTCCTTTGAGCGCCTCGTCCTGTCCCACCTCAAGTCCATCACCACTCCCCTCCTGGACCCGCTGCAGTTTGCCTACCGAGCCAACAGGTCTGTGGACGACGCAGTCAACCTGGACCTCCACTCCATCCTGCAGCACCTGGACTCCCCGGGAACCTACGCCAGGATCCTGTTTGTGGACTTCAGCTCTGCATTCAACACCATCCGCCCCGCTCTGCTCCAGGACAAGCTGTCCCTGCTCGGCGTGCCTGACTCCCTCTGCAGGTGGATCACCGACTTCCTGACGGACCGGAGGCAGCATGTGCAGCTGGGGAAGTCTGTCTCAGACTCTGTTAGCATCAGCATTGGATCACCCCAGGGCTGTGTACTTTCCCCCCTACTCTTCTCCCTTTATACCTACTCCTGCACCTCCACCCACCAGTCTGTTAAGCTGATCAAGTTTGCGGACGACACCACCCTCATCGGGCTCATCTCCAACGGCGATGAGTCCGTCTACAGGAGAGAGGTGGCCCAGCTGGTGTCCTGGTGCAGCCACAACAACGTGCAGCTGAACGCTCTGAAGACAGCGGAGATGATTGTGGACTTCAGGAAAGTCACAACCCCCCTGCCCCCCCCTCACCATCACAGGCTCTCCCATCACCATTGCAGATTCCTTCCGCTTCTTGGGCACCACCATCACCCGGGACCTCAAGTGGGAGCCAACCATCAGCTCCCTCATCAAAAAGGCCCAGCAGAGGATGTTCTTTCTGCGGCAGCTGAGGAAGCTCAAGCTACCCACCAAGATGTTAGTGCAGTTCTACACGGCCATCATCGAGTCCATCCTCACCTCCTCCATAATCGTGTGGTACACAGGAGCTACTGCGAGGGACAGACTAAGGCTGCAGCGCGTCGTGCGCACTGCTGAGAAGGTGATCGGCTGCAAGCTCCCATCTCTCCAGGATCTGTACATCTCCAGGACCCGGAGGCGTGCAGGCCGGATCATGGCCGATCCTTCACACCCTGGTCACGTACTGTTTGCCCCCCTCCCCTCAGGTAGAAGACTTCGGTCCATTCAGACTAAAACCTCCCGGCACATGAACAGCTTTTTCCCCTCTGCCATCAGACTGCTGAACATTAAGTGACTTATTGACTCTCGTGCACTATATACAGCAGCTCAACCAGACTCATGTCATTCATCACTGTTTTTCTGTTGCATTATCGACTGCACATCATCTGCTACTTGCTAATTTATTTAAAACTGCTGTGACTAGTATTACTCATTATTATTATTATTATTATTATTATTATTTATTATTCTACACTTATTGCATGGTTAGCATGGTTTTAGTCTTTAATTTTTTTTATTTATTTATTTATTTATTTTTAGTTTATCTCTTTATCTTATCATGTTTTAATGTTGTAGCATTGCACCGAGACAAATTCCTAGTTTGTGTACTACATGAACAATGGCAATAAATCTGATTCTGATTCTGATTCTGGACACATCTCTTTGTGTAACTTACAATCACGTGTTAGAATTAAGACAGTGTCAAGTCAGTGTAGAAAGAAGATACAGCAAAGTTCAGCCATACAAAACAAATGAGTAGTTCTAGACACAATCCTAAAGCTTAGCATAATGTTATCTTTGGGAGAGTAATGAGAAGCAGCATTGATCCCATCAGCAGATAAGTCGCAACTTACAGATAGGCAGCTGATAGTTGTTGTTTGTCCCTTGTTAATTATTCATGCTGTGTGCCTCTCTCACCAACCAGAAAACAAGAGGAGTGCCTTTGTTCCTGGTTTGGTGTGGGTGAGAGGGGATCTTGGAGCGTTTTTCTGCCCCTTTGCGCTCCTCGTGTCACCAAATCTACTACAGATGGAGAGCAAGATAAGCGCTCCAGAGACTGATCTTTTTTGCCCACTCCTCCGAGGTCGTGACACTGACATTCCCACTGGCATACGTGATATGTCCAACCTTCTCCTAGTCACATGCACATTAGTTGTCAGGACCCATTTACAGTTTTAAGAGAATTAAAACAAAAGACTCAGCTTAATGTGAAAGTTTAAAACAGGACAAAGATGAGCTAATGGAGAGTTTGAATTCAAAGGCTCGTCAGCGGTCAGGCTTAAGGAGAGGAAAGCATCAGAGGAATGGCGAGGCTGCAGAGCGAACAGCTGTGAGGTATTTTCCTTTTAGCTCCTTGGGTATTTTCAGAGGGCTCAGAGTGTAAAGAAAGACTGAGGTGAATCACTGATTAAACACCCCTCTCTCTCCTCTGAGTGCTCACATGGTTCACTGGTGTTTTGGAAGAAGTCTGCTCCACAGGCTCTGACACACTTCATTTCAGCCAGTGTTTTTTTTTTCTTTGTAAGTCAGTAATTGATCAACAAAAGCAGTAACTGCTTGTAAGCCAATTAATAGACAATTTCAAAACCAAATCACTGTGCTGGGTTCTGACCTTTGAATGATAGTCTAATTCACACTGAAGGAATTCAAGATCTTATCTGATCCTGACTCATGTCAAAATTTAAGCAAATATTTTAAAAAAGATCTAATATAAAATAAAGTAAATTTTTAATTGATATTTGACATGGCACAGATGATGGGGTGGGATGTTATTCTGCTGCAGGGAACAAATACAAGAAGCCATTTATTTGTTTAATAACTGGGAAGACTCCCTGTTTAGTCATGAGCATGTTAAACTCCAGAGAATTGAAGTGGCACGCAAGGTTCATTGCTTTTCTGAAAACAGTTTGAAAACCTTTTTTTTTTTCTTGCATGATTTTCTGCTCAGGCTTCTTGCTTTCTCTTCCCTTTATTAGAATAAAATAAAAATATGCACTTGTGCAATTACATAAGGTATACTATAAAATTCTTTTACACACATACACAGTTGAACTATTGGATGCTTCTAGCGTGCACGTTCCTTTCACATAAAAAACCCATTTAATAAAATTTACACTGCAGCCGGTTTAATTTTGCACACATCATCGTACCACATTCTATCTCATTAAACACAGCATGGCCATGCTTCACAGGCTCTTACAAACCAGCACTTATTGCTGTGTGCACACAAAACCATATAGGTACACAGGGGATGCAGCCTTTAGATATTTCCTCAACACCATCATCATAGCAGTCTGTCGGGGGCGACAATGACTGTTTCATTTAGGTTTGATCAGATTCCTCCACGTAGCTCTGTCTTTCGCCTTCCACTGCCAGGAACTCCTGTCTATATCCAACTTCTTCAGGTTTCTTTTTACAGTGTCTTTAAATCTGAGCCTTGGTCTACCCTGATTGTGTTTGCCCTCGCATAACTGTGAGAAGAGGAACTGCCAAGGGAGATGCTGGTGATTTATCCGCTCAACATGTCCGAGCCATCTCAGGTTCATCTGTATTAGCATGTCCTCCATTGATGGTAGACCAGCTCATTTCAGCACTTCTGTGTTGGTTATTTTCATTTCCTCAACACCACCATTGTAATGATTCAATAAACTGCATTTGTGGTATGTGATGCTGGATTTTTGCATTTTTAAATGTTTTTTTAATATGTATAGTGAGTGAGTTGGTTTAAACACGGTATGAAATTTCATCCCTGTGTGGTTGTGATGAAGCTCTCTCATCATCACAAGAAAAACACTCAGAGCCAAAACCACATTTAGGATCAGTCAGTGAAAGCTGTAGCAAGATGACATTTAACATTTTTGTTTAAATTGTTTAAAACATATTGTTTTTTATTCAGCTAACAAAACAATATCTATTGTTTCAGCTTCGTAGTTGCACATGTAGCAAGACACATGTAATTATCTTAGCATAAGAATAAAAAATGGTGTTTGAAAACATCTAATAACGCAATGTGAGGTGCTACAGTAAGAATTAGCTTTTTTTTAAAATGCTCTTTCACCTGAAAACTCAAGATTGATCCTCTGTTATGATTTTTTCCGGTCACTCCTATCTGTGTTTACTTTCACTGCCTCAACGGAGATTAACTTCTTTTCTTTCATGTGTGTGTGTGTGTGTGTGCGTGCTGGTCAGCAGGAAAGACAGTTGTGGCACCTCCTGGCCCCGTGGGTCACCTCTGGCGTTGGAGGGGTTGGCTCCCCCTGCTGCTCATCTGGGCGTGAATGCCTGTTGGCTCCTGGGGCGTGTGTCTGGGGGGGATGGGGGTCCGCCCTGCATGGGTGTGCCTGGGGGGCCCATGTCCATGCTGTGTGCAGGGGAGGGGCAATAGCCCCTTGGCAACCTGGGCCTGCGTCTGGCTGTGCTGGGGGGGCTGTCTGGCCCGGGGTGGCAGTGCGCTGGTCCTGGTCCTCTCTCCCCTCCCACCAGGTGTAGTTGTCCTGGGGTTTAGTGGCCTCAGGGCATCATGCTCTGCGGGGGTTGCAGGTTGCCCAGGAGGTGGAGGGGTACTGTCTTTCTTGCTCACGGTCCCAGGAGGCATGGCTGTGGCCTGCTACCCTCTCTCTTTTCTTTGCATGTTTGCTGGCAAGCCACGCACACACACATTCTGTTGCGCACGTACACACACACACACACACACACACGTCTATCTGTTCTCTTTCTTTCTCTCTCTTCCCCCCACTCCTTGACCCCCCCCCCACCTCTTCCGACCACTTCATATTCCTTCAATTGGGGTGTGTTATGTCCGTAAATGAGAACCAAGGATGAGGCTGGATGTTGAACTGAACAAGACTTTATTGTTGACTCACTCTCACAGCACAAGGTGAAGTCAAAGAGACCGCCCCTCCTTCTCACAGCCATCTTATACCCCAGGTAGTGGCTGAACCGGAAAGGTGGTCCAAAACACATACATGCAATCGAGACCCTCCCAAATTTGGAACCCAAATCACATGCTAACACTGAACAGGAATATTTGAAACCTATAACATACACACAAAACAGCTAAAGCTAGGGGGAAACAGGTGGACTACCGTTCTACCCCCACATGGCTAGATGGATTATTCTGCTGTCTCCACTGAAACACAGTCCACTAACAGAAAACTGCCTTGTTCCTACAATAAACAGTAGAAAACACAAAACAATCCCATTAAGATAAGATAAGATAAGATAAGATAAGATAAGCCTTTATTAGTCCCACAACGGGGAAATTCCAGGATTGCAACAGCACAGGGATAGCAACACTCAGAGCAACAATCAGAAGGCAAGAAAAAACAAGCAAGCAAGAGCAGCTAATATACATATGTACATATTACTATAAAATATATATATACACACACACACACACACACAGACACACAGTGCAGAGCATTGTAGCTGGATGGAATAAATATATGAATATATGAACACACAGTGCAGAGCATTGTAGCTAGATGGAATAAATATGTAAATATATAAACACCCACAGTATGGAGCATTGCAGCTAGGTGGAATAAATATGCAAGTATATAAACACACACAGTGTGGAGCAATGTAGCTAGATGGAATAATATGTAGATATATAAAAACACAGTGCGGAGCATTGTAGCTAACAGAACCAATATACAATAATATAGAACCCAGTTATCCCCCATTCGAGCATCATGCAATAAACAGATTGCCCAACCATCAGTCTGCCCCAGCAAAGGAACCACCCACCGGAAAACTGTCACATGGTTCCCCTCCAGAGCACCTTCTTTTCTTCGGACCCAGGGATAACCCACATCGAAGCCCAAACACCTCCTTCTCCTCTGTGGCGCACCACAACTTGTTGGGGTGCCTCCATGAGCCATCAGACAGCTGGAGATAGCCATCCTCCCCAACAGCCACCACCTGCAGCCACCCCTGGTCATCTTGCCTCCTCCTTGCCCATCAGGCCTCCTCCCTGGGTTGGACCATGTCCACGATCCCGAGAGGAGCCCTACTCAGCTTCCAGTGTCCCTGTTTGGCACGTCGTTTTACCATGCCAGTCGGTCCTGCTCCGCTTACTTTCATTTTTGCCACTGGCGAAGAAGCTGCTGTGACCCCTTGCTCCTTGGTACCTTCCAGCCAAACTCCAGAAGCAGAATAGGTCATCCACTCGGCTCCACCCACCATCACGGGCATCCCACCGCGCTGCCCAGTTCCCTCAACTCGGGTTACTTGAGCACTGGTACAGGGACCCTCCCGTGATGGCCCTGGGTGGGGTTGGTCCTGCTCATCGTCCAGAATACTAGGCCAAGGCTCATCCCATATGGCATTGTCCATCACTCGTGGAACCAGCCAGTCCCACAAACCATGACCCGACCACTCCTCTCCAATGCTGCTGGTGATGGTGAAGCCCAATTCATAAAAGAGGTCACACCCCATAACATTCTCGCCACAGGCAGTCACTACAAACTTCAGGATGGATACCTAAGCTGACTTGTACCTCGCCGTCAGTTCCACCGAACCCACCATGGCCAATCTTCTTCCACCATACCCACACAGCGGCACTGAATGACCTCTTACTCGGTAATATGGGTAGAAACTCTTCACAGTAGACCAATTCAACACGGACCTCACTGCACCCGTGTCAGTCAGTAGCAGCAACGCCACCCCATCCAATTACACCATACAATAGGTACAACCATTGGTGCTTGAGGAAATGGTGTGGATGACCATGGGAGTTGGAGCAGGGGGGGGGGGGGGGGTCCACTTTACGTCTTTGGTCCCCTGGCTCGAACCTATTACAGGTCCTGGCAAAATGATGCAGGAATCCGCACTTGCTGGACACTCTCTAGCCTTATAATGGTGCTTGGTGGACCTACAACCCAAACACCTGGGCGATCCCGAGGCGGACCTTATCTTCACAGCATTAGCGCTTCCCTCCTCGTCCTCCACGCTATCATCGCTGTCTGGGTCCACTGCCTGCGCTGTCGACTGTGATTCAAAATGGCGGAGTGTCGCTCTCTCACCGAGCCCTCATGATAGCTTGTATGCTGCCTCACACTGCTGAGCTAACTCGATGACCATGGCTAACATCAGCTTGTCCGAGTGCGTGAGAAGCTTTGACCTAGTCGCTGAGCAAAGGGTATGTTCTGCCAACTGGTCATGGACCATCTCTCCTCTAATGCTCCAAACTGGCAGTCCCCGGCCAGCTGATGTAGGTCTGCAACATACCACTGCACTGACTTGCCAGTCCACTGGCAGTGCTACCGAAACTGAATCCTCCGGTCGATGACGTTTTCCGGGGTGCAAAAATGTCATGCCATTAGCTCAACCACGTTTTCACTCTCACCCAAGGTACTAAGGATGCGTTGTCCTTCCATTCCCAAGTTGTGAACCAACACAGCCCGTGCCCACAACTTCTCCAGTTTACCGAGGTTCAATGCCATCAAATATTTCTGGAATGCGGTGAACCACCTCACCCAAGGGACTGGTGGCTCACTGGGAACCTCCAAAAATGGCAGAATATTAACAATTCCAACGTCTATACTTTTATCCTCGTTGCCCAATGTTATATCCGTAAATGAGAACCAAGGATGAGGCTGGCTGTTGAACTGAACAAAACTTTATTGTTGACTCACTCTCATAGTACAAGCACTCCCGTCAGTCAGAGGTAAGGCCAAAGAGACCACCCCTCCTACTCACAGCCCTCTTATACCCCGGGTGGAGGCGGAACCGGAAAGGTGGAGCCACCACCCGTGTCACACAATAATATGTCTCAAATAACAACACAACAGGGTGTATGGAGTGTCAGGGAGGGATAGTACCTCTGACGGGACAACAGTCACACCTCCGGGTGGTCGGTCCACTTTGGTTCCCACTTGGCACTCAACTCTCACCTGTGGCTCCAAGTAGCTGTTTGCATGCAACAATGGCCACACCCCGGTAAACCGCTTCAACTGGCAGGCGAAACCAGGTGAGGGTAGCCGATGGGTTTGAAACCCTTGGTGAGGTAGGGCTTGTCTACCTACACATGCATAGGCTGGACCTGGTGGACTGCGTGGAGGAAACCACAAGATTGGCTCAACGGGCAGGAAGGAAAACCCAGCAAAGTGTTGTGAAGTGCAACTAGGGCACAATGAGACACAGAGGACACTGCTGGCCACCCACTGCATCCTAACCAATCTCCAACTGTCTTGACTACGTCTTGCCACTGGATCCAGATAGGCTGAGACGAGAGAGTGAGGCTGACAACCCTGTGCAACTCTCCCTCACATAAATCAAATTCACGTGCAAGTCAAGACATCCCCCCCACCCTGCAATTTCCTTCACCCCCCCCCCCCAAGTCCTGTGGCGATGGGCAAGCAAGTGACGAAGCAGCAGGTGCAGCTACACTGGAAGCTGTAGCCACAATCCCACCCACAGGTGTCCCAGGGCATAGGGTTGCTCTCTACTGGACCAAAGCAGCAGTGAAGTTCGGCAGCCCCCTGGGTGTCTGAACAGCCCTGTTTAGGATTCGCTCTGCTCACCTCCATTGCCTGAGGAAGGGGCTAGAAAAGGTGCCCTAAATATTGCCTGCTTCACTACACTCTGGCCAGCAAGCCACGGCTGGTGGGGATCCCACCCTCGCGGTCGAAATTCTCAGAAAAAATTAACTAAGGTGACATCAGTTCGCAGTTCCTCAGAATGCAGATCTAGAACATCAAGTTCCTCAGAATGCAGATCTTGCAGGACCTGACCTGGAGCAAGAATTCCTTGGGGATCAGGAAGCGGGCCCAGCAGAGACTGCACTTCTTGAGGAAACTCAAACAGGCCTCTCTCCCCATCTGCATCCTCAGGACCTTCTACAGAGGTGTGGTGGAGAGTGTTCTGACGTACTGCATTGCAACATGGTACTCCAGCTGCAGTATGTCAGACAAAAAAGCCCTGCAGAGGATAGTTAAGGGAGCTGACAGGGTAATTGGAGTTTCCCTCCCCTCTGTCCAAGAACTTTTTCAAAACCATTGTAGAAGCAGGGCACTGAACATTGTCAAGGACCACTCTCACCCTCTGCATAAACACTTTGAACTTTTAGAGATATGGTGTACGACACTTCACTCATTCATCTGGGCCAGAACACACACAAACACCAAGACTGGTTTGATGAAAATGATGAGGACACCCAAAAGCTGCTTGATGAGAAGCGTGAAGCCCACAGAGCGTACCAGCAAGACAGCAGATCTGTCTCTAAGAAGGCAACCTTCAACTCCATCAAAGGAAAGGAGCAGGCAAAGCTCAGAGAGATGCAGGACTCAGCAAAAAGGCAGATGAAATACAGCAGTACGCTGACAGCAACAACTCCAAACACTTCTCCAATGCCCTTAAGACCATCTACGGGCCTCAGTCTTCTGGAACGGGTCCACTCTCCTCACCAACAAGAACGCAATCCTGGAAAGATAGGCAGAATATTTCAGCAGCGTCCTGAACAGACCTTCATCCATCAGTGCAGAAGCCATCACTCGCATGCTCCAAGTAGAGGTGAACACATCTCTGGCAGAACCTCCAACGGAATCAGAAGTCCAAAATGCGATCAAACTCCTTTCGAACGGCAAAGCACCAGGCCCTGACTCCGTCCCAGCTGAAATCTACAAGGCAGGAGGACCAGCTCTAATACAGAAACTCACCGAGCTCTTTCAGACCATGTGGCAGCAGGAAGTTATCCCCCAGGAACTCAAGGACACCTCCATTGTCAATCTCTACAAGCGAAAAAGAAACAGGCAGCCCTGTGACAACCACCGTGGGATCTCTCTCCTCACCATCGCCGGCAAGATCCTCAGAAGAGTCCTTCTCAACCGCCTCATTCAGCACATGGAAGGTGGTCACCTGCTGAAGATCCAGTATGGCTTCAAAGAGGGTCGTGGAATTGCTGACATGATCTTTGCCGCATGCTATCTTCAGGAGAAGTGTCAAGAGTAGAACAGGGACCTCTACACAACATTTGTAGATCTGACCAAGGCTTTTGATACCGTCAGTCGTGAGGGGCTGTGGAAGATCATGGCAAAGTTCGGCTGCCTGGACAAGTTCATCAGCATGGTGCGCCAGTTCCACGATGGCATGCTTGCTTGAGTACTGGACGATGGAGACTCCTCCGAACCTTTCCCAGTCACCAACGGGGTCAAGCAGGGCTGTGTACTCGTGCCCACACTTTTCAGCATGATGTTCACAGCCATGCTGTCTGATGCCTTCTGCGACAATGATGAAAGCGCCATCAGGATCAGGTATAGGATGGATGGCAGGCTCTTCAACCTGTGGAGGTTCCAAGCCAAAACCAAGATGGAAGGGGACTCAGTGCGTGACTTCCTGTTCGCAGATGACTACACACTCAATGCCGCTACAGAGGCCCAGATGCAGCAGAGCATGAACTGCTTCTCCACTGCTTGTGACAACTTTGGGCTCACAATCAGTCTGAAGAAAACCGAGGTTCTGCACCGTCCCGCACCACAGAAGACTTACATAGAACCAGCCATCATTGTCAATGGGGAGCCCTTCAAGGCTGTCGACAAGTTCACGTACCTCAGCAGCATACTCTCCAGGTCTAACATTGATGACGAGGTCAATTCGCGCATTGCCAAGGCAAGCTCAGCATTCGGATGGCTACATGCAACAGTGTGGGAAAGGAGAGGCATCAGGCTGACCACAAAACTGAAGGTGTACAAGGCAGTTGTCCTGCCTTCCCTACTGTATGCCTGCGAGACCTGGACAGTCTACGAGTGCCATGCCAGAAAGCAAAACCGTTTCCACCTGAACTGCCTCAGAAAGCTCCTGAAGATCACCTGGCAGGACAAAATCCCTCACACAGAGGTCTTCTGCCGAGTTGAGCTGCCTAGCATCCACACCCTGCTCAAGAGAGCCCAGATTAGGTGGGCTGGCCACCTTGTTTGTATGCCTGACTCACGCCTATCAAAGAGACTGTCCTATGGTGAACTTGCAGAGGGCAAGTGCTCACAAGGTGGTCAGAAGAAGTGCTACAAAGACACTCTTAAGGCCTCCCTGAAGAGCTTTGACATCAGTTCTGACACCTGGAAGACCCTAGTGCTAGACCGACCGGACTGGCGTAGCTGTACCAGCAAAGGTGCTGCCTCCTTTGAGTTGAACAGGATTGCCAAGGCCCAGAGAAAACGTGAGCTTTGCAAGTCCAGAGCCACCTTTGTATATTCTGCCTGCCCAGACCACCTGTGCCCGACCAGTGGCAGAGCCTTCTTATTTATTTATTTATTTATTTATTTATTTATGCAGGGACATGCACAATATACATTGACCTTAAAGAGGAAAGATGCATTGTACCAGGTTATAGCACAAGTGCTAATTTCCACCTGTAGTCCCTGGGCAGGCTGGTGTTAGCATTAAAAAGCAGACATTTGCTAAAATTACAAGTAAGCATTGATAAAAAACTAAAACCAAACACTGATTAAAAAACTAAAACCAAGCATTGCTAAAAACTAAAACAAACATTAATATCATTGATAAGAACCCAAAACATTGATAAGAACTAAAACATACAATAATACATTTTTATAACACCATCCATATAAACAATTTTTCACATCCAACCACTGACTCTTATTGGTCCCACTGTCAACATCACACACTCTAACATCTTTACATCACAGTACATTATGGACACAGGTTTCTGTTTCTGTGCCCGCATCGGACTGATCAGCCACAGCCAGACACACCACACCCAGTCCTCTTCCCTGTGATGTCCTTGGTCATCGTCGAGAACAACGGATGAACAACATCCCTTCAATTCCATTCTCCATTAATCCCTGTCAGTTCCAGTATGCAACACAATATAAATAAGGTGTAACTTTTTTCATATATATAGCAAAAGGAGTCTATAAATATTATTTATATACAGCACATATCAAATATGAGCAAAGCTCCTTTTGGCAAAGCAAATCTGTCTGGCACAGTTAGGTAAGCAGACATCTCTTCTGCTTTCCAGGCTGCTGGACAGGACAAGGATAAAAGAAAATATTATTTTCTTTCAATAAATACATATTTTGTGGTTATGATCACAGTATTAGATAGAGGTAAACATTAAAAATAATTTAGTTCAGTCAAGGGCAATGGTTAGAGACATGATTAGAGAAAAGTGACAGATTTGAACACATTACAGTTATAACCCTCTGTCATTATTTCCATAGCCGCTGGACTTAATATCCACTTAATGTCAAAATGTGCATATAGGGCAGATCAGAGTTTGGTTAAAAAAAGGGGGGCATACAGTTCGTTTTCTGTTGGAGAACAGTTTCACAATTGTGTATCTGACTTCTTGAGGCAAAAAGAAAGCATCATTGCCCCAGTATTAAGAACTAAGCTGAACATATCCAAATTCACTATCCAGGTATTTTATAAATAGATGGTGAGAGATTTAAAAGTGAGGGAAATGCCACAGTCATAGACCTGTCAATCACAAAATAGGCTAGACTTGTTGCAAATATAATTTCCATATTGCTAGCACCTGTTAATTGCTACAGGTGACTTTAGTAACAAAAAATTCAAACAGCATCACATGCTTGAAAGACAATATTTTTTACAATTTTGAAAATGTGCCAATAATTTTGACTAGTCCATTTTCCATTTTTAAAATTTTGTGTGAAATGCCTCAGATTTGTCTTTTTTCTGCTTTCTTGTGTTGCTTTAATCCAAACAAAGAAATAAATGTAGGCATACCATAATATTTGTGATTGCTACAGTTTTCTGGGCAAAATGGTGCATTATATGACAGAATGCAGGGGTGCAAATACTGCATTTCTGCCCATGACTATACTTCTTTAGAGCTGGACTTTTTTAGCTGCTGTAATATTGCCATATACTGGCTGTTAGGTGGAATGCCAACCTGCTTCATCTGTTCTGTCTGGGCCCTTAGTCATCACAAGACAGATGCACAGTGTACCCACCTTCACCTCTGAAGATTCAAAGATGCAAAGATTTTTATTTGTCAATACTTCTATACGTACAGGACATTGAGGAGAATTGAAATGCCATTTCTCTCTCTCTTAGTGGTGTGCAAAATATATAAGAAAAGAAGGAATAAGGATGAAAAACAACAACAGCAGTCTATGTAGAGTAATGCTACCCATAGTGCAAATAAAGATAAAAGATAAAACCCAGCAATCCTATGTACAGAAAAAAGGTAGAGCATAATACCCATAAATGCAAGTTCAGTGCAGTAGTGTAGGTGCAGACAGTGACAGACTGGACTGCACATGATCAGTATTGCAATAACAGACAACAGCAGATATGGCCTTTGTGCAAATGGTTGCAGTAAGGTGCAGAGACATACAGCAGCAGATGTATTATTGTTGGTGTGCCAAGTCCTGAGGTAGTTATTGTGTGGGTGAGTGTGTTACAATCCGGGGAGGGGGTGGGGGCAGAGTTCAGGCCTGATGAACAAAGCTGTTTTGTAGTCTTGTGGAGTTGGCCCGGAGGCTCTGGTACCTTCTCCCCGAGGGCAGGGGGCTGAAGCGGCAGTGTGAGGGACGGGAGGTGCCGCTTGCAATGTTGATGGCTCTGCAGATGCGGCGGGTGTGGTAGATGTCCGAGAGGGAGGACAGAGGGACACCGATAATCTTGCTGGCTGCTTTCACTGTGCGTTGTAGAGTCTTCCAGCAGGAGGCGGTGCAACTTCTGTACACACAGTGATGCAGCTGGTGAAGATGCTCTCATTGGTGCCCCAGTAGAATGACCACATGATGGGGGGTGGGACTCATGCTCTCCTCAGTTTGTGGAAGAAATAGAGTCAAGTTTGGGCCTTTTTGGCCAGTGATGTGGTGTTGTTGGACCAGGAGAGGTCCTCAGAGATGTGCACCCCCAGGAACTTGGAGCTGCTCACCCTCTCCACACCTGCTCCATCAATGATCAGAAGGGGATGCTGTGTGTGCCCTCTCCTGAAGTCGACCACAATCTCCTTGGTTTTTCCCATGTTCAGGAAGAGATTATTATCTTTACACCACTGGACCTATTGGCTCACTTTATTTCTGTAGTTGGCCTGTTCATTGTTGGTGATGAGGCCCACCACCGTCATGTCGTCCGCAAACTTGATGATGTGATTGGTGCTGTAGGCTGGGACGCAGTCATGGGTTAGCAGGGTGAAGAGCAGTAGGTTGAGCACGCACCCTTGTGGGGCCCCTGTGCTCAGTGTGATGGTCCTGGAGGTGTTGCTACTGATCCGCACGTGTCTTTCTGTACATGACCCTAAGGAAGGATAGGAAGGATTACATCACAGTGACCCCATTTCCATGACAGGAACCAGGAGCCAATTTTAGGAGACAGGAAGTTGATAAGGGCCAGTTCTGTATCGGGCCCTCTTCCCCGTTGTGTCTCCATTGTGGGGGTAGGTACCATTGGCCTCCAGTAGATTTTTTTCATGACGTAATCATTGCAGCGAAGTAAAGTAAAATACACTAAAATAAGATGAGTGTGTGGGACCAACTTTCCACTCAAGCTCCTGAGATGAACACCCCCACAGTGCCGTGTTCACCCGTCTGGTCGCCCTTGGACTTTGGTGGATTGCTCAGTGTGCCATGTTCCTCTGTCTGTTGGTCTATGGACTTTGGTAGGCCGCCAGACCCACCATGTTCTCCAGTCTGGTGACCCATGGACTTGGGTAGGCCCCCGGATCTGCCTTGTTCCCCGGTCTGATGGCCATGGGCTGATGGAAGACCACCCAACCCGTCCTGCTTATTGGTTTGGCACCTGGGGCTTTGTTTGGCGCTCTAAGTTGCATTTTGATTGTGGACACTATGGTGGGGGGGGGATAGAGTGTGTTTCAGCCTGCCTGGCCTGTGCCCCCACCACCCTCCCTGGGAAGGTGTTTCTTTCCTTTTTTTTGTAATGTCTTGGGGTGTCTGGAATCCACCCCTTGAAGGGGGGCTATGTCAGGGTCTGAGCATGGGTTGGGGACTATGCTCCCACTTTAAGTTTGTTTTTGCCATTCTTTGTTTCCCCAGACTCAGTTCAGTTGTTTTTTTTGGAATTTTCTCTATTTATTATTATTCATTATCATAGTCATGTTATGTTCTCTACTTTGGTCTGGGGTTTGAAGTCAGTTTAGTATGATTCTCTGATTGTTATTATTATCATTTGTCATGGTTGTGTATTCCCTGGTCCTGTGTTCATGTCTCATGTTTACCCCTTTGTCTCAGCCTCTCATGTTTTCTGTGCCTATAGCCACTCCCCGCTGTCTCTGATTACCCCTAACTGTACCCACCTGTTCCTCATTGTTTGCTAATTATCCCCCTGTCTATTTATGTGCGTGTCATTCTCTGTCAGTTGTGGCATCCTTGTATCAAGTTGGCGTGATTACACACTTCTGTCTTGTCTCGCCCTTATGCTACATGTCCACTGGTCAGGATTTTTTGGAAAGGAATCGGATACCGGAACCTATGAGGTATGGAAAAGGGGTGTACGTAGCATAGTTTTCGGATAGGCGGCGTCGTGCAATGCGGGAGGAAATACTGGAATAGTCATTATTAACCATGAACAGATTGATAAGTCTGTTTTTAATAGTGCTGGTATATTTGTGCTACAAAAGGCAACTTTGTCATCATTGCCGCTGGTTTTGGCTTCACCCAATCCTACAGACTCGCACAATGCATGTTGAATTTGACCGCCTGGTTTGTGAGCTTTGGCTGGATGAGCCCATGTTCTACTTCTCTCCACGCTTCGTTCCTTTGTATGTTGTTTCTATATGATGGCAAGGACTGGTCATATAGTATTGGGTTGCCTGAAACAGCAGTTATTAATTTCTTCATGTCTTCACAACATGTCTTCATGTCTTCACAACAACAGGTAATGTACAGATCTGCTCCCTCCCGCCCCCATCTCCTCCTCCAGCTGGCTGGTTCATTGGATTGGCCGACAGGTCGGTCCTTAGGCGGTCTTCAGCTCTCCGCTGCTGCTGGACAATATGGCATCCTTGGTCTTCATATCATTAAAACAAACCAGTGAAAAGCATTTCTAACATGATTTCGTGCAAGAAATAGTAGGTTCAGTTAATGAATCTGTTGTTATGTGACATCAAAAAACACTGGTTTAAAAGTTCAGGATGAGAGTGCTGCCTCTGGTTCATGACCGTACGGAAAATAGCACAAACGATCATCCTGACTATGCAAATGAGCTGTAGGGGACCCACGGGAGATTCTGCACACCACAGTCCGATCTGCACCCAAATGCTTTCCGCTGCGCTTCCAATACACAGTGAAAAACGACGGAACCAGTGGACATGTACCTTTAGTCAACATCCTTGTTGTGTCAGTCTTAGTTTTTGTTCAGCCCATGCGTTGCTTTATTTTCTGTTCTTGTTCAAGTCTTGCAATAAATTATGGTTTATCATATTCGCCCGGTATTTGGGTTTTTACCTTCCCCGCCCTGGAGGGGCTCCCGTGACAACTTTGACCGCTATGAGTTCCTGAAAACTTCCCCTTTTAGGAAGGTTCCTGTAGTGGAGACGCACGCCATGGGGGAAGTTCCTGTAAAAATGGTTCTTGGTTCCGGCAGTGGAAAGAAGGCTATTGTTTCTTCATGAGAGGGTCACTCTACTTTGGCCTGTGATGCAGAAGAGCTGATTGAACACATTCGGTGCCTGGTTTAACATTTGACTGAGTATGCTTTCTAAATGTGCTTCTACATTGGCTCCAATTTTCATATAACAAACCTTTTTCTTTTCACAATAACTCTGATTCTTTGGAGACTGTATTTTCAGGACCCATAAATATGGGAACCAGAAAAAGTTTCTGATTTCTGTTGTCCAATGAGTTCACTATATAGCCATATTTAACTGACTGTTTATGGTTATTTTAGCAAAAAGGAAAGCAAAAATTGCTTTATCACCTTTGATATAAAAACAGAGAAAAAAAATACTAGTTTCTTTTTTATGGCTACGGCTCAACCAAATATGAAATATCGCGCACACACACACACACACACACACACACACACACACACACACACACGCTAGACATTGAGAACATTTTTGCAGCCTCAATCTGTCAGGGGGCATCAGCCAGTGCCCAGGGGAAACATGCCATGTGTCATGGCTTCCTGCAACCTTTAAATCTCAAGAACCAGGATCAGATTGTGAAACAGGCTGTAGACTCATGTTCTGGATGCCCTGTAGAGTAGTGTAATACTTGTTTTCAGGGACCTCAAAATGGTAGAAATGATGGAAATATACTTATATACCCAGGGTCCTCAGTGAAGAAGGGGCCCACACGGCTGTGCCCAAAGCCCAAAATTTGCTGTTACACCCTGCTATATATAGCTCTGTTTTCTTTAGTTTTTAGGAAAATACCGGGATCATAATTTGATTTTCCAGACTTATTTTCTACTACATTTGTCTTAAGGGAACCCTTCTGGAAATTATATTAAAGCGGAAACTGTTCCTGTGTGGCAAGTGCCAAACAATTTCCCCCTCAAGACTTTGTCAGCAGAACCATTTAAATCAGCGTGCTTTCACATGAAGTCGTGTGTGAATTCATGCAGCTCCATCTGGCTTACTGAGCCTGTCTGCATCTGTTATGGTTACCAAGCTGATGGAGAAGGGTTAGAGGAAGGTGACAGTATATGACTGTTTCAGTCTTAAGCTAAGGAATCATCTTTATTTAGAAACACCTTCATCTTACCTGGTAGTAACCTAGCAACAAGTCCCCAGTGCTGTTTATAAGGGTAATTGGACAAATGTAGGAAGCAGCATGAAGAAGAAATCAAAGCATTAACAGGGTAAATCTGGAATTATAAAACTTATGCATACAAATCGTCATTGCCTTCTTTAATGAGGTCACTCTGGATTGAAATTCCTCTGTCTCTATGTGCATTCCCATGCTTTAGAAACACCTGTAGGCAATCGAGCAGGATGTTTTCCACCACCTCATAATTGCAGATGTCTACCTGCTGTAGCTCAGTCAGTGACAGCTGCCTGAGGACATGAGAGAGATGGTGGGAGGGAAAGTGGAGGGAGCTGGTGTTATATGTCAATCTAACCCGATATTTACTTCTTTCAGGAATGCACACAATAGAAACATCTGCCAGGACTGCGCTTAAGGAAAAAAAAAACTTGGGTAGAAGGGTGAGAGGAAATGGAGAGTGTAAAGATTTTACCCCTGCTCCATACAAACACTGAAGTGTGCTGACTCGCCACTCATCTCCTCTTCCTCTCTGAGTGCAGTCATTTCTTTGCTGTCTTGTGGTGACAGGCCAAGCGTGGCTGAGCTCTGTCCATATATTGTAGCCCCAGAGTTCCCAGGAGGATGAACTGGCTGATGAATGGAGGAAAGTAGGCCAGGCAAGCCACCACAGCATCTCCTCCTCCTCCTTCTCCTCAACAAATCTGATTCACTAAGGGAATGATCTATTTGTCTGTCACACTGAATTTCACTTCCCTCAATAGACATAGGATTTTTGTTTGTCTCAAACAGAACATGCACTTTACTTTGGTCATGTTGCAAATTCTCAGTATGTTTTGACAAAGTTGATTCAAACAGCTGTATAATTGAGCCATGCACCTCTCTCTTGTCGGAGCTAGTATGGGGGTCTGCGGTAACTGGATGGGCCCAGACTCATTTTCTAGTCTGGGAGTCAAAAAATAGAACTGTGGGGAGTAAAAGATACTTAAGTATTAATTATGGTTTGAGGATTGATGTTTTGCTGATTATGCAGAGAAAATACTTCAATACATACAGCGGGGGAAATAAGTACTGAACATGTCAACATTTTTCTATTTAAGATAAGATAAGCCTTTATTAGTCCCACAATGGGGAAATTCCAGGATTACAGCAGCAAAGGGATAGCAGCACTCAGAGCAATAGTTAATAAGATAATAAGAACTGGTTAGCCAAAGCAATAAACGAATATACATATGAACAGAGATATATACACAGTGCAGGAGCATTGCAGGTAGATGGAATAAACAGCATTACAGTTAAAGTTACCCTGCAGACTATGAATTTGCACTCAGACAGTATATTTTGTATTTGAATCAACAGTGTTGTTGTCACCCTCAGTAATGATTGATATTGCCCTATAATGGAGGGGATGATTTATTGTGCAAGGTTGTTACATTTAATACATTCAATACGACCTCTACGAGCAGCCCTGGTTAGGTTATAAAGTCTGACAGCCGTAGGTAGGAAGAACCTGCAGAACCTCTCCGTCGTGCACCAAGGATGGCAGAGCCTACGCTAAATGAGCTCCTCAGTGCATTCAGTGTGTCATGCATGGAGTGGGACTCGGACTCCAGCAGAGATGACAGCTTAGCCACCATCCTCCTCTCTCCTATCTCCTCCAGTGGGTCGAGGTGTCGCCCCAGGACAGAGCTAGCTTTGTTGATCAGTCTGTTCAGTCTCTTCCTGTCGGCTGCCGTGATGCCGCTGCCCCAGCAGACCACTCCAAATGTGATGGCTGATGCCACCACTGAATCATAGAAGGTCTTCAGGAGTGCCCCTTGCACTTCAAAGCACCTGAGTCTCCTCAGGAGGAACAGCCTGCACTATTTAAACATGTGCGACCTGTGCTGGCAAAATGAGTCACATTGAGGAAATTTTCAAAGCTGAGGTAACGTTATTTTCATATTCTGTATTGAAATACCTTCAAAATGATATTTAATTTCTAGGAATTGGGCAAAAACTGACCAGCAACAAGCCAACTGTGTTTATACTTTGGCTGGTTTGAAAACTCGCGTTTGATCAGTCCTGAATTACGTCTTCCGCAAAAACATGTATTTTTAGAAAGTAGGAGTTCTAAGCTTTACAATGATACCAGACACTGACGGGGGTTTTCCCAGGACTTGCCGCCAGCAAACAAAGAAAGAATCATGATTTCTGACTTCACGTGCCTGTAGCTTGTAATTACCTGGTGCGCATTCCGACTCATTTTGGCAGCATGGGTCACATATTTCTGATGGAGCCATTGACCGGAGATTTTCACCAGATATCAGTAACAACCCAAGTAATCCATACATGCAAAGAAATCAAGGCAACTGTGTTCACAAAACAAGTTATATTTAATAAAGTGGAATCACAAAGGGAAAAAGTATTGAACACATTACGCAAAAGCGGTGCAAAAAGGCATAGAAAGCCAAGAGACCAGCTGAAATCCATCAGAATTTAATTCAATTCAATTCAATTCAACTTTATTGATATAGCGCCATTTCACAACAACAGTCATTTCATAGCACTTTCAACTGTAGGGGAAACCCCCACAATTGCAGAAAGACCTCAGCAATCAGGTGATCCCCTGTGAGCAAGCACTTGGCGACGGTGGAGAGGAAAAACTCCCTTTTAACAGGAAGAAACCTCCAGCAGAACCAGGCTCTGGGAAGGGCAGTCATCTGCTGAGACTGGCTGGGGGGTAAGGGAATAGAGGAGAAGAAGAAAAGAACAGACAAGTAGAGCGCAAACAGCATGGTGGGGACTCAATCTATGGGAGAGAACAAACAGATGTTAATGACCAGCAAAAATATTTCAGTGAGAGTGAAGAAAGGAGTGAAGCCCAGTGCATTGTTGGAGGTCCCCCGGCTGTCTAAACCTATTAGCAGCATAACTAAGGGAGGGTTCAGGGGCACATGATCCCTCCATAATTATAGGCTATATCAAAAAGGAAGGTTTTAACCCTATTCTTAAAAACAGAGAACGAGTCTGACTCCCGAATCCAGATTGGCAGCTGGTTCCACAGGAGAGGAGCTTGATAACTGAAGGCTCTGCCTCCCATTGTACTTTTGGAGATTCTAGGTATTACAAGCAATCCTGGATTTTGGGAGCGTAGTGCTTTGTTAGGACAATAGGGTAGTATCAGACCTTTTAAATAAAAAGGGGCCTGATTATTTAGAGCTTTGTAAGTAAGAAGAAGGATCAACTGAAGACTTTTTAAAGATGTTTTAGGACAACCTGATAATAACGAGTTACAATAATCTAATCTAGAGCTAACGAAAGCGTGGATTAGTTTCTCAGCATCTCTCTGAGACAAGATGCTCTTAATCTTGGCAATATTATGCAAATGATAGAAGGCAGTCTTAGAAATTAGTTTAATATGTGAATTGAAAAACAGATCTTGATAAAAATAACTCCAAGGTTCCTCACAGAACTATTAAGAGAAAGAACAACTGCATCCAAACTAAGAGATTGATTTGGAAAGGTATTTCTAAGTTTGGGGTTTTTTTTTTTGACTTTTTAACTAGAATGATTTTAGTCTTATCTGAATTTAATAGCAGGAAATTACAAGTCATCCAAGCTTTGATTTCCTTAAGACAGGCCTCTAATTTGGCTAATTGATTACCATCATCTAGCTTCACTGACAGTTATAATTGTGTGTCATCTGCATAACATTGAAAATGTATACAGTGCTTTCTAATAATGTTGCCTAGTGGAAGCATACTGTATATAAACTAAAAAGAACAGGGCCTAGCACAGATCCCTGTGGAACTCCGTGACTGAGCTTTGAGTTGGAAGAAAACTCATTATTGACATGAACAAACTGGAATCTGTCAAATAAATAAGATCTAAACCACTGCAACAAAGTTCCATTTAAGTCCAACATGGTGTTCTAATCTATCAAGTAAAATATTATAATCGATAGCATCAAAAGCTGCACTAAGGTCTAAAAGGACAAGTACAGACACAAGTCCTTTATCGGATGCAATAAGGAGGTCATTAATGACCTTCACTAAAGCTGTGTCAGTACTATGATGGATTCTAAACCCAGATTGAAACTCTTCAAATAAGCCATTTCCCTGCAAGTGATCAAATAATTGCGTAGCAACAACTCTTTCTAAGATTTTTGAAATGAAAGGCAGATTAGAGATTGGTCTATAGTTAGCTAAAACTCCTGGATCCAGTGTTGGCTTTTTAAGTAAGGGTTTAATTACAGCAGTTTTAAAAGCCTGCTGTACATGGCCTAATGTTAATGAAGAATTGATTATTTGAAGAACAGAGCTTCTTTAAATAATCTGGGAGGAATAGGGTCTAAAAGACAAGTTGAAGGCTTGGATGAGGGACTTATTTTACTGTGTCTAACTCTAAAAGCTCAATTGGAGTAAAGTCATCCAAACAGATATCAGTTGAGGGAGTTGTAGTAGTTATTATATTTAAGTTAATGGTGGGAAGAATCTGACTGATTTTATCTCTGATAGACGAAATTTTATTATTGAAAAAGTTCATAAAGTCCTGACTAGTAAGCTCAAAGGGAATGCTAAATTTGACAGTGTCCTGACTCTTTGTCAGCCTGGCTACAGTGCTGAAAAGAAACCTGGGATTTTTCTTGTTCTCTTCTATTAATGCGGAATAATAACTTGTTCTAGCTTTCCTAAGAGATTTTTTTTATAAATTAGAAGATGATTTCTCCAAGCTAAATAGATTTCTGTGGGCTATATTAATCATAGATCCCATAACCTACATACAGTGGGGCAAAAAAGTATTTAGTCAGCCACTAATTGTGCAAGTTCTCCCACTTAAAAGATGAGAGAGGTCTCCAATTTTCATCATAGGTATACTTCAACTATGAGAGACAAAATGAGAAAAAAAAAATCCAGAAAATCACATTGAAGGATTTTTAATGAATTAATTGGTAAATTCCTCAGTAAAATAAATATTTTGCCACCTACAAACAAGCAAGATTTCTGGCTCTCACAGACTTGTAACTTCTTTGTGAAGAGGCTCATCTGTCCTCCACTCGTTACCTGTATTAATGGCACCTGTTTGAACTCGTTATCAGTATAAAAGACACCTGTCCACAACCTCAAACAGTCAGACTCCAAACTCCACTATGGCCATGACCAAAGAGCTGTCAAAGGACACCAGAAACAAAATTGTAGACCTGCACCAGGCTGGGAAGACTGAATCTGCAATAGGTAAGCAGCTTGGTGTGAAGAAATCAACTGTGGGAGCAATTATTAGAAAATGGAAGACATACAAGACCACTGATAATCTCCCCCGATCTGGGGCTCCACACAAGATCTCACCCCGTGGGGTCAAATGATCACGAGAACGGTGAGCAAAAATCCCAGAACCACATGGGGGGACCTAGTGAATGACCTGCAGAGAGCTGGGACCAAAGTAACAAAGGCTACATCAGTAACACACTACGCCGCCAGGGACCCAAATCCTGCAGTGCCAGACGTGTCCCCCTGCTTAAGCCAGTACATGTCCAGGCCCGTCTGAAGTTTGCTAGAGAGCATTTGGATGCTCCAGAAGAGGATTGGGAGAATGTCATATGGTCAGATGAAACCAAAATAGAACTTTTTGGTAAAAACTCAACTTGTCGTGTTTGGAGGAGAAAGAACACCATACCTACTGTGAAGCATGGGAGTGGAAACCTCATACTTTGGGGCTGTTTTTCTGCAAAGGGACCAGGACGACTGATCCGTGTAAAGGAAAGAATGAATGGGGCCATGTATCGTGAGATTTTGAGTGAAAACCTCCTTCCATCAGCAAGGGCATTGAAGATGAAACGTGGCTGGGTCTTTCAGCATGACAATGATCCCAAACACACCGCCCGGGCAACGAAGGAGTGGCATCGTAAGAAGCATTTCAAGGTCCTGGAGTGGCCTAGCCAGTCTCCAGATCTCAACCGCATAGAAAATCTTTGGAGGGAGTTGAAAGTCCGTGTTGCCCAGCGACAGCCCCAAAACATCACTGCTCTAGAGGAGATCTGCATGGAGGAATGGGCCAAATACCCGCAACAGTGTGTGAAAACCTTGTAAAGACTTACAGAAAACGTTTGACCTCTGTCATTGCCAACAAAGAGTATATAACAAAGTACTGAGATGAACTTTTGGGATTGACCAAATACTTATTTTACCGAGGAATTTACCAATTAATTCATTAAAAATCCTTCAGTGTGATTTTCTGGATTTTTTTTTCTCATTTTGTCTCTCATAGTTGAGGTATACCGATGATGAAAATTGGAGACCTCTCTCATCTTTTAAGTGGGAGAACTTGCACAATTGGTGGCTGACTAAATACTTTTTTGCCCCACTGTATGTTTAAGCATGTGAGAGTGTTTAGTGATTACATATGTAAAGCGACTTCACACCTCAGAACAGGACAAAGGGTCTCAACCGCCAGTGAAGATCAAAGAGCATCCCAGGCGCTGCGGTGGAGACTGGATGGGTTGCCCTGACCCCCCAGGGCCAGGTGGAGGAGTACGAAGACAAAAGAGGGGATTATGATAGTGAGGGATGTCAGCTTTTGATATGCATGTCTTTTGTTATGTGCGAGTATAAGTTCGTAGAGCCGAAGGTGTTCACTCTCTTACTTCTTCTGCTGCTGCACCTAGATGAGACTTGTTAGAGGAGCTGATAATAAACTTTGGTTTATGAATCACATCGCCTCGTTATTTCAAGCTCCTCTACACTGGTGACCCTGACGCGAGAATGGACCAGAGGCGTTCCCCCGCGATCGACTCATCTGTGGGGACCCAGGCAGACGCCGGCACCCATGCAGACAGGGGAACAGATGGACGACGTTCCCCCACGGCAGAAGTGATAGAGAGGGCTCAACCGAGCACCAGCGCCGCGGAGAGAGCCGAAGCAAGGCACTCTCACCCTGCGGACACATCAGTGACGGTCCACACAAACGCCGTCACCGTCAAGCTGCCGGACTTCTGGCAGGAAGACCCCGTCTCGTGGTTTCAGCAAGCTGAAGCCCAGTTTGCACTTGCGGGCATCACGGCTGACGATACAAAATTCTATCACATCGTCGCCAAACTCGACGCCGCCACTTCGAGATGTGCGCGGAGCATAATCCAGCGGCCGCCGGCCCAGGACAAATATAAAGAACTGAAAGCGACCATCGTGGCAAATTACGTCCCCTCAGCCGAGGAGAGAGCCGAGAGGATCCTGGCGGTCTACGGCCACAGAGGAGGCAGACCCAAGGCCCTCATGGAGGACTTGCTGCAACTTAAAGAAGAGGACAATGACAACTTCCTCTTCCATTTCATATTCCTCAGTACGCTGCCGCCACACATGAGAGGGACGCTTGCCAACATGCGATGCAGCACCCAGCAAGACTTCCGCACGCTGGCTCACGAAGCTCAATGGCTCGTCAACGCCTGCAAGGAGTAGACACCCACAGCAGGACCCGCAGACCTCAACACTGATGTCCGGAGCCACGAGGAGCCACAGATCACCGAGCAGAATCAGCCCGCGGTGACAGCGACACGGCCAGGACGCAACAGACGGAGCGACGTTTGTTATTACCACCACCGCTTCGCCGAGAAGGCTTACAAATGCGTTCCCCCCTGCAAATTCACGATTTCAGGAAAACGCCGAAGCCGAGAGTCGTTAACAGCGGCGGTTCTCGGCGAAAAAAGCAAGCTTTTATATGTGACGGATGGACACACCGGCAAGCGGTTCCTTATCGACACGGGAGCTCAACTAAGTTTTATCATGCCCTCCCAAGCAGACCGGGCCATGGGCCCCCAGGGCAATGGAGCAGTGGCAGCCAACGGCTCCATCATCGACACTTTTGGCGAAAAGAGCCTGCCCCTCTGCATCCACGGCCGCAACTACAGATGGACATTTGTTGTAGCGGCGGTGAGTTTTAACTTGTTGGGCGCAGATTTTTTGTGTGCACATGGGTTATTAGTTGATCTAGCGAACAGACGCTTGGTTAATGCACTGTCCTTTGCTTCTATTCCCTGCTCAGCTCGACTTTCTCCACCACCGGTGCAGGCTAGCGTCACCACAGCAGGAGGTAAGTTGGATCAACTCCTCACCCAATTTCCAGCACTCACAATTCCCAAACTCTCAGCCACAGTGGCTAAACACGGGGTCGAACACTTTATTCCCACAACGGGCCCACCCGTATTCGCCAAAGCTCGGCGCTTAGACGTGGCCAAGCTCGCCATAGCTCGGGACGAGTTTACCACCCTTGAAAAATTAGGCATTATCAGACGCTCGAAAAGCCCCTGGGTGTCACCACTTCACATGGTCCCGAAATCTGACGGTTCTTGGAGACCGTGCGGCGATTACTGCAGGTTAAACAATGCGACAGCGCATGACTGCTACCTAATTCCTCACATTCAAGACTTTTCACTACATCTGGCGGGTGCGCGCATTTTTTCAAAAATAGACCTGGTCCACGGTTATCATCAAGTCCCAGTTCGAGCAGAGGACATTCCTAAAACAGCTGTAATAACCCCCTTCGGTCTTTTTGAATTTTTGCGGATGCCTTTCGGCCTCAAAGGCGCTGCTCAAACCTTTCAGCGGATGATGGACGCAGTATTACGCGACCTCCCTTTCGTGTTCGTCTACCTCGACGATATGCTGGTAGCCAGCTCGTCTGAGGAAGAACACGAGCGGCATCTCACTATGGTTTTTCAGAGACTAGAAGAGCACGGGTTAATAATCAATCCAGCCAAATGCAAATTCGGAGTGTCACAAATTGATTTTCTAGGACACAGAGTTTCTCCGAAGGGGGCAGTCCCACTTCCAGACAAAGTTCACGCAGTAAAAAGTTTCCCACGGCCACAAATGGTCAAATCGCTGCAGGAATTTTTGGGCATGGTTAATTTTTACAACCGCTTCCTCCCCCACGCAGCTCAGCTCATGCAGCCCCTATATGACGCGCTCAGAAAACAAAAACCTTCCAACGCGGTCGAATGGACCCCGGAGTGTGAACGCGCCTTCGCGGAAGTAAAAAGTGCCCTAGCTAATGCCACATTGTTGGTTCACCCCGATCCCTCGGCCCGCATTGCGCTAACCACAGACGCTTCAGACCTGGCCATAGGGGCAGTTGTAGAACAACACGTCGGCGGAATCTGGCAACCTTTGGCATTCTTCAGCAAATTGCTAAACCAAACTGAGCGTAAATACAGCACTTTTGACAGAGAGCTACTAGCGCTCCATTTATCCATCCGCCACTTTCAGTTCTGGTTAGAGGGGCGGCGTTTTACGGCTTTTGTAGACCACAAACCGCTCACCTTTGCTATGGCTAAAATTTCCGAACCGTGGTCAGGCAGGCAACAAAGACAGCTAGCTGCGATTTCAGAGTTCACCACAGACATTCGACATGTGGCAGGCAAACTTAACGTGGTAGCAGACTGCCTCTCTCGCGCTGTGACATCGCCAGAGCGCGAGGAGACAGATTATACTACCTCAGCCGCAGAACTCTTCGCCAACGCGGACACATACGCAGCACCAATCCATGCAGGGATAGATTATGCAGCCATGGCAGAGGAGCAAAGTAGTGACGCGGACGTGCGTGCACTCCTGTCTGGACCAACAGGGTTAAAGGCTGGAGAAAAGGGGTTTACGCGACGGTGTGCCCCCCTAATATGCGACATCTCAACCGGCCGACCTCGCCCGTTAGTTCCAGCTGCATGGCGCCGCCGTATTTTCGACTCGATTCACTCCCTCGCGCACCCAGGTGTGCGCGCTTCAGTTAAAATGGTCGCCGAAAAGTTTGTGTGGCCTGGCCTGCGCAAAAACGTAAAAGAATGGGCAAAGATTTGCATTTCTTGTCAGCGTGCCAAAGTACACAAACACACAAAAGACCCTCTGGAGCCTTTTCGAATCCCTGCTAGAAGGTTCGACCACGTTCATGTCGACCTCGTGGGGCCGCTACCTTCCTCCCAAGGTTTCACACACCTGTTAACAATGATAGACCGCACCACGTGCTGGCCAGAGGCAGTCCCTCTGGCGTCAACCACAGCGGAGGAAGTCGCTCGCGTTTTTTTGACAAACTGGGTGGCACGTTTCGGCATCCCATCGGACATCACGTCCGATAGGGGGCCTCAATTTGTCTCGGAGCTTTGGTCAGCCATGTCCAGCAGCTTAGGGGCAACAATTCACCGCACCACCGCTTATCACCCTCAGGCTAATGGGTTATGCGAGCGTTTTCACAGATCTTTAAAGGCCGCCCTCAGAGCCTCACTAACGGATACAAATTGGGTAAATAAACTTCCCTGGGTTTTATTGGGGTTGCGTGCTGCGCCCAAAGAGGATCTAGACGCCTCCCCAGCAGAATTAGTTTTTGCACAACCTCTCAGGCTCCCAGGTGAATTTTTACCAGAGAACCCAGAGCCAGGGCATTTTCCAGCCCCGAGGTTTTTAGGCACCAACGGACCGGACTCTCTCCCTGGACCGGCACATCAATCTTTTCCACGGGTTTTTGTCCCCCAAGCTTTAAAAAACGCTGAATTCGTTTTTGTTAGGCATGAAGCTTTAAAACCAACCTTCCGCCCACCATACGATGGGCCATTCAGAGTGCTGGAACCTGGTGATAAACATTTTGTGCTTGATTTTGGGGATAGAAAAGAAACAGTCAGCATTGACAGACTTAAACCTGCCTTCTTGTTGAGAGACGAGCCTGCACGGTTGGCGAGAGCACCTCGGCGGGGTAGACCCCCCAAGAGAAAAGACTCAGCCCCCCTGCAGGGAACAAATAATCACTCTCCTCCCCAAGCTGCAGATTCCTTACAGGAAGGTCCCACCAGGACGCCCAAGCGGACCCACAGCAGATTCGGGAGAAGATTAAAACCCAGACGGCACAGAGACTGATGCAAACTACTCAACAGTTGTTCACTAATTGTGCTGTAACAGTTTAGGACTGACTTGTGATATTACTATGCTGTTATGATTACCACTGAACTCTCTTAGGAGCATGGCTGCTGGAAAGTTTCTTCTGTGTCAAGAGGTGTAGCAGTTAGTATGTCATAATAATTATCTTAAACTGTGAATTTTCTATTGTCATTTTCTTAGTCGTTTGGGGGGGGGCTGTGGGCTATATTAATCATAGATCCCATAACCTACATATGTTTAAGCATGTGAGAGTGTTTAGTGATTACATATGTAAAGCGACTTCACACCTCAGAACAGGACAAAGGGTCTCAACCGCCAGTGAAGATCAAAGAGCATCCCAGGCACTGCGGTGGAGACCGGATGGGTTGCCCTAACCCCCCAGGGCCAGGTGGAGGAGTACGAAGACAAAAGAGGGGATTAAGATAGTGAGGGATGTCAGCTTTTGATATGCATGTCTTTTGTTATGTGCGAGTATAAGTTCGTAGAGCCGAAGGTGTTCGCTCTCTTACTTCTTCTGCTGCTGCACCTAGATGAGACTTGTTAGAGGAGCTGATAATAAACTTTGGTTTATGAATCACATCGCCTCGTTATTTCAAGCTCCTCTACATTTCATCTAATTTAGTGGAGCACCATTTTCTTTCTAATTGACAAGTCTTCTGTTTTAAGCCATGAGTTTCTGTGTTGAACCAAGGAGTTAGAAATCTCTGATTAGTCTTTCTTTTTTAAAGGGGCTACCATGTCTAGAGTCTGATACAGAGAAGCTGTAACACCATCTATTACTCAATTACAGAAGGAGCAAGCTCTCCATAGCTTATCTCTGTTGTGTTGACACATGGCATTGAGGAAACAATCTGCTTAAATTTGGTAACAGCATCATCTGAGAGACATCTACTGTAGTAATATTTTTCTTTAGGAGCCAAATAGTCAGAAATAGTAGAATCAAAAGTGAGCAGATAATGGTCTGACAGTACAGGGTTATGAGGAGACATTCTATTTTTTACAATCTATTTCTAGATTTTCTATTTCTATGCCATGTGTCAGAACAAGGTCCAACGTGTGGTGGAGATAATGGGTAGAATTTCCTACTTTCTGAGAAAACCACATTGAGTCTAATATTGAATTAAATGCCATATTAAGGCAATCACTATCTACATCTACATGTATATTAAAGTCCTCTACCATAATTATTCTGATTTCAGCACTAAATCCGCTAAGAATGTGGCAAATTCAGATAAAAACTCTGAGTAGGCTGAGGGAGGACGATAAACTATGGCAAATAAAATTGGGTTTAGCCTAAAATTGCTAACATGCCCAATACTGAGGACCAGGCCGTCATAGGAATTATAACATGTTTTTTGCTTTACATTAACTAGTAATTTGGAATGGTAAATTGTTGCTCTACCTCCTCCATGATAAGAACTTCTGGGATTTTGACAGTTTAAATTACCAGAGGGGGTTGATTCATTAAACCAACATAATCCTCTTGCCCTAACCAAGTCTCTGTAAGAGATATTAAATCAATCTGATGATCAATTAACAGATCATGGACTAGCAGAGACTTGGGAGTTAGAGACATAATACATCATAATTTAACAAACCACATTTAATTTTTAAATTATGTGGAGGAACAGAGGCCAAGTCATTAAATTTAGAGGCTTCATGTTTAATTTGAGTTTTACCAACTTTTTGTTTAATCACTTTGGGATTGCTTATACATTATATTTTTATTTACTTTGGAGGGAGCAGACAATGATTCTCCGATGAGGAAGACAGGGGCTAAGTTGAGGGGTGGCGGATGAAGAGGAGTTGCAGAGAGGCGTGTAAGACTGCGACTCTGCTTCCTGGTCCCAACTCTGAGTTGTCAAGATTTTGGAAATTTGGATAAAAATGATGCCAGATTGTTAGATAAAAGAGACGCACCATCCAAAGTGGGATGGACGCAGTCTCTTCTAATAAGACCAGGTTTTCCGCAAAATGAGTTCCAATTGTCTGTGTCGCCCACATTGTTTGCAGGACACCACACAGACAGTCAGCGGGTGAAGGATAACATGCGGCTAAACATGTTGTCACTGGTCAGATTGGGGAGGGGCCCAGAGAATAGTATAGAGGCAGACATCATTTTGGCAAAGTTACACACCAATTCCACACTAAGTTTTGTAACTCCGACTGCTGGAGTTAGATGTTGTTAATGCCGGCGTGGATAACAGTTGTGGAGTATTTACAGTTACTTTTAGCCAGCATTTCCAAATTTGACTCGATGTCGCCTGCTCTGGCCCCAGGAATGCATTTGACTATGGCCGCTAAAGTCTCTAGGTTCACGTTTCTGATTGTAGAGTCAGCAATGATCAGAGATTTTTCCTCAGCGGGTGTGTCACTGAGCGGGGAAAAACGATTAGAAACATGAACTGGTTGGTGGTGAACCAGGGGCTTGCGACTATGCTTCCTTCTCACCGTAACCCACCCATTCTCTCCTGGCTGCTCAGGAGAGGTAGAAGCCGGAGGACAGCTAACAGGCCGCCCTAAGCTAGGGTGCTCCACTGCAGCTAAAGGGAGTCCATCATTAACTGGCGCTGACGGTGTTTCAATGCAGCGGAGCTGGGATTCCAAATCACACAACCTTGCCTTGAGTGCCTCAAAAAGACAACATTTATTACATTTACCATTATCACTAAAAGATGCAGTTGGTGTAGCTAAACATCTGACACAGAGAGCACACCAGAGGAGAAAGAGAAGGAGAGCTAGTAGCTATAGCTACTGGCTAACCTGCAGCTAACACAAACACCGATGAAAGGTGAACAGAAGGCTGAAGAAGGTGATTAGGTGACACTGAGTGCACACACAGTTGCAAGAGGCTTGTTAAACAGACGTGAAAGGTGACGGTAGATGGAAAAAACTGATTAAAATACAATTAAAGGCAATAATCTTCAGGAGAGTAAGGAGAGCTAACCACAAACCACACAGACAGCCAGCAACACAGGAAGTAACAATCACTTCCCGTGATCCACTTCAATTTAGGAAGCCGTCCCATCCCCCATCAGTGCAAATTCTTATTATTATTATTTTAGATTTGATTGAATTTCAACTGGTTAAGTCCTGACTGACTGCCTTTAAAAAGGTATGTGAATATCAGATATATCAAATTGTCACATCACAAAGAACTCATGATGCTAGAAGCAAAGAGCTCTCTCTAGCCCTTTGCAACCTTATTGTTGCAAAACATAATGATGGCATTGGTTACAGGCGCATTTCTAAACTGCTGAATGTTTCAGTGAGCAATGTTGGAGCCATCATTCAGAAGTGGAAAGAACATCATTTCACCATAAACTGGTCACAACCCTCCTTGCAAGATTTCTGACAGAGGAGTCAAAAGACTTATCAGAAGAGTTATTGAAGAGCTAAAGACCACATGTGGAGAGCTCCAGAAAGACCTGAAATTAGCAGGTACTGCTGTTTCAAAGAAAACAATAAGTAATGCACTCAACCAACATGGGCTTGATGCCTGCTCATCTCGCAATACTTCATTGCTGAAGAAAAAGTATGTTGAAGCTTGTTTCAAGTTTGCTGCACAACATTTGGGCAAACCAGTAAATTAATGGGAGAATATAGTCTGGTCAGATGAGACCAAAATTGAACAATTTGAATGCCACAACACACAGCATGTTTGGAGGAGACATGGCACTGCACATCCCATTATGGTGTGGGGTGTTTTTCAGCACATGGTCCAGGCCGAATTCATATACAGTGGGGCAAAAAAGTATTTAGTCAGCCACCAATTGTGCAAGTTCTCCCACTTAAAAGATGAGAGAGGTCTCCAATTTTCATCATAGGTATACCTCAACTATGAGAGACAAAATGAGAAAAAAAAATCCAGAAAATCACTTTGTCTGATTTTTAAAGAATTTATTTGCAAATTATGGTGGAAAATAAGATAAGATAAGATAAGCTAAGCCTTTATTAGTCCCACAACGGGGAAATTCCAGGATTGCAACAGCACAGGGATAGCAACACTCAGAGCAACAATCAGAAGGCAAGAAAAAAAAAACAAGCAAGCAAGAGCAGCTAATATACATATGTACATATTACTATAAAATATATATATACACACACACAGACACACAGTGCAGAGCATTGTAGCTGGATGGAATAAATATATGAATATATAAACACACAGTGCAGAGCATTGTAGCTAGATGGAATAAATATGTAAATATATAAACACCCACAGTACGGAGCATTGCAGCTAGGTGGAATAAATATGTAAGTATATAAACACACACAGTGCGGAGCATTGTAGCTAGATGGAATAAATATATAGATATATAAAAACACAGTGCGGAGCATTGTAGCTAGATGGAATAAATATATAGATATATAAATATGAACACACCCAGTGCTGAGCATTGTAGCTAGATGGAATAAATATGTAAATATATAAACACACACAGTGCAGAGCATTGTTGCTAGATGGGATGAAACAGCATAACCCTCTACTTAGTTATCCTACATGGTATGATTATGTGCCCATACATATTCTCACCCTCCATAGCGACCGGTATTTTCCTAGTTGTATGCCGGAGGGGACCATTGTGTAAGTCTATTGCATCTTTTGCATTTAAAAACTATTAGTTTGTTACGTCTTTTTGCTATCTCTGCGAGCAGCCCTGCTTAGGTTGTACAGTCTGACAGCCGTTGGTAGGAAGGACCTACGAAACCTCTCGGTTGTGCACCTGGGATGATATAGTCTGCTGCTAAATGAGCTCCTCAGTGCATTCAGTACGTTCTGCATAGGGTGGAACTCGGACTCCAGCAGAGATGACAGTTTAGCCACCGTCCTTCTCTCTCCTATCTCCTCCACCGGATCAAGGCGCTGCCCCAGGACAGAGCTAGCTTTCTTAATCAGTTTGTTCAGTCTCTTCCTATCAGCTGCTGTAATGCCACTGCCCCAGCAGACCACTCCAAAAGTGATGGCTGATGCCACCACCGTGTCATAGAATGTCTTCAGCAGCGCCCCTTGTACACCAAAAGACCTGAGTCTCCTCAGCAGGAACAGCCTGCGCTGTCCCTTCTTGTAGAATGCGTCAGTATTGTGTGACCAGTCTAGTTTATTGTTCAGATGAACACCCAGGTACTTATAGGATGTCACCATCTCGATGTCTGTTCCCTGTATATTTACTGGTGCTGTGAGGGGCTGCCCATGCCTGCGGCAGTCCACCACCAGCTCCTTAGTTTTCCTTGCGTTGATCTGGAGGCAGTTCCGATGGCACCAGTCTACAAAGTCCTGGATAAGCCCTCTGTACTCAGCTTCATCTCCATTGGAGATGAGGCCAACGATCGCAGAGTCATCAGAGAACTTCTGTAGATGGCAGTGTGTTGTGTTGTGTGAGAAGTCCGCAGTATAAAGAGTGAACAGGAAGGGAGCCAGCACCGTTCCCTGGGGGGCCCCCGTGCTACTGATGATCGTGTCGGACACACAGTCCCGGGTTCTCACAAACTGAGGCCGGTTCGTGAGGTAGTCCAGGATCCATGATGACAGGTGCTGGTCCACCCCTGCGCGCAGCAGCTTGTCCTTCAGGATCATCGGTTGGATGGTGTTGAAAGCACTGGAGAAGTCAAAGAACATGATCCTCACCATATTCCCGGGCTTCTCCAGGTGGGACAGAGAACGGTGAAGGAGGAAGATCACCGCATCCTCCACCCCAATGCCATGCTGGTAGGCGAACTGGAGTGGATCCATCGCTGGTTCCACCAGGGGGCGGAGGTGAGCAAGGAGCAGTCTCTCCAGGATCTTCATCAAGTGGGACGTCAAGTCAAATAAGTATTTGGTCACCTACAAACAAGCAAGATTTCTGGCTCTCACAGACCTGTAACTTCTTTAAGAGGCTCCTCTGTCCTCCACTCGTTACCTGTATTAATGGCACCTGTTTGAACTCGTTATCAGTATAAAAGACACCTGTCCACAACCTCAAACAGTCAGACTCCAAACTTCACTATGGCCAAGACCAAAGAGCTGTCAAAGGACACCAGAAACAAAATTGTAGACCTGCACCACGCTGGGAAGACTGAATCTACAATAGGCAAGCAGCTTGGTGTGAAGAAATCAACTGTGGGAGCAATTATTAGAAAATGGAAGACATACAAGACCACTGATAATCTCCCTCAATCTGGGGCTCCACGCAAGATCTCACCCCGTGGGGTCAAAATGATCACGAGAACGGTGAGCAAAAATCCCAGAACCTCACGGGGGGACCTAGTGAATGACCTGCAGAGAGCTGGGACCAATGTAACAAAGGCTACCATCAGTAACACACTATGCCGTTAGGGACTCAAATCCTGCAGTGCCAGACGTGTCCCCCTGCTTAAGCCAGTACATGTCCAGGCCCGTCTGAAGTTTGCTAGAGAGCATTTGGATGATCCAGAAGAGGATTGGGAGAATGTCATATGGTCAGATGAAACCAAAATAGAACTTTTTGGTAAAAACTCAACTTGTCGTGTTTGGAGGAGAAAGAACACCATACCTACTGTGAAGCATGGGGGTGGAAACACCATGCTTTGGGGCTGTTTTTCTGCAAAGAGACCACGACGACTGATTCGTGTAAAGGAAAGAATGAATGGGGCCATGTATCATGAGATTTTGAGTGAAAACCTCCTTCCATCAGCAAGGGCATTGAAGATGAAACGTGGCTGGGTCTTTCAGCATGACAATGATCCCAAACACACCGCCCGGGCAATGAAGGAGTGGCTTTGTAAGAAGCATTTCAAGGTCCTGGAGTGGCCTAGCCAGTCTCCAGATCTCAACCCCATAGAAAATCTTTGGAGGGAGTTGAAAGTCTGTGTTGCCCAGCGACAGCCCCAAAACATCATTGCTCTAGAGGAGATCTGCATGGAGGAATGGGCCCAAATACCAGCAACAGTGTGTGAAAACCTTGTGAAGACTTACAGAAAACGTTTGACCTCTGTCATTGCCAACAAAGGGTATATAACAAAGTATTGAGATGAACTTTTGCTATTGACCAAATACTTATTTTCCACTATAATTTGCAAATAAAGTCTTTAAAAATCCTTCAATGTGATTTTCTGGATTTTTTTTTCCCATTTTGTCTCTTATAGTTGAGGTATACCTATGATGAAAATTGGAAACCTCTCTCAGCTTTTAAGTGGACGAACTTGCACAATTGGTGGCTGACTAAATACTTTTTTCCCCCACTGTAACTGTAGGAAAGATGAATGGACAAATGTACAGAGACATCCTTTATAAGAATCTGTTGCCATCTGCCAAGATGCTGAAGATGAAACGAGTGTGGACATTTCAGCAAGACAATGATCCCAAACACAGAGCCAAGGAAACTCAACTGGCTCCAGAGAAGGAAAATAAAGCTGCTAGAATGGCCCAGTCAGTCACTTGACCTGAATCCAATTGAAAAGCTATGGAACAAACTGACGATCAGAGTTCATAGAAGACACCTACCGAACCTTCAAGATTTGAAGACAGTTTGTGTGGAAGAATGGGCTAAAATCACTCCTGAACAATGCATGTGCAGTTTCCCCATACAGGAGGCATCTGGAAGCTGTTATTACCAACAAAGGCTTTTCTACTAAATATTAAATTAATTTCACCATGCGTGTTCAACACTTATTCCCTGTGTCATTCCACTTTATTAAATATAATTTGCTTTGTGAACACAGTTGCCTTGATTTCTTTGTATGTATGGATTACTTGGGTTGTTACTGATATCTGGTAAAAATCTCAGGTCAATGGCTCCATCAAAAACATGTTTAATGAGAAAAATGTTGACATGTTCAACACTTATTTTCCCCATAAGATTTCAGGCTATGTGAGTGCTCAGTTTGGTGGAATTAATCATTTCCAGTTCTAAATGGTTCTAATTGTTGAAACGGGTTTGAAATTCAATAATAACATGCTTATGAACAACCACTGCTGTTCAATCTTCACAGTCACAAAAAAGTAACGTGAAGAAACAGTGTTACTTGTGTGTATGTGTGGAATATGCATCAAATGGCATTAGTGCAATACATACACCACCTTGACTTCATTCAGATTGGAAGTGGTTTGAGGTGAATTTGCAGCATTCGTCCTTAAGGGGTTAAAAAAGGCCCATTTCATGTGAAATAAAGCAACTTCCTTTTTAACAGACAACACTATACGATCATTTCCCCTGGCACAGTGGAACACCAGTGATGCATCTGCAACAAATACTTTATGGCAGATAGGCAAATACCTTATTTTTAGGTATTACTTGATGACCCATTCCAAACTTGATTAAGGCTACAAATTCTTCAGTGTATTTGTGAGGGTAAAGCCTTTTCTTACATCAGATTAGCCAAGATTCAAAGGTACCATTTGTAAATGTGCACAGTTCTATAACACCAACACGAGACGTATGGGCTATCCGATGATGTCTGTGCTCTAACTCGACAGGGAGTGAGGCTACGGCCACCAAACTTGGTACATAGGACCATGGGACTAGCATCTATGACTATACCTTTGGGGTTAAAAGCTCAAAAAAGGTCAATAAAAGGGTCATTAAAGGTCAATTTTGGTCCATAGTGACTCCATTATTACAACTAAGGGCAAAAAAAAAAAAAAATTAATGCAAGTTAGAATTATGTTTTTGACACCTGGTGAAGGTCAAATTACTTTGACCTTTAAGATCAGTAGGGTGTGAATATAGGTTATTAGGTCACCAAGTTTAAAAAATTATAGTGACACTCCTGTTATGTCTGGAAACAGGACAGCGGAGGCAGTGGCTGTGCTGAGCAATGGTCTTTATTAACAATAATTAACAGCACATGGAACACATACAGAACAGGCTAATATGCTAACTAGCAGGAGTATAGTATAAGTTTTTAGCAGTTTTACTTTCCATAGGTAATCCCACCGGAGTGGTGGCTCAGTTGGTAGAGCATCCACCCCACACCCTGGAGGCCAGGGTTCAAATCTTGGCCGGGTAATGCCAAAGACCATCTAAAAAGCGGAACTTCCTGCCATCCAGCTTGGTGTTCAGCAATAATGGAACAGAGGAGGGAAATTTGTGGCGACGCCTTGCATGGCAATGACCTCTCTGATTCTAGATGTGATTAACACTGTAGATAAGAGAAATGTAATTTTGTTCTGCTGGATTGAATGAGAAAGTTGGCTTTACCTTTGTCTATTATGCTGTGTGTGTTTTGGTCGTCTACTGTCATGCTGCTGTTACACTGTAATTTCCCAGTTTGGGATCAATAAAGTACATCTATCTATCTATCTATCTATCTATCTATCTATCTATCTATCTATCTATCTATCTATCTATCTACAGGCTGTGTGTACATCTAGAGGTGGCGTGCCAAAGAGACTGTCTCCCGCCAACAGTTCTCTTATATGGGCATGGCATGATGACATCACCCGTGCGTCCGTCGTCACATCTGCACAGTCTGTTGTAAACTGTAGTGTGAACCCCTTCTGGTTCCAATCTATAAAATCATTCTTTGCTGAAGAAATCGTTTCAACTCAAAAGTCTGGTCATGAACTGCTTCTCTCACTCAAGGACCAGCATTGTAACATGACCCATCGGCCATAGAGTGGAAGTTAATCCCTTCTCCAGCCATTCTCCCTTTTCTCTATTTGGCAAAGGAATGTCCCAAATGACAAATTTATGGTTGATATAGTCCAGACAGTGAAGTCAAGATTCTTCATAAAACAACCAGACAGTTTCACAGTACCATCTGGTGGACAAATCAGGAATATTTATTTATTTTTTTTTCTCTTTGCAGTGGAATTTATGCATTATGGACAAATAAATTAATTCATGTTCTTTCTCTCAAGACAGTATCCGCTACTGAAGACCTGGCTGAACTCTGGAATGGACAATTGTGGTTTGAAATGCTTTTATTGTTATGATTTGATATGTGTTGCTTTATTTTCAGGAGGAAATTAACATTTGCATTCTTACTATCACAGATTAATCACAGTTACAATGTAGGCACATTGTTTGTTCCCTTATTAGAGTTTAAGGAATTTATGCTTTCATAGCCAACATGTGTTTTAGGAGGATCTCACTTTTCATATCAAATGTCTCTCCCCCTCCTCGCTCTGCTCTTTGGGAGACCATAGTTGGACTTTGACTGACCAATAGAGCTCCAGGCTCCACTGCATCTCCTTTTTTGACTTAGTTTATGACTTCTGTTGAACAGGAAACTCCATGTAATTGGTCCAGCTCAGGTTTCATGAAAGTCAGTGAAATTCTGCCACACCCGGAAAAAAAATCTTCTCTTTGTTCAGTTTTGGGCAGTGGTCAAGCTGTAGGGAGCAGACCTCTCTGCTCTCCCATTTTTTTTCTATTTTTCAAGTAGGCCCAGAGTCCCCATGCTCTGAAAAAATTATTTTTCTTTTCTTTAAAATTCACTTTTTCCTTATTTTAATCCTTTTCTTTAAATTACCATGCAAGAAGATTTTGTTTGATTTTTTGTCGGAAAAAGTTAATTTTGGACAACCTCTAGGAAACCCAAGAAAACATTTTTGATTAGATGCTGATGGCTAATATAAACATTTCTAATAAATGTATCTAAAAGACTGTAATTTAGATGTTGATGGTAAAGATGAGCATTTATAGGAAATGTAACTAAAGGACTGTAATTTGGACTGTTTTAATTTAAACTGTTTGTCAGTAAAAGCAGTAGCGCTTTTGCGCCACAGGTGGCGCTCGGTAGTGATGAGATGCTGTTAAGTGTTAGAGCGCGAGAGAAGAACAGTGGAGAATGTTCTAGAGTGTGAAGGAAAAATGGTGAAGAGTGATGTGGCCGTTATCGAGTGATGTCCCGTGTCAAAGTGCCGTGCCTGGTGTTGTAAAAGAAAGTCAATAAACCGCTGAAAAGTCCACCAGTTGGCCTCTTCTTCGCCCTCCGGGTGTAACAAGATTTGGTAGCAGAGGATGGTTCAGTCGTGCCTAAGACGATGAGTGAGCAAATAAAAAAAAGAGAGTAGAAACGATGGAATTGGAGCAGCTACAAGATAAGCTAAGCGAGGCCTTGGTGCCATTACAGGCCGAACAGCTAAACGAGGTCTGTTTGTTTGCAAAGATAAACCCAGCCAAGCCGTCTAAAAAGTACACGTTGGTACGACTGTTAAACGAGGAGGTGGAAAAGACCATTGAAAGCGAAGAGGAGGATGTAGCCTGCACGTTTCTGCTAAAGCTAATTGCATGTGCTACTGAAGCTAAGCAAGGCGAACCGTCGACGCAGGTGGCGGCAGCGGCCGGCATGAGCCAGGGGGCAGAGGCACTTGCAAGTTTACAAAGCCAATATGCCGCTCTGCATGAAAGTTTCCTTGATTCAACTAAAAGGATTGAAGAGGAAATAGTGAGGCTGACCGATAACGCGGCCACTCAGCCACAGAGTTGCCATTTTCTGACACAGCCCGCGGTCCCCACAGCGCCCCTACTACCAGAAGTGACCATTAAACGAGAGTTTAGGATAAATGGTCAGATAGGAGAGAGGGGCCAAAGAGACAAGTTGTCTTATTCCAACCTCATTCACCAGATTGAGATGGGCCTAAAGAAAAATCACAGTGAGGCTGAGATAATCGAGGCTGTTGTCAGAGCAGTGAGTCCCGGATTGAGTTTGCGCGATATGCTGGAGATCAAGTCAGATCTCACCCTGCCACAGCTGCGCATCATTCTGCAAGGACATTATAAAGAGGATAGTTCGACTGACTTGTACCATCACCTGATAAACCTCACACAAGACAGTAACGAGTCACCTCAGAACTTCCTGTTTCGCGCCATTGAGCTAAAGGAAAGACTTTTGGCAGCATCCAGAGAGCCTGGCACGGAAGAGCGGTATAGTTCTGACCTTATTCAGAGGAAGTTTCTGAGGGCGGTGGAAACGGGACTGATTAGTGCTGACGTGAAGTACCAACTGAAGCGCTATCTGGAGGATCCTGCCGTCACCGATGAGCTTCTGATTTCTAAGATGAATACAGCAGCCAGTCTTGAATGGGAATGACACCAAAAATTCAAGAGGCACACGAAAGAACCCAAAGTTCGAGAATGCCGAGTGGAAAATCTGACGGGTCAGTATGCAACCATGGAAGGAGTGGATGGCCAAGAGTGCCCTCCACCATCAACAAAAGGTAAAATCCTTAAATCCCAAAGCACAGTGACCCGCACGGAATCTGAGATCCTGGACATAGTCACGCAGCTGAAGAGTGACATGGAGGAGATCAAGAAGGCCATGCGTGAGTCTCCCAGAGCACCTCATGCTCAGAGAGCCAGGAGGACACATGGCTGCAAGAGCTGTCAGTCCACCAGCAATGGCGATCAGTGCGACCACTGCTTCAGATGTGGATTCAGCGGCCACATGCCAAGGGAATGTCGGATAGGAAGGAGACCTGGAAAAAGGACAGGGCAAGTAGACATGGCGGCCAATACTGTCGTAACCACATCAGAACAAACTAACACACAAGCGCTGTATGAGCTAGTTACTGACAGTATTTGGAGGTTGGAAGCAAGGCTGGTAGCTAAAGCAGAGGCACCTCCTGAAGAAACGGTCCGTGTTAATCTACTGTCCCTTAATCGCCGATTACAGTTACTCAATTTGGTTGGAAAAAATATGTCATAACCTGCTTCCTCAATGACAAGGAGACAGAAGCATTGTGGGACACAGGGTCACAGGTCTGCTTAATGAATGACCCCTGGAGACAGGAGCACCTGTCACACACCACCGTCACAGACTTAGCCGAGTTGGTGGGTCCAAGTATTCTGAATGGGAGGGCAGTGAACCAGACACCGATTCCATTCTCAGGGTGGGTCGAAGTCACTTTCAAGCTGCCGACAGATAGTCGCCCACCGGTGGAACTCTTAGTTCCTATGCTAGTGGTGAAGGAGGATGGAGTGGCATAGCAGCCTATCATTGGGTTCAACGTGATTGACCATATCCTGAAGATGGGCATTGAACCCCCTTGTGCCATCAGTGAAGCTGTTAGTGCAGCCTTCTCCTTTGATTGTAAAAAAAACAGAGGTATTTTTGAAGGTGATGCAAAGTGAGAAGGATAGACTGGGGGAAGGAATGGTAAAAGTTGGCAGTGAGTTGGTCACTATCCCTGCTGGCCAAACCAAAGCAGTTAAAGGTTTTGTCAGGGCAGGCTCACTTCCAGACACACAAGACGTCTTGTTTGAGCCAAGTCAGTACACCCAATTACTGGAGGGTTTGCAGATGCAAAGTGGGTTGGTGCAGTTATGGAAAGGGAGGCGATCTATGTTCAAAATACCTATAACAAACGGTACTTCCCGTGATATCCAGCTGCCCGCTAAGACCATTTTGGGACAGACACAGAGAGTTAAAACTGCTTACCCGGCAGACATTAGACCCACCTGTAAACCAAGCGACAGCAGACCGATGACAGCAGAAAGATGGAGGCCTGCGTTTGTGCTGCGACTTTAGAGAGCTGAACAAGAAGTCTATCCCTGACAGACACCCAATTCCCCGCATACAAGATATGCTAAACAGTCTAAATGGGAGTGCCTGGTTTTCAGTCCTCGACCAAGGGAAGGCGTATCACCAGGGCTTCCTGGAAGAGTCGAGTAGGCCCCTCACTGCATTTATTACTCCGTGGGGTTTGTTCGAGTGGGTAAGAATTCCATTAGGTTTGTCCTCAGCACCAGCAGCATTCCAAAGATCTATGGAGGGGTGTTTGTGGGGGTTGAGGGATGATATTTGTCTGCCTTACCTCGATGATAACCTTGTTCATTCACAGACTTTTGAAGATCACTTGCGAGACCCGAGAAGCGTCCTGCACCGCTACCAAAGCCATGGGGTGAAGCTGACTCCCCGGAAATGTGAGTTATTCAAGCAGCAGGTACGTTTCCTTGGTAAAATGGTAACAAAACAGGGCTACACTATGGACCCTGTGGACATTGCCCCGAGTGCAGACCCTCAAACAGCAGCAACCTTCCACTGTTGAAGAACTAAGGAAATTGCTAGGCTTTATTTCATATTACCGCAGCTATATTCCAAACTTCTCCCATACAGCAAAGCCTCTTTACGACCTTCTTGCTAACGACCACACAGATAAAGCAAAGAAAAACTCGAAAACACATGTCAAAAAGAAAGATAGTGGCCAGTTGCCCTCATCCCATGCAATCAGGTGGCGCCCTGAGCATCATGCAGTGCTCTGTCAACTTGTTGACTTTCTCTCCCAGCCCCCAGTGTTAGGTTACCCGAACTTTGAGGAACCCTTCATTTTGCACTGTGACGCTTCTCAGGAGGGGCTTGGGGCAGTGTTACAGTGGGGAAAAAAAGTATTTAGTCAGCCACCAATTGTGCAAGTTCTCCCACTTAAAAGATGAGAGAGGTCTCCGATTTTCATCATAGGTATACCTCAACTATGAGAGACAAAATGAGAAAAAAAAAATCCAGAAAATCACATTGAAGGATTTTTAATTAATTAATTGGTAAATTCCTCGGTAAAATAAGTATTTGGTCAATAACAAAAGTTCATCTCAATACTTTGTTATATGCCCTTTGTTGGCAATGACAGAGGTCAAACGTTTTTTGTAAGTCTTCACAAGGTTTTCACACACTGTTGCTGGTATTTTTGGCCCATTCCTCCATGCAGATCTCCTCTAGAGCAGTGATGTTTTGGGGCTGTCGCTGGGCAATACGGACTTTCAACTCCCTCCAAAGATTTTCTATGGGGTTGAGATCTGGAGACTGGCTAGGCCACTCCAGGACCTTGAAATGCTTCTTACGAAGCCACTCCTTCATTGCCCGGGCGGTGTGTTTGGGATCATTGTCATGCTGAAAGACCCAGCCACGTTTCATCTTCAATGCCCTTGCTGATGGAAGGAGGTTTTCACTCAAAATCTCACGATGCATGGCCCCATTCATTCTTTTCTTTACACGGATCAGTCGTCCTGGTCCCTTTGCAGAAAAACAGCCCCAAAGCATGATGTTTTCACCCTCATGCTTCACAGTAAGTATGGTGTTCTTTCTCCTCCAAACACGACAAGTTGAGTTTTTACCAAAAAGTTCTATTTTGGTTTCATCTGACCATATGACATTCTCCCAATCCTCTTCTGGATCATCCAAATGCTCTCTAGCAAGCTTCAGACGGGCCTGGATATGTACTGGCTTAAGCAGGGGGACACATCTGGCACTGCAGGATTTGAGTCCCTGGCGGCGTAGTGTGTTATTGATGTAACCTTTGTTACTTTGGTCCCAGCTCTCTGCAGGTCATTCACTAGGTCCCCGCGTGTGGTTCTGGGATTTTTGCTCACCGTTCTCGTGATCATTTTGACCTCACGGGGTGAGATCTTGCGTGGAGCCCCAGATCGAGGGAGATTATCAGTGGTCTTGTATGTCTTCCATTCTCTAATAATTGCTTCCACAGTTGATTTCTTCACACCAAGCTGCTTACCTATTGCAGATTCAGTCTTCCCAGCCTGGTGCAGGTCTACAATTTTGTTTCTGGTGTCCTTTGACAGCTCTTTGGTCTTGGCCATAGTGGAGTTTGGAGTCTGACTGTTTGAGGTTGTGGACAGGTGTCTTTTATACTGATAACGAGTTCAAACAGGTGACATTAATACAGGTAACGAGTGGAGGACAGAGGAGCCTCTTAAAGAAGAAGTTACAGGTCTGTGAGAGCCAGAAATCTTGCTTGTTTGTAGGTGACCAAATACTTATTTTACCAAGGAATTTACCAATTAATTCATTAAAAATCCTTCAATGTGATTTTTTGGATTTTTTTTTTCTCATTTTGTCTCTCATAGTTGAGGTATACCTATAATGAAAATTGGAGACCTCTCTCATCTTTTAAGTGGGAGAACGTGCACAATTGGTGGCTGACTAAATACTTTTTTGCCCCACTGTATATCAGCGACAACAAGGCAAACTGGTGGTGATAGCGTATGGCTCCAGGACACTGTCAAATCCAGAGAAGAACTACCACCTTCATTCAGGGAAGCTGGAGTTTCTTGCCATGAAGTGGGCCATCTGTGAGAGGTTTCGGGATTACCTGTACTATTCCCCACCATTCACTGTCTATGTGGACAATAATCCCCTAACGTATGTGCTCACCACCGCAAAGTTAAATGCAACCACACAGAGGTGGGTAGCAGAACTAGGTGATTTCCAGTTTGTGATTAAGTACCGCCCTGGGAAAGCAAACAGAGATGCAGACGGCCTTTCACGTATGCCCCTAGATATGGAGCAGTACATGAACAAATGCACACAAAATGCTGATCCTGATGTAATGCACTGTGTGGCACAGGCAGTCTAGGTAAAGTCACAAGAAAATGAACCATGGTTCTGCCCAGTCACCATTTCTACTCTCATTAGTGAAGCAGATCGAGAAGCCAGCTCTGTAGCTGAAATATCAAAGACTACTCTAAAAAGAGCTCAAGAAGAAGACTGTGATTGGAGAGGTGTTGCATTATGTGGTGTCAAAACAATGGCCAAGAAGTGGAAAACAGCTGAACAGTAAGATTGCAGCTTTAGTCAGGCAAAAACACAAGCTGTACCTGGAAGATGATGGACTGCTTTACAGGAGAACGGCATCGCATGACCAGCTACTTCTACCCCAAAAGTTTCACAAGCTCGTGTTTAAAGAGCTCCATGAAATCACGGGCCATTTAGGGGTAGAGAGAGTGATGAACTTGTTAAGGGAGCGCTTTTATTGGGCTCATATGCAAAGGGATGTTGAGCACTACATCACTAAAGTTTGCAGTTGTTTGAAGAATAAACGTCCCAACAAGATAACACGGGCACCACTGACTAACACTGTCACCACGTAACCATTTGAACTTGTGTCCGTGGATTTCCTGCACTTGGAGAGGTGCAAAGGAGGATATGAGTATATGCTGGTTCTAATGGACCACTTCACTCGCTTTGCCCAGGCTTATCCTTGTCGCAACAAAGCTGCCCACACTGCTGCTGAGAAGATATTTGGGGATTTTGCCCTCAAATTTGGCTTCCCCACACGTCTCCATCATGATCAGGGTAGAGAGTTCCAAAATAAACTCTTTGCAAAATTCCAGGAGTACAGTGGTGTGCAGGGGTCCCGAACAACACCCTACCATCCCCAAGGGAATGGGCAGGTGGAACGATTCAATCGCACCCTGTTGGCAATGTTCAGAAACTTGCCCGAAGCAGCCAAGGCAGATTGGAAGTCTTCTCTGGCAAAAGTGGTTCATGCCTATAATTGCACGCGCAGTGAGGCTACGGGGTACGTGCCATATTTTCTGCTATTTGGCCGTAGTCCAAAGTTGCCTATTGATCTAATGTTTGGCCTCACAACAAGAGAGCAGAGTGCTTCTCAGCAGGACTATGCTGAAAAGTGGAGAGCTATAATGGCTGAAGCTTACAAACTTGCCTCTAGAACAGCAAACGAAGAAGGGATGAGAAGTAAAGCCCTTTATGACAAAAAGGTTCACGGAGCTGAGTTGCTCCCTGGATCCAGAGTACTGGTCTGAAACTTGACCGAAAAAGGTGGGCCAGGAAAATTAAGATCATTCTGGGAAGACAAGGTGTATGTAGTAACCCAAAAGAAGTACCCAGACAGTCCAGTGTATGAAATCAGACCTGAAGATGGCAAGGGGCGCACTCGGGTCATGCACAGAAGCCTTTTGCTACCCTGTGACTTTCTTTCCATGGAAACTGTGGAGCCTGCCTCTAATAAAATAAGAGAAAGAGAGTCTAAAAGGCAAAGGAATGTGGACAGCCAAAACAGCACAGTCGATGAAGATGAAGAGGGCTGGAGTGCCATAATCGGATTACGAGCTGGAAAGGATCAAAATCACCGTCCACTGAGAGCCGATGCACCAGAGTTCTACCCGCACAGTGACACTACTCCAGAGGATGAGGACCAGGACACAGATGACGTCACACAGGTGCAGCTGGCACCAGAGGTCAACAATCCGGTGGTCCCAGATCCAGCTGAGGCAGACCAGGACCAGGGTGATGTGTTGTCGGAGTCCAGTTCCAGTGACCAGGAGGGACCTGTCGAGATCCCTGCTAAAACGTATCCTTCAAGAATGAGAAAACAGACGTTGATATTTACTTATGATAAGTTAGGCCAACCTTGCACTTCATCTGTTTAAAACAAATACAAAATGTGTAGAAGCTAGAGATAGCCATTGTTCAGACATGAATGTTTTGGAAAGTAAATGAGTAGTGACTAAACTCATCACCAAGTTACTTTTATGGTTGATTTTTAAAAAAAAAAAAAAAAAAAAGGATTTTCAGTGTGTTACTAAGGTACAGGCATCACATAAAGGTTTATTTGGTAGGCTATGACTAGATTGAGTACCCTTACTCTCAGGAAAGATGCAGATACCCACCATGATGGAAGGAGCGGTTGATGGTCATCGTGCACAAAGACCTCTTCTGAGAATGTATTGCATGGAACAGGAGATACATGCTGTACTATGGACTATTACCAGTTTGCATCTTTATGAACTTTAATGAACTCTGACTCCTGTTTAGTAATATCCTACTTACATGAGATACATGGTTACCAAATGTGGACTGTGAAAAAAAGAGTTTTGGGAAAGTTGTTTGTAATGTCGAGTCGACATTAAATTTTCGAGGGGTGAGTGTAGGAAAAAGTTAATTTTGGACAACCTCTAGGAAACCCCAGAAAACATTTTTGATTAGATGCTGATGGCTAATATAAACATTTCTAATAAATGTGTCTAAAAGACTAATTTAGATGTTGATGGTAAAGATGAGCATACAGTGGGGCAAAAAAGTATTTATTCAGCCACCAATTGCGCAAGATCTCCCACTTAAAAGATGAGAGAGGTCTCCAATTTTCATCATAGGTATACCTCAACTATGAGAAACAAAATGAGAAAAAAAAAATCCAGAAAATCACACTGAAGGATTTTTAATGAATTAATTGGTAAATTCCTCAGTAAAATAAGTATTTGGTCAAAAACAAAAGTTCATCTCAGTACTTTGTTATATACCCTTTGTTGGCAATGACAGAGGTCAAACGTTTTCTGTAAGTCTTCACAAGGTTTTCACACACTGTTGCTGGTATTTTGGCCCATTCCTCCATGCAGATCTCCTCTAGAGCAGCGATGTTTTGGGGCTGTCGCTGGGCAACATGGACTTTCAACTCCCTCCAAAGATTTTCTATGGGGTTGAGATCTGGAGACTGGCTAGGCCACTCCAGCACCTTGAAATGCTTCTTATGAAGCCACTCCTTCGTTGCCCGGGCGGTGTGTTTGGGATCATTGTCATGCTGAAAGATCCAGCCACGTTTCATCTTCAATGCCCTTGCTGATGGAAGGAGATTTTCACTCAAAATCTCATGATACATGGCCCCATTCATTCTTTCCTTTACACAAATCAGTCGTCCTGGTCCCTTTGCAGAAAAACAGCCCCAAAGCATGAAGTTTCCACCCCCATGCTTCACAGTAGGTATGGTGTTCGTTGGATGCAATTCAGCATTCTTTCTCCTCCAAACACGACAAGTTGAGTTTTTACCAAAAAGTTCTATTTTGGTTTCATCTGACCATATGACATTCTCCCAGTCCTCTTCTGGATCATCCAAATGCTCTCTAACAAACTTCAGACGGGCCTGGACATGTACTGGCTTAAGCAGGGGGACACGTCTGGCACTGCAGGATTTGAGTCCCTGGTAGCGTAGTGTGTTACTGATGGTAGCCTTTGTTACTTTGGTCCCAGCTCTCTGCAGGTCATTCACTAGGTCCCCCCGTGTGGTTCTGAGATTTTTGCTCACCGTTCTCGTGATCATTTTGACCCCACGGGGTGAGATCTTGCGTGGAACCCCAGATCGAGGGAGATTATCAGTGGTCTTGTATGTCTTCCATTTTCTAATAATTGCTCCCACAGTTGATTTCTTCACACCAAGCTGCTTACCTATTGCAGATTCAGTCTCCCCAGCCTGGTGCAGGTCTACAATTTTGTTTCTGGTGTCCTTTGACAGCGCTTTGGTCTTGGCCATAGTGGAGTTTGGAGTCTGACTGTTTGAGGTTGTGGACAGGTGTCTTTTATACTGATAACGAGTTCAAACAGGTGCCATTAATACAGGTAACGAGTGGAGGACAGAGGAGCCTCTTAAAGAAGAAATTACAGGTCTGTGAGAGCCAGAAATCTTGCTTGTTTGTAGGTGACCAAATACTTATTTTACCGAGGAATTTACCAATTAATTCATTAAAAATCCTTCAATGTGATTTTCTGGATTTTTTTTTCTCTCATTTTGTCTCTCATAGTTGAGGTATACCTGTGATGAAAATTGGAGACCTCTCTCATCATTTAAGTGGGAGAACGTGCACAATTGGTGGCTGACTAAATACTTTTTTGCCCCACTGTATATAGGAAATGTAACTAAAGGACTGTAATTTGGACTGTTTTAATTTAAACTGTTTGTCAGTAACCAAAGCTCGTCACCTATGGTCACCTATGGTCACGAGCTTTGGGTAATGACCGAAAGAACGAGATCGCGGATACAAGCGGCTGAAATGAGCTTTCTCCGTAGGATTGCTGGACTCACCCTCAGAGATAGGGTGAGGAGCTCAGTCATCCGGGAGAGGCTCAGAGTAGAACCGCTGCTCCTCCACATTGAAAGGAGTCAGTTGAGGTGGTATGGGCATCTGATTAGGATGCCTCCTGGACGTCTCCCACTTGAGGTGTTTCAGGCACGTCCCACTGGGAGGAGACCCCGGGGCAGACCCAGGACTCGGTGGAGAGACTATGTCTCCCAGCTAGTCTGGGAACGCCTTGGTATCCCCTCTGAAGAGCTGGAGCAGGTGGCTGGGGAGAGGGAAGTCTGGGCTTCTCTGCTTGAACTGCTGCCTCCGCGACCCGGACCTCCGGAAAAGCGGTAGAAGATGGATGGATGGATGGATGTTTGTCAGTAAAAGCAGTAGCACTTTTGTGTCACAGGTGGCGCTCGGTAATGATGAGACGCTGTTAAGTTTTAGAGCGCGAGAGAAGAAGAGTGGAGAATGTTCTAGAGTGTGAAGTAAAAATGGTGAAGAGTGATGTGGCCGTTATCGAGTGATGTCCCGTGTCAAAGTGTCGTGCCTGGTGTTGTAAAAGAAAGTCAGTAAACCGCTGAAAAGTCCACCAGTTGGCCTCTTCTTTGCCCTCCGGGTGTAACATTTTTCTAAGCTTGATCCAACTCATTCCAGCCACAATACATTGGAAGAAATGGATCAGTGGCGTTGTTTTTGTCCCAGTTTGACTCTCTGATGGGACCGTGTACAATAAACAAATTCCTTCTTCAGTGCATAAGAAGAGACCTTGCTCAGGCTTGCTGGAAGACACAGCTTCCGTTTGCGATCTCAGGAGCACAGCCTTGTAGAACCTGTCTACCAGTCTATCTCTCAGCAGACTCCATGGACATCCAGCTGAATCAAGGTTGGCACGTGGGGGGCCTGCTGCCACCAGGACGCAATCTGACACTGTGCTGACGGTCTGTTGTTCAATTTAAACTTAATTCTGCAGAATATTCCTGGTGTAAGTTCTTTAAGCTTAATTTCACGCAACTCCTATCAGAATTTCAAAATGCATTTGTCCTTTCATTAATTTACGTTCTTTTTCAGAGTAACATCAATTTTCCATTTTTCTGGATAGTTTACTCGTCATTTTCTTCATTGCATACACTTTTCTTGACCAATGCTATATTATGGGTTTCCAATTTCTGTCATGAATGGGGTTGATGTTCCAACATTGGTGATTCTGTAGTCAGAAACGTGAACCTAGAGACTCCTGCGGCTATAGTCAAATGCATTCCTGGGGCCAGAGCAGGCGACATCAAGTCAAATTTGACAATACTGGCTAAAAGTAACTGTAAATACTCCACAATTGTTATCCACGCCGGCATTAGCAACATCTGACTCCGGCAGTCGGAAGTTACAAAACTTAGTGTGGAATCGATGTGTAACTTTGCCAAAACAATGTCTGCCTCTGTACTATTCTCTGGGCCCCTACCCAACCTGACCAGTGATGACATGTTTAGCCGCATGTCATCCTTCAACCGCTGGCTGTCTGTGTGCTGTCCTGCAAACAATGTGGGCGACACAGACAATTGGAACTCATTTTGCGGAAAACCTGGTCTCATTAGATGAGACGGCGTCCATCCCACTTTGGATGGTGCGTATCTTTTATCTAACAATCTGGCATCATTTTTATCCAAATTTCCAAAACCTTGACAACTCAGAGTTGGGACCAGGAAGCAGAGTCACAGTCTTACACGCCTCTCTGCAACTCCTCTTCATCCGCCACCCCTCAACTTAGCCCCTGTCTTCCTCATCAGAGAATCATTGTCTGCTCCCTCCAAAGTAAGTAAAAATATAATGTATAAGCATCCCAAAGTGATTAAACAAAAAGTTGATAAAACTCAAATTAAACATTAAAGCTGCAAACAGCTGTCAGCGAGCCCTCGCTACCCTCGCAACGGCGGCCCCCGGCACCCGTTGTACCTAGCTGGCTAAGAAAATTTCCCGTTGTCATGGCAAGCACTGCGTGAATAATAACGTAAACCGTTTGGTGCAGTACTTACACACCTCAACCTATGTTCCAGATATAATGGCTCCAGGTTGTTCCCACCCATCCCAACAAGATCACGGATTTGATGGCGAGGAGGGCATGTTCATGGTAACAGCAGTGATGCCATGCTAAAGGTGATGTGCAGTTATGATCAAACAGTTGGTCTGATAAACCTCAGAAAATTGCACATCATTCTGGCAAGCGGCACCTGAGTATGGCATGTGAGTTATGGCAACTTACTGTCCATTGGCGGTAGGGGGTGCTGTCATTATGTGTCATTCTTTATCATAGAAATTATCAGTATTGGCTACCTATTCACCACACAAAATTCGGTTGAAATCAGTCAATGTATGCCAGAGTAAAAGCCACTGGAAGGGTGATGGCGATACTGCAAACTTGGCCATGCCCCTTCTGCCAAACCGTTGGGCATTTGGAAAAGTTTTCAACAGCTTTTGATGGCACATGTGTATAGATGATGGTCACCATAAATGGTACAAATCAAACTATTGATTTCAGAGATACTGAAGAAAACCTTTGGTGTAACTTTCATGTCTCCAAGAAAGGGTGCTATTGCTACTCATGAATATTCATAGCTGTAATTGTTTGGAGGTATACCCATATACATCATACAAATTCCATTCCTGAGGTATCAAAAAAACAACATGATGCAAACTTTCTGATGCAAAACTTTCTGCCTCCTATAGGTGACACTGTAGATTTCTATGAATATTGTTCTAGAGAACTGTTTGGAATTGGACTGATATCCATAATATTGAATTTGGTTGAAATCCAACAATGCATACCAGAGTTACTGCCATCAGATTGGTCATAGAATGATCATGGTGAGGCATCAAACTTTGCCACGCCCCTATGGCCAAACCATCGAGCTTTATGAAAAGTTTTCAATAACTTTTAATGGCACATGGGTATAGATGATTGTCACCACAAATGAGCTCAATCGGACAAAAACCCTAGGACGAGTTCAATCAAATGCGCAAGGTGGAAATTTGGTCACTGCCATTTTCTGCCAAAATGACCAACTTCCTGTTGGGTGTAGATCATCACTTCTATGAAGTTTTTTGCATGTCTTGACATGAAAAACATCTCACCCGGTTTTCATCTTTCTACGCAAAAGTAAGCATGTGTTACTCTCCTTTGACTTCACAAGTTAGGTGGCGCTGTAGAGCCATATTTGTGGGGTCATTCATATTTCCTCCAAAACATTCAATTTTTTTGCCAGTCTTGAGGTCCCTGCAAAAAATGGTCAGTTTTCATGCACGTTCACTTCCCAAAAAATGAGCTCTTGGAGAAGAAGAAGAAAAAAAAATTAAAAAAAAAAATTAAAGCTGTAAGCAGCTGTAAGCGGGCCCTCGCCCCCTGCACAACCGCAGACACTGGCGCCCATCATACCTAGCTGGTTCAGAAAATTTCCCGTCGTTGCGGCAAGCGCTATGTGAATAATAAAGTAAACCATTTGGCGCAGTACTTCCTGTAAGCAGTAGGTGGCGATATAACATTTATCAATCATTTTCATGTAGGAGTGTGTGGGGCAGGACTAACATCCATCGTAGAAAATTTGGTGAAAATCAAACAAAGTTTGTCCAAGTTACAACTTTTCGATGTTCCATGATGAAGAGTCAACCTTTGCCATGTCACCATGGCAACACTTCCCTGTCAGTTATGAGTTGCCCACCCACATAGGACAACATGTGACAGTCACCTCAACCTATGTTTCAGATTTCATGACTCCACGTCGTTCCCAACCATCCCAACAAGATCACGGATTGGATGGAGAGGAGGGCGTGTCCATGGTAACAAGTGTGACGTTGTGGCGGCATGATTAATAAGGAGCGAACTGAGAGTTTAAAAGGGAGTTTATTAATCATACCGCCATCACAGACTCACTCCAGCGCCGTGCATGCGCGCCAGAGCGAGCCCGGAGGCTCTCCTAGCAGACAGTGGATGCGTCTAGTCAGATGAGCAGTAAGAGAGAGAGTGAGTTACAGAGCAATGAAGTTTTTATGCCCAGTTACAGACAATACATGAAAGGCATGGGACATTTGCATCACAGTGAGAGCAGGAAGTCATACATAACAACAGTAAGACTGGCCGGAATTCGCCTCTGCTCCGGAGCTGTAGGACAAAAGCGGTTACAAGGCACATCTGCATATTGTTATCAGTCCATAGATCGCACTGCTATGTTAATTGCTCCCGCTGAGCGCTCTGCTTGTCCGTGGCTGTTGTGGGGGTTACCCATAACGTCATGCTAAAGTTGATGTTTAGTTATGATCATCCCTGTGGTCTGACGAAGTTCAAAAAAAATTTCACGTCATTCTTGCAAGTGGTGCATGAGTAATAAATAAAACAGTTTTCAGTAATTCTTCCTTTAACTACTAGGTGGAACTGTAGATTTCTTTGAATATTGTTCTATAGAACTGTTTGGAATTGGACTGATAGCCATAATATTGAATTTGGTTGAAATCCAACAATGCATACCAGAGTTATTGTCGTCAGAATGGTCATAGAATGATCCTGGCAAGGCATCAAACTTTGCCACGCCCCTATGGCCAACCTGTCAAGCTTTAAGAAAAGTTTTCAATAACTTTTAATGGCACATGGGTATAGATGACTGTCACCACAAATGAGCTCAAACAGACTAAAACCCTTGGATGAGTTTGATCAAATGCGCGAGGTGGAAATTTGGTCACCGCTACTTCCTCCCAAAATGGCCGACTTCCTGTTGGGTGTAGACAATCATTTCTATCGAGTTTTTTTTTTTTTTTTGCATATCTTGAAGTGATAAATATCTCACCCGATTTTCATCTTTCTATGCGAAAGTAAGCGTGTGCCACTCACCTTTGACTTCACATGTTAGATGGCGCTGTAGAACCATTTTTGTGGGGTCATTCATATTTCCTTCAAAATATTAAATTTGTTGCCAGTCTTGAGGTCCCTGCAAAAAATGGTGAGTTTTCATGCACGTTCACTACCCCAAAAATGAGATTTTAGATGGAGAAGAAGAAGAAGAAAAAAAAAATTCTAACAGCAATTACAATAGGTCTCTCACTCACTGACTTTGTCAGTGGCTCGGGCCCTAAAAAATAAAATTCTAACAATTAGAATCGGGCTCTCGCCCACTGACAAAGTCAGTGGGTCGGCCCCTAAAAAATTCTAACAATTACAATAGGGCTCTCGCCCATTGATTTTGTCAGTGGCTCAGCCCCTAATAAAAGCTGCAAGCAGCTGTAAGTGGGCCCTCGCACCCCACACACCTGTGGAACCTGGCGCCCCTTGGACTCAGCTGCCACGTACAATTTTCCGTCGTCACAGCATGCGCTGTGTGAATAATAAAGAAAACCATTTGGCGCAGTACTTCCTGTGAGCAGCAGCTGGTGCTATAAGTTTTGTCAACCATTTTTAAGTAGTAGCGTGCGGGGTCAGACTACTATCCATAGTAGAAAATTTGATGAAAATCAGATAAAGTTTGTCCAAGTTACAACTTTCCGATGTTCCATGGCAAAGAGTCAACCTTCACCATGTCGCCATGGCAACACTTCCCTGTCAGTTATGTGTTGCCCACCCATATAGGACTACATATGACAGTCACCTCAACCTATGTTCCAGATTTCTTGACTCCAAGTCCTTCCCAACCATCTCAACAAGATCACGGAGTGAATGGCAAGGGGGGCATGTCCATGGTAACAGCAGTGATGCGATGCTAAAGGTGATGTGCAGTTATGATCAACCAGGTGGTCTATAAACCCCAGAAAATTTCACGTCACTCTGGCAAGTGGCACGTGACCAATAAATAAAACAGTTGTCAGCAATTCTTCCTTTAACCACTAGGTGGGAATACATCTTTTGTCAGGTATTTTTATGTAGACACCTTTGGGGCGGGACTATTTTCCATCATGGAAACTTTGGTGGACATCGGACAAGTTTTGCTTGAGTGACAGCTGTTTGATGTTGTAAGGGGAGGAGTCAAACTTCGCCACGGTGTCATGGCCACGCCTTTTGAGATTGTGACTCAAATTTGATAACTTTATTTGGCTAATGCCAACAGATGCTGCCATGTGGAAATGAGTTCAATGGGAGCAGGCCCCCAGGCGGAGTTTGTTCAAATGCAAGTGGCACAGTACTTCCTGTGACTAGGAGGTGATGCTATAAGTTTTGTCAACCATTTTTATGTAGGAGTGTGCAGGGTCAGACTAATATCCACCGTAGAAAATTTGTTGAAAATTGGATGAAGTTTGTCCAAGTTGCAACTTTTCGATGTTCCATGGCGAGGGGTCAACCTTCGCCATGTCGCCATGGAACACCTATCAGTTATGTGTTGCTGACCCATATAGGACTACAGATGACAGTCACCTCTACCTATGGTCCAAATTTCATGACTCCAGGACCTTCCCAACCCTCCCCACAAGATCACGGATTGAATGGAGAGGAGGGCGTGTCCATGGTAACAAGTGTGACATCATGGTAAAGTTGATGTGCAGTTATGATCATCACTGTGGTCTGATGAATCTCAGAAAATTTCACGTTATTCTGGCAAGTGGCGCGTGAGTAATAAATAAAACAGTTTTCAGCAATTTTTCCTTTAACTACTAGGTGGAACTGTAGATTTCTATGAATATTGTTCTATAGAACTGTTTGGAGTTGGACTGATATCCATAATACTGAATTTGGTTGAAACCCGACAATGCATACCAGAGTTATTGCTGTCAGAATGGTCATAGAATGATCATGGCAAGGCATCAAACTTTGACATGCCCCTACAGCCAAACCGTAGAACTTTTGGAAAAGTTTTCAATAATTTTAATAGCACATGGGTATAGATGACTGTCACCACAAATGAGCTCAATTGAACAAAAACCCTAGGACGAGTTCGATCAAATGCATGAGGTGAAAATTTGGTCACTGCCACTTCCTGCCAAAATGGCCGACTTCCTGTTGGGTGTAGACCATCACTTCTATGGAGTTTTTTTTGCATGTCTTGACATGATAAATAGCTCACCCGATTTTCATCTTTCTATGTGAAAGTAAGCGTGTGCCACTCCCCTTTGACTTCACATGTTAGGTGGCGCTGTTGAGCCATTTTTGTGGGGTCATTCATATTTCCTCCAAAATATTAAATTTTTTTTCGCCAGTCTTGAGGTCCCTGCAAAAAAAGGTGAGTGTTCATGCACGTTCACTACCCCAAAAATGAGATCTTAGATGGAGAAGAAGAAAAAAAAAAAATTCTAACAATTACAATAGGGCTCTCACCCACTGACTTTGTCAGTGGCTTGGGCCCTAACAAATACAATAGGGTGCTCGCCCACTGACATTGTCAGTGGCTCGGGCCCTAACAATTACAATAGGGTTTTCGTCCACTGACTTTGTCAGTAGCTTGGGCCCTAATTGTAATCGGGGTCTCACCCACTGATGTTGTCTGTGGCTCAGGCCCTAATGAAGCCTCTAAATTTAATGACTTGTCCTCTGTTCCTCCTCATATTTTAAAAATTAAATGTGGTTTGGTAAATATTAGGTCTCTAACTCTCGTCTCTTCTAGTCCACAATCTGTTAATTGATCATCAGATTGATTTAATATTCCTTACAGAGACTTGGTTAGGGCAAGAGGATTATGCTGGTTTAAATGAACCAACTCCCTCTGGTTATTTAAACCGTCAAAATCCCAGAAGTTCTGGTTGTGGAGGAGGAGTAGCAACAATTTACCATTACAAATTACTAGTTATTGTAAAGCAAAAAACATGTTATGATTCCTTTGAGGGCCTGGTCCTCAGTATTGGGCATGTTCGCAATTTTAGTTTAAACCCAGTTTTATTTGCCATAGTTTATTGTCCTCCCTCAGCCTACTCAGAGTTTTTATCCAAATTTGCTGAATTCTTAGCAGCTTTAGTGCTGAAATCAGATAGAATAATTATAGTGGAGGACTTTAATATACATGTAGATGTAGATCAGGGGTCCCCAAACTTTTTCCTGTGAGGGCCACATAACTTTTGCCTTCTCTGATGGGGGCCAGGGTCAGTTTGTAACAGAAAAAGCGTGACGATCGCAGGGGTGCCTAAACGTAAACATTTATTGTTTTCCAGAAAGCCACACATAACCAAATATTAATAACCCTTTCCGGGATCTTCACAGGAAAAAAAGTCAGAAAATAAATAATAACACTATTAATGAAATAAATAACACTATTTATGAAATAAATAATAACCAAATAACCCTCTCTGGGTTCTTCACAGAAAAAAAGTCCATGGAACATTAACTTTCTGTTGTGCCGTACACAATCTTAAGAGGTAAAAGTTCAGCTTAGTTGTCAGAGCAGAATCTCTTACTTAAATGACTCATATGAGCAGTCTCTCAAAGTTCTTGTGTTTCTTCCTTATAATCCTTTTGTAGGTTCCAGTAGGCTTGTAGACACTGCTGTTGAACAGCCTTTTCTTTGCATTGAACAAAAAAATAATCGTTTGTCCCCTGCAGGTTAAATACCCTGCATTCTGAATCAATTTTTCTCTTACCTAACCTTTTCGCCATTATTCCGTTTTATTTGACAGGGGTGAGTCTAGGATTTTTTTTTTTTCTGAGGGGGGGGTTTCAGATAGGGGCACAGACTGCAGAAGGGTGGAATAGAATGTCACGTTCTATGCGTGTATTAGTCTCAATCGCGTGGCCAGACTGAAAAAAAAAAATCATAACGCTTACCAGTGTGGAGGCAAAAAATAGTCCACAGCGCGGCAGAAGGGAGAGACAGTCCATTCACGTCAGGTCACCAGTGTGGAGGAAAAAATAAGTGCAGGCGGACACAGCAAGCCGAAGTTTAAAGGTGTTTTATTCCTCCATCACGAGGCTCACCCAGCGCTCTGGCTGCGTGCTGTGAGTGAGCCCTGAGCAGTTGTCTAAGAGCGAATTCTAAGTGCGATAGTGATGCATGTACAGCCAGCTCTTTTATACAGTGATACAGACAGAATGCATGGCACAGAATGCATGGCTGAGCACACGCTCAGCAGGGGAACGGGACGGCGCTCGGCCGGCTTTGGAAGCGAGGTGCGGGAAAAGCTCTGTGCAGGAGGAGGTGGAGGGGGGTGGGGGTAAGCGTCTCTGGTATTGTTCAGGGGGCCGGGCCAAATGTGGAGGCGGGCCATATCCGGCCCACGGGCCGTAGTTTGGGGACCACTGATGTAGATAGTGATTGCCTTAATATGGCATTTAATTCAATATTCAACTCGATGGGGTTTTCTCAGAAAGTAGGAAATTCTGCCCATTATTTCCACCACACATTGGACCTTGTTCTGACATGGTATAGAAATAGAAAATCTGGCAGTGTCTCCTCAGAACTCTGTACCGTCAGACCATTATCTGTTAATTTTTGATTGTACTATTTCCAGTGATGGGTAAGTTACTAAAAAATAGTGACTAGTTACAGTTACTAGTTACTTCTTTTTAAAAGTAACTTAGTTACTTTTGAGTTACTGTATGATTAAAGTAACTAGTTACTTGGAAAAGTAGCTTTCATGTTCCTTTTACATGCACACTTAAATCATCTTGCACACACAGCAAGATCAAGGGCCCCTTGTTCTCATCAGAAAAAAAGAAGAAAAAGAAAACTGATGAGAAAAAAGTCTCATCTTACAGAAAAAAAAATGTCTCAGATTTACACGAACTATTGTAATCAGTAGAAAGTCAGAAATTTACTAGAAATAAAGCTGTGAATTCACAGAGAAAATTTTGGACCCCCTGGTGGGTCGTTTTTGGCCTACGAGCCATATGTTTGATACCCCTGGACCAGTCCATTAAAAATGCATATTTAGAGAACTGACTTCCATGAAATAGTTGCATATCACAACAGCATGCAAATGAATGAGATAAAATGAAATAGAAAGCACAGATAAATCAAAGGTAACTGCTTACAAGAAGCTGTTCCTGCAACAAATCACAGTCACTTTTTCTCTGTGCGTAAGAAAACTTTAAATGCATTTAACACAGACATTAAATGCGAGCTTCTTGCTCAAAAAATACTCATTGTGGTTTATATTAATCAAATATTCCATACCTACATATGTATAGACATATTAGAATGTTTAGTGATTACATATGTGGAATGACCTCACGCCTATGAACAGGACAAGAGGTCTCAACCGCCAGCGAGGATCAAAGAAGTGACAGAGTCGCAGCGGTGGAGACCGGATCGATCTCCCTGACCACCCAGGGTCAGGTGGAGGAGACGGAGGACAATGGAGGGGGGATTATGTTAATGCGGGATGTCAGCTTTGATATGCAATGTCTTTTGTTGAGTGTGGGTATAAGTATGAAGGTCTGACTGCATTCGACCTCTTATTCTGCTTCTGCACCGAGATGAGACATGTTAGGGAGGTGAAGCTGATATTAAACTTTGATTTATAAAGTCACATCGCTTCTTCATTTCTAACTCCCTACACTGGTGACCAGACGTGAGGATGGAACAGAGACGTTCTCCCGCAATTAACTCATCAGAGGCGACCCAGGCAAGCGCCGGCGCCCATGCAGACAGGGGAACGGATGGAAGACGTTCCCCCATGGCAGAAGCTACAGAGAGGGCTCAACCGAGCACCATCCCCAGCCCCGCTGTGAGAGCAGAAGAAAGGCGCTCTCACCCGGCGGACACATCAGGGACGGCCCACACAAGCGGCGTCACCGTCAAGCTGCCAGAATTCTGGCAAGAAGACCCGAGCTCGTGGTTCCAGCAAGCTGAGGCTCAGTTTGCACTGGCGGGCATAACGGCGGACGAGACGAAGTTTTATCACATCGTCGCCAAACTCAACGCTGCCACGTCAAGATGTGCGCGGAGCATAATCCAACAGCCCCCCGCCCATGACAAATACAGAGAACTTAAGGTGACCATCGTCGAGAACTTCGTCCCCTCAGCTGAGGAGAGAGCAGAGAAGATCCTGGCGATCTACGGCCACAGAGGATGCAGACCCAAGGCCCTCATGGAGGACATGCTGCAGCTCAAGGAAGAGGACAATGACAACTTCCTCTTCCAACACATCTTCCTCAGCACTCTGCCGCCACACATGAGAGGGACGCTGGTCAACATGCGGTGCAGCACCCAGCAAGACTTCCGCGCGCTGGCCTGAGAAGCGCAGCGGCTCATCAACGCCTGCGGGGAACAGATGGCCACAGCAGCATCCGCAGATCTCAGCGCGGAAGCCCAGAGCAGCGGAGAACCACAGGCAACTGAGCAGAGTCCGCCCACCATGGCGGCAACACGACCAAGGCGCAGCAAGCGGAACGACATCTGCCATTACCACCACCGTTTCGCCGAGAGGGCATACAAATACGTGCCCCCCTGCAAATTCAAAAAGTTCGGGAAACGCCAAAGCCGACAACCGTTAACAGCCGCGGCTCTCGGCGAAAAAAATAAGCTGCTTTATGTGACTGACGGACACACCGGGAGACAGTTCCTGATCGACACCGGAGCTCAGCTGAGTTTTATCACCCCTTCCCACGCAGACCGGGCCATGGGTCCCCGGGGAAATCAAGCGATGGCAGCCAACGGCTCGATCATCGACACCTTCGGTGAAAGGAACCTGCCTCTTTGCATCCACAGCCGCAACTATAGATGGACATTTATTGTAGCGGCGGTGAGTTTTAACTTGTTGGGCGCTGACTTTTTGTGTGCACATGGGTTGTTAGTCGATCTAGCAAATAGGCGCTTGGTTAATGCAATGTCATTTGCTTCTATCCCCTGCTCAGCTCGAGTTTCTCCACCACCCGTGCAGGCCAGCGTCACAACAGCAGGAGGTAAGTTTGACCAACTCCTCACCCAATTTCCAGCACTCACAGTTCCAAAATTTTCAGCGACAGTAGCGAAACACGGGGTTGAACACTTCATCCCCACAGCAGGCCCACCCGTGTTCGCCAAAGCTCGGCGCTTAGACGCGACCAAGCTCGTCATAGCACGGGACGAGTTTGCCACCCTGGAAAAATTAGGCATTATTAGACGCTCGAAAAGCCCCTGGCATCGCCACTCCACATGGTCCCAAAAACCGACGGTTCTTGGAGACCTTGCGGCGATTACCGCAGACTAAACAATGCGACAGCGCATGACCGCTACCCAATTCCTCACATCCAAGATTTTTCACTACATCTGGCGGGTGCGCGCATTTTTTCTAAAATAGACCTGGTCCGCGGCTATCACCAAGTCCCCATTCGAGCAGAAGACATTCCTAAAATGGCTGTAATAACCCCTTTTGGTCTTTTTGAATTTTTGCGGATGCCGTTCGGCCTCAAAGGCGCTGCTCAAACCTTTCAGCGTATGATGGACGCGGTATTACGCGACCTCCCCTTCGTGTTCGTCTACCTCGACGATATGCTGGTAGCCAGCCCGTCAGAGGAAGAATACGAGCAACACCTCGCTACAGTTTTTCAGAGACTAGAAGAGCACGGGTTAATAATCAACCCAGCCAAATGCAAATTCGGCGTGTCACAAATTGATTTTTTGGGACACAGAGTTTCACCGAAGGGGGCAGTCCCATTGCCAGACAAAGTCCGCGCGGTAAAAAATTTTCCACGACCACAAACGGTCAAATCGCTGCAAGAATTTTTGGGAATGGTGAATTTTTACAACCGTTTCCTCCCCCGCGCAGCTCAACTCATGCAGCCCCTGTATGCCGCACTCAGAAAACAAAAGCCTTCCAATGCGGTCGAATGGACCCCGGAGCGCGAACATGCCTTCGCAGAAGTAAAAAGTGCTCTAGCGAATGCCACATTGTTGGTTCACCCCGATCCCTCGGCCCACATAGCGTTAACCACAGACGCTTCAGACCTGGCCATAGGGGCAGTCGTGGAGCAACATGTTGGCAGAACCTGGCAACCTTTAGCATTTTTTAGCAAATCTTTAAACCAAACCGAGCGTAAATACAGCACTTTTGACAGGGAGCTGCTAGCGCTTCATTTATCCATCCGCCACTTCCAGTTCTGGTTAGAAGGGCGGCGCTTCACGGCTTTTGTAGACCACAAACCGCTCACTTTTGCGATGGCTAAAATTTCAGAACCATGGTCAGGCAGGCAACAAAGACAGCTAGCTGCAATTTCAGAGTTCACCACAGACATTCGACATGTGGCAGGCAAACTTAACATGGTAGCAGACTGCCTCTCTCGCGCTGTGACATCGCCAGAGCACGAGGAGACAGATTATACTACCTCAGCCGCAGAACTCTTCGCCAACGCGGACGCGTACGCGGCCCCAATTCACGTAGGGATAGATTACGCAGCCATGGCAGAGGAACAAAGCAGCGACGCGGACGTGCGCGCGCTCCTGTCTGGACCAACAGGGTTAAGACTGGAGGAAAGGGGTTTACGTGACGGTGTACCCTCCCTAATCTGCGACATTTCAACCGGCCGACCTCGCCCGGTAGTCCCAGCTGCATGGCGCCGCCGCATTTTCGACTCGGTTCACTGCCTCGCGCACCCAGGGGTGCGCGCCTCGGTTAAAATGGTCGCAGAAAGGTTTGTTTGGCCGGGCCTACACAAAAATTTAAAGGAATGGGCAAAAACTTGCATGTCTTGTCAGCGCGCCAAAATACACAAACACACAAAAGCTCCTCTAGAGCCTTTTCGAATCCCAGCCAGAAGGTTTGACCACGTTCATGTCGACCTCGTTGGACCACTACCTTCGTCTCAGGGTTTCACACACCTGTTAACGATGATAGACCGTACTACGTGCTGGCCTGAGGCGGTCCCTCTGGCGTCAACCACAGCTGCAGAAGTCGCTCGCGTTTTTTTAACAAACTGGGTGGCACGTTTCGGCGTCCCATCGGACATCACGTCCGATAGGGGGCCTCAATTTGTCTCAGAGCTTTGGTCAACCATGGCCAGCAGCTTAGGGGCGACAATTCATCGCACCACCGCATATCACCCTCAGGCTAATGGGTTATGCGAGCGTTTTCACAGATCTTTAAACGCCGCCCTCAGGGCCTCATTAACGGATACAGATTGGGTGAATAAACTTCCCTGGGTTTTATTAGGGTTGCGTTCAGCGCCTAAAGAGGATCTAGATGCCTCCCCAGCAGAATTAGTTTTTGCACAACCTCTCAGACTCCCAGGTGAGTTTTTACCAGAGAACCCAGAGCCCGGGCATCTTCCAGCCCTGAGGCCTTTAGGCAGCACCGGACCGGACACTCTCCCCGGACCGGCACATCACTCTTTTCTACGGGTTTTTGTCCCCCAAGCTTTAAAAAAACGCCGAGTTCGTTTTTGTTAGGCACGAAGCTTTAAAATCAACCCTCCGTCCACCATACGACGGACCATTCAGAGTGCTGGAACCTGGTGATAAGCATTTTGTGCTTGATTTAGGGGACAGAAAAGAAACAGTCAGCATTGAGAGACTTAAACCTGCCTTCTTGTTGAGAGACGAACCTGCACGGGTGGCGAGAGCACCTCGGCGGGGTAGACCCCCCAAGAAAAAAACTCAGCCCCCCTGCAGGGAACAAATAACCACTCTCCTCCCCAAGCTGCAGATTCCTTACAGGAGGGTCCCACCACGACGCCAAAGCGGACCCACAGCAGATTCGGGAGAAGATTAAAACCCAGACGGCACAGGGACTGATACAAATTGACCAAGAGTCGTTAACTGTGTTATCAGATTGTGCTGTGACAGTTCTAAGGATGATTTGTGATATTACTGTACTGTTGTTGTTACCACTGAATTCTCTACAGGAGCATGACTGCTGGAAAGATTTTTCCTCATTTTCCCTGTCAAGAGGTTAACAGTATAATATATCATAGAGATTATCTTAAACTGTAAACTTAATTTGATTGTCCTTTCTTAGTCGTTTGGGGGGAGCTGTGGCTTATATTAATCATATATTCCATACCTACATATGTATAGACATATTAGAATGTTTAGTGATTACATATGTGGAATGACCTCACGCCTATGAACAGGACAAGAGGTCTCAACCGCCAGCGAGGATCAAAGAGCAGACAGAGTCGCAGCGGTGGAGACTGGATCGATCTCCCTGACCACCCAGGGTCAGGTGGAGGAGACGGAGGACAATGGAGGGGGGATTATGTTAATGCGGGATGTCAGCTTTGATATGCAATGTCTTTTGTTGAGTGTGGGTATAAGTATGAAGGTCTGACTGCGTTCGACCTCTTATTCTGCTTCTGCACCGAGATGAGACATGTTAGGGAGGTGAAGCTGATATTAAACTTTGATTTATAAAGTCACATTGCTTCTTCATTTCTAACTCCCTACACTCATATTTAACCACAGAGGTAGGAGCGACTTACTGCTCGGACAACAGGCGATCAGGGCTCGATTTGAGAAGTTGCTACCACCACGGCATTTCTCCAGTGGGTTGTGACGTGAACTGGGGCAGGACAGGAAGAGGACCCGTGGAGGAGACTGTGTGACAGCTGCGTTACGGTAGGGTTAGTTTATATTTATTTGCTTATTTATTTGCTTGCCTTTGCCTTTGGCATGACAACCTCCAGTGACTTGAGGCCGGTGGTGGCTCTGGGGATGGCAGTCCCACCCATTGCCACCGAAACTGTGTATTCATCCCCAGTTGGCAGTTGATGAGGAGGGTGTCTAGCAACTGCAAGTTGTATGATCGTCTATTTGCGCTAAAATATTTATCCATATTAATAAAACGAATAATGCGAGTATCGCATCTGATCAAATTTCAGTAACCAAAACGCATTACTGAATTTTTAACAGTAATTTCATTACATAGCACGTTACTGCAAAAGTAGTGGCGTTATAGCAACACGTTACTTTGTAACATTTTACTCCCAACACTGACTATTTCTGACTATTTGGCTCCTGAAGAAAAATATTACTACAGTAGATGCCTCTCAGATGATGCTGTTACCAAATTTAAGCAGAATGTTTCCTCAGTGCCATGTGTCAACACAACGGAGATAAGCTATGAAGAGCTTGCTCCTTCTGTAATTGAAAACATGGTAGATAAGTGATATAAAGTGAAGTATGTGGCGGTAATGCACCTGTAAGCTGGTTGCCAACCGACAATCAAATCTAAAAGAAGAAGAAGAAGAATGGTAGATAGTGTTACAGCTTCTCTGCATCACACTCTAGACATGGTGGCCCCTTTGAAAAAGAAAGTCTAATCAGAGATTTCTAACTCCTTGGTTCAACACAGAAACTCATGGCTTAAAACAGAAGACTTGTCAATTAGAAAGAAAATGGTGCTCCACTAAATTAGATGAAATCTATTTAGCTTGGAGAAATCATCTTCTAATTTATAAAAAATCTCTTAGGAAAGCTAGAACAAGTTATTATTCCGCATTAATAGAAGAGAACAAGAATAATCCCAGGTTTCTTTTCAGCACTCTAGCCAGGCTGACAAAGAGTCAGGACGCTGTCAAATCTAGCATTCCCTTAGCTTACTAGTCAGGACTTTATTAACTTTTTCAATAATAAAATTTCATCTATCAGAGATAAAATCAGTCAGATTCTTCTCACCGTTAACTTAAATACAGTAACTACTACAACTTCTTCAACTGATATCTGTTTGGATGACTTTACTCCAATTGACATTTTAGTTAGATAAAATAATTTCCTCATCCAAGCCTTCAACTTGTCTTTTAGACCCTATTCCTCCCAGGTTATTTAAAGAAGCCTTCCCATTTATTGGTAGCTCTATTCTTCAAATAATCAGTTCTTCATTAACATTTGGCCATGTACAACAGGCTTTTAAAACTGCTGTAATTAAACTCTTACTTAAAAAGCCAACACTGGATCCAGGAGTTTTAGCTAGCTATAGACCAATCTCTAATCTGCCTTTCATATCAAAAATCTTAGAAAGAGTTGTTATGCAATTATTTGACCACTTGCAGGAAAAAGGTTTATTTGAAGAGTTTCAATCTGGGTTTAGAATCCATCATAGTACTGACACAGCTTTAGTGAAGGTCACTAATGACCTCCTTATCGCATCTGATAATGGACTTGTGTCTGTACTTGTCCTTTTAGATCTTAGTGCAGCTTTTGATACTATTGATCATAATATTTTACTTGATAGATTAGAACACCATGTTGGACTTAATGGAACTTCGTTGCAGTTGTTTAGGTCTTATTTATCTGAAAGGTTCCAGTTTGTTGTTTGAGTTCTTCCAACTCAAAGCTCAGTCACAAGAGTTCCACAGGGATCTGTGGTAGGCCCCATTCTTTTTAGTTTATTTATGCTTCCGCTAGGCAACAGTATTAAAAAGCACTGTATACATTTTCATTATTATGCGGATGACACACAATTATACCTGTCAATGTAGCCAGATGATGGTAATCATCTTTTTCTTTAAAAAAAAGAAAAAGTCTAACCAGAGATTTCTTACCCCTTGGTTTAACTCAGAAACTTGCGGCTTAAAACAGAAAACTCATCAATTGGAAAGAAAATGGCATTCAACTAATTCAGATGAATTCTACTTGGCGTGGAGAAATCATCTCTTAATCTATAAAAAATCTCTTAGAAAAGCTAGATCAAGCTATTATTCTGCATTAATAGAAGCAAAAAAGAGTAACCCCAGGTTTCTCTTCAACACTATAGCCAGGCTTACAAAGAGCCATGACTCGGTCAATCCTCGCACCCCCCCTGAGCTTTCTAGTCAGGACTTTCTGAAATATTTCAATCTTAAAATTTTATCTATTAGAGATGAAATCAGTCAGATTTTTCCTACCGTAAACTCTACTACATTAACTACTACAACTCTCTCAATTGATATCTGCTTAGATAAGTTTACTCCAATCGACCTCTTAAAGTTGGATAAAATAATTTCCTCTTCTAAGCCTTCATCTTGCCTTCTGGACCCTATTCCTTCCAGGTTATTTAAAATTATTTTCCCAATTATTGGTAGCTGTATTCTTCTTATCATTAATTCTTCTCTAACTCTGGGTTATGTACCACTGGCTTTTAAAACTGCTGTAATTAAACGTTTACTTAAAAAACCGACGCCCGATCCTGGAGTTTTGGCCAATTATCGACCAATCTCTAATTTGCCTTTCATTTCAAAAATCTTGGAAAGAGTTGTTGCTGTGCAATTATCTGACCATTTGCTGGGAGTTGGTTTGTTTGAGGTGTTTCAATCTGGGTTCAGAGCTCATCACAGCACTGAAACTGCCTTAGTGAAGGTCTCTAATGACCTCCTGACTGCATCTGATAATGGACTTGTCTCTGTTCCTGTTCTTTTAGATCTCAGTGCAGCCTTTGACACTATCGATCATGCCATTCTACTTGATAGATTAGAACACTTTGTTGGACTCAGTGGAACTCCGTTGCAGTGGTTTAGATTTTATTTGTCTGATAGATTTCAGTTTGTCCATGTCAATGATGGATTTTCTTCCAGCTCTAAGCTCAGTCATGGAGTTCCACAGGGATCTGTGTTGGGCCCTACTCTTTTTAGTCTATATATGCTCCCGTTGGGCAATATCATCAGAAAGCACTGTATACATTTTCACTGTTATGCAGATGACACACAGCTATACCTGTCATATATATACCTGTATACCTGTCAGTTGGCCAAGTTAGATGCCTGTCTTAAGGACATCAAAGCTTGGATGACTTGTAATTTTTTACTATTGAACTCTGATAAGACTGAAGTCATTGTTGTTGGCCAAAAACATCTTAGAAATTCCTTTTCAGATTATGCCCTTAATTTAGATGCGGCCACTCTCACTCTGAACAGTTGTGTGAGGAACCTTGGAGTGATTTTTGACCAGGATTTGTCCTTTAATTCACATATTAAAACTGTTTCTAGGACTGCCTTATATCATTTACTCAATATTGCCAAGATCAGGAGCATCTTGTCTCTGGGTGATGCTGAGAAACTGATTCACGTCTTTGTCAGTTTGCGATTATTGTAATTCGCTATTATCTGGTTGTCCTAAAGTATCTTTAAAAAATCTTCAGTTGATTCAAAATGCTGCTGCTAGAGTTTTAACTGGTTCTAGAAAAGAGATCATATTTCCCTAGTTCTGTCCTCCCTCCATTGGCTTCCCATTGAATTCAGAATCAAGTTTAAAATCCTTCTTCTTACTTTCAAAGCTCTTAACAATCTGGTCCCCCAATATATAAAAGATCTGATATTACCTTACCATCCTAATAGAGCATTACGTTCCCAAAATGCTGGCTTACTTGTGGTGACCAGAATCTCCAAAAGTACGGTGGGAGGCAGAGCCTTCTGCTACCAAGCTCCTTCTCTCTAGAACCAGTTACCACTCTGGGTCCGGGAGTCAGACTCAGTCTCTGTTTTTAAGAACAGGGTAAAATCCTTCCTTTTTAATATAGCTTTCATTTAAGGAGGGTTTTTGTGTCTTTTAACCCCACTCTTGTTCTATTGTTATCTGATCCATACTGCTGGTTGACCTCCAATATTGTACCTTGGCATCTTACTGCTATGTTCTTTATTTCTGTCTTTTCCATCCTCCCTATCCCTTCATCCCCAGCCAGTCGCAGCAGACGACTGCCCCTCCCTGAGCCTGGTTCTGCTAGAGGTTTCTTCTTTCCAAATGGGAGTTTTTCCTCTCCACTGTCGCTTGGTGCTTGCTCATAGGGGATCGTCTGATTGCTGGGTCTTTCTGTGACTGTGTGGTTTTCTTCTGCACTGTGGCGCCACGAGACGGCTTTTGTTGTGATGTGGCGAATTATAAATAAAGCTGAATTGAATTGAATTGAATTAATCAATTAGCCAAGTTGGAAGCCTGTCTTAAGGAAATCAAAGCATGGATGACTTGTAATTTCCTGCTATTAAATTCAGATAAGACTGAAGTCATTCTAGTTGGTCCAAAAAACCTTAGACATACCTTCCCAAGGACTTCCGGTCTGGACACCATGGTGATAGCAGCTTAACGCTGAAGCTCCCAGACCCGATCCAGGAATATACCTTGAAAATCAGATTTAACGGATTTTTGGAAGAGTGAAAATCAAAAGACAAAGTCATCATGCCTAAAGGAAAACAGAAGAAATCGACATTTACCAGGCCAGGACACGCATCGGCCGGAGAATCTGATCCGGAGGATTTCCATTCAGAAGACGAGGAGCTGAATGAAGCTAGCAAAAAGGTTAGCTTAAAAATGGTACTTAAAGAATTAAGATGATTTCGCCGAGAGAGTTGGGCTGAATTTCGTGAAATCAAAGACGAAATAAAAGGACAAACAGCAGAGTGGACCAGGCCGAGGACCGAATCTTGGAAGCAGAGGAAAGAATAAAAGGGCTGGAAGATACCGTGCTGGATCTACACAAAAGACAGTCAAGACTGGAGGCTAAGCTAACCGACCAAGAAGGAAGACTAAGAAGAGACAACATAAGAATTCATGGCCTGAAAGAAGGAGTTGAGGATGGTTTCACCACAATGGCGGCATGCGTGGAATCCTTACTGAGAGAAAAGTTGGATATTCCCCAATCCACCGACTTGAAGATAGAAAGGGCGCACCGTACATTAGCCCCTAGGCTGGCGGTGGAAGCGCCTCCACGATCGGTGGTGGTGAAGTTTTCCAACTTCAGAATAAAAGAAGAGGTTGTAAGACTGGCTTAGCAGAAGAAAGGATTTATGCACCAAGAGAGAAAAGTTTTCGTGGAACACGATTACGCCCCGGAGGTCCTTAAAAAACGTCGGGAATACAACGACGCTAAAAAGGTATTACGAGAGAAAAAACTGCGCTTCAAGACACCATTTCCGGCAAAGCTGCGGGTTTTCTACGGGGATGAGACATGTCTCTACAACTCAGCGGAAGAAGCAACCACGGATATGGTGAGAAGAGGGCTCCCGGTAACGGTGTATAAACCTGCAGCAGACCCGATCGAAAGAATCAAGGCTCAAACATGGTCCACACAGAGACCCTCAAAATCCACGGACCAGCAGTGGGAAACCCAGCACCAGAGCTACAAGGAAAAACTGGCCGCTTACAGGAGGAAAGAACGATATTTTTAGTCAGTCTGCACATCCAACCCCCCTCCTACAAGGTAACAAACATTAAAGGAGATGCAGAATCTGCAAGTGGTAAAACATTTCATGGAACAGACATAATATTAGAAACAAATAAGTCTTTTAAAAAAAACCAAAACAACAACTTGTTAAAATAGAAATGTGACAATGAACCACGTGATCTCTCCACACTAACAAATACTGTATTAACGTGAATGTTTGCTGTGATGGTGGTGGGAGGGTGCGCACAATTTCATAGGGTATAGGCATAAAAAAAAAATCATTACAAGTTCAGATTGGGATCTGAAATTCACGTTAAAAACATGGGACAACTTACAGGGGTAAGAGAAGGCCCTCAGCACGTAACGGAATCTGAGGAATTTCCCTCAGAGCCAACACACCATCATGGCTCTTCTAAGGTCACTAAAAAGACCTCAGCTCAGGAAGATCTTTTGTCAGTTTTTTGTTTTAAAGTTTTATATAATATGTTCTTAATGTTTTTTATGTTCTTAATGTTCTTTCAGTTTCTGAGTAGCATAAAAGAGGGCCACCACACTGTTATACTAAATAAGACAACACAATGGAGAAACAGGGTGTAACCAAAATAATCTCATATAATGTAAAAGGGATCCTGAATCCAGTTAAAAGATCCAAGATTCTAGGCAAAATGAAAAAAGACAAAGCAGGAATAATATTTTTACAAGAAACCCATCTAACAGACGTGGAGTACACTAAACTCAATAGACAAGGGTTTAAAATGATCTCTTCATCTTCATATAAGTCAGGGAGGAGGAGGGGAGTAGCGACATTGATCTCAACCAAAATTATATTTGAAAAAAAAATCAAAACACAAAGATAAAGAAGGGAGATACAGTATGGTACTTGGGCGGCTAGAGGGAGAAGATATCACCCTGCTGAATGTATATGCACCTCCAGGGGCTAACTGGAAATTTTATAAAAATGTATTTGACCTAATGATAACTAAAGCCCAAGGTTTAGTGATATGTGGTGGAGACTTCAATCTAAGACTGAATCCATACTGGGATGCATCAGGTAATTCTCCACATCAAAATAACACTCAACCCGCTAAAAATTTGGTTTAAGATAGTCAGAGAGAATCAAGCTAAAGAGCCCTATCGACTTCTGCAATGGATTGCCTATGATCAAGACTTTACCCCCAATAAAACAGACACTAGATTTAAAGAGTGGAAAGAGAAAGGGCTGATAAAATATTACAATTTTTTTAAGGGGCAAACTTTAAGAAGTTTTGAAGGTTTGAAAAAACAAGGTCTAATAAATCAAGATCTTTACAGGTTCTTTCAGCTTAGACACCACATAAACAATATACTTAAAAAGGAGGATTTGGAAAGGGCCCAGTCAGGTGTTCTGAAGGTCTTCTTAATGGCATATAAAGGGATCCCAGGGATCAGATACATTTCTAAAATATACCAAGGTCTTCAAGACTTAAAAGGAGACAACACATCATATATAAAAGAGAGATGGGAAAAAGAGGGGAATTTCACTTTACAATTGGAAATACGGGAAAAGCTAAATAAACAGCAATGGAAAAGTACCTCATCCCTGCAGTGGAGAGAATTTGGATGGAAAAACTTGGTAAGATTTTTCAGAACACCTGCACAAAACAAAGTTACCCATAAGGGGTTGAACTGTTGGCGCTTGTGTGGTGAAAAGACTGCAAATCATTTTCATGTGTTTTGGTCATGCCCAGTTATCCACCAATATTGGACCAACGTACAGACAATATTGGGGAAAATATTCAAAATAACAGTTCCCTTTTCTTTTGTAACTTTGTATTTGGGTTTACTACCGGACTCACTGGAAAGACGAGGAGATAAATACTTATTCAATGTTTTAATATTGGCAAGTAAAAAAGCCCTAACTAAAAAATGGATGCTGAAGGACTGTCCTACACCTGAAGATTGGATTAACGTGATTCAAGACATTTACTCGATGGAAAAGTTGACATTCGCACTGAGACAGGACATGGATGGGTTCATGAACTTTTGGCAACCCTGGATCGCATATGTGTCTTCCATTAGATCTAATCTTTGACAAATACCATTTCAATAATGGTCCCGCTCTTTGTTCCAAGGCTACTCAGTTGCTCTTTTACTTTTAATTACTTAATTTTCTGTTTGTTTTTTGCTGTTCTGTTTGTTTGTTTATTCATTTGTTTTTTTTGTTTTTATTTAATTCTCCTTAATTTCACTTTTTCTTTCACTTTAAAAAAAAAGAGGGGGGTGTTGTAATAACTATCCTACCAATGTTGTCAAATAGCAAAAAATAAGGGAACATGTGATGAAAATGTAAACAATGCAATGCTGTAATGACCTGTATACCCTTTACAAAAACTTAAATAATAAAAAAAAAAACACTCAAAGTAGGAAAACTCGGATGCTACTAAAAGAAATGGGAATCTGTGACGTGTGGAGGGAATTCAACCCCAGTGTAAAAGATTATACATTTTACTCAGCACCACATTCATCATACTCAAGGATTGACTATTTTTTTATGTTTAATAGAGACATTGGTAGAGTAAAAACATGTAAAATAGGACCGATGGATCTCTCTGACCACAGTCCGATCTATATGGACTTAAGTACCCAAAAATACACAAATAATACATTTTCTTGGAGGTTAAACTCAAATGTGCTGAAAGGACCACTGAAAGATGAATTGGAATCAGATATTCTCAGATATTTGGAAGAAAATGATAATGGAGAAGTATCCCCTTTAATACTGTGGGACGCATGCAAAGCTGTAATAAGGGGAAAGATTATTGCAAAACTGGCAATCCAAAAGAAACTGAGACAAGAAAAACTAACCACATTAGAGTCAGAACTTAAGAACCTAGAAAAAGAGCACAAAGACAACACTCATTCTAATGACTCGCTCAAAATTAAGGAAATTAAAAAACAAATAAATGAGATCTACACAATAGAAATCCAGAAGAAACTTACATTTCTGAAACAAAAATACTATGAAGCAGGCAGCAAATCGGCAAAATTACTAGCCTATAAATTGAGGAAACAACAAATGGAGAGAGCAATCTACAAAATCAGAGACCCAGTATCAAAGGAAATAAAATTTAGAATTCAGGATATTCTTAAAAGCTTCGAGAACTACTACAAGAACTTGTATTCCCTCAAAAAACATAAAAACGCATCCGAAGCATTCCTTAACACATTAAACCTTCCCCAACTTACTGAGTCACAAAATAAAACACTACTGTCAGAAATACAACCTAAAGAATTAGAAAAATCAATTATGAAACTTAAAGCTAACAAATCCCCAGGAGCAGATGGCTATACAGCAGAGTGGTACAAAACCTTTAAACAGCAACTATCTCCTCTCCTCCTGAAAACATTTAACTATGTCCTCCACACAGGGGAAATCCCCCCCTCCTGGAGAGAAGGGGTCATTGCAGTCATACCTAAACCTGAAAAGGATAAACTAGACTGCTCCAACTACAGACCAATCAGTGTGTTAAATCAGGACTATAAGCTTTTTACCACTATCCTTGCCAAAAGGTTAGAAAATATACTGACAGACTTAATTCATTTAGACCAAACAGGTTTTATAAGACAAAGACAGACACAAGACAACATTAGACGCACTTTACACATAATTCATCATATAAAAAAATATAACTTAAATGCAGCCATATTGGGATTAGATGCTGAAAAAGCATTTGATTCGGTTGACTGGTCTTTCCTATATAGAATCTTATCCAGTTTCAATTTTCATAACAACTTCATTAGAACTATCCAGGCATTATATAAAAAACCAACAGCTAAAATAAGGATTAACGGTAAATTATCATCTTTTTTTTTATTTAAGTTTTTGCAAAGGGTATACACGTCATTACAGCATTGCTTTGTTTACATTTTCATCACATGTTCCCTTTTTTTGTTTTTTGACAACATTGGAAGAATAATTATTACAACACCCCTTTTTTTTATGTGAAAGAAAAAGACAAATTAAAGAATGAACAAAAAAACCCAAACAAAAACAAAACAAGAAAAAAAAAAAAACAAAAAAAAAAAAAAACAAAAGAGCAAAAAACAAAAAAAAAATAAAAAAATAAAAAATAAAAATAAAAGAGCATCTGAGTAGCATTGGAACAAAGAGCGGTGCCATTATTGAAATGGTATTTGTCAAAGATTAGATCTAATGGAAGACACATATGCGATCCAGGGTTGCCAAAAGTTCAAGAACCCATCCATGTCCTGTCTCAGTGCGAATGAAACGTGGACAGACTGTAATTTACTGTACATACTCTGGTTGTCATTGAATCCTTATTTAAATCCTTCACCTGAACAACGAGAGCAAGTTTTTTAGCCAAAGTCAAATTCCTTGTATGTGTTGCGCATACTTGGCCAATAAAGCTGATTCTGATTCTGATTCTGATTCTGATTCTGATGTCAACTTTTCCATTGAGTAAATGTCTTGGATCACGTTAATCCAATCTTCAGGTGTAGGACAGTCCTTCAACATCCATTTTTTAGTTAGGGCTTTTTTACTTGCCATTATTAAAACAGTGAATAAGTATTTTTCTCCTCGTCTTTCCAGTGAGTCCGGTAGTAAACCCAAATACAAAGTTACAAAAGAAAAGGGAACTGTTATTTTGAATATTTCCCCCAATATTGTCTGTACATTGGTCCAATATTGGTGGATAACTGGGCATGACCAAAAAACATGAAATTGATTTGCAGTCTCTTCACCACACAAGCACCAACAATTCAACCCCTTACGAGTAAATTTGTTTTGTGCAGGTGTTCTGAAAAATCTTACCAAATTTTTCATCCAAATTCTCTCCACTGCAGGGATGAGGTACTTTTCCATTGTTGTTTATTTAGCTTTTCCCATATTTCCAGTTGTAAAGTGAAATTCCCCTCTTTTTCCCATCTCTCTTTTATATATGATGTGTTGTCTCCTTTTAAGTCTTGAAGACCTTGGTATATTTTAGAAATGTTTCTGATCCCTGGGATCCCTTTATATGCCATTAAGAAGACCTTCAGAACACCTGACTGGGCCCTTTCCAAATCCTCCTTTTAAGTATATTGTTTATGTGGTGTCTAAGCTGAAAGAACCTGTAAAGGTCTTGATTTATTAGACCTTGTTTTTTCAAATCTTCAAAACTTCTTAAAATTTGCCCTTTAAAAAAATCGTAATATTTTATCAGTCCGTTCTCTTTCCACTTTTTAAATCTAGTGTCTGTTTTATTAGGAGTAAAGTCTTGATCATAGGCAATCCATTGCAGAAATCGATAGGGTTCTTTAGTTTGATTCTCTCTGACTATCTTAAACTAAATTTTTAGTGGGGTCTCTATCCATGGGTTAGTGTTATTAAAAAGTCTAGGTAAGGCATTGTTCCCTATTATCGCCTGTAGGGGAATGTCACTTGTTATTTGGCATTCCATCTCCTTCCATTGTGCAGTGTAGACTGGGTTACATATCTCTACTTAGTTTACTAGTAGTAAACTAAGTTACTAGTTTTAATTTGTGCGGCTTTAAAATAGTCCCTGATATTTGGCAGCGCAAGCCCACCTTTGTCTTTGTTTAGCTGTAGGTTCTATATCTGATTCTAGGTCTCTTGCCCTGCCATATGAATCTTGAGATCCTTCTGTCCAGTTCTTGCCATGTTTTTTTGGGAGGTTCTACCGGTATTGTTTGGAAAAGGTATAGAAGACGTGGAAGTATGTTCATTTTGACTGCTTCAATTCTTTGTGCAGTACCCAAGAATGGTATCATATTCCATCTTGCTAGATCAGATTTTATTTTTGCCACCAGTGGATCATAGTTTAGTGTTATAATTTTGTTGAGTTGTTTCGGGATATTGACCCCCAGATATTTAATAGATTCCATCTCCCAGTTAGTTTTGAGTTTGCTTAGTAAATATTGATTTGGGTCATAGTTGAATGTTAAAACTTGGGTTTTATGCATGTTTAATTCGTACCCCGATAAATCTCCATATTCTGAAAAAACTGAGATTAGTTCTGGAAAAGAGGTGTCCGGCTGCCCCAGGTATATTAAAATGTCATCAGCAAAGAGTGCTATTTTATGTTCCTTCTGACCAAGTGTAATACCTTGAATTTTTTGATTCTGTCTTAACCATTGGCTCAGAGGTTCTATGAAGATTGCAAAAAGCAGTGGAGACAAGGGGCAGCCCTGACGACATCCTCTTTCCAGCTCAAAAGATGATGATAATTTACCGTTAATGACATGATTTACGACCCAAGAGACAGACGCTGACACGAGAGATACAGACAATTATCTTTATTGTGAATTTATGAGTGAAGTGTGAGTGAATGTGTGAATGTTCGTCTGGCCACTGGAGCTGAGCCCATCTTGTGGTAACCTGGCAACCCTGGAAAACACAAGCACAAGGTTACCGTTGTTCAGTAGCAATGTTCGGCGGGTATGCTGCAGGGGCTTACTTACTTGCAGGTGCCACAATGAGAGGCTGACAGACTCCTGGTGTCCGTGCGACATCGTGCTCGTGGTGTCCGGTGCTGTGGAGACGAGGAGGAGCTCCGCGGAGCGGGGGACGGTGCCTCGTCAGCAGAGGAGGGTGGTCCGCCGCCAGGGAGGTCCACCTGTGCACAGGGGAAAAGGCTAGCAGAGGAATTGTGAGGAGATGGCTTACGTGGCCTGGTTTGGCGAAGCGTAGAATTCTTCACGAGAAGTCGAGATCTCGGCACGTTGCTCAGTGAGGGTGACAGACGACTCCGTGCTGAGGCGTCCGCACGTTGGGCTTTTATGGCCCGCTGATTGCCACCTGCTGAAGTGAGCGCAGCTGATGTTGATGATGCTGATGATGGCCTAGTGGCCATCATGACAGTTAATCCTTATTTTAGCTGTTGGTTTTTTATATAATGCCTGGATGGTTCTAATGAAGTTGTTATGAAAATTGAAACTGGATAAGATTCTATATAGGAAAGACCAGTCAACCGAATCAAATGCTTTTTCAGCATCTAATCCCAATATGGCTGCATTTAAGTTATATTTTTTTATATGATGAATTATGTGTAAAGTGTGTCTAACGTTGTCTTGTGTCTGTCTTTGTCTTATAAAACCTGTTTGGTCTAAATGAATTAAGTCTGTCAGTATATTTTCTAACCCTGTGGCAAGGATAGTGGTAAAAAGCTTATAGTCCTGATTTAACACACTGATTGGTCTGTAGTTGGAGCAGTCTAGTTTATCCTTTTCAGGTTTAGGTATGACTGCAATGACCCCTTCCCCTCCAGGAGGGGGGGGATTTCCCCTGTGTGGAGGACATAGTTAAATGTTTTCAGGAGGAGAGGAGATAGTTGCTGTTTAAAGGTTTTGTACCACTCTGCTGTATAGCCATCTGCTCCTGGGGATTTGTTAGCTTTAAGTTTCATAATTGCTTTTTCTAATTCTTTAGGTTGTATTTCTGACAGTAGTGTTTTATTTTGTGACTCAGTAAGTTGGGGAAGATTTAATGTGTTTAGGAATGCTTCAGATGCGTTTTTATGTTTTTTGAGGGAGTACAAGTTCTTGTAGTAGTTCTCGAAGCTTTTAAGAATATCCTGAATTCTAAATTTTATTTCCTTTGATACTGGGTCTCTGATTTTGTAGATTGCTCTCTCCGTTTGTTGTTTCCTCAATTTATAGGCTAGTAATTTTGCTGATTTGCTGCCTGTTTCATAGTATTTTTGTTTCAGAAATGTAAGTTTCTTCTGGATTTCTATTGTGTAGATCAAATTTATTTGTTTTTTAATTTCCTTAATTTTGAGCGAGTCATTAGAATGAGTGTTGTCTTTGTGCTCTTTTTCTAGGTTCTTAAGTTCTGACTCTAATGTGGTTAGTTTTTCTTGTCTCAGTTTCTTTTGGATTGCCAGTTTTGCAATAATCTTTCCCCTTATTACAGCTTTGCATGCGTCCCACAGTATTAAAGGGGATACTTCTCCATTATCATTTTCTTCCAAATATCTGAGAATATCTGATTCCAATTCATCTTTCAGTGGTCCTTTCAGGACATTTGAATTTAACCTCCAAGAAAATGTATTATTTGTGTATTTTTGGGTACTTAAGTCCATATAGATCGGACTGTGGTCAGAGAGATCCATCAGTCCTATTTTACATGTTTTTACTCTACCAATGTCTCTATTAAACATAAAAAATGAATGTGGTGCTGAGTAAAATGTATAATCTTTTACACTGGGGTTGAATTCCCTCCACACATCACAGATTCCCATTTCTTTTAGTAGCATCCGAGTTTTCCTACTTTGAGTGTTATTTTGATGTGGAGAATTACGTGATGCATCCCAGTATGGATTCAGTCTTAGATTGAAGTCTCCACCACATATCACTAAACTTTAAATTAAATTAAATTAAATTAAATCACCCTTTATTGTCATTCAGCTGTACAACCAATCATGTACAGTTGAACGAGATTGTGTTTTACCTATCTACTGTGTTAATCACACACACCCCAAGTGCAGAATCAGAGGGCCGCTGCCATGCAAGGCGCCGCCACAAATTTCCCTCCTCCATTCCATTATTGCTGAGCACCAAGCTGGATGGCAGGAAGTTCCACTTTTATATGGTCTTCGGCATGACCCGGTTGGGATTTGAACCCCTGCCTCCCGGGTGTGGGGTGGATGCTCTACCAACTGAGCCACCACTTTGGGCTTTAGTTATCATTAGGTCAAATACTGTCATGACCCGAGCACTATGCCTTTGTGCTCGGGTTATTCTTGTCAGGGTTTGACAGCGGCATTATTATTCTAGCTCTCCGAGCTCTTATTGTGATAGTGCTCGGGGAGGCTTCCGCTGAGCTGTCAAACCCTCAACAGCTGTGCTGCATTTGTGGTCGTTAGCGCTCAGGCTACTTTAACCCGCGCTGGCGGCCGCATCGGCGCAGCAGTGTCTGTTAACTCTCCGTCACGTTACGGATGCTTAGGATTTATTCCTACCACGTCTGCTTGGTTTGACCGTCGTGCCCCTGGACTAGTAAGTGTGCTGTATAGCCTTACCCCTCCCGGTGTGTATCGATCTTTGTGTGTCTCTGCCTTAGCAGCCGGTGTTATTATTTATCACCAACCTCGTCTGTCTGTACTTGACCATCTCCTCCTCTGGACCTGTAGAGCTGTTTAGCCTATGCCTCCTGTTGTGAGTAGACTCTTGTGTCATTGTTTCAGCAGCTTGTGTTGTCACTATTCTCACCATTAATAAAACTCTCACTAAACTCTCTGGTGACTGTGTGGCATCTCATGGTGGCTCGCGAGAGCCACCCGTGACAGTACACTGCTGCCAAAACGGCGTTTACGGTGACGCCAACCCGAGACGGAATTCACCAGGGAGTTTTGAGTTTTTTGGACGCTGCTGAAGACGCCCTTCGTCATCTCCCTTCCCGCTGGGCCGACCACCCGGAAGTCGACGCGAGGAGGGAAGATATCGCCGCACAACGCGAGATTTTCCTGATGCTGGAGGAGGAACGCGGCGTGAAGCAGGAGAAGAGGCACTCCTGCTCTTGGCCTACGGATCCTGATCCCGTCCTCGATCCAGTCCTGGAGTTCGCACCATCTGGGGGCCGGCGGAGGCGGAGGCGCCGCGGCCGAGCACGTCTTCAGCAAGCTCCTGCTCCGAATCCAGTTCCGGGCCGCCGGAATGACCCGCTCAATCAGCCAGCTGCTGAGAGTGAGCTGAGTCCTGTGCCGGTGAGCTCCATCCATGGGTCCTGGGTTACCATCCAGCGAGCGAGGGAAGGAGCAACGTCCTCTACAGCTGGCACCATCTTCCCTGCAGGAGACAGGCAAGTTCAATTTCACTTACCTATCCATCATAGTGATCTGTCTTGTCTGACTCCTGGGGGTGAAGCTCGGGGTTCGCAGCTCCCCGAGTTTCCTTCTCCAGCTGTAGCCAGTAATACTGAACCTGCTGCCTCTGTGTTTCCTCCTGCGGAGCGGTCCTCTGCGTCAGTCCCACGCCGTCGAACGAGGGGGAGGCCTGCGGCTCTGGGAGATATCCCGGCCCTGCAGCCTAGTGTTGGACAGAGGAGGAGAACGGACTGCGGTGAGGAGCCAGAGCCGACGAGTGAGCGTCCCCAGGGTTCCTCAGAGATGCAGCCCGAGTCAGCAGGTCGAGGGTCCTCTGCCCCCATGCCATACGGGTTATTGGCGTGGACGCCAGCGCGAGAGGATCCAGCTGCAGAGACCATCAGGCCGGCTGTGGAACCCGACGCAGCCGAGTGGGAGCCCGACGACGAGCGTCTGTCTGAACCTGGATCGACGAAGTCCTGGACGGCTCCAGAGCCCGAGTGCAGGCAAGTGCTCTTCCTTGTTTTCCTTTATGGTGTGTTAGAGCATTTTTGCCTGCCTTGTGGGGAGGCGAGCGAGAGGCAGCCGTCTGCTGCACCCGAGCTCGTCTCGCTGGGCTCTGGCGCTGCCGGTGGAACTGATCCCGGTCCTCTCTTGTTCTCTGAGCCTCTCCACAGTGTTACTAGTCTGGAATCTGTCAAGGTCACGGGACTGGAGGTTCCAGGTTCGGGGATGGAGGTCGTCGCCGAGGTGACCCAGTCGGGGTCCGACGCGTGGGCAGAGGTGACCCAGTCGGGGTCCGACTCAGGTGTGGCTGCGACCCAATCGGGGTCCGACGAGGTCCAGTGGGGGTCCAGCTCAGGTGCAGCTGTGACCCAGTCGGGGTCCGACATGGGTGCAGTGGTGACCCAATCGGGGTCCGACGTGGGTGCAGCGGTGACCCAATCGGGGTCCGACGAGGTCCAGTGGGGGTCCAGCGCAGGTGCGGCTGCGACCCAATCAGGATTCGAGGAGGTTCAATTTTTTGATTGTTCCCCTCTCAGGAGCCACCAGCTGGGGGCCGTTGGAGGTTTTTGTCTGGCAGACTTGCGCTCTCATGTATTGTCGTCATTAGGCGGGCTGCATGCTATTCCTCCACGGTCCTGGTGGTTGTGGGATGTGGGTCGGCCACCCGAGGAACTGCTTTGTGTGTTCAGCGTCTTGGGTTGGTCGCCCGATAAACTGTGGTTGCTACTGGGTGACCTGGTTCGGCCACCAGAGGACTTGTTTCTGGGGGCCTGGGACTGGGGCAGGCCGCCTGGCCATGTACTGTTTTGTGGGACTATCCGTGGGCCATCGGAGGCAGGGAGGTCGCCGGAGCTCTGCCTGGGGGGCGTTGGATCTCCGCCGATCATCTTTTGTTTTGGCCCATACGGTATCAGGGTTATGTCAAGTTATGTTAAGCAATTTTGGATTGCCTCATGTGTTTTGAAAGCCATAGTCAAGTCATGTCAAGTTATGTTAAGCAATTTAGATTGCCTCATGTGTTTTGAAATCCATAGTCAAGTCATGTCAAGTTATGTTAAGCAATTTTGGATTGCCTCATGTGTGTATTTGAAATCCATAGTCAAGTTATGTTAAGCAATTTTTATTGCCTCATGTGTTTTGAAAGCCATAGTCAAGTCATGTCAGGTTATGTTAAGCAATTTTGATTGCCTCATGTGTTTTGAAATCCATTGTCTAGTCATGTCTAGTTATGTAAAGTTATTTTCATTGCTTCATGTGTTTTGAAAGCCCTAGTCATGTCAAGTTATGCAAAGCAATTTTTTTTATTGCCTCATGTGTATTTACAGTCCATAGTTATGTCAAGTTATGTTTAGCAATTTAGACTGCCTCATGTGCGTTTATAGTCCATAGTCGGGGTTTTGTTTTTTGTTTCGTCCTTCCCTCTTCCTTTTGAGGGGCTATGGTCAAGTTTTGTTTTTTGTTTTGTTCTCCCCTTTCTTTTGAGGGGCCATAGTTTGGTGTTCTCGCTTCTTAGTTTCCAGGTGTGTGCATTTATTTCTTGTTTCTCTTTCATAGTTACCATGTGTTAGTGTGCATTTTTTTTTTCTTGGTCATAGTCATGTGTTTGCATTTACGTCTTGTTTTTTTTCCATAGTTATCATGTTTGCATTTATTTCTTGTTTCGGTTTCCAGGGTCATTGTGTGTTTGGGTTTATTTTTTTTGGCTAGGTTATGTACACTGGAGTTAGATGGGTTGTCTGTGGTCTCGGAGGGAAAACTTTCAGTGTCAGGTGTTTTTGTTTGCTTTGTTTGTTTTCCCTTGTATTGTAGTCATGTCTTGTTTTGTTTTTTTTCTCTGGTTTTTTTTCCTCTCGTCATTGTTCTGGGGAAAATGGGATGGATATGTCAGGTGATGTATTCTTTTCCTTTTCTGTTTAGGGTTTTGTTAGGTTTTGTTTGGCTCCTTCCTTGCCTGTTCCTCAATCCACTCGCCCTGTGGTTGAGGCGGGGGGGGGGGGCAGGTGTTACTAGATGTTCAGAGCCCGTCAAGTCAGGGGGGGCTACTGTCATGACCCGAGCACTATGCCTTTGTGCTTGGGTTATTCTTGTCAGGGTTTGACAGCGGCATTATTATTCTAGCTCTCCGAGCTCTTATTGTGATAGTGCTCGGGGAGGCTTCCGCTGAGCTGTCAAACCCTCAACAGCTGTGCTGCATTTGTGGTCGTTAGCGCTCAGGCTACTTTAACCCACGCTGGCGGCCGCATCGGCGCAGCAGTGTCTGTTAACTCTCCGTCACGTTACGGATGCTTAGGATTTATTCCTACCACGTCTGCTTGGTTTGACCGTCGTGCCCCTGGACTAGTAAGTGTGCTGTATAGCCTTACCCCTCCCGGTGTGTATCGATCTTTGTGTGTCTCTGCCTTAGCAGCCGGTGTTATTATTTATCACCAACCTCGTCTGTCTGTACTTGACCGTCTCCTCCTCTGGACCTGTAGAGCTGTTTAGCCTATGCCTCCTGTTGTGAGTAGACTCTTGTGTCATTGTTTCAGCAGCTTGTGTTGTTACTATTCTCACCGTTAATAAAACTCTCACTAAACTCTCTGGTGACTGTGTGGCGTCTCATGGTGGCTCGCGAGAGCCACCCGTGACAAATACATTTTTATAAAATTTCCAGTTAGCCCCTGGAGGTATATATACATTCAGCAAGGTGATATCTTCTCCCTCTAGCCGCCCAAGTACCAAACTGTATCTCCCTTCTTTATCTTTGTGTTCTGATTTTTTTTCAAATATAATTTTGGTTGAGATCAATGTCACTACTCCCCTCCTCCTCCCTGACTTATATGAAGATGAAGAGATCATTTTAAACCCTTGTCTATTGAGTTTAGTGTGGCTCCACGTCTATTAGGTGGGTTTCTTGTAAAAATATTATTCCTGCTTTGTCTTTTTTCATTTTGCCTAGAATCTTGGATCTTTTAACTGGATTCAGGATCCCTTTTACATTATATGAGATTATTTTGGTTACACCCTGTTTCTCCATTGTGTTGTCTTATTTAGTATAACAGTGTGGTGGCCCTCTTTTATGCTACTCAGAAACTGAAAGAACATTAAGAACATAAAAAACATTAAGAACATAGTATATAAAACTTTAAAACAAAAAACTGACAAAAGAACTTCCTGAGCTGAGGTCTTTTTCGTGACCTTAGAAAAGCCATGATGGTGTGTTGGCTCTGAGGGTGATTCCTCAGATTCCGTTACGTGCTGAGGGCCCTCTCTTACCCCTGTAAGTTGTCCCATGTTTTTAACGTGAATTTCAGATCCCAATCCGAACTTGTAATGATTTTTTTTTTTTTTTATGCCTATACCCTAAGAAATTGTGTGCACCCTCCCACCACCATCACAGCAAACATTCACGTTAATACTGTATTTGTTGGTGTGGAGAGATCATGTGGTTCATTGTCACATTTCTATTTTAACAAGTTTTTTTTTTTTTTGAAAAGACTTATTTGTTTCTAATATTATGACTGTTCCATGAAATGTTTTACCACTTGCAGATTCTGCATCTCCTTTAATGTTTGTTACCTTGTAGGAGGGGGGTTGGATGTGCAGATTGACTAAAAATATCGTTATTCCCTCCTGTAAACGGCCAGTTTTTCCTTGTAGCTTTGGCGCTGGGTTTCCCGCTGCTGGCCCGTGGATTTTGAGGGTCTCTGTGTGGACCACGTTTGAGCCTTGATTCTTTCGATCGGGTCTGCTGCGGGTTTATACACCGTTACCGGGAGCCCTCTTCTCGCCATATCCGTGGTTGCTTCTTCCGCCGAGTTGAAGAGACACGTCTCTTCCCCGTAGAAAACCCGCAGCTTCGCCGGAAATGGTGTCTTGAAGCGCAGTTTTTTCTCTCGTAATACCTTTTTAGCGTCGTTGTATTCCCGGCGCTTTTTAAGGACCTCCGGGGCATAATCGTGTTCCATGAAAACTTTTCTCTCTTGGTGCATAAATCCTTTTTTCTGCCAAGCCAGTCTTACAACCTCTTCTTTTATTTTGGAGTTGGAAAACTTCACCACCACCAATCATGGAGGCGCTTCCGCCGCCGGCCTAGGGGCTAATGTACGGTGCGCCCTTTCTATCTTCAAGTCGGTGGATTGGGGAATATCCAACTTCTCTCTCAGTAAGGATTCCACGCATGCCGCCATTGTGGTGAAACCATCCTCGACTCCTTCTTTCAGACCATGAATTCTTATGTTGTCTCTTCTTAGTCTACCTTCTTGGTCGGTTAGCTCAGCCTCCAGTCTTGACTGTCTTTTGTGTAGATCCAGCACGGTATCTTCCAGCCCTTTTATTCTTTCCTCTGCTTCCAAGATTCGGTCCTCGGCCTGGTCCACTCTGCTGTTTGTCCTTTTTATTTCTTCTTTGATTTCACGAAATTCAGCCCAACACTCTCAGCGAAATCGTCTTAATTCTTTAAGTACCATTTTTAAGCTAATCTTTTTGCTAGCTTCATTCAGCTCCTCGTCTTCTGAATGGAAATCCTCCGGATCAGATTCTCCGGCCGATGCGTGTCCTGGCCTGGTAAATGTCGATTTCTTCTGTTTTCCTTTAGGCATGATGACTTTGTCTTTTGATTTTCACTCTTCCAAAAATCCGTTAAATCTGATTTTCAAGGTATTATCCTGGATCGGGTCTGGGAGCTTCAGCGTTAAGCTGCTATCACCATGGTGTCCAGACCGGAAGTCGAAAATTATTATCATCTTTTGAGCTGGAAAGAGGATGTCGTCAGGGCTGCCCTTTGTCTCCACTGCTCTTTGCAATCTTCATAGAACCTCTGAGCCAATGGATAAGACAGAATCAAAAAATTCAAGGTATTACACTTGGTCAGAAGGAACATAAAATAGCACTCTTTGCTGATGACATTTTAATATACCTGGGACAGCCGGACATCTCTTTTCCAGAACTAATCTCAGTTTTTTCAGAGTATGGAGATTTATCGGGGTACGAATTAAACATGCATAAAACCCAAGTTTTAACATTCAACTATGACCCAAATCAGTATTTACTAAGCAAACTCAAAACTAACTGGGAGATGGAATCTATTAAATATCTGGGGGTCAATATTCCGAAACAACTCAACAAAATTATAACACTAAACTATGATCCACTGGTGGCAAAAATAAAATCTGATCTAGCAAGATGGAATATGATACCATTCTTGGGTACTGCACAAAGAATTGAAGCAGTCAAAATGAATATACTTCCACGGCTTCTATACCTTTTCCAAACAATACCGGTAGAACCTCCCAAAAAAACATGGCAAGATCTGGACAGAAGGATCTCGAGATTCATATGGCAGGGCAAGAGACCTAGAATCAGATATAGAACCCTACAGCTAAACAAAGACAAAGGTGGGCTTGCGCTGCCAAATATCAGGGACTATTTTAAAGCCACACAAATTAAAACTTTAGTAGAGATATGTAACCCAGTCTACACTGCACAATGGAAGGAGATGGAATGCCAAATAACAAGTGACATCCCCCTACAGGCGATAATAGGAAACAATGCCTTACCTAAACTTTTTAATAACACTAACCCATGGATAGAGACCCCGCTAAAAATTTGGTTTAAGATAGTCAGAGAGAATCAAACTAAAGAACCCTATCGATTTCTGCAATGGATAGCCTATGATCAAGACTTTACTCCTAATAAAACAGACACTAGATTTAAAAAGTGGAAAGAGAACAGACTGATAAAATATTACGATTTTTTTAGAGGGCAAACTTTAAGAAGTTTTGAAGATTTGAAAAAACAAGGTCTAATAAATCAGGATCTTTACAGGTTCTTTCAGCTTAGACACAACATAAACAAAATACTTTAAAAGGAGGATTTGGAAAGGGCCCATTCAGGTGTTCTGAAGGTCTTCTTAATGGCATATAAAGGGATCCCAAGGATCAGATACATTTCAAAAATATACCAAGGTCTTCAAGACTTAAAAGGAGACAACACATCATATATAAAAGAGAGATGGGAAAAAGAGGGGAATTTCACTTTACAACTGGAAATATGGGAAAAGCTAAATAAACAACAATGGAAAAGTACCTCATCCCTGCTGTACTGTTATCCCTACGTGTTATATACACTGTGTATGTTAACGCAGATCAACAGCAAGCCAAACTCGTTTTTCATGAGCCAGGAAACCGAGCGTCCTGCTCCTTTATTTCCAGTCTTCTTAGACAGCTTACAGTTGTTTATAACTGTGGCTCGAAGCTCAATGAAAAGCCCGAGTGAAACTGAAAAGAAATAAAAACAGAAAATAAATACATACAGCAAGCTAGCGGGCCCCTGGGGTAAGACTAATTCCTGGCAACAGAATAGACACAATACATTAGACAAGCTAGCGGGGCCCTGGGATAGGACTAATTCCTGAAACAATCACACTCTAAAAACGATATCAAGTTCACGTATAACAAAACTTATAAAACTGACAAAACACTATTGGACTTACAGCCATTGCTTTCGAACGTGTAGGAAAAGGGTTTAACACACAGGAGGAACGTCTCAGAAATTCTCGGGCAGGTTAATGCTCGTCTGCCTTTTTTTCCTTCTCTCTTACTAAAGTCCGCTTCTTCTACCCACAAATCATAAGCGGCAACTGGCTGCGCTTTCAATATAAAATACGGGTAAACTACTACTAACTGTACAGAAATTACTTTTAACCTAATAACTATTTAGATGACATGAATTATGATATATTTTAATATGAACTTGTGAACTATTTCTAACCTCTACAAAACACACTCTACTGAGGGCAGAACACCTGCTGTGGAGAGAATTTGGATGGAAAAATTTGGTAAGATTTTTCAGAACACCTGCACAAAACAAATTTACTCGTAAGGGGTTGAATTGTTGGTGCTTGTGTGGTGAAGAGACTGCAAATCATTTTCATGTGTTTTGGTCATGCCCAGTTATCCACCAATATTGGACCAATGTACAGACAATATTGGGGAAAATATTCAAAATAAAAGTTCCCTTTTCTTTTGTAACTTTGTATTTGGGTCTACTACCAGAATCACTGGAAAGACGAGGAGAAAAATACTTATTCACTGTTTTAATATTGGCAAGTAAAAAAGCTCTAACTAAAAAATGGATGTTGAAGGATTGTCCTACACCTGAAGATTGGATTAACGTGATTCAAGACATTTACTCGATGGGAAAAGTTGACATTCGCACTGAGACAGGACATGGATGGGTTCTTGAACTTTTGGTAACCCTGGATCGCATATGTGTCTTCCATTAGATCTAATCTTTGACAAATACCATTTCAATAATGGCACCGCTCTTTGTTCCAACGCTACTCAGATGCTCTTTTATTTTTATTTATTTATATTTATTTTAATTTTTTTTAATTATTTTTTTGTTTTTTTCTCTTTTGTTTTGTTTTTGTTTTTTTGTTTTTTCTTGGGGTTTTTTGTTCTTTCTTTAATTTCTCTTTTTCTTTCACTTAAAAAAAGGGGTGTTGTAATAATTATTCTTCCAATGTTGTCAAAAAACAAAAAAAAGGGAACATGTGTCACCATGGGGTGAGACGCCGGCTCGGCGCTCAGCCCATGCTCCTTTTATCCCTGCCTCTCATTGGGCAGTGCCTCAGCTGGTTCCCAGCTGTCAGTGTCACGGGACGGCTGGGGCCAATTAATCCTCATCAGCTGGGGCGCTGTTAATGAGTATAAAGAGGAGCAGCTTCGATTATTCGGCGCTGCGACATAAGCACTGCTAGGCTGAAGCCCCTTCGTCTGGTGTCAGCCTCAACTCCCCTTGCAGCATTCCGGTGTTTGTATCCCGCTGTGAGTATGCACGTCTTGTTACCCCCATGTCCGGTACGAGCTACCTACCCCTGCGCTGTGCAGCCTGAGAATGTACGTCTGTATGAGTGTCTGTGCTCTCCTCATCCCTTATCCCTTACCCAGAATAAAACATCTCGACTCACTGGCTTGTCCCTGGCTCTGATTGCCCGGCTCCCTAGAGCCGGATATGACAGTATGTCGCAGCCAGAAGAGTTGCCGGCGGCCGTGAGTCGCTGTGGAAATGTACCTTTCTGTCCGGGTGTCAGCGCTGCTAGCACGCCGTTTCCCAGGAGTCACTTCCGGCACCAGGGCGACGAGCTGAGGTCCATCTCGGAGGCTGTCGACGGGACATTCTTCACCCTGCACGACGCCTCCAACGCGAGACGCTGGCATCCGGGCCGTGCTGAGGAACTCCTGGACTGTCACCCTCACTCTCTGTACCATCTGGAGGACAGTGCCAGGATAGACGCTGCAGGTACACAGCGAGAGAAGCTCCACGGGGTGGATGGAAATCCCGGCAGGGAGTCGAAGTGGGCGACGTCTTTCCCCGCTTCGGAGTCCCGTTCCTGCCGCCATTCCAGTCCGGGAGTTCGCGCCAACCAGAGGACTTCCCCCGACCTGCGCCACGTCACTCGGGATTCCCTTCGAGGAGCCGCAGCTGACAGCAGTTATGTCCGGGGTCGAGTGGCTGTCGCGAGCTCTACTGTGTTTCCTGTCACCACCTTCAGGCATGTGGCGGCGGCAGTGAGATTGATGGTGAGGACTTCAGGGCTACGAAGCCTTCCCGTGCTCGACGCCTTCCTCGTCTCGATCTCCGATCTGGAGCGGCGAATCCTGGGTTTCCCCCTCGCTTCGTCCCCTGGGAGTAGTCGTCGTCACATCGCCGAGTCACCTCTGCACGAACCTCGTCCGGATCCAGTTCTGGGTCATCGTCAGGACCGTTCCTCCCACGCAGCTGTCATCCCTTCGCCTCGTCAGTGTGGAGATTCTACAGCCTCGTCCCCTGAGCCTCGTTCCCCCGCTGTCATTCCTGGACATTCGGGCTGGCTCACCCCGGCTGTTTCCCCCTCCTCCTCGACGTGCTTCCTGACCGCTGTGTGTGCCTGGAATCCCGGCCTGGTGAGCTCTCTGCTGGAGACAACGCGAGCGATCCTCAGACGAATTCCCGGGGGGTCCTCCGTTATCGCCGGGCGGGGAGAGGAAGAAGCAGAATCCACTACAGCAGGCGATACTCAACCTCCAGGGGGCAGGCAAGTCATTGTTTTTTCACACCTGCTTAATGATTTGCTCTGTCACATCCCTGGAGGAGAAGTTCAGGGTTCGCAGCTCCCTGAACTCTCCCCACCTGCTGTAACCTGTATTCCTAATCCCGCATCCTCTGTGTCTCTCTCCGCCGAGCGGTCCCCGGCTCCGGGTCAACGTGGTGGGATATGGAGAGGGCCTGTGGTTCCGCAGCTACATTGCGGACGGAGGAGGGGGACTGACTGCTGCGTGGAGTCTACGCCGACGACTGAGCGTCCCTGGGTCTCCACGGAGGAGCGGTTCGGTCCAGCGGGACGAGATTCTTCTGGCTTCACGCCGAGTGGGTCGTCGGCGGGGTTACCTGAGCTGGAGGGATCTCAAGCTGCGCTGACCATCGTGCTGGCTGCGGGGCCCGACGCGGCTAGATGGGAGCCTGACAACGACCTCCTGACGACGGATCCTGGATCTTCGCAGTCCTGGACGGCGTCAGAACCCGAGATCAGGCGAGTGCTCTCCTTTCTTTTCTTTCTTTTTATCTTTGAGCACTTCAGCCTATCTCCAGGGGAGACGAGCAGGGTGCAGCCGCCCGCTGCGTCTGAGCTCGTCTCGCCGGGTTCTGGCGCTGCCGGTGATCCTGATCCCGGTTCTGTTTTCTCTTCTGAGCCTTCTTCCAGGGTCACCGGCGAGGAGTTGCTGTTCCTCGTGGTGCTGGAGGGTCCGGGTTCAACGTTGGAGGTCGGTTCTGGTGCAGTGTCCAACGTGGGTTCGCCCGAGACCCAATCGGGGTCCAACGTGGGTTCGCCTGAGGCCCGATTGGGGTCCGACGTGGGTGCTGCCCCAGTGTTGTCCAGGTCCGGTGAGGAGGTGGCCGTTTCCCTGAGGCCCGCCGCCCTCGTCATCTGCTCTCCCCTGAGCCTCTTCCACCGGGATCCGCTCTGACCCTTCGTCCGTCTCAACGGTCCTGGTGGTTGAGTGATGCGGGTCGACGACCCGACCCGCAAAACTTTCGGTTCGGCGATCTGGTTTCCCCCCACTGGTCTGTTTGCCTTTGGGCGGCCTGGTTCGGCAGCCGTTGGACTGGATTCCTGGGATCTGGGCCCAGAGTTCGCCGTCCGAACATTTCTCTTCCCCGGGTTGCCAACTGGACAATGGGCGGGGAGATTACCAGAACAATTCCGGCCGTTTTGGACTCTGCCTGCCGTCTCCTCGGGTGTCCTTTACTTCTTTTATTATTATTGAGGTCACTCGGGTGTAGTTTCTTTGTCCATTAGGGGAATATATGTTTTTGTGCTGTGTGTTGTTTTTTTTTTTTTAACCATACTCAGCATTTTTATCGTATTGTTATCCTGTTACCCTGTCACCTTTTTTTCCTCTTGGTGACTCGCCTTATGTATCGCGCTGTGTATTGCATTTTCTTATCTTTACTCAGCGTTTTCATTCATCCTTACCTTAGCCTTGGCCTCGTCGGTGCATCATGGAGTATGCGTGTGGTTTCCTGTTCAACCATACTCTGTGATCACCCCATTCTGTCTTATTATCCTCGTGGGGGGCCTTCCCTGGCCCCGACTTTAACATTGACTGTGTGTGTTATTGTTTGAAGTAATGCGTTTCATTCCCACTTAACTGTACTTCATTATTACCCATTTGTCCTTGTCACCTCTGTTTCTTTAGGTGATCTTTTATATATTCAGTGCTGTGTGTTTTGTTTTCTTTAGTATCCATGCACAGCGTTTTTCATCATTTTTTGTCCTGACCTTTGTCTTGTTGGTGCATTATGGAGTAGTGTGTTTTGTTCCCCTTAACTATACTCTGTGATTGCTTTATTCATTCCTGCCACCTTTTTGGTGGGTTTTTGGTTTTCTTTTTTTTGCCCCGATCTATACGTTATTTGTATGCTGTCTGTAGTCGTATTTGGTATTTTCCCTACCTGTGTCCTAACTCAGTTTTCTCCCTAACTGTGCTCTGGGTTAATCCTTTTCCCTGTGTTGTAGGGTATTGTATTTGGGTTTTTTTTTCTCTGCCCTGCTGCCCTACATTGGTCTATTGTTTTTTTTTTGTCCTTCCCTTTGCATCTTCCCCTCCGGTCCTGCCTCCCTTCCGCCCACCCTAGGTGGGGAGGGGGGGGGGGCTGGGATGTTCCTGGTCGTTCGGGAGCCCGACCGTGAGGGGGAGGCTCTGTCACCATGGGGTGAGACGCCGGCTCGGCGCTCAGCCCATGCTCCTTTTATCCCTGCCTCTCATTGGGCAGTGCCTCAGCTGGTTCCCAGCTGTCAGTGTCACGGGACGGCTGGGGCCAATTAATCCTCATCAGCTGGGGCGCTGTTAATGAGTATAAAGAGGAGCAGCTTCGATTATTCGGGGCTGCGACATAAGCACTGCTAGGCTGAAGCCCCTTCGTCTGGTGTCAGCCTCAACTCCCCTTGCAGCATTCCGGTGTTTGTATCCCGCTGTGAGTATGCACGTCTTGTTACCCCCATGTCCGGTACGAGCTACCTACCCCTGCGCTGTGCAGCCTGAGAATGTACGTCTGTATGAGTGTCTGTGCTCTCCTCATCCCTTATCCCTTACCCAGAATAAAACATCTCGACTCACTGGCTTGTCCCTGGCTCTGATTGCCCGGCTCCCTAGAGCCGGATATGACAACATGTGATGAAAATGTAAACAATGTAATACTGTAATGATGTGTATACCCTTTACAAAAACTTAAAGAAAAAAAAAAAGAAGAAAAAAAATACCTTCCCAAATCAAAATCTTAGTTTGGATGTGGTAACTCTTTCTCTTCATAGGTGTGTGATTAACCTTGGAGTTATTTTTGATCAAGATCTGTTTTTTAATTCACATATTAACCTTGCTTCTAAGACTGCCTTCTATCATTTGCGTAATATTGCCAAGATTAGGAGCATCTTGTCTCAGAGCGATGCTGAGAAACTAATCCACGTTTTTGTTAGCTCTAGATTAGATTATTGTAACTCGTTATTATCAGGTTGTCCTAAAACATCTTTAAAAAGTCTTCAGCTCATTCAAAATGCTGCAGCAAAAGTTTTAACAGGTACTAGAAAGACAGATCATATCTCTCCAGTTCTGGCCTTCCTTCATTGGCTTCCCATAGAGTTTAGAATTAAGTTTAAAATCCTTCTTCTTACTTACAAAGCTCTAAATAATCAGGCCCCTTTTTATTTAAAAGATCTGATACTACCCTATTATCCTAACAGAGCACTATGCTCCCAAAATCCAGGATTACTTGTAATACCTAGAATCTCCAAAAGTACAATGGGAGGCAGAGCCTTCAGTTATCAAGCTCTTCTCCTGTGGAGCCAGCTGCCAATCTGGATTCGGGAGTCAGACTCGTTCTCTGTTTTTAAGAATAGGGTTAAATCCTTCCTTTTTGATATAGCCTATAATTAGGGAGGGATCATGTGCCCCTGAACCCTCCCTTAGTTATGCTGCTAATAGGTTTAGACAGCCGGGGGACCTCCAACAATGCACTGGGCTTTCTTCACTGCACTGCACTCTTTTCTTCACTCTCAATGAAATATTTTTGCTGGTCATAAACATCTGTTTGTTCTCTCCCATAGATTGAGTCCCCATTATGCTGTTTGCTCTCTACATGTCTGTTCTTTTCTTCTTCTTCTCTATCCCCTCACCCCCCAGCCAGTCTCAGCAGATGACTGCCCCTCCCTGAGCCTGGTTTTGCTGGAGGTTTCTTCCTGTTAAAAGGGAGTTTTCTCTCCACCGTTGCCACGTGCTTGCTCACAGGGGATTGCCTGATTGCTGGGGTCTTTCTGTAATTGTGGGAGTTTTCCCGACAGTTGAAAGTGCAATGAGATGACTGTTGTTGTGAAATGGCAGTGTATAAATAGTGTTGAATTGAATTTACTTGGTCTGGAGACAGGGAGGAACTTAGGAGAGTGCAGTGTGAACTAAGAGAGATGCTGAGCAGGTGTAAAGACAATTGCAGGAGGAAGTTTGAGGGTAAACTCCAGCAGAGCAATACGAAGGATATCTGGATGGGAATGAAACAAATCACTGGGTGTATGGGGAGAAACAGACAGGCATTGGGGATCCTTAGGAGAGCCGATGAGCTGAATATGTTTTTTGATAGTATCAACTCACCGTCTGTCACCCTGACAACACAGCCAGACCCCCACACACTCCTCCCTCCTCACCCTCCTGTGCAGCCCCCCCCCCCCCCCCCCCCCGGGGATACCAGCACCAGCCCCAGTTCCCCCCCCACCCCGCAACATCACTGTAACTACAGCCCAGGTTCAGAAACAGCTGGAGAGACTCCATCATCGGAAGGCTGCGGACCCTGATGGCATCTCCACCAGGACCCTGAGGACCTGTGCCAACCAGCAAGCCCTAGTACTGAAACATCTGTACGACCTGAGCCTGAGTCTGGAGAGAGTACCGGTACTGTGGAAGATGTCCTGCCTGGTTCCTGTCCCCAAGAAGTCGTCTCCATCTGACCTGAATGACTATTGACCAGTTGCCCTCACATCTCATGTGATGAAGGTCCTGGAGAGACTGGTCTTAGTCCACCTGAGGCCACAGATGAAGATGTGGCTGGACCCTCTGCAGTTTGCATATCAGTCCCATTTATGGGTTGAAGATGCTGTCATCTACCTGTTGCACCGAGCCCATTTGCACCTGGATGGTGAAGGAGACACTGTGAGAATCACATTCTTTGATTTCTCCAGTGTCTTCAACACCATCCATCCACTGCTACTGGGTGAAAAGCTGTGGGGGATAGGGGTCAACAGCTCTGTGATCTCCTGGATTACTGACTCCCTGACAGGCAGGCCACAGTTTGTCCAGCTGGGCAGTGTCTTGTCTGATGTGGTGGTTAGTGATACAGGAGCTCCACAGGGGACTGTGCTTTCTCCTTTTCTGTTCACTTTATACACCATTGACTTTCAGTACAACACCGAGTCATGCCACCTGCAAAAACTCTCTGATGACTCAGCTGTTATTGGGTGTATAAAAGGGGGAGAGGAGGGGTAGTACTGGGCACTGGTAGACAGATTTGTGGAGTGGACCGAGCAGAATCACCTGAGGCTGAACATCAGCAAGACCAGAGAGATGGTGATTGATTTCAAGAAGAGGACACCTTCACAGCCATTGAGGATTAGCTGGAGGATGTTGGGGTAGTGGAGGACTATAAATACCTGGGTGTTATGATCAGCAATGGACTGGACTGGAAATCTAACACCGATGCTGCATACAAGAAGGGGATGAGCAGATTCTACTTTCTGAGGAAGCTGAGATCCTTCAACGTGTGCAACAGGATGCTGGAGCTTTTCTTCCAGGCTGCTGTCGCCAGCGTCATCTTCTTTGTTGCTGTTTGTTGGGGTAGCAGTATCAGAGCCAGCGACACCAACAGACTTGACAAGATTATCAAGAGGGCTAGGTCTGTGACTGGTCTCAGGACGGAGACCTTTGAGACTGTTGTGGAGGGGAGGACACTAAACAAACTACAATCCACCATGGAAAATCCTCATCACCCCCTCCACCACACACTGGACAGACAACGGAGCCCTTTCTCCAGCAGACTGCTACAGCTTCACTGCCGAATGGTTGGGAACAGGAAATCTTTCCTGCCACATGCCATTTCACTGTACGGTGAGTAACTTACTCTGATGTTGAATTTTGGTCATAACTATGCTGCCATACTGCACCTTGCAGTCTAATTGGTGTTTCACATTTCACCCTGCACCTGATAGTCCTGCATTGTACAGCAGGTATGATTCATGTATCTATATGGGCCATCATCTGTCCATCTATGATGTTTATAAGTTATTTAGCAGTTTTACTTTTCATGGGTAATTCCTTTGTCTGTTATGCTGTGTGTTTCTGTCGTTTTGGTTGTCTACTGTCATACTGCTGTTACACTGTAATTTCCCAGTTTGAGATCAATCGTCGTCGTCGGCCTCTGTCGGTCTATGATGACCATGGAAGAGAATCCTAAACGTCTACTCTGCTGGAACAGCACCGCCTGTGGCTGAACAGGCCAATGCGCACCGGTGTTCTACCATCCAGCATTGAGCGTTGGTAGGATTCAAGCCTGGGCAGGAAGATATGGAGGACAAGATGTTACCCATGCAGCATGTCCCCCCTCTCCACGTCACTGATGAATCCAAAGGAACAGCAGGGCTGCTATAGTTTGGCACCATCGCCGTCGCAGGAGCTGCCAGAACGATGTTGAGCACAACAGAGAACTGCCTTAGGGGCTCTGACTCCGGATTTTTCCTCAGGGTTGACTCCCGAAGCCTTTCCCGTGACCGGGTGTGCCGCAAGGCAGCGGAGGCTTGAAATCAGGGTTTACCTTCCCCTAGATGGGCTACCTTCCCAGGTTGGTGAGCCACCATCTACCCGAAGCATCTGGTTTTAAGGCGCCAGAGATCCGCCCTCGCCCCTTCTCCTATTAGTAAAAGCAGTTCCGCCGGGCTTAGAGACTAAACCACACGGGCAGGCTAGGAGTTGGACTTAGTTGTCAGAGGCTTTTCGAGACGCACGCCGTAAGGAGCATTTTATGAGCACTGGGAGCTTAACCCCAGTGCCGCTCCTGGCTATGACAACCTTGGAACCACAAGATCAAGAAACAATAAACTACATCTATCTATCTATCTATCTATCTATCTATCTATCTATCTATCTATCTATCTATCTATCTATGTGTCATGTCTGTGTTTTTTGCTGTGAAATTTCAGTTACGATAAGATAAGATAAGATAATGTAACAGAGTCAATAAAAGCATTCCTACTTGGCTTACCAAGTGGGTTGACCCTCTTGGCAACACAGGTAGGGATCTGGACTCTGGAGCTACAGATTGGTGTTGTTGGCAAGACTTAGTGGTAGGGATGGGTGATACCAGCATTCTTCCTTTCGATGCGATACCATTAATTTATTGGACTTTTTCTTCAATACCAATACTTTTTGCCTCTTAAAAGAAAATCAAATGATTGCAGTTTCACTAACAGCTTTATTACAAGGACAATAGGAAAAATGAATAAAACTCATGAACATAAATACTTGAAAGAAATGCTTATAAAATGATAATAAAATGGAACAATGAGCAAAGTCAATAAAAATAAAATGAAATACCCTGCCTCTCGCCCAAAAATGCTGGGATAGGCTCCAGCCCCCCCATGACCTGAAAAGGATTAAGCAGAAGAAAATGAATGAATGAATGAATGAAATATAATTCAATTATAATAAAAATAATTAAGACTTAAAATGAATGCAAAATTAATTAAATTTCTTAATCTGGTGAAGATTCTTGCAGTCATCCAGGTGGGTAAGTATGCTGTATGAAAGCTCAGTCAAGTCAACCAGATTCAAGTATTTTTTACTTCTGAAATGTTTCATCATTCATCCAAATTCTATGATAATACCAAGCAGCATATATGTGTAATTTTTTCACAATGCAATGTTTTTTTTAAATTAATTAATTTATTTTAACTGCTGTTGCCTCCTGATCCATGAATCCTAGATGTGCGAGGCATCATCTCCGTTCAACCGAGATAATTCTCCTCTCCAAAGACCATGCCGGGGGGCATGACTATCCTGGCAGAGCTGTCAAATCTGTCAGGTCAGTCAACAGCTGATGTGACACGCCAGGAAAGTCATGTTGTTGGTGTTGATTTATTCACCGTTTAAAATAACATTATATATAAATAAATACAACATACATTAAAAACAATGGGCTAAGTGTGCACGCTTATCTCCATTGTGGTCCCTAACAACAAACAACAACAACAACAGACACAACCCTGACAGGTCCCATTATATGAAAAAGTATGTGTTTAGCTCTGTCTGTGTGTGTATGCGCTGCACCAACGCTACAAATATGCCATTGTAGGGTAGCTGTAAGCTAGAAACCCTTTCAATAAGTTTACACATAGGTTCAAAGAGCCTTACTCGATGCTGCTGAGCTCACTCTGCTCTGCACCGGAGTGAGTGCTTGACTGGAGGCTGCCAGTGTGCCGTGAGTCTTTGGCTCTGACATCTGATAGGCTGCCATAATCATGTGACACTGCAGAGCAGCTCTCAAACATGCCTGGGCTGGTTTTTCACCGGTTTTCACGCATAGGTTTAATGCCTAAAACTCTCAGAAGTGAAAACAAATTGCACGTTTTGTATTAACACGGTGGTATTGTGATATTTAAAAAAGTATGGACCGGCTGGTATCGAATTATCGATATCCATCCCTACTTAGTGGTGGTGCACTGGTTCTATTCCCCAGATACCACCAGTGTGTTGGTCCCACAAGTGGCGCTTGGTCCCCACCACAAGAGGTGTTGCTGGTAGGACTCACTGGTGTTGACATAGTCAGAAGGCGGACACCCTTATAGTTTAAATGCACCTCTGACACTGAGACGATGTCAAAATCTGAGGGGGAATAGGACCAATGCACCACCACTAAGTCCTGCCAACAAACGCCAATTGTAGCCAAGGGGACGGGCGGTTAAGCCCAACTGGTGGCGTCCAACCGGGGTTCGAACTCACAACCTCCCACTCCAGAGTCCAGCACTCTACCTGTGTCACCAAGAGGGTCGACTCACTTGGCAAGCCAAGTAGGAATGCTTTTATTGACTCTGTTATGTATTCCCCCTCAGATTTTGACATCACCCCAATGTCAAGAGGTGCATTTCAGCTTTAAGGGTGTCCGCCTTCTGACTATGTCAACACCAGTGAGTCCTACCAGCAACACCTCTTATAGTAGGGACCAAGCACCACTTGCAGGACCAACACACTGATGGTATCTGGGGAATAGGACCAATGCACCACCACTAAGTCCTGCCAACAATGCCAACTGTGACCAAGCCCAACTGGTGGTGTTCAAACGGGGGTTTGAACTCACAACCTCCCGCTCCAGAGACCGGCACTCTACCTGTGTCACTAAGAGGGTTGGCCCACTTGGCAAGCCAAGTAGAAATGCTTTTATTGACTCTGTTACATATTCCCCATCAGATTTTGACATTGTCCCGATGTTAGAGGTGCATTTAAGCTTTAAGGGTGTCCGCTTTCTGACTATGTCAATTCTAGTGAGTCCTGCCAACAACACCAGTTGTAGCCAAGGGGACGGGCGGTTAAGCCCAACTGGTGGTGTCCAGCCGGGGTTCGAACCCCAGTTGGATCAGCTCCAGAGTACGGCATTCTACCTGTGTCGCCAAGAGGGTCGACCCGCTTGGCAAGCCAAGTAGAAATGCTTTATTGACTCCGTTACAATAAGATAAGCCTTTATTAGTTCCACAATGGGGAAATTACAGGATTGCAGCAGCAAAGGGATTGCAGCACTCAGAGCAACAGTAAATAAGATAATAAGATAAGAATAGGTTAGCCAAAGCAGTAAATAAATATATACAGTTATATTACACAGTGCAGGAGCATTGCAGCTTCTCCTCCCCTTGGAAAAAGGCGAGTTTAGAGGAAACATTTTTGTGATGTCACTATAACAGTTCTTTAGTGTTGAGACAATCAGGACATAAGACTCCAGGGCCAGTTGGCATTTTTGGACAGGTGCTTTTAAAACTTGACCCAAATTAAGATGGGTTTTACCATTAAACTGCTTTTAAGAACCCATGCAGTTTCAGTCATCATCTGTCACGGTGGCCCTCTTGAGCCACCATAAGACGCCACAAGTCACCGGTGAGTTTGCAAAGATGTTTATTATTAAGGGCAAGGGAACAGAGGATAACACAAAGTAACGAAGCACTGGAAAGTAATGAGCCACGATGGGCAAAAACACACTACAGTGAAGGACAGGATCACAACAGGGTAAACTTACAATTGTAGATGACCAATGGACAGCGTCTGAGCCAGGGAATGCCCGATGCGTCAGACAGTGTAGAATCTTTGCGGGAGTTTAACAGAAGTTTAACAGAGACTGCTGTATCGGGGTGCATTCGGCACCCACTTTTAACGCTGGACACTAATGACCCTGAATGCAGCACAGCTGTTCGGCTTTGACAGCAGGAAGCTCTACCGGGTGCTGTCACAATAAGAGCCCGGGGAGCCAGAGAGGAAAACCCCGCTGTCAAAGCCTGAAAAGGATGACATATGACCCGAGCACAGACAAGATCGGCACTCGGATCATATCAGTACCTCCCCCTCGAGGGCGGGCTCAGAACGCCCAATGACACCCAAGCCCCCACCCCCCACCCCCACTAGGGTGGGCGGAAGGGGTGCAGGCCAGGAGGGAGCGAACCAGAAAAGACAAAAAAAAACAAAAACCATGGCAACAGGAGCGCGTAGGCAGACAGAGGGGAGAAGGAAAAAAAAAAACCGACACTCCCATGCACAAACATGACCAAGGTAGAACATAGAAGACGATCACAGGGGAAAATAACAGCGAACATTAATAATTACAAAAACACACCATGATCGAGGCAGATTGAAAAAAAATAACACAACTACAGGGTATGACAATAGAGAAAACCAATTCCAGAGGCAAAAATACACCAACTAATACAGACAATGAATGGCCATTTGAAAAGGGAAAAAAACGAACAAAAACACTGGCTAAGGGAAGAGTGAGAGATGCAAAACTACAGACACAAGACCCCCGCACATCCCAAGAGCTTACAGACATGAAGATGAAAAAAAAAACCCGGGATGACGGCAGTCCTGGTTCTGAGGCATGGACGCTGATAGTTCGGGGGGCCACCCAGCGTCCAACAGCCATGTAGCAGGCAGGGGGGAGAAGGACAGTTCAGGTGGCCTACCCCAGTCCCATGCCCGGAAATACAGAGTTTCTGGCGGCCGGGCCCGATCGCCGAAAAGGCGGAAAAGTCCATCGGGTGGCCGACCCAGAACCCCGAAGCGGCGAAACAGCTCGCCAGGCGGCCAACCCGCATCACACAGCCACCAGGACGTAGGGGGGAAGTAGAGGACGGCCTCCTTGGAGAGGGGGAAGACGAGGGAGAGCTGGGTGGAGTGTTCGAAACCCCAACAGCCCCAGGTGGAGATGAGCTGTGATCATCTGGAGGACGAGGATGATGAAGATGATGATAAAGATGAGGAAGAAGATGAGCCAGTCCAGTGTCCAGCAGCAGGGAATCTGCAGCTCCCTCACCGACCTTCAATTCTGCTGGTGCTGCACCCTCGTCGGACCCCGATTGGGTCACGGTTGCACCCACGATGGACCCCGATTGGGTCACGGCTGCACCCGCGTCGAACCCCGATTGGGTCGGCGCCGCACCAGTACCGACCTCCAACCCCGAACCCGGAACCTCTGGCACAGCGGACGAAATCAGCTCCGCGCCGGCGACCCTGGGAGAAGGCTCGGGAGAGAGAAAAGAACCGGGATCAGGATCACCAGCAGTGCCAGAACCCGGCGAGACAAGCTCTGACGCAGCGGGCGACTGCACCCGGCTCACCTCCCCAAGAGACAGGCAAAAATGCTCTGAAATGGAAAAGAGAAAGACAACACAGAGCACTTGCCTGATCTCGGGTTCCAACGCCGTCCAGGACTCCGATGATCCGGGCTCAGATGGCAGGAGGTCGTCATCAGGCTCCCACTCAGCTACATCGGGCTCCGCAGCTGACATGATGGTGTCCGCAGCCTGAGGGTCCTCCGGCACCGATGTCCACGCCGACGACCCACACGGCGTGGTGGCAGGAGACCCTCGACCCGCTGGACCGAACCACTCGTCTGTGGAGACCCGGGGACACTTCTTCGTCGGCGCAGGTTCCACGCTGCAGTTTGTTCTCCTCCTCCGCCCACGACGTGGCTGCGGGGCAGGAACCAGGCTCTCCAGAACCGCAGGCCCCCTCCTCATCCGGCGACATTGGCCTGGCGTCGAGGACCGCTCAGCGGAGGGAGACACAGAGGAAGCGGGATTAACAATTAAAGCTACAGCAGGTGGTGGGAGCTCGGGGGACTGCAAACCCCGAACTCCACCCCCAGGAGTCAGACAAGGCAAATCACAATAACGAGGATATAAGTGAACTTGGACTTGCCTGTCTCCTGGAGGCAGGATGGTGCCTGCTGTAGCGAACGTTGCTCCTCCCTTTCCCTGCTGGATGGTGACAGAGGGCCCCCTGGGAGGGGGAGGGAAAGCCGCTCGCGAAGGTTCCAGGACGGGGCTCACCGAAACAGGACTCCAGGCACACACAGCAGCCGGGAAAGGCGTCGAGGAGGAGGGGGCGACAGCCGAAATGAGCCGGGCACAGAGCGCTGATGGGACAGCAGGAGAAGATGGCCCGGGGGGGGAGGCTGCGGGGATTCCCCTCTGACGAGGCGCGGGAGTAACAGCTGTGTGGGAGGTAGAGCCTCTGCGGCGACCCGGAACTGGATCCGGACCGGGTTCAAGCTGAGGCTGATTGTAGATGTGACGACGGTTTCTGGCAGAGGGTGAGGCGAAAGTGAGGTCCGGGAATTGCCGCTCCTGTGCGGAGACAGAGGCGAGGAGGTTGGCAAACTCAGGGAAGTCACTTAACTTTGGATTCCTCTCCACCAGTCTGACTGCCGCCGCCACATGCTTCATGATGAGAGAGGGATGAACAGGGGAACGAGCTGCCGCCACTCGGTCCCGGATGGAAGCAGCTGTGAGTTGGAGCTTCTCCGGGGGATTCCCGAATGATGACACTCTCCGGCGGGGATCACCCCTGGGCGGAGGGAACTCCTGGACCGGAGTGGAGGCAGGAATGGGATCTGGACGTGAGGAGCGGAGATGCCTCCTCTTCGGCTTCCTGCTGGGGTTTCCCTCCAGCCCACGGAGTATCTCGCGCTGTGCGGCAATGTCATCTCTCCCCACGCTGACTTCAGGGTGATTAGCGAAGCGGGGGAGATGATTTAGAATGTCCTCAGCTTGGTCCAGGCACCGGTGCACGTCGCTGTGGAAGTCGAGGAGGGAGGCGGCGATGAGGATTTCATCGACGCACTCGAGGGCGTCCGCCAGCTCGTCGCTGCGACTCTGAGCGCGGACCCTCCGCGACGGCATGCTTCCAACACGGTACCCAGACAGAAAGGAGCAGTCAAACTGCAAACTCACTGGGAACGGCGTCTCGGTGTGGCGCCTCTGTTTAGGCGTCCTGGCAGCAGTCTACTGTCATGGTGGCCCTCGCGAGCCACCATAAGACGCCACAAGTCACCGGTGAGTTTGCAAAGATGTTTATTATTAAGGGCAAGGGAACAGAGGATAACACAAAGTAACGAAGCACTGGAAAGTAATGAGCCACGATGGGCAAAAACACACTACAGTGAAGGACAGGATCACAACAGGGTAAACTTACAATAGTAGATGACCAATGGACAGCGTCTGAGCCAGGGAATGCCCAATGCGTCAGACAGTGTAGAATCTTTGCGGGAGTTTAACAGAAGTTTAACAGAGACTGCTGCATCGGGGTGCATTCGGTGCCCGCTTTTAACTCCGGACACTAATGACCCCGAATGCAGCACAGCTGTTCGGCTTTGACAGCAGGAAGCTCCACCAGGCGCTGTCACAATAAGAGCCCAGAGAGCCAGAGAGGAAAACCCCGCTGTCAAAGCCTGAAAAGGATGACATATGACCCGAGCGCGGACGAGATCGGCGCTCGAATCATATCATTATCCTGGGCCACCGTGCATACAACTGAACATGTCCTTCAACCAGTAAGTATTTTTATCACAGGGTTTATTCTGTTTAATGTAGTGTTAGTGACCATTAGCTTTGTGGGATGTGGCTGAGCCTATTCACAGATCCTGGCGTTTGAAAGAGGATTTTGACACAAACCTGTAAGGCAATGAAGTTTTTTGAAGAAAAAAAGGGTATAAGATACCATTTTAGACAATGCAAATTTGTTTTTATCTGGGATTTATATCTATCAGAGTCCATCTTTAACTTTATGGCTTATTACCATGATTACTGTAAATGCTGTAAAGTAAAAATAAATACTTTTAAATTTATGTTAAAGTATTATTTTTTTTCACGTCCAAAAGAAGCCAGAGAACGAGATTTAGGCATTGATTCCAATTACGCTTTTGAATGCTATATACATTCTGTGAATCTAGGCCTGCAAAAGGTGTGGGTCTGCATCTCGATTGAGTGCATTCTAGTTGTCTTTGTGCTTTACTGTATTATTGAGAGTGATGCATTTGTAAAGAACAGAAAGTGTTCTTATAGTGTGTTCATATGACTGTTCTTTGCTATAGGGGCTGGGTATTAGGATGGAAGTCAGTAACCTTAGAAACATTTGCATACACACGCTATTTTTATATGTAGCTATATGTAAATGCATACTTACCTTTCAACATTACTTGTAAATGATGGTGTGCGTCTATATCTTCCTCTTAGTTCATCGATGGGAGTGTAGAACAGAAGGAAAGATAACCTGAGTCTAGTAATGCTGCAAATTAGCTCACATCATTATAAAAGGAGTCTATTGATCAGTGTGGTGGTTTCAGAGTTGAATGTAGTTTTACATTAGTGCAAAAGAAGTTATCAGGACACTGTTTCTGAAATATTTCTGGAAAACTAAATGGTAAAGGATTACTAAAACATTAATAAATGATGCTATTAAATAGTGAGAATTCAAATTTTTCATTTCATGAGAAGAAAATATGTGCACCTACTGTGATCTAGATTACAGTGTACATTATAGGAAAGGTTTCATTGGATTTTTTCATGATATTGGATACTGTGTATACTTCTGGGACATGTCTGCAGTGGTCTGGATGTCTGGTTTTACAACAGAGCAGTAACCTTGTGGAGATGCGACGCTGTCATGGTGGTCACTGTTTATTCTCTGTCCACCCTGTTGGAGACCTGTTGACCAAGGTTAACGTAGATCCGTGCTAATGGCATTTGAGTCTGGAACTTTCCGGACCATAATTCTTACTACTCTTCTAACACACTGAAAGTTGTTGTTGGGCCAATAATGATGCTCCCAGCATTTGTTTTGGATCTACCGCAGCCTTTTTACAGATGTCTAGGTGATTTTCAACCTTCCCTTCACAACACTATTATACATAAATGAAATATGGATGCAACTCGTATTTATCTCCAGGAATACCCAATCTCTTGAATCAACTTTAGTGATGCTTTCCTGCCAACTTTTGCTTGGATACCAACTCTTCCTTAGCAACCGCATGACCAGCGGCTATATATGTGCATTTAATGCTGACAAGAGCTGCTGGGCTCAGCTGTTGATGGAACACAGTTATCCCCTTTCTCATTACTGTCTGCTCCATGTGAGATTCACCAGTCCTGAGGGAAACCACCAGGGACTTGTGTGCTTGTGTGCACAGTGTGGCCAATGAGAGAAACAGCCCAGCTCTTCGGGGGGAAAATAACACCTGTCCAATACTCTAAATTGAACTCTGGGAGCACAAATGAAGGATTTGCATTCTTTATCACACTCCAGATGTTGTCAGATATGTAAATACAAATTTCGCAGGCAAGTTCAAAGTGACAGAATTCAAATGCATGATTTAACTTATATTCATAAACACAAATCAAGTGTTCCTCCTGTGACAGACGTGTTTGCTATACTACTCACAAAAAGTTAGGGATATTTGGATTTCGGGGGAAATTTCAGGATCCACCTAAAATGCATGATAACCTTTACAGGTGAACTTAACTTGTCCTTCTTGAGCCTTTTGAATGCACATGTCCAACTGTTCAGTGTTTCAATACTTTTTGCATAACTTGCTGTTCTCTAACAAGGTGCTTAATGGCAAAATTCACAACAGATGTTTGATCCATGAATCGACCAATAACTTTTTTGGTTCAATTAGAACTGGTGTATAAACAGTCCTCTTCATCATGCTGTTCACATTTTGACATCATGAGACCAAGACAACACCTAACAATTGATCAACAGTTCCTCGCCGTTGCAAGGTTTCAAACAGGATGTTCTCAAAGGGAAGTAGCCACTGAGCTTAGAGTGTCACAGAATGTCATCAGCAGGTTGCTACAGAGATAGAGAGAGACTGGAAGAGTTACAGAAAGGCAAAGAAGTGGGCGTCCTTTGGCCACATCCCACGCTGATAGCCGCTTCATTGTGAACAGTGCCCTGTGGAACCGGATGATGAACGCTACTCAACTCCAGGCACATTTAAGGGATGTGAGAGGCACCCAAGTGTCATGTCAGACCATTTGAAACCATTTACATCAGCATGGTCTGCATGCTAGACGACCTGCAAGGGTACCTGACAACACCACCAGACACAGGCGTCATCGTCTTGCATGGGCCAGGGAGCATTTACGCTAGACAAAGGGCCAGTTGGCCTCAGTGCTATTCTCTGATGAAAGTCAGTTCGTGTTGAGCAGAAATGACGGTCGCCAATGATGTTGGAGATGTCAAGGAGAGCACTATGCATCAGCCACTGTTGTGGTGGCATTACACTCTGGGCAGGTGCATCTAGTCAATAAAGAACTGCCCTACACCTTGTGAATGGTACAGTGACAACCTGATACTACCTGAATAGCATCATTAATCCAGTCATTGTGACCCTGCATGAACAACACAGGCCTAATCTCATCTTCATGGACAACAATGTTCCAGCTCATTGAGGTTGCATCATTAGGGAATGACTGCTGGAGACTGGGAAACCTCAGATGGAGTGGCCTGTACTTTCTCCAGACCTGAATCCCATAGAAAACCTATGGAATCAGCTGAGTCACCGTGTAGAGGCTTGTAACCCTGCACCCCACAACCTCAATGACCTGAGGGCCACCCTTCAAGGAGAGCGGAATGCCATGCCTCAGCAGACAATAAGCTGACTTGTGAACAGCATGAGACATCGCTGTCAAGCTGTAATTGATCCTCAAGGGCACATGACAAGTTACTGAGACATTGACATTTTTTGTTGTGGTATACCCACCACTGTTAGTGGCTTTTGTTTCAATAAATTGCTTGAGATCAGGTTCGGGTTCAGGTTACTTTATTTGTACCCGTAGGTAGATTTGTTAGGAGATGAAGAAATCACCATTGCATGCTTCTACTTAAATGCCCTACTTTCATGATATAATATCACTGTAGCGTGAACTTCTTACATTTTCTATAAATTTCACCCAAAAGCCAAATATCCCTAACTTTTTGTGAGCAGTATATTTTTATATGAAAGGGAATGCCAGCCTTGCTGCTACTGAACATAACCTACAACTGGATAAAAAATGGATGCTGCAACCTTAACACCTGTTGGTTTGTTCAGTGATTCCAGTTTTACAGCCTCCACCTTAGTTTTATGGGTGGCGTTGCCTTGTTTTTATTGACAGTAAGAGTGCATTGCATAAACAAAGATACAAATTAATTAGCACTGAATAACATGCATATACGTAAAATACATTTCATTCATCAAAACTGAAGACAACACATCTTGAAGAATGTTTTTGTACAGTTTACCAGCAACCCATATCACTTGTCAGACAGTTGCATAAGCAGTGTTGGGAGTAATGCGTTACGAAGTAATGTAAGATTTACAAAGTAACGCATTACTGTAACGCCACTACTTTTGCAGTAATGTGCTGTGTAATGAAATTACTGTTTAAAAACTCAGTAATACATTACAGTTACTGAAATTTTGATCAGATGCGTTACTCGATTTAATAATATGGATAGATATTTTTAGCCAAATAAATGAATATGCAAACTGACCCTACCGTAGCTGAGACGTAGCAGTCAGTCGACGACCTGCTGCAGAGAGCTGAGATTTCACTACTGAGTGGAGGAAGAGATGAACCAACTTTGTTTTTGTGGAAATAGACAGATTATTTTTCCTTTGTCACCGTTAAGGACAAAAGCATATTGGTGTGTTGCAAGCTAAAGTGCCAGTTGAGACCTACTGCAAGCTTGAGAAGCACTTGAAAACAGCAACAAAGCTCCGACAAAGCCAGTGCTAAGTAACGGCTAGCTATGCTAACAACACCGTGTTAGTGGATCTACGCTATCTGAACAGCCACAGCTGGATGTAAAGTGGAAATACTCTTGTCTCAACAGACACGGTTGGATTTCAGGAACAGGTATGCATCTGGACAGTTAGTGATCCAGCAAGAATTTAACCAACTGATTGCCAGATACGTCGATACAGACTGAAGATGTGATAACAGTCACTTTCCATCAGACAGCTAAAACTGATCCACTGAAGTTAAAACACATTTACTTGCTATCTGGATAACGATTATAAAAAAATGGATTTTGATCTCGAAAAGGAATTTGAGGGACTGGATCATGTGTCTGTCACAGCAGACATTTGGACTGTGGATAATGGATGTTTTCTTTGGATCACTGCACATCGGATTAAATTCATATCATAAAGGTAAGGTTGTGGAAGATGTGAAAATGATGAGGCAGCGTTCTTTCTCAGAGTCAGCTTTATTCACATCTCCATCATTTAAAAGCAGAAAAAAGAGTGAATGAAACAGTAACTCTCGTCCTTAAATATCAGGGACTTCACACCTCATAGATCACATGTCCCACAGACCACCTTGCATAATAAAGACAGTCACAATGCATTTCACCATCTGGCATAATAAAGACAGTCACAATACATTTCCCTCCATGATATCACTTCCACTGTCTCCCCCGCATCCTTTAATCGACCCCCCACAGTCTCCAGCCTTGCATAACAAGGCTAAGCTTCCTGCCTTTGTTCTGACCTAAAATGCAAGTCGCAGAACCGGTCCAACAGGTCCATTGAGTGTTCACCACACAAGCCCCCCCAGCATTTTAGAAAAACAGAACAACAAGAAAATAACCACATGCATGCTGTGATAGCATCAATACACATCAGGCCACATGCTGGATAGGCTTCAGCCTCCTGCCGAATCTGCTGTAGCTGGGGTTCACCGTCTCTGCGGCGCTGTCCTGCTGGGGATTTGCTGTCTGGGGGCGGAAACCCTTTGTCAGTCTCTGCGGGTGTTCTGGGGAAACATTACTTTGGGAAACATTACTGTGTGAAACCCTCCGTGGTGTCTACCTCGCCGCGGGGCCTTTGCCAACAGCACTTCCTCCTCTGCCACCACAAAAGCGGGTTTAAGTCTGTCTATGCCAATTTTCTCTTTCCTACCCCCCAAATCTAGCAAAAACTGCTTGTCCCCTGTTTCTAGCACTCTGAATGGTCCGTCATAAGGCGGTCGCAGCGGGGGTCGATGCGCATCGTGTCTAACAAAAACAAACTCTGCGTTCTTCAAAGTTTTAGGCACAAAAACGCGCGGAAAACTGTGGTGCACGGGGCCGGGCAGCGTGCTTGATTCTATGTTACTCCGCAACAGCTGAGACGGGGAGGCGTTTGGCGCAGGGTTATCTGGGAGAAACTCCCCAGGCAGCCAGAGTGGCTGCGCAAACACGAACTCCGCTGGGGAGGCTTCTAGATCCTCTTTAGGTGCAGAACGCAACCCCAATAACACCCATGGTAACTTTTCAACCCAATTTGTATCCATCAGTGACGCTCTGAGAGCCGCTTTCAATGACCTATGAAAACGTTCACATAAGCCGTTAGCCTGCGGATTGTACGCGGTTGTGCGGTGAATTGTGACACCCAGGCTGCGGGCCATTGTCGACCAAAGCTCGGAAACAAATTGAGGGCCTCTGTCGGACGTAATGTCCTACGGAATGCCGAAGCGCGCCACCCAAGCTGTTAAAAACACGCGCGCCACTTCCTCGGCCGTGGTTGATGCCAGCGGGACCACTTCAGGCCAGCGCGTGGTGCGGTCCACCATTGTCAGAAGATGTGTGCACCCCTGTGACAGCGGGAGGGGTCCAACGAGGTCCACATGAACGTGATCGAACCTCTTGGCCGGAATGTGAAACGGTTCCAAAGGAGCTCTTGTGTGCCTGTGTACTTTGGCTCGTTGACACGCCGTGCAGGCTGCTGCCCACTCTTTGACCTGTTTGCGGAGGCTCGGCCAAACAAATTTCTCTCCCACCATTTTGACCGACGCACGCACTTCAGGGTGCGCCAAAGAATGAACCGAGTCAAAAACGCGGCGGCGCCACGCAGCCGGTACTACTGGACGCGGCCGTCCAGTGGAGACATCGCAGATTAGGGGGGGCATACTGTCTTGCAGCACCCTGCTCTCCAGCCTTAACCCTGTTGGTCCAGACTGGAGCGCGCGCACGTCCGCGTCATTAACCTGCTCTGCGGCCATGGCTGCATAATCTAACCCTACGCTGACTGGGGCCGCCACAGCGCGCGAGAGGCAATCTGCCACTACATTGAGTTTGCCCGCTACATGCTGAATATCAGTGGTAAACTCTGATATCACGGCCAGCTGTCTCTACTGCCGGCCTGACCACGGTTCCGAGACCTTGGCCATCGCGAATGTTAGCGGTTTGTGATCAACGAACGCGGTGAAAGCGCGTCCTTCCAGCCAGAACTGAAAGTGGCGGATGGCCAAATGGAGAGCGAGCAGCTCCCTGTCGAACGCGCTGTATTTACTTTCGCTATCGCGCAAGGTCCTGCTGAAAAAGGCGAGGGGCTGCCAAACCCTGGCTACGTGTTGCTCCACGACTGCCCCTATGGCCACATCTGACGCATCAGTGGTGAGCGCTATGCTGGCCGTTGGGTCTGGGTGTGCCAACAACGCAGCCTTTGCCAAGGCTGCTTTCACCTCAGAGAACGCTTGGTCCCGCTCCGGGGACCACTTGATCTTATCTGCGGGTTTCTTTTTTTTGAGCGCGGCATACAGTGGCTGCATGAGCTGTGCTGCGCGGGGGAGAAAACAGTTATAAAAATTCACCATTCCCAAAAACTCCTGCAATGCCCTGACTGTCTGCGGCCGGGGAAAATCTGCCACAGCGCGCACTTTGTCAGGCAGTGGAACTGCTCCTTCGGGGGAGATGCGGTGTCCTAAAAAATCAATCTGTGCCACCCCGAACTGACACTTCGCTGGGTTGATTATTAACCCGTGATCTCCCAACCTTTGGAAAACTGTGGCCAGTTGTTTTTCGTGTTCATCTTCGGACGCGCTGGCTACTAAAATATCGTCAAGGTAGACAAACACGAAAGGGAGATCGCGAAGCACCGCGTCCATCATGCGTCGGAACGTCTGAGCAGCCCCTTTAAGTCCGAATGGCATGCGTAAAAACTTGAATAAACCAAACGGAGTTATTACCGCTGTTTTGGGTATGTCCTCAGCGCGCACTGGAACTTGGTGGTAACCACGGACCAAGTCTATTTTAGAAAAAATGCGCGCCCCTGCCAGATGAGCCGAGAAATCTTGGATATGTGGGATTGGGTAGCGGTCGTGCGCTATAGCGTTGTTTAACCTGCGAAAATCCCCGCAAGGGCGCCATGATCCGTCAGCTTTCGGGACCATATGTAGGGGGGAAGCCCACGGACTGTTTGAACGTCGGATAATGCCCAACCCTCCAGGTTGGTGAACTCCTCGCGCACTATGGCTAGTTTAACTGCATCCAAGCGCCGAGCTTTTGCAAAAACGGGCGGTCCGGTAGTGGTAATAGAATGCTCCACCCCGTGCTTAGCGACTGTTGCCGAAAATGTGGGGACCGTGAGTGCTGGGAACTGAGTGAGCAGTGTGTGGAACTTACCGCCTGCTGTAGTGACGTTGGCTTGTGCTGTAGGCGGGGCCACTCACGCTGCACAGGGGACAAAATCAAAAGAAAATGCATTAACCAGGCGCCTGTTAGCGAGATCAACCAACAACCCATGTGAGCACAAAAAATCAGCCCCCAGCATATTGAAATTTACTGTTGCTACAACAAAAGCCCACTCATATGCACGGCCGTGTAGAGACAGAAGCAGAGTCTTCTCACCAAAGGTCTTAATCTCCGAGCCGTTCGCCGCTGTCACCAGGGGACCTCCGGAACCCACCAGTCTGTCCGCGTAGGAAGGAGTGATGAAACTCAACTGGGAGCCTGTGTCAACGAGGAACTGCCTCCCGGAGCGTACGTCCGACAAGTAGAGCAGCTTGTTCTCTTCCCCAAGGGCTGCGGCTGCTACTGACCCCTGGTCTTGGCGTTTCCTGAACGCCCAAACTGGCACGGCGGTACACACTTGCGTATCCTCTCTGCAAAGCGGCGATGGTAGAAACAAAAGACGTCCGGTCCACGCTCCCTGGCCCTTGACACCGCCATTGTCGGTGAGTCTGGCACCGCTGTCTCTGGCCTCCTGTCGTCTGCGGTCGTCGCGCCGAGTTCCACTGCAGCGGCTGTGGCTGCGCGCCGCTTGGTGGCGTTGACAATCCGCTGCGCCTCTCGGCCCAGCGCGCGGTAGTCCCGTAGGGCCAACAGTGGCGAACTGGCCAGAACCGCTCTCGCTGCTGACGGTAGAGCCCTGAGGAAGAGGTGGGTGAAAATGAAGTGATCATCGTCAGAGTCTTTCAAGCTCAACAACTTTTCCATCAGGCTCGCGGGCATGTTGTTTTCCCCCTCCGTCAGCGCCAGGAGCCTCTCTGCTCACTCCTCCGCCGAGGGGGTGAATTGCTGGATGAGTGCAGCCTTCAACGCGCCGTATTTGTCACTCTCCGGCGGCTGGTCAATCAGGCTCTCCACATGCTGGGCCGTGTTGTTGTCCAGCTTTGCGACTACGTGGTAGAATTTCATGACATCTACCGATATGAGATGAGAGATGAGATTCAACTTTATTGTCATTACACATGTATACAAGGTAACGAAACGTGACTTGGCATTTGGGCACGCTCTGCAGAGCGCATCCAAGGCCGGGGCAGCCGCTAGGCGCCAGTCAAACCCCCGGTATCCCCCGGAGGTTGAACTGCGCCTCAATTGCATTGAACCAGGAGCGCGGATTGTTCTGCCAGAAGTCCGGTAGCTGGACTGTAGCAGCGTTCGCTTGGCTGGGGGCTCCTGACGCGGCTGGCCCGGGGGAATTTCTTTCTTCCATGAACGTCTTGGGGTCACCAGTGTGGAAGATATGAAAATGACGAGGCAGCGTTCTTTCTCAGAGTCAGCTTTATTCACATCTCCATCATTTAAAAGCAGAAAAAAGAGTGAATGAAACAGTAACTCTCGTCCTTAAATATCAGGGACTTCACACCTCATAGATCACATGTCCCACAGACCACCTTGCATAATAAAGACAGTCACAATGCATTTCACCACCTGGCATAATAAAGACAGTCACAATGCATTTCCCTCCATGATATCACTTCCACTGTCTCCCACGCATCCTTTAATCGACCCCCCACAGTCTCCAGCCTTGCATAACAAGGCTAAGCTTCCTGCCTTTGTTCTGACCTAAAATGCAAGTCACAGAACCGGTCCAACAGGTCCATTGAGTGTTCACCACAAGGTAAACATAGCTTTATGAGGTGTTGCTAACGTTCACTCCAAAATGAGGAAATTACTGGCAATATCATGTTGATTTTCTTCAGATTTATCCCACAATAAGAGCTCTCAAGGCAGGATAAAGCAGACTGAACTTGTTCTAAAAGCTCTGTCTGAAACAGTTTGATTTCAGCCTGTCATTAATAATTCCATTGTGGAGAGAGGAATAACCAGGCCGAGCGTTCAGAGCAGATGAACTTTATTCACTCTCTCACATCTTCCATAATCAGAAAACATTAACCTCATGTAGCAGGGACCCTCTTTTATATCACAACACTCACACATCCCTGCTACCTGAGGTCCTGCTGTCATGCGGTGATCCTCGCGGCTCACCATAAGACGCCAAGAGTCCACCAGTGAGTTTTGCGATGATGGTTTATTAATCACACAAGATGAGACAGGACAAGACTGTGAGCCGCTCTTGGCAAAAACACACAAATCAATACATGGGCTCGCAGGGCTGACCCCAGCCACTATGAGCTAAACTGTGACATGAAAACACGAACCTGACATGAAGGTCTAACGACGCGTTGACAAGGCTTGACCATACTCCTGACAAGATGTTGACAATATTCCTGCAACATTACTGTCGCTAGTGCCCGCTTTTGAAGGCGAACACTAACGAGCAGAAATGACACACAGCTGACCAGCCTTGACAGGCGGAAGCCCCACCGAGCACCTTCACAATAAGAGCCCGGTGAGACCAGAATACAGCCCACAGCTGTCAAGGCCGGCAGCGAGTTGAACTTAGCCTGAGCGCGATCAGAACCCAGCGCTCGGGTCGTAACAGTACCCTCCCTCCACGGGCGGGCTCAGAACGCCCCAAGGACCACCCTGCCCCCCCCACCCCCCAGGGTGGGTGGCCGGGGGTAGGAGCGGAGGGAGAGAGACCAAACCCAAAGACAAAACAGACCAGAAAAAAAACAACATACAGGACAATGACAAGAGTAACTACTCAGACAAAATAAAAAAAAATGCACATGGAGGAAACAAAAAACCAGAACTACTGGGTCAGCAATATTAAACACAAGACTATGACAAAACCAAATTTTCAAAAATCAGACAAAATACACGGAGAAAAAAAAACAAGGCAACAGTAGAGCAAAACACATACTAGGGCAACTGCAAGACATAACCAAAACACAAAATACACAGAACAGCAAGGACAAGAAAAAAAAAAAAAGACAGAACAATCACCGTGACGGACTAACCCAGAAAACCACTACCCCCCCGACAGTTTATGCTGACTGGCGGAGACCAAGTGCCACAGGAACAGTTCAGGTGGTCTCCCCGCGTCCAACAGCCGGCGGGTGGTCACAAGAGGCGGAACATGACCAGGCGGCTCACCAGAGTCCAACGCCCAGCACGTCCACTCCTCCGGTGGTCGAACCAGGTCACCCGAAGACACACACAACACGTCGGGTGGCCGACCCGAGGTGGCGAACCGGCGAAACAGCTCCTCCGGCGGCCGACCCATGTCCCTCAGCCTCCAGTCCTGGGGAAAAACAGCCCGCGGCGGCCTCCCTGACGAGGACAAAACTTGGGAGAGCCGGGGCGAGCGAACAGGAGCCCCCACGGCCCCCGGTGACGATGCACATGGGCAGTGACTCAGAGGGGACAGATGACCAGGATGAGCCTGTAATCCGTTCGATGGTGAAAGGTCTGCAGCTCCTCCCCCGTCCGCGGACCACGCTGGCGCTGCACCTTCGCTGGACCCCGATTGGGTCCCAGCTGCACCCACGTCGGGCCCCGATTGGGCCAGGACCGCACCCGTGGTGGACCCCGATTGAGCCTCCGGTGCACCCACGTTGGACCCCGACTGGGCCAGATCTGCACCCGCGGTGGACACCGATTGGGCCAGAACCGCACCTGCGGCGGACCCCAATTGGGCCTCCGGTGCACCCACGTTGGACCCCGATTGGGCCAGAACCGCCCCCGCGGTGGACCCCAATTGGGCCTCTGATGCACCCACTTCGGACCCCGATTGGGCCACAGCAGCCTCCACGACGGACCCCGATTGGGTCGGTGCAGCTCCGCTGACGATCTCCACCCCCGAACCTGGGACCTCCAACCCAGTGACTCCGACTCGTTCCACGCCGGCGACACTGCAACAAGGCTCAGAAACAAGAAAACCGGGATCAGAATCACCGGTAGCAACAGAACCCAGCGAGACAAGCTCGGGCGCAGCAGGCGGCTGCTCCTCACTCGTCTCCCCGAGAGGCAGGCAAAAATGCTCCAACACAGGGGACAGAGACAAAAGAGGGAGCACTTGCCTGCACTCGGGTTCTGTTGCCATCCAGGACTCCGACGATCCAGGTTCAGGGCGGCGACTCTCGTCAGCAGGCTCAAACTCAGCTGCGTTGGGCTCCGCAGCTGGCAGGATGTCATTTGCAGCCTGAGGTTCCTCCCACGCTGCTGTCCACGCCGATGACCTGTATGGTGTGGGGGCAGGGGATCCTCGACCCACTGGCTCGGACCGCTCCGGCGAGGAGACCCGGGGACGCCTCTTTGTCGGTTCAGGCTCTGGGCCGCAGTCCGCTCTTCTCCTCCGTCCCCGACGTGGCTGCAGGGCCGGATCCAGGCTTTCCAGCACTGCAGGGCCCCTCTTCATCCGACGACATTGGCCTGGCGTCGCGGACCGCTCAACCGGGGAGGACACAGAGGCAGCAGGTTTAGTCATTTTTGCTACAGCAGGTGGAAGGAGCTCGGGGGGCTGCGAACCCCGAACTCCGCTCCTAGGAGTCAGACAAGGCAGATTATAATCAAGATGTAACGAATTATCATGCACTTGCCTTTCTCCCAGGGCAGAGATGGTTCCTGCTGCAGGGGACGTTGTTCCTCCTTCTCCCCGCTGGATGGCGACAGAGGGCCCCCTGGATGGACAAGGTGGAGCCGCTCTCAGAGGTTCGCTGACGGGCTTCGCCGGCAGCGGGTCCAGCCAGGGATTCTGCTGAGGAACACTTGGGCCGTTGCGCCGACGTCGTCGTCGGCCCCCAGACAGCGTGAACTCCTGGACCGGTTCCGGGACAGGAACGGGACTCCAACGTGGGGAGCGAGGATGCCTCCTCCTCTGCTTCCTGCTTCTTCCCTCCTCCAGCCCACGGAGTATCTCGCGCTGCGTAGCGAGTTCATCTCTCCTCGTCACCACCTCCAGGTGATCGTCGTAGAGGAGAGGAAGGTTGTCCAGGAGATCCTCAGCAACGTCCAGATGCCAGCGCATGTCATCGGGATTGTCGTCAAAAGTTGCGGCGAGGAGCGCTCCGTCTACATACTCCAGAGCGTCCGCCAGCTCGCGGTTCAGACGCCGACCGCGGCTCCCGAATGACAGCATTTTCCCCGGCAGTTGACACCCAGACAGGGAAGAACAATTGTCCAATTACAGCAAAAACTCACGGTGAAAGGCGTCTCGGTGTGGCGTCTCCGTTTAGACGTCCTGGCAGGAATATACTGTCATGCGGTGATCCTCGCGGATCACCATAAGACGCCAAAAGTCCACCAGTGAGTTTTGCGATGATGGTTTATTAATCACACAAGACGAGACAGGACAAGACTGTCAGCCGCTCTCGGCAAAAACACACAAATCAATACATGGGCTCGCAGGGCTGACCCCAGCCACTACGAGCTAAACTGTGACATGAAAACACGAACCTGACATGAAGGTCTAATGACGCGTTGACAAGGCTTGACCATACTCCTGACAAGATGTTGACAATATTCCTGCAACATTACTGTTGCTAGTGACCGCTTTTGAAGGTGAACACTAATGAGCAGAAATGACACACAGCTGACCAGCCTTGACAGGTGGAAGCCCCACCGAGCACCTTCACAATAAGAGCCCGGTGAGACCAGAATACAGCCCACAGCTGTCAAGGCCGGCAGCAAGTTGAACTTAGCCCGAGCGCGATCAGAACCCAGCACTCGGGTCGTAACACCTGCATTACAATTCATTCCCACATGACAATTCCTTTTGTCCCCCAGCCCTTTAATCCCCATGCTCTTCCGTCAGAGGAAATTACTGCATCTCCATGTCTTTCAGTCTGAGATGAATACCACAGCATGGGTCCCCCATACCGCCCCCCAGAGTCTCAGACTAAGTGTTAACCTTCATGTCCTCTCGGCTTCAGCCTCCGCCCATAGCTGCTGTAACGATGGGTCTTCGGCTCCGCGGCGCTGCTGTGCCAGTGGGGGGTTCTTGGGGGTTTGTCCGTCTGTGAGTAGATAATGGGGGGGGACATTCAGCATGCTTGTGTGACTGCTCTGATGAATCGTTTACCTGGGGAGTTCTCAGGGGGGGTCTTCCCTGCCGAGGAGCTCGGGCCAACACCACCTGCTCATCTGCCACCACAAAGGCAGGCTTAAGCTTGTCTATACAGATTCTCTCCCGGCGACCCCCCAAGTCTAACACAAAATGTTTGTCCCTGGGTTCCAGCACTCTAAACGGGCCATCGTAGGGTGGGCACAATGGGGGCCGGTGGGCATCGTGCCTGACAAACACAAACGCCGCGTCCGTCAAGGTTTTTGGCACAAAAGAGCAGGGAAAACAGTGGTGGGCCAGGTCAGGTAGCGTCCCTGCGTCTACGCTATGCTGTGAACACGGGGACGGATGGGTGTTCGGCGCGTGGTTATCTGGTAAAAATTCCCCGGGGAGCCAGGAAGCTCTGCTGGGGAAGACGCCAAATCCTCTTTCGGTGCGGAACGCAACCCTAATAGAACCCACAGCAACTGGTCCACCCAATTTGCATCCGTAAGCGAAGCCCTGAGCGCTGCTTTCAGTGACCTATGGAAACGCTTGCATAACCCATTGGCCTGTGGGTTGTACACGGTTGTGCGATGAATTGAGACACCCAGGCTACAGGCCATCGTGGACCAGAGGTCGGAAACAAACTGAGGGCCCCGATCGGACGTGATGTCCGAAGGGGTGCCAAAACGTGCCACCCATGTTGTCAAAAAAGCGCGTGCCATGTCTGCGGACACGGTGGAAGCTAGCGGGACTGCTTCTGGCCATCTTGTGGTGCGGTCCACCACTGTCAGGAGGTGCGTGAACCCCTGCGATGGCAGGAGGGGGCTCACAAGGTCCACGTGAATGTGGTCGAACCTCTTAGCCGGGATATGGAACGGCTCCAAGGGGGCCTTTGTGTGCCTGTGCTCTTTGGCTTGTTGGCACGCTACGCAGGCTGCAGCCCACTCTTTCACCTGTTTGCGCAGGCTCGGCCAGACGAACTTCACTCCCACCATTTTGACTGACGCGCACACTCCTGGGTGCGCCAGGGAGTGAACCGACTCAAAAACGCGGCGGCGACAAACACGTGGGACCACCGGGTGCGGGCATCCTGTGGAGACGTCACAGATTGGGGGGGGGCCCGTCTTGCAGTACCCTGCTCTCCAGCCTTAACCCTGTCGGTCCAGACTGGAGTGTGCACATGTCCGCATCGCCGATCTGCTCCACGGCCATGGCCGTGTAATCTATCCCTATGTAGACTGGGGCCACTAATGCGCGCAAGAGGCAGTCCGCCACCACATTGAGTTTACCGGCCGCATGCTGAATGTCGGTTGTAAACTCTGAGATCGCGGCCAGCTGTCTCTGCTGCCAGCCCGACCATGGTTCCGAAACCTTGGCCATCGCGTACGTTAGTGGCTTGTGGTCCACGAACGCAGTGAAGGTGTGCCCTTCCAGCCAGAACTGGAAGTGGCGTTTGGCCAGGTGGAGAGCCAGTAATGCTCTGTCGAACGCGCCGTATTTACGCTCACTGTCGAGCAAAGACCTGCTAAAAAAGGCGAGCGGCTGCCAAGAACTGGCGACGCATTGCCTCACGACAGCCCCTATGGCCACGTCCAAGGCGTCGGTAGTGAGCGCTATCCGAGCCGCCGGGTCCAGGTGCGCCAGTAGTGCAGTGTTTGCCAGGGCTGTTTTAACCTCAGAGAACGCCTGCTCCCGCTCAGGAGTCCAGTCGACTCTGTCCGCTGGTTTCCATTTCTTGAGTGCGGCATACAACGGCTGCATGAACTGGGCTGCGCGGGGGAGGAAACGGTTATAAAAGTTAACCATCCCCAAAAACTCCTGCAGCGCCCTGACCGTCTGAGGCCAGGAAAAATTTGCCACTGCGCACACCTTGTCCGGCAAGGGTATCGCTCCCTCCGGTGAGATGCAGTGTCCCAAAAAATCGATCCTCGTCATGCTGAACTGGCATTTTGCCTGGTTGATTATTAACTCATGCTCCTCTATCCTCCGGAAAACCATCCTGAGGTGGGTTACGTGTTCGTCCTCGGACGTGCTGGCCACCAGGATGTCATCCAGGTAGACGAACACAAATGGCAGATCATGCAACACCGCATCCATCATGCGTTGGAATGTCTGTGCCGTGCCTTTTAACCCTAAAGGCATGCATAAAAACTCAAACAGACCAAACGGGGTTATTACTGCCATTTTAGGTATGTCCTCCATGCGCACCGGGACCTGGTGGTAACCACGGACCGGGTCTATCTTAGAAAAAATACGTACCCCGGTGAGGTGAACAGAAAAATCCTGAAAATGGGGGATCGGGTAGCGGTGGTGTGCTGTAGCGTTGTTTAATCTGAGGAAATCTCCGCAAGGTCGCCATGATCCCTCGGCCTTAGGGACCATATGTAGTGGGGATGCCCATGGGCTGTTTGATCGTCTGATGATGCCCAGCCTTTCCAAGATAGCAAACTCCTCGCGTGCTATGGCCAGTTTAGCTGGTGTCCAGGTGCTGAGGTCGTGCGAAAATGGGCAGCACGGTGGTGGTAATAAAGTGCTCCACCCTGTGTTTAGTGATGGCCGCCAAAAATGTCGGGACCGTGAGTGCTGGGAACTGGGTGAGCAGTGTGTGGAACTTACTACCTGGAGCTGTGACATTGGCTAGCGTTGCTGGCCCGGTTCCTTGAGCTGTACAGGGGAGAGAATCAAAAGACATTGCATTAATCAGGCATCTGTTAGCAACATCAACTAGTAGTCTATGTGCACACAAAAAATCAGTGCGTAAGATTGGGAAACTGCATGCCGCTATGATGAATGTCCACTGGTACGTACGGCCGTGCAGGGATACAGTCAGTGTCCTCTCACCAAAAGTCTTAATGGCTGAGCTGTTTGCGGCCGTCAGCTCAGGGCCGCTAGTTCCTGCTAGCCAGTCGGCGTAGGACGGCAGGATGAGGCTCTTCTGGGAGCCGGAGTCCATGAGGAACCGTCTCCCCGAGCGTGAGACTGTCACGTAGAGCAGCTTGCTTTCTTCACTGGCGGTCGCAGCCGCTACCGACTGCCGGTCCTGGTGTTTCCCGAACGCTTGAATTGGCACGGTGGCACGCATTGGCGTGTGTCCTCTCCAAAACGGCGGTGGTAGGAGCAGAGCATGTCTCTCTGGCGCTTCCTGGCCCCCGCTGCCGCTATCATCACTGGCTCCTCGCTTTTGCTGGCCGTCTCGCTGGGTTCCGACGCCGCTGCATTCACTGTGAGGGCTCTGGTAGTGAGGGTGATCTGATCTGCCTCCTGGGCTAGTGCACAGTAGTCACCCGCGGCCAGCAACGGCAAGTTGGCAAGGACCACTCTGGCCACCGTTGGGAGGTTCCGGAGGAAAAGGTGGGCAAATAGAAAATGCCCGTCATCCGTGCCCATCAACACCAACATCTTCTCCATCAGTTCGACCGCTGACCCGTCTCCTAACTCGGAGCGCGTCAGGAGCCTCTCCACTCTCTCGCAGTCCGAGAACGTGTAGCGCCGGGTCAGCGTGGTTTTGAGAGCCCCGTATTTGTCGCGGGCTGGGGGCTGTTGGAGCAGGCTCGCTACATGCTGAGTTGTGCGAGTGTCCAGCACTGTGACCACGTAGTAATATCTGGTGTCATCTACTGTTATCTCCCGTAGCGCGAACTGGGCCTTGGTGTGGAGGAACCAAGACTTCGGGTCGTGCAGCCAAAAGTCTGGTAGTTTGACCGAAACGGCGCACGCATTGCTGGGGCTTCCCATCTGGGTGATCTCCAGGGTGTTCGCCTCGTGTTCTATTATTCGTCAAGGGTCACCAGTGTGGAAAGAGGAATAACCAGGCCGAGCGTTCAGAGCAGATGAACTTTATTCACTCTCTCACATCTTCCAGAATCAGAAAACATTAACCTCATGTGACCAACCTCATTAACCAACTGTGATCTGTGTGGAGTTTGCATATTCTCCCTGTGTTTGTGTGGCTTTACTCCGGGATTTCTCTGGTTTCCTCCCACATGCCAAAACATGCAGGTTAGGGAGTTAAGGGGCGCGTGTGCACGCAGCGACTGGCAGCTGGTGGCTTGTCACCGGACTGCAGAACAAATCTACCTACGGGTACAAAATAAGTTAAAAAAAAAAACAAAACAAAAAACAATAAAATGTAGCAGGGACCCTCTTTTATATCACAACACTCACACGTCCCTGCTACCCGAGGTCCTGCATTACAATTCATTCCCGCATGACAATTCCTTTTGTCCCCCAGCCCTTTAATCCCCATGCTCTTCCGTCAGAGGAAATTACTACATCTCTTTGCCTTTCAGTCTGAGATGAATACCACAGCATGGGTCCCCCATGCTGTAATGTAATTCATTAATTAAATTATCTTGCTATGTATGCAAGATGATTTAAGTATGCACTTAAAAGTAACATGAAAGCTACTTTTCCAAGTAACTAGTTACTTTAACCTCTTGCACTCCGGGATACCGCGGGCGGTCACGTCTCTGCGTCCTAGGGCGCACTGAAAAAAAAAAGCTGCATTTCCATTCTTCCACTACAGACACAGCTGCGAACAGAAAGCCAAAGGAGTGTTTTGATTGGTTTAGATTTGATTGACCTCTCATTCGACTAATAAGAGCCTTGAATTGGGTTTCTGAAACCTTGAAGAACCAATGATTGAAAACCTAGCAAGAAGGACCCGCCTACCAACGGCTGCGAATGCAGCGAGCCAATTGAAGCAGAGAAGTTCGACAATTGAAAGCGTACGTCCCGTGCGTAAAATCTGTTTTGTGTAAGCCGCTGGGTGACACACACGCGTTCGCCAGTCTTTTTTTCTTACTACTGTTCTTATTTGTTTTGAAAAATCGTTCGCCAAAACCGCAATCATGGAAGTGCAAAACCGCAATAATGGAATCATGGTTTGACCAGGTCGCGTGACCAGAACCACAAGTCTGTAACAAGCGGACCAGCGTCATGTTCGTCTGACAATGAGGAAGAGATGTTCGCCAGCGACACTGCTGTTGTGGACAGGTAAGTGTTATAAGCTAAATTATTCTTTATCCCTGAAAATTGTAATCAAAATGACTTTTGACCGATCGGAAAATTACAACTGTGCGTCATCGCCACATGATGGACCGTTGACGGACCGGTCCGTGCGCCGCATCCAGACCGTGAACGCCCCCCCCCCCCCCCGCTACGCTACTCTTCTGTAGCGGATTGCAGATATATTGCAGATATTTTAGTACAACTGTGCGTAGTAGACCGCGGCACACCGTCACCGTGGTCTGTCATGTAGCGATGGGCCATGTCCGTCCTCTGTAGCGGGGGTGGGGTGGGGTGTGGGGTGGGAGTTGTTATCTTCTACATTACAGATATTTTAGTATAATTTTTAGTGCACTGTAGGTTATTTTTTCTTGTAAAAAAAAAGCCACACATTTTTTACGTGGCATGCTTCTTTGTGTGTGGGGGCTTGTTTGTTCATTCATTCATTCATGAATGAATAAACAACCCCCCCCCCCCCCCCACACACACACACACACAGCCCTGAGTGTCACTTTTCATTTAGAGCCCAAGATGAAGCTTCTATATTGAATCATTCAAAAGTTACAGACGTTTTTCCAAACTGTGCCATTTGGCACAATTTGGCACAGTTCAAAAACGCCTGGGAACAACCTGAGAAGAAAGCTGTGTAATATATTCATTTTTTGTGGTATTGTTACAAAATTTTGACCTCAGCTGGATAACACTTGGTTCTACATTTCTGTTGCATTTTCCAGCCCGGATCTGACAGCTGTGTGTTATTTGCAAGCATTTGTATCCAAAAAAACACCCAGGCGAAATTTATTTTCTTCAAGTTCAGTATGTTTAGATGACTGTTACTCAGTGGCAGGAGCACTTAGAGAGATTATGACTGTTTTGCCAAAAAATTCAAAGTGTTTTCTCTTAAATGAGACCAACCCCTTGAAGATGCTGCAAAGGGTTGAAGAACAGCTTTTGATTTACTTTGGGTACGTTATTTTTAGGCGTTTTTAGGGAAATTGACCAGAGTGCAAGGGGTTAATCATGTAGTAATTGGTAATTACTTTTGAAAAGAAGTAACTAGTAACTTTAATTAGTTACTATTTTTTAGTAAATTGCCCAACACTGTGCATAAGTAATAGTCTTAAATAAACCAACATCACAAAATTGGTTAAGAAGATTCCTATCATTTGAGGTGAAGATCAGTAGACAGTCACAAGTGAAAACACCCAGGTTTGAGGCATTTTTATACAACAGTTCTGACCGAGCATTCAGATTGGACAATAAAAATTCCAGGAGGTACTGAATTGAGCAATAATCACATTTGGATGTTGCACAGAGTATGTAGGTACCACTTCTCTTTAGCAGTGTTCTAATAATCTTTAAATTATAGTTATTAAAATTTCAGTGACTCTTTATCGCTCTATCACTATGAATTCAAGAAATCTCTGTCAGTTTGTGTGTCTGTCACGATCATAGATCTATGATGTTCCTATTCAATTCAATTCAATTCAATTCAACTTTATTTATATAGCGCCATTTCACAACAACAGTCATCTCATAGCACTATCAACTGTAGGGGGGGACCCCCACAGTTGCAGAAAGACCCCAGCAATCAGGTGATCCCCTGTGAGCAAGCACTTGGTGACGGTGGAGAGGAAAAACTCCCTTTTAACAGGAAGAAACCTCCAGTAGAACCAGGCTCAGGGAGGGGCAGTCATCTGCTGCGACTGGCTGGGGGGTGAGGGGACAGAGAAGATGAAAAGAACAGACATGTAGAGAGTAAACAGCACGATGGGGACTCAATCTATGGGAGAGAACAAACAAATGTTAATGACCAGCAAAAAAAAATATTTCATAGAGAGTGAGGAAAGGAGTGAGGCCCAGTGCATTACTGGAGGTCCCCCGGCTGACTAAACCTATTAGCAGCATAACTAAGGGAGGGTTCAGAAACACATGATCCCTCCCTAATTGTAGGCTATATCAAAAAGGTAGGTTTTAACCCTAATCTTAAAAACAGAGATCGAGTCTGACTCCCGAATCCAGATTGGCAGCTGATTCCACAGGAGAGGAGCTTGATAACTGAAGGCTCTGCCTCCCATTGTACTTTTGGAGATTCTAGGTATTACAAGTAGTCCTGCATTTTGGGAGCGTAGTGCTCTGTTAGGATAATACGGTAGTATCAGATCTTTTAAATAAAAAGGAGCCTGATTGTTTAGAGCTTTGTAAGTAAGAAGAAGGATTTTAAACTTAATTCTAAACTCTATGGGAAGCCAATGAAGGGAGGCCAGAACCGGAGAGATATGATCTCTCTTTCTAGTACCTGTTAAAACTCTTGCTGCAGCATTTTGGATCAGCTGAAGACTTTTTAAAGATGTTTTAGGACAACCTGATAATAAAGAATTACAATAATCTAATCTCGAGCTAACAAAAGCGTGGATCAGTTTCTCAGCATCACTCTGAGACAAGATGCTCCTAATCTTGGCAATATTATGCAAATGATAGAAGGCAGTCTTAGAAACAAATTTAATATGTGAATTGAAGGACAAATCCTGATCAAAAATAACTCCAAGGTTCCTCACAGAGCTATTAAGAGAAAGAGTAACTGCATCCAAACTGAAAGTTTGATTTGGAAAGGAATTTCTAAGGTTTTTTGGACCAACAAGAATGACTTCAGTCTTATCTGAATTTAATAGCAGGAAATTACAAGTCATCCAAGCTTTGATTTCCTTAAGACAGGCTTCTAACTTGGCTAATTGATTACTATCATCTGGCTTCATTGACAGGTATAATTGTGTGTCATCTGCATAACAATGAAAATGTATACAGTGCTTTCTAATAATGTTGCCTAACGGAAGCATATATAAACTAAAAAGAGTAGGGCCTAGCACAGATCCCTGTGGAACTCCATGACTAAGCTTTGAGTTGAAAGAAAACTCATTATTTACATGAACAAACTGGAACCTATCAGATAAATAAGATCTAAACCACTGCAACGAAGTTCCATTAAGTCCAACATAGTGTTCTAATCTATCAAGTAGAATATTATGATCGATAGTATCAAAAGCTGCACTAAGGTCTAAAAGGACAAGTACAGAAACTAGTCCATTATCAGATGCAATGAGGAGGTCGTTAGTGACCTTCGCTAAGGCTGTTTCAGTACTATGATGGATTCTAAACCCAGATTGAAACTCTTCAAGTAAACCATTTCCCTGCAGGTGGTCGAATAATTGCGTAGCAACAACTCTTTCTAAGATTTTTGAAATGAAAGGGAGATTAGAGATTGGTCTATAGTTAGCTAAAGCTCCTGGATCTAGCGTTGGCTTTTTGAGTAAGGGTGTGTTTGTGTGACAGACACACATGTCTGTCACGATCATAGATCTATGATGTTCCTATGATGTCTGCATGATGTCCTATGATGTTTCTGTTATGCCGGCGATCATAGGACCATCTACATGATGTCTATATGACATCAGATAAACAGTAGTCTATCTGACGTCAGACAAACCGTAAGGCTGATGTTCCTACAGTCTCTGAGGGATATACACACAGATAATCAACACATATAAGGAGTTGTTTAGAACTCCTTATAAGAACTCCTGATACAAAGATATACAGTGATGATAGAGTAAAGTACATGGCGGTAATGCACCTGTAAGCTGGTTGTCAACCGCCAATCAAATCTAAAAGAAGAAGAAGAAGAACAAGGTGGGCTGGACACTATCCAGGCCTGGGGGCCTGAAAAGAGCAGCTAGGGGAGCAACAAGACCTAGAAGTGGGTCAGATGAGAGTGATGTGGGAGGAAGAAACAATGCGAAGAAAATATAAACTGGCCAAAATGGATGGCAGTTTGAGGATGTAGGGAATGAGTGGAAGGTTGTCACTGAGTTCAATCAGGGTGGGGGGCACTATCACCCGGTTAAGCGAACAAAAGCAATTGAGAAAAAAATTGAGAGATTTAAGTTTGCAAAGTTCTTGAATAATAACCGGCTGTTAATTCATGCCACAAGTAAACAACAGCAACAGGAAATACTAACAACGACATGTCTAAATGGAGCACAAATGAAGGTGCATGTTTCTGTCACGACAGCTAACTTGAGGGGAATTATATCAGGTGTCCCTTTGTGCATGTCTATAGAAGAAGTGAAAAACAAGATCCAAGGAGGAAAGGTGAAGGATGTGAAAAGGCTACAGAGTAAAAAAGAAGGTTCACTGAAGGACACACAGTCTTGTCATGATTCAGTTTGAGGAAACACTCCCTAAATCAGTCCAAATAGGATACATATATTTCAGTGTCAGAGAATACGTCTCAAAGCCACTCAGGTGCTACAAATGTCAAAGGATGGGTCATACTGCTCAGCAATGTAAGGGAAAGCTAAGATGTGCTAGATGTGGAGGGGAGCACGAATATGGTAAATGTGACAAGGACGCCAAAATAAAGTGTTGCAACTGCGGAAGTGAGCACAGTGATGCATGTGGAGGATGTGTTGTGCAGAGGGAAGCTAGACAAGCCCAGGAAATCAGAATAACTAAGAAAATCTTGTATGCGGAAGCTCTAAAGACAGTTAGAGAGGCAGGAATAGTCAGAAACACAGCAGGCCTTCCTCAAAGAAATTCAATTCAAATGGAAGCCCAGCAATCAACGGGTGTCACACAAGCACAGGATTGTGCCGCTGCAAGGAATGTTTGTGTTCACAAATGCAAAATGGATGGTGACACATTAATAGTTAAGAGGACAAACTTTGTAGCTTTTATCTGCCACACCATGAATGTTGCTGCACAGCTAAAGAAGAAAAGTGAAAGAATCAAAACGATTGTGGAAGCAGCAGGAAGCTTCCTAGATGTGAAAGATATCACAGCCGACCAGATTCATGCTTTATTGAAAGCTGAAACTGGGGAGACTGCACATGCTGAAACAAGACCTTAATTATGGTACTACACATACTAGAGTGGAATGCAAGGAGTCTTATAGCAAACGGACAAGAATTCAAGAAGTATCTTTACGAACTACAAGTTGTTCCACAGGTAGTGTGTATACAGGAGACATGGCTTCAACCTCACTTAGAGTTTGTTATTCCAGGATACATTTCAATCAGACAGGATAGAATTCACACTCGAAATGGAGGAGGATGTGCCACTTTCATTAAAGATGACCTGGTGTATCGGCTGATTCCCTCCCCTGAGGATATAGAGTGTAATATTATTGAAATATGTAGGCCAAATGGACAAGGAAATATTAAGCTGATTAATTATTACAACCTATGTAGGAACTTAACAACAGATATTTTCAGTGTTATGGCAGGGGAAGGCCATATGAAACAGGTAAGGTGTGGAGACTTTAATGCCCATAATAGCTTGTGGGGAAGCACACATACAGATAACAATGGAAATGTTGTGGAAGAGATGTTAGATGAAAGATCGTTAATTTGTCTAAACAGTGGTGAAGGTACCAGGGTGGATGTGCATAGGGGCACATAATCATGTATTGACCTAACTCTGGTATCTGATTCTTTAGTGAGCGCCTGCGACTGGACGGTTATGAACAGTACAACTATGGGAAGTGATCACTTCCCAGCACTTACAGTCATTAAAACTGAAGTATGTATACAAGAGGGAAGATGTTTTACAGGATGGTGTTTTGACAAGGCAGATTGGGGAAAATTTAGGCAATACTGTGTTCAATCATGTCATTTGGTAACATTACAAGGTGGCATAGAAGAGTGTTCAAGTCAGGTAACCAATCATATTCTGAATGCTGCAATAGCAAGTATACCAAAGAAAACAACACAGGGTAGGAAGAAGGTTGTATCCTGGTGGAATGACGAATGTAGTTTTGCAATAAAAGAGCGAAACAAGGCATTCAGAGAGCTGAGGAAGATACATGACTAGTGAAAACTTAATAGAGTGTAAAAAGAAAAGGGCAGTAGCTCGAAGGATTATTAAAAACAGGAAAAGGTTAACATGGAGAGAATTTTGTTCCACCCTTGGTAGGGAAACAGAACTAGGTGATGTCTGGGGTATGTTTAAAAAAATTAGTGGGAAAAGGGTATCAGTTAAAATTCCAGCTTTAGTGGATGGCTGTGTCAGACAAAGAAAAGGCAGAAGTCCTAGGAAAAGCATTTGCAGCAGTGCATAGAGGAGACCATCTTGGTGAGAGTCATAGACAGCAAAGGCAGCATAAACTCAGAGAAAATGCAAACTTAAAAAAATGAAATGAAAGAGGACATGACTGTGTTAGACCTCGAGCTCACAATGTCAGAGCTTAAGAGAGCTTTGCAAGATAATGGATACACAGCTCCAGGATATGATCAGTTAAGCTACACTATGTTCCGGCAGTTGCCTATGCAATCAATGGAATTGGTACTGAAATTGTTTAACAGGATGTGGAAAGGGTGGAAAAAGGCTGTAATTTTACCATTTAATAAGCCAGGGAAAGATCCAGCTCATCCAGGCAACTACAGGCCAATAGCATTAACATCACATTTAGGGAAATGGATGGAGAAGGTGTTAGTTTACAGACTCATATGTACTAGAGCAAAACCGATTAATAAACAACTATCAGAATGGTTTTAGAAGAGGAAGATCCACAGTGGATGCTCTAGTTAGGGTAAGTAATGATATTGAAAAGACTCTCAAAATGAAAGAAGTAATAGTTAAAGTTTATCTGGATATTGAAAAGGCTTATGACTCACTGTGGAGGGATGGATTTTTTATGAAACTGAATAAAATGGGCATTCGTGGTAGGATGTATAATTGGATAATGGATTTTTTTAACACACGGGACAATTAGGGTTAAAGTAGGATCACAAGTTTCTAATGACTTTGAAATAGAAAATGGTGTTCCTCAGGGGAGTGTGATAAGCCCTGTTTTATTCAATATAATGATTAATGACATGTTTGAGGATCAAGAGGGATCCATCAAAACAGCACTATATGCAGATGATGGAGCCATTGGACAAGGGGAAGAAATGAAAAATTTGTGTTCAGAAACATCAGGAAAGCAATGGAGAAAGTGGAAAAGTGGTCATATGACTGGGGATTTAAATTTTCAAACAGTAAAACCTGCTATATGACTTTCACAAAAAAACGCAGAGCTGGTACAGAACCATTAACATTATACAATCAACCAATAGAGAAAGTGAGTGAGTTCAAATACTGCTATCTAGGATTGTGGTTTGATAGTGCATACACATGGAGAGTTCATGTGGAAAATCTGGAGACAAAGTACAAAAAACTCATTAATCTCATAAATGCTGTAGCTGGACATGACTGGGGTGCAGATAAACAGGCATGAATTGACATTTACAGAGCACTAATGTGATTGACAATAGACTATGGATGCATGATTTATGGAGCAGCGGCAAAGACAACTCTGGAAAAAATAGACAGAATGCAGCATAGAGCACTTCGCCTGTGCATTGGAGCCGTCAAAACAACACCAAACAATGCAGTTTTAATAGAAGCAGGAGAAATGCCAATGGATTTGAGAAGAGATAAACTCGCATTATCATACTGGGTCAAGCTGAAAGGAAGTGACAAAGCAAATATTTCAAAAACAACACTACAAGACTGCTGGGAATACTCTAATTTCCAGGGACATGGGTTTGGGTGGACAATTGAAAGAAGGACCAGAATGTATGGGCTGCACACTATTGATATAGCTAACACCAGTCCAGTGAGTAATGTTCCCCCTTGGCTGTTTCTGGGAATAGAAGTAGACACAAGTATTGCAAGGATGTATGTGCAAGGATTGGCATTTGAGTGAAGTTGGTGTTAAAACAAGCATTTACCTCAGGAACAATTACTAGAACTTCTTACAGCTCTATACTGATGGTTCAAAGAATAAAGAGGGCTCTGTTGGAGTTGGAGTATACATCCCAGAGTTTAGAGTGACCATCGCAAAAAGACTCTCCAACAATACATCCGTGTTTACAGCAGAGATGGTGGCAATAATTATTGGTTTGCAGTGGGTGGAGGAGGTCAGACCGGACCGGGTGGTGGTGTGTACGGACTCACTTGCAGCGTTTAAAACCATACAGACACTAAAATCTACAAGGGAGGATTTGGTGATTGAGCTATATCACAGTTTATTTAGGATACACAGGGGTGGTGGAGAAGTTCAGTTTTGTTGGGTTCCTGCACATGAAGGGTTGAAAGGGAATGACTGTGCAGACAAATTAGCAAAAAGCGCTCTTGGAAAAGAGATAACTATACCATTGTCTCTTGGAAAAGGTGAAGGGAAAGCAGTAATCAAGAAAAAAGGAACTGAGCTATGGCAAAAAAAAAATGGGATGAAGATCATAAAGGTAGATCGTATTACAAAATACAAAAATCTATTGCAATAAAGAATTTCATAACAACCAAAAGGAGGGAAGGCATCATTCTGGCAAGACTCAGACTGGATCACACAGGTTTAAACGGCACTTTATTCACCATGGGGAAAAGTGAAAGTGACAAATGTAGAAATTGTGGAGTAAAAGAAAATGTCGAGCACATCTTATTATACTGTCACAGATATGGAAATGAAAGACAGAAAATGGAAAATGAAGTTTGAGAGGCCGGTAGGGAATAGGATTTAACTGGGATTGTGGGAACAGATGGCAATAGAGAGGCAATAAGAATCACGAGAAGGGCTCTTTTCTCTTTTTTAAATAACATAGGATTAAGTCATAGAATTTAGAGGTCGGGCTCAGATGACATAATGTTACACACGCTTGTACAGTAGGTGGCGGTATACACCTTTCAGTTGTTTGCTATCCGCCAGTAACTGAGAGAAGAAGAAGAAGACGACACTGGACTGTGGATGTGTTGCGTTCATGTCGGCTGCTAATTGTCACCTGAACCAACTGGACATGGAGTGGGCAAAAGCTCTTTGGATTTGTTGTGGTGCATTTGGAGCTTCTCTGGTGTCGGCGATCCAAGTGGAGACAGGTGGAATGCCCTTGAGATTGGGAGGATCCAAATTGATGCTGGCATGCTGGATCAACTTGAAGGGGCATGGGAGGTCACATCCTGCAAGGGCTGTTCCGGATGATTGCTGGGAACACAGTGAGTCCAGCATTGGTAGCTTTGGATGGATGGGTGGTGCCATTGCTGAACGGGCAGGATTGAAACACATGGATTTTGACCCGGCGGTCCTGTGGTCTGTTGTTCCTCCATGGCTGTTTGGGATGCCACTAGTGGATTTTGGAGTGCAGCAACTGGGGAGGCAACGTAGGCGATATGTTGAGCAGAGCTTCAGAAACATGCTGGTGGCATCTGCCGATGGTTCCGGGGGCCCTACGGCTGGTTGTGGTGTTGCTGCGGTATACATTCCTCAGTGTGGTATGCCTATCAATGGAGGAGCCAGTGGTCACTTGTCGGTGTGCACAGTTGAGCTGGTTGTCATTGTATTGGCTCTACAGTGGTTGCAGACAAATTGTAGGAGTGATGCTGTTATTGCTTCTGATGGTTGGGCAGCTCTTGGGGGTGTTCGGTTGCTGCAGTCGTGTGGGCAGGACCTGGTTGTGGAAATCCACTCCTTGATTTGCAGCCTCTACAGTGGAGGTCGGTTGGTGCTCTTTCTTTGGGTTCCAGCCCATGTTGGAGTGGAGGGTAGTGAGGATGTGGACTTATTTGCGAGGCAATTGTTGGGGTTCGGGGCGGTGGACCTGCGGATCTCACTCGGTGGGGCAGAGGGCAAATCAATAATTGGGGAATGTGTGGTGGAGGAGTGGCGGGACTGTTGGGACTCAATAGATGCAGGAGGATGTCTTTGTGGCATTCAGGGGCGGGTGGACTCTGGAATGGGAGTTGGCAGAGACAGGAGGGAGGAGATGCTCATCACCCGATTGGGAGTCGAACATGCTACTTTGAACCGGACGCTGCGTGGAGTGGGTGGGCACCCAGCTGGCAGCTGTGCACATTGTGGCTCTCCGGAAGCAGTTCTGCGCATTTTGTTGGGGTGTCAGTGATGCCAGGAGCAGGGGAAACATCTGATTGCAGTGGTGGAGAGGGCTAATTTGGGTTTTGCTTTGGAAAACATGTTGGGAGCCTCGGTTGGAGAAATATATGTGGCTCTATTTAGATATTTGGGTGCAGCTGGATTGATTAAAAGAATTTTTTTTTCCTGCCATTCTCTTGTCCGCACTCTGGCCCGGTGGGTGGCGGTGGTGCACCTGTGGGCTGGTTGCTGGCCGGCAGTCGGATCTGGAGGGAGAAGAAGAAGAAGAGTGATGTGGGCAGTGATGTGGGTGATGACAACAAAACCTGGAATGCTGCTGACTGTTATGACGTGAACTGTGAAGTGAAAATGTCACAAAGCTATGAGGAAAACATTATAAAGCTAAAGGAAAAGGTCACAAAGTGATGAGTTTAACGTCACAGGGTTATGAGGATTATGTCAAAAGGCTATGAGGAAAACGTCACAAAGCTATGAGGAGATCATCACAAAGCGATGAGAACAGCGTCACAAGCGATGAGGAAAACGTCACAGAGCTATGAGTAAGACGTCACAAAGTTATGGAGGACGTCACAAAGCTATGAGGAGAACATCGCAGAGCTATGAGGAAAATGTCACAAAGCTATGAGGAAAGCATAATCAAGTCTGTGGCGGCAATGCACCTTTGAGCTGGAAGAGCGCAATCCAGGATAATAATAATAAGGTGAAATACATAAGGTGAAATATAAACAATCCCAACTTAAAAGCGAGGATGTGGGCTCGGACCCATGCCCTGGAGACAAGAAATATCCCTCTATATATAATTCAAGAAATCTCTGTCTGTCACAATGTCATGATGTCACGATCATAGGACTTGCAAACAGATCATAGGACTTGCTATGACATCAAAGGCAGGCTGCACTCACGATCATAAGACTCGCTATGACATCATCAAAAATCAAAGGCAGGCATTACTCATGATCATAGCACTCACTATGACATTATCAAAGATCAAAGGCAGGCATCAACCAACGAGTGGTGACGTCAAAGATCCAAGGCAGGTTTCACCATGCTTGCTGTTGCCATGGTAACAGTAACTTTCTATGGCCATGCAGAAATGATTGCTTACACTTGCTTTCTATGGGCATGCACAGATATGCACTAATATGTAAGATTTGTTATACTGCGTTCAATAACTTAATTTCCACAGGAAGGCGCTGCTTGAAAAAGAGACGGTCCTCAAAATCCAGACCGCTATAACCCAGAAGTCCTGCCCTTTGTTATTATCTGCCTAGATATTTCATGTTTGATTGCAACAAAACAGACAAGACAGAAATGGATTTATTGTCTCGACTAGCCAAACGTAATACCTTTGTGGTCTTAGTCTCTTTATTTCATCTGGAAATGAAAGGAAAAGGGGTGAAAATGTGCAGAAACTGATACAGAAATGCCCCAAAGCTAAATCGCTAAATAGCCGCTGGCACAATTAACGTTACCCACAAACCCTACTCAATAGGTGACCAGTATGTACATGAACTGCATTGGACAATACGAATATAATTTGATTACATGTGTGTAGAACGACAATAGGACTATTCTTTTCTATATTATGCTCATCAGGTGCTTAGCAACAGTTGACTGGGTACATTTGGAAGGGACTATTTTTCTTGGTGGAGCAAAATAATTAGTCAAACAAACCAAAATCATAATAGTTTGTCCAGTATTGCTGTCATTTAATAAACTGTGCTTGTGGAACTGTTGTATAAAATATTTCATTATAACTTACACACTAGGAAATGCGAGATCATGAATATACAGTACACTGTATTGCCAAAAGTATAGGGGCACCCTCTATATGACTGGGCACTTTAGCCCAGCTTTAGCAGTGTATTTATGGGAATTTTTTGACCATTCTTTCAGAAGCGGATTTGTGAGCTCAGGCACTGATGATGGATGAGAAGGCCTGGCTCACAGTCTTCGTGCTAATTCATCCCAAAGTTGCAGCAGGCCAGTCAAATTCCTCCACACCAAATTTGCTCATCCATGTCTTTATGGACCTTGCTTTGTCCATTGGTGCCCAGTCATTCGGAGGGGTGTTACCAATACTTTTGGGAATATAGTGTATCACTGCAGTGATGTCTTCAGTCCTCTACTTTGTGTCAGGCCTACGGCCGAATCACCGCAGTTATATATTCATTGATACTGCACTCCCTCTTATGTAATATTGCTTAAATGAACCAGCTTCAAGTGGTTCAAGTTCCACAAAATTTTTGCAGTTGCAGTTTTAGTTCACTAAATCTAGAGTGCAGAAGAAAACCTACAAAGATGGTAGACTTCTATTATGGTCATCTTTTCCACCAATAAATGAATTCAAGCCTTAACACTGAAAAAAAAGGTGACAGTTAATGAAACACTATGACATTTAATGTTTTATTTGTATAGTTTTCTACAGATAGCAAGTTTCTCATGAAACAAACTTGCCGGAATATTCATAATGTCCAAGAAACTTATAAAACCACCAGAGGAGATATAATTCTTTATTGATTTTCTTCCTCCCCTCACAGAACATGCGTGGGCAGTTTCCAGTGGTCACTCAAGGTCAACAGCATCAGCTTCCATGTCTTTAAAATTCTGCTGCCATAACCTTACATTTAAAATCAGACTTCAATATTGTGGTATCAAGAGTCTATGTAAAATTCTGTGCAGGGAGATATGGATATTTCAAATATTAATTTCTTCATTAATAACACATGTCTGATCTTTTACCTTTCTCACTTCCACAATATCACTGGTGTCTGCTGAGGAGCAATGTTGAGTAATGCTATCTTTTTAGTAATGGATTACCTTACTGGATGGTTGTCATTGAATCTTAATACTTTACATTATTCCATTATCTGCAGAATAAAGTAATAGGTTAAAAGCACTTTCTGGAAATTAACACCCTGTGATTAACCGATACCTTCCAGAGGATGTGTCGCCTGCTGAATGTGTATTGCTTAATGTACAGCACATTTGGGATGCACATCAGCAGGACCTTACTGCATGAAGAGTTATTGTCAGTAGCTTCCTGACACCTTCCCTTCCACTGCATCACAGCCTACACATTAATGTCTCCCAGAGAAACACTTAAGCTGAAATAAAAACTCACTGCCAGTGTTATTCCCTCCTGTAACTTACGCTTCTTCAGATATTAGAATTCCATAGTAGTGGTGACAATAATCATCACCCTGGCAAAAAATAAAGTGAATACTTGATGAGCATTGTGTTGAAAAAGCAAGACAGAGGGTAAAACTGTGATGTCTCATGTGGGAGACACAAATTGGTGCCCGTTATTCTTTTTCTTCTTTTTTATTCACATGTTCCATCTTCAGTTTTACTTTTACTCACTACATTACATAAAATACACATTTACTTTTTTTAGGGTTAGCGAGGAAAACTCCTTGGTTAGGGTTAAGGAAAACTCTTCTTGTTCTCCTTTTGTCTGCTCCCTTTAGTTTAGGGGTCACCACAGTGGAACATCTACCTCCATATCACTCTATCCCTTGCATCTTCTCTCACGCCAACCTCTTTTCCTCCTGCCTGGCAGCTCCATCTTCAACATCCTTTGTCCAATATATCCACTATCTCTCCTCTGCACATGTCCAAACCATCTCAACCTTGACTCTCTTACTTTGCCTCCAAACCGCTCAACCTCTGACATGATTCATTTCTAATCATGTCCCTTCTAGTCATTCCCAATGAGAATCTTAGCATCTAAACTCTACCGCCTTTAGCTCTGCCCCGTCTTTTTGTCAGTACCACTGTCTCCAAACCTTACATCATAACAGGTCTCACCAATATCTTTTGAATCTTCCATTTCACTTCCTTCTGTCACAAAACACCCCTGACTCACATCTCCACCCACTCCATCTTGCCTGCAGTCTCTTCTTCACCTCTTATAGGGAAAGATGAGGTTCTAATTTAAACACATTACTGTAACCCTCTGCCTTATCATATGACCCTCCCTACTACCTTAATAATGCCACAGAAGGGCTCTGCACCAAACAACACATTATGTGCCCATCTAGGGCTGTCCAGGACAATCCTGGATGGTTGAGAAATATATACTTTTTTTTACTTGTAATAATGAAGCTGCTGAAGCTCCAGTAATGCAATTTGATTTTGCTATATTTAAGGATTTTGAACCCTATTCCTCTTTCATACTGTGTTTGCTAAGTGCTTCTCTAGGTCCCCCAACTGGAGGACTCTCGTTTTGAAAAAAATACTACACTATTGTCTCCTGCTCTTGGTGAAAAGGTTATTACAACATCAAGGAAAGTGAAGAGATGGACAATAAATAGATGACTATAGGTCCACTAGGGTCAAAGATGATGCCAGTCCCAATAGAGTGAAGAGACACTTTAATTTACTGATAAACCTCCATGTCATTTTTTGAAGGGTGTTGCAGAGATAATCCTTGTGATTGATTATAACAGCCTATCATGAGCAAGTGAGGATCAGCGGTGCAAATCTTTCTGGAAAAACGCAACACAAGGTGAAGGGTGAAACTTGGTAGTAACATTGATTTAGCTGTGAAATGGTCTTTTATCACATTCCTGCTTCAAGATCCATCGGATACAATGTCGAGGAATAAATGGCAAACATGTTACAACTCAAGACAAAGAGCTCAATAAAAAACGAGAAAGCAACGAGGCAGTAAAAAATGGGAAACATAATGCAGCACAGGTTAGTTCTCATTTCCTTCTTCCTGTCAAATCTCAGCAGGTGGTTTCAGGGGAAACATGCCTCACCGCTGAGTTTCATCGGAAAGCTCATTTTTAAATCATAAATCCATGAGCTCCAGTCTATCAAAGGGAAATTGATGCCTTTGTCAGCTGGCAGTGTACACATTCCTAATAAAAAGGCCCACATTCTTTGATCTGATATTTATATTCCCCAAGGATGAATGTTCAATTTGCTCTGACTTTGCGATACCACTCACAAACTGACAGATACATGAAACTTTAACGTGAGATGTGGATTTAGGGAATACAGTATGCATATGAAAACCAAATCTCCCTCCGTCAATTTTGCTTGTTGAAGCTTTACAGTAATACTTCCTATAAATCTGTTCCAGGCAATCGTCTTTCTGTTGAAACTCGGCTGGTGTCAGTTTCTTTATTAAACTGCTGTCCTGGAGGAAAATGCCTTGTTAATTATAGCTAACAAAGACATTTGGCACCGGAGGGTTTTGTTTAATAATGAATGCAGTTTCCTTTCTCCTGGAGGGTAAATGGCAAATTGTTGACTTCTAGTAAGCTGAAACAAATTATCTTCTTTTTGGACAACTCAGGTCAAACATAGGAGAGTAATAGTTTGCATTATGTTCAATTAGGCTAATAGAGGTTTTTGCTTGTGGTCTACTGTGTGCTGAATGTTCAACATACTGTTCAACCTTTACTTCATAAGATATTTGATGGGCTGGCTTTTCCCCATCATTTATCTACATTACAGCAAAGGTTTAAAGTGTCCGTGACATGATTTAGGAAGTATGGATCAGTATTCAGTATGAATTTATCTTCAGTCGTCCACATAGTTGGTTCTGTTGACTTTGAATGCTAAACAAGTGGAAAAATATTTCTAAGTGAATTCAAATTTAGTGCCGTGTTGCAGTAATGCAATATCCGGAGACTTGCCTCGTTTCTGAATATGATGTCATGAGATGAGTTTCATCTCGGCTGACCCGTGTGCTATCAATGTAAAACAAGCTGTTTAGTTTCTGTATCAGCAAAGAAATGCCGGAACATTGTGTGGCGGCTGGGTGTTCTAATTGCTCCAGTGAACATATAAGCCTGTTCTCATTTCCAAAAGATCCCGATCTTCTTAAAAAATGGGCAGAGCAAGTACAGAAAACAAGGGACAAATGGCATCCAACACCATATTCTGTACTCTGTAGCGATCATTTCACTGCAGACAGTTTTGATGAGGCGCCTGCTATACAGGAATCTTTAGGCATGAAAGTTTGTTACAAACAAGTTCTAAAACCGACTGCTATACCTACGGTTTTTAAACGAAAACCCACAACTCAAGACGATATCAACATGTCAAAACAGCACAGAGAAGCAACATTGTCAAAATTCGCCCGGAAAAGAGTAAGTCCCTTTGTTTATGTTTTAGGGTGTGATAGAGGTGTGTGTACACATCAGATCGGCAAAACAATTGGGGTGTTTAGTTACAATTTCAAAACAAGAAACACATTATATATATTTTATCTGTAGTTTTGTCATTAGTATCATTATTTCTTTAACCCGTAAACCCACATATACTGTATATTTGTGTGTGTTTATATATACAGTATATATATATATATATATATATATATATATATATATATATATATATATATAAACACCCCAAAACAATTGGGGTGTTTAGTTACAATCTCAAAACAAGAAACACGTTATGGATATTTTATCTGTAGTTTTGTCATTAGTATCATTATTTCTTTAACCCGTAAACCCACATATATGTGTGTGTGTGTGTGTATATATATACTATATATATATACTGTATATATGTATATATATATATATATATATACTATATCAGAATCAGAATCAGCTTTATTGGCCAAGTATGCACAACACATACAAGGAATTTGACTTTGGCTAAAAACTTGCTCTCGTTGTTCAGGTGGAGGATTTAAATAAGGATTCAATGACAACAGAGTATGTACAGTAAATTACAGTCTGTCCACGTTTCTATAAAAGGATGCAAATATATACAGGAATATATGCAGTTATTTTCTCAGACTAACCACACTTTGCAAAAATATATGAAAAAATATACAGTCACACAGTATTTCAATGTGAACTCAGATTCAGTGATATGATGTGAATGAAGTAAAAAGCAGTGTGAGAGTTATGTGCAATGTAATAATGGATGAAAAGTCATGAGTACAGCAACAGGTAGGACTAGGTGAATGTTAGGAGTTCATCAGAGTGATGGCTTGAGGAAAGAAACTGTTCCTGTGATGGGTGGTTTTGACCTTCAGTGATCTGTAACGACGACCAGAAGATAGAAGTTCAAACAGTTTGTGGCCGGGGTGTGATGGGTCAGCACAGATGTTTCCCGCCCGTTTCCTGGTTATGGACCGATATAAGTTCTCAATGGAGGGTAGGTCGGTACCAATGATCCTCTCTGCAGACTTAATGATCCGCTGCAGTCTGGTCTTGTCCTGTTTAGTGGCAGATCCAAACCAAACAATGATGGAAAAGCAGAGGACAGATTGGATGATGGCGGTGTAGAAGACAACCAGCAGCTCCTGAGGCAAATCAAACTTCTTGAGCTGACGCAGAAAAAACAACCTCTGCTGGGCCTTTTTCCGGACAGTGTCTATATGGGAGGACCACTTCAGGTTCCGGGAGATTGTGGTACCCAGAAACCTGAAGGAGTCCACAGTGGACACTGTGCTGTTGAGGATGGTGAGTGGGGGGAATGAAGGGGGGTGTCGCCTGAAATCCACAGTCATCTCCACCGTTTTGGCTGGGTTAAGTTCAAGATGGTTCTGGCTGCACCAGAGGATCAGCTGCTCCACCTCCCGCCTGTATGCAGACTCATCATCATCCCGGATCAAACCGATGACTGTGGTGTCGTCCGCAAACTTCAGGAGCTTCACCGAAGGGTCCTCTGAGGTGCAGTTGTTGGAGTAGAGGGAGAAGAGCAGTGGGGAAAGGACACATCCTTGGGGAGCGCCAGTACTAATTTTTCGGGAGCTGGATGTAAATCTCCCTAGCTTCACCTGTTGCCACCTGTCAGTCAGAAAGCTGGAGATCCACTGGCAGGTGGAGGGGGGCACCTTGAGCTGGAGGAGTTTCTGATGAAGAATGCCTGGGATGATGGTGTTGAATGCTGAGCTGAACCATCAGGTCCTGCAGCCTTCTTGATCTTTTGTCTCTGAAAGACCCGGCGCACCTCCTCTTCACAGATCGTTAGTGCTGGTGGGAGGTCAGAGTGGAGGAGGGATGGAGTTCCTGGGACTGCAGATAATCCTTTTGTGTGGGTGGGAGGTGAGAACTGTAGGTTCTTTTCAAACCTGCAGTAAAAGCTGTTTAGGTCGTTAGCCAGCTGGAGGTTTTCCACAGGGTGGGGGGATGGTCTCCTGTAGTTGGTGATATTCTGCAGGCCTCTCCAGACAGAAGCAGAGTTGTTGGCTGAGAAGTTTTTTTGTAACTTCACACTGTAGCTCCTCTTAGAAAGCCTGATCTCCTTCGTCAGCATGTTTCTGGCCCGCTTGTACAGAGTCCAGTTGCCAGTCCTGTAGGCCTCCTCCTTGGTCTGACGTAGCTGCTTCAGTTTAGGAATGAACCAGGGTTTATTGTTGTTGTATGTGCAGAAGGTCTTGGTCTGCACACACATGTCCTCGCAGAAACAGATGTATGACGTCACAGTGTCAGTCCCATATATATATATATATATATATATATATATATATATATATATATATATATACAGTATATATATAATTTAATTATTTTTATTTAATATTTTGGGCTTTTGTCCCTGCTTAAGAGTGTGTAATATTGCAATTAATTATTTCATTTAGGAAGTCTCAGAACTGCTGACAAAAAAGCCAGAAGTGACGATCACTAGTGAAGAACTTCAAGAGGAACATGAAGAAGTAGGCTCATCTTCAAGCAACCTACATATCTGCCCATTATGAAGGTAAAGACCCATAAATAATGTTGTATAACATATGAGAGATGAGATGAGATGAGATTATTCAAGACTTTTAACAATTAGGCAATTGTTATTTAATAGTTTTGTTTACAAACCCGCCGATGTGACCAGAATTTTCCAGCCAAGAGAAAAAAAAAATTAGCACACTTATTAATTAGCCGAGTGTTGACTTTACTCTGAATAGAATGACTTTGTGTTACTTTTTGCAGTTTTCATTTTTATGCGCCACCGTGGGCTGCACGGTGGCGCAGTGGTGGGCTGCACGGTGGCGCAGTGGTTAGCACTGCGGCAGCACAGTTTACCCTTGGCCGGGGGATTGTGGGGATCATGGGATCGTGGGTTCGATCCCAGCCCCCGACCAACAGTGATCTGTGTGGAGTTTGCATGTTCTCCCCGTGTTGCGTGGGTTTACTCCGGGATTTCTCCGGTTTCCTCCCACATGCCAAAAACATGCATGCTAGGTTAATTGGCTGTTCTAAATTGTCCCTAGATATATGTTTCCTATAAGCCCTTAGAATAGAGGGTTAGTATTAATGAAAGCGCTTTGAGTGGTCTTTGTGACTAGAAAAGCGCTATATAAGTGCAGGTTAGTTAGTTAGTTAGTTAGTATAAATCTCATTGCCTACCAAAACTGAATATATGAGCTTTTTTTTTTATTTCCCCAACCACCCGATCGGGGAAACAAAAAAATAAATTGAAGCCAAAATTTCTTTAAACCAAACGATTAAATAACGATTGTCATATGTGGAAAAAAAAATAATTACATAAATGCATGATTGTTACGTATAATTTTTTTATTTTTAATTTTACTTGTATTATTAGCATATCTGTGATTTGTGTGTATTTTTTCTATCACTATAAAAACAAGAAATCTCTGTGTGTCTGTGTGTCACGTTTATAGGACATCATAGGACAGCCTATGATCTCTGCCTGAACATCATAGGACGTCCTATGAACTCAGGCATCATAGGACAACTCGCGATGCCTATATGAAGGCACATAGAAAAATCTGTCTTTATGATGTCATATACATCAAGCCCATGGCTCATAGACAAATGTGTTTTTATGACATACAGTGGGGTAAAAAAATATGTAGTCAGCCACCAATTGTGCAAGTTCTCCCACTTAAAAGGAATTTACCAATTAATTCATTAAAAATCCTTCAATGTGATTTTCTGGATTTTTTTTTCTCATTTTGTCTCTCATAGTTGAGGTATACCTATGATGAAAATTGGAGACCTCTCTCACCTTTTAAGTGGGAGAATACTTTTTTGCCCCACTGTATACAGTGACAGACATCAAGCAACATGTCTTTATGATGTCATATACATCAAGGCTGCCTTCATGTCTTTATGATGTCATATACAGTGAGTTCATTCCGAAAAGCCTCTTTTTGCTCAGATCTGTTTTCATGATCCTGTCCATGAACTGCAGTTACAACACACCTATCCCTCAACCAGTGGTCTCAATGAAGAAGAAGAAGAAGAAGGCCCACCAGATGGAGAGCAATAGAATGACGACAACTGCTGCACGTCAGAAAAGATGCTATTAAGATGAAACACCTGATGTTCCAGCAGTACATCGCACCCGTCTGAAACAGGAGGACACCCTTCACCAGCATAGGGTATGATAGACTTTAAAGCACGTTTCTACGACATCATAGGACGGCCTATGATTTCTGTCTCATCATCATAGCGCGTCCTATGAACTCAGGCATCATAGGACGACTCACCATGCCTACATGACGGCAAATGCGTAACCTTCACAAATGCCATTCTACACTACAAATGTGTAAAATGCCAAGCAAAGTGCTGATTTTCTCCGGGTGCTCCGGTTTCTTGGTTTCTACGGGCATGCACAGGCCTTCCTGAACAGGGTTGAAAGCCACTTTTCAGGATCTTGCTCATGAACTGAAATTACGATGCACCTATCCCTCAACCAGTGGTCTGAACGAAGAAGAATAAGACCTACCAGATGGATAGCAATAGGATGAGGAGAACTGCTGCACGTCAGAAAGGATGCTGTGAACATGAAACACCTCAAGTTCCACCAGTACGCCGCAGGCAGGACTGTGAACAACACAGCCGTCTGAGACAGGAGGAAACCGTTCAGCAACGGGCATGCAGAAATACTTGCTTATACTTGGTTTCTACGGGCATGGACGGGTATGCACGGGTATGTACTAGTTGAATAAAAAAAAAAAGAATCGCAGGCCTTTTGGTGAATTTTTTTTTAAAACCAAATTAGGGGTAAAAGAGAATAATCACTGAAATAAAACCAAATTAGGGGTAAAAGAGAATTACCACTGAAATGAAAGAGACCGGCTCCCGGCCATCTAGCCACTTTGATTTACAACATAGCAAAGGTACATGATCAAAGTTGCACATCCAGTTCTTTTAAATCTACCTGTATATTACCATTCAGTGTTTTGGAGGTGACCAATGTCCATCTCTAACCCTTCACCGTCGGACCATTCATCCTCTGAAACTTGTGAGTCATCGTCGCTTCCTGAACAATATGGTTCAAATAAATGGGGTTGCAGTCCTTTGCTAGAACCAAGTCGCTCTTCTTCATCACTCGATCCTGCTTCTTCCTCAAAAACTGTCAACAAATCGCTCAAATCTTTGCTGAAATCACTCACAACTTCCTCAGCTTCAGTGTACTCAGCCATGCTTGTTTACATATTTGGTTCATCTCATGGCGTCACAATATGGCGGCGCCGTTTAACCCAATTTCGACAAACGAACATCGCAGTCGTCTGCATCACGATGTAATTTATGGTAGTATATGGAAAAAAAAAATTATTGAATTTTTTTTGTCTACACAGAATAAAAACACAGTAGTTCTTCTTTCTAATGATGTCTTGGTTGAATTATGTCACAGACTCTTTAAAGCAACAGTATGGAAGAATTGCTTAAAGGGGTCCTACAGTTGTGAAGCATAGTTGTCTGTTGCCACTGTCGTAAACACTTGTCACTAGGGCTGTCATGGTAGAGGAATTTCCCCTGCGGTGACAGTGGACAAGCTCAACACCACGGTATGCGGTATTATTGAAAATGTTTTTAGGACCCTGTGGATTTGTAAGTTAAACAGGGTTTATAACTTATGTGGCAAATGAGGGAAGCTGTCAGAGTCTTGCTGCAGCTTGCTCTCAACTTTATGTGCGTGTGTCACAACTGTGCGGAGCTCCGCTCTGTCTACAGACATGAACTTCTGTAAAAAAAACGATAATTTTCATAAAGCAGTAGAGGTAACTACGGGGTGTGTGAACTGGAGACTGCAGTGACATTCAGCTTATAAGCAGGACAGTCTCTGTACAGGACCCTGCGTGGCTCTTGTCTCCATGATTTTTCCCGCTGTCTGAAAAATGACGTTCAAACAAGCTGCTTTCGGAGCTCATACACAGTCAGGATCATACACACTCCGCTCAGAAGGAAATAACACACTTTGTGCCCTTTCAGTGATCACCGTTACGGCTGTATTTAACAAGGAGTCCAAACGCTTTCACCGCTAATATAACTGCCTGCTGGAGTCCGTCTGGAGAGAGTGCCCCAAACGGCGGCAGCACCATGTGCTGTGGAAGCTTCTACAGTACCGGGTGCAAACAATAAAAATACACTTCATTTAGCAATTTATTTAATAATTAATAGGTGCATATAAGTGAACGAGACATACACACACACACACACACACACACACACACACATACAAAAAAGTGAACACCACGGTTGTTGCGGTTAGTCGTTTTCCTCTGCAGTAGGCATGTCCATTGTGCGGTATTACATATGTGCGGTTATTGCAACAGCCGTACTTGTCACGGCAGTGTGAGCTGTGTGGATTTGTTAATCACAGTGAGGTAAAAAAGTATGTAGTCAGCCACCAACTGTGCAAGTTCTCCCACTGAAAAGATGAGAGAGGTCTCCAATTTTCATCATAGGTATACCTCAACTATGAGAGACAAAATGAGAAAAAAAAAAATCCAGAAAATCACATTAAAGGATTTTTAATGAATTAATTGGTAAATTCCTCGGTAAAATAAGTATTTGGTCAATAACAAAAGTTCATCTCAATACTTTGTTATATACCCTTTGTTGGCAATGACAGAGGTCAAACGTTTTCTGTAAGTTTTCACAAGGTTTTCACACACTGTTGCTGGTATTTTGGCCCATTCCTCCATGCAGATCTCCTCTAGAGCAGTGATGTTTTGGGGCTGTCGCTGGGCAACACAGACTTTCAACTCCCTCCAAAGATTTTCTATGGGGTTGAGATCTGGAGACTGGCTAGGCCACTCCAGGACCTTGAAATGCTTCTTACGAAGCCACTCCTTTGTTGCCCGGGCGGTGTGTTTGGGATCATTGTCATGCTGAAAGACCCAGCCACATTTCATCTTCAATGCCCTGGCTGGTGGAAGGAGATTTTCACTCAAAATCTCACGATACATGGCCCCATTCATTCTTTCCTTTACACGGATCAGTCGTCCTGGTCCCTTTGCAGAAAAACAGCTCAAAAGTATGATGTTTCCACCCCCATGCTTCACAGTAGGTATGGTGTTCTTTCTCTTCCAAACACGACAAGTTGAGTTTTTACCAAAAAGTTCTATTTTGGTTTCATCTGACCATATGACACTCTCCCAATCCTCTTCTGGATCATCCAAATGCTCTCTAGCAAACTTCAGACGGGCCTGGACATGTACTGGCTTAAGCAGGGGGACATGTCTGGCACTGCAGGATTTGAGTCCCTGGCGGCGTAGTGTGTTTCTGATGTAGCCTTTGTTACTTTGGTCCCAGCTCTCTGCAGGTCATTCACTAGGTCCCCCCATGTGGTTCTGGGATTTTTGCTCACCGTTCTCGTGATAATTTTGACCCCACGGGGTGAGATCTTGCATGGAGCCCCAGATCGAGGGAGATTATCAGTGGTCTTGTATGTCTTCCATTTTCTAATAATTGCTCCCACAGTTGATTTCTTCACACCAAGCTGCTTACCTATTGCAGATTCAGTCTTCCCAGCCTGGTGCAGGTCTTCAGTTTTTTTTCTGGTGTCCTTTGACAGCTCTTTGGTCTTGGCCATAGTGGAATTTGGAGTCTGACTGTTTGAGGTTGTGGACAGGTGTCTTTTATACTGATAACGAGTTCAAACAGGTGCCATTAATACAGGTAACGAGTGGAGGACAGAGGAGCCTCTTAAAGAAGAAGTTACAGGTCTGTGAGAGCCAGAAATCTTGCTTGTTTGTAGGTGACCAAATACTTATTTTACTGAGGAATTTACCAATTAATTCATTAAAAATCCTTCAGTGTGATTTTCTGGATTTTTTTTCTTCTCATTTTTGTCTCTCATTGTTGAGGTATACCTATGATGAAAATTGGAGACCTCTCTCATCTTTTACGTGGGAGAACTTGCACAATTGGTGGCTGACTAAATACTTTTTTGCCCCACTGTAGCTGATGATATGGAACCAGCAAATTCCGAAGTATTATAGAAACAATGAACTTGTAGAGGGTTAAAAACAAAGACAATATCACCATCAGTCTTCCATCCCTTTATCTCTTTTAGCTCTCCACAATGAGATTATAAGATTGTTCTTCTATTTACTCTTGGCCACAGTCTTGATTGGTCAATTTCCTGCTTTCTGTTCTTTGTTTCCTCCAACAAGATCCTGTTTGATTTCTTTGCTGATTCTGCCACGATGTCCATTCTGAAAATAACAAGTTAAACAGCTACATCTTATATGGCCTTTTTCCACTAGTGTCAGTTTTGCCTGGTATAGTACAGTTCAGTTCGGTACGCTTGTGTTTCCATTACGCCAAGAGTACTGCTTGATGTGGGTGGGATTTGAAGTTGAAAGTTGAATTGAATTGAACTGAATTGAATTGAATTTGTTACAGGGAGGAGCAACACTCCCCTTATGTAAAACAAGCGTAACGGGCATAAAACAAGCGTAATATTACGTAAAACAAGCGACACAGGCAAAACACAAGATGGCAGGATACGAGGCGACTGCGTTCTTTGGCTTTTTTTTTTTTTTTTGCCAGAGTAAAGCCAAAAAAGGAGAACAGAAGGCTATAGGCGGCAAGATGACACACTCTGGAAAAGTACTGGAGCATTTAGGAAACTATATAGAGCAGTATAAAGCAGAAGACATGAGGACACAAACTACATCACATATGAAGATAAGCTAATGATTGCTAATGCTACTTTGCTTTAAGTCCGCCTACGACATTGTAATGTCGGCAAGTTATCGCTATTAGGTACTAAAATATGTATTCCCTGTGTGTGTGTTTCAGATGGCTCTCTTGTAGCAACACAGGCTCCCAGTGATGAGATGTCACCTCAGCTTCATGAATGTGAAGTGATTACAGAACTGCAGAATGTCTGTAGAAATGTTTAGCTTCCTGTGCAACAAATTGCTCTTTTTTGTCTTTTGACAAACCTTTGTACTTTTTGCAGATGTGTCTCTTTTGTTTTTATGTGTGAAGGTTACCACCAAGTGACACAAATTAAATACTAAAAGACGGGAACAGCTGTCTAAGAACAATCCAGCAGTTTGAGAAATCTCTTTTTGTTTGGTGTAAGTCTGCTAACAGAATTATGAACCATAAAGCAGTTTGTGTTAAAATGTTAAATCCCATTAAACCCTAACTCAGGGGGTGTCCAATCATGTGCCATAGAGGGCCAAGACCCTGCAGGTTCTCCCTTCTACCCAGTCTCTTCAGCAGGTGTTTTCACTGATCAGCAATCAGTGGAAGAAATTCAGTGGAATCTGCTGATGAAGACACTGGTTGCAGGGAAAGCCTGCAGGGTCTTGGCCCTCCATGGTACGTTATTTGACACCCCTGCCTTAACCCATTATTAGGAAATCCAGATGCTAATATGGCCCAGAATTCCTCCATATACTGGTACTATCATGAAAGTGTGCAGAGTCTTCTGCACTGGCACATCCAACAATACAGTCTTCAGTAAATAAAATAATTGTTTTTGGTTACTTTTTCTTATAAATGAGCCATTATTTTCAAAGTCACTGATAAATGGTTTGTACTGTTGACTCTTTTCCCACTGGTGTCTTAACAGACAAAATAGAAAATCATGATGCAAACACATAAGTCACTAAATTGTTTATTACAGTCAGCAGCAAATTCCACATTATTTAGAATGTGCAAAATTCAAACTGTAAAAAAAAAAAAAAAATTAGAATGGGTCACACACACCGGCCACGCTGCCACACTGTGAAGCAACTGGATGTGCCGCTCAAGCTGGACCTGGTTCAGCAGATCTTCGGCCTGCATCTCTGTAAATAGTGAGGCAAGGTCCGGTTTGGGGTGGATCGTTTTCCTCTTGCCTAGATGAAAGACAGAAATGGGTGATCGTTAATTAAAGCAAGTTTAAAACATATTTGAGAAATAAAGTTGTTATCAACAAAAGTTTAGCCACTGCTGTGTCGCCCTGGTTTTAAGTGTGGGTGGTGTTTTGTACTTGTATTGCTAAAATATAAAAGGAAGCATGGATCTCAAATGTTTGTAATGTGTCCTTTCACTGCATGAATTTAAAGACGAAAGACTATAAACTACACATATAAACTAAATTATAATGGTGACTGAACAACTCCCATTCCCCAAAGTGCAAGATACACTATGACTATAACTCATAAAGGATCACAGAAGTGATCTGATCAAAAAAAAAAAAAATAGACACACGGTTTATTTTACAGTGGCTACTATTGGATGTGTCATTCATTTTCAATTATTCTGTAATTAATATTCACACAATCAAATAAATCTCAGTTCAGTCCCTTTCATATTAAGTGGAAATTGTGCTACTGTGGCGGTTCGTTTTAACCCCACAACAGACTAAGGACACTCAGCCCTCTTTTCTCTGTTTTTCTGCTGCATTACTGAGAAGCAATGTGCCATTCATGTATTTGTGATGCAAACATGCATGTGTTGTGATGTAATGCGCCATTCTGTATAGTGTGCATATGGCTTGTCCTTACTGTGCTTTTTCTGAGCATCTTAGATGTGCTTTGGTGTATTAATGTCTACAGGTAGACGAGTTTCTTCTGTCTCACCTATGTGATGTTAATCGATGCCTTTCATCCTTTGTACTCATGCATCCTGTCCTTACTGTGACCTAGAGACTCAGATCAATATGTAGATGTGCTTGTTAGCCTCTTTGTCTTGCACTTAGAGCGAGGTCTAGCTAATCTGCCCATTGTGATGTATGGCTTACAAATGCAAATACCTCCTGCCTGTTCTGTTGTCCCTTTGATCATTCTAGACTGTGGGGTATGTCTTTTTGATGTATTGTTATGATCAAGTATTTAAGGTGCAACTCTGTAACGCAATCTCTCTCTTACTCTCTCACTCTGATCCTGCAACAGGTGGACACACTGTGTCTGCCTCTCCTTCTCTGAGAGCTTAGGGATCCCGCTCCGGGCTGCTCCGCTATGCACCGGAGAGGGGATCCCGTGAAGGCGACATGATATAATAAAACCTGCTTAAAACCACAGCACTGCTGCTTATTTTTTCATGCCGCTTCACTACTTTAAATTTGGCACTTTACCTATACTTTAACTTAAAAAGCAAAAGATTCCACTATAAATAACAAGATGTGCAACTTACCAGTTATAACACATTGCTATGGCCTGCCAAACATAACCATTGTCAGAGCAGATCCTGGTAGGACTCTACAACGAAAATACACACAATTAAGTACATGCACAGCACGAAAGTGAAACATGTAAAAAAAAAGCACCTTTTTAACCAGGATTACAACTAGCTTATTTCATCAGATATTGTCAACACAAAGGCAACATACAAGGATGGACTTAGCATTGATGGCTAACTAGCTAGCTTATCGTTTGAACACTAGCAACAATGTTGCGGTCTGTCCAAAGTGAACGTTCCACTGCTGGGATAAATAATGTAAAAGATGCATAATATCACATCATATCACATCACTCACCATCCTCTATATCCTAATATCACGGCTTCAACTGCTGAAGTTGGGTGCTTCCGTGGCCGTACATTCAGTTCAGGTTGCTCTGTCTACTTCCCTCTGGATTCTCTCATCAGCCGAAACGCACAGAAAACTCTGCTGGACCGCGGTGTTGATTTCTGTGGGTCTGATTTCTGTGAAGCCATTCTATCGTTGTTGTTTATATTATATGGCTTGCTGGCTGGCTCACAGATGAATCTTTGCAAATGGCAGCTCGCGATTCTGTAAAGTCAGCCTCAAACGCCCCTCTCATGACGTTATGCCTGGACCAATCAGTGGCCTGCAGTGTTTTTACGTCACATTTTGGTGTTGGAACAGTACGCTTGGAACCCCTCTTCTGCGGGTCTGAAAAATCGGGACCGTTACTGTTACAGTCCCTAATGGAAAAGCCGACAAACCGTACCATACCAAACTGACACTAGTGGAAAAGGGGCTATAGTTAGTGGCCAACTAACACTACACCTGACTGGCTATTGAAATGGAGCCATAAAATGTGGATTCTTAGTCTTTTCAGTCTTTTCCAATCAGGAACAGCCAAGTTATATAACATTGTTGCAGGCGATACAGACCTGCTCATATGGTGGAAGTGATCATGACCCAGTCAAGCATTGATGTATAATCAAAATGACTTTAGAAATTTTATTTTAGGGTGCTTTCACACCTACAGGCTTTAGTTTGTTTCAATCAAACATGAATTCGTTTTCTCCATTAGTGTGGTTCGTTTTGTCTGGTGAGAACACAGAAATCACACTCAGGTGTGCACCAAACCAACTGTACTGAGACCACCTGAAAGAGGTGGTCTCGATTCAAATCAAATGGCTTACTCTGGTGCAGTCCTGCAGGTGAGAAAGCAACAGCACTAAAACAGGACCAGCAGCAAACGGTAAAACACTTTATGTCAGAAAATGATACAAAGTAACAAGCTTATCAACTGATTCAGACCAAATCAAACAAATTTAGGTATGAAAGCACCCTTAAAGGGATCATTGACTGAAAATGGTGTGCTTGTAGAATTTATCTGTCTGAAATATGTATATCTATTGGTCACGTGATAATTGAACAAATATTGAAACACTCACTTCTCTTAAAAAAACACAGCCTTTATCTCCTTTTTTCTCTGGTTCATCCCTCCAAGAAACATTTTTGACTCTTCCTGGGTTATTTCTGTACATCAAGAATTTGGAAACATCACTAAAACGCGATCTCAGTACCTGCCCACTGCTCTATTATTGGAGCCTGTCTCTCCTGTGGATGGATGGGGCCCCAAAGGTGTTAGCTTCCAAGCTAACAGTGGTGCAATCTTTAGCCTAGGAAGCTCGCAGCAAGAGCGGTTTATATTTTTATTTTCATCAGATTACAATTACCCTAATAGACGTCACTATTTTCACCTGGTTCAATAATCCACGGTTGATAATATACTGTATCTCACATCACTCTGACTTGTTATAGTTTTGCTTTGATGCTATATTGAATGGTTAGCATTGATGTTTGCCCATCACTTCGCGAAGATGATCATGATGTTCAGGGTTCAGTCGTTGGTCTTAGTTTGTGTGTCCAGAGGTGACTTGTCAGGCCAATCCTGGCACGGAAGAACCTTCCACACATTGGACACATGTGTTCAGTGGCTGCTGTTGAGGTAGTCACTGCCCTCACATTGTGGACCTCACGTCTCCTCCTACACTCTGCCAGTTGTGATGTCTCAGCGTCTTCTGCACCTTTGTATGTAGCCGCATACCATGATGCTTGATCCTGTGCTAGACTTTCCCACGTGTCTGTGCTATTGGATAGTTTCTTCAGTGATGCCTTGAGACTGTCCTTATAGTGCTTTCGTTGACCTCCAGCGATTCTTTTACCTTATACCAGTTCACCATACAAAAGTTGTTTTTGAAGTCTTGTAGCTGGCACATGGCAAACATGACCTGCCCAGCAAACCTGGGATCATTGCAAGATGGTGTAGATTGATGGGAGGTTAGCATGTGTTAGAACTTTGGTGTGTGGAACTTTATCTTGCCATCTAATGTTCATCAGTCGACGAAGGCATGTCATGTGGAAGTGGTTCAGTTTTTTAGCGTGTTTTGCATAGACAGTCCACGTCTCACAATCATACAGCAGGGTAGTGATGACAGCTGCCTTATAAACCTGGATCTTAGTTTCAAGATGAATGCCTCTATGATCCCAGACATTGGAGCGGAGTCTACCGAAAGCAGTGCTGGCTTTCCCTACGCTGTTGTTGACCTCATCTTTGACAATGTACTGCCCAGATATGTGAATTTGTCCACCACCTTCAGACTTGATTCATGCACCATGACTGAGGATTCAACATACTACTTTTCTGGTACTGGTTGGTGCATTACTTCGGTCTTCTTTATGCTGATGGTAAACCCAAAGTTGTCACATGTATGAGAAAACTGGTCCATGATATGCTGCATGTCTATCTCTGAAGATGCATTCAAGGCGCAGCTGTCAGCAAAGAGCAGTTCTTGGATGATGGTCGTCTTGACTTTGGTGATGGTTAGCATTCGGCAGTCGGAGGCAATCATTATAACCTTATACAGCTCACCTCGGCTGGGAGGAGGTGATGGACATGCCACGTGGCATTAGCTTAACTGTCGATCCTGTTTTTTTTTCTTTTTTTTTTTTATTACTTATTTTGTACCCGTAGGTAAATTTGTTTTGCAGTCTGGTGACAAGCCACCAGCTGCCGGTCGCTGCGTGCGCAAGCGCCCCTTATCCCTAACCTGCATGTTTTTGGCATGTGGGAGAAAACCGGAGAAATCCCGGAGTAAACCCACGCAACACGGGGAGAACATGCAAACTCCACACAGATCACTGTTGGCCGGGGGCAGGGATCGAACCCACGATCTCACGATCCCCGCGATCCCCCGGCCGAGGGTAAACTGTGCTGCCACAGTGCTAACCACTGCGCCACCGTGCAGCCCATTTGTGCATGTTTTTGTGCTTATTGTAGGCTACTTCAGAGACCAGTCATATCCCACTGACCACTACACACCCCTGTCCACCAGTGATGCATCATTTCATTCACTTTTTAAGACAAATGTTCATGGCTCAGGAGTAATGTGTCGGATCAGCCCAGTCAGCTCCTGAGCAGGAGCGAGAATCATTTGTGGTTACAGCCAGTATTACTTGTGGCGGCAGCTGTGCCACAAATGGAGCTTGCTCTTTCTCCGGCTGTTGAGGCGGGCATTAGGATCCTTGGTGCCTTGAGTGGAGAACCTGTTACAATATTCCTTGTATTTGTTAGTGACCCCCCCAAAAATCTTAAACAGTTTCACATAAATTCTCCACTTGCGCCATTATCCCCATGTCCCGTGGAGTGGTGGGGACAAGCACCAACAGAGCCCCCCCACAATCTCAGTGCTTGCCGGCACTCCTCTTCCCCCACCATTTCGCCAGACATGACCCTTAGGGATCCCAGGGCTAACTTGACTTGTTAACTCACGAAACATCAGAGCTAGCATTTCACTGATATGAGCTAAAGACTAGGAGCTGGCCAGCTAATGGCTAAGTGACGTAAGAGGGAAGGCAAAGTTGAATGGGTTAGGGCTTTTTCTTAAATTGGCAGGAATAAAAAGAACAATTCAGAAAGGTTGGATAAATAAAAAGACATTTTCTGCAATAATTAAATAATTAAAGAAAATGTGAACAAAATATGTCACAAACATTTCATCAAGACGTGTGAGCTGTTAAAATGTGGAAAAAGTGCAGTCAATGACCCCTTTTAGGTGAACATTTTATATAGCCTGATGTGATGCTTTAAACTGCAGAGGGCATAGTAAAAATGACTAGGAGCAGCATTTTCTTTGACTTGAACCTATTATAAAACTAAATTCTAGTTTTAGAGGACAAAGCACTGATATGTAATCAACTTTAAGCATTTTAAGTTGAGCTAGTTTATAAATAAGACTTAAATTATGGCAGTAAAATGATAATGATAAATGATAAACACATCTATCAAGAGTCTCAAAAATGTTAAGTCTAAACTCTGAGGATAGGATGACAAAAAATGAAAAATGTGTGTGAAACATCCACTTAGATTACTTAAGCACTGGATATCAGGGTAGATACATCAAAACAGCACTACAGTGATCCCTCACTTATCGCGGTTACCCCTAATGACGTCATCCATAAATAATATGTACGTTCATTCTCTCACTCTCTCTCTCATATGATACGTGTGTGTGTGTGTGTGTACGTGTACATACATACGTAGATGTAAATAAAGTGTACATAAATATGTTTTTAGAACTCTTTTATTCTTATAACAAGATACGTAACTCAAGATGAAGATGATTTACTTCACAGGTTAATGAGAGCTTTACTGCTCCTCAGGTGACACCTCATCGTCAGGTGCTAGAAGCGCAGGATCATCGAGGGCAGCTTCCGATAGAGCTGGAGAAGCTGCAGGAGGCGGCGTAGTGGCTCGACGGGAAGACTATTTCGCACAAAATGGCACAAGAGAACAGCAAAAAGTTCCACGCTGCGAGACTACGTAACACGAGCGATAAAGAGCAATGAATGCGGTTTTCCTTCCCTTCATGGGCGCTCGGCAGGGAGAGGAGGTGGGTGAAACGTCTCGGCCAATCAGCTTGCGGGGTGAAACGTCTCGGCCAATCAGCTTGCAAGATTTCCGAGCCGAGCCAACACGAGAACAGCGAACAGAGAGGTGGATTTTTTGAGTTGTGTGGCTCTCCGTGTTGATACCTGATGGTCTAATGTAGTCTCCCTGCCTTCTGCTAGCGCCCGCCCATTATTTCTCAATTTTGAATTTTTGATGAATATTTTTGAAAAATCCGCGATGCACTGAGGGCGCGAAAGGTGAAGCGCGAAGTAGCGAGGGATCACTGTATATGCAGATGATGGAGCCATATGGATGAGGGGAAAAAATGAGAAATTTGTGTTCAAAAACATCAGTAAAGCAATAGAGAAAGTGGGAAAGTGGTTATATGACTGGGGACTTAAATTTTCAAACAGTAAAACCTGATATATGATTTTCACAAAAAAATGCAGAACTGGTACAAAACCATTAACATTATACAATCAACCAATAGAGAAAGTGAGTGAGTTCAAATATCTAGGACTGTGGTTTGATAGTGCATACACATGGAGTGTTCATGTGGAAAATCTGGAGACAAAGTGCAAAAAAGTCATTAATCTCATAAAAGCTGTAGCTGGACACCAATGGGGCGCAGATAAACAGGCATTAATTGACATTTACAGAGCACTAATGAGATCGACAATAGACTATGGATGCATGATTTATGGAGCAGCGGCAAAGACAACTCTGGAAAAAATAGACAGAATGCAGCATAGGGCGCTTCGCCTGTGCATTGGAGCCGTCAAAACAACACCAAACAATGCAGTTTTAATAGAAGCAGGAGAAATGCCAATGGATTTGAGAAGAGATAAACTCGCATTATCATACTGGGTCAAGCTGAAAGGAAGTGAGGAAGCGAATATTTCAAAAACAACACTACAAGACTGCTGGGAATATTCTAACTTCCAGGGACATGGGTTTGGGTGGACAACTGAAAGAAAAGCCAGAATGTATGGACTAGACATTATTGATATAGCTAACACCAGTCCAGTGAGTAATGTTCCCCCTTTGCTGTTTCCTGGAAAAGAAGCAGACATCAGTCTGCTAATGAGGAAAAAGGATTGGCATATGAGTGAAGTTGGTGTTAAAACAAGCATTTACCTCAGGAACAATTACTATAACTTCTTACAGCTCTATACTGACAGTTCAAAGAACAAAGACGGCTCTGTTGGAGTTGGAGTATACATTCCAGAGTTTAATGTGACCATCGCAAAAAGACCCTCCAGCAATATATCCGTGTTTACAGCAGAGATGGTGGCAATAATTATTGGTTTGCAGTGGGTGGAGGAGGTCAGACCGGACCGGGTGGTGGTGTGCACGCATTTACTTGCAGCTTTAAAAACCATGCAGACACAAAAATCTACAAGGGAAGACTTGGTGATTGAGCTATATCACAGGTTATTTAGCGTACACAGGGGTGGTGGAGAAGTTCAGTTTTGTTGGGTTCCTGCACATGAAGGGTTGAAAGGGAATGACTGTGCAGGCAAATTAGCAAAAAGCACTCTTGGAAAAGAGATAACTGTACCATTGTCTCTTGGAAAAGGTGAAGGGAAAGCAGTAATCAAGAAAAAAGGAACTGAGCTATGGCAAAAAAAAAATTGTCTCTTGAAAAAGGTGAAGGGAAAGCAGTAATCAAGAAAAGAGGAATTGAGCTATGGCAAAAAAAAATGGGATGAAGATCATAAAGGTAGATCATATTACAAAATACAAAAATCTGTTGCAATAAAGAATTACATAACAACCAAAAGGAGTGAAGACATCATGATGGCAAGACTCAGACTGGATCATACAGGTTTAAACGGCACTTCATTCACCATGGGGAAAAGTGAAAATGACAAATGTAGAGAATGTGGAGTAAAAGAAAATGTTGAGCACATCTTATTACACTGTCACAAATAGGGAAATGAAAGATAGATAATGGAAAATGAGGTTTGAGAGGCCGGTAGGAAATGGGATTTAACTGGGATTGTGGGACCAGATGGAGATGGAGAGGCACTAAGAATCACGAGAAGGGCTCTTTTCTCTTTTTTAAATAACACAGGATTAAGTCATAGCAAACAGGGGTCGGGCTCAGATGATGTAATGTAACACACTCTTGTACAGTAGGTGGCGGTATGTACCTTTCAGTTGTTTGCTATCCGCCAGTAACTGAGAGAAGAAGAAGAAGAAGAAGAAGAAGAAGAAGAAGAAGAAGCGAATGTGGAGTTAAAGAAAATGTAGAGCACATCTTATTACACTGGAAAAGAAAAATAAGTAGAAGGATAGAGTGATGATATAGAGTGAAGTATGTGGCAGTAATTCACCTTTAAGCTTGTTTCCAACAGCCAATCAAATCTTAAAGAAGAAGAAGAAGAAGAAGAGTGTGCAACATTACAGTACTGTATGTCATTTGAGCCCGACTCCTAAATTCTATGACTTAATCCTGTGTTATTCAAAAAAGAGAAAAGAGCCCTTCTCGTGATTCTTTGACATTTTCTTTTACTCCACATTCTCTACATTTGTCATTTTCACTTTTCCCCATGGTGAATAAAGTGCCGTTTAAACCTGTATGTTCCAGTCCTGAGTCTTGCCATAATGATGTTTTCCTTCCTTTTGGTTGTTATGTAATTCTTTATTGCAACAGATTTTTGTATTTTGTAATACGATCTACCTTTATGATCTTCATCCCATCTTTTTTTGCCATAGCTCAATTCCTCTTTTCTTGATTACTGCTTTCCCTTCACCTTTTTCAAGAGACAATGGTACAGTTATTTCTTTCCCAAGAGCGCTTTTTGCTAATCTGTCTGCACAGTCATTCCCTTTCAACCCTTCTTGTGCAGGAACCCTACAAAACTGAACTTCTCCATCACTTTAACGTTAATGCTATTGGCCTGTAGTTGCCTGGATGAGCTGGATCTTTCCCTGGCTTATCAAATAGTAAAATTACAGCCTTTTCCCTCCCACTTGGGATAGCCCCCTCCTTCCATATTCTCTTAAACAATTTCAGCACCAGTTCCATTGATTGCATAGGCAACTGCTGGAACATAGCATAGCTTAACTGATCATATCCTGGAGCTGTGTATCCACTATCTTTCAAAGCTCTCTTAAACTCTGACATTGTGAGCTCGAGTTCTAATGCAGTCATGTCGTCCTTCACTTCATTTTTTAAGTTTGCATTCTGAGTTTATGCTGCCTTTGCTGTCTATGACTCTCACCAAGATGTTCTCCTCTATGCACTGTAGCATCATCTCACTTTGGCTCAGCAACAATTATTCTTCTGCTTAAAGACATTTTTGTTGCATCCAGGAATAATGCAAATAAATGGATTTTCTTCCCCTAGGCCACAGCTGAAATCCCCTTCTTTTGTTAAAACCAGCCTAAGGAATTTCCCCAATGTCCGGCTTCACTTTTATTGCCCCCATAAAACCTACACAGATCCACGACTCAGCTAATTTCCTTAAACTGTGGACATGCTGGATTTAAACAACTTTAAAGTACATTATTACAAACTCAATTCTAAACCTTCATTCTTTTCAGGACTATGAAAATGCAGATGGACTCTGATGTTTTTGTGGAAAATATGTGTGAAATGCATTAATCTGTGATTTTTTTATATATGCATGCTAATGTTTATATGAATGTTTATTCCTGCATGTTGATTTAGAAGCACTGCTTATAAGATACACTAAGGTTAGTTTAGTTATACATAAGTGTGTAACAGTACATTCCAATGTATTTAAAACTGTGTATTCCTGTGGACTGATATCACGTGTCACCAGTCTTCATAGAACCCCAGCTTCTTCATCCTATTGGTCTCTCACAGACAAGGCCTGTTATTGGACTAAAGGTTCATCGAGCCCGCCCACGAAGGACGCTCATTGGCTGAGATTCCGGTCAGGCCAGAAGCCCGCGAAACTCAACAGAGCTTATAAAAGCAGAGAGACCCCTGCCCCCAGTCTCTTTTTCATCCTCTCTTTTCGCCACCGCTTTTCGGCTGCTCCATTGTCTACACATAGCAAGGAAGAACAAAGGACTTCGACCACATGTCGCTTTTCTGAACACAGAGCAGATAACTTGCAATTTATGTAACTTTGTATTTTCTTTTTCTCTTAAATACCTAGGAATTCCTATTTCTTTGAGCTCAATTCTTAATCGGAGTTAAACTCCAATTTTTATTCATCACTTTTTCTTTGTTAAACTTTCTGTAAAACCACCGTTTGTTTGATTTTAATGTAAACTTAATCTTGACTTTATTTTTATAATATTTTTCTTGACCAAGCACCCACCAGAAGCTACTATTTTTATCTAAAGTCCGAAAGTTTTCTTTTCTAATTTGAAATCGGATTAGATATCTTTTAATTATTATCGAAGACCTCTGCAGCCGTTTGTCTACCAGGAAGAAAAGACGCAGCTGAGGAATCAACGCGCAGCTGTTCATCACACGCTGAAGAAGCATCGTCACCATCTGGCTAGAACTCAGTTACAACTCCGGGTCATACAGCCCAGAATCCAGCCTCCCTCGACCGCTTGAATCTAAAGGTCGAACTGTGGACCCTGAAATATCTGCGGGCAGATATTTCCTCTAACATCCACGAAATCTTGGGCTGAAGACGGACGACAGAACTATCATCACCGAGGAGCACGTGAGCTGCAAAACTTTTAATTCCACTGCTGAATTAACTTCTGAGGTTCGGTAATAATTTGTATATCTAATCAGATGCAAATTAAGAAGCCCTTAACATAACTCTTCTTTTCATTAAAATTCCGTTTTTATTTTCTTAAGATTAATTTAGGACCTTTTCATAATCAGTAAACTTTCTCCACAAATTTGCGTTGTTTTTAATAATCTGTTAACTCAAACTGATCGAAATTCGTTTCTCAGTTTAACCCTGGTTCCGAAAATATTGACATTGTTAATCTATCATTTACAAGATTGATTTTATGATTACTGCAACGTCTGTTAATCATTTCGTTTAATAAATATTTAAAAATGAGAAGTTGTTGGGAATTTATTTCATTCTGAGTCTGTTTCAAGCCCAGGTATCGAATTCACGGAAAATTTTTGAGACTGATTATTGATTGATTTATTGAGTGATCAAACAGGTATAAAGTGAAATTAAAGATCAAATTGCTTCTTAAAGATAGAAGCTGGTGCCCCTTACGAGTGTTATTAACTTTTCTGATGTATATGAAATGAGATTTGAGCTCAGATTCCAATACATCAATATAAATTAAATAATTCATACCTGATCATATTTATTATTTATTAATATTCCATATTTCCGTTACAGCACTGATGCAAAAGCTCTACCTACGACTTCTGCCTTTTCTTTGTCTGATACAGCCATCTTGTCCCCATCCACTAAAGCTGGAATTTTAACTGATACCCTTTTCCCACTCAGTTTTTTAAACATACCCCAGACATCACCTGGTTCTGTTTCCCTACCAAGGGTGGAACAAAATTCTCTCCATGTTGACCTTTTCCTGTTTATAATAATCCTTCGAGCTGCTGCCCTTTTCTTTTTGTACTCTTTAAGTTTTCACTAGTCATACTCTTCCTCACCTCTCCGAATGCCTTGTTTTGCTCTTTTACTGCAATACTACATTCGTTATTCCACCAGGATACAACCTTCTTCCTACCCTGTGTTGTTTTCTTTGGTATACTTGCTATTGCAGCATTCAGAATATGATTTGTTACCTGACTTGAACACTCTTCTATGCCACCTTGTAATGTTACCAAATGACACGAGTGAGCACAGTATTGCCTAAATTTTCCCCAATCTGCCTTGTCAAAACATCATCTTGTAAAACATCTTCCCTCTTGTTTTCATACTTTAGTTTTCATGACTGTAAGTATTGGGAAGTGATCACTTCCCATCGTTGCCCTGTTCATAACCATCAATTCACAGGCGCTCACCAAAGAATCAGAAACCAGAGTCAGGTCAATACATGATAATGTGCCCCTATGCACATCCACCCTGGTACCGTCACCACTGTTTAGACAAATCAACGATCATTCATCTAACATCTCTTCCACAACATTTCCATTGTTACCTGTATGTGTGCTTCCCCACAAGCTATTATGGCAAATCTCCACACCATACCTCTTTCATATGCCCTTCCCCTGCCATAACACTGAAAATATCTGTTGTTAACTTCCTACATCGGGAGGTAGAGCAGGTCGTCCAAGAACCACATGGTTGGTGGTTCGAATCCCGCTCTCCCCAGATATCCTGCTGTTGTGTCCCTGGGCAAGACACTTCACCCCCAGTTGCTCCTGGTGGGTCTGGAAGCGCCATGTTGGGTAGCATGCCACAATCAGTGTGTGAATGTGTGTGTGAATGGGTGGATTGCAGGATCTGTAAAGCGCTTTGGTCATCAAGAGATGAGAATAAAAGCGCTATATAAGTGAATGCCATTTACCATTTACCATTTTACATGGGTTGGCCGGGGGATCCTGGGTTCGATCCCAGCCCCCGACCAACAGTGATCTGTGTGGAGTTTGCATGTTCTCCCCATGTCTGCGTGGGTTTACTCCGGGATTTCTCCGGTTTCCTCCCACATGCCAAAAACATGCAAGTTAGGTTAATTGGCCTCAAACTGGGGATTCTAAATTTCAATTCAATTCAATTCAACTTTATTTATATAGCGCCATTTCACAACAACAGTCATCTCATAGCACTATCAACTGAAGGGGGAACCCCCACAGCTGCAGAAAGACCTCAGCAATCAGGCGATCCCCTGTGAGCAAGCACTTGGCGACGGTGGAGAGGAAAAACTCCTTTTTAACAGGAAGAAACCTCCAACAGAACCAGGCTCAGGGAGGGGCAGTCATCTGCTGCGACTGGCTGGGGGGTGAGGGGATAGAGAAGAAGAAAAGAACAGACATGTAGAGAGCAAACAGCACGATGGGGACTCAATCTATGGGAGAGAACAAACAAATGTTAATGACCAGCAAAAAAAATATTTCATTGAGAGTGAGGAAAGGAGTGAGGCCCAGTGCATTACTGGAGGTCCCCCGGCTGACTAAACCTATTAGCAGCATAACTAAGGGAGGGTTCAGAAACACATGATCCCTCCCTAATTGTAGGCTATATCAAAAAGGTAGGTTTTAGCCCTATTCTTAAAAACAGAGATCGAGTCTGACTCCCGAATCCAGATTGGCAGCTGATTCCACAGGAGAGGAGCTTGATAACTGAAGGCTCTGCCTCCCATTGTACTTTTGGAGATTCTAGGTATTACAAGTAATCCTGCATTTTGGGAGCGTAGTGCTCTGTTAGGATAATACGGTAGTATCAGATCTTTTAAATAAAAAGGAGCCTGATTGTTTAGAGCTTTGTAAGTAAGAAGAAGGATTTTAAACTTAATTCTAAACTCTATGGGAAGCCAATGAAGGGAGGCCAGAACCGGAGAGATATGATCTCTCTTTCTAGTACCTGTTAAAACTCTTGCTGCAGCATTTTGGATCAGCTGAAGACTTTTTAAAGATGTTTTAGGACAGCCTGATAATAAAGAATTACAATAATCTAATCTCGAGCTAACAAAAGCGTGGATCAGTTTCTCAGCATCACTCTGAGACAAGATGCTCCTAATCTTGGCAATATTACGCAAATGATAGAAGGCAGTCTTAGAAACAAATTTAATATGTGAATTGAAGGACAAATCCTGATCAAAAATAACTCCAAGGTTCCTCACAGAGCTATTAAGAGAAAGAGTAACCGCATCCAAACTGAAAGTTTGATTTGGAAAGGAATTTCTAAGGTTTTTTGGACCAACAAGAATGACTTCAGTCTTATCTGAATTTAATAGCAGGAAATTACAAGTCATCCAAGCTTTGATTTCCTTAAGACAGGCTTCTAACTTGGCTAAATGATTACTATCATCTGGCTTCATTGACAGGTATAATTGTGTGTCATCTGCATAACAGTGAAAATGTATACAGTGCTTTCTAATAATGTTGCCTAACAGAAGCATATATAAACTAAAAAGAATAGGGCCTAGCACAGATCCCTGTGGAACTCCATGACTAAGCTTTGAATTGAAAGAAAACTCATTATTTACATGAACAAACTGGAACCTATCAGATAAATAAGATCTAAACCACTGCAACGAAGTTCCATTAAGTCCAACATGGTGTTCTAATCTATCAAGTAGAATACTGTGATCCCTCACTTATCGCGGTTAATGGGTTCCAGAACCGACCGCGAAAAGTGAAAAACCGCGAAGTAGCGTCACCCCCCTTTGTGGAATTCCAGGCTGATCTCGTTAGTTTTTTGATACATAAAATAATGTATAAATAATATAAATAATACGTACGTTCATTCTCTCACTCTCTCTCTCTCAGGAGAGAGAAAGAGTGAGAGAATGAAAAGAATCTCGCGAGAGTGCATCTCTCGCGAGATTCCCGAGCCGAGTCAACACGAGAACAAAATCTAGAGTCGGGAGCGATCTCTTAGGGGGGAGATGCTGGCCAGCGAATCAGAGAGGTGAATTTTGAGTTGTGCGGGCTCTCCGTGTTGATACGTGATGTTCTAATGTATTTTTTCTCAATTTTGAATTTTTGATGAATATTTTTGAAAAATCCGCGATGCACTGAGGGTGCGAAAGGTGAAGCGCGAAGTAGCGAGGGATCACTGTATTATGATCGATAGTATCAAAAGCTGCACTAAGGTCTAAAAGGACAAGTACAGAAACTAGTCCATTATCAGATGCAATGAGGAGGTCGTTAGTGACCTTCGCTAAGGCTGTTTCAGTACTATGATGGATTCTAAACCCAGATTGAAACTCTTCAAGTAAACCATTTCCCTGCAGGTGGTCAAATAATTGAGTAGCAACAACTCTTTCTAAGATTTTTGAAATGAAAGGGAGATTAGAGATTGATCTATAGTTAGCTAAAGCTCCTGGATCTAGCGTTGGCTTTTTGAGTAAGGGTTTAATTACAGCAGTTTTAAAAGCCTGCGGTACATGGCCTAAAGTTAATGAAGAATTGATTATATGAAGAATAAAGCTACCAATAAGTGGGAAGACTTCTTTAAATAACCTGGTAGGAATAGGGTCTAAAAGACAAGTTGAAGGTTTGGATGAGGAAACTATTTTGTCTAACTCACAAAGGTCGATTGGAGTAAACTCATCAAGACAGACATCAATAGAAGGAGTTGTAGTAGTTACAGTATTTAAGTTAACTGTGGGAAGAATATGATTGATTTTTATCTCTGATGGATGAAATTTTATTATTGAAAAAGTTCATAAAGTCCTGACTAGTAAGCTCTAAGGGAATGCTAGGATTGACAGAGTCCTGACTCTTTGTCAACCTGGCTACAGTACTGAAAAGAAACCTGGGATTATTCTTGTTCTCTTCTATTAATGCAGAGTAATAACTTGTTCTAGCTTTTCTAAGAGATTTTTTATAAATTAAAAGATGATTTCTCCAAGCTAAATAGATTTCATCTAAATTAGTGGAGCGCCATTTTCTTTCTAATTGACGAGTCTTCTGTTTTAAGCTACGAGTTTCTGTGTTGAACCAAGGAGTTAGAAATCTCTGATTAGACTTTTTCTTTTTTTATGGGGGCCACCAAGTCTAGAGTCTGATGCAGAGAAGCTGAAACACTATCCACCATGTTATCAATTACAGAAGGAGCAAGCTGTCTATAGCTTATTTCCGTTGTGTTGACACATGGCATAGAGGAAACAATCTGCATAAATTTGGAAACAGCATCATCTGAGAGGCATCTACTGTAATAATATTTTTCTTTAGGAGCCAAATAGTCAGAAATAGTAAAATCAAAGGTTAACAGACAATGGTCTGACAGTACAGGGTTATGAGGAGACACTACAAGATTTTCTATTTCTATGCCATATGTCAGAACAAGGTCCAATGTATGGTGGAGGTAATGAGTAGAATTTCCTACTTTCTGAGAAAACCCAATCGAGTCTAATATTGAATTAAAGGCCACATTAAGGCAGTCACTATCTACATCCACATGTATATTAAAGTCCCCTACTATAATTATTCTATCAGATTTCAGCACTAAATCAGCTAAGAAATCAGCAAATTTGGATAAAAATTCTGAGTAGGTTGATGGGGGACGATAAACTATGGCAAATAAAATTGGGTTTAACCTAAAATTGCTAAAGTGCCCAATACTGAGGACCAGGCCCTCAAAGGAATTATAACATGTTTGGTAAATTGTTGCTACTCCTCCTCCACGGCCAGAACTTCTGGGATTTTGACAGTTTAAATAACCAGAGGGAGTTTGATTCATTTAAACCAACATAATCCTCTTGCCCTAACCAAGTCTCTGTAAGGGAAATTAAATCAATCTGATGATCAATTAACAGATCATGGACTAACAGAGACTTGGGAGTTAGAGACCTAATATTTAATAAACCACATTTAATTTTTAAATTATGAGGAAGAACAGAGGCCAAATCATTCAATTTAGAGGCTTTATGTTTAATTTGAGTTTTACCAATATTTTGCTTTATCACTTTGGGATGCTTATACATTATATTTTTATTTACTTTGGAGGGAGCAGACAACGATTCTCTGATGGGGAAGACAGGGGCTAAGTTGAGGGGTGGCGGATGAAGAGGAGCTGCAGAGAGGCGTGTAAGACTGCGACTCTGCTTCCTGGTCCCAACTCTGAGTAGTCAGGGTTTTGGAAATTTGGATAAAAAAGATGCCAGATTGTTAGATAAATGAGAAGCACCATCCAAAGTGGGATGAATGCTGTCTCGTCTCATAAGACCAGGTTTTCCCCAAAAAGAGCTCCAATTGTCAATGTAGCCCACGTCAGTTTTAGGACACCACACAGACAGCCAGCGGTTCAAGGATGACGAGCGGCTAAACATGTCATCACTGGTCAGATTGGGGAGGGGCCCAGAGAATACTACAGTGGCAGACATCGTTTTTGCAAAGTCACACACCGATTCTATATTAAGTTTCGTGACTTCTGACTGCCGGAGACGGATGTGATTAATGCCGGCGTGAATAACAATTGTGGAATATTTACAGTTACTTTTAGCCAGCATTTTCAGATTTGACTCGATGTCGCCTGCTCTGGCCCCAGGAATGCATTTGACTATGGCCACTGGAGTCTCTAGGTTCACGTTTCTGACTACAGAGTCGCCAATGATCAGAGTTTTTTCCTCAGCGGGTGTGTCGCTGAGCGGGGAAAAATGATTAGAAATGTGAACAGGTTGGTGGTGTACCAACCTGTTCAACCTGTGTCCTTAGGTATGACTGTGAGAGTGAGTGGTTGTCTGTCTTTCTGTGTTGGCCCTGCGATGGACTGGCGATCTGTCCAGGGTGTACCCTGCCTCTCGCCCAAAGACGCTGGGATAGGCTCCAGCCCCCCCCCCCAACCCGAAAAGGATTAAGCAGAAGAAGATGGATGGATGGATGGATGGATGGATGGGTTGTAATAATTAATCAGCTTAATATTTCCTTGTCCATTTGGCCTATATATTTCAATAATATTACACTCTAAATCCTCAGGGGAGGGAATCACCCTATATGCCAGGCTGTCTTTAATTAAAGTGGCACATCCTCCTCCATTTACAGTGTTAATTCTATCCTGTCTGATTGAACTGTATCCTGGAATAACAAAATTTAAGTGAGGTTGAAGCCATGTCTCCTGTATACACACTACCTGTGGAACAACTTGTAGTTCGTAAAGGTAACTTCTTGAGTTCTTGTCCGTTTGCTATAAGACTCCTCGCATTCCACTCTAGTATGTGTAGTTCCATAATTAAGGTCTTGTTTCAGCATGTGCAGTCTCCCCAGTTTCAGCTTTCAATAAAGCATGAATCTGGTCGGCTGTGATATCTTTCACATCTCGGAAGCTTCCTGCTGCTTCCACAATGGTTTTGATTCTTTCACTTTTCTTCTTTAGCTGTGCAGCAACATTCATGGTGTGGCAGATAAAAGCTATAAAGTTTGTCCTCTTAACTATCAACGTGTCATCATCCATTTTGCATTTGTGAACACAAACATTCTTTGCAGCGGCATGATCCTGTGCTTGTGTGAGACCCGTTGATGGCTGGGGTTCCATTTGAACTGAACTTCTTTGAGGAAGGCCTGCTGTGTTTCTGACTATTCCTGCCTCTCTAACTGTCTTTAAAGCTTCCGCATACAAGATTTTCTTAGTTGTTCTGATTTCCTGGGCTTGTCTAGCTTCCCTCTGCACAACACATCCTCCATATGCATCACTGTGCTCATCCCCGCAGTTGCAACACTTTACTTTGGCACCCTTGTCACATTTACCATATTCGTGCTCCCCTCTACATCTAGCACATCTTAACTTTCTCTTACATTGCTGAGCAGTGTGACCCATCCTTTGACATTTGTAGCACCTGAGTGGCTTTGGGATGTATTCTCTGACACTGCAGTACATGTATCCTATTAGGACTGATTAAGGGAGTGTTTCCTCAAACTTGAATCATGACAGACAGTGTGTCCTTCAGTGAACCTTCTCTTTTACTCTTTAGCCTTTTCACATCCTTCACCTTTCCTCCTTGGATCTCATTTTTCAATTCTTCCATAGACATGCACAAAGGGACACCTGATATAACTCCCCTCAAGTTAGCTGTCACGCCAGGAACATGCGCCTTCATTTGTTCTCTGTTTAGACATGTCATTGCCAGTATTTCTGTTGCTGTTGTTTACTTGTAGCATGAATTTACAGCCGGTTATTATTCAAGAACTTTGCAAAGTTAACTCTCCCAGTTTCTTTCTCAATTGCTTTTGTTAGCTTAACCAGGTGATAGTGCCTCCCACCCTGATTGAACTCAATGACAACCTTCCAGTCATTCCCTACATCCTCAAACTGCCATTCTTTGCGTTGTTACTTCCTCTCGCATCACTCTCATCTGACCCGCTTCTAGGTCTTGTTGCCCCCCTAGCTGCTCTTTTCAGGCCCCCAGACCTGGATAGTGTCCAGCCCACCTCATCTTTATCGTACCCGTCAGAGCTAGATGCCATAATGTTACAGACAGCGTACAGTTTTAGCTATCCGCCACAAACAAAGCAATCCTTTCGCCAGCCAAATACACACGTAAATGCAGTCCCACCCTTCTTCTTCTTCTTCAAACAGTCCAACTTGATCAGCTCTCGTTCTTCTTCTTCTTCTTTTAGATTTGATTGGCGGTTGGCAACCAGCTTACAGGTGCATTACCACCACGTACTTCACTCTATATCATCACTATCTGGTCAGGAGCTGTAGTCCTATCATCATTGCTGTGTCGAATCGAACCTAAACTCTATCTTCAGACATCACTCTTCTTCGTCTCCTTGTACTTTACTCTATATCATCACTTCATTCTATATCATCACTCTACACACCTTGGCTGAGATGTCGGCCACCCAGGCCGGTCTACCTATATGTCTCAAATCTGCACGTCATCACTCTATATGTAATTCAAGAAAACTCTGTCCGTGTGTCACGACCATAGGACTCGCTAAAAGATCATAGGATCGCCACTATACTATGGTGTCTATATGATGTCATAGAGACTCAAAGGCTTTATTATTAACATGTGCACAGTTAAGAAATGCTACATTTCCTGAATAAGAATCACAAGAAAGGCTCTTTTCTCTTTTTTAAATAACACAGGATTAAGTCAATGGAATTTAGGGGTCGGGCTCAGATGACATAATGTTACTCACTCTTGTGCAGTAGGTGGCGGTATGCACCTTTCAGTTGTTTGCTATCTGCCAGTAACAGAGGAGAAGAAGAAGAAGAGCAATGAAATTTTTACTTTGCTCTCCAAACGAAGGCCAAGGTAAAAGGTACAGAAACAACAATTCTAATAGGTCATGACACACTAACACAGTAACTCAGTCCTAGTATGAATGAATGAATGAATTTATTTTTTATTTCGGATAGTACATTACAGGTTAAAAGAAACTGTATAATATAACAACAAGGTCAAATTAGACAAAGACTCCTTCTACTATACAATTCCACGTGAGTTATCCGAAATGGGTGATGGCTGAAGCCGCAGCTTATATTGCCCACCCATATTCCATCTAAGAATTCAAAGGAGAAAAAGAGAAAAACAAGACAAGAGCAATTACAATTTAAAACAAGGCTAAGACAAAATGTGACTGAGAGAAAAAAGAAAACTGAGCTAGTCTAAGTTAAGCGGTTACTATTCAAAAACAAATCTAAGACATAATGTCACAGAGAAAAAAAGAAAAAAAGAAAAACTAAGCTACAACACAACACAGGCTGGAAATGTCAATCCTTATGTGAGTTTACATGTCGTCTTGTAAATATGTTTGGAGTATTTCTTCTTCTTAGTACTAATGGATGCTGCTAATACACGCAAGAGGAATGAAATCAAAAATTCACTGGATGACTAAAGTGATAGTGGTATATTGATATCAGAGATGACGTGAACCTGAGATGGTATGAACCTATGTACAGTGTGTAAATGAGCATTGTGCAACCTGATGTGAACCTTAGATGACATAGACTTATGTACAGTGTGCAAATGTGCAATGAGCAGTGTATAATTACTGGTAAGTAATTACTGGTAATTATACACTTATATATTATACTTACTATTATACTTACCTTATAATTACCGGTAAATAACGGTAGTACCAGCAGACTGTGCATGATAAGTAGCAGCAGAGATGATAATTCACAGCAGAGTGAAGATTTATAGAGTTTAGGGGTCGGGCTCAGATGACATAATGTTATGGACTATTGTACAGTGGGTGGCGGTATGCACCTTTCAGTTGTTTGCTATCCGCCAGTAACTGAGAGAAGAAGAAGATCTATAGAGCGATGATATAGAGTGAAGTACGTGGCTATAATGCACCTGTAAGCTGGTTGCCAACCGCCAATCAAATCTAAAAGAAGAAGAAGAAGAATTAGCAGGAGAAATGATATGGACATCAGACGGATGAGACTGTATCTACTGTACAGGTGAGCAGTGTGCAAATTTAGCAGCCGGTGTGTGAGTTCCTATATGCAAAGCTGTGTTCGGAGTTTTGGGAGTTGTTATCTGTTCAGGAGTCTGATGGCAGTGGGAAAGAAGGAGTTCTTCAGTCTGGTTGTCCTACATTTCACACTTCTTTACCTCTGGCCTGAGGGTAGAAGTGTGAACAGTCTGTGCTGGGGGTGGGTGGGGTCCCGGAGGATGACGTCAGCTCTCCTTTGGACTCTGTGGTGGTAGATGCTCTGCAGAGAGGGGAGTGGAGTCCTGATGATCTTCTCCGCTGTCTTCTTCTTCTTTTAGATTTGATTGGCGGTTGGCAACCAGCTTACAGGTGCATTACCGTACTTCACTCTATATATCTTTCTCTACCGCTCTAAATCATCACTCTATGTATCTTGGCCGTGGCAACTGCCACCAACATCACTATTCTAAAACTACAGATGCATTACCGCCACGTACTTCACTCTATATCAGAGGTGTCAAACTCATTCCATGGAAGGCCAAGACCCTACATATTTTACTTCCACCCAGTGTCTTCAGCAGGTGTTTTCACTGATCAGCAATCAGTTGGAAGAAATTTGGTGAATCACCTGTTGAAGACACTGGGTGGAGGTAAAACCTGCAGGGTCTTGGCCCTCCATGGAATGAGTTTGACACCCCTGCTCTATATCATCACTCTAACTCTTCTCTTCTCCGCTGTCTTCACCACTCTGCAGGCGTTTGCGGTTCAAGGCATTGGTGTTGCCATACCACGCAGTGATGCAGTTGGTCAGGATGCTCTCGAAGGTTGAAGATCCTGGAAGACATGCCAGACATCATGTAGGCATCATAGGAACATCATAGGCGACTCTATACTATGTGTCTATATGACGTTATATAGACATCATGTAGGCATCATAGGAACATCATAGGCGACTCTATACTTGGGTGTCTATATGACGTCATATAGACATCATGTAGACATCCTAGGAACATCATAGGTGATCCTATGATCGTTTAGCGAGTCCTATGGTCTATATGATATCATATAGACATCATATAGACATCACAGGAACATCACAGGTGATCCTATGATCTTTTATCGGGTCCTATGGTCATGAAACACAGACAGAGATTTCTTGAATTATATTTGGAGTGATGTCTATATGATGTCATATAGACCATAGGACTCGCTAAAAGATCATAGGATCACCTATGATGTTCCTGTGATGCCTACATGATGTCTATATGACGTCATGTAGACACCATAGTATACTATAGAGTGATTCAAGAAAATCTGTGTGTGTGTCACAGTGTCTATGACTATGGTGTAAATATGATGTTATACAGACATCATAGGCACATCATAGGCTCAGTGATGCATCAAAACTTTGTTAAACAAGCAAAACAATACAACAATGCATTGGCAATGGCAAGTATTGGCATTAAGGAAATCCCTATGCCTGGCTTCATCCCAGGCCTACGTATTCAAGGTATATACATAAATTAATGTCTGTGTGTCTGTCACGATCATAGGACATCATAGGATGTCCTATGATGATCCAATGATGTCAGGGTACATAGGACTCTTAATGATGTCATATAGGCGATGACATCATATAGGCAATAGGACTGGCTACCAGGGTGTACCCTGCCTCTTGCCCAAAGATGCTGGGATAGGCTCCAGCGCCCCCGTGACCCGAAAAGGATTAAGTGGAAGAAGATGGATGGATGGATGGATGGACTGGCTACCTGTGATGTAGTGTCCTATGATGCCAGCCTGGATGTCTTCATGATGTCATCTAGACCATCAGGCTACGTGTGATGTAGTGTCCTATGATGCCAGCCTGGATGTCTTTATGATGTCATATAGACCATCACTCACGACGCCTGCCTACCTATGATGGAGTGTCCCATGACGCCTGCCAAAGGAGCTCCTTCACCAGCATAGGGTACAACAGACAAGAGATGCACAGACAGACAGGAAACATGTGGCAGTGCGCCATGCACGTGCTGAGTCACTTGAAGCCCGAAATGCCTGCAAAGCGAGCAACGCTACACACCACGCAAGGCACAGACAAGCTGAGACCCAGGAGATGAGGAATAGTCGGCTGGCCACCAACGCTGCATGCCAGGCAAGGCACAGAGAAGCTGAGACTGAATATGACACACTACTTAAACCACACCCGTTCGAACCAGGACATCGAGAAATCTCACTCAGTAAGGCAGAAGGCACTCCATAAATTCAAGAAATCTCTGTCAGTGATGCCTGCGGCGTGACTGTGAACAACACAGCCGTCTCACACTGGAGGAGACCCGGCACAGACAAGCTCAGACCCAGGAAAAGTGGAATAGTCGGCTGTTCCACCAACGCTGCATGCCAGGCAAGGCAAAGAGAAGCTGAGACCGAATATGACACACTACTTTAAACCACACCCATTCGAAGCAGGACATCAGGAAATCTCACTCAGTAAGGCAGAAGGCACTCTATAAAATCAAGAAATCTCTGTCAGTGATGCCTGTGGCATGGTTGTGAACAACACAGCCATCTCACACAGGAGGAGACCCTTCAGCAACGGGCATGCAGAAATACATGCTTATACCGTATTTTTTGGACTATAAGGCGCACTTAAAATCCTTTAATTTTCTCAGAAATCGACAGTGCGCTTTATAATCCGGTGCACCTTATGTATTAATTCTGGTTGTGCTTACTGACCTCGAACCAATTTTATGTGGTACACGGCGCTCAAAAATCTGTCAAAAATGTTTTAGTACGACTTTGGTAAGCTACGAAGCCGAACCGCTTGATGGATTGTCGGAGCATTACAGTAGTCAGGAGCCTCGCGGAGTAATATGTGCTTCAACATAATGGCCGGATGGCTTTTTCCACAAATCTCCATCCCTATTGATCTGCCACTCCATGCGCGCCCATCTCACCGATACTGTCAAAACCCAAGTGAAGCAAACTAATTCGGAGCTTGCCATCATTCCGGGTGGATTAACCAAAGAACTCCAACCGCTATATTGGTGTCAACAGGTCGTTCAAAGTTAAATTGCTAGCGAGTTACGCCACTATCTCCCAATGGATCGTGGATCGAAACTGCTCCTGTTTAGCTGTAATTAATATTCAAAAATGATATTTTCGGGACGAAAGAATTCAAGCGTCCCGGCATTTGTTTGCATTGTTTACTTCTTGGGGCTGCCGCCGGAGAGCGAGCCGTATCGAGTACCGAGCGAGTATCCTGGCCACTATGGCGATGTAAACAGCCACGGACCAAAAAACGTACATTTGCTCGTGGAACAGGTCATTCACACTCAGACAATCGCGCTTTATGTGTCTATAATGACTATAGATAGGATTTTCTTTCCATGCACGCAAAAAAAAAATAAAAAATTCCCAGATCCGACTACCTCGATACCCAAAAGCCGATGGTGTATAGAACACGTATATTAGGATTTGTATGTGAAATTTCGGCATCGAAACTGCTCCCGTTTAGCTGTAATTAAATATTCAAAAATGATATTTTTGGGACGAAAGAATTCAAGCGTCCTGGCATATGTTTACTTATCAGGGCCACCGCCGGAGAGCGAGCCGTATCGAGTACTGAGCGAGTTCCCAGCGAGTATCCTGGCCACTATGGCGATGTAAACAGCCACGGACCAAAAAACGTACATTTGCTCGTGGAACAGGTCATTCACACTTGCAGACAATCGCGCTATATGTGTCTATAATGACTATAGATAGGATTTTCTTTCCATGCACGCAAAAAAAAAATAAAAAATTCCCAGATCCGACTACCTCGATACCCAAAAGCCGATGGTGTATAGAACACGTATATTAGGATTTGTATGTGAAATTTCGGCATCGAAACTGCTCCCGTTTAGCTGTAATTAAATATTCAAAAATGATATTTTTGGGACGAAAGAATTCAAGCGTCCTGGCATATGTTTACTTATCAGGGCCACCGCCGGAGAGCGAGCCGTATCGAGTACTGAGCGAGTTCCCAGCGAGTATCCTGGCCAATATGGCGATAAACAGCCACGGACTAAAAACGTTCCACCTGCTCGTGGAACAGGTCATTCACACTCGCAGACAATCGCGCTATATGTGTCTATAATGACTATAGATAGGATTTTCTTTCCATGCACGCAAAAAAATTTTTTTTCCCGGCTCCAACTACCTCGCTTTAATGCACCTTATAATCCAGTGCACCTTATGTATGAAAATAGACCATCAAATAGACCGTTCATTGATAGTGTGCCTTATAATCCGGTGCGCCTGATAGTCCCAAAAATACGGTACTTGGTTTCTACGGGCATGGACGGATATGCACGGGTATGTACTAGTAATATAAAATATATTTATTATCAAGCTCACTCACGATCATAGGACATCAAAGATCAAATGTGGGCATCACTCACGATCACAGGACTCGCTATGACATCATCAAAGATCATAAGACTCGCTATGACATCATCTAAGATCAAAGGCAGACATCACTCACGCTCACTCACAATCATAGGACATCAAAGATCAAATGCAGGCATCACTCACGATCACAGAACTTGCTATGACATCATCAAAGATTATAGGACTCGGTAAGAGCAAATGCAGGCATCATTCACGATCATAGAACTTGCTATGACATCAAAGTTCATAGGACTCACTACGACATCAAAGATTAAATGCAGGCATCATAGGACTCGCTATGTCATCAGCCTATGGTGTTTATATGATGACATCATCAAAGATCATAGGACTTGCTATGACATCTTCAAAGATCAAAAGCAGGCATCACTCACAATCATAGGACTCGCTGTGACATCATCAAAGATCATAGGACATCAAAGATCAAAGGCAGGCATCACTGAATGAGTGGTGACATGCTTGCTTACACCTGTGTTCTACAAGCATGCAGAAATACTTGCTTAGACTTGGTTTCTATGGGCATGGACGGGTATGTACTAGTATAAATAAAAATGTATAAATTGCACATTGCTCACTTATACAACGTACATAGTCTCACCCCATTGTTGTGTTGGGTTTTGGGGACCTTTGGTGTGTGACACCAGTGGTGGCTCCACATTTCCGGTTCCACCACCACCCAGGATATAAGGGAGCAGTGAGGGAGAGGGGCGCCATGGCATCCTCTCTGCCTGGCGGGTGCGCTTGTTTGGTGAGAATGTAACCATAATAAACCTGTGTTCAGTTCAACACCTAGTCTCGTTCTTGGCTCCTGGCGAAGAGGATAAAAGATATGGACGTGGTGTCACGTCAATTCAGACATTTTTGGAGCTTCCTGGTGAGCCGCTCATCCCTTGGTGGTTCGCCACTTTTCAAACATACTGGGTGGAATTGGACCTTGGAAAACTGGAGAAGTTGAAAGCACGAGCACTGCTGGTTCATAATCTAGAAATGGAGGGACAGCGTATTTTAAGCACTTTAGGTGAGTGTGATAGCTTTGAGGAAGTGGTGGAGCTATTGGCGTGACATTTTCGTGCCCTTGAAAACGTCATCATCTGCAGAATCCAGTTTTGACAGCGCCACCAGCGGACTGGTGAGTCGGTGCAATGGTTTGTGGCAGACCTGTGCCAGCTGGCCAAGGACTCAGTTTGGAGTGTTGGGGAAAGAGATGGTCCGCGACCAGTTGACGGAACATACTATTTGCCCAGCTACGAGGTCAAAGCTCCTTACATTCTCAGGTGAACTGACGTTATCCAAAGCCACTGAGTTAGCTCAGCAGTTTGGAGGGGGTGGACAAGCTATTATTGGAGCTCAGCGAGAGAGCACCACATTGCCATTTTGAACCACAGTCAACAGTGCAGGCAGTGGACCCGGACAGTGACGGCGTGGAAGATGAGGGAAGCTACACTCATGCTGTCAAAATGAGGTCCGCCCTGGGAACATCCAGGTGGTTGTGTTGTGGGTCCCCAAAACAGTATTTCAAGGCTACAAGTTTTTCGGCAAGAGGAGAGCGCTGCGGCATGTGTGGCTACTTGCTTCATGTCACCAGAGCATGCCACAGATCTGAGCGAGGAGGTCCGTGGCACAAAGTGGACTCTTGTGCCCTCACAGTTGTTCGTGCTGTGTCTCCAAGCACCAACGGTCACGCGGACTGTATGATGGAGTTGAATGGGATGGAAGTGTTGTTGTGCACTGATGTGGGAGCGGTGGGCTCCGTGCCAGATTAGACGACCATGAGCTGTTTTTCCCCACATGTCAGAATTGAGAAGGACCCGGCACCGCTTTGTGGTTGTGGAGGAGGACGGCTGGCCATGGTGGAAGCGTTGAAACTGACAGCTCAGCGCGAATCGGCCAAGATGAGGGACCATGCGATGCTGAGTGTGGCGGACGGCACAGTGTGGGATGAGGAACTGCTTGGCACCCTGGAGAGTGAGCAAGAACAATACCATCCAGGGCCATCGTGGCAGGGTTCAAGTGCCCAAGTAGCCCTAGCTGAGGGAACTGGGCGGCGCGGTGGGACGCCCGTGACAGCGGGTGGCGCCGAGTGGCTGGCTCCATCTGCTCCCGGATTTCGGTTGGGAGGGACTGGAGAGCAGGGAGTCACAACAGCGAGGCCGGCAGCGGAAATGAAAGCGAGTGGGGCAGGACCGGCTGGCATGGTGAAACGATGTGCCAAACAGGAACACTGGAAGCCAAGTGGGGTCTCTCTGGCGGTCACGGACGTGGTCTGGACTCGGGAGGAGGCCCGGTCAAGAGGAGTTTGGGTCAAGCGTCGGAGAGGAGATGATCAGGGGCGGCTGCAGGTGGTGGCTGTTCGGGGGGATGCCTACCTCCAGCTATCAGATGGCTTGTGGAGGCACCCTAATGAGCTGTAGCGCGCCTGGGCAAAGAAGGAGGTGTTTGGGCTTGAACGTGGGTCGTCCCCGGGGGTGAGGAAGAGGAGGCGCACCAGAGTTGAATCATCCGACGGTTACCTGGGGGGTGGTTCTTCTTTCGAGGCGGACTGATGGTTGGACAGTGTGTTAATACAGTACATGTGTGAGAAAGGGGGACAACTGTTTTGTTCTTGGTGTTATTCTTGTTCATGGGGATTACTTTGTGTTTTTTTCTGTTTATTTAGGAACAAGGCAGTTATTTTCTTTTGGTTGGACTGTTTCTTTAGTTGAGATGGCAGAATAATCTGTCTTGCCATGTGGGGGTGGGATGGTAGTTCAGCTGTCCTCCCCTAGATTTTAGTTGTTTTGTGTGATTGTGATAGGCCCCTTTTAGGTATTTCTGTTTAGTTTTCTTAGTGCGTGATTCGGGTTCCAAACTGGTGAGGGTCTCGATTGCATGTGTGTGTTTTGGACCTTTTTGAAGAGGAGGGAGAATGTTGTGTTGGGTTTTGGGGACCTTTGGAGTGTGACATAGGTGGTGGCTCCACCTTTCAGGTTCTGCCACCACCCAGGGTATAAGAGAGCAGTGAGGGAGAGGAGCGGTCTCTTTGGCCTCCTCTCTGCCTGGCAGGTGCGCTTGTTTGGTGAGAAGGTAACCATAATAAGCCTGTGTTCAGTTCAACACCCAGTCTCGACCTTGGCTCCTACTCCCTACATAACACCCGTTTCATGACCATATCATCTCTGCTGCTAAATTACCATTGTACAGTCCACTGGGTATTATCATTGCAGAGAAATTAAAGAGAAATTCTCACACTGGTTGCTAATTTGTAATTTGCACATTGCTCATTTGCACACTGTACATAGGCTTATACCATTTCAGGTTCATATCATCTCTGATATTAACATATCATTGTCCATTATAGTCATCTAGTGAATTTTCAATTTTCATTCTTCTTGTTTCCTCTAGTTTAACTGCTTTAACTGCTTTTCCGTACAGAGGGAGCTGAGGAGAAAGATCAGAGAAGGCAAGGACAGCTTCAGGAAGAAGATGGAGGACAAGCTGCAACAGAGCAACATCAGCGGGGTCTGGAGAAACCTTAAAACCATCTCTGGGCTCCAGAATACCTCCCCCCAGGCCACGGGGGGCAGGGAGTGGGTGAACAATCTGAATCTGTTTTTTAATAGGTTTGACCAACCGCCCTCCCTCCCGACTGCACAACAACCACTGCTGCCTCTAAAGACATCAAGTCCTGCTACCCACTCCCCACTCCACCAACACCCCCCACTTCCAACACACAGCCCTCCAACCTGACCCTCACTAAGACCCAGGTGAGGACGTTGCTGAGGAAGATCAAGGCGGGGAAGGCGTCGGGACCGGACGGCATCAGCGCAAAGCTCCTCAAGTCCTGTGCAGACCAGCTGTGTGGGATTGTGGAGTACATCTTCAATCTGAGCCTGAAGCTGGGGAGGGTACCACATCTGTGGAAAACATCTTGTGTGGTACCTGTACCAAAGACTTCCCACCCCAAAGATCTGAACAGCTACAGACCAGTGGCCTTGACGTCCCACATGATGAAGACCCTAGAGAGGCTGCTCCTTGCTCACCTCCGCCCCCTGGTGGGACCAGCGATGGATCCACTCCAGTTCGCCTACCAGCATGGCATTGGGGTGGAGGATGCGGTGATCTTCCTCCTTCACCGTTCTCTGTCCCACCTGGAGAAGCCCAGGAATGCGGTGAGGATCATGTTCTTTGACTTCTCCAGTGCTTTCAACACCATCCAACCGATGATCCTGAAGGACAAGCTGCTGTGCACAGGGGTGGACCAGCACCTGTCATCATGGATCCTGGACTACCTCACAAACCGGCCTCAGTTTGTGAGAACCCGGGACTGTGTGTCCGACACGATCATCGGTAGCACGGGGGCCCCCCAGGGAACGGTTTTGGCTCCCTTCCTGTTCACCCTTTATACTGCGGACTTCTCACGCAACACAACACACTGCCATCTACAGAAGTTCTCTGACGACTCTGCGATCGTTGGCCTCATCTCCAACGGAGATGAAGCTGAGTACAGAGGGCTTATCCAGGACTTCATGGACTGGTGCCATCGGAACTGCCTCCAGATCAACGCGAGGAAAACTAAGGAGCTGGTGGTGGACTGCCGCAGGCAAGGACAAGCCCTCACAGCACCAGTAAATATACAGGGAACAGACATCGAGATGGTGACATTCTATAAGTACCTGGGTGTTCATCTGAACAATAAACTAGACTGGTCACACAATACTGACGCACTCTACAAGAAGGGACAGCGCAGGCTGTTCCTACTGAGGAGACTCAGGTCTTTTGGTGTACAAGGGGCGCTGCTGAAGACATTCTATGACACGGTGGTGGCATCAGCCATCACTTTTGGAGTGGTCTGCTGGGGCAGTGGCACTACAGCAGCCGATAGGAAGAGACTGAACAAACTGATCAAGAAAGCTAACTCTGTCCTGGGGCAGCGCCTTGACCCAGTGGAGGAGATAGGAGAGAGAAGGATGGTGGCTAAACTGTCATCTCTGCTGGAGTCCGAGTTCCACCCTATGCAGGACATACTGAATGCACTGAGGAGCTCATTTAGCAGCAGATTACATCATCCTAGGTGCACAACCGAGAGGTTTCGCAGGTCCTTCCTACCTACGGCTGTCAGACTGTACAACCAAAGTAGGGCTGCTCGCAGAGATAGCAAAAAGACGTGACGATCTAATAGTATTGAATGCAAAAGACGCAATAGACTTACACAATGGTCTCCTCCAGTATACAACTAGGAAAATACCGGTCGCTATGGAGGGTGAGAATATGTATGGGTACATAATCATACCATGTAGGATAACTAAGTAGACAGTTGTGCTGTTTCATTCCATCTAGCTACAATGCTCCGCACTGTGTGTGTTTATATATTTACATATTTATTCCATCTAGCTACAATGCTCCGCACTGTGTGTGTTTATATATATATATTTTTATGTTTACTCTATCTAGCAACAATGCTCCACACTGTGTGCGCTTATATATTTACATTATTATTAGATGAGTTATTACCTTATTAGTATTGATGTATATCTGTTACCTTGGCATTTGTTCGGTGAGCAGAGTAAGAATTTCATTGCACAAGAAATGTTGTATTTCTTAACTGTGCACATGATGATAAAGCCTTTGAATCTTGAATATATGTCATGAGCGGGGGTTTTGGATTTTCTTTTCCTGGCCCCGCTTCATGACGTGGCTGTCCTTCCTTTATTATTTTCTTTGTCTGATTATTAGTTTGTGTCTTTATTTGTTGTCAGGAATGCCCTGGGCTCCTCTGGGGCTGCCCTGCTCTCTGACCGCTGACTGCCACGCCTCTTCCTCCTGTCAGTGAACAGCTGCTTGTCATTTGTCTTTTCACTCTGCGCACTTACTCACTTACACACCTGCATTCATTTAATTCATCTACATTTTCTCATGCACGCACACACACATTCACATGCATCTTTCAGCACACGCACTCACCTGTCCTCACTCTCCTCACACCGGTAATCACTTTAGCTCATTATGTTGGAAGTATTTATATCCTGTTAGTTCTCCTGTTACCCGCTGGTTCACTGGATGTCATCCCCACTCCTTAGCAGGCTACTCAGTGGAGTTATCATCTGTAAGTACTCTGCCCACCGCTCTACCGGGGGCATTTCCTCATTTCCATTTGCCCTTTTTCCCTGCTACCCAGTCCAGACCTGGGAGTGCGTTGGGCCAGCATTCCTTCCTCCATTTTATCCAATGAACCGAAGGGTGCAGTTGAGTAGTCCTGTGTGTTCCCCTATGTGTTCTTTGGACCCTTATGTCATTTTTTTCTTCGTGTGCAAATAAATTACACTCAACACTTTCCTGCGCTGGATTTTCATCTCCTTTCTCTACATGCATTGTGTTTTATGCACGCATGTGACAGAATGAACCAGCTGAAGTAAGAAGATCCGCGGAAGTGTTGAATGTTATCTCGTTTTCATCATATTGTCTGTGCTTTCTCTTCCATCGGAACTTGTCATGGACTACTGGAGCGATGCGGAGCGGTGCGCACTGAGCCGTCTGGAGGACGCTTTCTTCAGAATGCAGGGGCAGTGTTCACCCGGAGAGGTTCGTGTGGCCTGGGACACCGCTGCAGAGGTACTGGAGTTGTGTCCTGACCTTCTGTTTTTCCCAGAGTCGGCTGACATCCTTCAGTCCATTTTGGCTCTGCCGCTTGAGGAGCCCGGGAGGGATTCCCTGATGCTGAAGCTGCCACCGTCACATAGGAAGTGCTCGCCACGGAGGGTGTTCTCCTCCCCCCGCAGCTCTCCCGCTCCAGCCCCGCCTCCGTCTCCTGGCCCCAAGTCCGTTCTACTCTCAGAGGGACGCAGACTGGCTATATTGGCAGATATCGATCGCCTCATGGAAGAGGAACGAGAAAGCCAATCCAAAGATGGACCCGCTTCCTCCGCGGGAGCCTGGGAGGAACAGAGACTAGTATTATTGGCTGATATCGATCGCCTTAAGGAAGACGAACAAGAAAGCCCATCTAATGACGGACCAGTTTTCTCCACGGGAGCCTGGGAAGAACAGAGACTGGTATTATTGGCTGATATCGATCACCTTGAGGAAGAGGAATGAGAAGACCAATTTAATGACGGACCAGTTTCCTCCGCGGGAGACTGGGAGGAACATAGACTGGCATGGCTGGTGGAGATTGATCACTGTTTGGAGGAGGAAAAGCTTGTAGTGGAGTCGTCTTTTCCTTCTGCCACCTCGCCAGCTGTCACCTCATCCTCTATTTTTACATCCACCAAGGTGGAGCGCGTAGGCTTCGTTTCCAGCTTCACCTTCCTCCGTGCCCAATGGGGAGCCATTTCTGCAGCCAACTGAGGGCCCCAGGACTGCTGTGGACATGGAGTGGGATGAGAATGGTATTGATGCCGCTGGAGACAACATGGACCGAGTGAACAGGCAAGTTCCCTCTCATATTATTTTTTTAAATAATGAACAGTCTTGCCTGATCCCTGGCCTAGAGACTCAGGTCTTGCAGTCCCCTGAGCTCTCTCCACCAGCGGCATGTGACAATCCCTCACTCATTCTCTCCATGTCTTTGTGTGCCTCTCTGAGCCCGCTGTTTCCTGAACCAAGTCGCCTGAGGGAGGAGGAGCCTGCGGAGGGTCCTACCCCAGGGTCGGGGGTGAGGCAGCTCCTAGCCGCCACACCGGAGGAGTCGCTGGCACGGGATATCTCACCTGGGGGTTTGAGGACTGCTTCGACCATCATGCCTGCTGTGGAGGCTGCCGCAGCGGAGTTGGAGGCTGAACCCGGACCTCCATCTTCGCCTGGATCATCGGAGTCCTGGACAGCGGTGAAGCTTGATCTCAGGCAAGTGCTCTATGTTGTGTTTCTCTTTTCTATATTAGAGCAATCTTGCCTGACTCTTGGTGAGGAGAGCCAGGTGCAGCCACTCGCTGCATCTGAGCTCGGCCCACCGGGCTCTGCCGCTGCTGCTGCCGCTGCGGGTGTCCCTGATCCCTTTGCTCTTCCTATTTCTGAGCTCGATTCCAGGGTCATCGGAGAGGTACCAGATGAGCCAGAGGTCTCCGTGAGTTTGAGCTCCCCACCTACGGCAGCTGGGGACTCATTAATCGTTTTTTTAATTCCATCCACATTCATATTTTAATTGCGGACTTAGTGTTGGAGTCTATAGCATTATTTTATAATTTTTTTGAGAATGAATGAATGAACAGGGGAAAGGGGTATTCAGAAGTAACTACATAGGAATACAGAATGAAAATAAATACTGAAACATATGCCCAAGGGAGATGTGTTCACTCCAGAAGTAGGTCCAGAACAGCAGGAAGCCTCCACAAGCACTGATCTTTATATGAGCGTCACCTGACGCTGATGTCAGCTGAACTGCACTGAGCATTGCTCTGATTTTTCAAAATGTCTGTAAAAGTCGGTCCAAACACTATAGAATGAACCCAGCTTTAAGGGCACATTCACACAGCCACTGTTTGGTCTGGACCAAAGGAACTCTGGTCCACTTCTGTGGATAGTTTGGTTCATTTGGTACAGTCTGAATGCACATTCGAACTCTGGTGTGCACCAAACAAGCAAACTCTGGTCTGCCTGAAAACAAGGGTCTCGGTTCACTTGCAAATGAACCCTGGTGCACTTTGCTTGCAGTGTGAATGCAAACGGACTATCCAACGGACCAGAGGGTTGAAGTGCCCCTCAGCGTTTGTGTAACCATAGCAACCCGTAGTCTGAGAAGAGGAAGTGGCATTTACTATAGTGCATTTTGGGTAGGAAATAACAATAAAGACAACCACACATATCAGAGAAATCCTTTTACTGGAGAAAGCCGAGGTGAAAAGTTAAAAAATGTCTCATTTGTGGCAGACAAACAACTCGGCTGAAGGGAACGGATTTCTGTTTTCGGCATTGGCCGATCGATGAGCCAGATTTTACTTCTTCGCCGAGATTTTTTCTTCTAATCAGTGGCGGTTTCGGCTACAGTGGCCCAAACAAGCAGTTGTAACTGTGTGACATTGTCCAGGCAGTTTAGTCCGCTGCAGTGTGAAAGCAAACCAAACGAGGGTGTGAAAATTCTCGGCATTTCCCACCCAATCGAACCAAGACCCCCGGACTATCCTGCTGTGAATGCAGCCTTAAAGGTACAGTGTGGCAAAAAAGTATTTAGTCAGCCACCAATTGTGCAAGTTCTCCCACTTAAAAGATGAGAGAGGTCTCCAATTTTCATCATAGGTATACCTCAACTATGAGAGACAAAATGAGAAAAAAAATCCAGAAAATCACATTGAAGGATTTTTAATGAATTAATTGGTAAATTCCTCAGTAAAATAAATATTTGGTCACCTACAAACAAGCAAGATTTCTGGCTCTCACAGACCTGTAACTTCTTCTTTAAGAGGCTCCTCTGTCCTCCACTTGTTGCCTGTATTAATGGCACCTGTTTGAACTCGTTATCAGTATAAAAGACACCTGTCCACAACCTCAAACAGTCAGACTCCAAACTCCACTATGGCCAAGACCAAAGAGCTGTCAAAGGACACCAGAAACAAAATTGTAGACCTGCACCAAGCTGGGAAGACTGAATCTGCAATAGGTAAGCAGCTTGGTGTGAAGAAATCAACTGTGGGAGCAATTATTAGAAAATGGAAGACATACAAGACCACTGATAATCTCCCTCGATCTGGGGCTCCACGCAAGATCTCACCCCGTGGGGTCAAAATTATCACGAGAACGGTGAGCAAAAATCCCAGAACCACACGGGGGAACCTAGTGAATGACCTGCAGAGAGCTGGGACCAAAGTAACAAAGGCTACATCAGAAACACACTACGCCGCCAGGGACTCAAATCCTGCAGTGCCAGACGTGTCCCCCTGCTTAAGCCAGTACATGTCCAGGCCCGTCTGAAGTTTGCTAGAGAGCATTTGGATGATACAGAAGAGGATTGGGAGAATGTCATACGGTCAGATGAAACCAAAATTGAACTTTTTGGTAAAAACTCAACTTGTTGTGTTTGGAAGAGAAAGAACACCATACCTACTGTGAAGCATGGGGGTGGAAACATCATACTTTTGGGCTGTTTTTCTGCAAAGGGACCAGGACGACTGATCCGTGTAAAGGAAAGAATGAATGGGGCCATGTATCGTGAGATTTTGAGTGAAAACCTCCTTCCACCAGCAAGGGCATTGAAGATGAAACGTGGCTGGGTCTTTCAGCATGACAATGATCCCAAACACACTGCCCAGGCAATGAAGGAGTGGCTTCGTAAGAAGCATTTCAAGGTCCTGGAGTGGCCTAGCCAGTCTCCAGATCTCAATCCCATAGAAAAAAATCTTTGGAGGGAGTTGAAAGTCTGTGTTGCCCAGCGACAGCCCCAAAACATCACTGCTCTAGAGGAGATCTGCATGGGCCAAAATACCAGCAACAGTGTGTGAAAACCTTGTGAAAACTTACAGAAAACATTTGACCTCTGTCATTGCCAACAAAGGGTATATAACAAAGTATTGAGATGAACTTTTGTTATTGACCAAATTCTTATTTTACCGAGGATTTTACCAATTAATTCATTAAAAATTCTTCAATGTGATTTTCTGGATTTTTTTTTTCTCATTTTGTCTCTCATAGTTGAGGTATACCTATGATGAAAATTGGAGACCTCTCTCATCTTTTAAGTGGGAGAACTTGCACAATTGGTGGCTGACTAAATACTTTTTTTACCCCACTGTAGCTGATTCATTGTGTTTATGCTTCATTTCTGACACACCCACTAAACAGGAGAAAATGTATCTCAAAGGCTTTTGCACACCACCATCTTCAGGCTGACTGTAACTTGGGTGGACTGGTTGGCAGGGAAAAAACAAGGATTGGAAAGACAGAAAATTAAATGACTGGGGGGAAAGCAAGTAGGACAAAGTTAAGAAACTGGAAATTAATGCAAACCCTTACACGTAAACCTCTTTTCTCTGTATTACTTTTTTTTTTTATAGAGTGGTGGGGTTGCCTTAATATCTTCTGCAGCTGCTTTCTACCTGCTGTGGAAATCCCCAAAATGCAGCATGTTTAGGCTTACAATGTTATCTGGCGGGGCTCCCACCTGATAAAATGTCACTGCCTCCTCCAGAAACTGTACCTGTATGATGGTTGTTTACACTGCTAGCTTGCTAGCTCTTGTTAGCACATCCATAGCAGGAGTACATGGGTAGACAAACAACAGACACTCCATTTCAGCTCCAAAGTGCTGGTCAATCTGTCTGCAGGTGAGTGGCACTCCTTTTTAAACTAGTTTTACTCTCCAGCGTGGATACTTTTACTCCAGTGACAGCAGAATCTCAAGGCTGATTTCTAGCTAGATTTCTAGATTTCCCCGTTGTGGGACTAATAAAGGCTTATCTTATCTTATCTTATCTTAGCTATCACGACCAAATCCCTCGGATGCGAATGCACAAATTTGCACATATTCGCATGTTTACATTGAGTTAACATGTATTTGCACCACATGAAAAATTCACTTCATGTGTGGTGTGAATGCTCCTTAACACAGCACATGAAGTACTATGAAATTACAGGGTACTGTATTGTAGTGTATTTTCAGCAAAAGTACTTGTTTAAAGCAATGAAAATATCAGGGTAGCAAGCCATGTGTGTGTTTTTTTAAACAAAAATACTTTGTTGTTACCTTATAAGTACTTATAGCCCATGAAGTATAGGTACCCTATAATTTCATGAGGGAGCTTCCCATGTACTTTCAGTTAAAGTACTGGTGTAAAACTGTGTTAGTTCAGTGAAATATCAGCCTGGACTCCTATAAGTACAAGGGTTTTTTTTGAGGTAATTACTACTAAGCAAAAATACCTGTCCAATACAGCCAGGAACCCTGTAAGTACCAGTTAATTTGGGGGTAATTACCAAAGGGCAATATATCTGTATAACAGCCCTGAACCCTGTAAGTGTGATGAATTGCCCTTTGGGGCAGAGAGGCGAGACCCACGAGCTGAACTGTGAGTTTGTGAAATTTATTGAAAAAAAAAGTGCTCAAACACAAAATACAAACAATAAATAACCTTACCGAGGAGGCGTACCAGAGCGAGGCAGGGCTCTGGTGGAGACGAGGAAAAACTCAACAAGACTGTGGCAAATGAGAAATGAAAATGACAGTCCTTAAATAAGGCTAGACACAAATGAAACAAGTGATCGCAGGTGTGGGTCACGTAAGCGGGCAGGAGAAAACAAAGACTTCTCTGGGAGTCTCTGGGAGGGGGTTCCCTTGTGGTGTGTTTTGGGGTTCAGCTGGTGGTACGGGGGTGTCTAGTATCCACCCCTAGAGGGGGGGCCCTGTCATGAACCTGGGTTTGGCGGTCCAAACCCAGTTCTGACCCGTGGTTATTTTGGCCCGCTTCTCCATTTATTTTCCATCAGGTGCTTCAGGGAGTCCTTTGGATCCTCGTTCCCTGACAGCTCGGGCATGCCCCCTCCTCCTGTCAGTATCACCAGCTGATCCTCATTATTGGGTGTTTTGCACACATACACACACACACTTCATTCATTCCCATTCACACACTCATTCATTCACTCCCGCACATGTTTCCAATTATATCCAGCCCACGCTCAGTCACACCAGCGGCCTCTTCCCTCGTTAGTATGATTATTACTTAAACACTGTGTTAGCAGGAAGAGACCGTTGGAGCATTGAGATTCATACACGGCAACGTGTACCTCCGTGTATGCTATTATCTTCGTTACGCTGTCAGCCTGCCTCGCCTTCATCCACCGGACTGCACGGACTGACCCAGATTGCTCCTGCATCGTAAGTCCATGTTTGCCTTTCACCCCATGCCGACTGCAGCTCAGCGGCACTAGGCATTCCCTTTGCCGGGTAGTGGAGCATCCAGGAGGCGTCCCTGTATGTCTGATGGCCTTAAATCATTCTATCCAACATTCTGTGCATATCACAACTGTTTGCTGGACTTGTTATTTTGGGGTTTTGTTAACAAATTGCACGAATCTCCTCCTGCGGTTGGGTTTTTCATTCCTCCCTTGGTGCGCTGCGTAATGGTGCACCAGGGATCATAACAGAAAAAGTTATGAATTCATTAGAAAGAAGTTTTTGTGGAAAAAGGTTTAAAAATTATCACAAGTGTTAAGTTTATAGGGAAAAAGTACTAAATTTATTATAAAACTCTAAATTGTACTGTGCTCTGTACAAGGACAATAAGCACAGTTATATAACAATAAACTAACCAGCATTAATAAGTGTGTGTGTGTGGGGGGGTAAATTTGCATCTATTTTTCTTGTGCAGCTCTTTCCTTGTAAAGTTGCAACTTTTTCATGCAAATTTTTAACTACTCTTGTAAATTTCTGACTTTCCTTGGAATTGTGTTTTTCCATATTTGTTTTTCCTCTCATGAATTTATGACATTTTTTTCTTGGACTTGCTTATGGCAAATTTGTGACTTTTAAATTGTAAATGCACATCACATCCTATTTTTGATCTTTATTCTTGCCAATTTGAACTCTGATAATTAATTGCATTGTGCTTTTGCAAAACAAATGACAACTCTCCAACACCCTTCCCCATGACCCCCTTGTAAAAAAAATCACCTACTGATCCAATCATGCAATCATACCACATCCTTTTAGCACCTACAGTATCAACAACTATTGCATAAATTGTTAGTCACATAGTTAGTTTCATTGTATGACTGATTACACTGGTCAACACCAAATCTATTGTCTTAAGTTTTGTTTTTTTTTTTAGCGGATTTAGGACAATTTTGATGTGCTGAATCCAAAAATCACATTGGTTTTGCTCCATCAGGTCAACTTTTTGAACTATGGCCACATGTTTTTTTTACATATTTGTTTACATGTATGGGTATTTTCGCTTTATATGATGCAAAATTCTTTTTTATTTCTTGAAATTCTCGAACTCTGAAGAGTTTGAATGCGCCAGTTTATGACATGATGTCATAAATTGTCATGAGGGCTGATTACTGTTGGACTCTGAAGAGAGACATCCCTGCCGCTGAGCATTGTAGAGGTTCGAATAAACGAAAGTTGAAGCTCTGAATTTTGAACAATGATGACGTAACATTCAATTTACAAGTACTTACCTTTATCAATGTCTACTATTCAATTTACAGTAATTGAAGTTTGTAACATTTAATCAATAAATTGTGTTAGAAAACAATTTCTTCTCTTAAAAATCTATTTCGGATGAGTATCACTTAATCTTATCCTACACTTTATTATATGTATAGTTTATTTCTCTTATCTTATCATGTTTAATGTTGCAGCATTGTACCGAGACAAATTCCTAGTTTGTGTACTACATGAACAATGGCAATAAACCTGATTCTGATTCTGATTCTGATTCTGAAATATTAACAAAAATCAACCAATAATATCACAAAAATGTAATCGATTTAGTCAGAAGATCAGATTTTTAAAATCAACTTAGCATAAAAACCTGACCTGATCGAGAGAAACGGATGTCATTTTCGGATTCAGCGGTGCAAAATTGTCTTAAATCAGTTGAAAAAACACAGACAACTTACAAAAAAATTATTTTTGTAACCCTGTGTTATTGTACCATAGCCTATCAAGCGTTTCCTTGTTTTTTGTCAAGCCTTTTTTAAAGTTATTATAACTTGTTTTTAAGCTAACCCACACACATGTTCTATTGGTGACATGACATGAAGCTGTCTGTATGGAGATGCTGAAGCGGGCACTTTCACATTATTATTAATAAAAACGCTGTGGCAAAAAAACCTCACCTGTCTGTGTCTCAGCACTTGAGAAGTGGCTGGCACAGCTGTGTGAGTGTGCTGCAGAGCACAAGGGGAAAGATAACAGGCAGAGCTCATGGGCCAGTCACACTCAGAATTAACTGTATTTCAAAATATATCCATTGGACATTAAAGGACAATTAATTGGCAACTGGTGTCTCTGTGGGGGAAAATTAAAATTCTTTTTTTAATTAAAAAAAAAAAAAACTCCCCAAAAGGGCACTTTCAGGGGACAAAGGGCAAAGATGGAGTCTTTTGGGCTCCCTTCATGTCAGTCACTGCATGTGCCTGCACCCAAATATTCACAACAAATAAAATATCAAAATTGATAATTCTTTAGCAATGGCTCAACGCAAGGCAAGTTTACTTGCATAGCACATTTTCATGTACAAGACAATTCAGTGTGCTTTACATAAAATAGCGTTACAGCAAGTTGCAAAAGAAATACATAAGAATTTAAAAGCAAACTAAAAAAATAAAGAGAAACTGAAACAAGTTAATATAGAATAAGACAGATAAAGTGCAAGAAATAAAAGTTTCAGTGCACTGTGGGAGATTAACAATTGTTCGACTGAAAGGCAGCGGCAAATCAGAAAGTTTTTAACCTCGATTTAAAACAGCTGAGAGTTTCAGCAGCCCTGGTGCTTTCTGGGAGTTTGTTCCTGTGATATCCTACCGTGTAGCAATGATCACACTTGAGTTATTTCTTTGGCTAACTCCGCCATTTATTCTGCAACACACATATCAGACTGAACATGGATTCTGCGCGGGGTTTTCACACTCTTGCTCTAATGTGTCCCCTTAATAGTAGTGCTGAACAATACAGGTAGTTCCCCCTAGAGGCATGTGCCAGTAATGTTTTAAATTAGACTTGCAGTCTACCACATCCCTCCCCTCTAGATTAAACTACTTTTAATTACACTAGCCAATTATGCTAGACATCCTGGAACTCCCATTTAACCCTAAACAATCACAGTTACTTTTAACTTCTTAAACACATGTGCCATACACATAATTTCTCTTTTTTTTTTTTTTTTACATGTATAACACACATAACAGTCTAACTGGGGATTTGGTTTGACTACCGCATCCCAGTGAGGTTCCAGGACGCATTCTTGTCCTGTGGCTGGGGAACTCACTACTGACTAAGTATAGTCCTTCAAGTAGTCTGGAGCTTTCCTAGCTCGCTGAGATCTTCTCACGGCGGGTGAGCCAACTGCAGGTGAAGACTCAGACTGCTCCACTGTTTCGGCTGCTGCAGTGCTGCCCGTAGAATCTGCAGAGACGGTTACCTCAGGTTTCACCTGAAGTGGTGGTTCGATGATGCTCTCCTCAGGATGGGTGTCAGACAACACCTCTGGTGCCATCGGCAGGGGAATGGAGCTCCTACCACGAACTTGGTCGATGTGTCGCCTCACCACTTGTCCATGACCTAATGTCACCTTGAATGACACAGGGCCTGTCTTTTCTGTTATTTCTCCTGGTACCCAGGCTGGTCCTGAGCCAAAGTTGCGGGTGTAGACCACGTCTCCTTCTCTCAGTATTCTCTCTCTAGCATGCATGTCATGATAACCTTTTTGTTTCTCTTGTTTATCATGCACTTTGTTTCTGAAGTCTGGATGTATTAAGTCAAATGTTGACCTCAACTTCCTTCCACACAACAGCTCAGCTGGTGACTTGCCAGTTGTAGATTGGGGTGTTATTCGATAGCTGAACAGAGCTCTCGACATTCGGGTTTCAATAGAGTCTCCTGTCATCTTTTTCATGAGTGACTTGAATGTCTGCACGGCCCTCTCGGCTAAGCCGTTAGAAGAAGGATGGTATGGCGCAGTCGTGATGTGACGTATGCCATTCTTTTCAGAAAACTCTTGGAACTGTTCACTCGTAAAACATGTACCGTTATCTGATACTATGATTTCAGGTAGCCCATGTTGGCTGAAACTCTTTCTAAGACATTCAATGGTAACAGTAGAAGTAGAGCTACTCACAGAATATGCATCGATCCACTTTGAGTATGCGTCAACTATGATCAGGAACATTCTTCCCATCCATGGACCTGCGTAGTCAATGTGAATTCTTCTCCATGGTTTATCTGGAACTTCCCAGGGATGTAGTGGGGCTGCTGGAGGACTGTTCCTGTTCTCCTGGCATGCCGCACATGACTTCACAAGCGCCTCCACCTCTGCATCCATGTTGGGCCACCACATGTAACTCCTCGCCAACGCTTTCATGCGAGTGATGCCAGGGTGTGCTTGGTGTAGTTGTTGCAGTAAGGCATTCCTACCAGGTGGTGGAACAACCACGCGTCCTCCCCACAGGATACAACCTTCCTGGGTGCTGAGCTCATCCTGTCGTCGGGCATAGGGAATGAACTCAGGACTGTTCATCTTCGGCCATCCTCGCAAGATGTATTCTCGCACTCTTGCTAGAACAGGGTCTTTGTCTGTCCACTTCTTTATTTGTTGTGCGTTCACCAGGGGCACGCCGATATCTTCAAACAATAGCACTCTCTCCTCCTCCTCAGGCGTGCTGTCTCTTCCTCCATCCAAGGGTAGCCTACTCATCGCGTCAGCATTCGTATGGTCCCGTCCGGCTTTGTAAACGATGGTGTACTCATACGCTGCTAATGTAACGGCCCATCTCTGAATTCTCTGAGATGTCATCTGGGGTATGGCTCTCATTTCACTGAACAGTGAAATTAGTGGCTTGTGGTCAGTCACTATAGCGAACTGTCTCCCGTACAGGTATTTGTGGAATTTTTTTACACCAAATACTACTGCAAGGCCCTCCTTGTCTAGCTGGGAGTAGTTTTTCTCAGCTGCACTAAGAGTTCTTGAGACGAACCCTATGGGTCTCTCTGAGCCATCCTCCATACGATGAGAGAGTACAGCACCCACACCGTAGGGTGATGCGTCACACGCCAGGATGAGTGGTTTGTTTGAATCATAGTGCACTAGCACACTACAGGACTGAAGTAGCGCTTTGGACTCTTCAAACGCCTTCTGCTGCTTGACCCCCCATGACCATTTTTCTTCCTTCTTAAGTAAGGTATGTAGTGGTGCCAGCAGCGTGGAGAGCTTTGGGAGGAACCTATGGTAATAGTTCAATAAGCCCAGGTAGGCTTTTAACTCAGTAACATTTTGTGGCTCAGGCGCCTCCGCAATGGCTTCCACTTTGTCTGTTAGAGGGTGTAGACCACTGGCGTTGATCTTGTGGCCTAGGAACACCACCTCTTTTCCCATGCACTCACACTTGCTTCTTTTCAACCTCAGACCGCTTTTCTCCAACCGTTGAAGCACTTCCTCCAGCGTTTTCAGATGTTCTTGTTCATTTGGTCCTGTACAAAGGATGTCATCCAAATAAATGGCAACATTCGGAATTCCACCTAGGATGCCCTCCATAGTTCTCTGGAATATAGCAGGACTGGAAGCTACTCCAAATGGTAAGCGTGTGTAGGTATATAAGCCTTTGTGTGTATTGATGGTTACATACTTTCTTGATTCTTCTTCCAGGACTACTTGTTGGTAGGCGTGACTCATGTCTAATTTCGTGAAGTGTCGGCCGCCATTCAGCTGTGCGAAGAGGTCCTCCACTTTAGGAATTGGATACTGATCCACCCGTGATGCTCGATTGACAGTGAGTTTGTAATCTCCACATATTCTAATGGAGCCATCCGGCTTTCTCACTGGGACTATGGGTGCCGCCCATTCTGCAACCTGCACTGGCTCAATGATCTTGTCATCCAGCAGCCTCTGTAGTTCGCTTTCAACCAGTGGCTTGACTGCATAGGGTACCGGTCGGGGTTTGCAGAATCGTGGTTGGGCCTCCTTGTCCACATTAATCTTTGCAGTGACACCTTTTAGCTGTCCTAAGCCTTCTTTGAACACCTCAGCGTGTCTTTCGAGGATCTCCTCCAGCTGCAATTTGGGCTGAGATTCCACTTTATTCACCAACTGATCCATCATGGCCAGTTCTTGTAGCCAACTTCGCCCTAGTAGATTTGGTCCTTCGCTCCCAATTACTACTACAGGTAAGTCCTTTTCTTTGTTTTCGTGCTGCACCTTCACTTGTGCCATGCCTAGCACGTCTAGCTTCTCTCCTGTGTATGTTTTTAATTTTAATGAACAGGGATTTAATTCTGCTGTGTCTGTTTTCTTCCACAGTTGTGTATATTGCTGTTTACTTAATATGGTTACTCCACAGCCTGTATCAACTTCAAATGTTACTTTCATTCCATTAACATTCATGGTACGCGTGATGGGCGCTACCTTGGTCAGCTCCTCTGACGTGTTGTAAATTGTGTGAAAATCCATGTCTTCTGTATCACTTTCTCCCTCCCCTCTCAGTTGATTCGCTCGCTGTTCCTTTCCTGGGCCCTTGTTTTCATACTTTTGCCCATTAACTGTCGCTTTCAGCACCTGTGCGCTGTCCACCTTTATTCTACATGCTTTCTTAATGTGCCCTCGCTTGCCACAATTATGACACAGCTCAGTGGCAAATTTGCACTCGGCGGCATTGTGCTGGCCTTTGCAGCGATAACAACTGGGGAATTTGTGATGATTTTTATCAGTTGACACTTTGTGGACACCTACTTGGGTCTTAGGCACACGAACATGCGTTGCTGTGTCCTCTGTTAGCTTCCTTTGCATTTCTCTCACATCTTTAGATGCTGTTTCCATCGCTTGGCATAATTCCAAAGCCTTCGCAAAAGTGAGTTTTGTTTCAGATAAAAGTCGCCGTTGCATTCGGTCATCATTCACTCCACACACAAGTCTGTCTCTTAACATTTCTTCCAATGAGTCTTTGTAATCACAGTGCAGTGTTAATTTCCTCAATTCTGCCACATACTCTGCTATGGACTCAGTGTTCCTCCTTATGCGTGAATTAAATTTGAATCGTTGTACGATTTCACTCGGTTTGGGGCTGAAGTGCTTCTGAAGCTCAGCAGTAAGCTGGTCGTACGTTTTATCTTTCGGTAATGCAGGGCTTATTAAATTTCTCAACAAACTGTAAGTAGTTGCACCAACTCCACTCAACAGTACAGCCTTCCTTTTGTCTGGCTCCTCAATGTCATTAGCTTGGAAGAAAAAGTCCAACATTTCACTATATTCTTCCCATGACTGAGTCGAGTTATCAAAAGGGGTTACCGTTCCGATTACAGCCGCCATTGCTCGTCGTGGTGGGGAAACCTCGTTTTTCCTCCTCTGAACTTGCACTCGAACTACTGGAGTCACTTGAGTTCGCCACACTTGCAATGTTCTCTGTTTCTCGCCGCTGATTTTTTTCTTTTAATCCTCGTCGCCAATTGTGTGATATCCTACCGTGTAGCAATGATCACACTTGAGTTATTTCTTTGGCTAACTCCGCCATTTATTCTGCAACACACATATCAGACTGAACATGGATTCTGCGCGGGGTTTTCACACTCTTGCTCTAATGTGTCCCCTTAATAGTAGTGCTGAACAATACAGGTAGTTCCCCCTAGAGGCATGTGCCAGTAATGTTTTAAATTAGACTTGCAGTCTACCACAGTTCCATATGCGAGGAGCATAAATCTGAATGCTGTCTCACCATGTTTGGTTCTAACTCTGGGCACAGATAGTAAGCCTGACACTGAACACCTGAGGGCTCTGGGTGGTTCATAATGGACCAGAAGATCTGAAATGTATTTTGGCCCTACACCAGTCAGAGCTTTATAAACCAGCAGCAGTATTTTGAAATCCATTCTTTGACAGACAGGAAGCCATTGCAAATACCTGAGGGGTGGAGTTATATGACCTACTTTCTTGATCTTGGTGAGGACTGGAGCTGCAGCATTCTGAACTAACTCAAGAAAAAGATTTTAGTGGTCACTTACGCAATAGCTCATGTGAAACATGTCACAGGACCTTCTACTTGTATTTATGATTCTTCTTCTCACAACAGGCATATCTGACCAATTAGGGAAGAGGGCATTCTTGTATAGTCTGTAGTGATTCTTGGATTTTTCACTGTGTGAAAAGGAATAAACCAAATTTAACTCATTAACTCAGTCTGACCAGGGAAAATGAACTAAAATTGCATTCAGCAGAGATGCAGACCCAGGCCTTACAGCCCCGTCCCTGCTGGAATGTCATATAGTATTGAAAATCCCTGGTTGACTTTCTGGTTCATTTCTGATGGGACGCCATGACCTATTTTCAGACCATACAGATCTTCAAGGTCAAATGGGCTGCACGGTGGCGCAGTGGTTTAGCACTGTGGCAGCACAGTTTACCCTCGGCCGGGGGATCGCGGGGATCATGAGATCGTGGGTTCGATCCCAGCCCCCGACCAACAGTGAGCTGTGTGGAGTTTGCATGTTCTCCCCGTGTTGCGTGGGTTTACTCCGGGATTTCTCCGGTTTCCTCCTGCATACCAAAAACATGTAGGTTTAGGGCGCTCGCGCACGCAGCGACTGGCAGCCGGTGGCTTGTCACCAGTCTGCAAACCAAATCTACCTACTGTCACCATGGGGTGAGACGCCGGCTCGGCGCTCAGCCCATGCTCCTTTTATCCCTGCCTCTCATTGGGCAGTGCCTCAGCTGGTTCCCAGCTGTCAGTGTCACGGGACGGCTGGGGCCAATTAATCCTCATCAGCTGGGGCGCTGTTAATGAGTATAAAGAGGAGCAGCTTCGATTATTCGGGGCTGCGACATAAGCACTGCTAGGCTGAAGCCCCTTCGTCTGGTGTCAGCCTCAACTCCCCTTGCAGCATTCCGGTGTTTGTATCCCGCTGTGAGTATGCACGTCTTGTTACCCCCATGTCCGGTACGAGCTACCTACCCCTGCGCTGTGCAGCCTGAGAATGTACGTCTGTATGAGTGTCTGTGCTCTCCTCATCCCTTATCCCTTACCCAGAATAAAACATCCCGACTCACTGGCTTGTCCCTGGCTCTGATTGCCCGGCTCCCTAGAGCCGGATATGACAGTATGTCGCAGCCAGAAGAGTTGCCGGCGGCCGTGAGTCGCTGTGGAAATGTACCTTTCTGTCCGGGTGTCAGCGCTGCTAGCATGCCGTTTCCCAGGAGTCACTTCCGGCGCCAGGGCGACGAGCTGAGGTCCATCTCGGAGGCTGTCGACGGGACATTCTTCACCCTGCACGACGCCTCCAACGCGAGACGCTGGCATCCGGGCCGTGCTGAGGAACTCCTGGACTGTCACCCTCACTTTCTGTACCATCTGGAGGACAGTGCCAGGATAGACGCTTCAGGTACACAGCGAGAGAAGCTCCACGGGGTGGATGGAAATCCCGGCAGGGAGTCGAAGTGGGCGACGTCTTTCCCCGCTTCGGAGTCCCGTTCCTGCCGCTATTCCAGTCCGGGAGTTCGCGCCAACCAGAGGACTTCCCCCGACCTGCGCCACGTCACTCGGGATTCCCTTCGAGGAGCCGCAGCTGACAGCAGTTATGTCCGGGGTCGAGTGGCTGTCGCGAGCTCTACTGTGTTTCCTGTCACCACCTTCAGGCATGTGGCGGCGGCAGTGAGATTGATGGCGAGGACTTCAGGGCTACGAAGCCTTCCCGTGCTCGACGCCTTCCTCGTCTCGATCTCCGATCTGGAGCGGCGAATCCTGGGTTTCCCCCTCGCTTCGTCCCCTGGGAGTAGTTGTCGTCACATCGCCGAGTCACCTCTGCACGAACCTCGTCCGGATCCAGTTCTGGGTCATCGTCAGGACCGTTCCTCCCACGCAGCTGTCATCCCTTCGCCTCGTCAGTGTGGAGATTCTACAGCCTCGTCCCCTGAGCCTCGTTCCCCCGCTGTCATTCCTGGACATCCGGGCTGGCTCACCCCGGCTGTTTCCCCCTCCTCCTCGACGCGCTTCCTGACCGCTGTGTGTGCCTGGAATCCCGGCCTGGTGAGCTCTCTGCTGGAGACAACGCGAGCGACCCTCAGACGAATTCCCGGGGGGTCCTCCGTTATCGCCGGGCGGGGAGAGGAAGAAGCAGATTCCACTACAGCAGGCGATACTCAACCTCCAGGGGGCAGGCAAGTCATTGTTTTTTCACACCTGCTTAATGATTTGCTCTGTCACATCCCTGGAGGAGAAGTTCAGGGTTCGCAGCTCCCTGAACTCTCCCCACCTGCTGTAACCTGTATGCCTAATCCCGCATCCTCTGTGTCTCTCTCCGCCGAGCGGTCCCCGGCTCCGGGTCAACGTGGTGGGATATGGAGAGGGCCTGTGGTTCCGCAGCTACATTGCGGACGGAGGAGGGGGACTGACTGCTGCGTGGAGTCTACGCCGACGACTGAGCGTCCCTGGGTCTCCACGGAGGAGCGGTTCGGTCCAGCGGGACGAGATTCTTCTGGCTTCACGCCGAGTGGGTCGTCGGCGGGGTTACCTGAGCTGGAGGGATCTCAAGCTGCGCTGACCATCGTGCTGGCTGCGGGGCCCGACGCGGCTAGATGGGAGCCTGACAACGACCTCCTGACGACGGATCCTGGATCTTCGCAGTCCTGGACGGCGTCAGAACCCGAGATCAGGCGAGTGCTCTCCTTTCTTTTCTTTCTTTTTATCTTTGAGCACTTCAGCCTATCTCCAGGGGAGACGAGCAGGGTGCAGCCGCCCGCTGCGTCTGAGCTCGTCTCGCCGGGTTCTGGCGCTGCCGGTGATCCTGATCCCGGTTCTGTTTTCTCTTCTGAGCCTTCTTCCAGGGTCACCGGCGAGGAGTTGCTGTTCCTCGTGGTGCTGGAGGGTCCGGGTTCAACGTTGGAGGTCGGTTCTGGTGCAGTGTCCAACGTGGGTTCGCCCGAGACCCGATCGGGGTCCAACGTGGGTCCGCCTGAGGCCCGATCGGGGTCCGACGTGGGTGCTGCCCCAGTGTTGTCCAGGTCCGGTGAGGAGGTGGCCGTTTCCCTGAGGCCCGCCGCCCTCGTCATCGGCTCTCCCCTGAGCCTCTTCCACCGGGATCCGCTCTGACCCTTCGTCCGTCTCAACGGTCCTGGTGGTTGAGTGATGCGGGTCGACGACCCGACCCGCAAAACTTTCGGTTCGGCGATCTGGTTTCCCCCCACTGGTCTGTTTGCCTTTGGGCGGCCTGGTTCGGCAGCCGTTGGACTGGATTCCTGGGATCTGGGCCCAGAGTTCGCCGTCCGAACATTTCTCTTCTCCGGCCGTTTTGGACTCTGCCTGCCGTCTCCTCGGGTGTCCTTTACTTCTTTTATTATTATTGAGGTCACTCGGGTGTAGTTTCTTTGTCCATTAGGGGAATATATGTTTTTGTGCTGTGTGTTGTTTTTTTTAACCATACTCAGCATTTTTATCGTATTGTTATCCTGTTACCCTGTCACCTTTTTTTCCTCTTGGTGACTCACCTTATGTATCGCGCTGTGTATTGCATTTTCTTATCTTTACTCAGCGTTTTCATTCATCCTTACCTTAGCCTTGGCCTCGTCGGTGCATCATGGAGTATGCGTGTGGTTTCCTGTTCAACCATACTCTGTGATCACCCCATTCTGTCTTATTATCCTCGTGGGGGGCCTTCCCTGGCCCCGACTTTAACATTGACTGTGTTTGTTATTGTTTGAAGTAATGCGTTTCATTCCCACTTAACTGTACTTCATTATTACCCATTTGTCCTTGTCACCTCTGTTTCTTTAGGTGATCTTTTATATATTCAGTGCTGTGTGTTTTGTTTTCTTTAGTATCCATGCACAGCGTTTTTCATCATTTTTTGTCCTGACCTTTGTCTTGTTGGTGCATTATGGAGTAGTGTGTTTTGTTCCCCTTAACTATACTCTGTGATTGCTTTATTCATTCCTGCCACCTTTTTGGTGGGTTTTTGGTTTTCTTTTTTTTGCCCCGATCTATACGTTATTTGTATGCTGTCTGTAGTCGTATTTGGTATTTTCCCTACCTGTGTCCTAACTCAGTTTTCTCCCTAACTGTGCTCTGGGTTAATCCTTTTCCCTGTGTTGTAGGGTATTGTATTTGGGTTTTTTTTTCTCTGCCCTGCTGCCCTACATTGGTCTATTGTTTTTTTTTTTTGTCCTTCCCTTTGCAGCTTCCCCTCCGGTCCTGCCTCCCTTCCGCCCACCCTAGGTGGGGAGGGGGGGGGGGGGCTGGGATGTTCCTGGTCGTTCGGGAGCCCGACCGTGAGGGGGAGGCTCTGTCACCATGGGGTGAGACGCCGGCTCGGCGCTCAGCCCATGCTCCTTTTATCCCTGCCTCTCATTGGGCAGTGCCTCAGCTGGTTCCCAGCTGTCAGTGTCACGGGACGGCTGGGGCCAATTAATCCTCATCAGCTGGGGCGCTGTTAATGAGTATAAAGAGGAGCAGCTTCGATTATTCGGGGCTGCGACATAAGCACTGCTAGGCTGAAGCCCCTTCGTCTGGTGTCAGCCTCAACTCCCCTTGCAGCATTCCGGTGTTTGTATCCCGCTGTGAGTATGCACGTCTTGTTACCCCCATGTCCGGTACGAGCTACCTACCCCTGCGCTGTGCAGCCTGAGAATGTACGTCTGTATGAGTGTCTGTGCTCCCCTTATCCCTTACCCAGAATAAAACATCTCGACTCACTGGCTTGTCCCTGGCTCTGATTGCCCGGCTCCCTAGAGCCGGATATGACACCTACGGGTACAAATAAGTAACAAAAAAAAAAATAAAAAAATGCAAAGTCAATGTCATTGGACATTCAAGTTTGTGTTTAAATTTGGTGGTTCTATCTATCATAATAAAGTCACTATAAGCCAAAACTGTTTTTGACCTTTTATGACCATGTGACCATGACCTTTGGATCCCAAAAGCATAGCCAAATGGGTGCTCCTGTGATCAACCTGCGTGCCAGGTTTGGTCACCCTCATATCATTTCCTCTTGAGTTAGATCATGGATACAAAGGCAAAGAGACATGCAGACAAACAGATACGCAGACCCAGGCAACAGCCTTACCCATTCCTCAAATCCATTAGCGTGAGTAACTAAGGTATGAAAGCACCCTTAAACATGGCACAATTTGTTATTAAGTGAGATGAGCAGATTTAATTTAAGTCTTTAGCATGGCTTGCCAGCTGCTGTTGTTCTAATGAATGATGCCTTGGTGCCAGAGCCTTGGCAGAGGTATGCATTCTTGGATCATGACCAAAATGTTACTGGTTCTTCTCTAGCCCAAGGACCATCTCTGGTAAAAATTTCATCCAAATCCATCAAGTAGTTTTGGAGTATTCTTGCTAACACACTGTGAGAAGATAAGAGCCTTGGTGGAGGTATGCATACTGGGATCATTACCAAAATGTTACGGGTTCCTCTCTAGCCCAAGGACTGGTAAAAATTTCATCCAAATCCATCCAGTAGTTTTGAAGTACATGCATGCGCAGTGAAAATAATCTGCAGTTCACATGCCCATACTGTCGGCGGCAGCCAAGAGCCACCAACCTGATTTGAACAGCTGCAATTCAAACACAGAAGAGCACGGTGGCAGACGATGGAGGTAGTATGTCAATACAATGACAATCAAGACGAACAGGAGCTTTTGCCATTTAGTGGAAGAGGAAGAAAACAGATGGGCAAAAAGACGGACATTTGTTCATCCAGTATTGGCGGATTGCTCAGTACTTTCCTCTGGCGGGAGTTTCCGGGCGCATGCACAGTACCGTTCCATTGACAGTAACGGTAAGCTATTTTTGTGTTTATTTAAAAAAAAAAATTATTTCAAAATTCTGGCAAATTAAAAGTCGAGAAAATATGGTGATACAATGATACAAGCCTTTAGTTCCACTTAATTTTGACCGGGTGAGCTGAAACAGAGAGGCGGATAGATGGACAGATACATACACATAGCCACAAACAAACACACTAACTGATTACTGTATGCCTCTCAGTTTCACCGAGGCATAATTAATCTGAAAATGAAATGAATAGGCCCCTCTGTGGATCACCACCTTATTGTGGTGAAGGGGTTTGCGTGTCCTAGTAATCCCAGGAGCTATGCTGTCGGGGGAGAGCTTGCCTCCCAAGACAAACTGCTCCAGGACCAGACCAACAGCAATCCAGTGAAGCCCTATATGAAAAATGTTACAGCAAGGACACAGTGTACCCAAAACAGCAGGATGGGTCCACCCTCAGTGGACTCACAACCTGCAGGAGAGATCGTGGGAAACATGGTGCTATGTGAACTGGGCTGCAATTGTAGTGGTTGAAGGTAGATGATTGGATGAAATGAATGGGATATAGTTCAAAAGTATTTTCCATAATTACAAAGAACATAGCAAGAGGCAAAACTAGCCTTTATGTATAGAAACACATTTGACAAAAACATCAGGTTTTGCTTTAAAATGTGATGAAGGTTCCAGATATTTCTGCAGAGTGAGAGGTGTGATAAAGAGGAGAATGAGGCCATCCTCTGCTCACCTTCTTCCCTGTGAAGCCTCTTCTAATGGCTGTTTAATTCATTGTACTAACAGATTATCAAAGCCATTTAAATTAGTCATTATGGAGAGGATAGATTGCAAGACAGCAATGGGAGGTGGGTCACGTTAACCAAAAGGCCTGGAGGAAAGATGAGGAAAGCATGCAAATGAAATATAAAAGGGGTGATTTTTCTTCCCTCCCTTTAGATTCAATGGGCTCTACTTATGATTTAATCTGCTATAAATCTGAGCACACTGTGGGAGCCGCCATGCTGCACTTTTACCAAAAATAATGTTCACGATTCAGGAGAACCTCAAGAGGAAGAGAGGAGACAAAAGAGCATGTGAGTGTGAGAGAACAAAAGCCGGAGAGAGAAATGGAGAAGCAAGGCGCCGAGTGTGAAATCCAGGCGGCACACAGGGCAATAAAATATAGATCTTATATCTCACATTTAAGTGATGGGGTGAGCTTGTAGCCATTAGCCAGTGAACATTATTTATGAAAAGCAAATATAGTTAGTTGGACTGTAATCATTTGAAAAAAGTCAGAGTTTCCGGCCTTTCTTGCCACTATGACATGGTCTCAGTGAGACGATGACATATACAGTACGTACCTGTAGGTAATGAGAGTGAAATTTAAGTTCTGACCTTATTTGATATAAATTAATGTAGACATTGAAGTAATGTGATGTGCATTTATTGCTCACAATTATTTTGAGTAAATCAATGAAAAACTAGGATGATTATAGTTTAGCGTGCAGCTGGGAAATAAGCTTGCCTGTTTTAAAATGTAGCATCAAACACCCAAAACTAACTAATTTACATGTTAATCAGGTTATAAATTGATCCATACATACAGTAGATACAAACGGGATTTGGTGAATTAGGTGTACCCTGCCTCTCGCTCAAAGATGCTGGGATAGGCTCCAGCCTCCCCGCGACCCTAAAAGGATTAAGCGGAAGAAGATGAATGAATGAATGAATGAATGTGCCATTTCTTAGCTAGCAGCAGTTACTCTTTTCATCAAGCTAGCTATAGTGAGTGGCAGTAGCAGAGCTAAGCTAATCCAGTGTAGACTTCAGATACATATTTGTCAGAGATTAAGGAACAAGGACATAAAGGAGGTTTCTGATACTACAGTCATGGTTGAGTATATTACATTACAGTTAAAATCACAAAACCACATTGTCCCACAATTTATTTATTTATTTTTTTTACAATCCACCTTATTCCTAGCCCCCATGATGCCTTGCGTGAATTATGGGCACAACTTCCGGTACTAGTTTAGAAACTGGGGTTGCCACAGAAACGGGACAATTTTCATTGTTAAAAAACAATGACTTCAGCATCAAAATGTGTATATATATTTATATATTTATGTGTACATATGTATATTCGCCGCTCTTGTTTTCTTGTCTTCTTGATTGTTGCTCTGAGTGTTGCTGTCCCTGTGCTGTTGCAATCCTGGAATTTCCCCATTGTGGGACTAACAAAGGCTTATCTTATTTTATCAAAAAGGCAGGAACACGATTCTACGCAAAATGAAAAAAGACAAAGCAGAAATAATATTTTTACAAGAAACCCACCTAACAGACGTGGAACACACTAAACTCAATAGACAAGGGTTTAAAATGATCTCTCCATCTTCATATAAGTCAGGGAGGAGGAGGGGAGTAGCGACATTGATATCAACCAAAATTACATTTGAAAAAAAATCAGAACACAAAGATAAAGAGGGAGGTACAGTTTGGTAATTGGGCGGCTAGAGGGAGAAGATATCACCCTGCTGAATGTATATGCACCACCAGGGGCTAAATGGAAATTTTATAAAAATGTATTCGACCTAATGATAACTAAAGCCCAAGGTTTAGTGATATGTGGTGGAGACTTCAATCTAAGACTGAATCCATACTGGGATGCAACAGGTAATTCTTCACATCAAAATAACACTCAAAATAGGAAAACTCGGATGCTACTAAAAGAAATGGGAATCTGTGACGTATGGAGGGAATTCAACCCCAATGTAAAAGATTATACTTTTTATTCAACGCCACATTCATCTTACTCAAGGATTGATTACTTTTTTATGTTTAATAGAGACATTGGAAGAGTAAAAACATGTAAAATAGGACTGATGGATCTCTCTGACCACAGTCCGATCTATATGGACTTAAACATCCAAAAATACACAAATAATACATTTTCCTGGAGGTTGAATTCAAATGTCCTGAAAGGACCACTGAAAGATGAATTGGAATCAGATATTTTCAAATATTTGGAAGAAAATGATAATGGAGAAGTATCCCCTTTAATACTGTGGGATGCGTGCAAAGCTGTAATAAGGGGAAAAATTATTGCAAAACTGGCAACCCAAAAGAAACTGAGACAAGAAAAACTAATCACACTAGAGTCAGAACTCAAGAACCTAGAAAAAGAACACAAAGACAACACTCATTCTAATGGCTCGCTCAAGATTAAAGAAATTAAAAATCAAATAAATGAGATCTACACAATAGAAATCCAGAAGAAACTTACATTTCTGAAACAAAAACACTATGAAGCAGGCAGTAAATCGGCAAAATTACTAGCCTATAAATTGAGGAAACAACAAACAGAAAGAGCAATCTACAAAATCAGAGACCCAGTATCAAAGGAAATAAAATTCAGAATTCAGGATGATATTACTCACCACAAATGGTGAGGTAACATCATATTTATACAGGCATTATATAAAAAACCAACAGCTAAAATAAGGATTAACGGTAATTTATCATCATCTTTTGAGCTGGAAAGAGGATGTCGTCAAGGCTGCCCTCTGTCTCCACTGCTCTTTGCAATCTTCATAGAACCTCTGAGCCAATGGATAAGACAAAATCAAAAAATTCAAGGTATTACACTTGGTCAGAAGGAACATAAAATAGCACTCTTTGCTGATGACATTTTAATATACCTAGGGCAACCAGACACTTCTTTACCAGAACTAATCTCAGTTTTTTCAGACTATGGAGATTTATCGGGGTACAAATTAAACATGCATAAAACCCAAGTTTTAACATTCAACTATGACCCAAATCATTATTCACTAAGTGAACTCAAAACTAACTGGGAGCTGGAATCTATGAAATATCTGGGGATCAATATCCCGAAACAACTCAACAAAATTATAACACTAAACTACGATCCACTGGTGACAAAAATAAAATCTGACCTAGCAAGATGGAATATGATACCATTCTTAGGTACTGCACAAAGAATTGAAGCAGTCAAAATGAATATACTCCCACGTCTTCTATACCTTTTCCAAACAATACCGGTAGAACCCCCCCAAAAAACATGGCAGAAGCTAGACAGAAGGATCTCAAGATTCATATGGCAGGGCAAGAGACCTAGAATCAGATATAGAACCCTACAGCTAAACAAAGACAAAGGTGGGCTCGCGCTGCCAAATATCAGGGACTATTTTATAGCTGCACAAATTAAAACTTTAGTAGAGATAAAAATACTTATTCAGTGTTTTAATATTGGCAAGTAAAAAAGCCCTAACTAAAAAATGGATGCTGAAGGACTGTCCTACACCTGAAGGTTGGATTAACGTGATTCAAGACATTTACTCGATGGAAAAGTTGACATTCGCACTGAGACAGGACATGGATGGGTTCATGAACTTTTGGCAACCCTGGATCGCATATGTGTCTTCCATTAGATCTAATCTTTGACAAATACCATTTCAATGATGGTCCCACTCTTTGTTCCAACGCTACTCAGATGCTCTTTTACTTTTAATTACTTAATTTTCTGTTTGTTTGTTTTTTACTGTTCTGTTTGTTTGTTTATTCGGGTTTTTTTTTGTTTGTTTGTTTTTTAAATTTAATTCTCTTTAATTTCACTTTTTCTTTCACTTTTAAAAAAAGGGGGGTGTTGTAATAACTATTCTACCAATGTTGTCAAATATCAAAATATAAGGGAACGTACGATGAAAATGTTAACAATGCAATGCTGTAATGACCTGTATACCCTTTACAAAAACTTAAATAAAAAAAAAAAAGAGTAATATAATCATACGACTTCCCACGAGGAGCAGATGGCAACTGCAACTGGTTCTCCACGCCAAGAGCGAGACAAGATCTCTCTAATACTGATATTGTAAAGACAAAAAAGAGGACTTGCCTTAACTCTTGCTCCACCGCCGACCATGACTCTGGTGACTCTGCTGCTGCAGCCCAGCAACAGGCATACTGGCAGGTGAAACTTCAGCTCTGATGACAGGAGCTGGCAGGACCTCGGGTGTGATGACAGGAACTGGTGGAACCCCAGACATGGTGGCAGGCACTGGTGGAACCCCAGATGTGGCAGCAGGTGCTGGCAGAACCCCAGACGTGGTGGCAGCCACTGACAGAACCCCAGACATGGCGGCTGGAGCTGGGGAACGTCTTGCTGATGGCACTAGGTCCTGAGATGCCGAAACCAGGGGACACTCCATTGTCAGCGCAGGCTTTGGAATGCAGGAGGCACTCCTATTCCGTCTGATATGTAGCTGCGGGGCCGGAACTGGAATCTCTGAAACAGCAGACCCCTCCATCGTCAGACAGCTCCCTCCCAGGAGAGGCGGACACCCAGAAAACATAGAGGAGGACACGGGAAATGCAGGTGAGGATTGAGGATTGAGAAATGGATGCAGCAGCAGGTGGTGAGAGCTCAGCCAAAGTGGATGGCTGTTGTTGAGCCCCCCCACTGTGAATAAGGCAAGACAATTCATCTATAGGTGTTAGAAAATGAAAAGGTACTTGCCTTAATTCCCATGCTGTTGTGGTTGCTGCTGCTGAAGGCCCATGGAAATCCCTCTTGATGGCTGCAGCGGGCAAGGGCATCAATGAAGAAAATGGAGGAGCCAGCACTGCAGGCATGATGATGGCTGGAACAGCAGAGGCGGTGATTGGTAGCTCAGCAGTGGGCACTGACGCCGTGGAGGAGAGGGGGACAGCAGCAACTGAAGAGGAGGAAGGAGCTGATGGAACAGCCAACGGAGAAAAATGTTGAGGTAAAGAGGAGGCTGCTGCTGAGGTTCTCTGGAGCAGCAAAGGAGGAGCTGCTGGGGAAATTAAGCCGAATGTCTGCTCCATTGTCACGGATTTAGCCATGACCACTGGGGCAGCCTTGGGAAATCCAGATGGAACACCCTGTGTAGCAGAGGCTGGAGATGTATGCACCAGGGGATGGTTTTTCGTCGGCTCAGGTACAGACGGGGAACAGTGACGAACGGAGGCTGACGCTGGAGGGTGGCGTCTTGGGGCTGGCGAACAGCGAGAGGCTGAAGAAGTCTGTACCAGAGGATGCTTCTTCGTTGGCACAGGTACAGTTGGGAGAGAGCTTCTTACCAGCCTGCAGAGCATGTGTTGTAGATTAGGAACCGAAATGAGGAGACCCGCGAGTTTCAGACAGCTCCGCAGGCTGGGGTATGTCTCTATGACCTCCGCCACACTCTCCAGAAACTCCAAGGCTTCCTCAGGAGTGAAGGAAGTGCGAGCATCCAAGATTAAATCGTCCACCCATCCCGCAGCCCAACACTGTACCTCATCCAAGCCGTACTGACTAAAATCTATACATGCAGGGACTTCAGGTGGAGAAGCAGGTTGCTGTGGACAGAAGATGGGTAGGTCCCGTACCCACAGGAACACTTCCAGCCACAGGGTGCTCTCCAGCTCCCGGGTGGCTGCTGTCCAGAGCCGGCACTCATCCCCTGGACCGCTGCAGCTGCGCGCCGCGGAGACCAAGTCTCTCAGCCAATTCATGGCCTCAGGCTCCCCCTCAGTCAACCGCACACACCCAAACATAGCTGGATAATACAGAGTCCACTGGGTCCTCAATGGCAGAAAAAATGCAGGTAGGGGAAAGAAGACAAACTCACAGTCCGCTAGGTACAACTCGGCGACGTCCTTCTGTCATGAATTGCCCAGGCAGGGGCAGTATGGAGACCCAAATGCAGGACTGTGAGTTGCAAGGTTTAATCAAAACACAAAATATAACCGGGCAGGAAAACTTACAAGACTTGGGATGAATCAGAATCAGGCAGGATAACAAGAGTAGGCTGAATAGCACAACTTGGCTAAGGCGTGTGTAAAACGCCGGGCTGACAAAGTAGGACGTCGCCCCGAACTGCAGGGTGGCGTCCCTTAAATAGGACAAAGAGAAATTATGCAAATGGCAAACAGGTGTGGATGGCAAGAGCGAGGAAAATAAATCAGAATGGAAAACAGCTGTGACAACTGCAACAAGTTAGCAGAGGAAGTAAATAAAGAGCACTGTCAGCACAGACCGGGAATAAATGATAAACTGTGATTCAGATAATATATAAAGAATGATGACAACCCACCAAGGCAAGGAAAAAGTAAATAACAATAATAATTAATATCAATACTTCAAAAAGAGAACTAAAGGTGAATGCGGAGAAGGCTCATATACAAACACAGGCAGATATAATTCATAATACAAAACAAGATGGCCATAGACACATAATATAAATAAACAAGATTATACTGTAATAACTAAACTAAGATAGCAGGACAACTCAAAACAAACAGAGACAAAGGGCAAATTCATAACATAATACAGACAAAACCAAACTCAAATTCAATAATAACACTGAGATGGGGAAAGAACAGAAAATAACTAGAATAACTGAAAGCATGCGCACGGTTCCCCAACTGTGCTCAGCATCATGACAAAAACAAAACAAAATTCAGATTTCACAGTCTGGAACCCTTTTTTGCCTTTTGTTCCTATTAAAGACAAAGATAGGAGATTTTTTTATTTTTTACCTTCTTTTCTTTACATGATTCGACTGTTCACTGCAGTGAAATAATTAAAAGAAGACGAAATGAACCTACTCAAGCTAGTCTGGAACCCTACTGGTACTTAAGTTGGACAAATCAATAAGTAATCAATTGACTGTTTTTTTTATCCTGCTCATTATTTTAATTAAGAAATGATAGCGGCAATTCATTGAAACCCTATTTCCAAATGTACTGCATTACCAAAGATCTGCACTTGAGATTAATGAGCCATATTTGTAGCTCCACTGAAGATGAGAGTGAGATTTAAACGTATGTTAAGCACAGTGAAAGTTCAATTTGCATGTTTTATATCAGCCATTATTATTCTTATAAAGTAGGTGCTGAGAGATGCATTTGTGCATCCACCCATGAGCACGCAGACATAAATGTCTGACATGGACCACCTCATCAGCTCATGTTTCTGCTCACCACAGGCCACTGGCTCTCCTCTGCCAAGAAAATATCTTCCAAACCACATAAATATTTATGTCCATTAATAGTAAAGAGGCAGCCCAAGTAGATGCATAATGCTGTGTGCTGGCCTTATTTTTGAAGGAGATGCACTCCAACTGCCACAACGTCTCTGTCTCCATGACAACTGAGTTCAATGTGTGATCCAAGCAGGACGTGGCCCTGTCAGTCTGCTCAGACAAAAGTACTATGATTCTTATAGAGGGGTGAAACAATGCCCCTATTAAGTGTGTTTCAGTAGCAACATGCATGTTTATATTCACTTGTAGCACCTGAAATGGACAGTTAATAGTAATGGTCTGCATTTATATAGCGCCTTTCAAGAAACCCAAAGCACTTTACAATGAAAATCCATTATTCATTCACTCCATAGACAGACAATGGTAGCAGTAAGCTACTACTGTAGCCACAGCTGCCCTGGAGCAGACTGACGGAAACGTGGCTGCCAATCCACGCCAATGGCTTCTCCAATCACTACCAAACATTTATGCACATTCATACCCAGTGTTATGGACACTGGAGGGAAGGTGGGTAAAGTGTCTTGTCCAGGGATACAACGGCAGGACGTCTGGGGAGAGTGGGATTCGAACCACCAGCCCTTTGGTTACTGGATGACCCGCTCTACCTCCTGAACCACTGCTGCCCACATTTTCCTCCTCCGTTCCTTTTTTGCTGAGCACCAAGCTAGACGGCAGGAAGTTCCACTTTTATATGGTCTTTGGTATGACTCGGCCGGGACTTGAACCCCGACCTCCGGGTTGTGGGGCGGATGCTCTAAACCTAGGCCACCACTCCGGTTGAACAAAGAAGCAAAAATACATGTGGTTCATTTTTTCTACAGTGCTCCCATAGAGATCTTTTTAGTCTTTTTTTTTTTTTTTCGAAGATACTAGTTGTAGCTGATTTACACAATTGGCCTTCTCTTCAATATATAAATATATACAACCTGATCTCACCAAAAGTTGCACAAATAAAACACTTTAAATGTACCATTTGTATTAAAAACAACAAAAAACATGCCATTTATATAACAAAACCCTTCACTCCAAAACCAGCTGTCACTGTGCAAACACGAAACAACACCCATTTTAAAAGCATTGACTTCTCATACAGTTGGTGGGAGTGGGATTTTGGTCATCGCAAAAATGAGTGCTGTTACTCAACAAGCACAGGTTCGTGTCCAACACTGTCTGTTTCTCACTGGTTCACTTTTCTCTTTTTAAGTTAGGTTTAAGCACTTACTCCACTAATGGTTAAGGTTAGGGAAAGGTTAGGTTTAGGAGTACACTCCATTAATGCTGGAAGGAAAACGGCAGGTTTGGCAGTCAAACCTCACATGTACATGCGCTACGTTTCTCACAGTTGCTAAAGCATGCTATACACTACTTTGTGGTGTGACTGGGCTGATATACAAATATTTAACTAAATAATAATTGTGCTGTTCTTATTGCTACTAAGTCACCTCCAATGTGTCTTTCCAGGTCCAGATACCATATTGTTCATTTTCCAGGAATTAATTTTAAGCTTTGACGTTTTCAAACCCAAGCATTAAAAACAAACAAAAAAATCAAACACATTTACGTGTTCTAAAGCTCATCAAGAAACATGTCAGCAAAATTCTGTCTGATACAGTAGTCAGTTTTTATCCTGTTCATCAGCATTAATGAACCCTTAATCTGATTAGGAAAAAGTTTTTTTTTTTTTTTGAGTGAGTCAGTCATGTGTAAAGAGTCAGGCTGTGTTTGTTTAGCTAACTTTGACAAATGAAGGCTAAGCTTGTTTGTTTATGATGTCTTAAAACCCAGGAAGTGCAATACTCTCTTTTTTAAGAGCTTAACTAAATAAAACCAATATGTATTTCTTTGTGAAGTATGTAGGGTTGCCAACCGTCCCAGTTTAGTCGGGATGTCTCATTTATTGGGCTAAATTTGTCTGTCCCAAGTGGGACGTGCATTGTTCCATGTATTCAAGGCCGCCTTAATAAACGGGCTAAGCTAGGGTGAAGCCCAGGGGCCTACGAAGATCAGGGCCTATCACGAGCCAATGAAAAAGATCACATTGTTGTTCATTAGTGAAATTCTATATCCATCACTTGAATTTCATGTGTGGCACTGATTGGTCTAATTTACAAGTGCCTCACCTGGGTACCACGTACTAACAGTAGCCTATCAGAGGAATTGTTTTGACATGTGACTATGCAACCACCAGTGAGAGGTAAGAAGTAATTAGCTTGGTCAAAATGTCTGGAAAAAAGAGCTTTGGGAAAATGAATTGCTCAAAAAATCCTGAAGTGTAAAGGATTTTTCTAAACTGGAGCATTGAGTGGAGGAGGCTGCTAATTACGCACGGAGGAGACAGGTGGGCCGTTAAAGCCCTCACCAGGAGAAGGGCGAAGGGAGAAGAAAAGCCATGATTGCTTACATCAGATAGCTGTGCGTGGACAGTGGACTCAAGCATGCATTCATAGAGTATGATAATATTCGTGAGCTGGACTTAAAGGACATAATGAAGGATTTTTCTTTAAAGAAGGCAAGAAGAAAGATGTCTAAAAAGGGAAGACATGCTATTTGCAGTGCTTTCCAGCCATCTGTGCATTGTTTGAATCAGGAATACTTCACTTGTTTTTCTCTCACAAGATAGTTTTGACAAGACAAGAATTTCTTTTTGTTGTGCAGTTTTCTGTAAGATTTTACTTGCTTTACGAAAGTTTTTACTTGTTTTGAGCAATTTAATCTTACTTTGTTGGCAGATTTTTTTTTTCTAATTGAAACTAGAATCATCTATTGCCAGAATTTTTTTTGTTTATTTTAAGTAAAATTATCTGCCAACAGAGCAAGAAAATTTGACTTATCAAAGTGTGTAAAAGAAGTTAAAACTATTGGAAAGCATGTAAAATTTTCCTACACATAAACTGCACAGCAAGAATAAATACAGTATCTTGTCAGACAAAAACCAAACAGCCTCAGTTTATTTCATTTTACTCATATTTGACTTTTTGCAGTGTAGTTGTGTTTTCTAGCTCAAAGTTGCATTATTTCTCAAAGAGAAACAAAAATGATGCCATAGTGGCTCAGGAGGTAGAGCAAGTCGCCTAATAACCACAGGGTTGGCAGTTCGAATCCAACTCCCCCCATCTTGCTGTCCTTGGGCAAGACACTTTACCCACCTTGCCTCCAGTGTGTTCATGGTTCATGACACTGATGTATGAATGTGAATAAATGGTGGTCAGAGAGGTCATTGGCATGGATTGGCAACCATGTTTCCATCAGTCTGCCCCAGGGTAGCTGCGGCTACAGAGGTAGCTTACCACTATCATTGTCTGTGGAGTGAATGAATAGTGTACTCATTGTAAAGTGTCATGAGAAGTGCTATATAAATGCAATCCATTATTAAAAACATAGCTATTACACATTTTTAAACTGAGATTCTGTATTCTTTAAAATCTAAAATTTCTACGTATACAGTTTGGTATTTTTTTCCTTGAAGTATTAAACATGACATTGAGTATCAGTATTTTCTAAGGTATTATCAAGGTAAAAAAAAAAAATCCCAGAATTATGACAACACTAGTGATCACAACATTATGGCACCAAGCAATAGTTAAAAACCCTCTGTCCTTAGCTATGAGAAAGTTGGCAACCCTAGAAGTACTGCATGTTCATATTTTATCAGTGTACATGTGACCCTTGTATGCACTTTGTAAGGGTAAAACAAAAGTAGGGTAGGGTGGTTGGACTCACCCTTAGAGATAGGTTGGGGAATTCAGTTAACTGGGGGAGGCTCAGAATACAGCCACTGCTCCTCTACATTGAAAGGAGTCAGTTGAGGTGGTTTGGGCATCTAATGTGGATATTTCCTGGACGCCTCCCACTGGAGGTATGTGTTATGTCTGGAAATGATGGGAAGTGGACGTGTCCACGTGTTGAAGTTTACTTTATTGAACTTAGCTTAACAAGCTAGTCGAGAGTGGGTACAAAGGGTATAGCATAGGAAGGTAGCGTGCCAAAGAGAATGTCAAGCCCGGGCAGCCATCTCAAATACCCCACGGCATGATGACATCACTGGTGCGTGCATGCGGTCGCTACGTGGTGCATCGTCCCATTCCCTATATGCCACATTTATCCCCCACCCCCCTAAATGGAAAAAACCCAGAACACATTCTGGTATATTTAGCCTTAGCGAGGGCAGTAAGTATATATTGTAGCTGGCATATAGGCTAGCGCACAGTTGGACATAACCACATAAAGTGAAGTAGCTTAGCATAAACAGCTGACTAGGAACACAACATTTTGCTAGCACATCAGGTTTCTGTGTAGCTGACTGCACATACGCATGGCTTGGCCTGTCGACAGATGGTAGAGCTGGACATATACACATATGCGAGCTGATTAAGCAAGAACAACCGACTTTCAACAAATGAAATTGTTAGCACGTCAAGGTTGGAGCAAAGTATGACCCACACATAAGATGTGGCCAGATGGGCCGATGCAATGGGTAAAGTATTACCTGATGTAAAACACAATATGAATATTTGACTGGATCAGTGTAGAAACCACCTAAGGTTCATTTCAACCATAACAATTTTATATTTGTCTTAACCTAGGTAACCAGGTAGACTGCCGGTGACTCACATGGTCGTGGGTTCTTCTGCCACCTTGAATGGACCATGCCCTGACTGAACATACTTGTGAACTTAGAGTCAGTAGCAGTTCAAACCTCAGTGGGGCTTCTGTCCAGCCCGCAGTGGGCACGGCCCTGGCTCCAATGATGCTGGGTGCCACCTTGCTGGAATCATGGCTTGCTTGTCAGCAAAGTCCCAGTCTGGGTCCCACACTGGCTGGGTCGGCTCAGTTATAGCGCCTTGGTTTGGGGCAGGTGGTGGTGTTACCTTTCACAGATGGCTGGCATGTCATCGCAACCCATCAGCCATCTAGAACGTGGCTTGTCCAAGTTGCGTGGTGATCTGCATTGACAGTGACTGGAACAACTGCAGCTTGTGTGGGCAGTTGGATTGGTGGATCCGGACCGAGTCGAGCACTGTGAGCGATGATTGTTTTTGCTTCACAAGGCACTGCTGCTGCTCTCTCATCCCCTGGCTGGTGAATGGCATTATTGCTGGTCGTGGTGGCAGGATGGTCTCACCGTCGGCAGGATGAACCCCAGGTTCTTCCGGGTCCTGCGTTGGCACGGACTGGAACTCATGCAGTGGAATGGTGGCTCAAAGAAGCTTTCGCCAGGCGAGGTTCAGTTCCAAGTCTGTCTCGCTCTGCTCTTTGCGTGGTGTGAAGCTGGGAGCGGCTGCACCCACGTCTGGGTGAAGCAGGCTCCAGCTGTCAGCAGTCAAATAGAGTCCCAAGTGATTTGTGATAGTAAAACCGAACTTGTGGAATAGATCACATCCCAGGATGTTGTCACCGAGGCTCATCACTTGAAATGTGAATGCTGGGAGGACTCTTGAGCCGTAGCAAACCGACAGAGTAATGGTTCCTACCATGCTGATCTTAGTGTTCTCATACCCGAACAGCTCTACAGCGTTGGGCTTGATTGAATGCCGAGGGAAGAATGTCCTCACCGTGGTCTTGTCCATCAGTGGCCTTGTACATCAGTGTCCAGTAGCAGTGGTAGACTGACGCCATCCAGTTCCACTGTGCACCACTTGTACGTTGTGTTACTGCAGTCTACTGAATGAATGGTGATTGAAATGGACTGACTGACTGAGCTGGGCGGCAGCCTTGCTGGGGCTGAGCAGCACACTTTGGCGAAATAATTTAGCTTACCGCAGCGTTGGCACCTCTGCCCTTTGGCGGGGCAGGAGGGTGTATGCATCCGGTGTGAGAAAAAGCCACAGTTACCACACAGTCGGTATGCTGCAATGACCTGTCATCCCGCGATGTTCACTTCGGGTTCCTCCTGAGAAGACGTGGGGTCAACAGTCTCAGCAGCCGGGGTAACAGCCTGTGCTAGGGAAGCTGATTGTTGGGAGCATTGGCTGGAAACTCATAGCTGTGATGCTAACTGAGCGGCTGCTTCTAGCTGGGATGCTAACTCCACTGCCTTGACCAGGGGCAGTTCGTCATGTGCCATCAGCAGCTTCTCCCACAGCTTTGGTTGGTGGTGTGCTCCACTAACTGGTCTTGCACCATCTTGTCTTCCAGTTGTGCAAACTTGCATCTACTTGCCAAACAGCGGAGGTTGGTAACATGCTACATACTGAACTGACTCACCCACTCACTGCCGGCACTGACGAAACTTGAGTCGTCTGACCATCACACTCTCAGGGGTGGAGAAATGTCCGGCCAACAAAGCTACACACTTGTCACAGGTATTTGCTGGTCCTAGCATTTTGAAGACACATTGTCCCTTGCTGCCAAGGCTGTGAATCAGCATGGCGCGCAGCCTAGCCTTGCTAGCTTTAGCCAGGTCAATGGTGGACACGAACATCTCGAACAATTCCAACCAACGAGGCCAAGGAATGGGTGGCTCACCTGGCATGTAGAGGAAAGGTGGTGGAGGTGCCAGCATTGCTTCCATTATCCAAATTTCTCCTTGATAATGTCCAATTTGTCTCCTTGTCATCAATTGTTATGTCTGGAAATGATAGGAAGCGGACACATCCACAAGTTGAGATTTACTTTATTGAACATAGCTTAACAAACTAGTTGAGAGTGGGTACAGAGTGTGTAGCACAGGAAGGTGGAGCACCAAATGGAATGTCCAGCCCCAGCAGCCATCTTAAATACCTCCACGGGGTGATGACGTCACCCGTGCGTGCATGCAATCGCAACGTGGTGTGTCGTGCCATTCCCTATATGCCACAGTACGTCCCATTGGGAGGAGACCCCAAGACAAACCCAGAACATGCTGGAGAGAATATGGGCTCTATTTTGACAGGCATCAGTAGAATTTTGCACTGCACTTCCTGCCATGTTTTTGTTAGTTTCTGTCAGTGCACTCTGTTTTTTTACGTTTTGTGTAACACCATCTAATTACCAGTAGCCAGTATGCCAGCGTTGCACTGGGAATCGTTTCAAAGAGGTGTGGCATGGCACACAATCTCATACTTATTTTAGTTTATTTTTGTTTCGGACAAATGAACAGAACCAAAAAGCCAGATACTGACCATCAAAAAAAAAAAAAGAGTCTGTCCAAAAGGGAGTGGGTAGAAGTTTGACACTTATCAAGACCTACTAAGTTATATTTAAAAAAAAGAAAGAAAGAAAAGTAAACAAAACAAAAGAAAAAAACACATCAAATGTAAGTTATCACACAAGTCAGTATGTGTCAGTGACATTTCATACCAGCACACATGCACTTTGGTTGTTCCTGTGGCGGTTTGGGATAACTCCCACAACAGACTGGGACAGACAGCTCGCTACTTCTGTTTTTTTCCGCTGCACTACTGTGATGTAATGTGCCATTCATGCATTGTTTCACTACTGTGATGTTAATGTGCCATTCATGCATTGTGTTCATGCATCCTGTCCCTACTGTGTCTCTCAAATGCAAATGCCATACCTACTGCTGTGAATGCCTTTCATGCATTGTCTGTAACTGGGTATAAATACCGCACATATTCTGTAACTCGCTCTCTCTTTGACTGCTGCTGCTGACACACACAGCCTGTGTCTCTTTGCTGGAGAGCCTGAGGACACACACCAGCCGGCCTGCACAAGGGCTGGGGTGGAGTTCCTATGATGGCGGTGTGATTTAATAAACCTGCTTAAAACCTCACTTCGCTGCCTTTATTTTATCATCCGCTATATTGGTGACCCCGAAGATGCACACGCTTTGTGCATCGCAACCTTCTGGCTTGGACAGCCACGCTGCCGGTGAACGCAGCACCCGGCGGTGATGCTCCGACGACAAGCGAACACAGCAGCTCCCTTCTGCTTCTGGGAACTCTCCGGACATCACCCACGACCGGGAAAGCCGCAGCAAACTTCATGGTGAGATCTGCACGCCTAGATCGGCACATCCACGCTGGACCGGCCGCGCTCACAGCTCCTCCACACGAGAGCGCATGCACCTCATCCCCTCTCCACGACAGCGACCTCCATGGCCGACGGAGAATGCAGCGCGTGGACCTGAATGCACCATGGCCGAGCGAGTGACAAAGATCGTCTCCTCCCTCTCACCACTCCAACGCATCTGCACGAGCGCGAGGGACAAAGATCGTCTACTTCCTTTCACCGCTCCAACACATTGAACAGGGATGATTACGCTCCGTGACCCTGTCTCCTCTCCAGCTGGCCCAACAACACACGGAGCCCCGGCACACGCACCGGGGAGTTACGAGGACGGCGCACCACGCACGGGACGCATATGGCTCTACAGAACCCCATCCTCCTTCGCCGCTGCACACAGGCCCTTCAGGGTTGCTCGTACACCTGAGGCACGCACGCAGCATGCTCGAAGGATTTGCTAATGGTCTCAGCCACGGCACACATAGGGAATTCGACAGTCTGCGGTTCCCGAGGGCTTTAAGGTTGTGCCCGCACCTAAAGTCAACACGCGAAGTCCCTTTGCCTTTGTTTTTTTTCTTACAGCCGCCCCTGCTTTTCTTCACGGCCACTATTAATCCTTGCAGGACTTAATCGCGGGAGGAGTCAGTGACTAATTTTTCTTCTTGTGGACCTCTGCACATTCAACGGGACAGCCCTTCGACATTGCGGACCCACAAGCAATTTTTGCGCGGCTCAGACGATTTCACCGTCTCCTGTCAGCACTTACTACCCCCCACCCCCCTCCACCTTCGCCTGCACAGAGCTTTCCCTGCTCGCTGCCAAAGCTGCACTATCGACGCCTCGGCCCCCTGCCGAGCCCTCTGGGGGGGAGCGTGTGGCGGCTTGGGATAACCCCCACAACAGACTGGGACAGACAGCTCGCTACTTCTGTTTTTTTCCGCTGCACTACTGTGATGTAATGTGCCATTCATGCATTGTTTCACTACTGTGATGTTAATGTGCCATTCATGCATTGTGTTCATGCATCCTGTCCCTACTGTGTCTCTCAAATGCAAATGCCATACCTACTGCTGTGAATGCCTTTCATGCATTGTCTGTAACTGGGTATAAATACCGCACATATTCTGTAACTCACTCTGTCTTTGACTGCTGCTGCTGACACACACAGCCTGTGTCTCTTTGCTGGAGAGCCTGAGGACACACACCAGCCGGCCTGCACAAGGGCTGGGGTGGAGTTCCTATGATGGCGGTGTGATTTAATAAACCTGCTTAAAACCTCACTTCGCTGCCTTTATTTTATCATCCGCTATAGTTCCCACTTTGATTGACAAAATAAAGACAGTGACCATGTTTACATGCACACAAATAAACCAGTTATGATTGGATTTCTGGAGTTATCTGATTTTTGAAGAGGCCATGTAAACAGAATAATCCAGTAAAGGCCATGTAACCGGGGTCATTAACTCAAGTGGTTTACCCTAAAAATAATCTGTTTATTCAGTGCATGTAAACACAAGAAAACTGATTATTGGCATTATCTGTTTATTCCCAGTAATCAGTTTATTGTGACTGTTAGAATGACTGTGTGGCAGGAGGCAAGCAGGAGTCTGGAGACTGAGATGATTTACAGACCACTTACACATTTATTTAGACAAGTAATTAAAATGGTACTAGCAGCAACTTTAAAAAAGACTCTCCCACTCTGTCAGCAGCGTGTTCCAGCAACAAGCTTCAGATGTTAATTGGTGCCTTTTAAAAGCCTGCCACTGATTGGCTTCTAGGTGGTCCATCCTAAAGGGAAGATACTGTATCTACCAAGCATTAATTAAAAAACCATACCTCACAAAGTATATTCCATTATTAATATGCACAACTATATTAAACATTCCAAATCTTTATTCTAATCATAACACAAATTTAACTATTTAATTTCACAAATAATTTAAAAGCTAAATATGAATCAAACTCCCCTCCCTTGTCAGTAACTTGGTATGAACTGGAACCAATATACTGTAAGTGTGTTCATGTACCGGGGGACTCTTTTGTCATGAACACTTGAGAACCAGGTTTAACATTTCTGGGTGGCGGCCCGCCATGCCTGAATTTGTTCTGCCACTCTATGAGGAAATATAAATTTAAGAAAAAAATATGAAGGAATGAGGGTCTGCAAGTGCACACATGAACAACGTGGGTGACCATCATCCGCACGGAGTTCAGAAGCGCCCCGCCCACGTGACTGCTCCAGTTGCCAGGCAGAGTGTCTTGCTACTAGCATCACTGTCCAAGAGAAACATGAGCTTATTAAAGTACTTAAAACATGGAAAAAAAGCAGAAGAGGTATGTAAGCACTGGAGGCATTTATCATGGTTTTAACCCACTGGTAATGGGAGCAATAATGGAAGAGTCACTTTGCTAACAAATGTGGTTAGGAGCTCGAGCTGGTTCATTTTGTCTTCTTTTTAATTATTAGTTTGTTGTTTTTCTTATTTCAGACAAGAATAAAAAGGAGATGTTTTTACCTTTATCTTAGTTAATATAAACCAATTTATGTTCACAAAGTCAATGACTTTAGTCCATCAGCAGCCTTCAGACAAACTAAACATATCAATATTTGGATTTCAAAGTAAGGGAGGTTTTTCCTTCTGTCTGGGTGGTGAGATTTCTAAAAAAAAAACAAAACTATAAATATATAGAAACATAACAGAAATAACTGCATCTTTGGTCATTTAAGTTAATTTATTTCATTAAATACAATTTTATTAATATTTTTTTCGTTGAAATCAGAGTTTAATTATTGTTCTGTTCTGGTTTTACAAAATTATGGTCAAAAATTGTTATAAGGAAAAAGTGAAAAAAAAAATACCACAGTCTCTTTCAAATTTATTAAAAAAAAAAACAGTAATCTTATTTTTAAAAATAGACAAAAATTAGCCATAAAAGAATCCACAAATTTATAATAAAGTCTCAAATATACAAGAAAAGTCAATTTTACAAGAGGAAATTATAAATTTGAGGAAAATGGTTTCAAATTTAGATAAATTTACAGAGTAAATATTGGAGAAAAACCTCAAACCTTCAAGACTGAAGTCATTACTCAAGTTTGTAAGTGGGTGCTCTTTGTACCCTGAACTCAACTAGAAAATTTTGGTTGTCTACTTTTAATTATTAATTTCAAAGCACTGCTTTTACATGAGTAGAATTTCTGGCTATTGTACCCACCTCTGATCATATAATTTAAGTATGCATGAGTAAATTACTATTATGAATGTTTTTCCCCTTCCCTACTCTCTCAATGAAAAACAAACAAACACTAGAATAAAAATACAAAAAAAAAATACACATTCTTTGTCATTTATGTAAACCATGACAAAAAAAAAAAAAAATCCTGCAGGACAAAACAAGACACTTGATATTTTCTAACCTGTTTGTATACCACCATAGACAGAAAGAGAACCTGAATTAGACAGGGCTCAAAGTGGGCAAGATGAGACAGAAGAGAGGAGCCAAGGAGAGGAAAGTGTTCAGGTAGAGGGTCCAGGAGAGGTGAGAGCAGAGTAAGGAGAGATGGATGACACCAGTAAGAAGTCCAAACACAGGACATCTGAGTGAGACCCCAACTGGCCCAATATTCCAACATTCAAGCCTCGGCTGTACAATACTTCAAATGGTCAGCTCCATATGTAAAGCTACTGTCCAAAATTAAAAAAACAAAAGAAAGAAATAGTATAAAATTAACATGTTCCAGTTACAATAGTGTAATGTGTTTTCTGCCTCCCCCCCCCCCCCCAAAAAAAATATGTTGCCATTGCTCCAAGGTTTTTAAGCCTGAGGAAACACTGCTAAAACACAGGAGAAACACAAGGTAAGTAACATGCAACCATGCTTTCCACAGTGCCATGTTTTTTCTACATACAGTATATCCTTTTGACTAGCTCACTAATACCCATTTCAAGTGATGGCGAAAGTGAAGCCTTATGAAACAATGAGCAACTTTGAGACAATTGCTTCACGATCGACACAGTGTTATGAAACATTTTCTAAAGAGTGCCATCTGCTGACTGAGTGTCAGAACTGCGTCTGAGTGGAAGACCTGAAAAAAATCTTTTTTTTTTTTTTTTTTGAGCATTTGGCCATCCGAGGTCTATTCAAAATTGGATAGCAGGAACAAACAATACAAAGCAAACAAAAAAACCCAACTAATTCCCTCTCAAACTTCCCGCGAGCCCTCAAGTTATGCGACGTGACCGACATAACTAGGCCTTTTTCTGCCTCCCCCCCCCAAAAAAAAAATATGTTGCCATTGCTCCAAGGTTTTTAAGCCTGAGGAAACACTGCTAAAACACAGGAGAAACACAAGGTAAGTAACATGCAACCATGCTTTCCACAGTGCCATGTTTTTTCTACATACAGTATATCCTTTTGACTAGCTCACTAATACCCATTTCAAGTGATGGCGAAAGTGAAGCCTTATGAAACAATGAGCAACTTTGAGACAATTGCTTCACGATCGACACAGTGTTATGAAACATTTTCTAAAGAGTGCCATCTGCTGACTGAGTGTCAGAACTGCGTCTGAGTGGAAGACCTGAAAAAAATCTTTTTTTTTTTTTTTTTGAGCATTTGGCCATCCGAGGTCTATTCAAAATTGGATAGCAGGAACAAACAATACAAAGCAAACAAAAAACCCCAACTAATTCCCTCTCAAACTTCCCGCGAGCCCTCAAGTTATGCGACGTGACCGACATAACTAGGCCTTGCTGACGACAGTCACATGACTGTGGGTGTGCTGAAACAGGGCTCGATGCACTGCTCATGACACTTCTGCTGTATATTGCTTGAATCAGTGTCGAGTGGGTGGTGTCGAGCGTAACACTTCCAGAACAACTGTTGGATATGAATATGGTGTATATAGTTAGGGTGTACCAATATGGCGGTGCCCTGGGTGTAGTGGGAGGTGACGCCCCATCTTTCCGGTGGTGGCATTACGGGAGTATAAGAGGGCCCAACAGAAGGGACTCTGTCTCTTTGCTGTGGACTCAGGCTTGACGGAGTGACTCCTGTGTGTTCCTGTTCAAGTGTTAATAAAACTACAAAACGTCACCTCGACTCCTCATCATTTCCAGACATAACAACAACCTTCTAAGGACCAGTGAGCAAGTCTACAACAAATTGCACAGCTTTATCAGAATACAACTGAATAAAGATTACTGAGTCTTATGGAGTCATTATTTAATCCTTTGAGTGTGAGATTTCATGTGCCCCTAGTGGCAGAGCACGGCGCTGTGCCTGTCATCTCACTCTGACATCCCCGGCTGTACTGAGGATTTGTACTGATTTGTACTGATCTGCCAGTTTCAGAAGGTGGCAGACACGTGTTGGCGAACTCAATGGATGACACGTAATACACCAAAGAAGAACTCCTCATTTCCTTTTCCTGTTTTCAACCTTTTAGCCCAGAAAGCTAATATGGCTGCTATCTGTCGTTGTGCACCGTCACTTAGACCGCTTCGTACACAGAAAATAGCAGCGGGATATAAGCGAAATTTATGTGGGATAATCATAAGACTTTGTAGATGTGATAGAGAGCGTAAATGACTGACAGAACGCAAAATAACGACCACGATGGACGAAAATGCACCGACCACAGCAGCGAGCAAGGTTCAGGTTCAGGTTCAGGTTACTTTATTTGTACCCGTAGGTAGATTTGTTTTGCAGTCTGGTGACATCCATATATACAAGCCACAAATTACATTCAACATAGACACAAACACAGGCACATATGAAGCTGACTATAAACATGATAAAAATACTCAAGGCTCCATCAATCAGGGTATAAAAAGACAAAGAGATGGGAGAAAAACCAGAGGTAAGAGAGAAGGGTCATATTAAAAGTTAAAAACTAGTCAAAGAGGTTAAAAACTCAAAAGTCTAAAACCCAATAAAATATTTAGAACCCAAGTGACATCCTACAAAAATAAGTAAATATAAAATGGAGTTAATAAATAGGTACCTAAATTATGTGCGATATATTTTTACAGCTTGTTCAACTCTTTGACAGCAGCAGGGACAAAGCTGTTTTTGTAGTGCTGGGTTCTACTTTTTGGGACAGCAAACCTCCATCTTGAGAGAAGAAGCTGAAAGTGGCAGTGCAAAGGGTGGGAGTCATCATTTAAAATGGAGGTAGCCATCCTCTGTACTTGTCTGGTGTACAGGGATGACAGGCTCAGCTGTGGCTCACCAAGAAAATGACTGGACCATTTAACTAACTGATCCAAGGATTTCCTCTGTTTCAGTTTTATCTGACCAAACCATGACACTAAAGAAAAGGATAAAACAGATTCAATAAAAGCCCGATAAAACATTGTCATTATGGTTCAGTCAATTTGGAAGCGTGCAAGTTTTCTCAAGCAATGCAAATGTTGCTGACCCTTTTTGCACACCCTTTCACAGTTCTCTTCAAAGTTTAAATTACTATCAATAATCGTCCCAAGATATTTGTAGGATTGTACACATTCGGTGGTCTGGCCTTTTAGTACGGTGACTTTGTGCCTGGGAGTTTTCCTCCTAAAGTCAATAATCATGTCTTTAGTTTTTGTCGTATTCAGCTGCAGGTAGGAATCCTCACACCAGTGAACAAAATCATCAACTACTGGGCCGTGGCCACTCTCACCATCCTGGAGGAGACTGACAATAACTGAGTCATCTGCATACTTTATAATGTGTCTGTTGTCATGTCTGCTCCGACACATGTTTGTGTACAGGATGAAGAGTAGTGGTAGAGTGGAGCAAGTCCCCTTAGCTGCCGGTAATTGAGGAATTTATTTATTTATTTATTTTTTTACATTACTGATTTTCTGGTTCATATACTTTGCAGATAAGATAACAACATACCCCTGTAGAGACAACGGTGTCAAAAAATAGAACCATTCTTTGTGTAAATATGTCCAAAGTCCAGTTTTGACTGAGTAATGGAATTTATATAGCTGCCGCAACATTATGCAAATTAGATGCATAAATTTATTCCTATCTGAAACGTCGGATCATATTTTACATCTTTCTAATTGATAGTAAGCCATTATCTCTTACCACTTTCAAGTTACAGCCTTGGAAATCTGAACTATTTTATTGACAAAAAATATTTACCACTCTTGACCACTAGGGGTTGTCGTGGAAAAAATTATTTATCCCTTGTCTCTAGGTCCTGAAGAGAAGAACACTACAGATCTGCAAAGTTGAATGACCTTTATTTCTGCATGCAGGAGAGGAGTGGAGAAGAGGACGTCTGCTCTGCTCTCACTACTCCACTGCTCTACCTCGAAAGAGAAACATCTGATATTTATACATGCACACAAGCCTCTATTTCAGTTTCTGATGAGGTTACACTCTGGGTGTGCTGATGAGGTTACACCCTGGTTGTGCTGATAAGATTGCATACAGATTGCTTCATAACATTCACAGTAACAGTAAATTTCCATCACAATTCCCCTCTTTTGGTCATATTTGACCATATATACAAGGCAGTCAATGTAGAACATTAGCAATATGTGCACCATAAACAGGTTTAAACAAATGCATCATAAACATCGACATGAAAGACATGCAGGTTGTGGAGAGTCACAAGAGGCTGTTTTTGTGAGCACAGGTACTCTATATGTGGCAAGCAGATAAGATTGGAAGGGGGTGGGCATTGTCGTTTTTACACACCGGTGTCTTCGTTGTTAGGCTTGGATGTCACAAGTGTGCCCTTGCCAGTGTAATCATCATAATCATCGGGAAGTGGGAGCTCAGACATATCTAAAGTGGTGTAGTTTAACATTTGTGGGGCTGATGAGGGGTCTGTGGTGTTAACAGGCACAAAATGCATCACATTAGAGATAAACAGCTTGGATATCATGTGTCTAATAACGGGAAGTATACAGCAGCCACAGGACATTAAGATTAGTAAAACAACAAGCAGTATTATACCAATGCTTATGAGCCAGTTCCTCCAGCCACTACTAAAGAGCCAGGTGTAGATCCCCCCCATGACATGGTCCAGAAGGAGGCATCACAAAGAGCCGTGAGATTTTGAATGGCTTGAAAAATGATACCACTGTCCTCGTCATTAGCGGGGATGTAGGTGCAGCAGGAGGAATCCACAATAAGATAAGATAAGATAAGATAAGATAAGCCTTTATTAGTCCCACAATGGGGAAATTCCAGGATTGCAACAGCATAGGGATAGCAACACTCAGAGCAACAATCAGAAGGCAAGAAAAAACAACATCTAGTAAACATATGTCCATATTACTATAAATGTATATATATAGACACACAGTGCAGAGCATTATGGCTGGTGAATGTGCAGCAGAAAGTCTAAGTCAATGGCACACACGCCACCCTGGGAGGCTGAGAGTTGGTCCAAAACCATACGGTCTTGGAGTTTCATGAGCCACAGTGCATGTAATTCTTCCCTGATGCTCTTCAAGGCCGAAATAGTAGCATTGGTAAAAGAGCCCAGCCTGTAGTCCAAGGTCTCCATACGCAACATAATCTTTCCCATGCCAACCCAAGGGAAAAGGGACAGGACGACTTTCTGGGCATCAGTCCAGAGTTTGTGATCTTTAGGAACATCCGTGCCCCAAATGGGATCGTGAGTGGGGAAAGCATTCCTTTTTACCCTAGCTGTGGTGGTGAGATTAGTGGTGATCAGGAAGGAATGGCCAGCCGGGCGTACTGGGGCACATCAGCCAATCCAATTCAGTGGCAGGGCCTGAAATATGTATGAGCTGCATAACCACACAAAATCCGACTAAGCCATAGTGCCCATGGCATCAGGGGTAGTAAAGTACACCTTACATGTGGTGTGACGCGGGGCCTGGGTGCTATTCAGGGCACCACTTGAATTTGCAGTGCATGGCGAATAAGTATGGGAGCAATGGACCTTGGGTATGGAGACCATTTTAGTGCTAGGCTGGCTGAGGGTAAGATTATTAGCGTAACAAGTAAATTTGGTGTGCAGAGAGATAAAAACTGGACCATCAAGGGGGCGTATCATCAGTGCTATTAACAGCAAGATATTTAGAGAAATTGCAGCCTGCATTGGGTGGCACAGAGGGCAAGGGTTGGCCTGTACTTTGCAACAAAGTTTGGTTCTGGAAGGCAGGCAAAAATGCAGACCTGAGAATGTCAGGGAAAAGATCTGTCGGGTTAAAGGGGATAGGTGATATATGGGGGTTCTTGGTGGCTACGGGCATTCTGGTGCACACATAGCAATTGGTGGTTTCCTGTTCCTTAGCAAGAAACTTGGCATATCGGTACCAGGAATTTAGGAGGAAGGCGGTGGTGAGGTTCTTCGTCCCTCCAGGAGGGTATAGGATGTCGTCAATGGTCAACTTGGAATTGGGGTCTGGGCGAGCTCTTTTAACCACAGAGAGAGAGTTCTCCTGAAATGAAGATGATGATGGTGCACTAAGACAAATCAACAAATAGGCAATCAAAACAAGAAGAATCAGACAAAAACCCCTGACACAGAACGAGTCCCACCCAGTCCAACCAGGGCTTCGGCGTCCACCACAGGGGTCTTCTTTGGCAGTTGGATGTCGCAGACGGTCTAGATTGTCCATCATGTCAGTATCAGTATAAATGGACGTGTGTGCTGTGTATTTCTGCTGAGCAGCGTTCGGCGTACACTCAGGTTGTTTATGATGGCTGTCAGGTGCAACAGTATGTGGTCTTGTATCTTCACATGGCTCGGCTACTTCTCGTCCTAGTCTACAGCATGGGGTGGTGATTGTGGCTAATCACTTACTTCTGCTTCTCGCCCTTGTCTGGTCTGGGTTCTTCTAGCTTGACCGGTGGGACCTTCCTGCAATGTGTTGCATGGATCCATGTCACCCTTTCTGCAATCTTCACAGCCGTGAATGTTGTCAGCAGGACTTGTTAGGGGCCCAACCACCATTTGCTATGCCAGTTCTTTCTTTTGAAGCTTTTGATCATCACCTAATGGCCAGGCCTTATGTCATGGAGGACACCCTCAGTAGGTTTGGGCAGCGCAGCTTTCACCTGTTGAGAGATGTTTTGCAATTGGCAGGACAGAGCAGAGCAATAGGCTAACATGGCATTTTCAAAATGTGATGTGGTTAGTGGGGGTGCAGGTCTCTTTTCCACAGAGAAACCTAGAGCTGGGGGACGAGTGAACAGGATTTCAAATGGAGACATGTTATGCTTCTTTCTAACTCACATGCGCATGTACATGAGTGCTAATGGGAGGCACTTAGTCCAGGGCAGGCCAGTTTCATCTTCAAGTTTTGCCAGTTTGTTTTTTAGAGTGCCATTTTCACACTCAACAGTGCCACCTGACTGTGGGTGGTAGGCACAGTGTTTTTCTCAGGTCAAAACCCAGTGTAAGGCTCAAATCAGTTAGAGCTTCATTTACAAAATGTCTACCATTATCACTGGAGATTTTCTGAGGTATTCCTCATCTGGGAATAATTTCTGACAATAGTGCTCTAGCTACCACTGAGCTAGTAGCGTGTTTAGCTGGGAAGGCTTCTGCCCATTTGGACCACATGTCAACCATTACCAAACAGTACTTCTTTCCCTCAGCTGGTGATAGTTCAATGAAATCCATCATCAGGTGCTGGAATGGCTCTGTGGAAATCGGGTGAGCAGCTGGAGCCTGTTTGGGGAGCCTGTGAGCATTGTTAGTGGCACAGATTAGACATTTTTTGTAGAAATTATCAGCATAGACAGTGAAACCAGTGGTAAACCAGTTAGCATGCAGTGGTTGTATCATTCCCTCTTTTGACACATGATCTCTTCCACGTGTCAACTTAGAAAAATGATGCAAAATGTGTGCTGGGAGGTAGGGGAGGGTGTTTGGACCTCTCCACACACCAGCTTGATCTTTGTAGCAGCCTTTCCTTGTCCACTTCTGCCGTTCCTGTGGGGAGGAGAGAGACTGCATGGAGACAAGGGAATCGGTGGGTGAGGTAGAGGGAAGGGGAAGAAGAGGGAAGGTGGGCAGCTAAAAGTGAGAGAGCAGCAGCTTTAGCCACTGCATCTGCGCGAGCATTACCCTTGGATACCAGATCAGCAGAAGAGGTGTGAGCGGTGCACTTGCACACCGCCACAGAGGAGGGGAGAAGGACAGCTTCAAGGAGCCTTGAGACATAGACAGAGTTCTTCACAGGTGTGCCTGCGGAAGTGAGAAAGTTACGTTCCCGCCAGAGGGCATCTAAGACATGAACTACGCCAAAGGCGTAGCGTGAGTCAGTATAGATGGTAACAGATTGACCTGCTGCATAAGAGCAGGCTTCTGCCGGGGCAACAAGTTCTGCAGCCTGGACGGAGAGATGAGATGGCAAAGAGCCAGACAGCAGAGTACAGTGATCATCACAAACCACCCAACCAACTTTATTGTGGCCCACAGTGGGGTCGACTGAGGCAGAGCCATCAACATAGACGACCAGGTCAGGGTTGGTCAAGGGCGTGTCCGAGAGATCAGGTCTTGGACTGGTAACCAGTTGAACCAAAGAGAGGCAATCATGATTGCAATCGTCATCCTCCTCACAGGAGGAGGTAGGAAGGTGTGAAGCCAGATTAACTGGCTGAGCACAACGTTTGATGGTGAGATTTGGTGATTCAAGGAGGGCAGAGTGATATCTAAGCCACCTGGCATGGGAGAGATGTGACAACTTCTGTTCATTCAGAAGCAGTGCAACGGCATGAGGAACATATGAGGTAAGCGAAGAGTACAGAACAATGTCATGGGATGCCTCTACAGTGCATTCCACTGCAACCACAGCACATAGACAAAATGGAACCCCCGCCGCGACAGCATCCAATTTGCAGGAGTACTATGCAACAGGGCGGAGTTTGTCACCGAGGGGCTGCAGGAGGACGGAGGTCATACATCCAGACTTTTCATCAACATACTGAACAAAAGGTTTAGAGGAGTCAGGGAGAGAAAGAGTGGGAGGAGATAGAAGAGCTTTTTTCATATTGTCAAAGGAGTCATTAGCAGCAGGTGTCCACTCAAGTGGGAAATGTGAGGGACCTTTTGACGGAATGATGTCACGCATTGGTCTTTCAATGCATGAAAAATCAGGAATGAAACAGCGGTAATAGGAGGCCATGCCAAGAAAAGAAAGTAGCTCCTTTTTGGTTTTTGGTTTGTCCATGTGATAAATTGCATCCACACAGTTGGGAGAGAGAGAGTTGCCCTGAACAGAGATTTGGTGGCCCAGGAATGTGGCCATTGGTTTGCAGAATTGCAATTTGGGTTTGGAAGCTTTGTGGCCTTCTGCAGCTAGGTGACACAAAAGCTTCATTGAGTCAGATTGGCATTGTGGTTTGTTTGGCGCACACAAGAGGCCATCTACATATTGAATCAAAACAGAACCTTCTGTCAACTGAAGAGAACTCAGGGAGTCTTTGAGGGCTGCATTGTAAATGGTTGGGCTTTCGCAGTAGCCCTGGGCTAACCTGGTGAAAGTGTAAAGCGCCCCTTTAAACTGAAATGTGAACCAAAACTGAGAATCTTTATGAACAGGGAAACTAAAAAAACGCTTTGGACAAGTCCAATACTGTGAAGCACGTGGAGTTTGGTGGAATTTGGCTCAAAATGGTGTGAGGGTTAGGGACCACAGGCGTGCGCCGAACAACTGCAACGTTCACTGCCTGGAGATCCTGAACAAAATGCCATTCAGGGGGTTGGTCTTTGTCCCTGATTTTTTTCACTGGAAAAATTGGAGTGCAGACAGGGGAGTCAGGGGCTGGAACCACAATCCAATAGTGATTCAAAAACAGGCGTGATACCATAACGTGCTTCAGGCCAGAGTGGGTACTGCATGCATTTGGGTCTGAAATCAGACTTAGGAGTGATCACCACAGGAGGGCAGTTTTTTATTAGCCCTACATCATATTTGTGTGCAGCCCACAATGATGGTGGAACACGTGAGAGTATCAAGTCAGAGTCATGTGCTGTGGTCAGCGCAGTGATGGGGAAATCCACCTGTACTGTCTGTTGATGTCTAAAGTCTGTATGAAGTGCTCACAAGGAAGTGAGAGTGTGAGCACTGCACAATACAGCTGGAGAGAGGGTGAAAATGAGACAGTGTCTAGACAAAAAAGAGGAAATGGTTGTGATGGTACCCAATCGTCAGCATAGAACACAGCCAGAGCACATGGGCCCATGTCATGCCATGCTGAGGATGGAGTTTTTGTGAGTGAGATTAGGGATGTGATTTTTTTCCGCTAATTCGCGGAATTCCGCTTTTTTTATCTTCCAAAAATTTTCAGACCAGATGGCGACGCTTGCACAACGCGAGGCTCAGCGTCTCTTCAGATTTTGTGGATTAGCAGCGATATTTCTGCTCATTTCGGGTCTGTTCGTTCAGAACAGCTTTGCTTTTACATCCTACACCCAAAATGAACTTTTGGACATTGGATTACAAAATAACGACCTTTTTATCAGCAACCTACATTTCATCCCTGAGCTCTGGAGAACACCCGACGCTAGGTAAGCTACCCGGCCGACCGGAAGTGCTCGCAGGCGGTGTAGAGACCGTAAACAAAGGCGGGGGAAGCGCGGAGGGCTAAGAGCTAAGCTAAAGCTTAGGGCTGCACAGTGGCGCAGTGGTTAGCACTGCGGCAGCACAGTTTACCCTTGGCCGGGGGATCGTGGGATCATGGGTTCGATCCCAGCCCCCGACCAACAGTGATCTGTGTGGAGTTTGCATGTTCTCCCCATGTATGCGTGGGTTTACCCTGGGATTTCTCCAGTTTCCTCCCACATGCCAAAAACATGCAGGTTAGGTTAATTGGAGACTCTAAAGTGGCCCTAGGTGTGAATGTGTGTGTGAATGGTTAAGGGATAGTGCCGTATCGTGGCTGCTTCATCCATCCAGGTGGTGGATGACCCTCAATTTCCCCTCTGGGGATCAATAAAGTATACTAAATCTAAATCTAAATCTAAAGCTAACACCGCACCGGCTTTCTCTACCCAGCATTTTCCTTGCTAATGTACGGTCAGTGGCGAACAGAATGGATGAGCTACGGCTTCGGATCACCAACAATAAGAAACTTATGAACTGCAATATCATGATTTTCACGGAAATATGGCTACATAGTGGAGTACTTGTGTGGCACCACGAGACGGCTTTTGTTGTGATGTGGCACATTATAAATAAAGCTGAATTGAATTGAATTGAATTACTTGACGGTGCTGTCGAGCTGGCCGGACGGCACACTCTCCGGGCAGACAGAGCAGCTAATGACTCCGGTAAGACCAGAGGTGGGGGAGTATGCATTTATATTAACAAGGCTTGGTGCACGAACTCTGTCACTGTTGGGAGACACTGCTCAGCTAACCTGGAGTTTCTCATGGTTAAATGTAGACCTTTATATCAATCAGTCAATCAATCAATCAAAGACTTTATTCCAGACTCATGGTCCATCAAAAATAAAATAAATAAATAAAATAAAATAAAATAAAACAAGACAGTTGAAAACAGATAATAAGAAAAACAATCAAAAAGTTACAAAACAATAAGACACAACTACTAAAAGAAATACAAAGACAGTACAGACTTTAAAAAGACTTAAAAAGACTACTGTACCAGTGCCTTCTAAACTGTGACTGACAGCGAATAGAACTGAGCTTAATGCTAGACATGACTTGAATGATTTCATTTCTAGATACATCAAGCCGACAGATGAATTTATACATAAGATTCCTTATTACTGCATGCAGTGTATTTACACGTGATGAGACAAATAACTCGGAAGCACTGCACCATCGAGGCTTTTTAAGTAAAATTCTTAAAGCAACATTGTAAGTAACCTGTAATTTCTGCATACTTTGTTTCCTATAATTTATCCATAAATGAGCAGTGTATAAAGGTGTACAATAGGTTTTAAAAAGAACCAGTTTCACCTCATCTGAACAAAAACCAAACCTGCGTGCAAGAATATTTGCTTGCATGTAGATTTTGCAGCGTTGTCTGAAAATATCATCATCATCAGTCATTCTATCATTAATAAAATGTCCCAGATATTTAATTTTATCCCTGACAATTAATTCCCTGCCTGCCAATTCAAAGACAGGGAATTTCATTAACAAATCTTCTTTAGTGAGGCAAATCAGCACACAACTCTTATTTGTATTATATTTTATGTCATTTTCCTCTCCATAAGCAGTACACACTCTTAATAACTGCTGAAGACCAGCACTACTTGGACTGAGAATAATTAGATCATCAGCATACATAAAATGATTCACTAACTTATTCCCTATTAAACACCCAGTTTTACAGGCATTCAGTTGTTTTGACAACTCATCCATATAAAGATTAAATAGAATAGGGGACAATATACTGCCCTGTCTGACACCACTGCTCACACCAAATGGGGATGAATGACTCTTCCCCCATTTCACCAGCATCTTCTGATGTGCGTACCAGTAAATCAGGATACATACTAAGTACTTGGGAACCCCCTGTCAATCATTTTCCTAAACAATATCCTGTGATTAACACGATCAAATGCCTTATATCTGCCACAGGAGTTCACTTTTCACTTTTCTTCATCTTGCCTGCTGAAGATGTTTTGGACTTTATTTAAAAAAAAATTTTTAACGCCACACATGTGATGGATAATGCTTGTTGGAATATTTTAGGAATGCTATCTTCTTGGAACATAAGTCAATATTATACAGTAATAAGTGACATTCAGCTGTTTGTTTTATGTCATTTAAGCACAGTTCTGGTACTTAAAAATCATAAAAACCCAGGAGCTTCGGGGGGCTTCACCCCCCTTGCCCCCCCACCAAGGCTCTGCCCCGGACCCCGCTGGGGGACTGCATCCCCCAGACCCCCTGCTAAATTTTCAGATAATTTCCCCAACCCCAAATCACATCCCTATGAAATGTATGGGTGGCTGCTAGGAGCTAAGAACAAACTGTTCATAGCAGGTGTGAGGTTGATCAACAAGAAGCTGAAATCAGTATTCCAAATGATGTGAGAGCTTTGCAATGGGGTGGGCTGAATTTGCAGCCACTTGTTCTCATAATGTGTGTCAGGGCCCTGTGAGATGTGTGATGTGCAGTGTGTTCTGTGTTGGGGCATGAAAACATGGGAGTTAGGAGACAACACTCTCCCTAAATTGACAAGGTCAAAGCCCTGTTTTTCATCTGTTAGTGCCCATTCATAAATGTACAGTGATGTCTTTGCAAAAATCAAATCAGGAATTTCTATCTTTGTCCCATGGGGTGTGCAGGTAACTGAGAGGGATAAGCTGCACATCAAATCTCTACCTAACAGATTAAAGGGACATTGTGGGGAGAAGAGAAACTTGTGAGTGAAATCACGCCCATCCACTACACATGACAGAGGCTCAGTGAAGAATTCATATGTGAAACCTCCACTTGCCACCTGTGATGTAAGGGAATGGGAAGTGAGAGGGGGCTTTAGGCCTGATGACGACAACAAAACTGAGTTAGTTGCTCCAGAATCTACCATAAAATCTATCAGCTTCCCTGAAATTTTTACTGGCAAAATAGGCAGATCCCTGAAATTAGAGGTTGAATGCTTGGCTAAGGTGGCATGAACATCAGTATGGTGGTATGTGTGTGTTTGTGGCCACAGCAGGTTTTTTTTATTAGCAAGCTCATGTGTCGTATCTGCTGGGGGTGAAAGTGAGAGGGGCGTGCATGTACCAGTCTTATCTGCCTGGCGTCACTATTGCTGCTGTTGTATCAGCCCCTGGTCTTGTGCTTGTGAATGGGGCTGTGGCTGTGGTGTCTTGCGCTGAGGCCCGGCGTCCTCCACACTGAAAATTGCCTCTGCCCCTTCCTCTGCCGTGGAAGGTATTTCTGGGCTTCACTGGACAGTCGTTTGCCCAGTGTTCACCTTATTTACAGTAGTTGCAGCTGGAGAGCTGTGGGCATTCTTTCACCCAATGTCCTTCTTCTCCACAATAATGGCATTGATTTGGGCCGACTACAGGTCCTGATGGGGGTGAAGTAGGGACCCATTTGGCCATGGTCAGGAGTGCTTTCTCCAGGTTATCCTCTTTAGCCTTGGTCTTCTTCTTTGTAGAACTCTCAGCCTTTCCATGATGATGTTTTGCATGGCGCAGAATCTCCTGTGATTCCTGAGTTTGCCAGCCTATGCACGTCTGCTTCACATCTGCAGCCAGACTAGGAAGGAGGCCTGCCATAAACCACATATCCAGATGTGTGCCATATGGTCCCGTTCAGGTTCAGGTTCAGGTTCAGGTTACTTTATTTGTACCCGTAGGTAGATTTGTTTTGCAGTCTGGTGACATCCATATTTACAAGCCACAAATTACATTCAACATAGACACAAACACAGGCACACATGAAGCTGACTATAAACATGATAAAAATACTCAAGGCTCCATCAATCAGGGTATAAAAAGACAAAGAGATGGGAGAAAAACCAGAGGTAAGAGAGAAGGGTCATATTAAAAGTTAAAAACTAGTCAAAGAGGTTAAAAACTCAAAGGTCTAAAACCCAATAAAATATTTAGAACCCAAGTAACATCCTACAAAAATATGTAAATATAAAATGGAGTTAATAAATAGGTACCTAAATTGTGTGCAATATATTGTTACAGCTTGTTCAACTCTTTGACAGCAGCAGGAACAAAGCTGTTTTTGTAGCGCTGGGTTCTACTTTTTGGGACAGCAAACCTCCGTCTTGAGGGAAGAAGCTGAAAGTGGCAGTGCAAAGGGTGGGAGTCATCATTTAAAATGGAGGTAGCCATCCTTTGTACTTGTCTGGTGTACAGGGATGACAGGCTCAGCTGTGGCTCACCAAGCAAACGACTGGACCATCTAACAACCTGATCCAAGGATTTCCTCTGTTTCAGTTTTATCTGACCAAACCATGACACTAAAGAAAAGGATAAAACAGATTCAATAAAAGCCCGATAAAACATTGTCATTATGGTTTGGTCAATTTGGAAGCGTGCAAGTTTTCTCAAGCAATGCAAATGTTGCTGACCCTTTTTGCACACCCTTTCACAGTTCTCTTCGAAGTTTAAATTACTATCAATAATCGTCCCAAGATATATGGCGGATTGTACACATTCGGTGGTCTGGCCTTTTAGTACGGTGACTTTGTGCCTGGGAGTTTTCCTCCTAAAGTCAATAATCATGTCTTTAGTTTTTGTCGTATTCAGCTGCAGGTAGGAATCCTCACACCAGTGAACAAAATCATCAACTACTGGGCCGTGGCCACTCTCACCATCCTGGAGGAGACTGACAATAACTGAATCATCAGCATACTTTATAATGTGTCTGTTGTCATGTCTGCTCCGACACATGTTTGTGTACAGGATGAAGAGTAGTGGTGACAACACACACCCCTGAGGAGAGCCAGTAGAAGAGCACTTTAGGTCAGACAATGTACCATTGACCCTTACTCTCTGCGTCCTGTTGGTTACTGATTACTTGGATCGTTACTGATCCAAGATGGCACCGCGGATGGCAGCCACTGGCTTCTGCTTTCTGATGTTTTTGATAATTTTGTGTGTTTTTTTGGACTTCTGCTCTTCCGTCCAAGTCACCTATTCAAGGGAGGAACTACTTTCACTCAGACTATCTCCCAATGCAACTTCTCTGCCAGTTTCTGCTGCTGATCTGAAGTTTTTTCAGTCGATCTTAGCTGTGGGAGCAGCGGCTATTGGCACTGGCCGGAAACGAAGGCGGCGTGGTAAACATGCTGGTGCGCTAGTCAGGCTGAAGAAATGAGGATATCGCACGCCGCTCCCATCGATCCATCTGACCAATGTCCGCTCTTTGGCGAACAAAATGGACGAACTGCTGCTCCTGACTCACAAAAACCTGGATTTTAGCAGATCTGGCGCCCTGTGTTTCACGGAGTCCTGGCTGAGTGAACACATCCCGGACAGCGCAGTTCGCCTGGACAGATTCCAACTGTTTGGCGCTGATCGCAGCCGAGAACTCTCTGGAAAGACTAAAGGTGGTGGAATCTGCTTCTACATAAACGAAGGTTGGTGTACTGATGTCACAGTGTTGAAGAAGTTTTGTAGCCCTAACCTAGAGTCACTGTTCATAAACTGTAAACCCTTTTATTCATCGCGAGAGTTCTCCTCGTTTATTCTGGTCGGAATTTATATCCCGCCTGCTGCTTGTACTATGGAGGCACTGCAGCACCTCGCTGACCAGATAGCAGACGTGGAGGAAAAACATCCAGACTCTCTGCTTATCATTCTGGATGATTTCAATAGAGCTATACAGCATATTAAATGTCCCACCAGGGACACAAATACACTTGACCACTGTTACACAGTTTTAAGAAACGCCTATCATGCCGTCCCCCATGCAGCTCTGGGTTTTTCTGACCACTGTCTGCTCCATCTTATTCCAACATACAGACAGAAACTAAAAACTTCCAAGTCTGTTGTAAGGACTGTGAAGAAATGGACTGAGGAATCAAAGCTGGAGTTACAAGCCTGCTTTGACTGCACAGACTGGAGTGTTTTTGAAGATGCAGCCATTAACCTAAATGAACTCACTGACAGTGTGACATCATACATCAGTTTTTGTGAGGACATGTGTGTGCAGACCAAGACCTTCTGCACATACAACAACAATAAACCCTGGTTCACTCCTAAACTGAAGCAGCTACGTCAGACCAAGGAGGAGGCCTACAGGACTGGTGACTGGACTCTGTACAAGCGGGCCAGAAACATGCTGATGAAGGAGACCAGGCTTGCTAAGAGGAGCTACAGTGAGAAGTTACAACAAAACTTCTCAGCCAACAACTCTGCTTCTGTTTGGAGAGGCCTGCAGAATATCACCAACTACAGGAGACCATCCCCCCACCCTGTGGAAAACCTCCAGCTGGCTAACGACCTAAACAGCTTTTACTGTAGGTTTGAAAAGAACCTACAGTTCTCACCTCCCACCCACACAGAAGGATTATCTGCAGCCCCAGGAACTCCATCCCTCCTCCACTCTGACCTCCCACCAGCACTAACGATCTGTGAAGAGGAGGTGCACTGGGTCTTTCAGAGACAAAAGATCAAGAAGGCTGCAGGACCTGATGGTGTGTCTCTGTCCTGCCTGAGAGTCTGCTCCAACGAGTTGGCCCCCATCTTCACCCGGATCTTTAATAGATCACTGGAGCTGTGTGAAGTGCCTTCCTGCTTCAAACGCTCCATCATCATTCCAGTTCCCAAGAAACCCTCTATTACAGGATTAAACGACTACAGACCTGTTGCCTTGACCTCTGTGGTCATGAAATCCTTGGAGAGATTGGTGCTGAACCACCTGAAGGTCGTCACAGGCCCCCTGATGGACCCACTGCAGTTTGCCTACCGGTCAAACAGGTCAGTGGATGATGCAGTGAATATGGGACTACACTACATCCTGCAACACCTCGACTCCCCAGGGACGTACGCCAGGATCCTGTTTGTCAACTTCAGCTCAGCGTTCAACACCATCATCCCAGGCATTCTTCATCAGAAACTCCTCCAGCTCAAGGTGCCCCCCTCCACCTGCCAGTGGATCTCCAGCTTTCTGACTGACAGGTGGCAACAGGTGAAGCTAGGGAGATTTACATCCAGTTCCCGAAAAATTAGTACTGGCGCCCCCCAAGGATGTGTCCTTTCCCCACTGCTCTTCTCCCTCTACTCCAACGACTGCATCTCAGAGGACCCTTCGGTGAAGCTCCTGAAGTTTGCGGACGACACCACAGTCATCAGTTTGATCCGGGATGGTGATGAGTCTGCATACAGGCGGGAGGTGGAGCAGCTGATCCTCTGGTGCGGCCAGAACCATCTTGAACTTAACTCAGCCAAAACGGTGGAGATGACTGTGGATTTCAGGCGACACCCTCCTTCATTCCCCCCACTCACCATCCTCAACAGCACAGTGTCCACTGTGGACTCCTTCAAGTTTCTGGGTACCACAATCTCCCGGATCCTGAAGTGGTCCTCCCATATAGACACTGTCTGGAAAAGGGCCCAGCAGAGGTTGTTTTTTCTGCATCAGCTCAAGAAGTTTGATTTGCCTCAGGAGCTGCTGGTTGTCTTCTACACCGCCATCATCCAATCTGTCCTCTGCTTTTCCATCACTGTCTGGTTTGGATCTGCCACTAAACAGGACAAGACCAGACTGCAGCGGATCATTAAGTCTGCGGAGAGGATCATTGGTACCGACCTACCCTCCATTGAGAACTTATATTGGTCCATAACCAGGAAACGGGCGGGAAACATCTGTGCTGACCCATCACACCCCGGCCACAAACTGTTTGAACTTCTATCTTCTGGTCGTCGTTACAGATCACTGAAGGTCAAAACCACCCGTCACAGGAACAGTTTCTTTCCTCAAGCCATCACTCTGATGAACTCCTAACATTCACCTAGTCCTACCTGTTGCTGTACTCATGACTTTTCATCCATTCTTACATTGCACATAACTCTCACACTGCTTTTTACTTCATTCACATTATATCACTGAATCTGAGTTCACATTGAAATACTGTGTGACTGTATATTTTTTCATATATTTCTGCAAAGTGTGGATAGTCTGAGTAAATAAGCTGCATATATTCCTGTATATATTTGCATCCTTTTATAGAAACGTGGACAGACTGTAATTTACTGTACATACTCTGTTGTCATTGAATCCTTATTTAAACCTTATTTAAATCCTCCACCTGAACAACGAGAGCAAGTTTTTAGCCAAAGTCAAATTCCTTGTATGTGTTGTGCATACTTGGCCAATAAAGCTGATTCTGATTCTGATTCTGATTAAGAAATCCAGAATCCAACCCACCAGATTATTGCTCAAATCAAATTGTTGCAGGAGCCTTTCAACTAAGATATGAGGTTGGATTGTATTAAAGGCGGAGGAAAAGTCCACAAATAAAAGTCTGGCGTGTGTCCCATTAAAATCCAGATGTTCAAAAAGCATGTTAAACAGAGCGACAGTGGCATCCTCCACTCCTCTGTGAGGCCTATAGGCAAACTGCAGAGGATCCAATGCATGCTCAGTCTGCTTTAGGACCTCACATCTGACCAGTTTTTCAAAAATTTTCATTAAAATTGAAGTCAAAGCCAATTAACTATATTTTGTACATATTGTGGTGCACATATGTAGTTTCACGGGCTCACATGTATACGACTGTTCATATGCTCTCATGTATATTCCTGTGTGCTTATTTTGGCTTCATGTCTGAAGAGGAACAAAAGGTCTGGACCTCCTAGGGATAAGAGGAGGATGAGAGAGTTGGCCTTTTGATATGAAAAGAGATGGACATGAATGATTGCCTGACCACCCAGGTTGGGGTGGAAGCGAGAGGAACTGCAGGGGGGATGCATTGTGTTTGGGATTTAAAGACAATGGGATTTTGTACTTTGATGTCAGGGGTATAAGACTGGCAGATGTTGGGGGTTTTTCCTTCTTCTGCTTTTGAATGTTGGAGAGTGTGTTGTGAATAAAATAGAACCTGAGAAATAAAAAAAAAAACAAAAAAACAATTGAAGTCAAAGCAACTGGTCTAAAGTCGTTTACCGTTTTAGGACAGCTGGATTTTGGAACGGGAACAACCACGGCTTCTTTCCAGATCTTAGGCACATGTTGTGTCTGTAAGGCATGCTGCCCCACTGAAGACCTTTTTCAGTCTAAGGAAATAATCCCCAGGTGTTTCATCATCCTTTTGCACCCACTTAATTTGCAGAAGGGGCCATCATCCTCCAGTAAATGCACAACACAAGTGGGCTAAAGCAGTGCTGGATACAATGCTGCCGTAAAAGGGTTAGTAGGATTAGGGGTAGGGGGAACTGGACGGTTGAGTTCGTAGGGAGGGGGAAAGGGGTCCCCAGCAGACTGTAAACATTGCTGTTGTGCACTGTTGTGCAGTTGTCTTTCTTTGCCTGTTTATTTCTCTGCCTGCCTGTCTCCTTCTTATCTCTTCGTTTTTTTGCTTCCATCAACCACATTTCCTGCAATGCCCTTCTCTAACTGTAAGTGTCTTTTTTTCTTTCCCTTTTTTTCCTGTCCTTTTTGCTTTGCTTCTTACGTGTCTGAACTTTTTGAATTTCAACATTAATCTTGACCCTCAAAGTAGTAATCACTTCAACAAAAAATGAACCCCCCCGAAGGAAATCCACTTTTGCAGATCCATTTCTCTAAAAACTCAACACTCTCAGGACCATAATTATCAGTCATAAATTTTACCTTTGGACCCTCCAGATCTTTGGGAAACTGCTTTGATTTAGTAGTTCCCATAACTGGTTTCAATTTTGACCACCGGGCATCCCCACGTGCATCCAGACAACGTTTTATCCCCGAACCTGGCGTCGTATACAACTTTCAAATAGTCCTGCCGTGGAACCAGCCACCGAACTCCAGAAATAGTCCTGCCGTGGAACTAACCACCGGACTCCAGAAATAGTCCTGCCGTGGAACTAACCACTGGACTCCAGAAATAGTCCTGCCATGGAACTAACCACCGGACTCCAGAAATTGTCCTGCTGTGGAACTAACCACTGGACTCCAGAAATTCAGGCCAACGAAGGTGAAATGTTTGACCAAATTAAACAATCAGTATTACCAGAAACATTATAAAGGCATTCAGTTTACACTTACACTAAACGTGGAGGCTGATGGAGTGAGTTCTTCGGGATAAGAAGTTTGATTTGCCTCAGGAGCTGCTGGTTGTCTTCTACACCGCCATCATCCAATCTGTCCTCTGCTTTTCCATCACTGTCTGGTTTGGATCTGCCACTAAACAGGACAAGACCAGACTGCAGCGGATCATTAAGTCTGCGGAGAGGATCATTGATACCGACCTACCCTCCATTGAGAACTTATATTGGTCCATAACCAGGAAACGGGCGGGAAACATCTGTGCTGACCCGTCACACCCCGGCCACAAACTGTTTGAACTTCTATCTTCTGGTCGTCGTTACAGATCACTGAAGGTCAAAACCACCCGTCACAGGAACAGTTTCTTTCCTCAAGCCATCACTCTGATGAACTCCTAACATTCACCTAGTCCTACCTGTTGCTGTACTCATGACTTTTCATCCATTCTTACATTGCACATAACTCTCACACGGCTTTTTACTTCATTCACATTATATCACTGAATCTGAGTTCACATTGAAATACTGTATGACTGTATATTTTTTTCATATATTTCTGCAAAGTGTGGATAGTCTGAGTAAATAACTGCATATATTCCTGTATATATTTGCATCCTTTTATAGAAACGTGGACAGACTGTAATTTACTGTACATACTCTGTTGTCATTGAATCCTTATTTAAATCTTATTTAAATCCTCCACCTGAACAACGAGAGCAAGTTTTTAGCCAAAGTCAAATTCCTTGTATGGGTTGTGCATACTTGGCCAATAAAGCTGATTCTGATTCTGATTCTGATTCTGATAATGTGTCACCGCTCCACCGTCGTTGCGCCCCCGTCGCCAAGCTGGGCAGAAAGAGCCGAACTCTGTTCGGGATGATCAGTCCACATCGACGGACGAAGGTAGGTGATCAATTATCCCACTTCTGACACCAATTGTCGTGGAAAAATTTATTTATCCCTTGTCTCTAGGTCCTGAAGAGAAGAACATTACAGATCTGCAAAGTTGAATGACCTTTATTTCTGCATGCAGGAGAGGAGTGAGAAGAGGAAATCTGCTCTGCTCTCAGTGCTCCACTGCTCTATCTTGAAAGAGGAACATCTGATATTTATACATCCACACAAGCCTCTATTTCAGTTCCTGATGAGGTTACACCCTGGGTGTGCTGATAAGATTACACTCTGGGTGTGCTGAAGAGGTTACACTCTGGGTGTGCTGATGAGGTTATACCCTGGTTGTTCTGATAAGATTGCATACAGATGGCTTCATAACATTCACAGTAACAGTAAATTTCCATCACAGGATTATGTCGCAATTCGGCGACAGTCACACTCAAAGCCTTAACACACTGAGAATTGTGTGTCCAATGTGTACATATTTACTGTAAGTAATGAAGTTACCTTCATTACAGTGACCGTGTAACCGGGGTTAATGTCTCCAGAAAAGATAATAAAGGCTCATTATACAGAGGAATCTTTTCGATAATGGTACAGTCTCTTGTATTTAAACAGATGTGTGAAGTTCTGTAATGATGTACTTTTTTCAGTTCATTTGGGCAGTTGTTCCACACACTGACTCATGTGACCATAATGCTGTGATATTTTGCATTTGTCCTTACTGCAGGTTTATTGAACATGAGGGTTCCTCTCAGGTTATGATGATTTGGGCTTAACTGGAACAAGTTCTTAATGGTGTGAGGTAAAGATTGTTTAAATGCTCTATACATAGTTTGTGCTGTTCTGAGTTCTACTAAGGGTGCGTTCCAAGTCACTCCTTAGCCCTACCCCTTAGCCCTACCCCCTCCATTTTGCACAGTAGGGCTATTGTATTTTGTTTATTGACCTATGGCTCTGCACAATTAATTCTTATGTGACTGAACTGTATGTTTGAGTACAAATGGCAAATAAAGTTATTGATTCTTAAGGAGTAGGGTGAAGGGGTGAATTGGGACACCCTATATCTTGGAATTTAATAACATTTAGTTTTATAAATAGTAGATTTGATGGTTCTCTGGAAGTGGTTTTGTTTATAATTCTTTTTGCTCTTTTTTGTAATATGTGTATTGACTGTTTTATAAGTGTTTCTGTCATGATTGGGGCACGGCCAGAGACTGTGCTAACGCTTTATGTTCATTTTTATTTCCTTGTTTTTTTTCCCCCCTTGATTATTATTAGTAATATTTGTATTACTAGTGCATACCTGTGCATGCCTGTAGAAACCAAATATAAGCAAATACTTCTGCATGCCCATAGAAAGCAGGTGTAAGCAAGCACATCAGCACTCGTTCAGTGATGCCTGCCTTTGATCTTTGATGGTGTCATAGCAAGTCCTATGATCTTTGATGATGTCATAGCAAGTCCTATGATCGTGAGTGATGACTGGTTTTGATCTTTGATGATGTCATAGTGAGTCCTATGATCTTTGATGTTGGCATAGCAAGTCCTATGATGACTGCACTTTGTATTATGATGATGATTATTATTGTCTAAGTGTCCCTTGTGCTCCATAGTTGTTGTCTGATGCATGCAGTCCTGTCCTCATCCCCTGTTGTTGTTTTGTGACCATCTTTTGTAATTTGATTATTAGTATTATTATTAGTGTTTGATCGTCCTTTGTGTCTCTAGTCATGTTGTATCACCCTGTTTGTCCTTGATGTCATTATTTGATGTCTTTGTGGGGAGACTTGAATAACGAAACCGAATTGTCTTTCATTCCAGTTTATTCAAGAAATCATTCCACTGTCTGCTCTCATTCTTGAGCAGCGAACAAAGAGAGTGAACACACCAAAGTTCTCTCATTTAAACATTCTGACATCAAACCATTTCCCTCGCGGGGGAAATCACACATCTCTCTCAAAATCTCTTTATTCACATTCATTAGCCTTTTATTTACATAACTCCCCCTTCTCTCTTCCCGAGCCTCAGTGGTCAGGAAGTCTTCTGTCCCCTGTCCTCCGCAGGGGGTCCAGGCTCTGTGGCTCCGCACCGCAGGGGGCTGGCTCTCCTTCATCGTGGTTAAATCACATATGCAGTGTCCAACATATACATGTCTCACAACACAGCCATATAACCCCCCCCAAACGATGAAGAACAGACTAATTCCTAAAATTAAATAGCACCTTACTCACTACTGAATAATCAACACCAACATTCAGTCTGTGCGCCGCTTGGGCTTCAGGAAATGCAGGTTTTTGCCCATTCCTTCACGTGCTTGCGCAGGCACGGCCAAACAAACTTTTCCGCCACTAGTTTCACCGACGCGCGCACCCCCGGGTGCGCCAGTGAGTGGACCAAGTCAAAAACACGGCGGCGCCACGTGGCCGGAACCACCGGACGCGGGCGCCCCGTCGACATGTCGCAGATCAGGGGGGGCATACCGGTTTGTAAACACTTGCTCTCCAGCCTCAACCCTGTTGGTCCAGACTGGAGCGCGCGCACGTCTGCGTCCGCCCCCTGGTCCGCTGCCATGGCTGCGTAATCTATACCCACGTGCACCGGGGCTGCGCGTGCCACCGTGCCGCTCTCCTGCGGCGCGGTCACGGTGGCCCGTTCTGCCTCTGCGCGTGTTGGGGTCGTGAACGCGCGTGAGAGACAATCCGCTACTACATTGAATTTGCCCGCGACGTGCCTAATGTCAGTGGTAAATTCCGAGATTGCGGCCAGCTGCCTCTGCTGCCTGCCGGACCACGGGTCTGAAATTTTGGCCATGGCGTATGTGAGCGGCTTGTGGTCCACATAAGCGGTGAAGCACCGTCCTTCCAGCCAGAACTGGAAATGACGAATAGCCAAATGCAGCGCCAACAGTTCTCTGTCAAACGCGCTGTATTTTCGTTCAGCCACGCTTAAAGATTTGCTAAAGAAAGCCAAAGGCTGCCAAACTCCGGCTACCTGTTGCTCAATAACGGCCCCTATGGCTAAATCTGAAGCGTCTGTCGTCAGCGCGATACGTGCTGCAGGGTCTGGGTGGGCCAGGAGCGCAGCGTCAGCCAAGGCTTTTTTAACCTCTGTGAACGCGCGCTCCCGCTCCGGGGACCATTCGACCGCCTGGGTCGGTTTTTGTTTTTTGAGCGCGGCATATAACGGTTGCATGATTTGAGCTGCGTGGGGCAGGAATCGGTTATAAAAATTCACCATCCCCAAGAATTCCTGTAGTGATTTGACCGTTTGTGGACGAGGAAAATCCGCTACCGCGCGTACTTTCTCTGGTAACGGAACCGCTCCCTCCGGGGAGACGCGGTGACCCAAAAAATCGATCCACTCGACGCCGAACTGGCACTTGGCTGGGTTAACTATTAAGCCGTGCTCTCCCAGCCTCCTAAAAACTGCTGTGAGGTGCGTTTCGTGTTCGTCCTCTGAAGTACTCGCGACCAAAATGTCGTCGAGGTACACAAACACGAAAGGGAGATCGCGTAACACGGCATCCATCATCCGCTGAAATGTTTGCGCCGCCCCTTTGAGACCAAACGGCATGCGTAAAAATTCGAAAAGTCAGAACGGGGTTATTACCGCTGTTTTAGGAATGTCCTCCGGTTGGACCGGGACTTGGTGATAGCCGCGAACTAGATCAATCTTTGAAAAAATGCGCGCCCCCGCCAGGTGCACCGAAAAATCCTGAATGTGCGGGATGGGATAATGATCGTGCGCCGTAGCGTTGTTTAGCCTGCGGTAATCCCCGCACGGTCTCCAGGAGCCATCGGCTTTCGGTACCATGTGCAGCGGCGAAGCCCACGGGCTCTTCGACCTACGAACGATGCCCAGCCTCTCCAGGCTGGCGAACTCCTCGCGCGCAATGGCGAGCTTAACTGCATCCAAGCGCCGAGCTTTTGCAAACACGGGAGGACCAGAAGTGGGGATAAAGTGTTTCACCCCGTGCTTCGCGACCGTCGCTGAAAAAGTGGGCACAGTGAGCGCTGGAAATTGGGTGAGGAGTGTGTGAAACTTACCACCTGCTGTAGCGACGTGGGTCTGTACTGGTGGCGGGGACACTCGAGCTGAACAGGGGAGAGAGTAAAAAGAGAGTGCATTTACCAGCCGTCTATTAGCAAGATCAACTAACAGATTGTGTGAACACAAAAAATCCGCGCCCAACATGTTGAAACTCACCGCCGCTATCACAAAAGTCCATTCATATGTGCGGCCATGTAAGCATAAAGGCAAGGTCCTTCTCCCGTAGGTGTTGATGTTCGAGCCATTTGCCGCTGTAGCTCCGCTACCGTGGGGTCCAGCCACCCGGTCCGCGTATGTTGGGGTGATGAAGCTCACTTGTGCTCCGGTGTCGATGAGGAACTCTCGTCCGGAGCGCGCATCCGTGATGTAGAGCAGCTTGTTGCGTTCTCCGAGGGTCGAAGCTGCTAGCGACCCCCGGTCTTGCCGTTTCCCGAACTCCTGAAGATGCAGGGCGGCACACACCTGCGTGCCTTCTCTGCGAACCTCCGATGGTAAAAGCAGAGATCTTCTCCTCCGCTGTGTCGTGCCCGCGCCTCTGCCGCCGGGCTATTGGCTCCCCCTCGTCGCGGCCGTGTTGCCGCCGTCGTCGGCCAGTCTGGTTCTGCCGCCTCTGGCTCCCCGCTGTCTCGGGTTGCTGCTGTGGTTGCTTGCCCGCCGCAGGCGTCTAGGATCCCATCTGCCTCCTGGGCCAGCTCCCGGAACTCCTCCAGGGTGTGACACTTTTTGCCGGCCAGCGTGCTTCTCGCATGCGCCGGGAGGTTGGAGAGGAAGATGAACTGAAAAATGAAATCATCGTTGTCCAACCCTCTCAGCTGTATCATCTCCTCCATCAGGGCGCTCGGCCTGTGTCCACCTTGGTCTAGCAAAGACAGGATCCTCCTCGCCCTCACTTCAGCCGAGGGGGTGAAAAACTTGATGAGGGTGGATTTCAGCTTGCCGTACCTGTCGGTCGCGGGTGGCTGCTCCACCAAGCTTTGCACGCACCGAGCTGTGCTGTTGTCCAGTTTAGCGATGACATGGTGGAACTTAGTGTCATCCACCGTTACTCCTGCGAGCGCGAACTGCGACTCTGCTTGCAGAAACCACGACCGTGGGTTATCCTGCCAGAAATCAGGCAGCTTAACGGCCACTGCGCTCGCCAGCTCTGAGCGCTGTGAGTCCGGGACCCTGAGAATTTCTTCGTTCATTCTCAACGTCGTCAGTCACCAATGTGGGGAGACTTGAATAACGAAACCGAATTGTCTTTCATTCCAGTTTATTCAAGAAATCATTCCACTGTCTGCTCTCATTCTTGAGCAGCGAACAAAGAGAGTGAACACACCAAAGTTCTCTCATTTAAACATTCTGACATCAAACCATTTCCCTCGCGGGGGAAATCACACATCTCTCTCAAAATCTCTTTATTCACATTCATTAGCCTTTTATTTACATAACTCCCCCTTCTCTCTTCCCGAGCCTCAGTGGTCAGGAAGTCTTCTGTCCCCTGTCCTCCGCAGGGGGTCCAGGCTCTGTGGCTCCGCACCGCAGGGGGCTGGCTCTCCTTCATTGTGGTTAAATCACATATGCAGTGTCCAACATATACATGTCTCACAACACAGCCATAGTCTTTATGTTATCCCTGCTGTGATTATTATTATTTGTCCTTTGTGTATTGTTATTATAGTTACTGTATTCTGTGTCTCCCCTGGTCTGCTGTGCTCATCCCCTGTCATCATTATTGCCCTCATGTGTTCTGCCCAGCCCTGATTATCTCCTAGCTGTCCTGTGTTCCCCTGATTAGTTTCCTCCCTATATGTGTTGCCTTTTGCTTTCAGTTTGCTGTTGGGTCACTGTTGTTTTCTCCCATCATGTTCCCTGTGTTTTCAAGTGATTTCTCAGTGAGTTTATTGTTCATTTCAAGTTGTTTTCAGCCCCCATGCTACACCTTTGTTTGTTTTTTTGTGTGTTGTTGTTAATAAATCATTTTGCACCGAAGTCCTGCCTGCCCCCTAGATCCTATTATTCACCTACATCTGCCGTACGCAGAAAATTGTGACAGAATGACCAAATCAAGCCTGAACCCAGCATGCATGGATTTTTGGCATATTGGGCTGGACACGGATGAGGTGTGGGCTGCTCAAACTATTAAGGACAATGTCTCTGACGTCTGCACCTCCTGTACACCGGAGGAGACCTTGGGGTATCTGGACATGGTGGCAGTGGTGATTAAATCTACCCCCAGCCTGCGGAACTCAGCTTCAGCACTCTCCGTGTTCAACGTTTCCCCAGCAGCAGCTTCTCTCCATGGTCGACATTCCCCAGCAGCAGCTTCTCTCCATGGTCAAAGCTCCCCAGCTACTGTCACCCGAGTTCAGAGCGCCCCTACTGCTGCTTCCTGAACTCAACGCTTCTGCTGCACTATGCTCATCCATCTGGTGGCCAATAGACTTTGGGAGACCACCAAATTCATCGTGTTTTTTGTGCTGGGGGTCCTTGGACTCTGGTTAGTCCCCTGACTCACTGTGCTGTCGTCAGGTGGCCCTTGGACTGTGGTAGGCCACCAGACTCACTGTGTTCTCTGGTCGGGTGGCCCAGAGACTCTGGGAGGCCACCTAACTTTCCATGTCTCAGGTTCTGGGGGTCCTTGGACTCAGGTCGGCCGCCTGACTCATCATGTTAGGGACTTTGGGAGATCACCCAAAGGACATTTTTCTTTGTGGCAAATTTTGTATGTTATTTTCTCCACTGTGCCTTGCCCCCCTCCTCCACCCATTTTGGTGTTCCAATGTTTTTTTTAGGGGTGTCTGGAATCCACGCCTTAAAGGGCAGACTATGTCATGATCGGGGCACGGCCGGGGACTGTGCTGATGCTTTGTGTTCATTTTGGTTTCCTTGTTTTTTTCTCCTTGGCTATTATTAGTATTATTGATATTATCTTCCGGTTCCGGCGCCACACGAGTTGGCTGCCTTTTGCAACAGCGGCTCAATTCTGAGTCTTTTTATCTTCCTTCTTCTTTCTGATCCGGTGATGACTTTCTGATCCGGCACACCTTTCACTCTATGTGTATCACGGACACACAGATCGCCCCGGGGGTCTCCCGAGTTGGAGGACGGAGCCTCTGTTTACAGCGGGAGACGATGCAGCGGGGAGGAGCTAGCTAGCACTCGGCCACCACACGGTGCTAACAGAGAGGCTCAACATGCCGGGAGAGCTGAAGCGGGAGCGACACGGGTGCCGGGCTGGAGTTTGGGTGGCGTGCAGGAAATATAAGACAGAATAATAAAGAGCGATGGCAAGAACCAAGCAGACCGCCCGTAAATCTACTGGAGGAAAAGCCCCTAGGAAGCAGCTGGCCACCAAGGCTGCTTGAAAAGGCGCTTCGGCCGGCGGCGGAGTGAGGAGGCCTCACCGTTGCAGGCCCGGTGCCGTGGCTCTGAGAGAGAGCCGTCGCTGCCGGAGGTCCACGGAGCTGCTCATCCATGGGCTGCCCTTCCAGCGCCTGGTGAGGGAGATCGCTCAGGACTTCAGGACCGACCTGCGCTTCCAGAGCTCCGCCGTCATGGCTCTGCAGGAGGCCAGCGAGGCCTACCTAGTGGGTCTCTTCGAGGACACCAACCTGTGCGCCATCCACGCCAAGAGGGTCACCATCATGCCCAAAGACATCCAGCTGGCCCGCCGCATCCGCAGAGAAAGAGCTTAGACTTTCTGCTGCACATCCACCAACCACAATGCTCCGCACTGTGTGTCTATATATATATATATATAAATATGTACATATGTATACTAGCTGCTCTTGTTTTTTCTTGCCTTCTGATTATTGCTCTGAGTGTTGCTATCCCTGTGCTGTTGCAATCCTGGAATTTCCCCATTGTGGGACTAATAAAGGCTTATCTTATCTTATCTTATCTTATTATTACGATGATGATGATGATGATGATGATGATGATGATGATGATGATGATTTAAGTGTCCCTTCTGCTCCCTAGATATTGTCTGTTGCATGTAGTCCTGTCCTCATCCCCTGTTGTTGCTTTGCGACCATCTTTTGTAATTTGATTATTATTAGTATTATTATTAGTGTTTGATTGTCCTTTGTGTCTCTAGTCATGTTCCGTCACCAAGTTTGTCTTTAATGTCATTATTTGATGTCTTTGTGTTTTCCCTGCTGTGATTATTATTATTTGTCCTCTGTGTATTATTATTGCAGTTATTGCCTTCTGTGTCTTCCTTGGTCTGCTGTGCTCATCCCCTGTCGTCATTATTGCCCTCATGTGTTCTGCTCAGCCCTGATTGTCTCCCAGCTGTCCCATGTTCCCCTGATTAGTTTCCTCCCAATATATGTTGCCTTTTGCTTTCAGTGCATTGTTGGGTCATTGTCGTTTTCTCCCATCGTGCTCCCTGTGTTCTCAAATTATTTCTCAGTGAGTTTATTGCTGTTCATTTCTAATTGTTTTCAGCCCCAGTGCTGTGCCTTTGCTTGTTCTTTTGTGTTTTTGTTAATAAATCATTTTGCACCGAAGTCCTGCCTGTGCCCTGGGTCCTGTTAACCACCTACATCTGCCGTAGGCAGATAATTGTGACAGTTTCCCCATACTTTCACACAGTATATCATGTAACAAAGTATGAGGGAAGAGTACAGAGTGATTCTTGATTAATTAAATCTTTAGCTTTACAAAGAATTGCAAGAGACTTTGATGTTTTGTTTTTAATGTACTGTAAGTGATGTGAGGTATCCATGATAATTTGTGATTTACAGTTACGCCAAGGAATTTTATTTTAGATACTTTTTCTAGTTCAATATTATTTATTGTGAGTTTCTGAGTGGTAGTATCTATACAATTGCCAAAAATCATGTATTTAATTTTACTTAAGTTCAGTGTTAATTTGTTATAATCAAACCAGATCTTTAGATTATTTAATTCATTTTCTACTACATTCAGAAGTTGTTCCTTATTTCCACAGCACAATAAAGTTGTGTCATCAGCAAACAGTACTGCTTTTAATGTCGTTGAAAATACATACATCATTAATATAAAGTATGAAAAGCAGTCGCCCCAAGACAGAACCTTAGTGAAGCCCACATACAACAGTTCTTAGTTTTGATTAAGTGGTATTTATTTGGACAAATTAATTTTGGTTTGAAAGATAACTGCTGACCAATGATCATGCACATCAATATTATGGTGCATTTTATGACAATGTGCTTTTGATCAGGAAAAAGGAGGTCTGTCATCAGAAGCGCATTGCTTATTGCTATTTTAGCAGTGGGTTTTGAAACTCATGAGGAAATGGCATGCACTTGGATTTTCTGTTATTTTCTATAGATTAGGCATTAATGCATGATTTATTTGTAAGAATGAATGAATGAACAGGCAGTATGTGTGGATTCTGGTGTGGATGCTGCGCACGGGTGGGGGGGGGCTTGTCAGTCTGAAGATTTTTATTGAATCCACATTTTCGTTTTTATCATGGACTTATTAGGCATTAATATGTTTATTTTGGGGAGAATGAATGAATGAATGAATGAACAGGGAGTGTGCTGTGCTTTATTTTTCACTGTAGCTTTCTAGAGTGACAGGAGATGCATCCACATCTTCCTCAGTTGATGCGGCCACACGCTCCCAGGTTCCCAGCTGGGCCAAGGCTGCTTGCACCGTGCTTATGGTCGGAGTTCTCAAGTGGCAGGTGCCCCAGACTGCCAGCCCCCAGCAATTCCCCCAACTGCCCCCGCCGGCTCCTGGAAAGGGCTGCCAAGAGTGGGCTTCTTTCGTGGTGGGGGTCATGGTGGACAGGACGCTGTGCCAGTTCTCCTCCTTCCCTCCTACCTGGGAGGAACTGGGACAGAGAACCACAAATCTCGGCAGACCCCTGCATGAGATGGGGAGACCCTATTTATGAGGGTCTCAGCCTCTTTTCTTTTTCTTTCAAACCGATACACGTCTGCGTGTTGCATCCATATGCATTACATTAAACCATCTGATTTTTCAGGCCAGCATTATCTCTTCCCCGTTTATCCTCTCTAAAATAACTAACTGGGCATCAATCCTGATGTCTTCCTTATTACCAAGCATTTTTGCTCACGCGCATGCCCTTTGGTCAGCGCAAAACCCATCTTAAATAAGTGGTCATGGTCAGAGTTCACTTTATATAATGCACCTCTGTGCATTAAAGGAATGGGCAGGAGTGCTTTGGGTTGGATTATCCAAAATACACCTCTGAATAATTAGACAAGCCTCTTTACATTTTGTGCTTGGCAGAAAATTTGTTTATGCGCTGCTGTATTAAGGAAATGAACTTGGAAATGCCCATAAATTCGCCCTGTGCCTGTGACAACTAGTTATGGACTACATCCTTGTAATATGGCCCTATGTCTCCCAGCTGGCCGAGGAATGCTTTGGTGTCCTCTCTGAAGAGCTCAAGGAGGTGTCTGAGAAGAGGGAAGTCTGGGCTTCTCTGCTTGGTTTGCTGCCGCTATGACCCGGATCCTCAGAAAAGCAGTAGAAAATGGATGGATGGATGGATAAAACTGGTGTAAACACCATTTGACTCCACATGGGACCTTTAAACTGGTCACAACCAATCAGAAAAATCTGATGCCTAAATTATTTAAATTAATACAGCATTACTAAAAACTGCAGTTCCTATGTTTTATGTTAACAAAAGCACCTGATTACACTTTTACAATAGTGTGTTTTTTAATCTGTCGTATCTGCTGCTTTTTGCGATTCTTTAACTGTTTTATGTGTCCTTGCACCTTTGCAGTTATAGGCCAGAGGAAAAATCATATATTTTAATATGAAGTGGACTTTAGTGGAGTGGTGGCCTAATTGATAGAGCGTCCACCCTACAACTGGGAGTCGTGAGTTCAAGCCCCAGCCGGGTCATACCAAAGACCATATAAAAATGGTACTTCTAGCTTGGTATTCACCATAATAGAAGGGGGCAAGGAAATAGTTGTTTGTGGCAGCGCCTTGCATGGCAGTAGCCCCTCTGATTCCAGATGTGATTAACATTGTGGATAGGAGAAATGTAATTTCTTTCTACTGTACATGATTGGCTGTATGGATTGAATGACAATAAAGTTGGCTTCTCTTTCCATTTTAGCATCAGAAGAACATGCAGAGTAATGTGTGAGATTGTCCAACAGTCTTAATTCTGAAAATCCTGCTGCCTCAGAATGTGAATATGGACATAATTAGATGATGTCAGGCCATTTCTAGGTGATGTTACTAAACACACTGAATACTTTGTCCATATAAAGATGTGGATACTAGTGTGGTAAACAGATGTGGGGAATTACAAGCCATCACATTTACATTCCACAGACCAAAGTGTGTCCAAGTCCAAAACATTTTCTCAAAAAGGAGCTGGGGATTTGTTGTCCTTCTGCTGTCACATGTGAGTCAATAAGGGGATTATGAACTAATTAAATCTGATTGTGCATATGGAGACATTCACGCAAATAAACAAACAAATAATTTCTCATTCACTTCACTTTTCTCTGTCACCCACACATACACATGCTGTTACTGGCACTGTGGGCTTTTATCCTGTCAGAGCATTGAAGTTCTGCGAATACGAACATGGTTTCTCTTTGCATTGACATCTCCTCTGGGAGCCGCCACAGCTCTGGCACAGAATGATGGAGAATGAAGGGGGATTCTTTCCAGCTACAGCTACACAAATGAAAGACAGGAAACACCAATAAGGCAAAGACGTGTGTCAGAAAACAGAAGCGGAGGGTTATTAAAGAGTGTGTTGAACGTGACGGCTACGAAAGAGTAGGAGACCAATCAGCAGGAGTGCTTTACTCCAGAGGGAACAGCTCACCGACTTTCAAGATACCACAGCTTTGACTTCCAGACTCAGCAAGCATGACACAATATCTTCTGACAGAAAACACCACTGAAAAATGCTGAGTTATGCTACTAATGAAAAAAGTTTAAAAGTTTTACATTTGTGGGAAGAGAACCTTTGTAAAGTCTGTCCAAATTTGTGTCTTTACAGCTGTCTTGGGGGACCGAAGATAAAATCATTTGATACTGGTTTACAGTCTTGTGAGCTGCATACTGATCTCCAGTTGTCTTAATCATTCACTGAAAATTCCAAACACATGATGGAATTTTATGTTGGCAAAAGTTACTCTTAAATTATTGAACCATTTGATTGAAACAAATTATTTAAAAAGATCCTAATATGCACCTTTCCTACATGTTGACACAGTTCCCAGAGGTATGGTTGTGACATGCTTTAGTCAAAACAACTCCAGATTTACTGTAATTATTGCAGGACCATTTTACACATGGGGAAGGAGTGCTCCTCAAAGGAAGCTGTTTTTATGGCATATTGCTTTGAATGCTAATTAGCCCCAGTTCACCCCACCCCCAATCCTTTCTCTGAGATTTATGTTTTGATTCCAATTTCAAGCTTGAGTCCAACATTAGCTTTTAGCTTTGGTTGTTGGACTAACATATGAACAAATATTGCCTGAATGTGAGAATTTAGAAACACAAATAAAGAATTATCAGAGAGAGGGGTATGTGGCTTGAGTGGTCATAGAGACTGTAGGACAGTTGTCCACCGGACATTTTCTGTCACGGTGGGAGTTGAATTGGACCCAAACGCAGTATTTAAAGATTGCTGATTGATTTATTAAGAGCTGGTCAGATGGGGGCAGCTTGGAAAACACAAAAACAAACAGATTGACAACTCGGAAGCTGTAACAAAAAACTAAGTAAACAAGACAAGATACAGGATACAGCAGATCAGAAGTGTGTTGATCACACAGTCATGACTAACAACACACAGAAGGAAACACAGATTGGGGCTTGACATAAATTGACACAGGAGTAATTAAACATAATTCCGAACAGGTCAGCACAATCAGTGGCAAATGGAGATGGCAGGGATTAATCACAGACACAGGATGGGCGGGGCTACACAGATGATCATAGACAGATGATGCACAAAACATGAACAATCAGAGAGGAGACAAGAACGTAGCACATAAAGATGGTGATAATAATAATAATAATAATAATAATAACTAAGAAGCTGACCCATGGAGAAATAAATATACAAAACAGAATAATAGTGGAAAACCAGGATAAAGATAATAACCAGTGTGAAATACAGAAAAGTCCAAAATGAAACTTAAAACAAGGGCAGGGGTTGAGGTCCATGCCCTGAAGACAAGATAACACAATAAATTAGGATGAGGGTATGAGACCCAGCCCACGCCCTGACATTTACCCACCAGAAAAGTTACAAAAGGGACAATTGCCCGCCACTAATATTCATCAGTATCAGCTTATAATTTTTTTTTCTCAATATGAATTTTTGCTGTCAAAAAACAAATGCAAAAATATAACATCAAAATATTATTTACACAATGAACTGAAAACACACACACGAAGACACATATTTTTAAAATTCAGAGACATAAGATTATTTACAAACGAATAGAATGTTCAACAGACTCAAGAAAATCATGAACATCAATCTCTTCTTGTGCAATCCGGTTACACAAGGTGTTGAGGCGCTTCTGGTGCTGCGGGTATGTACCTCTCTGTGGTCGATGGATAGATTCTCCTCTTTGGAACTGGATGATCTGGGTTGATGAGAGAGCAGCGTCTTTTCTCAGGGCATCAATTGCTGTGTAGAGTGCTGGGTGTTTGTGTCCAATGAGTTGTTTAAATGTGAAGTTCCAGCCTTCACACATGTTGTTGGTTTTATCACTTTTACTCCAAGTGAGTACAAATCAAAGTACTACCAAAGTATTTTTTTTTCTTCTTCTCCACAAATGATCTCATTTTAAGAGTAGTCAACATGCACGAAAATGCACCATTTTTTGCAGGGATCTCAAGACTGGCAAAAAAATTTTATATTTTGGAGGAAATATGAATGACCCCACAAAAATATCTCTACAGCACCACCTAACATGTGAAGTCAATAGGGAGCAGCGCACACTTACAATCTTTAATGATTGCAATTGTTTTAACAATCAAAGTTAATCACAGTGAGTACAGATCAAAGCATTTGCTTAATGTTTTTAAACCTCTTCTCAATTGCAATTGGTAAGCTCTGCAGAAGATAGCTAAGAGTAATTTAATTATCCAGGAGAAAATTTAATTGTTCTTCAATATCAAGAATTTTGTCAAGTATAAAAATATTTAAACTTCTATTCCATCATAGTTTTTTTTTCCATATGGTGGGCAAATGTCCTCTTTGCAGCTTTTAGGGTGGGCAACTGTCCGGTGGACAAATGTCCTGTCACCGGTCAGAGCATGTAACTTGTACCTGGAGTGTAATTAGCACAGAAACAACCCTGAAATATAGCTGCAAGTGGCAATCATCAGGTTCCTATCAGGTGTGGACTTCAGGGCTTTGGATTGCTTAGCAACAGCATTAAAAACCTAAGGTCTGCACACATAAGTTTTTAAAGCAGCACTGTGCAACTTTCTTGTTCCTTGTAGGGACACTCAAACGCCACAATCACGGCAACCACAACCCCAGTCCCAAAAGCGAACCACAGGGCTTTTTGCTGTTAGTGGCTAAAGTCGTGCCCTGTGATTCGCTGCTGAGACTGAGGCCATATCTGCTGTTCCCCCAGTAATGACACCAAAAAAAAGAGCTGTTGAAGGCAATGTGGACCCACTCAGGCTATGAATGAAGTGACATTCACACAGTCAAATATTGGTGTACAATCAAATAATTTTGCAAACATTATTTTGAGGTGAAAATCTAACATAGTGCTACTTTAAAATGCACAGGAGAGCCATGCTGTACTTCAGTTGTTTTTTTTAGAAGAACAAGACCTCCCTGGCAAGATCCAATCCTGGGACCTCCTGCATGTGTTCCAAGCACTCAACTTAACCACAGCAATGGTGTATTGTGCATGAATTTAATGAATGTTAAGCTTTTACTTGTAGTACCACCTCCCGACCGCAGGGTGTGCATTGAGCAGTGTAGGGGTGTGCATTATGGTAACTGAGGCAGTGTGGAAGTGGTTGTACTGAAGGTAAAAAAAATAATGTCAGTATCAAAGCAGCTCCTGCAACCGGTGTGTGACTAATTTTATATTAAACAAACCCACAAAATATTACATGGTGTCAGAAGCCAACCAAACCAACAGCCAGTGAGCAAGAGACAATAACGGACTCCTCAGACATTCCTGCACCCTGCATGGAGTGGGACTTCCCCAACCTTCCAGACGCAAGGCAGAGGTTTATTCCACACGTGAAGCTAATTTTTTCGGGCCTCTACACGACAAAGACGAGGCAACCCAGTGCAATTACCTCCTTTTATGGGTAGGTGAACATGGCAGAGATATACACTACCGTTCAAAAGTTTGGGGTCACCCAGACAATTATTTTGTGTTTTCCATGAAAAGTCACACTTATTTACCACCATGAGTTGTAAAATGAATAGAAAATATAGTCAAGACATTGACAAGGTTAGAAATAATGATTTGTATTTGAAATAATAATTTTTTCCTTCAAACTTTGCTTTCGTCAAAGAATCCTCCATTTGCAGCAGTTACAGCATTGCAGACCTAACATGATTGCACAAGGGTTTTCTAATCATCCATTAGCCTTCTGACGCAATGAGCAAACACATTGTACCATTAGAACACTGGAGTGATAGTTGCTGGAAATGGGCCTCTATACACCTATCTAGATATTGCACCAAAAACCAGACATTTGCAGCTAGAATAGTCATTTACCACATTAGCAATGTATAGAGTGTATTTCTGATTAGTTTAAAGTTATCTTCATTGAAAAAAGTGCTTTTCTTTCAAAAATAAGGAAATTTCTAAGTGACCCCAAACTTTTGATCGGTAGTGTATATAACACATGGCCTCTGAGAGCCGATGAAGCTAAGAAGCTGCAGACCTATTATGATAAGTTTGAACAGTATCTCATACCGAAGACAAACACCATATTTGTGAGGTACAAATTCAATGAGAGGCTGCAGGGAGAAGGCGAATGCTTTGAACATTTTGTAACTGAGCTCAAACTTCTTGTGCAGCAGTGTGGCTGTGCAGATAGTGATGAAATGGTGCAAGATAGAACTGTACAGTCATGTGAAAAAATTTGGACACTCCTTTTAATATTCAGTTCTTTATTAAGAAATGTTCACGTATCTATGTCTAACCTTGTTTTTGTTTTTATTTGCATTTTTTTAAAATTTATTTTAGCCATTATAAGTGGGAATGAATGTAGGGGTGTCCTAAAAAAGATAGGGGTGTCCTAATTTATTCCTCCCTATTTGTTTAGAATTACAGTTTACAGAAAATTTGAAAAAAGTCTTTAATTAATTTTTAATTGTTTAGTTGTATTACGTGAATCTCCCAGTATTTTTAACATTGATATTAAATATCCATATGTCCAAATATGTTAAAAAAAAAAAAAAACTACGCCACACAGGCTTATACAGGGTGTCCTAATTTTTTCACATGACTGTATTTGCCACCAACTTCCCACATGTAAGAGAAAAACTGTTAAGCCAAGGCTCAGGCCTGATGTTAGAAAAAGGCCATAGACCTTGCACAATCATATGAGATTGCCCAGGACCAGCTAAAATCTATGGTTGGGTCTCGCCCTAATCTACAATCAGGTGTGGCAGCACACACCGTTTTTTGCAAAGAGAGACACACACAACAGGATAGGGGGAAAGTGGACTGTCCTAAAAATACCAGTAACAACACAGCTAAATTCAAAATATGTGGACGATGTGCACAGCAGCAAAGTGGTAAAGATGCATGTCCTGCAAAAGGGAAAAAGTGCAAAAAATGCAACACGTTGAACAACTTTTCCAAAGCCTGCCAGATCAGCCACGCAAACCAAACCCAGTCTACAATGTAGAACCAGACGGACTCTGTGCAACAGAAGAGTTATTCATTGATTCCATTACAAAAGTAAAGGAAGGGAAGACAAATGAACAAGCATTTACTGTCATGTCTCCTGGTGGTTCCCAAGCTCAGGCTTCATGACGGTTTCCTGTTCCATATCATCTGTGTTTTATGCTACCTTTGGCTTTCCATATATTTTCTGTGCCTCCTGCCTTTGGTAACCACTCCCCCCTCTTCTGTCAGTTTCTGACAGGTGATTCCAATCTGTCATTGTCTGTTCCTCTCCCTGCTCAGGTTCACCCATTCATGCCTACACACATACACACAATCATTCACACCTGCTCTCACTCAACCCAACACACACCCATTCAGTCCTCTCTCACACACACTCCCCCAGGCACACTGGCAGTCACTTTAGTCATTATGTTTGGTATTATTTAAGCTTTGCTTGCACTCCTGTGATTGTCGGTGCATTGTATAGTCTTCTCCCTGCACACAGTAAGTCGTTCAGTTCAGCCTACTCCTTGCTTTTGGACTTTTCCTCTGGACTATGTTTGCTGTTGTTTTCTCAGAGCCCAGCTCCGACACATCCATGTTAAGTCCTCCTTCCTGGTTTACATTTCTTGTTTTTCCCCAGCGGCCAGTGTTACCCTGGGGCTGATGTGAACTGTTTTTCTCTGGTCCAAAACTTGACTCAACTGAACTGTATTCACCTGCTGTGCAGCCTACCTTTTGGAATCTTATGTTGGATTTGTTGCCTTTTTTTTCAACCATATTTCACTGTCCCCCATTCTGCCTACGTTCACCCAGTATGCCACATGCCACACTAGAGACAATGAAACACTGGACTTATTCTATGCAAACACTAAGGAGGCGTACACCTCATCACCACTCCCCCCACTCGTGAGATCAGATCATAACTTGGTTCATCTCCGGCCAGTGTACAAACCCCTAGTACACAGACAACCTCCGGTTATGCGCACGGTGAAGTTATGGTCTGAGGAGGCAATGGACACTCTAAAGGACTGTTTTGAAACCACTGCCTGGGAGCAGCTCTGCGATCCACATGGTGAGGACATCGATGGCCTCACACACCATCACGGACTACATCAACTTCTGTGTGGACAACACCGTACCCACCAAGACCATACGGTGTTGCTCGAACAACAAACCCTGGATCAACCCTGAGATAAAAACACTTCTGAGAGAGAAGAAGAGGATCTTCAGGTCGGGGAACAGGGAGATGCTGAAGTCCGTACAGAGGGAGCTGAGGAGGAAGATCAGAGAAGGCAAGGACAGCTTCAGGAAGAAGATGGAGGACAAGCTGCAACAGAGTGACATCGGCAGGGTCTGGAGAAACCTTAAAACCATCTCTGGTCTCCAGAATACCTCCTCCCAGGCCACGGGGGGCAGGGAGTGGGCGAACAATCTGAACCTGTTTTTTAATAAGTTTGACCAACCGCCCTCCCCCCCGACTGCACACCAACCACTGCTGCCTCTAAAGTCATCGAGACCTGCTGTCCACACCCCACTCCACCAACACCCCCCCCCCCCACTCCCAGCACACAGCCCCCAACCTGACCCTCACTAAGACCCAGGTGAGGATGGAGCTGAGGAAGATCAAGGCGAGGAAGGCTTCGGGACCGGACGGCATCAGCGCGAAGCTCCTCAAGTCCTGTGCAGACCAGCTGTGTGGGATTGTGGAGCACATCTTCAAGCTGAGCCTGAAGCTAGAGAGGGTACCACAGTTGTGGAAAACATCTTGTGTGGTACCTGTACCAAAGACTTCCCACCCCAAAGACCTGAACAGCTACAGACCGGTGGCCCTGACGTCTCACATGATGAAGACCCTGGAGAGACTGCTCCTTGCTCACCTCCGCCCCCTGGTGGGACCAGCGATGGATCCACTCCAGTTTGCCTACCAACATGGCATTGGGGTGGAGGATGCAGTGATCTTCCTCCTTCACCGTTCCCTGTCCCACCTGGAGAAGCCTGGGAACGCGGTGAGGATCATGTTCTTTGACTTCTCCAGTGCTTTCAACACCATCCAACTGATGATCCTGAAGGACAAGCTGCTGTGCGCAGGGGTGGACCAGCACCTGTCATCATGGATCCTGGACTACCTCACTAACCGGCCACAGTTTGTGAGGATCCGGGATTGTGTGTCCGACACGATCATCGGTAGCATGGGGGCCCCCTAGGGAACGGCTTTGGCTCCCTTCCTGTTCACCCTTTATACTGCAGACTTCTCACACAACACAACACACTGCCATCTACAGAAGTTCTCTGACGACTCTGTGATCGTCAGCCTCATCTCCAACGGAGATGAAGCTGAGTACAGAGGACTTATCCAGGACTTCGTGGACTGGGGCCATCGGAACTGCCTCCAGATCAACGCGAGGAAAACTAAGGAGCTGGTGGTGGATTGCCACAGGCAAGGACAGCCCCTCATAGCACCAGTGAACATCCAGGGAACAGACATTGAGATGGTGACATCCTACAAGTACCTGGATGTTCATCTGAACAATAAACTAGACTGGTCACACAATACCAACGCATTCTTTCATAATGATCGCTGTGTACGCCCCTCCCGACGCGGACACGCGCGAAGCTCAGCGCGTGCTCGCGGATCACATTCAACACACAGAGCGGAGTTTTCCAGACTCGCTGATTATTGTGGCTGGCGACTTTAATCAGTGCAATCTGAGCCACGATCTCCCCCGCTACAAACAGTTTATTAAATGCCCCACCAGAGGATTAAACACACTGGATCACTGTTACACCACAGTGAAAGACGCATATCGCGCTGTCCCTCGAGCTGCGCTGGGATTATCTGATCACGTGATGGTTCACCTCATTCCCACATACAGACAGAGATTGAAGCTCACTAAACCTGTTGTGAGCACTACGAAGATACGGACCAGTGATGCTGAGGAGAAGCTGGAAACATGCATGGAAATATCTGACTGGGGCATGCTTAAAGGAGCCACGCATGATCTGGATGAGTACACGGACACTGTGAACTCATATATCCACTTTTGTGAAGAGAACATTCTTCCATCACGCACCAGGGTGAGTTACTCTAATGACAAACCCTGGTTCACAGCTAAGCTCAGACAGATCAGGAAGGAGAAGGAAGCAGCGCTGAAAAGTGGAGACAGGGACTGCTACAGGGAGGTTAAATACCGGTTTAACAGAGAGCTGAAGAGGGCTAAATCTGTGTACTCAGAGAGACTCCAGCAGCAGTCCACTGCTAATGATTCGGCTTCCGTGTGGAGAGGACTGAGGCAGATCACCAACTATCGGCCTCAGGCTCCTAAAGGTCAGGATGACAAAGCCCTTTGTCAGAGACTGTCCCAACACTATGCCCGTTTTGACACCTCGTCATCTGTGTCCAACTCCCCCCCTCCCTCCAGTTCCACAGCCTCCACATTCCCTACTTCATTTAAGGCACCCCCCCCACCTCCCCCCCTCCCCTTATCATCAGTGAGCAGGATGTGCTCAAACAGTTCTCCAGACTGAACCCGCGCAAGGCCCCCGGCCCAGACGGCGTGTCTCCCTCCACCCTGAGACTCTGTGCGAAACAGCTGGCTCCTGTATTCACAGACATTTTTAACACCTCCCTTAAGTTATGCCACGTGCCATCCTGCCTCAAATCCTCCACCATCATCCCTGTCCCCAAGAAGCCACGGATCACTGGACTTGATGACTACAGACCTGTAGCGCTCACCTCTGTAGTCATGAAGTCCTTTGAGCGCCTGGTCCTGTCCCACCTCAAGTCCATCACCACCCCTCTCCTGGACCCGCTGCAGTTTGCCTACCGAGCCAACAGGTCTGTAGACGATGCAGTCAACCTGGCCCTCCACTCCATCCTGCAGCACCTGGACTCCCCGGGAACCTACGCCAGGATCCTGTTTGTGGACTTCAGCTCCGCATTCAACACCATCCGCCCCGCTCTGCTCCGGGACAAGCTGTCCCTGCTCAGCGTGCCTGACTCCCTCTGCAGGTGGATCATCGACTTCCTGACGGACCGGAGGCAGCATGTGCGGCTGGGAAAGACTGTCTCAGACTATACTAGCATCAGCACCGGATCACCCCAGGGCTGTGTACTTTCCCCCCTACTCTTCTCCCTTTACACCAACTCCTGCACTTCCAGCCACCAGTCTGTCAAGTTGATCAAGTTTGCGGACGACACCACCCTCATCGGGCTCATCTCCAACGGCGACGAGTCCGCCTACAGGAGAGAGGTGGCCCAGCTGGCGTCCTGGTGCAGCAATAACAACCTGCAGCTGAACGCTCTGAAGACAGTGGAGATGATTGTAGACTTCAGGAAAGTCACTACTCCTCTGCCCCCCCTCACCCTCTCAGGCTCTCCCATCACCACTGCTGATTCCTTCCGCTTCCTAGGCACTACCATCACCAGGGACCTCAAATGGGAGCTGACCATCAGCTCACTCATCAAAAAAGCCCAGCAGAGGATGTTCTTCCTGCGGCAGCTGAGGAAGCTCAAGCTACCCACCAAGATGTTAGTGCAGTTCTACACAGCCATCATCGAGTCCATCCTCACCACCTCCATAACCGTGTGGTACGCAGGAGCCACTGCCAGGGACAGACTAAGGCTGCAGCGCGTCGTGCGCACTGCTGAGAAGGTGATCGGCTGCAAGCTCCCATCTCTCCAGGATCTGTACATCTCCAGGACCCGGAGGCGTGCTGGCCGGATCATAGCCGATCCCTCACACCCTGGTCACGTACTGTTTGCCCCCCTCCCCTCTGGTAGAAGACTTCGGTCCATCCAGACTAAAACCTCCCGTCACATGAACAGCTTCTTCCCCTCTGCCATTAGACTGCTGAACACTAAGTGACTCTCGTGCACCATGTACAGCAGCTCAACCAGACTCATGTCAATCATCACTGTTTTCTTCCTGCATTACCGACTGCACTATATAGTTCTCCACAGTATCTGCTGCTGGCTAATATATATTTTAACTGTTGACCAGTATCACTTAATCTTATCCTACACTTTATTACATGTATAGTTTATTTCTCTTATCTTATCATGTTTAATGTTGCAGCATTGTACCGAGACAAATTCCTAGTTTGTGTACTACATGAACAATGGCAATAAACCTGATTCTGATTCTGATTCTGATTCTGATTCTACAAGAAGGGACAGCGTAGGCTGTTCCTACTGAGGAGGCTCAAGTCTTTTGGTGTACAAGGGGTGCTCTTGAAGACATTCTACAACATGGTGGTGGCATCAGCAGCCGATAGGAAGAGACTGAACAAACTAATCAAGAAAGCTAGCTCTGTCCTGGGGCAATGCCTTGACCCAGTGGAGGAGATAGGGGAGAGAAGGACGGTGGCTAAACTGTCACCTCTGCTGAAGTCCGAGTCCCACCCTATGCAGGACATACTGAACGCACTGAGGAGCTCATTTAGCAGTAGACTACATCATCCTAGGTGCGCGACCGAGAGGTTTCGCAGGTCCTTCCTACCTACGACTGTCAGACTTTATAACCTAAGCAGGGCTGCTCGCAGAGATAGCAAAAAAAACGTAACGACCTGATAGTACTGAATGCAAAAGACACAACAGACTTACACAAATGGTCCCCTCCAGTATACAACTAGGACAATATCAGTCGCTTTGGAGGGTGACAATATGTATGAGTACATATTCATACCATGTAGGGTAACTAAATAGACGGTTATGCTGTTTATTCCATCTAGCTACAATGCTCCACACTGTGTATTTATATTTATATATTTATGCATACATATGTATATTCACTGCTCTTATTTTCTTATCTTCTAAATTATCGCTCTGAGTGTTGCTATCCCTGTACTGTTTTAATCCTGGGATTTCCCCATTGTGGGACTAATAAAGGCTTATCTTATCTTATCTTATCTTGTCTTAAAACTCACTCTTCATCCGCAAGTGGGCTCATCTCTCCTCATTCGTGCGTGCGTAAAAGCACACACACGTGACATTCACATGTGCTGAAGTAGGTCCAGAGTGTAATGGTTTCTGTGCGTGATCTGTCTCCCTGCCTCTCTCCCCCTCTAATTAGGCTCACGCCCTGCAGTCTCGCTCATCACTTGCTGTCAATCAGAAGAGGCCCTTTAAATAGGGTGTTCTCCCTTCACTTTGCCTGGTGACATTATCCTGCACACAGCCATATCTTGTCTGAGCTCAGAATCCTTGTATTATCCTGCCTTGCTGTATTTTTGACCTTTTGCTTGTCCTACACCAGAGAGTGCCTTCTGCATTGGAATTGTCTGCCTGACGTTGTTATGACTCCTGTGCTTAAAACCCACTTGCTGGAGATAGTTGTGCATTTTATTAACGAAAGACAGACAAACAAACAGTTCAAAATAACATAACTGTTCAGGATAACTTAGGAGTCCTCCAGGACGCTCTGCAGTCTTGGGTGAGTACATCGGGGAAAATGTTCCAAAGCGTGACAGACAGACTGCAATGAGTACTCATGGTACTGGAGCAGTCTGAGTAAGTCCAAGTTGTGTCCAGCGAACACAAACAACAAATATGGATAATCACGCCTCCCAGTGTGATGCAGTACCAAGGCATAGGCAGGGCATCTAGACATGGGAGGCGGAAAACATACACTGCGGGGAACAGCAACAGTGTAGCTCCAAACACAAACAATGATCTGGCGATCTCTCCCAACAGGCAAAGGGCTAAAATAGTGCCAAGCCTAATCAGGGAGAGATCGCTGGTGTGAGTGATAAGCGGGTGTGTGTATGTGTGTGAGTGTGCATGGAAGGAAATGTATGTATGTGTGTGTGCGTGAACCAGAGAGTGATAGTGATAATGAGATACAGCTGGTACCACTGACAGGAGGAGGAGGTGTGGTTGAGCTGTTAGGGAGCCGGGCGGACCCAAGAGGCTCCCAGAGAGTGCCTGATGAAAAATAAACAGCAACAAGTACCCAAAAGAGTGAACAGCCACTGCGTCACAGAACTGGGCCTAAACATCAGCCCAGTTCATGACAGACGTGATCTAATCTGTCTCTGGATTTTGGAAATTGCCTCTTGGATTGGATTTGGATGTCTTGGACTGTGCACACCTTCACCTCCCCAAGTAAGTCGACTTACCAATGTTTGTTATCACTGCTCTTCACTCTCACTCCCCATCACCCAAGCCTGGCCAGCATGTCTTCTACTAACCCCAGGAAACTCCCCTGCAGCACCGCAGCACCTCTTCCCCTGGCAACCAGCTTTCCCAGCGTGGAGTTCCTTCACCTGCTTCCCAGCCACTCTACCCTGTGAAAGAGTAAGCACAAAACACATTAAAGCTTCATCATACGGTTCTTCAGTACACTTACCTGTCCCTCTGCTCTCTCCTCATAGGGTTGCCAGATCCTCAAGCAAAATCTCCATTGCACATTATCTTGCACAATTATTGTAATAAAGGTTATTGTTTCACTTCAATTATCATTTCCTCCCTTGTGTGCTTTTGGGTCATGTGCCACGCACCATAACACACAGTCACACAGCATAAAATTCAAGCTGGACACAGGATCCACGGCTAACATTATCCTCGGATGCATTTTCAAAAGGCTCTTTAAAGGCACTGAATTGAAACTACCCACACGTCTGCTATCAGGCCATGGAAGCAAAAAGCTAGACATCAAAGACACATGTCAGCTTCAATGTCAGTGCAAAGACATCATCAAGACACTAATGTTTGACATCGTGGAGACAGCAGCCCTTCCTATATTAGGACTGAGTGTCATGAGTCTGAGCTCAGCGTTTCTCTGGAGCTCAGACTCTCATTTTATTTCTGTTTATTTTATGTCTATTATGATTATTCCTGTCTAGTTTTTGTGTTATTTTGGGGTCTTGACATGAGCCTCCTTCCTCTGCTCCCAGACACACCCACCTTCCTCTCACAGCCTGTTTCCCCATTCACCTCAGCTGTGAGTGATTTAAGAATTAGGTCTCTGCCCCCTCCTTGCCACACCTGCTGCTTATCATTCCCCATTACCTCCATGTATTTAAGCTCTGCCTTTTCATTGTGTTGTTGCGGCTATATTGAGTCTACTCCTGTTTATTCCCGGTTTCCCAGCCTCTGAAGTATTTCTGCAACTTCTCCTGAGTGCATCCTGCTCTGAGGCTTATTGTTGTAAGTTGTTATTTGTTATCTACTGTACTTCCGGCGCCACACGAGTAAACTGCCTTTTTGCAACAGCGGATCAATTTCTTCCAATTTCTATTTACTATCTGGCTTCTCTTGCTAATCTTTCTGATCCGGTGACACCTTATACATCGGACGGACACACGGATTGCCCAAATGTCTCCTGAGCCGGCAGACGGAGCCACTGTTTTTAGCAGGATACGTTACAGCAGAGACCAGCTGCTAGCACTTAACCGGACCAAGATGCTAGCGCAAGACTTTGACATACCGGGTGAAATAAGACAGAAACAACGTGGATGCCATGCTGGAGCAAGACGGCGGGCGAGAAATATAAGGTACAGACCCGTCCTTCCATCTGTTATTATGAGGAACGTTCGATTGCTACTCAATAAGACCGACGAGCTAGCGGCCATCTCCCGCTACAAGAGTGCCTTCAGAGAGAGTAGCATGATGTTGTTTAGTGAGACGGGGCTAACAGAACTAGCAACAGATGCTAACATCGAACTGGAGAGTTTCCACGCAATACGGGCATTCCGGACACCAGACAGTGGGAAGGCAAGGGGCAGAGGAGTGATAATGTATGTCAATAACAGCTGGTGCAGACCAGGACATATCACAGTTAAACAACATCACTGCAGCAAAGACACTGAGTTGCTAGCTGTTAGCATGCGGCCTACCTATCTCCCGAGGGAATACTCACACGTGATCTGCATTGTTATTTATGCAAATCCGATGGCGAACACGGGGACAGCGCGTGACATCATTCACTCAGTAACTGGCAGGCTGCTGACAGAACACCCAGATGCTCTTCTCCTCATCTCAGGTGATTTCAACCATATTTCACTGTCCCCCTTTCTGCTCACGTTCACCCAGTATGTCACATGCCACACTAGAGACAATAAAACACTGGACTTATTCTATGCTAACACTAAGGAAGCGTACACCTCATCACCACTCCCCCCACTCGGGAGATCGGATCACAACTTGGTTCATCTCCTGCCGGTGTACAAACCCCTAGTACACAAACAACCTCCGGTCATGCGCACGGTGAAGTTATGGTCTGAGGAGGCAATGGACGCTTTAAAGGACTGTCTTGAAACCACTGCCTGGGAGCAGCTCTGCGATCCACATGGTGAGGACATTGATGGCCTCACTCACACCATCACGGACTACATCAACTTCTGTGTGGACAACACCGTACCCACCAAGACCATACGGTGTTGCTCGAACAACAAACCCTGGATCAACCCTGAGATAAAAACACTTCTGAGAGAGAAGAAGAGGATCTTCAGGTCGGGGAACAGGGAGATGCTGAAGTCTGTTCAGAGGGAGCTGAGGAGGAAGATCAGAGAAGGCAAGGACAGCTTCAGGAAGAAGATGGAGGACAAGCTGCAACAGAGCGACATCAGCGGGGTCTGGAGAAACCTTAAAACCATCTCTGGGCTCCAGAATACCTCCTCCCAGGCCATGGGGGGCAGGGAGTGGGCGAACAATCTGAACCTGTTTTTTAATAGGTTTGACCAACCGCCCTCCCTCCCGACTGCACATCAACCACTGCTGCCTCTGAAGTCATCGAGACCTGCTGTCCACACCCCACTTCACCAACACCCCCCCACTCCCAGCACACAGCCCCCCAACCTGACCCTCACAAAGATCCAGGTGAGGATGGAGCTGAGGAAGATCAAGGCGAGGAAGGCTTCGGGACCGGACGGCATCAGCGCAAAGCTCCTCAAGTCCTGTGCAGACCAGCTGTGTGGGATTGCGGAGCACATCTTCAAGCTGAGCCTGAAGCTAGGGAGGGTACCACAGTTGTGGAAAACATCTTGTGTGGTACCTGTATCAAAGACTTCCCACCCCAAAGACCTGAACAGCTACAAACCAGTGGCCCTGACGTCTCACATGATGAAGACCCTGGAGAGACTGCTCCTTGTTCACCTCCGCCCCCTGGTGGGACCAGCAATGGATCCACTCCAGTTCGCCTACCAGCATGGCATTGGGGTGGAGGATGCAGTGATCTTCCTCCTTCACCGTTCCCTGTTTCACCTGGAGAAGCCCGGGAATGCGGTGAGGATCATGTTCTTTGAATTCTCCAGTGCTTTCAACACCATCCAACCGATGATCCTGAAGGACAAGCTGCTGTGCGCAGGAGTGGACCAGCACCTGTCATCATGGATCCTGGACTACCTCACAAACCGGCCACAGTTTGTGAGAACCCGGGATTGTGTGTCCGACACGATCATCGGCAGCACGGGGGCCCTCCAGGGAACGGTTTTGGCTCCCTTCCTGTTCACCCTTTATACTGCAGACTTCTCACACAACACAACACAACACACTGCCATCTACAGAAGTTCTCTGACAACTCTGCGAGCATCGGCCTCATCTCCAACGGAGATGAAGCTGAGTACAGAGGACTTATCCAGGACTTTGTGGACTGGTGCCATCGGAACTGCCTCCAGATCAACGCGAGGAAAACTAAGGAGCTGGTAGTGGACTGCCGCAGGCAAGGACAACCCCTCACAGCACCAGTGAACATCCAGGAAACAGGCATTGAGATGGTGACATCCTACAAGTACCTGGATGTTCATCTGAACAATAAACTAGACTGGTCACACAATGCCGACGCACTCTACAAGAAAGGACAGCGCAGGCTGCTCCTACTGAGGAGGCTCAAGTCTTTTGGTCTTTTGGTGTACAAGGGGTGCTCTTGAAGACATTCTATGACACGGTGGTGGCATCAGCCATCACTTTTGGAGTGGTCTGCTGGGGCAACGGCATTACAGCAGCTGATAGGAAGAGACTGAACAAACTAATCAAGAAAGCTAGCGCTGTCCTGGGGCAGTGCCTTGACCCAGTGGAGGAGATAGGAGAGAGAAGGATGGTGGCTAAACTATCATTTCTGCTGGAGTCCGAGTCCCACCCTATGCAGGACATACTGAACGCACTGACAAGCCCATTTAGCAGTAGACTACATCATCCTAGATGCGCGACCGAGAGGTTTCGCAGGTCCTTCCTACCTACGGCTGTCAGACTTTATAACCTAAGCAGGGCTGCTCGCAGAGATAGCAAAAAAACGTGACAACCTAATAGTATTGAATGCAAAAGACACAACAGACTTACACAAATGGTCCCCTCCAGTATACAACTAGGACAGTATCAGTCGCTTTGGAGGGTGACAATATGTATGAGTACATATTCATACCATGTAGGTTAACTAAATACATGGTTATGCTGTTTATTCCATCTAGCTACAATGCTCCGCATTGTGTATATATATTTATATATTTATGTGTACATACAGTGGGGCAAAAAAGTATTTAGTCAGCCACCAATTGTGCAAGTTCTCCCACTTAAAAGATGAGAGAGGTCTCCAATTTTCATCATAGGTATACTTCAACTATGAGAGACAAAATGAGAAAAAAAAAATCCAGAAAATCACATTGAAGGATTTTTAATGAATTAATTGGTAAATTCCTTGGTAAAATAAGTATTTGGTCACCTACAAACAAGCAAGATTTCTGGCTCTCACAGACATGTAACTTCTTCTTTAAGAGGCTCCTCTGTCCTTCACTCATTACCTGTATTAATGGCACCTGTTTGAACTCATTATCAGTATAAAAGACACCTGTCCACAACCTCAAACAGTCAGACTCCAAACTCCACTATGGCCAAGACCAAAGAGCTGTCAAAGGACACCAGAAACAAAATTGTAGACCTGCACCAGGCTGGGAAGACTGAATCTGCAATAGGTAAGCAGCTTGGTGTGAAGAAATCAACTGTGGGAGCAATTATTAGAAAATGGAAGACATACAAGACCAATGATAATCTCCCTCGATCTGGGGCTCCACGCAAGATCTCACCCTGTAGGGTCCAAATGATCACGAGAACGGTGAGCAAAAATCCCAGAACCACATGGGGGGACCTAGTGAATGACCTGCAGAGAGCTGGGACCAAAGTAACAAAGGCTACCATCAGAAACACACTACGCCGCCAGGGACTCAAATCCTGCAGTGCCAGACGTGTTCCCCTGCTTAAGCCAGTACACGTCCAGGCCCGTCTGAAGTTTGCTAGAGAGCATTTGGATGATCCAGAAGAGGACTGGGAGAATGTCATATGGTCAGATGAAACCAAAATAGAACTTTTTGGTAAAAACTCAACTTGTCGTGTTTGGAAGAGAAAGAACACCATACCTACTGTGAAGCATGGGGGTGGAAACATCATGCTTTGGGGCTGTTTTTCTGCAAAGGGACCAGGACGACTGATCAGTGTAAAGGAAAGAATGAATGGGGCCATGTATCGTGAGATTTTGAGTGAAAATCTCCTTCCATCAGCAAGGGCATTGAAGATGAAACGTGGCTGGGTCTTTCAGCATGACAATGATCCCAAACACACCGCCCAGGCAATGAAGGAGTGGTTTCGTAAGAAGCATTTCAAGGTCCTGGAGTGGCCTAGCCAGTCTCCAGATCTCAACCCCATAGAAAATCTTTGGAGGGAGTTGAAAGTCCGTGTTGCCCAGCGATAGCCCCAAAACATCACTGCTCTAGAGGAGATCTGCATGGAGGAATGGGCCAAAATACCAGCAACAGTGTGTGAAAACCTTGTGAAGACTTACAGAAAACGTTTGACCTCTGTCATTGCCAACAAAGGGTATATAACAAAGTATTGAGATGAACTTTTGTTATTGACCAAATACTTATTTTACCGAGGAATTTACCAATTAATTCATTAAAACTCCTTCAGTGTGATTTTCTGGATTTTTTTTCTCATTTTGTCTCTCATAGTTGAGGTATACCTATGATGAAAATTGGAGACCTCTCTCATCTTTTAAGTGGGAGAACTTGCACAATTGGTGGCTGACTAAATACTTTTTTGCCCCACTGTACGTATATTCACTGCTCTTATTTCCTTATCTTCTAAATCATTGCTCTGAGTGTTGCTATCCCTGTGTTGTTGCAATCCTGGAATTTCCCCATTGTGGGACTAATAAAGGCTTATCTTATCTTATCTTTTTGTACCTGTACGCACTATTTTTGGACTTAATGTTTTTTCTGTTAATAAATGTCACAAACACCATTCAGCGCTTGGGTTTGTCTCTCTGCCCCGTAGGGGCGAACATGACACTGAGAGCTTGCCTTGACATGGACTTAGTCAAAATAGTGTTGTTTGTGGAAAGCAACAACATTATGGAGGATTTTGCCAATGTGTTTAAAGGCACTGGAAAATTCCCAGGTGAATGTAGCATCCACATAGACCCCAACGCTGTCCCTGTTGTATACCCACCACAAAGAATTCCATTTGCACTGTGTGACCGCCTGAAGCAGGAGCTAGATACTGTGGAGAAAGATGGAATCATTGCAAAAGTAAGAGAGCCTACCCCATGAGTGAACGGCTTGGTAATACTTGAGAAACCCAACACAGGACAACTCAGAGTGTGCCTAGACCCAAGAGACTTAAATAAAGATGTGAAAAGACCACATTATCCTCTCCCCACACTCGACAACATTACGCCCCCAAGTTTACAGCAGCAGTGTGCGTCTAGTGTCCTAGACGCACACTCAGGATACTGGGCCATCAAACTAACACATGAATCCTCCCTACTCACCACCTTCAACACTATCTTTGGCAGGTACAGGTTCTTCCAACTCCCTTTTGGGATTGTATCAGCCCAGGATATTTTTCAAAGGAAAATTGATGGGCTATATGAAGGACTCGAAGGGGTGGTGGCCATAGTTGATGACATATTGGTGTTTGATAAGACCAAAGAGAAGCATGATGCTAACCTCCGGGCAATGCTTCAGCAAATCAGAGAAAGAGGAGTACGTCTGAACCCAGAGAAAAGTGTCATATGTGCAACTGAGGTCAATTATTTTGGGCATGTACTCACTCGTGAGGGAATACTTCCTGACCCTAAGAAAATCCAGGCAATCAGACATGCCGCCACCAGAGAACAAAGCAGAGCTGGAGACAATATTAGGCATGGCAAACTACCTAGCCAGATTTGCCCCACGTCTGTCTGAGGTCAACGCTCAACTTTGCCAACTTCTAAAACAAGACACAGAGTTCATATGGGACCAAAAGCAAAAGGAAGCCTTCTGCAAAATGAAAGCGCTCATCACAAGTGAACCAGGCCCCATACTCTGTTACTATGACCCTGCAAAAGAGCGCCACTTGCAAGTTGATGCCTCAAAACATGGTTTCGGTGCACTTCTGATAGATTAAGGGCGACCGGTAGATACGTTCCCAAGTTATTCACACCTACTGAAATAAATGCTCAAATAGAGAAAGAACTCTTTGCAGTGCTGTTTGGTTGCAAACGTTTCCATGCTTGGCCGAAAAGTGACTGTTGAGTCAGACCATAAGCCCCTTGAGTTCATTTTGAAACAAATCAATCTCCAATGCCCCAGCTTGCCTGCAAAGGATGCTTTTACAACTGCAGCGTTACGACATAGAGATCCAGCACAGACTAGGGAAAGATATCCCTGTGGCAGACACGCTGTCCAGAAACCCACTGCAAGATTACAACAGCGTACTGAGTGAAGGTATGGACGAGCATGTTCACTCAGTCATGAACAACCTGCCCATGAGTGACAGGAAACTCACAGAGATAAAAGTGGCAACAGCACAAGACTCGCAGCTCTCACTGTTAAAGCAGACTGTGCAGTCAGGATGAGCAGATGACAGGAGAAAATGCCCTGCTGCCCTGTTGGACTATTGGAATTTCAGAGATTAAATAATGCATTATGACAGGATTCTGTTTAAAGGGGACAAAATTATAATACCCTCATCACTGCGAAATGACATGTTGCAACGAATCCACACGGGTCATCTTGGAATTGAGAGGAGTAAGCAAAGAGCAAGAGACATCTTCTTCTGGCCTGGGCAACAATATCACAGCCATGATAGAAAATTGTTCCCTATGCCAAGAGCGATGTTCTGCAAACACCAAAGAGCCTCTCATTTCACACCAGAGTCCAAACAGGCCATAGCAATTCACTGCATATGAGCTGTTCACATGGGATGGAGAAGACTACGTGGTTGTAGTGGATTACTACAGCAGATACTTTGAGTTCGAATGGCTGTAACCAACCACTACAGGAGCTGTCAGAAGAAAACTGAAAGCTGTTTTTGCAAGATATGGTGTGCCAGAGGAACTTGTCTCTGACAATGGGCCACAATACAGCTCACAAGAATTCAGAACATTTTCAAAATCATGAGACTTTGAGCACATCACATCAAGCCCATATTACCCACAAAGCAACGGACTGGACGAAAGGACCATAAGAACATCTAAGTCCATATTAGACAAAGCCAAAGCCCAGCGAGTGGATCCATACCTAGCCCTGCTGGAACAGAGAAATACCCCTGTCTACATATTCAAATCACCTGCACAGCTTCTCATGAGCCGATGACTATGCTCAGTGCTCCCAACCACAAAGCAACACCTGAAACCTCGAGTCGCCAGCCAGAAAATGGTGAGCACAACAAGGAAAAAGAGCCAAGCCTGTCAAAAGCTATATTATGACAGAAATGCAAAGACACTTCCAGAGCTACTGGAAGTTGACAACATTCGCTACAAGCAGGAAAATGATCTGTGGAAACCAGCAGTTGTGGTCCAGATAGCAGTGGTGCTATTTAAAATCTCCCGCTCTGAAGGCTTATTTTTGCTAGGCGACTTCAACGCTCGCGTCGAAGCAGACTGGCAAGTGTGGCCATCCTGTCTTGGCCACTTTGGCATAGGCAGGATGAACGAGAGTGGACAGAGGCTGTTGGAATTCTGTTGTCATCACGGCCTCTGCATTAGAAACTCCTACTTCAAGTGTAAAGAGCTGCGGAAAGTGTCTTGGAGACACCCCCTGTCCCGTCACTGGCACCAGCTAGATCTTGTCATCACCAGAAGAGCGGACCTCAGCAGTGTTCTTCACACGAGAAGCTATCACAGCGCTGATTGTGATACAGATCATTCCCTTGTTGCCAGTAAGGTCAGACTGAAGCCAAGGAAGATCCACCATGCCAAGACTAAGGGTCATCCCCGCATCAACACCTGCGGAATTTCCAATCCGATCAAGGCTCAGACCTTCGCTGACAGCTTTCAGAGGAAACTTGAAGCTCACCTCCAGTCCGATATCTCAGGCGACATGGACACCAAATGGAACCACCTTCGCGACGCCATCTATGACTCAGCCATGACCGCATTCAGAAAGAAAGAATGCAAGAATGCTGACTGGTTTGAGGCTCACTGGGATGAAATGCAGCCAGTCACAGAGGCCAAAAGAGAAGCACTGCTGGCTCACAAGCATAACCCTTGCCCTGGCACACGCGATGCCCTTCGAGCCTCAAGGAGCAAGGCACAGCAGATTGCCCGCTGTTGCGCCAGTGAGTATTGGCAGAACCTGTGCACCAACATCCATGTAGCTGCCGGTTGCGGATATGTCAAAGGAATATATGAGGGCATCAAAACAGCTATCGGCCCCACAACCATCAAAACAGCACCGCTCAACACCAAGACAGGTGAAGCCATCACCGACAAGAGCAAGCAACTTCAGCGTTGGGTCGAGCATTATCTTGAATTGTACTCGACCCAGAACATCGTGACAGACATTGCCCTCGACGCCTTGCCTGGCTACCAGTCATGGAAGAGCTTGAAAAAATGCCCACGTTGGAAGAGCTCAGCAAAGCCATAGACTACCTCGCCTGTGGCAAGGCTCCAGGGAAAGACGGTATCCCCCCAGAAGTTCTGAAACATGGGAAAACAGCCATCTTACAACCACTATATGAATCTCCTCTGCCTTTGCTGGGAGCAAGGTCACATTCCCCAAGATATGAGAGATGCCAACATAGTCACGCTGTATAAGAACAAAGGCGACCGCAGTGACTGCAACAATTACTGCAGCATCTCTCTTCTGAGCATAGTTGGCAAAGTCTTTGCCCGGGTCACCCTGTTCCGCCTGCAGAGCCTCACTTTGCGAGTCTATCCTGAGTCCCAGTGTGGCTTCAGAGCCGGAAGGTCCACAGTGGATACGATCTTCTCCCTCCGTCAGCTGCAGGAGAAGTGTCGAGAGGAGCAGCAGCCATTGTTCCTTGCGTTCATGGACCTGACCAAAGCCTTTGACTTAGTTAGTCGAAGTGGGCTCTTCCAGATCCTGTGAAAGATTGGTTGTCCCCCAAAGCTCCTTGCAATCATCTCCTCCTTCCACATGGACATGCATAGTACTGTTTGCTTTGATGGAGCCACCTCAGATGCCTTCCCAGTCAGCAGTGGAGTGAAGCAGGGTTGCGTTCTAGCACCGACTCTCTTTGGGATTTTTTTCTCAATGTTCCTCCACTACGCCTTCACCGACTGTCCTGAAAGTATCTACGTCCGCATGAGATCAGACGGAAAACTCCTCAACATTGCAAGACTTCGTGCTAAAACCAAAGTCTACAAGGTCCTCATACTGTACGTGAGCTGCTGTTTGCAGACGACGCTGCTCTAGCATCACACAGCGAGGAGGGCCTGCAGCACCTGGTCGACAAACTGTCCCACGCCTACAAGGAGTTCGGGCTAATGATCAGCCTTAAGAAAAACAACATCATGCCACAAGATGCTGCCTCCTCTCCTGTCATTACCATTGACAACACACAGCTGGAGGTTGTGGACACCTTCACCTACCTAGGGTCCACTGTTTCAAACACGCTCTCGCTGGACACCGAGATCAGCTCCAGAATAGCCAAAGCAGCTGCTGTCATGGCCAAACTAAACAAGCGTGTGTGGAACAACAATCTGCTGAGTTTGAAGACCAAGTTACTCGTATACCAAGCTTGCGTCCTGTCCACTCTCCTGTACTGCAGTGAGTCCTGGACAGCCTATGCCAGGCAGGAGAAGCGGTTAAACGGGTTCCACCTCCGCTGTCTTCAGCGCCTTATGCACATCAAGTGGCAGGACAGAGTCCCCAACACCAAGGTCCTTGAGCGCGCTGACTTGCCAAGCATCCCTGCATTTCTCATCCAGAGATGACTCCGGTGGATTGGCCACGTGCACCGCATGGAGCCTGACCGTCTGCCAAGAGAAATCCTTTACGGAGAATTGTGGGTGGGCGTCCGCCGTGTGGGCCGACCGCTGTTGTGTTTTAAAGATGTCTGCAAATGCAACATGCGGTGTGTGCAGATCAACACCAATAACTGGGAGGTTATTGCCAAAGATCGAGCCACCTGGCACCACAGTGTCAAAGAGGGTGTTCTCAAGATGGAAGAGAACACGAGAGTCCAGATGGTGATGAAGCGTGCGGCGAGGAAAGAACGTGCAGCATCAGCACGTGCACCATCAATCTTCATCTGCGCCAACTGCTCCAAAGACTGCCATTCAAGGATTGGGCTGTATAGTCATTCTACGCGCTGCTCCAACCTTTGACGCGTTAACCATCGCCTCTTCGAGACGAGGATGCCAGAGAGGGGTCCAGCCAGCAGACACTGATAGATCATACATCATCAGCACCAATGATGGGCAAACCTTACAACGCAACTGTCGTCATCTGATGACCGCAAAGACCTCTTCTGCATCGGCTGACTCGGGAACAGCTGACCAGAGCACTAATACTGAGAGACAGTGTGCTGATAACACCCAGGCTGAAAACGCCACTGACAATACAAGTCATCTCTTCTTTTTTTTTTTAACAATTATAAGTCAAGGACAGCTCTGGGTTTGACCACATGGCGTCGTGTTGACCACCAGATCAGGCCATGTGGTCAAACCCAGAGCTATCCTTGACTTACAATTGTAAAAAAAAAAAACCAAAACAACAACACATAATTGTTCTGCAAAATAAGAAAAATATGTATTTGTTGCTAAGAGTAAAATGCTCACTTATTGCCTCAGAATGTTGGAAGAATGACACAATAGTACACATAAGGCAAAGTTTATTGGTCTAGTTATAAGAATGCTTTGCAATATACTGCTATGTTAAGAGTTTTGGGACTGTTAAAACAACCATATGATAAGGATTGTTATATTAGACAATCAGTCATGCATCATTGCTTGTTATGGTTTTCATTAATCCCTAGTTTAAGGTACAACCTAATAATGGTGTGATGGCTTTATCGACAGTAGTGATGGTAAGGCAGGCTCCGGAGCTCCAAGGGGTGCTCCGAGCTTTTCCAGGAAATATTTGGCGAGGCGCGTTTCAAGGCGTGCATCATGACGTATGTGTTGATGTCGGTCCACGTGACTGGGTCAGGAAACCGTTCATGATTTTGCACACAACATGAAATAAAGTGAGCTGACATAATGTCGGCCCAGGAAACACGCACGCAGGCTCAGGTAGATTTGACAGCTTTATTAACAACAAGGTGAGTGTATGGATGCGTGTGTGAGAGATCAGTATGTGATGCGGGTGGAGAATGCAAGCCAGGACAGAGCAGCACGTCGTGCGGCCAGACAACCCTATGAGAGAGAGGAGAAAAGGGGTTAGCTAGGCAACCACACGGGAACGTGATCTAGAACTGTGCTTACTTGCAGAGAAGCGGTGGCTGGCGTTGGCAGGTCCCAAGCCTGGGAGACAACGTCCTGCTGGGCGTCCGGGCGAAGCGGTGAGGCAGAGGAGCGGCGGGACGATGGGAGGTATGTCCGCTGCCAGGTAATCCACCTGTGCACAGGGGAGGCTGATAGGAGATGATGAGAGGAATAATAATGACAGCTTACGTGTCCTTAGTGAAGATCAGCAGGCCTGATGAGGAGGAAGCTGCTGGGAGATTTCCATGTAGGGAGACAGACGGCTCCAGGCTGCAGCTCAGGGCAGGATGGAATAAATAGTGGCACACTAACGAGGAGCAGGTGTGCGCGCAGCTGAGGCGGCAGCCCGTGAGCCGCGGGTGATGACAGTACTCCCCCCACCTACCAGCGCCTCCTGGCGCTGGCTTACCTGAGTGTGGCCGGTGAAACTCCGCGATGAGGCCTGGATCCAACACCCACGAAGAGCGCACCCAGGATCTCCACTCTGGCCCATAGCCCTCCCAGTCAACCAGGTATTGCAGCCCGCGACCGCGACGCCAGGAGTCCAGAATGGCAGTGACACCCCACGCCAGGTCACCGTCGATCATACGAGGCGCGGGAGGAGACCTAGGAGAAGGGCAGAGTGAATTGGACACAACAGGTTTAAGTTTGGAGACGTGGAAAGTGGGACACACATGGGGGGTGGGGGGAGGGCCAAACGCACAGCCACCGGGTTGATGATTTTGGCGATCACCAAGGGGCCGAGGAATCTCAGTGCCAACTTCTTCTTCTCCCCCTTCAGGTTGATGTCCTGCGATGACAGCCACACCCGCTGACCCACCTGGTAGGCAGGAGCTGGTCTCCTGTGACGATTGGCGGTGGAGCTGTTGTGCGCCGCTGTGCGTAAAAGCGCGTCCTTTGTTTTGGCCCAAATCCTCCGACAATGCCTGATGTGCGCCTGGACGGAGGGAACGGCTAGCTCACCCTCCTGCTCAGGGAAAACAGGAGGGTTATACCCCAAGGACGCTTCAAAAGGTGACACTCCAGTTGCCGTGGACTGGGCTGAATTATGGGCATATTCTACCCAGGTCAGGTAGGAGCTCCAGGATGAAGGATTGGAGGATGTTACGCAGCGCAGAGCGGCTTCCAACTCCTGGTTCGTGCGCTCGCACTGCCCGTTAGATTGGGGGTGGTGACCTGAGGAGAGACTCACCATGGCCCCTAAGGCGTTGCAAAAACTCCTCCAGACCTGGGAGACAAACTGCGGACCCCTGTCCGAGACCACGTCCAGGGGGATACCACGCAGTCTGACGACATGGTGGCCCAGTAGATCGGCCATCTCGCGTGCTGAAGGGAGACCCTCAAGGGACACAAAATGGGCGGCCTTGGAGAATCTGTCCACAATTGTCAGGACCGTGTCATAGGTGTTAGAGACTGGTAAACCGGTGACGAAATCAAGGGCGATGTGCGACCAGGGCCTGCCCGGGATCGGCAGAGGCTGGAGTAGGCCCGCAGGTGGAGAGTTCTGGTTCTTGCCGGTTGCGCACTGGGGACAGGCTCGGACATAGTTGGTAACGTCTTTATGAAGACCTGGCCACCAAAACGAGCGCTGCAACCAACTCACCAGGCGGGTAATGCCGGGGTGACAAGCGAGTCTGGAGGTGTGGGCCCAATGGATCACCTCACCCCGAACTGCAGATGGAACAAAAAGCCTCCCCTCCGGCCCCCCGCCAGGATCCGGTTCCGTCTTCTGTGCATCCAGGATCTTGTCCTTGATGGGCCAGGCGATCTCTCCTATGACGCACGACTTGGGCAGGATGGTATGACCGGACTCCTCTGGACCCTCGGGGGCAAACAGCCTGGAGAGGGCGTCGGGCAGCCCATTCTTCGAGCCTGGATGGTACGTGATGGTGAAGTTGAATCGAGCAAAAAACAGAGACCAGCGCGCCTGGCAGGCATTCAGACGCCTTGCTGACCTCAGGTACTCTAGATTTTTGTGGTCCGTCCAGACCACAAAGGGTTGGGCTGCCCCCTCCAACCAGTGACGCCATTCTTCTAATGCGAGCTTGACAGCGAGAAGCTCCCTGTCGCCGACGTCATAATTACGTTCCGCCGCCATCAGCCGTCGAGAGAAGAAGGTGCAGGGGCGCTTGACTCCATCCACCGGCGAGCGCTGAGAGAGCACCGCCCCCACCCCCGTGTCAGACGCGTCAACCTCCACTAAGCACTGAAGCACAGGATCGACCTGGGTCAGGACCCGGGAGGACGAGAATTCCGCCTGGAGGGTCTTAAAGGCGGTGGCCACTTCCTCGGACCACTGGAAAGGCACCTTTGATGACGTGAGGCGGGTCAGGGGGGAGACGATTGCGCCGAAATTAGGGATGAAGCGCCGGTAGAAATTCGCGAAGCCAATAAACTGCTGCACCTGCTTCCTGGACGTAGGCGTGGGCCACTCGACCACCGCTTTAACCTTCGCAGGGTCGGGGAGGATCTGGTTGTGTGAGATAACGAACCCCAGGAAGGAGGTGGTATGGGCAAAAAACTCGCATTTCTCGGCTTTAGCCGGTTCTCCAGCAGCCGTTGCAGGACCCGCCTCACATGGGCCTGGTGTTCATCTCGTGCCTTGGAGAAGATGAGTATATCATCCAGATATACAAAGACGAACACTCCCAGAAAGTCCCGGAGGACGTCGTTGATTAGACGTTGGAAGACGGCAGGTGCGTTGGTGAGCCCAAACGGCATCACGAGATACTCGAAGTGGCCGCTGGGCGTCCTAAAGGCCATCTTCCACTCATCTCCCTCCCGGATCCTAACAAGATGGTAAGCGCTGCGGAGGTCAAGCTTGGTGAACCAGGACGCTCCCTGTAGGGAGTGGAAGGCAGTGTCCATAAGGGGCAGTGTGTAACGGTCCTTGATGATGATGTCATTCAGGGCTCTGAAGTCGATACAGGGGCGAAGGGACCCATCCTTTTTTGCCACGAAGAAGAATCCCGCGCCTAGTGGGGATGAAGAGGGGCGGATGATCCCAGCGCTGAGCGACTCCTTTATATATGTGTCCATTGCTTCTCGCTCCTGTGCAGAGAGGCTGTACAAACGGCCTGACGGCAAGGGGGCCCCCGGGCGGATGTTGATCGCGCAGTCATAGGGTCTATGTGGGGGGAGAGACAAGGCTCTGGACTTACTGAACGCCGCTCCTAAATCGTGGAATTCCTGCGGCACCAGGGTCAGGTCCAGAGGTTCGGAGACGGGCGTCGATGGAGGGGAGGACGGTGTGCAGGGTGCCGACTGGAGACAGGTGCCCAAGCAGAAGGTGCTCCAGGACAGGACGCTGCCGGTCCTCCAATCCAGGACAGGGTTATGCAGCCGCAGCCAGGGGTATCCCAGGATGACACGGTCCGACAAAGAGGGCAGGACGTAGAAGGACAAATCCTCCCGGTGGTTGCCGGAGATGATGATGGGAACTGGCTTAGTGCGATGTGTAACAGTTCCCAAAGGAGAACGGGAGAGAGTGACCAAGTTAAGGGGGGTAAGCAGTATTTGACTTGGTATGCCCAAACGGGTTGCCAGGCTTTTGGAAATAAAGCTCTGCTCTGCCCCAGAATCCACCAGTGCGTGAATGGAATGCCCAGTGGAGTTGTGGCAGAACCGTAAGGGCAGTGTGCAAGAGGATAGGGAGTTAGACCAGTTAGAGTCCGCGAGGCCCCCTATTGTGACTCGCGGACCTCCCCGTTTGGCTTAACCGGGCACAGCTCCACGGGATGCCGGTCATCTCCGCATTACATGCAGAGACCCCGTTCCCGCCGGCGTTGTCTCTCCGCTAGAGGGAGCCTAGTGCGCCCGATAGCCATGGCCTCTGGTTCATCGCGGACTCCGGAGCCGGTAACGCCAGGGGGCGAGACTGAGCTGGTCGGAGGGAAGCTCCGCGCGAGCAGCTGGCAGACTTCCGCTCCGCAGCCCGCTCACGCAGCCTGTTATCCAGGCTAATCGTGAGCGAGATTAGCTCAGAAAGTCGCCCTGGGAGATCCCGACCAGCCAGCTCATCCCTCAGACCAGAGTTGAGGCTTTGGAGGAAGATGCTGCAGAGAGAAGCCTCTCCCCAGCCCACCTCCTCCGCAGCCACCCGGAAGTCGACCGCGTATTCCGCCGCTGACCGGCCTCCCTGTTGGAGACCAAGGAGCCGGTGAGCAAGGACGCTGTCGAGACGGGAATGGTCAAAAACCTCTAGGAAGTCCCACACGAACCGGTCATACGAGAGGCTTGCGTAACTGGACTTCGTCATTACGGCATAAGCCCAAGTTAACGCTCGCCCCTCGAGAAGATTGGCCATGTAACCGATTCGGCTGTGGTCTGAGGGGAAATCCCCGGCGACGCACAGAAACACCGACTCACACTGTAGAATAAACCCCTTCGCTCCACCGAGTTTCCCGCTGAAGCGAGCGGGGGTTGGGATGGGTGTGAGACGGGCTGGCGACCCTGAGCCAGGCTGGCCGGCCGAGGAGACAGCCGGAGCCGCAGCACCAGGAGGACCCAGAGGGAAGGCCCGTGGAGGATCCAGGCGGTCTAACCGGTCAGTAATTAATGTCAATTGGTTAAGTATCACCTGCTGTTGGTGAGCTATCATATCCACCCGAGCCTCGAGGGTGGAAAAACGGCGTGCAAGCCCGCTGTCCACTGGGCCGCTTTGCTGGAGCCGTACTGACATAATGTCGGCCCAGGAAACACGCACGCAGGCTCAGGTAGATTTGACAGCTTTATTAACAACAAGGTGAGTGTATGGATGCGTGTGTGAGAGATTAGTATGTGATGCGGGTGGAGAATGCAAGCCAGGACAGAGCAGCACGTCGTGCGGCCAGACAACCCTATGGGAGAGAGGAGAAAAGGGGTTAGCTAGGCAACCACACGGGAACGTGATCTAGAACTGTGCTTACTTGCAGCGAAGCGGTGGCTGGCGTTGGCAGGTCCCAAGCCTGGGAGACAACGTCCTGCTGTGCGTCTGGGTGAAGCGGTGAGGCAGAGGAGCGGCGGGACGATGGGAGGTATGTCCGCCGCCGGGTAATCCACCTGTGCACAGGGGAGGCTGATAGGAGATGATGAGAGGAATAATAATGACAGCTTACGTGTCCTTAGTGAAGATCAGCAGGCCTGATGAGGAGGAAGCTGCTGGGAGATTTCCATGTAGGGAGACAGACGGCTCCAGGCTGCAGCTCAGGGCAGGATGGAATAAATAGTGGCACACTAACGAGGAGCAGGTGTGCGCACAGCTGAGGCGGCAGCCCGTGAGCCGCGGGTGATGACATGAGCAGCGATACCCAATGGAAATCCCCATCCCTCACATTTTGTGTTGTCATGTTTGACTGTGTAAGGGATTTGTCACAGCCAATTTTTACATGGAGGCTGCAGCAAAAAGACAGACTTCTCCCGTTTGGGAACATTTTGAGAGCATTTCTCCCATTAATGTATTTTCCACAAATAGTGGGTATTTAATGCAGTTAGGTGATAGCTTAGTGGTAAAGCATTTGCACTTCAAGCGGGACGCCTGGTTTCCAATCCTAGCTGTGTCATTCTTGTCATTTTATTTTTATGTGCAAGATGAAGTGTCTGTTGTGTTTCAAAGAGCTTGGATCATCATTACACATCATTATGCTAAAGCACTATTGCTATTGTGCCCTGCATGACAATAAGGACAGAACTGAATATACTGGGACAGTATAAGACTGTTGAAAATTTATTATTTCTTAATAAAAATGGATAAGTAGTACAAGCACACGAAGTAACACAGACACATTCACTGGAGTCACCCCAGTGTTATTATTTCTTTTTTCCCTTATGATCATTGATATTTCTTCAAAGACAGTGCATTTATTGAAATGAAAAAATAGACATTAAACCAATAATACCCTTGTAAAAATCAGCATGTTGTATACATTTTGTCTACTAGATGGCCTGGTAGAGAAAATGAAGTCCCACATGAGGCCTTGTCTATATGAGCCATTTTGATGAAAGGACTCAAGTCCTCCAGAAAGCCTCATTTGGCCATCACTAATCAACAGCCACACAACTGAACTGATAATTTGTTACTTGCTGGTTCACTCCTTCCTGTCTGGTGTCAAAGAGGAGGCTGAGGGTGAAGCTGGTTTAAACGCAGAGGCCAATAAAGTGGACTGAACCATCTGCCATGACAGTATGCGAGAAAATGGAGCTACTTTGTATTGCATTCCACTATTATTTATGTAGTTTCTACCTTTTAATTTAAGATGGTTCATTCTGATGGTATATAGGTTAAATTTTTCCTCATTTACGCAGGTAGACTGGCCTGGGTGGCTGACATCTTGGCTGTGGCAGTTGCCATGGCCAAGATGTGTAGAGTGATGATATAAAGTGAAGTGATGATATAGAGTAAAGTACGAGGAGATGAAGAAGAGTGATGTCTGAAGATAGAGGTGGGGTTCGATTGGACACAGCAATGATGATAGAAGGACTACAGCTCCTGGCCAGATAGAGTGATGATATAGAGTGAAGTACGTGGCAGTAATGCACTCAGTAAACTGGTTGCCAGCCGCCAATCAAATCTAAAAGAAGAAGATTTACGCAGGTCAGTTTGTTCAGTTCAGGTCTTGCTATGTTGAGCCTTATTTTTTGAGTAGAGTTCTGTTTAGTTGGCCTCTTCTAAATAAATGGACTACTTTTATTATGTGTTTTTGAGTTTTCTGTTCACTGGGGTATAATAAAACCCAGATTCTGAGAATTATACCTGTGTCAGTATATTTTTTTGACTGCTTGGTCCCTCACATTTGGTGGAAGCAGTGGGGTCATCCAGTTAAATGACACAGGTTTTTTTTTTTTTTTTTCGGGTTTTTTTTTCTTTTTTTTTCTTTCAACCTGTAAGCCATGCATAGGGGTGGAAAAAGCGCCAAAGGAGCCCGAGGAGATGAACAAAACCAACAGATCAGTTCAGAAAGGCAAACTAATGTGGAACAGGAGGAAGATGGAGCTTCTGGAGGGGTAGACAGCACTGGGGACAAAGATAAGGAGCCAACCATATCAGACTTGGTTTCTCTTTTCTGCTCACATATGGGGAAACAGGAGGCTAGAGAGATTAAACAAAGAGAGGAAAATGCATGGCAAGAGCAACGTTTTAGAGCACTTCAACATCAGTTTCAGTTCTTACAGGTTGAAGTGCAGGCCCGCACTGCAGTGCCTGGACCTCAGTCAGTTGAACCACCTGGTGTAGAGCCTTCAGACAATGTTCTGTCTCCCCAAGCTGGCCCAAGTGAGTCAATCAGCACTTAAGGTCAGTCTCATTTTTTTTGACCCCAAATTACAAAAACTTACAGATGAAGATGACAGAACATTTTCTAATTACCTTTGAACGTATTGCACTAGCTTGTCGATGGCAGAAGAGTGACTGGGTTTTTCATCTTATACCATTACTCACTTGAAAAGCAAGAGGTGCGTATGTACAATCTGTGTATTCTTCGTTCTTTTAATATTTTGTTTGTGAAATGAAAACAAAATGACCGAAAATAGCGGTTATATCATTCTCGCCTTGTCAAAATAAAATCGAAATTGAGCAAAAATGACATGATGGATCTGATTCCATTTGGTGTTGTTTTCCTTTTATTTTGTCGGTCATAGCCAGAAGTGGTGATGGCAGCACCAGAACGCTGGCATTTTTAAACAAGCCTGAAAGATTAGCTGCTAAATCTCACTTTAAAATCGGGAAAATGCCCAAAGTTGCAGCATAGACTCATGCAGACATCACCATCTGATGAAAGATGAGAAGGAGTGCCAGAAATATACATTTATAGAATTCCCCTCAGCCAGCAAAGAGGACGAAAGGAGGACGTTGTGGATACTGAAGGCCTGGGAAGTCATGAAAGGTTGACGTAACCGATTTCTGTTTTGACCACTTTACAACAGGTAAGGTGTACTTATAAATTATGCTTCTATTACTTTTTTTCCTCTTTTCGGATTAGTTTGGGCTCCACATGTCGGCTCAGTACGTGATTACTGAGATGATGCAGGTTTCCAGCAGTTTTAATATGACTGGAGTCTCTTTGATTTTGTGATATTTGGTGTTGATATTTGCATTCTGGGTGATTCTAAGGTATTTGTACTTGATTGTCTTTTGCGTTTTAATATGTCCCACTTTAGAAAGTGATGTTTTTGTCTTTTCCTCCAAGTGTTACAGCTTTAATTTTTTTCTTCATAAAACTAATTTAATATACAAGTCATCATTTTTATGACTACTGTCTGTCTCCACAGTAAACAGCTTTATTTATTATTGTCTCGTCACAAACTTTAACATGCAAAGTAATAAACTCAGAAAAATAGACATCATAGTGTACTATAGAATAATGTTCTATATCTCTGTGTGTCTGATAAATGATTTTCATAATGTTGAAACTGAAGACAGTGTGGACCACTTGTCCCAGACTGATGAGAACCAGTTCATGACCCCAACCATCACAGGTGAAACTCAGCATCTGTAAACTCTAGTACATTAACTACTCCAACTCCTTCAATTGATATCTGCTTAGATAAGTTTACTCCAATCGACCTCTTAGAGTTGGATAAAATAATTTCCTCATCTAAGCCTTCATCTTGCCTTCTGGACCCTATTCCTTCCAGATTATTTAAAATTATCTTCCCAATTATTGGTAGCCGTATTCTTCTTATCATTAATTCTTCTTTAACTCTGGGTTATGTTCCACTGGCTTTTAAAACTGCTGTAATTAAACCCTTACTTAAAAAAACCGACGCTCGATCCTGGAGTTTTGGCCAATTATCAACCAATCTCTAATTTGCCTTTCATTTCAAAAATCTTGGAAAGAGTTGTTGCTGTGCAATTATCTGACCATTTGCTGGTAGTTGGTTTATTTGAAGTGTTTCAATCTGGGTTCAGAGCTCATCACAGCACTGAAACTGCCTTAGTGAAGGTCTCTAATGACCTCCTGACTGCATCTGATAATGGACTTGTCTCTGTTCTTGTTTTTTTAGATCTCAGTGCAGCCTTTGATACTATCAATCATGCCATTCTACTTGATAGATTGGAACACTTTGTTGGACTCAGTGGAACTCCGTTGCAGTGGTTTAGATCTTATTTTTCTGATAGATTTCAATTTGTCCATATCAATGATGAATTTTCTTCCAACTCTAAGCTCAGTCACGGAGTTCCACAGGGATCTGTGTTGGGCCCTACTCTTTTTAGTCTATATATGCTCCCGTTAGGCAACATCATCAGAAAGCACTGTATACATTTTCACTGTTACGCAGACGACACACAACTATACCTGTCAATGCAGCCCGATGATTGTAATCAATTAGCCAAGTTAGATGCCTCTCTTAAGGACATCAAAGCTTGGATAACTTGTAATTTTTTTTACTATTAACTGTGATAAAACTGAAGTCATTCTTGTTGGCCCAAAACATCTTAAAAATTCCTTTTCAGATTATGCCCTTAATTTAGATGCCGCCACTCTCACTCTGAACAGTTCTGTGAGGAACCTTGGAGTTATTTTTGATCAAGATTTGTCCTTTAATTCACATATTAAAACTGTTTCTAAGACTGCCTTCTATTATCTACGCAATATTGCCAAGATCAGGAGCATCTTGTCTCTGAATGATGCTAAGAAACTGATTCACTCCTTTGTCAGCTCTCGATTCGATTATTGTAATTCGCTATTATCTGGTTGTCCTAAAGTATCTTTAAAAAATCTTCAGTTAATTCAAAATGCTGCTGCTAGAGTTTTAACTGGTTCTAGAAAAAGAGATCATATTTCCCCGGTTCTGTCCTCCCTTCATTGGCTTCCCATAGAATTTAGAATCAAGTTTAAAATCCTTCTTCTTACTTTCAAAGCTCTTAACAATCTGGCCCCCCAGTATATCAAAGATCTGATATTACCTTACCATCCTAATAGAGCATTACGCTCCCAAAATGCTGGCTTACTTGTGGTGCCCAGAATCTCCAAAAGTACAGTGGGAGGCAGAGCCTTCTGCTACCAAGCTCCTTCTCTCTGGAACCAGTTACCACTCCGGGTCCGGGAGTCAGACTCGGTCTCTGCTTTTAAGAACAGGGTAAAATCCTTCCTTTTTAATATAGCTTACGTTTAAGGAGGGATTTTGTGTCTCTTAACCACACTTTTGTTCTATTGTTATCTGATTCATACTGCTGGTTGATCTCCAATAATGTACTTGGCATCTTACTGTTATGTTCTTTATGTCTGTCCTCTCCAGCCTCCCTATCCCCTCATCCCCAGCCAGTTGCAGCAGATGACTTCCCCTCCCTGAGCCCAGTTCTGCTAGAGGTTTCTTCCTTCCAAATGTGAGTTTTTCCTCTCCACTGTCGCTTGGTGCTTGCTCATAGGGGATCGTCTGATTGCTGGGTCTTTCTGTGACTGTGTGTTTTTTTTTTTCTGCACTGTAGTGCCACGAGACGGCTTTTGTTGTGATGTGGTGCATTATAAATAAATAAATAAAACTAGAAAAGCACTCGGAGAGTGCAGACCTCCGCCAAGCGCCACAGTTTCCCTGTGGGCATGTTGTCCTGTATTTTTTTTTCCAAGTGTTCTGATGATTTTTTTGGCAGAGTTACATGCACAAAAAAAAATATTTAAAAAATATTGAAAATGGCCCTATCTGGCAATGTTAAATTAAAAAAAAAAAAAAAAAAAAAAAAAAGAATCCTTTAAAAAATTCCTGGATCCAGACGGTGATCCGGATCACCACCAAAATCTAATCATCTGTAGGATACCCCATTTCTGACAATCTGTGAAAATTTCATGAAAATCTGTCCATAACTTTTTGAGTTATCTTGCTAACAAACAAACAAACAAACAAACTAGAAAAGCACTCAGAGAGCGCAGACCTCCGCCAAGCGCCACAGTTCCCCCCATACAGTGTTTGTGTGTACATTTTCAGATTCCTTGACCATGAAAAGATATGACTAGCAATTGGATTCACAATGATAGGATTAGTGGTTCAGTAGTTAGTGACGAAAATGGCATTTTCCGTAATGGCGGTTTAGCGCCACAGTTCCCCCCATACAGTGTTTGTGTGTATGTTTTCAGATTCCTTGACCATGAAAACATATGACTAGCAATTGGATTCACAATGATAGGATTAGTGGTTCAGTGGTTATTGAGGAAAATGTCATTTTCTGTAATGGCGGTTTTCTTCTGGACGGTGATCCGAATCACCACCAAAATCTAACCATCTGTAGGATACCCCATTTCTGGCAATCTGTGAAAATTTCATGAAAATCCGTCCATAACTTTTTGAGTTATCTTGCTAACAAACAAACAGACAGACAGAAAAACAGACAGACAAACCAACGCCGATGAAAACATAACCTCCTTGGCGGAGGTAATAAAGCTGAATTAAATGTTAAAGTTACAGTACAGGAAAGAGTCCATGCTGTGACCTAAAATCACTTCTGTTAACAGAGGACAGCAGAGAAGATCCCTGGTCCTTCACTTCAGCCTGTTCAGGCTGTTTCACACCAACCAGGAGCAACCAGGACTCATACTGTCATCACCACCACCATGCACTCTTCTCCCTGTTTTAATTATCATAAAATTTAACAGGACAGCAAAATACATTTTCTTATTTATTTGTTAATTTTCGATCTACATCTTTGTTTAAAACCAGAGGTGGGTAGAGAAGCCAGAAATTGTTCTCAAATAATATTACTGTTATTGGAATTGTTCAAGTATCAGAGTCATCACCAGAAAAGGTGAGGATGAAAGTATTCATCCATCCGTCTTCTACCGCTTTTCCGGAGGTCTGGGTCACGGAGGCAGCAGTTCAAGAAGAGAAACCCAGACTTTCCTTTCCCCAGCCACCTGCTCCAGCTCTTCAGAGAGGATACCAAGGCGTTCCCAGACCAGCTTGGAGACATAGTTTCTCCACCGAGTCCTGTGTCTGCCCCAAGGTCTCCTGAGGAGACCTCGGGGCAGACTACTCCCAAGTGGGAGCCGTCCAGGATGCATGTAGAGGGTTGGAAATAGTTAATAGTTATGTAAGAGGTGAAAAAGACATTTGGATAAGAAAATTAAAAAAAAACAGGCACCCCTACAATTTTATGTTATTCTTTAAGTATATAAGTGGAGGTTAGTTAGTTAGTTAGTTTAATTGTTTTATTTTTCTACAATGCATTTGTAATCCACCTGGTTCCATTATAACTCATGTGAGTTGAGTGCAGTTCCATACGCCGACCAATAGATGACGCATGTCGCACAGTGATAGAGAGTAGACTCACGCACTGGAGGACGAAGAATAAACTCCTTGTGTGAAATAACGAAACGTGTTCTGCCGATTCTCTATCACAGGTTGGTAAATACTAATAATTCAAGAGTGCAATATAAACTGTAAGAGTCCTAGGATGTCCGAGATTATATTGTGATAAGTGTGAGGCGAAAAGCGGGTTTGTAAGGGTATTTCTGTTAAAGTTGATGTGTTGTTGTATAAGCTAACCTGCTAATGTTAATGATTGAGTGTATGGGACGTGCCACAACAGTGAAATCCGCCCACGTTAGGAACCATTTGCTTACTTTATTTAAAGACAGTTATGAAACGGTTTTCATACAGTACGACATTTACTGGTTTGATTTGTCACCAAGTGTGCATATTTCGGGTGTATTACCAAATACCAGGAATACTATTGTAAGTGTGTTAGGTACACAGTGGCCAGGTCAGTGAATTGTTAAGAATAACACCACATGCTGTACATTTATGACAGTGCTTAAAATGATTAATGTAAATGTAAGTTCATGGGTTATTGTTTAAAATATAAATATTTGAACAAGTTAAAAGCTATATACATGGGAAGGAGATAAAACCAATAATTCATTTCATGTTAGAGTAATTTGTTAAGAATGTTAAGTATACAGTTAATGTCAAATCAGAAATTGTGATAAATGGACATGATTGTGTTTTGTTTAATGGTGATGTGATCAGACAATAAGAGAGAAACTATGGACTTTGATAGTAAATACTAGCCAGTTGATGTTGGTCAAGTGAATGACTTGAACGAAGAATAAACTCCTTGTGTGAAATAACGAAACGTGTTCTGCCGATTCTCTATCACAGGTTGGAGAGTTAACTTCCACATGCACGTTTCCTCCTCCTGGGCCGCTACCCAGGGGAGCAACAATTTTGGGGGCTCGTCCGGGATTAGCGCCACTTACTGGTCTGGCACTAATCATTGAAGAACCAAGGGATGCTGACCACCTGTTCCTGAGCCATTGACCTAAGCGACTGACTACAGGAGACCACAGCCATGTCTGCTCTACAGGACCTGAGATGGGAAATCCAGCAAGAGCTTCGCCAGTTGACCATTGCCCGCTGCAGAAACGTCCTTTACAAGCTGGCTGAGTCGTTCAAGGATGAGGTGGGAGAAGATTTGCCAGGCGCAGAATCGACCGAAGTGGAACTCTTCGACTTCATTGTTGACTCGCTGAGAAGTCCACAACTGAAGAGCCTTGAAGACCAGGGGATGTCTCGCCTGCTTGCTTTCCGTGACCTCATCATTGAACTACAATGGCCCACAGCAGCTGGAGAAGTGGATGCAGAGGTGTCACCCGACGATGATCCGGTCATAGTAGTTCCTGTGACCACTGGAGCTGCAGCACCATCAGGGAAGAACCATCCGACATCACCATCTGTAGTTCCTGACCCAGGGTTAGTCAGACTGACTGAACTTACGTCACTGTTGTCACGTAGAGAGTACAAGACTTATGGTGGTCAAATCTCTGATTTTGATTCTGATTTGAGTTACAATAACTTGTGCAAACAGCTTGATGAAGGGCTAAATGAAGGGTTCACAGAGGCTGAGATTATCAGAACGGTGTTTAAGATAATTAAGCCTGGTACCTTTAAAGATATGCTTGTAACCAAGGATAGCCTTACTGTAGCTGAGTTAAAACATCTCTTAAGGACACATCTATGCGAGAAAAGCAGCACTGAATTATTTCAGGAGCTGAGTAATGCTAAGCAAAATGACAAAGAAACACCACAACAGTTTATGTATAGACTAATGGGGCTAAAACAGCGTGTGTTGGTTGCATCTAAAAACAGTAGTGGGTTTCATTATGACGACGAGTTGGTACAAGGTGTGTTTATCCATTCACTGTATCAGGGTTTGAATGAAAAATACTCTTATGTTAGGAGAGACCTTAACACTAGAAGTCCCAGAGAGGGGCCATTTGGCCTTTTTGGCTAGAAAACCCATAGGGGGACCATCAAGTGGCCACAAGAGGGCTAATGTCTGGGTCTTACCTCACATCTCCAACACCAGTGTCACAGATGACTCCATCCTGGAGCTCATAGCAAATTTTGTTAGTGAAGAGACAGAGAGATTGAGTAGGTTGGGACAAAGCCACAAACACAAAGTCACCAGTGTTAATGCGGCACAGGTAGAGACAGATCAGAGCTCGATTAAAATGCACACTGAAGTCCAAGCTAATCGTGTAGCTATCCAGGAGCTGACGGCACAGGTCTCCTCCCTAACCAAGAGTTTAGAAAAGGCCCTAACCCCAGTGGTAAATACAGTAAACACCAGTCCCACAGCACCTGTCCCTAAACAGCCAGCACTGAAACCCGCAGTGAAAGGAAAATGCCAAAAGTGTATCGCCCAAGACACTGAGCGCTGCACACACTGTTTTCGATGTGGAAAGGAGGGGCACAGAGCTATAGGGTGCCTGCAGAAAAGCAATGTGTCGGGAAACTGGAGGAGGTCGCTGGGGAGGGACCACCAGTGACTGAACCACCAGCAGAGTCCCACAACACTAAAAGACTGAACTCCGAACAGACTACTGCCAAGTCCCAAAAGTCACCCAACACAAAGCGTGTGGCACAGCTCATTGGCGGTAGGTGTATGATCAGTTGCCAGTTAAATGGAGTAAACCTACAGATGTTATTGGACAGTGGGGCACAAGTAAGCATTGTTGAGAAGTCATGGGTACAAGCAGCCTTACCAAATGTGAAAATACAGCCACTCGAGAGCCTACTCCCAGGCCATCCACTCGAAATCACCGCAGCCAATGGGACGGATGTTCCGTTCGAGGGGTGGATAGATGTCCTGCTCGAGATCACAAGTTCACAGTATGGTTCTGTATCCTTGTATGTTCCAATGCTTGTCAGTCAGCAGCATTTAAGCACTCCGCTGCTGGGCTTTAACGTGATCCAAGAGATAATAATGGCAAACAGTGAACAAAGTGACGATATTAGCTTAGTGGGCTTACTGTCGGAGACTTTAAAGGTCCAGAAAGGTAATGTTGAGTCATTCATCTCTGTTGTCCACACCAAGTCAACAGAAAATGAACCAGAAAGTCCAGTGGTGAGAGTTGGAAAAAAAGGACTCACTGTTCACAGTAGCCAAATCTGTATGGTAAAATGTCACATCAGAGCATTTCCCGGAGGAGGAGAAATGTTGTTCGAGCCAGCTGTGAGATGTAACTTACCTGATGGGTTGGAGTTATTCCCAGCTCTTATTGATGTACCCGCTGGTGCTTCAAAAACTGTCAAAATCCCAATCCAAAACTCAACAAAGCACAACATTTTTCTAAATCCAAAGACTGTTTTAGGACTTATTTCAGAGATCACTGAATACAAACCTGTAAATGTTTGTTCCAGTGCTGAAAATGCAACCAAAACTACAGACAAGCCATTTTGTCACTCTGCTCAAGTGACATGTGACAGTCAGGGTGAGGGTGAAGAAACATTAAGCACTGCCCCCTCACACCTGAGATGGCACCCTAATGTCAATTTAGACCATCTCTCAGAGGGTGATCGGGAGGTGGTTCGGCAGATGCTCTATGAACAGTCTGATGTGTTTGCTCATGATGAAGGAGACATTGGATGTATTCCTGGACTACAGCTAAAAATCAACACCACTGACAACACACCCGTGCAGAAAAGTTACAACTCCATTCCAAGACCACTGTATAAAGAGGTGAAGGAGTATGTTCAAAACCTTTTAAGCAGGGGCTGGATCAGGAAATCAGTGTCAAACAACTCATCGCCAGTAGTGTGTGTGCGTAAAAAGGACAATACTTTGCGCTTGTGTGTTGATTTTCGTGAGCTGAACCGAAAAACCATACCTGACAGGCATCCGTTACCACGGATACAAGATCTACTGGACAGTCTTGGGGGTAACTCCTGGTTTTCCATATTGGATCAGGGAAGTGCCTACCATCAGGGTTTTGTAAGTGATGAGTCAAGACATTTAACTGCTTTTAGCACACCCTGGGGACTATACGAGTGGGTGCGGGTTCCATTCGGGTTGTCAAACGCACCGGCCGCATTCCAAAGGTGTATGGAGGGGGTGTTAGAAGGGATCAGAGACGAGTGTTGCGTGCCTTACTTGGACGATGTACTGTGTTACTCCAAAACCTTTGATGAGCACGTAGAACACCTTAAACAGGTTTTGTGCAAAATGCGACAACACGGCATAAAACTTCGGCCAGCCAAATGTGAACTGTTCAAAAACCAAGTACGCTACCTGGGTAGGCTAGTGTCGGGAGAAGGAGTCCAGATTGACCCAAAAGACTTGGATGCTGTGTTCGCTCTGAAAGACAAGAACCCTCGCACAGTTGGAGAACTCAGAACGTTACTGGGTTTTCTCAGTTATTACCAATCATTTATTCAAGATTTTTCACGTCTGGCGAGACCCTTGTTCGAACTCCTCCAGAGCACTAATGAAACAAGCAATGACAATAAACCAGCACCAAAAAGGAGTAAAGGACAAGCAAAGAAAGGAAACAGAAACCAGCTTCCTTCTCGCACACCAATAATATGGACCAGTGAACATCAGGAAGTTGTGTCAAGATTTGTGGACATTCTGACTAATCCTCCCATTCTAGCCTATCCCAATTTGGACCTTCCATTTGTATTGCATACAGATGCGTCAAACAAAGGCCTGGGAGCCGTCTTGTATCAAAAACAAGAAAACAAACTTAAGGTGATTGGCTATGGATCCAGAACTCTCACACTGGCCGAGAAGAATTATCACTTACATTCCGGTAAACTAGAGTTTCTAGCTCTCAAGTGGGCCATCTGCGACAAATTCCGTGACTATCTGTATTATGCACCGACTTTTACTGTCTATACAGATAACAATCCTTTAACCTATGTCCTCAGTTCAGCCAGGTTGAATGCAGTGGGTCATAGGTGGGTCGGGGAGTTGGCTGACTTCCATTTTGATATCAAGTATAGGCCAGGGAAAAGGAATGCAGATGCAGATATGTTGTCCAGACACCCATTAGATCTGCAAGAGCAAATGAATGAGTTCACAGAGACAGTTTTACCGGAAGTAGTGTCCGCAGTGTGGCAAGGGAGCAAGGCAGCACAAAACAGTGATGTGCCATGGATAGCTGCATTACAACTGAGTTCTAATGACAACAATGTGCCAACTGACAGTGTTTTGAGCATGACACCTAAAGACATCAACGCTGCTCAACAAGACGATGAGTCAATTAGAGAAGTAATCTCACTCAAACTCAAAGGATGGACACCAAACGATAAAGATAAACGGACAATGAGTAAACGGACACGGAGACTACTGTATGAGTGGAACAAGTTGGAAGTTGACAATGGATTATTGTACAGAAAGACAGAGCACAGCAAACAACTTGTCCTACCTGAACAGCTAAAGCCGATGGTGTTAAAGAGTTTACACAATGACATGGGTCACATAGGGTGTGATAAGGTGATACATCTGGCCCGTGAGCATTTCTATTGGCCATATATGCAACAAGATATTGAAGATTATGTAACAAAAAAAATGTCCGTGCATCAAACAAAAATGCCCAAATGTTCCCCAGAGAGCTCCAATGGGATCTATCACAACCAGTGCTCCCTTTGAGTTAATCTCCATCGACTACTTACACCTTGAGCCAAGTAAAGGAGGGTATGAGTACATCCTCGTACTAGTGGACCATTTCACTTGTTTCGCACAGGCATACCCTACAAGGAATAAATCAGGCAAAACAGCTGCAGAAAAGATATTTCAGGATTTTATTCCTCGTTTCGGGTACCCTGAGAAGTTGCATCACGATCAGGGACGTGAGTTTGAAAACAGTCTCTTCCACAGATTACAACAACTGTCTGGAATTTCTCACTCACGAACCACTCCATACCATCCGCAGGGCAACCCCGTGGAGCGCCTGAATCGTACACTACTCCAAATGCTTCGTACCCTACAGGAGGAGAAAAAAAGTGAATGGAAGGATCACCTACCCCAAATTGTACATGCTTACAATTGTACAAGACACAAGTCAACAGGTTATTCTCCATTTTTCCTCTTATATGGCAGAGTCCCAAGGTTGCCTGTAGATCTACTATTGAACCAGACAAAAGACACTGACACACACAGCCATCAAACCTACGCTAAAAAATGGGCTGATAGGATGCGTGTTGCTTACAAAATCGCTGCAGAAAACAGTCAAAAGTCTTCAGATAAAGGCAAAAAGCAGTACGACAAACGCTTAAAAGGTGTCACACTCCAACCAGGCGACAGGGTGTTGGTCAGAAACCTCTCTGAAAGAGGAGGCCCAGGGAAACTGTGCGCTTACTGGGAGTCAGCAGTACATCGCGTAGTTGAGAGAGTGGGAGATGGACCAGTCTATAAAGTACAAGCAGAGAGAGGCAACCAAGTGATGCGAGTGTTACACAGAAACCTGCTGTTGCCTGTAAATGACTTGCCTTTAGAAGAAGAACTGCCTGCAAAAGAAAAGACAAAACAGAAACGGAAGAAGAGGACAGAGACAAATCCTAACAGTGACAACACAGACAATGACAGCTCGGAGGAAGAAGAGGAAAATACTTACCGCTACAACCTCCGTAGCCAAATCCCATGTTACAGACCCGTAAATCCTCAGCAAAATGCCTCAAATCTCCCAGACCAAAACACTCAGCAACCAGTACCTGTCATGCCAGAGCAAAATCCTCAAAATCAGCAAAGGCTTCGAGCGACAGCTAGAGAGTTCTGCCCACCAGTAAGGCAGGAACCGGTCCCCATTCAGCGGGATGCTGAGGAGCAAATGGATGGACCAGCTTTGCTGCAGGAAGAACGTCAAGGACAAGTGGAGGTGATGGATGGAGAACAGGAGGAACTGAGAAGGTCACAGCGGAGAGCAAGGCCAGTAGAGAGACTGACCTACGACGTCCTTGGACAGCCATCGTACCAGCCTTGGACTGCAGACGTAAGACCTGTCCTACTCCCTACCCCTGTGCCGCTAACTCAAAACTACATGCCATTCCACTACCTCACCCAACCTCAGTCCCATGGTTATAATTGGTACACTGTCATGCATTAAGTCACCCTAGAACATGAAATGTCGGGAGACATTTATTTGAAGTGGGGGGGAGAGTGTAGAGGGTTGGAAGTAGTTAATAGTTATGTAAGAGGTGAAAAAGACATTTGGATAAGAAAATTTAAAAAAAACAGGCACCCCTACAATTTTATGTTATTCTTTAATTGTTTTATTTTTCTACAATGCATTTGTAATCCACCTGGTTCCATTATAACTCATGTGAGTTGAGTGCAGTTCCATACGCCGACCAATAGATGGCGCATGTGATAGAGAGTAGACTCACGCACTGGAGGACGAAGAATAAACTCCTTGTTCAATTCAATTCAATTCAATTCAACTTTATTTATATAGCGCCATTTCACAACAACAGTCATCTCATAGCACTATCAACTGTAGGGAGGACCCCCACAGTTGCAGAAAGACCCCAGCAATCAGGCGTGATTGTGTGAAATAACGAAACGTGTTCTGCCGATTCTCTATCACAGGTTGGTAAATACTAATAATTCAAGAGTGCAATATAAACTGTAAGAGTCCTTGGATGTCCGAGATTATATTGTGATAAGTGTGAGGCGAAAAGCGGGTTTGTAAGGGTATTTCTGTTAAAGTTGACGTGTTGTTGTATAAGCTAACCTGCTAATGTTAATGATCGAGTGTATGGGACGTGCCACAACAGTGAAATCCGCCCACGTTAGGAACCATTTGCTTACTTTATTTAAAGACAGTTATGAAACGGTTTTCATACAGTACGACATTTACTGGTTTGATTTGTCACCAAGTGTGCATATTTCGGGTGTATTACCGAATACCAGGAATACTATTGTAAGTGTGTTAGGTACACAGTGGCCAGGTCAGTGAATTGTTAAGAATAACACCACATGCTGTACATTTATGACAGTGCTTAAAATGATTAATGTAAATGTAAGTTCATGGGTTATTGTTTAAAATATAAATATTTGAACAAGTTAAAAGCTATATACATGGGAAGGAGATAAAACCAATAATTCATTTCATGTTAGAGTAATTTGTTAAGAATGTTAAGTATACAGTTAATGTCAAATCGGAAATTGTGATAAATGGACATGATTGTGTTTTGTTTAATGGTGATGTGATCAGACAATAAGAGAGAAACTATGGACTTTGATAGTAAATACTAGCCAGTTGATGTTGGTCATGTGAATGACTTGAACGAAGAATAAACTCCTTGTGTGAAATAACGAAACGTGTTCTGCCGATTCTCTATCACAGGTTGGAGAGTTAACTTCCACATGCATGCTTCCTCCTCCTGGGCCGCTACCCAGGGGAGCAACATGCATCCTAATCAGATACCACCTCAACTGACTCCTTTCAATGTGAAGGAGCAGCGGTTCTACTCTGAGCCTCTCCCGGATGGCTGAGCTCCTCACCCTATCTCTGAAGGTGAGTCCAGCAATCCTACGAAGAAAGCTCATTTCAGCCACTTGTATCCGCGATCTCATCTCTCGGATGAAAGTATTCAATAAAAAAAAAAGTTACTGGAGTAGTAATGACGGTTCTAAATTTGCAAAGTTTTTCTCCTAAATTTGTGAGTCTTTCCATATAAGTTGTCTTTTTTGAATATACAACTTTTATCCTGGGCAGCACGGTGGCGGAGTGGTTAGCACTGCGGCAGCACAGCAACTCACCCTTGGCCGGGGGATCCTGGGTTCGATCCCAGCCCCCGACCAACAGTAATCTGTGAGGAGTTTGCATGTTCTCCCCGTGTCTGCAAGGGTTTACACCGGGATTTCTCCAATTTCCTTCCACATGCCAAAAACATGCAAGTTAGGTTAACTGGCATCAAAACTGGGGATTCTAAATTTTCCTTAGGAGTGAATGGTTGTCTGTCTCTCTGTGTTGGCCCTGTGATGGACTGGCGATCTGTCCAGGGTGTACCTGCCTCTCGCCCAAAGATGCTGGGATAGGCTCCAGCCCCCCCGCGACCCGAAAAGGATTAAGCAGAAGAAGATGGATGGATGATGGAACTTTTATCCTATAAATCAGTTTTTCCACATAAATTAGATTTTTGTAACATATATTTTTGACTTCTTACTTACAAAAATTAGCAGTTCTGCATTCCAATCATTTTTCTTTTAAATGTATCACTTTTGTCAAATTTGTGACTGTTTTATATGATTTTTTTTTTAAAACATGAATTTGTAACATTTTACATATAAACTTTTCACATAAATTTGTAACTTTTTAAATCTAACTTTTTAAATTGTTCTTTGTAGCTGGAATAGAAGAACAATAACATCACCACCCATCTCAGTTAAATAAGTTTTAGTCATTTTAAACAGGCACATTTCTAATCAGTTTTCAAATCAGTGAAATTAAAATTTAGTGACTGTGACCAAAGGTACTTGAGTAAAAGTAGTTTTATCCTCACATGTACTTGAGCAGAAAGTATCCTGCAATAAAGTTACTCATCTAAGCATTGTTTTGTCAAAGTATCTTCAAGTACAAGAACCTTTTCTGGCAACATGTTTATGCATCACTACCAATGTCTGACTGTTTCAAATAAATATAACTTGTATTCTACCCAAACCTGCAGTGAATATTAATGATTATAAATAAGTGAATACAGATAAATTATTTGAGATAAACCTTTTATTTAATAATTAAAACAAACTTTTTGGAAATACCAGATTATCTTGCCGTACATATAAACATAAAAATTCATGAACAGAGGTGCAGCTCACAGTTGTGTAAACATGTGAATGATTGGTTATTTAAAAGGTTAACACAGTTAAATTAGACTTGTTTATGGATTTAAATTGTAAACATGTAAAACATCAATGTAGGTCTTAAAGAAGAAAGGAGAAGGTGCTTCCATCTCAGAACCAGTGGATGTGGACACCATTCACACCCAGACTGGTCCCCTGGTCTGCAGCTCTCAGCTCCACATCAGATGTAGTCGTCACGGATCACACAGAGGATTGCTGGGTTAAAAAAAAATTCAGAGTGATTAATGTACATTACCTCCTCTGTTCAGTTGAATGTTTACAATAGAAAATAACCTTTACTGACTTATGTGGCTGTTGCACAGTGAAGGACTTCAAAATTTTCATTTATTGGTTTATTATTTTTTGAAACTCATTGCTCATCAATAGTAGAAACACAATTCAGTAAATTAGTGACCATTTTATACTAATAATAGAAAGCACAATTTGGGTGACTAGTCAATATCCTGAAGGATCATTGGTCCTAAAGTCTAACTGTTAAAAATGGTTCTATGCAGTTCAAACCAGCCCTCAAATGAATAAGTGTACTACAACTCAACCATCCAACATGAAATCCTCCCTTCTCACCCACCACGCCACATATGTACACACTTTGTGTTTATGGTATTAATGTATGTATACTTAATATGGTCAATAAAAATTAAACTGTTTTGTCTGTCATAGCCTGTTTAATTAACTAATTTATCCTTATGAGACATAAATGCAACCTTGACTTTCAAAGAAAAATAATCTATTAATTTAGGCCTAATTAATTTGGTCCTAATTTCTGGATCAATGGACCTTAATAATAGGTTTCACAGTAGACCTACCAGAGGTCGGTCATGTCAACCTTTCATGACTCACAAGGCCTTCGGTATCCATTTGTCCACAATGTCCTCCTTTTCTTGCTGATGGAAATTCTATTAACGTATAGTTCTGGCAGTCCTTCTCATCTTTCATCAGATGGTGATGTCTGCATGAGTCTATGCTGCAACTTTGGGCATTTTCCCGATTTTAAAGTGAGATTTAGCAGCTAGTCTTTCAGGCTTATTTGAAAATGGTGGCGCTCTGTGGCTGCTATCACCACTTCCGGCTGTGACCGACAAAACAAAAATAAAACGACACCAAACAGAATCAGATCTGTTATGTCGTTTTTGCTCAATTTCGATTTTATTTTGACAAGGCGAGAATGATATAACGGCTATTTTTGGTAGTTCTGTTTTCGTTTCACAAGCAAAATATTAAAAGAATGAAAAATACTGTATATGGATTATGTACACATAGACATTGATTCTTTGAATTACAATAAAGTCAAAGAAGCTATTCTTTATAAATATATGACATCCTTCCCAATACATATAGGCAGAGATTCCGCTCTCTTGATGTAAATCCTGATGAAAGCCCTAAAGAGCTACTATATATGCACGTTTAAAAGAGTTGTATGGAAAGTGGATCCATCCAAAAGATAAAACAGTCCAGGAAATTGTTGAAATCATAATCCTTGAACAATATTTGAGAATGTTATCTCCTGAGTTGCAGGTTTGGAAAAAGAGCATAATCCAACTTCTGCTGCAGAGGCTGCAAAGCTGGCGGATGTGTTTGTGGCAGGCCGGAAAAAGGGACAGTCTTGAAACTTTGTTGCCTGGAAAGCAAAGGACAATCGTAGACCAGTCCCTCACAGATCAACTATAAGTGGGACTACACCAAGCCAGCCAGCTAATGCATCCTCAAAGCCCTTCACCAAACCTGTCATTTGCTATCTTTGTGGAATAGAAGGCCATACAAAATGTATGTGCCCACAAAACTCTGCAAAGGTAACCCAAATGTGTTTTGTGCCTCGAAGCTGTATTGACTCTGATGTGAAATTGGACAGAGGATTAAAAATGACCCCAGTTGAGATTAATGGCAAAACGGTAAATGCACTAATTGATTCAGGCAGTACACAGACTCTGGTTCACATGGTTTGTTCCCTCAAACATTGTCAATGCAAGTGAAATAATTCCTGTGTGTTGTGTGCACAGTGATGTGAAGCCCTATCCTACAGCTGAAATGTACATCAAGGTCCAAGGGCAGGTTTACCTCCTAAATATTGGTGTTGCTGATAATCTGCCATTTCCAGTTATACTTGGTCGAGACCTGTCCGTGCTTTTTGATTTACTTGATTGCTGCCCTACAAGTAATGTTGCAGTGACCAGGGCTTGAGCTAAAAAGTCAGAGGAGTTCTCTCGGACCCTCAGTGCCTTGCCCTTTTATAATGTGGAACTGGAGACAGCGCCTGGGAAGTCTCCTAAGTCCCGAATGCAGAAAAGACAAGAGAAATTTCATCACACTGTTGTAAAGCCTCTTTTAACTCTGAGCCTGAAATGCCTTTTGCTCTTAAAGTTCTTGTTAATATCACTGAAATGCAACATAATGATCCAACATTGACACCTTTCTTGCAGAAGGCCAAAGAGTGGAACCAAGAAATGGAACCCAACTTGAACAGCAATGAGGATTTCTTCCTGAAAGGTGGTATCTTATATCGCCAGCAGGGGTCAGAAATGTTCCTAAAGAAGTGAGGGAAGTTGTTTTGAACTTGGGGCACTCCATCCCATGGGCAGGCCATATTGGGAAACACAAGATGTTTGTGTTTCTCATATTAAAAAACATTTCCACTGGCCTGGTCTACATGCAGATGTAACCCAGTTCTGTAAAAGATGTCCCCAGTGCCAAAAGACTTCTATCAAAGTCCCCTCCAGAGCTCCACTCCGGCCCTTACCAATTATGAGGACCCCATTTGAGCGATTGGGAATGGATGTAGTTGGCCCTGTTGAAAGAAGTAAAGCAGGCAACCGTTACATGTTGTGGCATAACAGATTATGCCACAAAATATCCTGAAGTTTTTCCTCTTAAGTCAATAAAGGCAAAGTCTGTGGCTTTTTGTTTGGTGCAGCTTTTTTTCAAGGGTTGGATTTCCTCGTGAGATCCTGATAGACCAGGAAACAAACTTCATGTCCACTTTATTAACCATTTAACTGTCGCCAAACTGCATCATAACCCCCTAGTGGTCAACAGTGGTAAAGATTTTTTTCAAGAAAATATTCAGATCAGATGTCAGAAATTTCCAAGGCTATAACTTGAAAGTGGTAAGAGATAATGGCTTACTGTCAATTAGAAAGATGTAGAATATGATCCAAAATTTGACATAGGAGTAAATTTGCTGTGATCAGCCAGGCAGAGGTCATTTGATCCTGGACAGAAGGTACTTGTACTCCTCGCAAACAAAGAGAGTAAGCTGTTAGCAAAATGACAAGGACCTTTTGAGATCCAGCGACAACTTGGACCGACCATCTGTAAAGTAGCCACTCCAGGTCAGCCTCACTCTAGTAGGGTTTTGCATATAAACCTCCTGAAGGAGTGGGAGGAGAAACCCAAGAGAGAAGAGGTTTTATTAATAAGGGGGTTGAGGAGGATGATGAGGTAGAGGAGCAGTATCTACCCTCAGCTACTCCTTTGGACCTGGATCTCAGTCACCTCTCAGAAGAACAGCAGCTCCAGGTGAGACAGTTATGTAACCTAAATGTGTTCTCTGAAAACCCTGGCAAGATGGATATTGTTAAACATGACATCATGTTAAAAGATGGTGCTACGGTGAAACATATGAGTTACAGAATACCTGAACAGTTGCTGACTCCACTGAGGAAGGTCGACCTGATGTTGTCTGGGGATCATTGAACCATCTAAGAGTGAGTGGTGCAACCCAGTGGTCCTGATTCCAAAGAAGGATAGTAGCATACAGTTTTGCATTGACTTCAGGTATCTGAACTCCGTCTCACATTTTGACTCATACCCTACTCTCAGAATCGACGATTTGATTGAGTGCTTGGAAAAGCCACATATCTAACAACAATAGATCTTTGCAATGGTTATTGGCAGGTACCACTTGCTCATCACTCCAGAGAACTGACTGCCTTTCGAACATCATGGGGGATGTTTCAATTTACTGTCCTTCCTTTTGGATTACACGGAGCCCCAGCAACATTTCAGAGGCTGATGGATAAGGTACTGTGTGGGTTGTCTGATTTTGCTGCAGCCTATCTGGATGATATTGTGATTTACAGCATTACCTGGGAGAATCACCTGAAACATCTGCAAAAGGTAATCAAGTACCTTCAATCTGCTGGGCTGACTGTCAACCCCTCAAAGTGTGTGTTTGCCAAGGCTGAAATTGAATATCTGGGTTTGTTATTGGAAATGGAGTAATAAAGCCACAAGTGAACAAGATCGGTGCTATTGAGTCCTGCCTCTTGCCAGAAACAAGAAAACAACTTGGGTCATTTCTTGGTTTGGCTGGATTTTACCATCACTTTATCCCCCATTTCTCTGCCAGGGCAGCTACCCTGAGTGATTTGACTGGCTCTAGATGTCCCAACCAGATTCAGTGGACAGAGGAGGCAGAGGCAGCCTTCCAGGACATCAGTCATTGAGTAAGAGCCCAGTCTTGTACAGTCCACATTTTGATGAACATTTTATTCTTCAAACTGATGCTTCAGAGAGAGGTCTGGGGGCTGTTCTACTACAGGGATCACCAGATGAGCAACACCCAGTGGCTTTCATTAGCCGTAAGCTGTTTCTCAAGGAGGAGAGATATTCAACAGTGCACAAGGAGGCACTGGCAATCAGTGGACGCAAGATTCATTTAAGTATTACCTTCTTGGAAGAGTTCACGCTGGAAATGGACCACAAGGCTCTCCAATGGCTGGAAAGAATAAAGGATACAAATGGAAGAATTATAAGGTGGTACCTTGCAATGCAGCCACACTGTTTCACCATCCATCATATTCCAGGCAAAGACAACTGTATGGCAGATTACCTCTCTCGCTGTCTCAGCGAGAGATTTGAAGAGGGGGAGTGTATGATGGCTGTATCAACAGTCACACAATGGAACTGATAATGTGTTACCTGTTGGTTCACTCCTTCCTGTCTGGTGTCAAAGAGGAGGCTGAGGGTGAAGCTGGTTTAAATGCAGAGGCCAATAAAGTGGACGGAACCATCTGCCGTGATAGCATGGCGGGAAAATGGAGCTACTTTGTATTACATTCCACTATTATTGATGTAGTTTCTACCTTTTAATTTAAGATGGTTTATTCTGCTAGTATATAGGTTGAGTTTTTCCTCATTTGCTCAGGTCACTTTGAGTTCAGGTCTTGCTATACTGAGCCTTATTTTTTGAGTAGAGTTCTGTTTAGTTGGCCTCTTTTAAATAAATGGACTATTTTTATTTGTTTTTGAGCTTTATGTTCACTGGGGTATAATAAAACCCTGATTTTGAGAATTATACCTGCATCGGTATGTTTTTTGACTGCTTGGTCCCTGACAAATGGTAATGTTACTTGACACATAATTCATCATTTGGCTGTGAGTTTAAAAAAAAGGGAGACATTGTATTGTGCATGAACTTCCGGCGCCACACGAGTCGGCAGCCCTTTGCAGCAGTAGCTAAATTCTGAGTTTCTTTCTCGCTTTTTTATTTACTGTTTTTTTCTTTGCTATAACTTTCTGATCCTGTTAACCCATTTCCATCACTGACACCAAGGACCCATATATTGCCGCACTGGCATTGATATTAGCCATCTTTCTGCTCATATCGCCAATGGCTACTGACCTGGTGAGCGGAGGAGCTATTGTTTACAGTAGGAGTCAATTAATAGCATAGGGCTGCTTCACAATGCTAACTGAGAGACCAAATATCTCACGAAAAATCAGGCGAAAACGATGGGGATGTCGTGCAGGAGTGAAGCAACGCGTGAGGAGTATAAAGTACAGGCCCGTCTTACCATCCGTTATTATGGGAAATGTGAGATCGCTGCTTAACAAGATGGACGAACTAGCGGCTGTGTCCCGGTACGAGAGCGTCTTCAGAGAGATTAGCATTATGTTGGTTACTGAAACGTGGCTAACAGAACTAGCAACAGATGCTAACATTGTACTGGAGGGTTTCCACTTAATAAGGGCAGATCAGACACCAGACAGAGGGAAGAGCAGAGGCGGGAGCGGGGGGTGGGTGATAATGTATGTGAAGAACAGATGGTGTAATCCTGGACACATCACGATTAAAGAACAACACTGCAGCAAGGACATTGAGTTGCTAGCCATTAGCATGCGACCGGGCATACCTTCCCAGAGAGTTCTCTCATGTCATCGTGATTATTTATGTATCCCCCCTCTGCGAGCGCTGAGGCAGAGTGTAACGTCATCCACTCAGTCACCAGCAGGCTGCAGACACAACACCCAAATGCTCTCCAGCTCATCTCTGGTGATTTTAACCATACTTCCCTGTCCTCCATTCTGCCCACTTTCACCCAGTATGTCATGTGCCACACCAGAGACAATAAAATACTGGATTGATTTTATGCAAACACCAAAGAGGCTTACACCTCATCACCACCCCCACCCCCCCACCCCCACCTGGGAAGATCACACCACAACTTGGTTCACCTCCTGCGTGTGTACAAACCCCTGGTCTACAGACAACCTCCTCTTACCCCCACAGTGAAAATATGGTCTGAGGAGGCAGAGGATGCTCTGAAGGACTGTTCTGAATACCAAGCATGGCAGCAGCTTTGTGATCCACATGGTGAGGACATCGACGGCCTCACACAGATTATCACAGACTACATTAATCCACCAAGAACATATGGTGTTTCTCAAACAACAAACCCTGGATCAACCCTGAGATAAAGTCACTGCTGAAGGAGAAGAAAAGGATCTTCAGGTTGGGAAACAAGGAGGAGCTGAAATCCGCACAGAGGGAGCTAAGGAGGAAGATCAAAGAAGAGAAGGACAACTACAGGAAGAAGACGGAGGACAAGCTGCAGCAGAGTGACATCAGCAGAGTGACATCAGCAGTAAGCCTCAAAACCATCTCTGGGCACCAGAATACCTCCTCCCAGGCCATGGGTGGTAGGGAGTGGGTGAACAACCTGAACCTGCTTTTTAACAGGTTTGACCAACCACCCTCTTCTCCGCCTGCCCACCAAACACTGCTGCCTCCACCTTCATCTAGTGCCACTGTCCACGGCCTTCCCCCCACCCCTCTTGTACATTCCCTGCTGTTTTCCCCCCACCCCCATCGCAGCACACAGCCCCCCTGCCCCAACCTGACTCTCACTAAGACCAAGTGAGAGCTGGGCTTAAGATCAAGGCAAGGAAAGCTGCAGGTCTGGACAGCATCTGCTCGAGGCTCCTCAAATCCTGCGCAGACCAGCCGTGCAGGATCGTGGAACACATCTTCAGTCTGAGCCTGAAGCTGGGGACGGTACCACAGCTGTGGAAAACATCCTGTGTGGCACCCATACCGAAGACCCCGCACCCCAAGGACCTGAACAGCTACAGACAAGTGGCCCTCACATCACACCTAATGAAGACCCTGGAGAGGCTACTCCTCACCCACCTCCGCCCCCTGGTGGGACCAGCAATGGATCCACTTCAGTTTGCCTACCAGCATGGCATCGGGATGGAAGATACAGTGATCATCCTCCAACATCGTTCCCTGTCCCACTTGGGAGTACTGTGAGAATCATGTTGATTTCTCCAGTGCTTTCAACACCATCCAACCAGTGATCCTGAGGGACAAGCTGCTATGCGCAGGGGTGGACCAGCACCTGTAATCATGGATCCTGGACTACCTCACAAGCCAACCACAGGTTGTGAGAACCCAGGACTGTGTGTCTGATACCATTATCTGCAGCACAACCCCCCCCCCCCCCCCCCCCCCAGAGAACAGTGCTGGCTCCCTTTCTGTTCACCCTCTACACTGCTGACTTTTCACACAACATACCACACTGCCATCTACACAACTTCTGTGACGACTCTGCGATCGTTAGCCTCATCTCTGTTGGGGATGATGCGAGGTACAGAGGACTTATCCAGGACTTCGTGGACTGGTGTCTATGGAACTCCCTCCAGATGAATACGAAGAAAACCAAGGAACTGATGGTGGACTGCAGCAGGCAAGGACAACCCCCCCCCCCCCCACACACACACACACACACACACATACACAGCACCGGTAAACATCCAGGGAACAGACATTGTGATGGTGACATCTTACAAGTACCTGGGTGTTCACCTGAACAATAAACTGGACTGGTCACATAACGCCAACGCATTCTACAAGAAGGGGCAGCGCAGGCTGTTCCTCCTGAGGAGACTCAAGTCTTTTGGAGTGCAAGGGGCACTCCTGAAGACCTTCTACGATTCGGTGGCAGCATCAGCCATCACACTTTGAGTGGTCTGCTGGGGCAGTGGTATCACAGCAGCCGACAGGAAGAGACAGAACAGGCTGATCTAAAAAGCTAGCTCTGTACTGGGGAAACGCCTCAACCCAGTGGAGGAGATAAGTGAGATGAGGATGGTGGCTAAGCTGTCATCTCTGCTGGAGTATGAGTCCCACCCCATGCAGGACGCACTGAGGAGCTCACTTAGCAGTAGGCTGTGCCATCCTTGGTGCACAACGAGAGGACGGCTGTCAGACTTTATAACCTAACCAGGGCTGCTCGTAGAGGTTGTATTAAATGTACTAAACTTAACAACTTTGCACAATAGAGATTGCCCCCTCCATTACACAACTATGACAATAACCATCATTACTGAGGGTGGCAACAACACTGTTGATTTGAATGTGAAATATGCTGTCTTGGTACATATTCATATTCTGCACGGTAATTTAACTAACCGTAACGCTGTTTATTCCATCAAGCTGCAATGCTCCTGCACTGTATATATATCTGTGTACATATGTATATTCATTTACTGCTTTGGCTAACCAGTTCTTATCTTATTTACTATTGATCCAAGTGCTGCTATCCCATTGCTGCTGTAATCCTAGAATTTCCCCAGTGTGGGACTAATAAAGGCATATCTTATCTTAATTTAATGCATGTTAAGCTTTTATTTGTAGTATCACCTCCCGAAAGCAGGGTGTGCATTGAGCAGTATAGGGGTGTGCATGACGGTAACTGATGCAGTGTGGAAATGGTTGTACTGAAGGATAAAAAATAAAGGCAGCATCATAGCAGCTCCCGCAACTGGTGTATGACTAATTTTATATTAAATAAACCTGCAAAACATTACAAACAACACACAACTGCTTTAGTTTGCACTCTTTCTCAAATGATTAATGTTCAGTTGAAAGGATTACTAGCATCAGTAGTACAGCATTTAAAAGTTTGTGTACACATTGCTTTCAAATGCACATACAGTGATGTGAAAAAGTGTTTGCCCCCTTCCTGATTATGTTCCATCTGTGGTATATATTACTCATATATTCCATACCTACATTTGTTAGAGCATGTGGAAATGTTTGGGACAGAATATACAAAGGAACTTCACACCTCTGAAAGGGACAAAGGAATCTCACCGCCGTGTGAAGACCAACGACTTCACAGGACGCGGTGGCAACAGACTTGACACCTTCACCCCCTAAGGCCAGGAGAGGTTTTCCCATCACCTCCCAAGACGAAGGGAGGAGTTAACAGGACTAATGGGGGATTTAGATAACGGGGGATTTCAGCTTGTGTTTTGCATGTCTTTGATGTGTGCCTGTATTTAACCAGCGAGCTGGGCAGAAATCTTTCTCTTTTGCCTTCTGCCAAGTTCTGCACCAGATGAGACTAGATAGAAGAGTTGTTCATTAAAGACTCTGTTTTTGATACAAAACTGCCTCATCATTCCAGCTCTTCTACACTGGTGACCTTGACGCGAGTATGGACCGGAGGCGTTCTTCAAGCGACTCATCCGTGGCGACTCTGGCATACGCCACCGACAACGCAGACGAGGGAACAAGCGGACAGCTGTTTCACCCGGCAGAGGGCACTGAGAGAGCTCAACCGAGCTCCAGCACCGCCGTGAGAGCCGAGGCAACGCACTCTCACCCGGCGGGCACAACAGTGATGATGTGTGCGAACGCCGTCGCTGTCAAACTGCCAGATTTCTGGCGAGAAGACCCGGCCTCCTGGTTTCATCAAGCTGAAGCCCAGTTCATACTGGCGGGCATCACGGCAGATGATACTAAATTTTACCACATCGTCTCCAAACTCGACTCCGCCACTTCGAGGTGTGTGCGGAGCTTGATCCAGCGACCACCGGCCCAGGACAAGTATGAGACACTCAAGGCGACCATCGTGGCGAATTATGTCCCATCAGCGGAGGAAAGAGCCGAAAAGATCCTGGCGGTCTACGGCCACAGAGGGGGCAATCCAAAGGCCCTCATGGAGGACTTGCTGCAGCTCAAGGAGGAGGATAATGATAATTTCCTTTTCCAATTTATTTTTCTCAGCATGCTACCACCACACACAAGAGGGACACTCGCCAGTATGAAGTGCAACAATCATCAGGACTTCCGCACACTGGCCAACGAGGCTTATCAGCTCGTCAACGCCTGCAGAGAACTGACACCCACAGCGGCATCCGCAGACCTCAAGACCGACGCCCCGAGCCTGGGAGAGCCACAACCCACGGAGCAGACTCAACCCACGGTGACAGCGGCACGGCCCAAGCGCAACAAACAGAATGACGTCTGTTATTATCCCCACCGCTTCGCCGAGAAAGCCCGAAAATGTGTTCCTCCCTGCAAGTTTACGATGTCGGGAAACGCCAAAGCCGAGAGCCGTTAACGGCAGCGGTTCTCGGCCAGAAAAACAAGCTGTTATACGTGACGGATGGACACACAGGCAAGCAGTTCCTCATCGACACGGGAGCTCAGCTGAGTTTCATCATGCCCTCTCACGCAGATCGAGCCATGGGCACCCGGGGCAATGGAGCAGTGGCAGCCAACGGTTCTGACATCGACACGTTGGGGAAAAGAGCCTGCACCTCCTCATTCATGGTCGCAGCTACAGATGGACATTTGTTGTAGCGGCGGTGAGTTTTAACTTGTTAGGCGCTGATTTTCTGTGTGCACATGGGTTATTAGTTGATCTGGCAAATAGGCGCCTGGTTAATGCACTTTCTTTTGCTTCTATTCCATGCTCAGCTCGAGTCTCTCCACCACCTGTGCAGGCAAACGTCACCACGGCAGGAGGTAAGTTTGAGCAACTCCTCACCCAATTTCCAGCACTCACAACCCCCAAATTTTCAGCCACTGTAGCCAAACACGGGGTTAAACACTTCATTCCTACAACGGGACCTCCCGTTTTTGCCAAAGCTCACCGCTTAGACGCGGCCAAGCTCAACATAGCAAGGGACAAGTTTGCGGCTCTCGAAAAATTGGGTATTGTTAAACGCTCGAAAAGCCCTTGGGCTTCGCCGCTTCACATGGTTCCGAAATCCGACGGTTCTTGGAGACCGTGCGGAGATTACCGCAGATTAAACAACGCTACAGCGCATGACCGCTACCCAATCCCTCACATACAGGATTTTTCACTACATTTAGCGGGTGCGCGCATTTTTTCAAAAATAGACTTAGTCCACGGTTATCACCAAGTCCCAGTCCGGGCTGAAGACATTCCTAAAACAGCGGTTATAACCCCTTTCGGCCTTTTTGAATTCCTGCGAATGCCTTTCGGCCTCAAAGGCGCTGCTCAGACTTTTCAGCGTATGATGGACGCAGTCTTACGCGACCTCCCCTTTGTTTTCGTCTACCTCGATGACATGCTGGTAGCCAGCTCATCTGAGGAAGAGCACGAGCAGCATCTCACCACCGTTTTTCAGAGGCTAGAAGAGCACGGATTAATAATTAATCCAGCCAAATGCAAATTTGGCGTATCGCAAATTGATTTTTTGGGACATAGAGTCTCCCCGAAAGGGGCAGTTCCACTTCCAGACAAAATTCATGCGATAGAAGGTTTTCCACGGCCCCAAACGGTCAAATCGCTACAGGAATTTTGGGGGATGGTTAATTTTTACAACCGTTTCCTCCCTCATGCAGCTCAGCTCATGCAGCCCCTGTATGATGCGCTCAAAAAAAAGAAAGCTTCCAACGCGGTCGAATGGACCCCAGAACGCGAACGCGCTTTTGCGGAAGTTAAAAACGCCCTAGCTAACGCCACAATGTTAGTCCATCCAGATCCCTCGGCCCGCATTGCTCTAACCACAGATGCTTCAGACTTGGCCATAGGGGCAGTTGTAGAACAACTTGTCAAGGGGGTCTGGCAACCTTTAGCATTCTTTAGCAAATCGCTAAACCCGATGGAACGCAAATACAGCACTTTTGACAGGGAGCTGCTGGCGCTCCATTTGTCCATCCGCCACTTCCAGTTTTGGTTAGAAGGGCGGAGTTTCACGGCTTTTGTGGACCATAAACCGCTCACTTTCGCTATGGCTAAAATTTCAGAACCTCGGTCGGGCAGACAACAAAGACAGCTGGCTGCGATTTCAGAGTTCACCACAGACATTCGACATGTTGCGGGCAAACTTAACGTAGTAGCAGACTGTCTCTCTCGCGCTGTGGCACCGCCAGAGCGCGAGGAGACAGATTACACTGCTTCAGCAGCTGAGCTTTTCTCTAACGCAAACACATATGCAGCACCTATCCATGAAGGGATAGATTATGCAGCCATGGCGGAAGAACAAGGTAGTGATGCAGACGTGCGCGCGCTCCTGTCTGGACCAACAGGGTTAAGGCTGGAGAAAAAAGGGTTGCGCGACGGCGTGCCCCCCCTAATATGCGATGTTTCAACCGGCCGACCTCGACCGTTAGTACCGGCTGCTTGGCGCTGCCGTATTTTCGACGCAATTCACTCCCTCGCGCATCCAGGTGTGCACGCCTCGGTCAAAATGGTTGCCGAAAAGTTTGTGTGGCCAGGCCTGCGCAAAGACGTAAAAGAATGGGCAAAAACTTGCATTCCTTGTCAGCGCGCCAAAGTACACAAACACACAAAAGCCCCTCTGGAGCCTTTTCCCATCCCTGCTAGAAGGTTCGACCACATTCATGTCGACCTCGTAGGGCCACTGCCTTCCTCCCAGGGTTTCACACACCTGCTAACAATGATAGACCGCACCACGCGCTGGCCAGAGGCAGTCCCTTTAGCGGCAACTACAGCGGAGGAAGTCGCTCGCGTTTTTCTAACAAATTGGGTGGCACGTTTCGGCGTCCCATCAGACATCACGTCAGATAGGGGGCCTCAATTTGTCTCAGAACTCTGGTCAGCCATGTCCAACAGTTTAGGGGCAACAATTCACCGCACCACCGCTTATCACCCTCAGGCTAATGGGTTATGCGAGCGTTTTCACAGGTCCCTAAAGGCCGCCCTCAGAGCCTCATTAACGGACACAAATTGGGTAAATAAACTTCCCTGGGTTTTATTGGGGTTGCGTGCGGCACCTAAAGAGGATTTAGACGCTTCCCCTGCAGAATTAGTCTTTGCTCAGCCTATCAGACTACCAGGTGAATTTTTACCAGAAAACCCGGAACCAGGGCACCTCCCAGTCCCAAGGTTTTTAGGCAGTAACAGACAGGACTCTCTCCACGGTCCAGTTCATCACTCCTTTCCACGAGTTTTTGTTCCTCAAACTTTAAAAAACGCCGAGTTTGTTTTTGTTAAGCATGAAGCCCTTAAACCAACGTTACGCCCAGTATACGATGGCCCGTTCAGAGTGCTGGAAAATGGTGACAAACACTTTGTGCTTGATTATGGGGATAGAAATGAAACGGTCAGCATTGACAGACTCAAACCTGCCTTCTTGTTGAGAGACGAACCTGCACAGCTGGCTCGAGCACCTCGGCGAGGTAGACCCCCCAAGGAAAAAGTCTCAGCCCCCAGGCAGGGAACAAATAATCTCTCTCCTTCCCACACTGCAGATTCCTCACAAGAAGGTCCCAGCAGGACGCCTAAACCCACCTACAGCAGCTTTGGGAGAAGATTGAAACCCAGACTGCACAGGGACTGATTACACCACTCTGCAATTTTTTTTTTCTCGCTAATTGTGCCGCAACAGTTTAGGACTGACTTATGATTATACTATGCTGTTATGTTTTCACTGAACTCTCTTAGGAGCATGGCTGCTTAAAAGTTCTTCTGTGGCAACAGCTGTAACACATAGTATGTCTTAGTAATTATCCTAGACTGTGAATCTTTCTGTGTCCTTTCATAGTTGTTTGGGGGGCCTGTGGTATATATTACTCATATATTCCATACCTACATTTGTTAGAGCATGTGGAAATGTTTGGGACAGAATATACAAAGGAACTTCACACCTCTGAAAGGGACAAAAGAATCTCACCGCCTTGTGAAGACCAACGACTTCACAGGACGCGGAGACAACAGACTTGACACCTTCACCCCCTAAGGCCAGGAGAGGTTTTCCCATCACCTCCCAAGACGAAGGGAGGAGTTAACAGGACTAATGGGGGATTTAGATAACGGGGGATTTCAGCTTGTGTTTTGCATGTCTTTGATGTGTGCCTGTATTTAACCAGCGAGCTGGGCAGAAATCTTTCTCTTTTGCCTTCTGCCAAGTTCTGCACCAGATGAGACTAGATAGAAGAGTTGTTCATTAAAGACTCTGTTTTTGATACAAAACCGCCTCATCATTCCAGCTCTTCTACACATCCATCAATTCATCTTCTTCCACTTAACCCTTTAAGGTCCGCATCAAGAAAAAAGTAATGGAAAAAAATTTTCTTTGCATTTTTTACTCACTTAGGATAGCAATAACAACAATCAACTGTTTTTCAAAATCAGACCCCACAGTTTTTTAGATATAGGCCTCTACCAAACGGTTGAGAGGTCTGTTCATAGTAAAAGTATTATATACCTTTAAATGCATACAAAAAACATTGAGAACAAGTCAAATAAATTGCTAATTTTCTTCAACAAATGAGTAGAATTTGCTCATGGGTTAGGGTTAGGGTTAGGGACTGCTCAAACACGCAGTGCCATCTAGAGGATTTTTTTAGCATAGCGCAACGAAACTAAGTGGCAGAGATGGCTCATTCAGGTTGAGTTAAGCTCAATGCATTATTCAATGAGATATTGTGACTCAAAGTGTGGTCGACCAAACGGTTGTGCAGAACGTTAAAGGGTTAATCCTTTTTGGGTATTTTTTTTGGGGGGGGGGGGGCTGAAGCCTATCCAAGCATCTTTGGGTGAGAGGCAGGGTACACTCTGGACAGAGCGCCAGTCCATCGCAGGGCCAACACAGAGAGACAGACAACAAGTCACTCTCACATTCATACCTAACGACAATTTAGAATCCCCAGTTGATGCCAATTAACCCTAACCTGCATGTCTTTGGCCTGTGGGAAGAAACTGGAGTAAATCCATGCAGACAAAGGGAGAACATGAAAACTCCACACAGAAGGGTCACCGATGGTCTGGGGGTGGGATCGATCCCGTGACTTTCTTGCTCCACCGTGCTGCTCTTTTTTATGTTTGTCATACTTAAATGTTTACATCATCAAACAAATTTAAATATTAGACAAAGACAATACATTTCACATTTTCACAACATCACATTTCTTGAGCTCATGGAAATTAATGTACCATAAAATGCCCTTATCCTGACTGGTTAAATGACTTTAATTTTCTTGTGTCTCTTATTTAAATTAAATAATTTTAAAAAATGACAACTGTGTAAAATTACAGCAACGTTTACTTGAAAGGTGTGTTATTTATTTTGGAGCTTTTATCTGCCCAGCACAGACACTAATTGTCACGACCCTCCTCGTGCACCTTAACGCAGCGCATCGAGAAGTGAGGAGGAAGGATGGATTTACGCACAGGATTACACCACAACACATTTATTAACAAAGAGGCAGACAGTTCCAAAAATAAAGACTTACAAAAATGCTACAGGGTACACTAAATTGCTCACACGACGAGTGTGCAGCAGGCAGACCACAGTGTACTGTGGCCACAAGACAAATAATACAAAATAGGCAGACTTACAAAAAGAAGACAGGGTTCACTACTTGACTCACATGATACGTGCAGCGGGCAGACCACAGTGAACGGTGGCCACACATTCCTCAAAGACGAATCAATGGTCCACCAATGCTTGACTGGCAAAGGCCGCTTAAGTACAAGCATTGCTGGCATAACAGATTGGGTGCACCTGGGCGAGGCAAAGGAAAATCAATCACCGGAGTGGAACCAGCTGGCTGTCATGAGAGAGGGGGCATGGTCAGACCAGCAAGTGTCAGACACCGCCCACACGAATGTAGGTCAAGGAGGCTGCCTAACAGCTGCTGGCCAGAACAGTAGCTACAGGTACAGAAAAAGGAACAAGTGACATAGAAACAACAAGAACTCAAAAGATAACACAATACACAAATATAGAGATAACCTGAGCCACAGAGAACGGTCAGAACCGAGCCTAAAGGACAACACCGGCTCGGTTCGTGACACTAATAATACGTCCTTCCAAGGGTGCCAAGTCCTGCTGGAAAATGAAACTAGCATCTCCATAAAGCTTGTCAGCACAGGGAAGCATGAAGTGCTCTAAAATTTCCTGGTAGACAACTGCGCTAACTTTGGTCTTGATAAAACACAGTGGACCAACACCAGCAGATGACATGGTTCCTCACATTATCACTGACTGTGGAAACTTCACACTAAACCTCAAGCAACTTAGATTCTGTGCCTCTCCACTCTTTCTCCAGACTCTGGGACAAATGAAATGCAAAATTTACTTTTATCTGATCAGAGGTCTTCTGCTGGTGTTTGTCCACTGTGTTTTATCAAGACCAAAGTCAGCGCAGTCATCTACCATGAAATTTTAGAGCACTTCATGCTTCCCTCTGTTGACAAGCTTTATGGAGAAGCTGATTTCATTTTCCAGCAGGACTTGGCACCCCCCCCCCCCCCACACACACACACACACACTCACTGCCAAAAGTATCAAAACCTGGTTTAACAACCATGGCATCACTGTGTTTGATTGGCCAGCAAACTCTCCTGATCTAAACCCCATAAAGAATCTATGGAGTATTGTCAAGAGGAAGATGAGAGACATCAGACCCAACAATGCAGATGAGCTGAAGGTCACTATCAAAGCAACCTGGACCTTCATAATAACACCTCAGCAGTTCCACAGGATGATCACCTCCGTGCCACGCCACACTGATACAATAATTAATCCAAAAGGAGCCCTGACCAAGTATTGAGTGTGTACATGGACATACTTTACAGTCGGTCTGTGGAGAATGGGGAAAGATGAGGCTGAGTTTATTTCTCAAGTCAGATTTATTCACATTCTCCAACATCATCCAAACACAGAAAGAGAAAAGAGAATGAATCTTCCAACATCTGTCCCTTTTATACTCAAGACATCAAACATACAGTCACATGGTACTTAATCCCAGTCACAATGTAACTTCCCCCTGATCTTAACACACTCCACCTCTCAGTCTCTGGCCGCTGGGCGAAATCCCCCAAGGCTATCTCTTTGCATGCCAAAGACTAAACTTCACACCCTCGTGTTATCTCCAGAGCGGCTCAGTCCTTTGTTCCGTCTCAGATGTGAAGCCTAAGGTGGTATACGTATGAATCATGCAGTCATATACAAATATGCATATATGTGCCCCACATGACCCCCCCCCCCCCCAAACGTCTAAGATGGAACAACCGTAATAACAGTCTGCAAGTCATGGTAAAATTATTACACATCAGTCCACATGTTGCTTGGGCCTCAGTCGCCTCCCATATCTGCTGTAAGCGGGCTTTACCACTCTCGCGGCGCCCTCCTGCTGGGGAGCTGCTGCCTGAGGATTAGAACTGTTAGTCAATCCCTGTGGGTGTCCTGATGAATGCTCCTTAGGGGGTCTGCCGTGCTGAGGAGCCGTAGCCAACAGCACATTTTCGTCGGCCAACACAAAGGCGGGTTTGAGTCTGTTTATGCCAATCTGTTCTTCCCTGCCCCCCAAATCTAGCAAAAAATGCTTATCCCCTGTTTCCAGCACTCTAAAAGGTCCATCATAAGGTGGCCGCAACGGGGGGCGATGCGCATCGTGTCTGACAAAAACATACTCCGTATTTTTTAAAGCCTTAGGCACAAAAACGCGCGGAAAACTGTGATGAACGGGGCCAGGAAGCGTGCTCGATCCCGTGTCGCTCTGCAACCGCTGAGCAGGGGGGCACTCTGGCGCAGGATTATCTGGGAGAAATTCCCCGGGCAGCCGGAGTGGCTGTGCAAAAACTAACTCAGCTGGGGAGGCTTTTAAATCCTCTTTAGGTGCAGAACGCAACCCCAATAAAACCCATGGTAGCCTGTCCACCCAATTTGCATCCGTAAGCGACGCTCTGAGGGCTGCTTTCAGTGACCTATGGAAACGTTCGCATAAACCATTAGCCTGCGGGTTGTACGCGGTAGTGCGGTGGATCGTTACCCCCAGGCTGCGGGCCATCGCTGACCAAAGCTCGGAAACAAATTGAGGACCTCTGTCGGACGTAATGTCCGACAGAACTCCAAAACGCGCTACCCATGTCGTTAAAAACGCGCGCGCTACCTCCTCAGCTGTGGTTGATGCCAGTGGGACCACTTCCGGCCAACGCGTGGTGAGGTCCACCATTGTCAAAAGGTGTGTGCACCCCTGTGACGGCGGGAGGGGGCCTACGAGGTCGACATGCACATGATCAAACCTCTTAGCCGGTATGTGAAACGGCTCCAAGGGAGCTCTAGTGTGTTTGTGTATTTTGGCTCGTTGACAAGACACGCAGGCTGCTGCCCACTCTTTAACTTGCTTGCGCAGGCTCGGCCATACAAATTTCTCTCCTACCATTTTGACCGATGCGCGCACCCCCGGGTGCGCCAGAGAATGAATCAAGTCAAAAACGCGGCGGCGCCACACAGTCGGTACCAACGGGTGCGGTCGACCCGTGGAGACATCGCAGATTAGGGGGGGCATACCATCTTGTAACACCCTGTTCTCCAGCCTTAACCCTGTTGGTCCAGACTGGAGCGCGCGCACGTCTGCGTCGCTAACCTGATCCGCGGCCATGGCTGCATAATCTATCCCTGTGCGGACTGCGGCGGTGCGCACTTCCGCGTCGCTAGCCTGCTCTGCGGCCATGGTTGCACAATCTACCCCTACGCGGACTGGGGCCGCTACAGCGCGCAAGAGACAGTCTGCCACCACATTAAGTTTACCCGCTACATGCTGAATATCGGTAGTAAACTCTGAGATTGCAGCCAGCTGCCTCTGCTGCTGGCCCGACCACGGTTCTGAAACCTTGGCCATCGCGAAAGTAAGCGGCTTGTGGTCAACGAACGCGGTGAAACGGCGTCCCTCCAGCCAGAACTGGAAGTGGCGAATGGCTAAGTGGAGAGCTAACAACTCCCTGTCGAATGCGCTGTATTTTCGCTCGCTATCGCGCAACGTCCTGCTGAAAAAGGCGAGCGGCTGCCAAACCCCGGCGACCTGCTGCTCTACGACCGCTCCTATGGCCACATCTGATGCGTCAGTAGTGAGCGCTATGCGGGCCGTGGGGTCTGGATGTGCTAGCAACGCAGCGTTTGCGAGGGCTGTTTTGACCTCCGCGAATGCGCGCTCCCGCTCAGGAGACCATTCGATTTTGCTTGTGGGTTTTTGTTTTTTTAGCGCGGCATACAATGGTTGCATGAGCTGCGCTGCGTGGGGGAGGAAGTAGTTATAAAAATTTACCATTCCCAAAAACTCTTGTAACGCTTTGACCGTTTGTGGCTGGGGAAAATTTCTTATTGTGCGCACTTTGTCAGGCAGAGGGACGGCTCCTTCTGGAGAGACGCGATGCCCCAAAAAATCAATCTGTGTCACCCCGAACTGACACTTCGCTGGGTTGATTATTAACCCGTGCTCCCCCAACCTCCGGAAAACTGCCGTGAGGTGATTTTCGTGTTCGTCTTCGGACGCGCTGGCTACCAAGATGTCGTCCAGGTAGACGAACACAAAAGGGAGATCACGCAACACTGCGTCCATCATGCGCTGGAACGTCTGCGCAGTGCCTTTAAGCCCAAACGGGCATGCGCAAAAACTCGAAAAGGCCAAACAGAGTTATTACCGCCGTTTTGGGGATGTCCTCAGCGCGTACTGGGACTTGATGGTACCCGCGGACCAAGTCTATCTTAGAAAAAATGCGCGCCCCCGCCAAATGAACGGAAAAATCTTGGATATGCGGGATTGGGTAGCGGTCGTGCGCTGTAGCGTTGTTCAGCCTGCGGAAATCTCCGCAAGGACGCCATGAGCCATCGGCTTTAGGGACCATGTGAAGCGGGGAAGCCCATGGGCTCTTCGAACGTCTGATGATGCCCAACTTTTCAAGGCTGGCGAACTCCTCGCGCGCTATGGACAGTTTAGCTGCATCCAAGCACCGAGCTTTTGCAAAAACGGGCGGTCCGGTGGTAGTAATAAAGTGTTCCACTCCGTGTTTAGCGACAGCTGCTGAAAATGTGGGAACTGTGAGTGCTGGGAACTGAGTGAGCAGTGTGTGAAACTTACCACCTGCTGTTGCGACATTGGCTTGTGCTGTGGGCGGGGTCACTCGGGCTGCACAGGCAATAGAATAAAAAGAAAGTGCATTAACCAGGCACCTATTAGCAAGATCAACCAACAAACCCTGTGAGCACAGAAAATCAGCCCCTAACATATTGAAGTTCACTGCAGCTATAACAAAAGTCCACTCAAATGTACGGCAGTGGAGGGACAGAAGCAGAGTCTTCTCACCAAAGGTCTTAATCCTCGAGCCGTTCGCTGCTGACGCTCCGTGACCTCCAGGACCCGCCAGCCGGTCAGCGTATGTAGGCATGATGAAGCTCACTTGGGAGCCTGTGTCCACGAGGAATTGCCTCCCCGATCGCGCATCCGTCAAGTAGAGCAGCTTGTTCTCCTCCCCGAGGGCCGCAGCTGCTATCGACCCCCGGTCTTGGCGTTTCCCGAGCTCCTGAACTGGCACAGTGGTATACATTTGCGTGCCCTCTCTGCGAAGCGGCGATGGTAAAAACAGAGGTCGTCTCCTCCGCGATCCCTGGCCCTCACCGCCGCCGTTGTCGGTGGGTCTGCTACCGCCGCCTCTGGCCTCCTGTCGTCTCCGGCCGCCGCGCCGAGCTCCGTCGCTGCTGCGGTGGCCGCGCGCTGTCTGCTGGCGCTGAGAATCCATTGTGCCTCCTGGGCCAGCATGCGGAAGTCCCGCTGGGCCATCAACGGTGAACCAGCCAGGGTCGCTCTCGTGGCCGACGGTAGGGTTCTCAGGAAAATGTGGGTGAAGAGGAAATCGTCGCTGTCTGAGCCCCTCAGCCTCAGCATGTCTTCCATCAGGTCGACGGGCGTGCTATCTCCCAAGTCGTTCAGGGCCAGGAGTCTCTCCGCTCTCTCCTGGACTGAGGGAGTGAAACGCTGGATGAGCATAGCCTTCAACCCACCATATTTGTCGTTGGCCGGTGGGCGCTCCAAAAAGCTCTGCACATATCGAGCCGTGCGGTTGTCGAGCTTGGAAATGACGTGGTAGAATTTGGTGTCAACTACCGTTATCCCCCGGAGGGCAAACTGTGCCTCGACCAAGTGGAACCAGGAGCACGGGTTGTCTTGCCAGAAGTCTGGTAGCTTGACTGTGGCTGCGTTCGCCTGGCTGGCTCCTGACGAGTCCGGCTCGGGGGAATTATTTCTGCTCATGATACATCATAGGGTCACCAGTGTGGAGAATGGGGAAAGATGAGGCTGAGTTTATTTCTCAAGTCAGATTTATTCACATTCTCCAACATCATCCAAACACAGAAAGAGAAAAGAGAATGAATCTTCCAACATCTGTCCCTTTTATACTCAAGACATCAAACATACAGTCACATGGTACTTAATCCCAGTCACAATGTAACTTCCCCCTGATCTTAACACACTCCACCTCTCAGTCTCTGGCCGCCGAGCGAAATCCCCCAAGGCTATCTCTTTGCATGCCAAAGACTAAACTTCACACCCTCGTGTTATCTCCAGAGCGGCTCAGTCCTTTGTTCCGTCTCAGATGTGAAGCCTAAGGTGGTATACGTATGAATCATGCAGTCATATACAAATGTGCATATATGTGCCCCACAGGTCAACATTTCTATTAAAAAACTATTTTTTAAAATTAATTTCATGTAATATTCTAATTTTTTGAGAAACTGAACATGGGGTTTTCATGGGCTGTAAGCCATAATCATCAAAATTAAAATAAATAAACTTGAAATATATCACTCTCTGTGTAATGAATCTACATATATAATATATGGGTTTCACTTTCTGAAATGAGTGACAAAAAATATTGAACTTTTTCATGATATTCTAATTTTTTGAGATGTTCCTGTAAGGACCATGTATTTTATTAAACTTTTTTTTTTTTTACATGCACCTTTTTCCCTCATAATTTTGCAGTGTTTTTAAAACATAGTTAATATGCATTTGAGACTTGATTCTCACAAATTTCAGTTTTTTTTCTAAATCATCACATGAATAAAAAGTAAACATCAATAAGTTAAATATTTCCTGAGCCAGAAGAGAATAGCAAAAAAAAACAACAAAAAAACAAAAAACAAACCATAACATAAAAAATGTCTGAAAATGAGAAAATTATCCATCACTGCCATCAACAGATGTACTGTAGGTACGTTGCACTTTAGAAGAACAACACTTTACCAGAAGGATTTGAATAAAGGCCACCTGCATAACAGACAAGTGTCTTAACCCCTACACCTGACAACTACTTTGACGCTTTGAGTCACACGCTGACTTCCTCACACACTAACAAAATATTGCACTGACAAGACAAAATGGCCGACAGACATTTCATAAATATGATTTTTCTGAACATTAATAGAATTGCATGAAGTTTGGTAATTAGCTGAAGAATACTGTTGTGATTGTGAGTCTGAAGTTTGATCAAATTTGAATCAGTATATCTGGAGTTAAATCCAAAACTACATGTCAAAGAGAAACTGTACAAATTGATGGGCCAAGAAAATCAAAATGGATTGACATTTTGGGATAATTTTAGCAACTTTTCATTATCAATGTCTGTAGATGATCTCTGTTTAATTTCCAGCAACTTGGATGGATAGCCTAGAAGGAGTTTATTTTGAGTTCATTTGCACACTTTTGAAAATATGGTGCAGAAAACTTCATTTTCAGAGTTTATCACTATTGACAAAAAGTTTCCGAAGGTTTCAGTGAATAGAATAATAAAAGAATTTTTAATCTAGGCCTAGTCATTCTCGAGGTATTTGCAAAAAAACAAAAAACTGTTTATTATACCGCTACCTATGTACCCAGTGCCTTGAGTTTTGGTCTCTGAGTAATGGGGATAGTTTCTGATCTGGCTGTAAAATCTCAAATTTTCACGTATTACTATTTTTGCTCCCCATGCACTTTCAGTGGAGAAAAAGAAGAGGAAGAACAACAATTTTCCTGCAGCACAGCTGCTTGCAACCCTAATGAGTGAAGGCTAACTGCAGCTAACCACTGTTGATTTTCATTTCTACAAATTGCATATTCACATCTAGGATATAAGAACCATTTTCTTGTCTCTTGTTAGAAACACTGCTTCAAACTGTCAACCCATTAGAGGGGATTTTATTTGTTCTGACAGCGACCTCCAACATACCCCACTGCAATGTGGGAAGGGGGATAAGAGACCCCATGCAGAGACATTAGACAAGAGTGTGAACAAAGACTAGCCAGTCTGGAGTGACAGCATGACACCCCCACCAACACCACACACACATAAGGACAAGCAAGAAAGAAAGAAAGGAAGAAATCCCAGGGAACAGGACAAAAAGAGTGGTCTTTTGGGAGGGTGTCTCTCAGGGCACATTCACATGGCCACTGTTTGGTCTGGACCAAAGGAACTCTGCTCCACTTCTGCGGATAGTTGAGTTCATTTGGTGCCATCTGAACGCGCATTTGAACTCTGTGTGCACCAAACAAGTGAAGTCTTCAGGATTCTCGGTTCACTTGCAAGCATAGCCTGGTGTGCTTCGCTTGTACTGTGAATGTAAACGGACTATCCAGCGGACGAAAGGGTGGAAGTGCCCTCGGCGTTTGTGTAACCATAGCAACATGTAACAATAAAGACAACCACGTGGATACAAGAAATCTTTTTACTGGGGAAAGCCGGGGAGAAAAGTTAAAAAATGTCTCGTTTGTGACAGACAAACAACTTGGCTGAAGGGAACAGATTTCCGTTTTCGGTCCTGGCCAATCGATGAGCCAGATTTTTCTTCTTCGCTGAGATTTTTTTTCCTGGTCAGTGGTGGTTTTGGCTACAGCACCCCAAATGAGCAGTTGTTGTAAGTCTGTGACGTTGTGCAGACAGTTTGGATTGCTGCAGTGTGAATGCAAACCAAATCAAACAAAGGTGCAAAAATTCTCGGCATTCCCCACCCAATTGAACTGAGTCCCCCGGACTATCCTGGTGTGAATGCAGCCTCGGTTGTACAAGGACAGTAAAATTCGGGACAGTAACACGCACATGTAAATACACATTCTGTCACTCACTGTTAGGCCTGACCTATAAAGCCTGTCTGCACAAAGGGTGCACAACAAGCTGAAACCCAGGAAGGTATATTTCTCTTAGATATACAACCTCCTAGCTGAAAAAAGACTTATAGGCTCAAAACACTTAAAATCCCTCTGCTCAGCTCACTGTCTGAGACTGGATTAACTCACCAAGTAAGTGTAAACATCAATTAGACTGCACATGCACATAAACCCCACCACCACCACCACCACCACCTTTGCAGTACTTCTAACAGTAAGACAAAAACAGATATAGGTGAAGATGACTTCTAAGGGGAGTTGATTGCAATGTATGTTAAATATGACTGCAACATTTTTGCCATATTTAGCTCTGCACAACGTTGAAAATGTGGTGTGGATTTTCAGCATCGCTGTTTTTAAACCAGATCATTTGTGAATTTTACCTCGGCATCCACCATAGTGCCATTACTGCACTGTTTGTTTTCAAGCTCCTAAAACACATTGTTTGGACAGACATAAAAATTGATAATAAAAAGCTGTATATGAAGAAAGACATACTGCTGTAAATTTGGTTAAAAAATAACTGAGAAATCACACATTTTTAATGCTGTGCAGAGCTAAATGTGGCAAAAAAGCTGCTGTCAAATTCAGAATGTACTACTTTACAATGGTACCCCACAGAATTTATAGTAGAATGTGTGGTGTAAGGATACCAGGTATTCAGGGAGTGGTGCGGCATCTTACGCATGACGTCACCATATGTCATATACTGTATATTGGGCTGCCCGCCATTTCACCAGAGTTGTCAGACAGAGTTACACAGAGCTGTATGGTAGACACTCAGTGGTAGGCAGTTAGCCCTTGAACACGTAACTGTATTCGTCATACCAAATTGTAATGAAGTTCAGTAAATGACAGCATCCTCGTCGATCGTCATTACCAGGTTTGTGGACATAACATTTGGCAACGAGAGATTAAACCATGGAAGCGTGCTTACGACCACTACGGCTTTTCCTTGAGTGCCCGGGAGAACTGGCAGTCCCATGGCCACGTTGGCTGGATGCGTTCGAAACCTACATCTCAGTGGTGGACCTGGGCAAACTTGGTAAAGTAAGGAAAAGAACACTCCTTGTCCACAATTGCAGCATAGAAGGCCAGCGAATTTTTCACATGCTAGGACCGAATAAGTCATATGTGGATGTCGTCGAGCTACTAGCTAGCTACTCTGCCACCCCTGACAATGTGATTGCACGACAAATCTGCTTTCACCAGAGACACCAAAGGGTTGGTGAGTCGGTACAACAATTCGTCACTGACTTAATACCCTTTAACTGTCCCAGGCGCCGTTTGGTGACATAAACCCTAGTGGTCAAGAGTGGTAAAGATTTTTTGTCAAGAAAATAGTTCAGATTTCCAAGGTGATAACTTGAAAGTTGCAAGATAATGGCTTACTGTCAATTAGAAAGATATAGAATATGATCCAAAGTTTCAGATAGGAATAAATTTACAGTGGGGCAAAAAAGTATTTAGTCAGCCACCAATTGTGCAAGTTGTCCCACTTAAAAGATGAGAGAGGTCTCCAATTTTCATCACAGGTATACCTCAACTATGAGAGACAAAATGAGAAAAAAAAATCCAGAAAATCACATTGAAGGATTTTTAATGAATTAATTGGTAAATTCCTCGGTAAAATAAGTATTTGGTCAATAACAAAAGTTCATCTCAATACTTTGTTATATACCCTTTGTACGCAATGACAGAGGTCAAACGTTTTCTGTAAGTCTTCACAAGGTTTTCACACACTGTTGCTGGTATTTTGGCCCATTCCTCCATGCACATCTCCTCTAAAGCAGTGATGTTTTGGGGCTGTCGCAGGGCAACACGGACTTTCAACTCCCTCCAAAGATTTTCTATGGGGTTGAGATCTGGAGACTGGCTAGGCCACTCCAGGACCTTGAAATGCTTCTTACAAAACCACTCCTTCGTTGCCCGGGTGGTGTGTTTGGGATCATTGTCATGCTGAAAGACCCAGCCACATTTCATCTTCAATGCCCTTGCTGATGGAAGGAGGTTTTCACTCAAAATCTCACGATATATGGCCCCATTCATTCTTTCCTTTACACGGATCAGTCGTCATGGTCCCCTTGCAGAAAAACAGCCCCAAAGCATGATGTTTCCACCCCAATGCTTCACAGTAGGTATGGTGTTCTTTGGATGCAACTCAGCGTTCTTTCTCCTCCAAACACGACAAGTTGAGTTTTTACCAAAAAGTTCTATTTTGGTTTCATCTGACCATATGACATTCTCCATGCCCCATTCATTCTTTCCTTTACACGGATCAGTCGTCCTGGTCCCTTTGCAGAAAAACAGCCCCAAAGCATGATGTTTCCACCCCCATGCTTCACAGTAGGTATGGTGTTCTTTCTCTTCCAAACACGACAAGTTGAGTTTTTACCAAAAAGTTCTATTTTGGTTTCATCTGACCATATGACATTCTCCCAGTCCTCTTCTGGATCATCCAAATGCTCTCTAGCAAACTTCAGACGGGCCTGGACGTGTACTGGCTTAAGCAGGGGAACACGTCTGGCACTGCAGGATTTGAGTCCCTGGCGGCGTAGTGTGTTTCTGATGGTAGCCTTTGTTACTTTGGTCCCAGCTCTCTGCAGGTCATTCACTAGGTCCCCCCATGTGGTTCTGGGATTTTTGCTCACCGTTCTCGTGATCATTTGGACCCTACAGGGTGAGATCTTGCGTGGAGCCCCAGATCGAGGGAGATTATCATTGGTCTTGTATGTCTTCCATTTTCTAATAATTGCTCCCACAGTTGATTTCTTCACACCAAGCTGCTTACCTATTGCAGATTCAGTCTTCCCAGCCTGGTGCAGGTCTACAATTTTGTTTCTGGTGTCCTTTGACAGCTCTTTGGTCTTGGCCATAGTGGAGTTTGGAGTCTGACTGTTTGAGGTTGTGGACAGGTGTCTTTTATACTGATAATGAGTTCAAACAGGTGCCATTAATACAGGTAATGAGTGAAGGACAGAGGAGCCTCTTAAAGAAGAAGTTACATGTCTGTGAGAGCCAGAAATCTTGCTTGTTTGTAGGTGACCAAATACTTATTTTACCAAGGAATTTACCAATTAATTCATTAAAAATCCTTCAATGTGATTTTCTGGATTTTTTTTTCTCATTTTGTCTCTCATAGTTGAAGTATACCTATGATGAAAATTGGAGACCTCTCTCATCTTTTAAGTGGGAGAAGTTGCACAATTGGTGGCAGACTAAATACTTTTTTGCCCCACTGTATGCATCTATTTGCATAATGATGCAGAAGCTATATCAAATTACATAACTCAGTCAAAAGTGGACTTTGGACATATTTACACAAAGAATGGTTCTGTTTTTGACACAGTGTTTTCTACCAGGGTATGTTGTTATCTTATCTTCAAAGTATATGAGCCAGAAAATCAGTACAATGGAAAGAAACAAAGAAATCCGTCACTTACCGCTGGCGAAGGGGGGCTCGCCCGCTGGTGTGGTCGGTCTGTTTTCGTCCATCGTGGTCGTTATTTTGAATTCTGTCAGACATTTCTCTACCACATCAACAAACTCTTATGATTATCCCACGTCAATTTCGTTTGTATTTCGTGGCTATTTTTCGTGTATGATGCCATTTTATCTGACAATGCATGGCAGCCATATTGGTCTTGTAAGCTCAAAGCAGGAAAAAGGCGAAGAAGAATAAGGATTTCTTCTTCTTTGGTGTATTCCATGTCAGCTATGATTCCTCCAATGCGTGTCTGCCACCTTCTGAACTGGCAGATCAGTACAAATCCTCAGTACAGCTGGGGAGTTAAAGGGACGACAGATTCAGTTGACAGGCGCAGTTTCTGCACTGTGCCACTAGGGGCGCGTGAAATCTGACAGTTAAAGGGTTAAGGCATTTAGCTAGTATGTGCCGTTTTGGACTGCTTGAAGATGAAATGACCAGTTAGCTGAGCACATATGTAACACTAGGCTAGGAGCTAAGATGCTAACGGCACCAAACAACATGACGCTAGCTAACACCATTGAGCTAGCGTTCCAGCTAGAGGCAGCGGAAAGGTTAGCCTTGTTGCTAAATGGACGCATAGCACAGAAGCTACCTGAACAGACAATGCTAGCTAACACAGTGAGCCCAGAGGGAGAAGAGGACTCGGCAGAAGAATCTGAGACGAATGCTGTTAGCCGAAGGTCCGCTCCGAGAGGCTCCGTCTGCGGGAGCTGTGGGTCCCTGACGCACCAGAACAGAGCACGTTTTTGCCCAGCCAAAGGACAATGGTGAAACAAGTGTGGGCGCCTGAACCATTTCACTGGAGTGTGCCGGTCGCAGGCACCATGGGGCCCGCCAAGTAAGCCAGCCCGCCTGCCATTAATGACCATTCATGCGGTAAGCCCCAACATCAACGGTTATTCATACAGCATGGTCGAGCTAAACGGGGTAGCCATACCGCTCATGCTCGACACGGTGGCGGTGCGGTCGATGTTAAACTGGGCCACGGTAAAGACGTTTTTCCCCAACCACAGAATCCAAAAGAACCCGATGCTGCTGTACGGATATGGGGAAGTCACAAACTGTGCAATACTGGAACAGTTGAACTAAATGTTTATTACAAGTCTAAAATTGTGTATGACTTCTCATTCCAAGTGGCAGCGCACGGTGACAACATCATGGGATGCGACCTCTTCTACAGACTGGGTTCGAATGGTCCAGATGTGGCAGGTGGAGCACAGCGGACCTCGAAGATGATGATGTGGGATAAAGCAATTACAAGCAGCACTGATACCAAAGCGTCTACTGCATGCTCTCAAGAGGAGAGCTGCCTGGAGGGGGGGCAGCCATCCCTCGCTCAGCCAGAACCGGAACCAGAGCCGGAGGGAAGGAAGCCCGAGCATGCAGAGAGCCCCGAAGCACAGCGACAACAACCGGGCACGAACGACACCCCCAACACAACACAGCAGAGCTCTTCAGATGGAAGAGAGGAGGAACCAGACGACTTCTGTACCCTCGCTCAATGAACCATGACTGAGCCGACTGGTGAAGAGTCTGCCTCAGCAACCAACATCAGAGAGGCTCCGGATACCTTCTGCACCCACGACGAGCCTCAAATACCGACGGTGACAACGGGTGAAGGGTCCACAACGAACATGGTGACTACCGAACCGCTGCAGCACAACGGAGGTTCCAAGCCGAACCAGCACGCAAAGCCACAGGAGTGCAGCAATGCATCAAACCAAGTAAGATGCCACTCCAGGTCATGGAATGGGTTCGGGTCCGCACCAGCAAGAGACCGGGACAACGATTGACCGGGCCACAGCCAACAAAACACTGGGTGCCACTGAAGATCGTGGCCAAGCTGGGAACAGCATGCTTCAGGCTGACAGACGGTTCAGTTCGGCACGCAAACCAACTACGGCATTTCCAGGTAGCTGCTTCAGGTGGCAGGGCTTCACAGGAGTCAGCTATCACAGAGTGGGATCCGGGGCCCAGCATTATGAACACTGGCCCTGGCCCTGGGGTCCAACAGTTCCAGGGATGAGGTCGCCACGGGCCTGCCACAAAGCTCCTCAGGCAGAACTGTTCTCCCCATGGAAGATTGTCTGCAAAAAGACTGTTCAGGCAGGAACATGGCTGACACCGTGGCAGAATTACCCACCCAGCTGCGTTGGGTCCCACGGTGGTCTACCCTCGGACCCTAGTCAGTAGGCTTTGGTTTGGTTCATATAAAAAAAAAAAAAAAAACAACAAAAAAAACTAAAGACAATGTTCTTTAATAAAAACGAGTGTGTTCTTTGATAATACATTCTGTGAATAATTATAACCAGTGTGTTCCATATAATCGATATAGAGTATGTCTGCCTAATGCAGTTATAAGTTTGAATCATTTATTACCTGAACAGGTAAGTCTAATTTTTGTGAATCATTCATTATGTTTGAATAGCCATATTTAGTAATGTGTGATGTGTGTGAATCATAGTGATTAGTAATGTTTTATTATAGGTGTTTGACTAGTGGGATTTCTGTACAATTTGGAGAGGGCACGTCTGCTAATATTAATCGTAGTTTTTCAATTTTGCAAGGGGGGAGAAGAATGTGGTGTAGGGATACCAGGTATTCAGGGAGTGGTGCGGCATCTTATGCATGACGTCACCACGTCTCATTTATATTGGGCGACCCGCCATTTCACCAGAGTTATCGGACAGAGTTGCACAGAGCAGTATGGTAGACACTCAGTAGTAAGCAGTTGGCCCTTGAACACGTGCCTGTATTCTTCATACCAAACTGTAATAAAGTTCAGTAAACGACAGCATCCTCGTTGGTCATCATTACCAGGTTTGTGGACAGAACAGAATGGCTGCGAGATTTAGCACAACAATTTGCCATTGAAATTTAGCCATTAAAAGCAGCATTATGTAACTTTCTTGTTCTGAATATAGGAATAATGAAAAGACTACAATTATGGCAACTATGACCTCAGCCCCAACAGCAATCACAGGGTGCTTTGCTGTTGGTTGCTACCATAGGCATAAATCGTGCTGGGGTGGGGGATGGGGGGCATGTCATTAAAAACCTTTTAGTTAGGGCTGTGAATCTTTAAAAGTCACACAGTTCAATTTGATTCCTATTTTTGAGGTCACGATTCAGTTCAGAATCAATTTTCAATTCACATTTGGTTCTCAGTTCAGTATGAAAACCCACTAATCTCAGAAAAAGTCTACTGCACTGCAAAAAATGCTGAGGTAAGCCTGAAAGCAAAGTACAGTGTGTTGATGTTTTGGGGGGTTATATTTTTAAAAAATTACATCAACTGATTTGCCATAAAATAAGTAGGCTTAGGTGAGTAACTGCTTTTTTATTTCTTGAAAACCTGTGAGTTTCACAAATGAAATTCTACACAAGTGAAATAAATTTTGAAAATTTTCCTTTTCACTATATCAGTTCCTAACAGCTTTTACACAGTGTTTAGATTTGGTTGCACCATTCTAGAAATATAGGCTATTCATTAAAAAACAACAGTAAATTCTGTCACAAATACTTTGAACATCCATTTAAATAGTAGTGCTACTTGACTGTATGCAGTCAATGTACAGTTACCTATACAGTAACTTGATGCAATGAACAAATTCAACAGAACTGAATGCAATTGATGCATAAGATAAGTAACATTAATTTTTAACCCGCACAAATATAAACTTAAGCATCTAAATTCTTCGGAGACTGAAAAAACAAAATAAAGTTATAAAACAAAATAAAGTGCTGGTACTGTGATGTGGGGTTTTATTATGAGGTAATTTTATTATGAGGTAATTCCCTATATAACAGGTACAAGATGTCATGATTTTCTTTGCCCATTCAGAATTTGCTGGGAGTTTGCTAAAGTGGTGCAGTGTGCCTTGTTCAGCAACTTTTTCCACTTCTTTCAGTTCTGGATGATGGCAGTTAATGTGAGCCCCTGCGTTTGTGATGTTACCAAAGTACTTGACTTTCATTTTGCAAACTTTACATATTACATGTGTCATGTCGAGCACTTTCTTTCCCAGAATGTTGTAGAAACAAAAATGTGCCCATACACTTGCCTTCATTGAAGATGGGACTAGCTGAATTTCTTGCTGCTCCATTTTTTCTTTATTCCGACTGTTTCATCCGGCTGCGAGCTAGTAAGCTACTCTGCATGGTTTTCCTGCATTGCACCATCAATGTATCACAAAGCAGCAATACGTGTCACCTGACGGGACACCGGCACTGCCGCAAAAAAAAAAAAGTGTTCTTAAATTTTGTGAATCTATTCTTCTTCCGGCTTTCAGAGAGAGCAGACGCATTTCTCCCCTCTCCCCACTCCTCTCCCCTCTTCACTATCCCAGCTTGCTGTGTCCTGTCTATGTTCGCTCTTTTTCTAGCTGAATCTCGATCCAAATGGAAATTATGGAATTGATGAGTGGGCTTTAATACTACTGACACCATTTTACAAAAATTCGGGCCAGGGGGAGCCCCAACGGAGATACTCATGGATTGGAACTCATGTGTCTGCGTGATTCGATTGAAGATGTGGAAGACATCTACCTGTTTTGGCTTCATGATCACAGGATTTTCTGCTGATTGGCTCTGGAGTTTTCCTGGTGTATCGGAAATTTAACTGGAAGAGCTAATCAAAATGCAGACCCGGCGTAGCTGCTTCTTCAACATTTCGACCAGCTGGGGAAAGCACTGATAGGGGCAAATGACTTTGGAAGGGGAAACATCTGGAGTCGCTTGGTGCTCTCAAAGGAATGATTTTAAAGCCTATGTAATTGTAAATGTGATGCTCAGAATCGCATGAGAGAGGAAAGTTCTGCTCTAAGTGAACTGTGCTCATTTGGCCTTGATTTGGCACCCTTGCACTCATTCCTCCAGGAGAGAGAGATAAGGCAGAAGAGAGTTGGCTTTGCTTCTCTAACCCAAACAATTAACAACCACTTGCTGTTGTTCAGCAAACTGGACTCTTCAAGGACAGCGTTATCATGTGTCTAATACAGAACTTTGCCAACTGGCATGCACGAAGAGAGATAGACTCTGTGTGGACATGCTTATCTATGTTTAGATTACATGAACATAACATCCATCCGTTGCCAGGAGGTGCCCCTTTGTTGTACACCAGCAACTGATACATCCACACTGCATTCATTCATACTGATTACATGCTGACTACACACACTGGTCTCTCTCTTTTGCTTTGTCAACGTGTGTATTGTAACTTGTCTGCTAAATGTGCATTGAGGTTTTTTTTTCTTGTAATCATAATCTTGCTCACTGAGCGCTATTCTGATAACTATGTTTTTTTTCTCTCGCCTACTGTGTCATCCCTACCCCTTCCCTCTTTACCCCCACTGTTTTGATGAGGCGCCTTGTTATGGCTGCCATGTCATTGTGATGCGCTTACTTGAGCGCGCCAATGTCAAGTCAAATTCCTCGTATGTTTCTAACATGCTTGGCAATAAAGCTTTTCTGATTCTGATTCTCTGATTCTAATCATGTAAAATGAGAATCTCAATTCTTGTGTGAATCGATTTTCTTTCCCAACAACCCTGCTTTTTATGTTATTACCTCCGCCAGGCCGAAAGGCCAGGAGGAGGTAATGTTTTTGCCGGGGTTTGTCTGTGTGTTTGTCTGTGTGTTTGTCTGTTTGTCTGTCTGTCTGTCTGTTTGTCTGTTGGTTAGCAAGATAACTCAAAAACTTTTGGATGGATTTCAATGAAACTTTCAGGCGTTGTTGGAAATGGTACAAGGAAGAACTGATTAAATTTTGGGGATGATCCGCATCACCGTCTGCATACAGGAATTTTTTAAAGCATTTTTCCACACTGTGACATACAGCCATTTTCAACATGTGCGCAGGCGCAATGGAGGGCGCTGGGCGTCGTGTCTGACCAACACAAACTCCGCCTTCTTCAACGTTTTAGCCACAAAAGCATGCGGAAAACACTGGTGGCCTGGGCCCGCCAGCGTGCCTGTGCCAGCCATAGGCGCTGCGCACATTGCGCTGGTCGTCGTGTCTGACCAACACAAACTCCGCGTTCTTCTACGTTTTAGGCACAAAAGCACGCGGAAAACACTGCTGGCCTGGGCCCGCCAGCGTGCCTGTTTTTGCGCCACGCTGCAAAACCTGACACGGCCACCTGTCCGCCGCCCGATTATTTGCCACAAATTCACCGCCCAGCTATAGGCGCTGCGTAAAAACGACCTCTCTGCCGGGGAACATTCTAAATTCTGTTTTGCCGCGGAGCGCAACCCCAATATAATATAAAACCCACGGCAACCTGTCTAACCAATCTGCATCCGTCAGTGGAGGAGATGGACACACCAACACTTCAGTTTATTACCTCCGCTAAGGAGGCAATGCTTTTACAACCGTAAAACGGGGCTATAAGGGACGGCGGGGTAATATGGGACACTTTTCTAAATGTAATTCTGCTTTTTTAATTTTGCTTCCGCCTAGATTTGATGAAGGATTCATGGATATTTGACAATAACAACACAACTCAGCGTCCTGCTCAAAATAAAAAAAGCAGAATTACATTTAAAACATTTCCCAGAAAAGTGTCCCTTATTAACCCGCCGTCCCTTATAGCCCCGTTTTACACTACTGAACCACTAATCCTATCACTATCACATTGATTGTCATTCATTAATTGTCTGTTTATTGCACTGTCTATGTCAAATAAACAAATAATCATTGTGAATCCAATTGCTAGTCATATCTTTTCATGCTCAGGGAATCTGAAAACGTACACACAAACACTGTATGGGGGGAACTGTGCCGCTTGGCGGAGGTCTGCGCTCTCCAAGTGCTTTTCTAGTTTACATAATTGAATCCACCTTATTCCTGGGGGTGCCGCTGTAGGAACAATTATGGGCGGAACTTCTGGTTTCGGCTGAAGTAGTGTTAAATCAGTCAGCAAGAGTGGAGTGGGGGGGGGGCATTTAAAATAGTGTTTTTAAAAGTTTTTCAAATTCATTTTAATGTCTAGTCCACATACGTGTTTTGCACTCAAGTGACAGCTAATTTCAGCACTTTTAGTTTTTGTATTTTTTGAATGTTTTGGCATAGTTCTGGGACTTGTTGCTGGTGTTTGTGGTTGTGCCATAGACTGTATAAACGGAGGCTTCTTACCGGCGATGCATAGATCATGCACTGAAAACTAAAGAGTTGGTGTGATTGGTGGTACAGACGCAAGAGCACCAGGTATGTTTTCACTTGTATGAATGTCACAGATCTGATGTTTATGCATCATATATGTCGCCAGATGTAAGGCTGCATGAAGTAAAATAATAAATAAAAAATAGTAACAGTTTGCTTCCTAAGGTTTATCGATTTAAGAAAGATATCAAATAGTTTTGGGGGTTTTTTTGCATTCGTTGCACTGCCTTGAAACAATATGGACTTGATATTTAGCAGCTTCAGCATGCATTCATTTTTAAATTATCACAAAATATAGATCAATAAAATTTTGAACAACTGTCAGAAAATGTCTGTGCGTTTTAAGTTAATTAAAAAGCATTCGTGGCATGACAGCAGCATGAGCATTTTAATTTCAGACATTAAAACACCCAAGCACGGTGTTGTGGTTCTTTGTGGCTCTGACTAGCCCCTTATTCTTTGAGCCCATTTCCCTTCAAAGCTACTGAAAAACATACCCAAACTAAACTGAAAGCTGCTCTTCAGCCCCTTGCACTATCTTCATGGGGTTGGTCTCATTAAAAAGAAAACAGTCTAATTTTTTAGCAAAACAGTCAGAATCTCTCTAAGTGCTTCAGCTACTGAGTAACAGTGATCTAAACATACTAAATTTGAAGAAATAAAAGTTCGCCTTGGTGTTTTTTTTAGATACAAATGCCTGAAAATAACATACAGTTGTTATACAGTGCATCCGGAAAGTATTCACAGCGCTTCAGTTTTTCCACAGTTTGTTACAGTCTTATTCCAAAAGGGATTAAATTCATTTTTTCCCCTAAAAATTCCACACACAGTACCCCATAATGTCAACATGAAAAAAGTTTTGAGATTTTTGCAAGTTTATTAAAAATAAACTAAGAAATCACATTTAAATAAGCATTCACAGCCTTTGTTCAATACTTTGTTGATGCACCTTTGGCAGCAATTACAGCCTCAAGTCTTTTTAAATATGATACCACAGGCTTGGCACACCTATCTTTGGCCAGTTTCACCCATTCCTTTTTGCAGCACCTCTCAAGCGCCATCAGGTTGGATGGGAAGCGTTGGTGCACAGCCATTTTCAGATCTCTCCAGAGATGTTCAATTGGATTCAAGTCTGGGCTCTGGCTGGGCCACTCAAGGACATTCACAGAGTTGTCCTGAAGCCACTCCTTTGATATCTTGGCTGTGTGCTCAGGGTCGTTGTCCTGCATAAAGATGAACCGTCGCCCCAGTCTGAGGTCAAGAGTGCTCTAGAGCAGGTTTTCATCCAGGATGTCTCTATACATTGATGCATTCATCTTTCCCTCTATCCTGACTAGCCTCCCAGTTCCTGCCACTGAAAAACATCAGCATGATGCTGCCACCACCATTGGCGTGGTTATGAATGGTGCCTGGTTTCCTCTAAACATGACACCTGGCATTAGGTTCAGGTTCAGGTTACTTTATTTGTACCCGTAGGTAGATTTGTTTTGCAGTCTGGTGACATCCATATTTACAAGCCACAAATTACATTCAAAATAGACACAAACACAGGCACATATGAAGCTGACTATAAACATGATAAAAAATACTCAAGGCTCCATCAATCAGGGTATAAAAAGACAAAGAGATGGGAGAAAAACCAGAAGTAAGAGAAAAGGGTCATATTAAAAGTTAAAAACTAGTCAAAGAGGTTAAAAACTCAAAGGTCTAAAACCCAATAAAATATTTAGAACCCAAGTAACATCCTACAAAAATAAGTAAATATAAAATGGAGTTAATAAATAGGTACCTAAATTATGTGCAATATATTGTTACAGCTTGTTCAACTCTTTGACAGCAGCAGGAACAAAGCTGTTTTTGTAGCGCTGGGTTTTACTTTTTTGGACAGCAAACCTCTGTCTTGAGGGAAGAAGCTGAAAGTTGCAGTGCAAAGGGTGGGAGTCATCATTTAAAATGGAGGTAGCCATCCTCTGTACTTGTCTGGTGTACAGGGATGTCAGGCTCAGCTGTGGCTCACCAAGCAAACGACTGGACCATCTAACTACCTGATCCAAGGATTTCCTCTGTTTCAGTTTTATCTGACCAAACCATGACACTAAAGAAAAGGATAAAACAGATTCAATAAAAGCCCGATAAAACATTGTCATTATGGTTCGGTCAGTTTGGAAGTGTGCAAGTTTTCTCAAGCAATGCAAATGTTGCTGACCCTTTTTGCACACCTTTTCACAGTTCTCTTCAAAGTTTAAATTACTATCAATAATCGTCCCAAGATATTTGTAGGACTGTACACATTCGGTGGTCTGGCCTTTTAGTACGGTGACTTTGTGCCTGGGAGTTTTCCTCCTAAAGTCAATAATCATGTCTTTAGATTTTGACGTATTCAGCTGCAGGTAGGAACCCTCACACCAGTGAACAAAATCATCAACTACTGGGCCGTGGCCACTCTCACCATCCTGGAGGAGACTGACAATAACTGAGTCATCAGCATACTTTATAATGTGTCTGTTGTCATGTCTGCTCCGACACATGTTTGTGTACAGGATGAAGAGTAGTGGTGACAACACACACCCCTGAGGAGAGCCAGTAGAAGAGCACTTTAGGTCAGACAATGTACCATTGACCCTTACTCTCTGCGTCCTGTTGGTTAAGAAATCCAGAATCCAACCCACCAGATTATTGCTCAAATCAAATTGTTGCAGGAGCCTTTCAGCTAAGATATGAGGTTGGATTGTATTAAAGGCGGAGGAAAAGTCCACAAATAAAAGTCTGGCGTGTGTCCCATTAAAATCCAGATGTTTAAAAAGCATGTTAAACAGAGTGACAGTGGCATCCTCCACTCCTCTGTGAGGCCTATAGGCAAACTGCAGAGGATCCAATGCATGCTCAGTCTGCTTTAGGACCTCACATCTGACCAGTTTTTCAAAAATTTTCATTAAAATTGAAGTCAAAGCAACTGGTCTAAAGTCGTTTACCATTTTAGGACAGCTGGATTTTGGAACGGGAACAACCACGGCTTCTTTCCAGATCTTAGGCACATGTTGTGTCTGTAAGGACTTATTGAAAATGTAATGAAATATAGGACTCAGTTCATGTGCACAGGACTTTACCAAGCGCCCACATATATTATCAGGGCCTTGACTTTTGTTCACTTTTACAGTGCAGAACTCCCTTTTAACATCCTGCACCTCAATATTAAAGTGCTGATTGTCTTTGAGTTTCTGTTTCAAATCTTGGGTTTCTGTGCTAAAATCAAAGGAGTCAAAACGACCATAAAAACAATTAAGAGCATTAGCCAGCTCTGTGTATGAATTAAAACCATCTAAAAACACACGATTACTGTGCTCTGTGCTCTGAAGGCCTGCAATAGTTTTCATACTGGCCCAGGCTGAACCAAGTTTCTTTGTTGCCATCTTGCTTTCCAATTCTGATTTATAATTCTGTTTTGCTCTTAAAATTTCGGACTTCAGCTCTTTTGTGGCAACCTGTAGCTCAGAAATAGACCCCTGTTTAAAGGCAAGTGCTTTCCTCTGTAAGCAGGATTTAACTGATTTTGTAACCCATGGTTTGCTGTTGGGATATATTTTGACATGTTTACGTGGAATGATCTTATTTTTACAGAAAGCCATGTATGAGCATGTGACGTCCACCAAAGAGTCCAAATCATCCCTGCAGGCCAGTGTGAACATCTCCCAGTCTGTACAATCAAAGTATTCCTGGAGGCTGTGCACTGAATCTTCTGTCCACACATCAATGTCTCTCGTCTCCACCTTGCCTCTTCTGAGAGCAGTTTTATATGTGGGCAGCAAATGTACACAGTTGTGATCTGAGGATCCTACAGGAGGAAGGGGGAGTGATTTATAGGCCCTCTCTATGGATCCATAGCACAGGTCCAATGTCTTTATTTCACCTGGTTGGGCAGGAGACATACTGATAAAAGTTTTTAAGTGTCTTCTTTAAAGAAACATGGTTAAAATCCCCAAGAATGAAGTTTGGCGCCTCTGGAGAAATTGATTGCAGCCGCTGGATCACATCAAAGATGGTGCTGGAGGCGGAGTCAGAGTCTGCCCTCGGGTGAATGTACACAGTTGTGATGAAAAGCTGGGGGAACTCGCGAGGCAAATAAAAGGGGCATAGTGACACAGACAGCAGCTCCACATCGGGTGTACAGATGTGCTCTCTGACAGTGACAGATGTGCAGTACTGCTTATTAATGTATAAACATATGCCACCCCCCTGACGTTTCCCCATTACCTCTTCCTGCCGATCCGAGCGCAGTGGGGCTCCAAAGCCGTCAATCCACAGGTCTGCATCTCGGTCATGCGCAGTAAGCCAAGATTCGGTGAAAGCCATGACACAGCAGTTCTTAAAGTCCTTCTGGACTGACCGCAAAAGAGTTCTAGCTTTGTCTCATCAGACCAGAGAATTTTGTTTCTCATGGTCTGCGAGTCCTTCATGTGCCTTTTGGCAAACTCCAGGTGGGCTGCCATGTGCCTTTTACTAAGGAGTGGCTTCCGTCTGGCCACTCTACCATACAGGCCTGATTGGTGGATTGCTGCAGAGATGGTTGTCCTTCTGGAAGGTTCTCCTCTCTCCACAGAGGAACACTGGAGCTCTGAAAGAGTGACCATCGGGTTCTTGCTCACATCCCTGACTAAGGCCCTTCTCCCCCGATTGCTCAGTTTAGATGGCTGGCCAGCTCTAGGAACAGTCTCGGTGGTTCCGAACTACTTCCATTTATGGATGATGGAGGCCACTGTGCTCAATGGGACCTTCAAAGCAGCAGAAATTTTTTTGTACCCTTTCCCAGATTTGTGCCTCCAGACAATCCGGTCTCGGAGGTCTACAGACAATTCCTTTGACTTCATGCTTGGTTTGTGCTCTAACATGCACTGTCAACTGTGGGACCTCATATAGACAGGTGTGTGCCTTTCCAGACCATGCCCATTCAACTTAATTTACCACAGGTGGACTCCAATTAAGCTGTAGAAACATGTCAAGGATGATCAGTAGAAACAGGATGCATCTGAGCTCAATTTTGAGCTTCATGGCAAAGGCTGTGAATACTTAAGTACATGTGATTTTTTAGTTTTTTATTTTTAATAAATTTGCAAAAATCTCAAAAAAAAATTTCACATTGTCATTATGGGGTATTGTATGCAGAATTTTTAGGGGAAAAAATGAATTTAATCCATTTTGGAATAAGGCTGTAACAAAACAAAATATGGAAAAAGTGAAGCGCTGTGAATACATTCCGGCTGAACTGTATGTTTGCTGGAAAACACAATAGAAATGTAGAACCAAGTGTTATGAAGATCAGGTAAAAATTTGGTAACAATAGGAAAAGAAATGAATATATTACACACCTTTTTGTCAGGTGTCTTCATGCGTCTTCAAAATTGTGCCAAGCTGTGCCATGGCCAACCCCACCCCCACCCCCCGTGATTCTTCAGCTAACAACTAGGTCCAAGTAATCAATAATTTCTTCGATGTTCCGTGTTAATTTTTGCCATTTTTCAAAAAGGTGAGTGATGTTACAGCGCTTCTTTCTTGGTTTCATGGACTGGTTTACACAAGCTTTACGCACCTGCATTACGCATGTTCTGTCATAGGAACAACAAAGCCGAATAGGCCCCTTGTGAGGTATCCCTGAATTCAGAAATCAGTTGGCTAAGCCACACATCCATCATTTGCTTACTCTGATATAATTGGCTCGTTATGTTCCCATTAGCTATGAAATTGGACCTTCATGGACCTTTATCACTCTTTGGGTTTCCATCCATCCATCCATCCATCCATCCATCCATCCATCTTCTGCCACTTTTCCAGAGGTCTGAGTCACGGAGGCAGCAGTTCAAGCAGAGAAGTCCAGACTTCCCTCTCCCCAGCCAACTGCTCCAGCTCTTCAAAGAGGATACCAAGGCATTCCCAGACCAGCTGGGAGACATAGTCTCTCCAGCGAGTCCTGGGTCTGCCCCGGGGTCTCCTCCCAGAGGGACGTCCCCGAAACACCTCAAGCGGGAGGCATCGAGGAGGCATCCTGATCAGATGCCCATACCATCTCAACTGGCTCCTTTCAATGTGGAGGAGCAGCGGTTCTACTCTGAGCCTCTCCCGGATGACTGAGCTCCTCACCCTATCTCTGAGGGTGAGTCCAGCAATCCTATGAAGAAAGCTCATTTCAGCCCCCTGTATCCGCGATCTCATTCTTTCGGTCATTACCCAAAGCTCATAGCCATAGGTGATGGTAGGAAAATAGATTGACTGGTAAATCGACAGCTTTGCCTTAGAGCTTAGCTCCCTCTTCACCACAACAGACCGGTACAATGTCCGCATCACTGCAGATGCTGCTCCGATCCGTCTGTCAACCTCTCGCTCCATTCTCCCCTCACTCGTGAATAAGACCCCAAGATACTTAAACTCCTCCACTTGGGGCAGGAGCTTGTCGCCAACCTGGAGAGGACAATCCACATTTTTCCAGCTGAGGACCATGGACTTGGACTTGGAGGTACTGATTCTCATCCCAGCCGCTTCACACTCATCAGCAAACCATCCCAATAACACCTGTAGGTCATTGCAGGATGAAGCCAGCATGACAACGTCATCTGCAAACAACAGAGATGAGATCCTGTGGTCACCAAGCATGACACCCTCCGTTCCCTGGCTGCGCCTAGAAATCCTGTCCATAATAATTATGAACAGGATCGGTGACAAAGGGCAGCCCTGGCGGAGTTCAACTCTCACTGGGAATGAGTCCGACCGAGTGTTGGCAATACGAACCAAACTCTCACAACGGTCGTACAGAGATCGAATAGCTCGTAACAACAAGCCCGATACCCCATACTCAGGAAGCACCCCCCACAAAAAACCACAAGGGACGCGGTTGAATGCCTTCTCCAAGTCCACAAAACACATGTAAACTGGTTGGGCAAACTCCAAAAAACCCTCAAGGATTCTCGATAGGGTATAGAGCTGGTCCAATGTGCCACGGCCAGGACGAAAACCACATTGCTCCTCCTGAATCCGAGGTTCGACCAACGGCTGGACTCTCCTCTCCAGTACCTTGACATAGACCTTCCCAGGGAGGCTGAGGAGTGTGATCCCTCTAAAGTTGGAGCACACCCTCCGGTCCCCTTTTTTGAAAAGAGGAACCACCACCCCAGTTTGCCATGCCAAAGACACTGTCCCCGACCTCCAAGCAATGTTGCAGAGGCGTGTCAACCATGACAGCCCTACAACATCCAGGGCCTTGAGGTACTCAGGGCGAATCTCGTCCACCCCCAAGGCCCAGCCACCAAAGAAATCCTTGAAAAGATTCTGGCGAACTGTCCAGCGGCTCAGGAAGGGGAAGCAGCTCCCTGTCCACACTGTGTATGGTGCGGATGGGGCACTGCTGACTTCAACTGGGGATATCGTCAGGCAGTGGAAGGAATACTTCGAGGATCTCCTCAATCCCACTGACAGGCCTTCCACAGAGGAAGCAGGGCTTGTGGACGAGGGGGACGACTAGCCTATCGCAGGGGCTGAGGTCGCCAAGGTGGTTTGTAAATCACTGGACTGAAAATGTACTTGTCCATGTACAGATTGGACCCTGGGGTCCCCTTGGGGTGCTCACTTGGTCAGGGGTCCACTTGACCTGTTATCAGCTAACTAATGGAGCTACTGTCTGCCAGGCCACTTTTTCAGGTCATCTTCTCATCCCTCAATAGTTGTGGGAAGTGGTATGATTACCGCTGCCAATGGTGCACATACCTTGTCGGGGTGCAGCGGCTTGTGTGCCTCAGCAACCCCTGGAGCTATGTCGACGAGAGCCTAGTGCTCCCAGAAGGTTCAACCATGTTGAACAGGTCCGCGTGGGGTAGAGGCCAGACTAAGGTGTGCACCCGGGTCCTCCAGGTTGGGGGTTGTGCAGCATGTAACAAATCACTCATGGAAAACCCAAGTTTGTTACAGCAACAAATGTCCCAATGGCGAAACAGGCGGAAGAGGAGAGCGAACTCCCAATGGCTGTGAAGGCGGAGGAGGACAGACAGTTGCACGGGAAGAAGGGTCTCAGAAAGCCTTGGCAGGCAACCTTTCTATAGGGTGGACCAAGCTCTCGACAGCCAGCCATGGAAGGCAGTTGGTCTAGGGGAGGGACCCCCGACAAACGTCCATGGCTGAAGATGGAGATGCAGGACCCCTGCGGTGCCACAAACCTCTGCATCATGCATATCCGCTTTATGATGAGTCACACCGATGTTGCACGTGATGGTGCTCATCCTCTGGGGATCCGCCGTGGAGGAAGAGTGCCGGGCCCTCAGCCTCAAAGGGGCCCACCCTCAGCTACCGGAGGTCACCTCACCTCATCCTGCATGACCAGGGGACGGGGAACGAGGAATGCTACTGGCCGAAAAGAGACGCCAAAGGAGAGGAACGTCAACATCCTCCAGTGGAACGCAGAAGGAGTCTACAAAAAAAAAAATATCCCTTGCTGAAAGACTCCACTTAGAAGACACTGATGTCGCCTGCCTACAGAAGACCCACCTGAAGGAAAACGAATGCTTCAGTGTTTGGGGATACCAGGTCTTCAGGAAAGACAGAAAAGGAAGAACAAAAGGAGGAGTGGTGATTCTTGTCAAAAATGCCATACCAGCACAAGAGTTTGATGTCAGTACCAACAACCTGGCAGAAATCCATGGAGTTTGAATCATGGTTCACAATGAAAGCGTCACGATCTTCAATGTGTACTGCCCCCCCAGAGCAAGATCTCTCACTTGACCAAACGGAACTCCCAGACCACCGACGCTTAGTCATCGGTGACTTCAACAGTCATTCAGAGGCACGGGGATACAGCGAAGCAGATAAAAGAGGAGAGGAGGTGGAAAATTGGCAAATCGACAATAGTCTTCTGCTAATGAATGATCCTGATGATCCACCAACGTTCTTCTCCAGCGTATGGCTGAGTAACACCACGCCCGATCTTGCGTTTGCCACCAATGACATGGGCAGGCTGGCAACAAGAACAGTACTTGGCCAGCTCGAGGGAAGTGACCATAAACCTGTGAAGATTGGACTGGATATCAGCTACAAACCACAAGAAGCTAAGACATTCCCCAGGTGGAAATACAAGAATGCCAACTGGGAGCGCTTCTCAACACTGGTGGACCGGTACTCTGCGGAGATCTGTCACAAGCAGCAGAACCTCAACAAGAAAGTCAGGGTGCTGAACCATGCTATTCTGAAGGCTGCAAATGAATCTATTCCTCGGGGAGCCAGAAAGAACTATAGGCCTTACTGGACAGAGGAGCTCCAGCAGCTTGAAGACAGTGTGGCAGAGGCAAGGGAAAAAGTAGAAGCAGATCCTACAGTAGAAAACAACATTGCCCTGAAGGCGGCCACTGCAAAACACAGGCAGACCTTTATACAGGGAGCTCGAAAGAGATGGCAAGAAAAGACAGAACAGCTCAACTTGGACAAGGATGGCAACAAGCTTTGGAAACTGGCTCAAACCCTCAACGACGAGAACAGCAAAAGCTCACCGATCACAGTACAGGCAGATCAAGAACTGCTGACTGGCAAGAAAGCAGCAGACCATTTCATCAACCAGTATGCAAAGACGAGCCACCTTCAGATTCCACCAGAGAGAAGAAGGGATGTCAGAGGAGCCCAGCGAGTTCATCAGAACGCACAGATAGAACCAGTGATGAACTCGCCATTCACTCTCAAAGAGGTGGAGGATGCAATGTCAACACTGAAGCTGAAAAAAGCCCCTGGATCTGACAAGATCACAAATGAAATGTTGCTGAACCTTGGCCCCAAAACCAAGAAGAAACTTATGCAGCTGTTCAACGACAGTTGGAGATCAGGGACTGTGCCATAGATCTGGAGAGAAACAACGATGATTCCAGTGCACAAAAAAGGCAAAGACAAGTTGAAGGCTGAAAGCTATCGTCCCATAAGCCTTACAAGCTGCATAGGAAAGTTGCTAGAGCATCTCATCAACACCAGACTCATGTGGCACTTGGAAGAAAAACAACACATCGGCCCAGAGCAAGCAGCCTTCAGACAGAACCGGTCTACAGAGGACCAAATAACATACATCTCTCAAACCATAAAAGATGCCTTCCAAGAAAAGAAGCACACCCTTGCTGTGTGGATTGACCTGGAAAAGGCATTTGACAAGGTATGGAAAGACGGCCTCAAGCTGAAACTGCACCAGTGCGGTGTCGCTGGGCGCATGTACAAGTGGATCGCCCAATACCTGCACAACAGAAGAGCCAGAGTCCAGGCCAGACAGTACTCCAGCAAGAAGAAGGTACTGAGGGAAGGAGTCCCACAAGGAGGAGTGCTCTCCCCAACACTCTTCCTTGTATTCATCAAGGACATCATCCAGAGTTTGCCAAGGAACGTACGAGGTGCCATCTACACCAATGACCTAGCCCTCTGGTGCAGTGAGGAAAGCATCGCAACGGCAAACTACAGACTCCAGCAAGCTCTCCGGCTGATAGAGGCATGGACCAAGTCATGGCTTGTGAGCTTAAATGAGAGGAAGACTACATACACCGTCTTCACCCTTTCCACCCAACCCCAGAAGGTGAAACTGCAGATCAACTCCCATGAGCTCCAGACTGAATATGCACCCACATACCTCGGGATCACCATGGATCACAGACTGACTTGGAAGAACCAGCTGCACAAGAACCAGGCAAGAGCAAAGATCAGGATAGCCCTAATGAAGAAACTGTCAGGAACAGACTGGGGTGCAGACCAGGGTGTCCTGAAGAAGCTCTATGTGGGGAGGATTCGGCCTGTTCTGGAGTATGGCATGGCGGCAACCTCAACAGCTGCCAAAAGCAACACTGAGAAGCTGGACAGACTCCAAAACCAAGCCATGCAAATGATGACAGGAGCGATGTGCAGTACCCCTATCAAAGCACTGGAGACAACAACAGGCCTTGCACCACTGGAAGACAGAAGAAACGTCAAGGTACTGACCCAGGCCGCCAAATTCAAATGACTGGAAAACCATCCCATTAAGGACAGACTGAGCAAGCCAACAAAAGGGAGACTCAAGAGATCGAGCTTCATCCACCAGAGCAGGACACTCGAAAGGAGAGACCCAGAACTATTGGACCATATGCCCACACCAATACCACCCACAGCATCTGTTCCCTCCTGGAACCAACAGAACTTCCCAGCCATACGCACAGACATATCGGACATTGGGAAGAAAGGAACACAGTCAGACCAAGAGAGGAAGTCGCTGGCCCTGGAGTTCATTCAGTCTGCCTACCCTGAAGAGCAGTGGACTCACGTCTATACAGACGGCTCTGCCATGGAAGCAACCAGGAATGGAGGAGGCGGCGTGTACATCAGGTACGCTGACGAGGAGACCCACATTCCCATTGCAACTGTCAAGTACTCCACCAACTTCAGGGCTGAGGCAGAGGCCCTGAGAACAGCAGCGGCCCACGTCAGGGAACATCAAGACAAGGCACAAAGCGGGTCGTCATCTTCACTGATGCCCTCTCTGTCTTGGATGCACTTCAGGATCCCCGATGCAAAGAACTGAATGAACTCGCCCTCACTCTGTCTCAACTAGCAACACAGGCGAACGTATCACTCCAGTGGATTCCTGCCCACTGTGAAGTCTATGGAAATGAGACGGCTGACAGACTTGCTAAGGAGGGTGGGTAGCAAGACCAGGAAGACAATCAGGTCTCTTACAGTGAGGAGAACACCATTATTAAGGCCCTGTCTCACAAGAAGTGGCAGCAGCAACACCCAAACTTCTGCAAGGATGACAACTACTACAGTCTGAGCAGGGCTGACCAAGTCGTTCTGTTCAGACTCCGAACTGGACATAACAGAATGCATGCTCACATGCACCAAAAACTTGAAGTTGGACAATCGGACAGATGCCCATGTGGTACCGCCCAAATGACCAGCAAACACCTCCTCCGAGACTGCCCAGACCACGCTGCACTCAGACGAGCTACGTGGCCTGACCCCACATCACTGAACCAAAAGCTGCATGGGGACCTCAGGGACCTCCGCAGGATGGCAGCATTCATCAGGGCAGCTGGTGTGACCATCTAGCGATCGACGAAGAAGAAGAAGGTATGATTATATTACTCTTTTAGATGTGCAAAAGGCCATGTTCCCACATTTTTGATGCCAAAGTCATCATTTTTTAACAAGGAAAAGTGTCCCGTTTCAGTGACAACAATACGTTCTAAACTAGTACCGGAAGTTGCGCCCATAATTCACGCAAGGCATCATGGGGGTTAGGAATAAGGTGGATAAAGTGCATTTGAACACCCATGCTAAGTATGAAAGCAAATTAATATGGTTGTAGTCATTTTAAAATGTCGGGTAACCCCTCTGATTCCTCACAATTGTTTGGTGCACAACAGTCACACGGTGCCTTCACTACAACTTGGAAATCAGCCATCACAACATTCATTTCTGCACTTGTAATAGGGCTGGGTGATTAACCGAATAGAACTGAAAACCAAAGCTCGTTGTGTAAAACGACCAAATCTCATTAATTTAGTTTTTTTTTTCCATTTTTCCCCCCTCCTTGTGTGTGTATAGAGAGCTTTTCATGTGCTTGTTATGTCTGGAAATAGGACAGCGGAGGCAGGTGTTGTACTGAACGAGAACTTTATTACAGACACACTATACGTGTTGCAATGTAGATGCTACAAGCTAACTCCATACCAGTACAGGCTCTGACTGTCACAGAGGTGGAGCGCCAATGAGGACAACTCCTGCAGTCAGACTCCTAATATAGGCATGGTGTGATGATGTCACTTCGTGCATGCGTCCCCACGTTCATGCTGTACATTGTTAATACGGGGAATATCTAACATTTACCCTCCCTCTGAAAAACCCAAAACATTATGCACACTTTAATTTTTTACATTCACAACAGCTCCTCTTTTTTTTTTAAACAAGCAAGAGAAAACAGAACCTGGGCCACCAGGTAGACTGTCGGTAGACCCTGCACGACTGCATGGGTTATTCTGCCACTTGTGAAGCAGTCGTGCTCTGTTAAGTAATGCAAAACACAGTTCCTGCTTACAGTTCAATTTCAGTTCAATGCTCCAGCACTGTGTCTTGATCCGAGGCAGCTGCTCCTACCCTTCACAGACGGCTGGTGTGCCATCTCGAACCATTGGCCATCTGGATGGTGACTGGCCTCTTTTGTGTGTTGATTCTCATCTGCAATCGACGGGATCGTCTATGGGTCCAGGCAGTCGGCTCGTTGGACCCAAACCCAATTAAGTAGTGCGAGCGATGATCTGTTCAGCTGCACTCAGCGCCGCTGCTCTCTCGTCACTGATGCTGGTTGCTGCTGTGGCAGCGTGTCATTCATGTCGGCGGCAGGCCGTGCCCTCAATTGGTGTTGCTGTGCTGGGTCCTGTTGGGCCCCGAACTCTCTATCTTGCTGTGCTGTGGTGGTTCCCTGAGGATGATACTTGGCAAGGATGCAAGATGAGTTCGGCTTCTGCCCCCTCTGTCCTGGTGCTGTTTGTGGTCATGATGATGTGTTGCTGTCATTGGCGACGGGACGTGCCCCAGGTTGTCGTCGTTCACCGGGATCCCCTTTCTCCACAAACTCCCTCTCCTGCGACTCCACGGCAGCTATCTCAGTCTCATGCTGGACAAGGATCAGAGGTAAGTCTGGTCTGTGTTCACTCTCCGTGCTGTGTTCTTGCTCCATGCTCTGGTCTTTAGCTGTACCCACGTCCGCGAAATCATACTCAAGCTCAAGAACGCTCATGCCCTGCTGTCTCCGGTGTCTACTTTGTGGCCCTCCTGAGAAGACGTGGGGTTGGCGGACCCAGCAGCCAGGGCAACTGTTTGTACTGGTAGAACTGACTGAAGCAACTCAAACCAAAATGGCCATGGGATGGGTGGCTCAACCGGGGTCATGAGGAACGGTGGTGGGAATAAGGAGCACTCTTCCCGATACGCGTCCATCTTTGGGAAAATGTTTAATTTTCCCCCACAAAATTAAGTTTTCTCCTTGTCGCCAATTGCAATGTCTGGAAATAGGACTGGGGAGGGAGGCATTGTACTGAACAGGAACTGTATTACAGACACACTATTTGATACACGTGTTGCAGTGTAGATGCTACAAGCTAACCCCTTAGCAGTACAGGCTCTGACTGTCACGGAGGCAGAGTGCCAAAGAGGACAACTCCCGCAGTCAGACTCCCAACATAGGCATGACATGATGATGTCATTTCGTGCGTGTATCCCCACATCCATGCTGTCCATTGTTAATATGTGGAATATCTAACAGCACTTCCCCTTGAAGACGTGCCCCTGGAGTTATGTGTGCGGGCATGTACCTCTGCACCCCATAAGCAGTGCACTTCTGTTGCTTCAAAAGCAGCAGAAAAAAGTGAAACAGGTTGTAACGAAAAGAAATGTGGTCTCATCCATACAGTATGTGATGATTGACTTTTTATTTCATCTGAAGATGCAAAGAAAGAGCGAGAAAAGTGCACGGATACTAACATGGAGATGCCTGAAGGTAAGTTGCTATTAGCCTCTGATGGCTATCTGCGTCATTGCAACCATTTTTTTCTGCCAGGAAAGACATCCATAATGGACAAGCTGTCATGAGCTGAGCACTGGAGGTTTCTGCCATGCTCAGTCTGATGGCTTTTCTCTATATTTGCGTATTTGCTGTATTTTGTGCCTTTTGGCTTTTGTATTTCTCATACTGTTTCTTATTTTCCTGTTTATGTTATAGTTTTGTTATTCTCTTATTTTGTATTAGATTGCACTTATTTCTTATCTGTATTTGTTGATATTTTATTCTTTATATCCTTTACTGTTGTGTTCTCCCTCTGGGTTGACAGCTATCAGGGCATTTCCAGGTTTTTGCTCTATGTGGGCGGTGTCCCTGTCAGCGGTCAGCCCCGGTCTTTCCCCTCTCATTGCTCCCAGCTGGTCTAGATTATTAATTATTGTTTTCTCCTGCCTGCTCTGATATCCACACCTGTGTTCTATTGTATTTTGCCTTACTTAAGACCGCTGCTCACTGTATTCCTCACGGCGGTCTTGACTGATGTCTGAACTCCCAGAAGTAAGTTTGACACTCTGTGTTTTCTCCTTGTTACCAGGTTTATCTGTCTCTGGCTTTTGAGTTATTTTGTGCTCTTTATGTTTGTAATAAATTATCACAAGCTCACAGTCCAGCGCGTGGGTCTCTTCTCTGCCCCGAAGGGACATTCATGACAGACGGCCGCTGCCAGTTTGGGACCCAGCTGCAGTGAGTTTGTGCTTTTGCTACTTTTCCTATTTTTACGGAGCTGTCAGCATGGTCCCTGACTACTCAGGTTCTATGGGCGGGGGTGCATACCCGATGAACCTGGGGTGGGAGGTTTGTAGGCTACTGATGGAATTGGACGATTTCATCTCCAATGCTCACGGAGCTCTTACCTCTAAAGACACTCTCTGTTACCTGGGCCTCACGGAGGCGGCCACTTGCCGCCTTGTGATCCTCTCTACCCAAGAGGGTAGAGAGGATCACACTGATGGTGGCACTGTGAAAGGAGAACAGTGGTAGGGAGAGGAGCTCCCCGAAGAAGCAGAGGTCAGCGCCTACGGGGAGGCATCCCCGGTCCTTGGTACCACGGTCTCCTCACCCGCCTCCAGCTTCACCTCCAGCTTCTGCTCCACGATGATGCCATCCTCATCCTCAAGACTGCCAGAGGAATTCCCCTGCCTCTCAGGGAGAACTTTCCCCTTCGCCGAGGCAGAAGACTCCCGCAGCAGTGCCCTCTGTGTTTTTTTTCCTCTCCGGCTGTATTCTCACTTCTCAACGTTTCCTTCCACTGCTGAGAGGTCAGCTGTTTCCGCTCCAGCGCTGCCCATCTCCATGTCTGCAGGGGCAGCGCATCCATGATCCTCTGAGTGGCCCATGATCACCGTAGCCACGGAGAGGGATGACTCTACACCAGCTGCAGCAGAGAACATCATGCCCTGGGAACACAGGCAAGGGGTCTTTCATTCTCTATCATCCTCTCATGAATTACCTTGCCTGATTCCCGGTGGTGACACTCAGGTCTTGCAGTCCTCTGGGCTCTCACCTCCTGCTGCAGAAATAATTACCTCACCTGCTCTCTCCGTGTCTCCTCCTATATCCGCTGGATGTCCACCGGTCATGGGATTGGGCCGCCGGACGACGGAGGAGCCTGTGGGCCTGGAGGACCAGGTTCTAGTCCCCCAGCCATGGTCCAAACAGAGGGAAAGTGCTGCCTCCAACCTGAAGCCTGCACTAATGATAGAGTGTCCCCTGGCTTCAGCTACGCAGGAGTCAACACCAACAGAAAACCGACCTCCTGAATCCCCGCCGGATGAGCCACCTGCATGGGTCACCTCACTGGGGGGTCCCGGGACTGCATTGACCACCGTGCCTTTTGCAGGGGCTGCTGCAGCAGAGCCAGAGCTGGACCTCCAAAGGGCTGGGCCCAAGACGTCGCCGCTTGGCTCGATGGAGTCCTGGACGGCAGTGGAGCTCGAGCTCAGGCAAGTGCTCTCCTTTGTTTTCATTGCTTCTGTTTTGGAGAAATCTTGCCTGGCTCATGGTAGGGAGAGCCAAGTGCAGCCATCAGCTGTGCCTGAGCTCACCTCGCCAAGCTCCACTGCCACCGGTGATCCTGACCCTGTTTCTCTGCCTCTCTTGCCTGAGCTTTCTCCCAGGGTCACCGAGGCTCGTCCGGCTCTGCCAGAGGTCTCCAAGGGTCCAGGCTCGCTACCTGAGATCACCATGGGTCCAGCTCCTCCCGCTGAGGTCATCGTGGGTGCTCCGTCCCAGCCCAGGGCCTCCGAGGGTGCTGCTCCCCCATCTGATGAGGTTGTCATGGGTGCTCAGTCCCAGCCCAGGACCTCCGTGGGTGCAGCTCCTCCTCAGTCTGGGTCTCCGTGGGTGCTGTGTCCTAGCCGGGGACCGTCATGGGTGCTGCACCCCAGCCTGAAACCAACTTAGGTGCTGCACTCCTGTGTGGGCCCGCTGTGGGTGTTGCGCTCCAGCCCGGGGGTCACCATGGATGCAGCTTTGTTCCAGCCCGGAGCCACCAAGGGTGCTACTATGTCTCAGTCCAGGACCACCGAGGGTGCTACAGTCCAGTCCGAGGGTGTCGTGGTTTCCCCTTCTCTACCACTTGCTGTCATGGTTCCCCCTCCTCTGCCAGATACCGTCGCGGTTCCCCCTACTCTGCCAGGCACATCACGGTTCCCCCTCCTCTGCCAGGCGCTGTCGTGGTTCCCCCTCCTTTGCCAGGAGCCATCGTGGTTCCCCCTTTTCTGCCAGGCACCGTCGTGATTTCATCTCCTCTGCCAGGCACCATTGTGGTTCTCCCCCCTCTGCCAGGTGCTGTTGTGGTTCCCTCTCTTCACACTGACGTCTGCATGGGTTCCCCGACTCCTCCATCTGGCTCACCACTGGTTCTTCCTGTTGGGCAGCTGCCTCCCGGACCACCCTATCTGTTCAGGTGGTTAAAGAACTCTGGCAGACCACCCGACAGACAGTGCCACAGGGTTGGGTGGCCCACGTTCTCTGGTAGGCCACCTGACTCTTTCCATCATGCCATCTGCCGGGCCTGGGACTTCGGCCACCCACCTGAATTGTCCAGCTCTTTGGTCCAGGGGGTTTAGGTAGTTGGGGTTTTGCCTGGTGTGGAGCCTAAGCTGGGTTTTTTGTTTTTTGTTTTCTCCTAACCTGGGTTTTGCTGGGGTGTGAGTCATGGGAGTTCTTATTGTTTTCTCCGGTTGTTTCAGTCCCTCCGTGCCTGGGTCCCCCTCCTCCCGCCCGAGGTGGCATTGTTTTCTTGTCTTTTGGTGGAGTAGGTTCTTAGTGTGGGTGGGTTCTGGTTCTTTTTTGATGTTACTTTGGGGTGTCTGGGATCCACCCCTGGAGAGGGGGGGGGGGGCTCTGTCATGAGCTGAGCACTGGAGGTTTCCACCATGCTCAGTCTCATGGCTTTTCTCTATATTTGCATATTTATTGTATTTTGTGCCTTTTGGCTTTTGTATTTCTTGTACTGTTTATTTTCCTGTTTATGTTATAGTTTTGTTGATCTCTTGTTTTGTATTAGATTTAATTTATTTCTCAGTTTGCATTTGTTGATATTTTATCCTTTATATCCTTTACTGTTGTGTTCTCCCTCTGGGTTGACAGCTGTCAGTGGCATTTCCAGGTTTTTACTCCATGTAGGCAGTGTCCCTGTCAGCTGTCAGCCCCGGTCTTTCCTCTCTCATTGCTCCCAGCTGGTCCAAATTATTAATCATTGTTTTCTCCTGCCCGCTCTGGTATCCACATCTGTGTTCTATTGTATTTTGCCTTATTTAAGACCGCTGCTCTTTGTATTCCTCACGGCAGTCTTGACTGATGTCTGAACTCCCAGAAGTGAGTTTGACTCTCTGTGTTTTTGCCTTGTTACCGGGTTTATCTGTCTCTGGCTTTTGAGTTATTTTGTGCTCTTTATGTTTGTAATAGATTATCACAAGCTCACAGTCCAGCGTGTGGGCCTCTTCGCTGCCCCGGAGGGGCATTCATGACACAAGCAAAGGCCACCATCGTGAGTTACATGACCTACATAGTATGTAAACACACTGACTTCTGCACAATGGACAATGTTTAATTTGTGTGTTGAATGACAATAGGTCTGTTGTGTAAGACTGTGTTATTACGAGCCTTGTCAGTAAGGGAGAAAAAAGGAGGAAAAAAAAAAGAAAACCGACCTGAACAGGTCAATAAACCGTGATGCTGATTTAAGGTCACATTGCCTAGCCCTAACTTGTAATCAGTGTTGGTCAAGTTACTAAAAAATAGTAACTAATTACAGTTACTAGTTATTTCTTTTCAAAAGTAATTGAGTTACTTTACCAATTACTGCAAGATTAAAGTAACTAGTTACTTGGAAAAGTAATTTTCACATTACTTTTAAATGCATACTTAAACTAGAAAAGCACTCGGAGAGCGCAGACCTCCGCCAAGCGCAACAGTTCCCCCCATACAGTGTTTGTGTGTACGTTTTCAGATTCCTTGACCATGAAAACATATGACTAGCAATTGTATTACTAACTACTAACTAACTAACCTACACTTATATAGCGCTTTTCTAGTCACAAAGACCACTCAAAGCGCTTTCATTAATACTAACCCTCTATTCTAAGGGCCTATAGGAAACAGATATCTAGGGACAATTTAGAACAGCCAATTAACCTAACATGCATGTCTTTGGCATGTGGGAGGAAACCGGAGAAATCCCGGAGTAAACCCACGCAACACGGGGAGGACATGCAAACTCCACACAGATCACTGTTGGTCGGGGGCTGGGATCGAACCCACGATCCCATGATCCCCACAATCCCCCGGCCAAGGGTAAACTATGCTGCCGCAGTGCTAACCATTGTCATTGTATTGACAATGATAGGATTAGTGGTTCAGTAGTTCTTCACGAAAATGACATTTTCCGTAATGGCGGCCACAGTTCCGCCCATACAGTGTTTGTGTGTACGTTTTCAGATTCCTTGACCACAAAAACATATGACTAGCAATTGGATTGACAATGATAGGATTAGTGGCTCAGTAGTTATTCACGAAAATGGCATTTTCCGTAATAGCGGCCACAGTTCCCCCCATACAGTGTTTGTGTGTAAGTTTTCAGATTCCTTGACCATGAAAACATATGACTAGCAATTGGATTGACAATGATAGGATTAGTGGTTGATTGGTTATTCACAAAAATGGCATTTTCCATAATGGCGGCCACAGTTCCGCCCATACAGTGTTTGTGTGTACGTTTTCAGATTCCTTGACCATGAAAACATATGACTAGCAATTGGATTGACAATGATAGGATTAGTCGTTGAGTAGTTATTGACGAAAATGGCATTTTCCGTAATGGCAGTTTTCTTCTGGACGGTGATCTGGATCATCCCCAAAATCTAATCAGTTCTTCCTTGTACCATTTGCAACAAAGCCTGAAAGTTTCATCGAAATCCATCCAAAACTTTTTGAGTTATCTTGCTAACCAACAGACAAACAGACAGACAAACAGACAAACCCCGGCAAAAACATAACTTCCTGGCGGAGGTAATCATTTTGCACACACAGCGAGACGATTTAATTAATGGATTACATTGCGGACTTATTAATGTCAGGCTGAAAACAGACTGTTTCAGACAGAGCTTTCAGAAGTTGTTCAGTCTGCTTTATCCTGCCTTGAGAGCTTTTATTGTGGGAAAATCTGAAGAAAATCAACAAGCTATTGCCAGTAATTTCCTCATTTTGGAGTGAGAAATGGGGTTTGTGGAGTGAGAGAGAGGGAAAAAGAATGAGACTCACTCCAAAAGAGTGAGAGTTAGCAACACTGCATAAAGCTGTAAATCTTCATCTTACCTTTATGATATGAATTAGTCCGATGTGCAGTGATCCAAAGAAAATGTCCATTATCCACAGTCCAAATGTCTGCTGTGACAGAGACATGACCCAGTCCCTCATATTCCTTTTGGAGGTCAAAATCCATTTTTGAATAATCTTTATCCAGGCAGCAAGTAAATGTGTTTTAATTTCCATGGATCACCGTCCAGGGTCTGGGTCACAAACTGTCCAGATGCATACCTGTGCCTGAAATCCAGCCATGGGTGTTGAGACAAGAGTATTTCCACTTTACATCCAGCCGTGGCTGTTCAGATAGCATAGCGCCACAACAAGGTGTTGTTAGCATAGCACTAGCTTTGTTGGCGCTTTGTTGCTGTTTTGTAGTGCTTCTGAAAATCGCAGTAGGTCTCAACCAGCACTTAGCTTACAATCCACCAATATGCTTTTGTCCTTAACAGCGACAAAGGAAAAATAATCTGTTTCCACAAAAACAAAGTAGCTTCTTCTTTTCCTACACTCAGTAGTGAAGACTTGGAACAGGTCACATCGACTGACGACTGCATCAGCTATGTAGGGTCAGTTTGTATATTCATTTATTTGCGCTAAAAATATCTATCCATATTAATAAAATGAGTAATGCATCTGATCAAATTTCAGTAACTGTAACCTATTACTGAATTTTTAAACAGTAATTTTGTTACACTGCACGTTAATGCAAAAGTAGTGGCATTGCAGTAATGCGTTACTCCCAACACTGCTTGTAATAACACAAAATAGGTGGGAAAAAAGCCCATGGTTGTCTTCAGGTTTGATTTGTTGCTTGTCTGCCAAAAGCAAATGCTTGTTAGTAGACACATGGTGACATGTCTAAAAGAAACAGTATAGATAATGAGGTGCAAATGCCAACTTATCTTAGGCTATGTTTTATTGATGAGATAAAATTTAACTGTGTCAACTCACTTTATCAGAGTTGAGAGTTGGAAATCTGATTTCTGGTAATAATTCATTGTTTACAGTCTGTCAGAGGTCAGCATTTTTGACTTCTTTTTACCAGTGAATGCAGCATTGTTCAGATTACCATTTGCTTTATGTAGATCATTTTTTTATTATTTAATGTCACCTGTGTGGGGGTCTCATGAAATGGAGATAGGCACTGTCCCATACACCACATGGTATCCCACATGCTGTGGAAGGGAGTAACGTGTGGGGGTATCAACTAGGGGTGGGACAAAAGATCGATTCAGTGATGAATCACAATACTTGGCACTTGCAGCAATGCATCATCGATCTATAAACGCATGGATCGATCTTTTATTTTAAAAAATGCACACTCAAACATATACTTTTGGGTTATCAGTTAATCAATGGAGTTTTCAGTCCACTAGATAGCACAAAGTCATGGCAGCAAAGGTGTCTCACAAGATTTAACTTCAGTCCAGGTGTACAATAAGATGGCGGAGGGAGCAGCAGCACCGGAAAAAAAACTGAAATGCACCGTCAAAGTTTAAATCAAATGTCTGGACTTTTTTTTTTATTTTATAACAAAGATGGAACAGACGACCTGGATATGACACATTCAGTTTGCAAGGAGTGTCACACAAAAGTAAAATACTGTGGAAATACTACTGTCACGATCTGAGCACGGGGGGATCCCGCCGTGCTCTGTCTCTTGGCCTTTTTTCTATATTTGCATATTTGTTGTATTTTGTGTTCTTTGGTTTCTGCATATCTCATATTGCTTTTTAATTTTCCTCATCCCTTTGTTTATGTCATCATAGTTTCGTTACTCTTTTATCTGGAATTAGTTTGAATGTATTTCTCAGTCCTTATTTGTCAACATTTTATTCTTTATATCGTACTGTGGTGCTCTCTTTCCGGGGTGACAGCTGTCAGTGGCACTTCTGGGTTTTTGCTTCGTTGTGGGCAGTGTCCCTGTCAGCTGTCAGTCCCGTCTTCTCCCCTCTCATTGCTCCCAGCTGACCCGAGTTTATAATCATTGTTTCCTCGTGCCCGCTCTGCTATCCACACCTGTTATCATTTGTATTATGCCTTATTTAAGACCCGCTGCTCCGTGTATTCCTCACTGTGGTCTTCAACTACCAGACGTAAGTTTGATGTCCTCCATTTTCTTCTCTATGTTATCGTGTCAGTCTCCCTGTAGCCTTATAGTTTTGTTGTACACTTTGTACTTTATGTTTGTAATAAACTGACACAAACTCACAGTTCAGCGCATGAGTCTCCTCTCTGCTCCGGATGGGCATTCATGACAACTACAAACATGAGGAATCATCTGTCTCGGCACCATCCCGACCGCAGCAATGTTAGCGGGTGACAGCAAAGCTAAACCAGTGCTGGGTAAAAATCAACCAACTCTGGAAACAAATAGCTTGTTAAAGCTACCTCCAAATTCTAAGTGAGCTTAGAACATAACACACCTACTTCATATGCAAAGACCTGTGTCCATATAGTGTTGTGGAAAATGAAGGTTTCTGTGACATGATTAAAACACTGGAGCCCAGGTATGTGATTTCATCTCGCCGTTACTTCACTGATTATTTATTTTAAGACTATATTTTATTATCAGTTAAACATGTATTTTAATAGCATTTGTTTTTCATCTGCTGCCATCAGTGTGTGAATGTGTGCATGAATGGGTGAATAGCAGGATCTGTAAAGCACTTTGGTCATCCAGAGATGAGTAAAAAAGTGAACAACATTTAACATTTACCATTTAATTTAAAAATAATTTACTGTGAAATTGTCCGGTTGCTGCCCGTTTGGACTGAATATTTTATTGAAAGAGATGTCAACAGTTTTACTTTGGGACATGATCTGAGGTTAAATAAGATGAAACAAAAAATTGAAATATATGGAATCATGATACTCGAATATTGCAGTGTCATGATTATCATTTAATTGTGATAGGATTGGATCGTAACCCAAGTATCCAAATCAAATCATGAGATCCCTCGTGATTCCCACCCCTAGTCTCAACAGTGTAGAGACAGGTAGCAGGTCCAGAGGAAATGGGTGGCATTAGTGTATCTGTTAGGGGTGGGAATCGCGAGGGACCTCACGATTAGTTTTGGATCACGATTCTTGGATCACGATTCGATCAAGAAAAGCTGGTCATTGTGAAGAGAGGTCAGCCAACCCCGAAGCTAGCAGGCCCATCTCAGTCGGGGAAAGGATTTGTACGTCACTTCCATGTTAGCAACAAGCGGTATCCTTGGATTAGAGGCTCCGAGGAGTGCTGCAAATTATCTTGCTGGGAATGCCTGTTGTTTGCAACTTATCGAGTAAATACTTGGAGCCAGACAGGGTTTGCAAACTTGAGCTGTCTACTGTCACACCATGACGATTTAGGCAGCGTTTGCCAAATGTATAAAAATTGGTCTAAAATGCTGTGAGAGGCTCCCCAGATTCTGTTTTCCAGGTGGCACCGGAACTGGACCTCAGCGGTGGAGGAGGGATGGAAGGAGGCGTGTGTGTGTGTGGGGGGGGGGGGGGGGCTGGCCACAGCAAGGGGAACGTGATATTTGTCATCAATGTGGACAAAGGGGCCATTGGTGGAGGCAATGTCCTGAATGCCAACAACGGTGGGGAGGAGATGGAGGACCCCACGGCTCAACTACCTGACTGACTGCACCGAAGATAAGTGCAACTGTTGATGCTAACATTGACATAATAGACATCCATTTACATGACTTTCAGCTGATGTTGACAATGCAGTGCTTACCTGAAGTGATGTTGCAGGTTCAGGCTACTCCAATAAAGTTTCTATGTGTCACAGGAGCATGCAGATCGGTAATAACAGGTGCAGACATTCACAATTTTACAAAATCAGATGAAAAAATATAGTAAGTTAAAAACAGAGCACTTTTCAAAAAAAAAAAATTCAAGGTTAAAGACCCTGTCACCTGTGACATGGCAGAAGGTTGTTTCATATTGTCTGAAGCATGCCCTGTCAACCTTCTGGGAAAGGATCTACTCACAGCCCTCAATATTTCCATAATCCCAGCGAATAATGGTATGAGAGCATCACATTTTCCACATGTGGAAGGAATAAATGTATTTCAGGATTTCAATGTGCCCAGGTACTGCTACTCACTGCGTTTGGTTTTGGCTGGACCACACTCGGTGACATCAGACCTGCGCACAAAAGCTATGCAAAATTTTGAGTCCAAAACATTCCTAGACATGATGTCATTTCTGGGTACTTTAAATTATTGTCACTTTTGGATTGCAAATTATTCATTTGAAGTGCAACCCTTGTCTGATCTCATGTACAAAATACCCATGGCTCAGGTAGACAAAACTATGTGGACACGAGGCAGAAGAGGCATTTGTTAAAATGAAAACTTTTGCTCAGCACTGACGTCCTGGTACTCCCCAATTACAAAAAATCATTTGTGCAAATGGTTGATTGTAGAGAGGTGCACATGACATTAGTCCTTCTTCAGCCAAGTGGCACAAAAATGCGTCCGGTAGAATATTGTTCCACACGACTTGACCCTGTGGCAAGGGCAATGCCGCCATGTGTGCAGGCTGTCATAGCTTCCTCTATGGTGGTGCAGGCCTCAGCAGGGCTCCTTCTTTTTCATCCCTTGGCCCTTAAGGTCACACCTGCACTATCAGTCATCTTGTCACAAAGTAAAATATCAGTCCTCTCACCATCCAGACACCTTGCATGCATGACAGTGTTATTATCACAGCCTCATCTAACCATTGAACGTTGCATGTTAACAAATCCAGCAAGTGTTTTGCTAAGCTCAACACAAGGTGAACCTCATGACTGTTTGGCAGAAATCAAGAGTGAAACATTGCCATGCCCTGATTTGCAGAGCACACCTTTGGAGAACTCTGATCTATTGTTTGTTGACAGCTCCTCCAAACGTGACTGCACAGGTTAAAACTTGTCCGGTTTTGCAGTAGTCACCCATGACACCGTTTTACGGGCACAAAAATTCCCACCACATTTTTCTGCACAAGCAGCTGAATTAGTCGCTCTAACTGAAGCTTGTAAATTAGGCCAGGGAAAAGCACTCACAGTGTATACTGACAGCCAATATGCTTTCTCTACCATCCATCACTTTGCACAACGGTGGGGAAAAAAAAGAGGCATGATTACATAAACAGGGAGGCCAATCCAAATCAAAGACTTCATCTTAAAACTGTTAGACAGTGTAAAACTTCCCTCTAAATTAGCCATATGCAAATGTGCTGCACACACCAATGGCACAGATCCAGTTTCCAAGGGCAACAACTTTTCAGATCAAACAGCCAAAGCTGCTGCACTCGGTCATACAGGAAGGGACACATCACCAGGTCTTCCTTTAACACTAACAGAAAACTTATCACATGACATTCTCACCGAGGCCCAGAAAACAGCACCACAAGCTGAAATGTATCGATGGATCTAAAAGGGTGCAGTCTTTGACAACACCTCCAACCTTTACAAATGCAGCAACAATAAACCCATTTTACCACTCAAACTGTTTCAGCAGGCCTCTACTCTGCTACATGGGATTTCCCATGTATCAGCGGGGGGTACGATTTCTATGCAGAACCCATCCTTCACTGCTTATGGGTTTAGCCAATTTGCAACTCAATTTTGTAAAAAAAAAATGCCTAATCTGTGCAGAAAATAATGCTCAAGGGAATTTAAAGCCTGAAAAAGTCACCCTCCCTGCATCAACTTATCCGTTTCAAAACATTTGCACGGACTTCATTTAATTAGATAAATGTGAAGGCAAACAATATTGTTTGGTTGATGGACTGGCGATCTGTCCAGGGTGTACCCTGCCTCTCGCCCAAAAGATGCTGGGATAGGCTCCAGCCCCCCCGTGACCCGAAAACGATTAAGCAGAAGAAGATGAATGAATGAATGAATGAATGAATGAATGAATGTTTGTGACATGTTTACCAAATGGACAGAAGCCTTCCCTTACACTCACCCAAATGCTGCTACAGTGGCAAAAAAAAAAAAAAAAAACTGTTAGTGGAATTGCGCCCAGATTTTCAATACTTGAAAACATTTACTCAGATAATGGAACACATTTTGTAAATCAGATTATATTACACTTAGGCACAGCACTCAACATTAACTTGAAAAACCACTCAGCTTACCATCCACAATCCACAGGATTGGTGGAATGCACAAATGGGACCATTAAAGAAAGGCTTAGAAAAACAATGGCAGAAACAGGATAAAATTGGATATATTGCCTACCCTAGGTCTGTTTTACATGAGAATAGTTCTCACCAAAGGGGGTTGTCTCCATTTGAAATAATGTATGGCAAACCTGACCTACTCCCACCATTAAGGCAATTCAATTCAGGTGATGAGGAGGAATGCTTAGCTGATTACATGCAAAGAATGTTGACTAACAGAGATACTGTTCATGCTGCTCTTCCCAGGAAGGACCACAGTGAAGCACCCATCTTGGCCAAACTGGGGGATCTGGTCCTTATCAAAGCCATCAAAAAGAAAAACTGGGCTGATGCTCCCTGGCAAGGACCATACAAGGTCATCCTGGCAATGCCAACAGCCATGAAAGTCGAAGGACGTGACTCTTGGGTGCATTTGACACATTGCAAACTGTTTAATCCACATTGCATACTTTATTCCACTAAAAGATCCACAGCAAGTGACTGTTTAACTGTTTAATTGTTTCTCTATACAAGTGTTCGGCTGATGGTTTGCCCCAGCAATGGCTTGTGTAGCAAAACAACTGTTGTTTATCATGGAGAGACAAAATGCAAGATAGAGAAGGCTGGCAGCAGAAGGATGTGAATGGTACACCTGTTTTTTTATCATCATCATCCTTGTGGTAACGCTTTTGTTTTGGTTACTTTTAGGGACACCATCACCTATTTATTGCAGGGCTAGATAAGTTACTCACACACATTATGACAGGCTAGAAGGACCAGGCTATGACGACCATGTTTATGTTGGTAATGTGTGGTGGAAGTATACTAACTACACAGCCAAAACAGCTAATCGTTCAAATTGTATGTGTGTTCTTTGCTCCCACTCTCACCTGCCCAAATATCTGTTACTGCTAAACCAGTGGAACTGTCAACTGTTTCTTACAAGAGGCTATGTATGAAAATAGTACAGCAGACATTAACTTGGATCACACCTGCCACATTGTCTATGACTCCACTGACCAGAGACACAATGACACCCCTTACTCAGTGAAGGCAAGGTTAACCTCGCCGGAGAATTTTTCCTTTTGTCTCAAAGGGTGTGTGTGACGACGGAGTGTCACCACTGTTATGGTTCACTGTATACAGTATGTGATTATATTGTTTGGGTAATATTTGTAAATGTTCATAATTATTGTTAAGTCTACACATATTATTTTAGGATCTGCTTCTGACTATGTGGACTCTGAAAAACATGCTGCGGAAATCTGTTTCTGAAACGGGTTCAGATTGGGACCAATGGGTCCCATATTTATTATTTGCTTATCGGGAGGTGCCCCAGGCTTCAACAGGGTTCTCACCTTTTGAACTACTGCATGGTCATCAGGTGAGGGGCCCACTGGACTTATTAAAGGAGCACTGGGAGAGTCCACTGAGTGATCAGGACAATGTGGTCTCATATATCATTAAGATGAGAGAGAAACTGGATCGAATGACTGCTTTGACTCAGGAGCACATGAGGACGGCGAAGGCCAAACAAAAAACTTGGTATGACAAGAAGGCCAGAAAAAGGGTTTTTCACCCAGGTCAGCAGGTTTTGTTATTGCTGCCCTCGTGTGACAGTAAGCTGTTGGCTCAATGGCAGGGGCCGTATGAAATCTCTAAAAAACTACGTTCAGTGATATATGAACTATATATGCCTGACAGGAAGGTAAAACATCAGACCTTTCATATTAACTTGTTGAAAGAGTTTCAGCAACCTGGTCATCATCAGCAGCAGTCTGTTCTTCAGGAGACGCATCATCAGCTCTTCATTTGTGCGACGGAAATGGATGAGGAGAGAGAACAGTCTTTTCCCACAAAAGTGTCAGAGCCGTGTTTATTTCAAGTGTCTCATTTGCAGGTTGGTCAGCAGAGAGAGTTAGAGGCACTGTTAGATCCAGAATTGTTTCAGGAGAGACCTGGTTTCACCACACTGGTGTATCATAAAGTTTATTTGAAAGAAGAAGCTGTTCCACGTAGGAAATCTTACAGGATCCCGGAGCGATTGATTCCAAAAATGAAGCAAGAGATTGACTTGATGTTGCAGCTGGGAGTGATCGAGGAGTCAATCAGTGAGTTGATTGTGCTGGTCCCCAAAAAGGATGGCTCGTTAAGATTCTGTATTGACTTCAGATACCTTAATTCAGTATCAAAGTTTGAGTCATACCCCATGCCCCGGATTGATGAACTATTAGAGAAAGTGGGCAGGGCTAGGTTTATTTCTACACTGGACCTATGCAAGGGGTATTGGCAGGTGGCATTGGCACCGGAGACAAAAGAACTTACAGCCTTTAAAACACCTTATGGCAGTTTCCAATTTAGGGTTATGCCATTTGGCCTTCTGGGGGCACCTGCAACTTTTCAGCGGCTCATGGATCAAGTATTGAGAAGGGTATCGAACTTTGCAGCTGCCTATTTGGATGACGTAGTCATCTATAGTCAGACCTGGGAAGAACATTTGGTACACCTTAGGCAGGTCCTTCAGTTGATTAAGAGGGCAGGACTGATGATTAATCCACGCAAATGTGCGTTTGGACAGCAATAGGTGGAGTATCTTGTCTTGGTCACCGCATGACAGTATACTCCTGCCTACTGTCATGTGGTGACCCTCACGGATCACCATAAGACGCCAAGAGTCCACCAGTGAGTTTTGCAATGATGGTGATTTATTAATAACACAAGACAAGACAAGACTATGAGCCGCTCAGGGCAAAAACACACGTTAAGCAATACAAGGGCTCGTAGGGCTAACCCCAGCCACTACGAGCTAAACTATGACATGACATGAAAAACACGAACCTGACATGAAGGTCTAACGAGGTTTAGACGATCTGATGATGTCTGAAGTTTTGACAAGGATAGTTTGACGAGGATAGTTTGACGATACTCCTGCGATTTAACTGCCGCTAGTGCCCGCTTTATAAAGGCAAACACTAACGAGCAGTAATGACAAACAGCTGACCAACCTTGACAGGCAGAAGCCCCACCGAGCGCCTTCACAATAAGAGCCCGGTGAGGCCAGAATACAACCCACAGCTGTCAAGGCCGGCAGCGAGCTGTGCTTAGCCCGAGCACGGACAGAACCCAGTGCTCGGGTCGTAACAAACAGGTCCTGTTATACAAACAAATATGTGTGCGTGTATGCGCTGCAGGCAGAGCTCTGTACGGGTTTTTTTTCCTGTGAACCAAAGCTGCAAATATGCCATTTGCTCCACGAATGTGGGGACATATCAGCCATACGCTGGATACGTTGGAAAATTTTCAGCATGCTGAAAATAAATTTTCAGAGGAGCTCAGCGAACTACACCTGATTTGACGTACGCTGCCATACTCTCCAAATTTTTCATATGTTTTGGCTGCCTAAATCGTCAAGGTGTGACAGGGCCTTAACCATAGCAGCAGTGAGATGCCAGCCGGACACTTAGAAGCAACAGTACAGTATTGTTAAACCTTTGGGGAAACAAGAGCGGATCTGCAGCTCAATGAACAAGTTTGCAGTGAAATGGAGCTCCACAACAAAAAGGTAAAGATTTTTAAAATTATAATTTTATACTTAAAATTATCTTTAACATGCTTTCTGTAGATGGCCCTATAGGCTATTTTTAAGGTGTTTGGTATGCATGGCACTTAAATGGGGTAGATCACCACTGAAGGCCTAGTTGTAAAATATACAGTCCACCACTGCATTACAGATACATCTAGGTCACTCTGGACTCCTTTAAAAAGTAGCTGAACACTCTTTTGTTTAACAAGAATTTCTGTTGAGTTTCAGCTGCTTTTTAATCGTAAATCTGATATTTTTAAGTTATTTTAATCTTGTGTTTTAACTTGTTTTTGTATTTTTAAAATGATTTTTATCTATCAACTTCCTTTTATTCCATTTTATTGTGCAGCATTTTGTTCTTATATGTCTCTGAAAAGCACTTCATAAATCAACTTTACTTACTTGATGCTTGGAGAAAGAGCTCCATGCCAGTGTCTCTTTAGCTTAGCCATTGCTAACGCTGTTCTGAGACATGTGCTGGCCTGCTGTATTCCGAGACATGTGTCATGTTAAGGTCTTTCCTTCCATCTTATCCAAAAAAGTCCTGACATTTGAGCTAACCTAGAGCTAACTGCTTCCTAACTTTCAAAGCTGACTGCAAATCATCGAGACAAGCTATGACTTCACTTGACTGGGTGCTTGCTTTGCACCATCTAGTGGACTGAAAACACCACTAATTAAATGATAACCCAAAAGTATATGTGTACATATTTATTAAAATACTAAAAGATTGATTCTTGTGTTTATGGACTGATGCATTGTCACCAGTGCCAAGTATCGCAATCCATCACTGAATCAATCTTTTTTCCCCACCCCTAGTACCTGTTGTTGGTAGATACCAGTGGACAGTAATTTATTCCTGATGAACTGAGGTATCTCTGGTCTGTGTACTGGAGTTTTGAGAGAACATTTTTCCCAGGCCAAAATCACTTCATCTTCACTCTATCCTTTCCTCACAAATAAGTATGATGATAAAAAGAAATTTTGTTATTTGCTGCTGTTCCTTAATTTTAATGGTGGCTATGATATAAATAATGCCATATACACTGTTGTCTAGAGTGATTGTGCGTGTGTGCATATTTTTAGTGTAGTTACTGTAAATCCCACAAGCTAGCGGGCAGTTTTGTCATTAGATGGTGTAGGGTGCTGCTGATTTTAAATGAACCTAATACTCCGATTACTGCATCCATATAAATATTGCTCTCTTTGTGAAAATGGTGTTGCTTAGATTTATTTAGGAAAATGTAGCACTTGGGCAGCAAAATTTATTTTTCTTTGTGTATTTAATAGTTTTTGTATCTTCTGGAATTCTGTTTATTTTGTATTTGTGCAACATGTGCTAGATATGTGCACACTAGGGATGTTAATGATAAATTGACTTTTGATTAAGTGTGGATTGACATGGTTTAGGACCCAGGAGACAGACACTGACACGGGCAGATTGTGACAATAATCCCTTTATTGAATTGTGAGAGTATGTAGTGCGTGAGTGAGTGCAAGTATTGTGTTCTGGTCACTGGAACTGAGCAACCTGGACGGAGACCCGGCAACCCTGTAACACACAAGCAGACACAGTTATCGCTGTACAGTACTCGTGGGTAACTGTAAGAGAAGGGGCTTACTTGGGCAAGGCGCAGGGGGCGTCCTGCTGAATTCCAGTGGCCGTGTGACGTGGAGGTGAAGGTGTCCGTGGCCGTGCTAGTGAATCCACCCGTGGCTGTGACGAGGGGAGTTCCAGTGATGATGGCTGCAGTGATTCCACTGACCGTGACGATGACTGCTCAGAGGATGGTGAGGATAGTGACTCCTCTGACCGTGGTGATGACAGTACTGATGATAGCGATGACAAGGATTCCACAGATCCTGGTGACGACTGTTCCTGCAACTGAGATAGTAACAGTTCCTGCAGCTGAGGAGCAAGACGTACCGATAGTCGAGGTGGTAGCGAGGAGCTACGTGGGTGAGGTGGCATTGCCCCGTCGGCTGGGGTAGCTGGTCCGCCGCCTGGGAGGTCCACCTGTGCACAGGGGTTAAGACAAGGGGTAGAGTAACAAATAGTTCTCTTACGTGGTTGTACTTGACGAGAGGTTCTTGACAAGGCTCGAGAGCGGAGCTCTGGTTCATACTCCGACGAGGAGGACAGACGACTCCGTGACGGGCTGTCAGCAACGCTGGCTTTTAACAGCCGTTGATTGGCACCTGTTGGTCTGTGCGCAGCTGGAACTGATGACGCCAATGACGGCCCAGAGGCCGCCATGACATGGATAAGAATTTAGTCAATTAAATTAAATTAGTTGTCAATTAATTGATAACTCAGCAGTCCTTTTCAATGGGAGCTTATTCTATGAAATGTAGTGGTGTCGGCGTCTAGGCGGGGGCACACACAGTCACCCACTGTTGCCTTTCAATAAAAAAAGCAGAAAAAGATGTCAAGCCCCCAGATCACATGGGGTGAAAAACCCGCTCTTCCTGGTTATGTTGGAGCGCCACAAGAAGTTCTAATAGCACGCGACTTTGCAGGTCTGCCTGCTTCAAATTAACATAGCGGAGAAAGTGACCGGAGCAAATAAAAAAATTACATGAGCTCAAAAACCTATCCCCTCGCCGCAAGACGGGAAAGCAGACCGGACTCAAGTTACCACTGAGGTAACAGACAACAGAGGTGACCCAGATTGTTCTGGGTTTGCCTGGATTGCTGGAGTACTGTGATAATGTTTAACATGTAACAGATGAAGCAGCTCACAGTTTATTTTCCTGTTAAAATGGTCTGCTAGTGCAGGGGTGTCCAACCATGTGCCATGGAGAGCCAAGACCCTGCAGGTTTTCTCTTCTACCCAGTCTCTTCAGCAGGTGTTTTCACTTATCAGCAATCAGTGGGAAGAAGTTCACAGAAATCTGCTGTTGAAGACACTGGTTGGAGGTAAAACCTGCAGGGTCTTGGCTCTCCATGGCACATGGTTGGACACCCCTGTGCTAGTGCATCTCAGTAAATTAGAATGTGAAAGTTATTTTTGTAATATAACTAAAAAAAAGATAAATTTATGATATTGGTAATAGTTTTTAAAATAAATTAGAAATCATGACATTCGTAATTGTGATTTACTGAGATGTACCAACACATAGTACACACTGTACAGTACAAAATTTATTAAACTACAAAAAAATCCCATTGCCTGTCATTAAAAAAATGCAAATGATACAATAAATCACTGAGGAATATGATGTTCATGTTTTATTCAGTACATCAAAAACAGTAATTAACTTTTTATATGTTAAAGATAGAAAGACCATATTGTTCCAAGGGAAATTCAGATTCTCAGGAAAATTTCCGCTTATCAATTAATTGTTAATCGATCGATAAGGTGAATCAATTAACAATTAATTAATTAATCAATAACTTGTATCCCTAGTTCGCACTGTCTGCAAATCTGTACTGAAAAAAAAAACAAAACAAAACAGCCCAATATGACCTGTTGTGTTGTGTGACCTCTGTGTTCTGTACCTTTTTGCCTCCTCCACTAAGCTGTGAGAACATCTACCTGGCTCTGTTCCAGGACCTCCAACTTTATGAATTAATAACTTATATGCCAAACTCACTATTTACTCTTGAGAAACTGTTCTGTTTATTGTTCGTCCCAGCAATGAAATTAAATATCTGCCCTTGGTGGTTAGTGTGTCCTGTGATTGTGCTGTTGGAGTCCATATTTCTACTCTTTTCAGTGTTCCTACCAAGAACAGAGTTGTTGCAGGCAATGTGGGCCCACTCAGGCTATGGGAGGAGTGACATTCACCCGGTCAAAGGTTGATGTACTATCAAAATAATTTTGGAAATATTCTTTTATGGTGAAAATCTGGCATAGAGTAGTTTTAGGCGGCTTTCACAGCTATCCCGTTTGGTCCAGACTTTCAGGCTTTTCAGTTTGATTCAGACCAAAATTTTAGGTGTCAAACTCTCATTTAGAATGTTAAAGCAATTTTCTGAAAGCCTCGTGAAACTAGTTCACCTACTAATGGAGTCTTCCACAGTTTCAACTGAAACTGTTATGTGTGCAGAGCTGCAGAAAACACCTCAAAAGGTGAGTAATGTTTGCTAACTACTGGTCTATGCTAATAACACAAATATCATGACGCCATTACTTTTGCTGTAATGTGCTGTGTAATGAAATTATTGTTTAAAAATTCAGTAATGCATTACAGTTACTGAAATTTGATTAGATGCGTAACTGGTTTTATTAATATGGATAGATATTTTTTGTGCAAATAAATGAATATACAAACTGACCCTACTGTAGCTGAGATGAGCCATCAGTCAATGCTGACATGGTTCAGGTGACCCACAGAACAGACACGACTCAGGATTAACACAATTAACGTACTTTATTTTGTTAACGTGAGTGATTGGGTGCGTGAGTGCGGTTATATGGTGTAATGTTGTGTAGTGCAATCCGTGTACTCCAGCTGGGCCGGCAGAGCACCGTACAGACTGGCAGTCCTGTAAAGACACAAGGGCCATTAGCTTACAGTTCACCTATGCAGCACATCAGATGTTATGATGCTTACTGTCAACAGAAGTTGAAGCATCTTCAGGTAGCGCCAAAGCTGCAGCCAGGGAGACAGTGTCTGCGGGCAGGTTAGCTGGAGGTGGAATAAAAGTCCGCTGCCTGGAGGGAGAAGGAGGTCCGCCGTTGCGGGCTCCGCCTGTGCACAGGGGAATGGACAGGTTTAGAAGCAATTACGCTTACTTGGTTGTTGGTCCGGGCGAAACCGACCCGGACGTCATACAGCTGGGCTTGGAAGCCGATGGCTGGAGAATTCAGTGCAGGGAAGCACAGAGGCAGGGTGTGACGTGATTCACGAAAAGAATCAGACGACTCCGCGCCCAGCACTGGTCCTGATGGGAATAAGTAGGGCCGCAGGAGATGACAGGCAGGTGCGTACACAGGTGCCGTGATTGGCGGCCATGACAAACGTGACCTGTTGCAAAGAGCCCAAGTCTTCACAACTGAGTGGAGGAAAAGATGAAGCTACTTTGTTTTTGTGAAAATAGACAGATAATTTTTCCTTTGTCACGGTTAAGGACAAAAGCATATTGGTGGATTGGATGCTAAGTGACGACTGAAACCTACTGCAATCTTCAGAAGCACTCAAAACAGCAACAAAGCTCCAACAAAGCTAGTGCTAAGTAACAGCTAGCTATGCTAACAACTAACACAGTGTTAATGGATCTATGCTATCTGAACAGCCACGGCAGGATGTACTGTAAAGTGAAAATTCTTGTCTCAACACCCACAGCTGGATTTCAAGTACAGGTATGCATCTGGACAGTTTGTGACCCAGCAAGAATTAAACTGACTGATTAAACCATCTTCAGTCAACTGACTTGTTATCAACAATCACTTTCCATCAGACAGCTAAGACTGATCCACTTAAGTTGAAACACATTTACCTGCTACCTGGATAAAGATTATTCAAAAATGAATTTTGATCTCCAAAAGGAATTTGAGGGACTGGATCATGTCTTTATCACCGCAGACATTTGGACTGTGGATAATGGACATTTTCTTTGGATCACCGCACATCTGATTAAATCCATATCATAAAAGTAAGATACACACTTTTACAGCTTTATGCAGTGTTGCCAACTCTTACTCTAAAATGAGGAAATTACTGGCAATATCATATTGATTTTCTTCAGATTTTCCCCACAATAAGAGCTCTCAAGGCAGAATAAAGCAGACTGGACATGTTCTAAAAGTTCTGTCTGTCTGTTTTCAGGCTGACATTAATAAGCCTGTAATGTAATTCATTAAATTATCTTGCTATATAGATGATTTAACTATGCATTTAAAAGAAACGTAAAAGTTACTTTTCCAATGCACTAATTACTTTAATCATGCAGTAAATGGTAAAGTAACTTAATTACTTTTGAAAAGAAGTAACTAGTAACTGTAGTCAGTTACTATTTTTTAGTAACTTGCCCAACACTGATTATGACAACAGGGTGTCGTCATGACAACAAGACAGAAGGGCATTATGGAAAGTTGTTTAGTTTGCTTGAATAAGGAGTAGTGTGAAACAAAGCCTAACCAGACCAAGTATGTGACAAAAATTTGAACCTTGGTCCAGACTTTCAGGTGTGAAAACACCCTTAAACTGCTGTTCTGTGCATTTGTTGGCACAAGAAATAATTAGCTGCAGTATGTCTGTAATTTGTTGCTGTGATTCTACAGGTACAATGCCCATTGTAGGCAGAAAACCCTGTAAGGCTAGAGAACCTTGTGACATTAACAAGCAGTGAGTGATGTGGATATCCTTCTGTACCTGCTCCTGTGATTTTCTTCCACCTTCTGGAGTGCAGTGACTGACACTCGGAGTCTTAGGGGTCATCTCAAGTACATTAACACAGGGGGAGTGGGCAGATGTGGAGGCCGAACAATGTTCTGAAGGTGAAGAGGGTGAAAGTTACTGTCATGCACATGGCGTGTGCTCTTAGTTAGTGGGCAAGGACGTGTCAGGGACAAGCACTCACATTTGGCAGCCTTCCCTGTTTGCTCTGCTTTCATTCATGGTCACATCTTACAGGCTTTTTTGCTTCTCTATTGTCACACAAGACCTATCTAAAGGGTTTATGCCTCTGACTTGTGCTAAGCACTCTTGGTGACAGTGCTCATCATAATCCTAAAACCCCCTGCAAATACTTTTTCTCCTTCCTTGCTGCTCTCTGTATATGTTATTGTTTTGTATTCCCCCTCCCTGCTCACGCATGGCTCTCTTCATCTCTTAATGCCTCTATCTTCTCTTCACTCACACTGTGACAGTGGAGAGCAGGCGTGCTCTAATCTAAGCCAGATGAGCTACAGAAACACAAGCATCCACTGCCAGTTGCTTTCCACATTAACCAAGAGGCCCATCATTTCCCTCTCCAATCACAGAGCAGACCTCTCAAGGTTTACCAGCCCATCTGTGTATGCACTAAAGCAGACAAGCCAGCTGAACTCGACTATAAGTGATTAAAAATGGCACTGGATGGCTGTGCTGCTTCCATCTTGTGTCTTCGCTTTACAAACAATTGGGCTGTGGCTTTGTGCCAGCCCCCTCGCACCTGTTGAGGCGACTGCTGTATCGAAGACTTTTTACATAATGTTCTCTTTTATGGAGAGATTTAGGATTCCAATATGTTTTAATGTCCTAAAGGTGTTATGTTTTTTAATCTTATGGGTGCAGTGTAGCATGTAGACATGGCCAGTAAACAGAGTGGACATCTCATCGCTATCAGGGTTGAACTGAGGCTCTGCCCTCTCTGTCATGGTGAGTTTGGACTGAAGCTTTCATTTAGGACTGGCAGAGTCTTGCTCTCTGCTGAGGCAGAAGGACATCACGGCCCTCTGGGGACAGTGCTGTCCCGCCCTGTCACTCTCAGTCCATATCCATGGACCACAAAGCACATCGCACACAAGTCCAGGCTGCAGGGGAGCAAAGGAGGGAAGAAAAACAAACTGAGCCTTGGCAGAGGGACAGAGATAAATGAGGGCTGAGAGAATTAACTGAATAAGTTTTTATTCAGCATTTATCTGAAGACCTTGTGAGCACCAGCAGAGGCAAAGACAAAGCAAATTTTTATAGGTGCAGCCAGTCAGAGACCATTACTTACATTTGTACTAGAAGTTATGAAACTAGAATATTATCTGCAGTTTATATTCAACCTTTATTTATATTGCTCGGCCAAAAAGTTATTGTTTTTTTAAATTATGTTTAGCCATTAAGCAACATTTAGCGACTGTGTAAATAATGACCTGAAGTGACTTGGCGGAGGGCAACAGTTGCAATATCTGGAAAGTAGACCCACACCTATCACTAACCCTAACCTTAACTACCTAAAAATGTGTATTTATTACATGAAGGAATTTAATTGTGAAATTATAAGTAAGCTGCAAATGCAGAAGTAATAGTACACACACACACGGCAGTGACAAAAAAGACAAGGCAAAGATGTGATTATTTGAATACAGGTGGGAGGGGTTTTGTCTCCCTCCGACCTTACCTAGGATTTAAGTGCTTTTAAAAAAGGGGAACATGTTGAAATGTGGTGGTGTTCCCATCGTCAATGCTGCACATTCGGTCATATTTGGAGGTTGGGACCATGCAATGGCTTCTGTGTATTAGTTGGAAGATGTGTTGGCAAGAATGTCGATGTAGGGAAAAATGGTTGTAGACAAATGGCTTCTTATTTATTTAAAATTAGCTTAAAAATAAGTTAAGACATGAGTGTGTGAGAACTCAAAAGGATAAATGTTATATAGTCACTTACTAATAAACCCAAGCAACCTCGCACATACTCACAAATGTTCAAAGTGACACTCTGCCAAAGATTGACTTTTTTTTTCTTGTTAACATGTCTGTAGTGTTTTTTATGACTTACAAGCCATATACAGAGATAAGTCATTCAAATACTGCATATCATGTCTGTGTTTTTTTGCTTTAAAGGTTCAGTTAAGCCCCGCTCTGTGAAAAAAAAGCGAGTGTAGATGGAACATTTTCAGTGACGTAACTTTACAGGTCCTTAGTGTTGAGCCAATCAGAAATCTCTGGCCTAACTGAAGTTAGCCTCCAGACCCAGTTAGCATTTTGGGACAGCTGCTTTGAAAACCTGACCCAAATTAAGATGGGTTTTTCCATTAAACTGCTTTTAAGGAGTGATGCAGTTTCAGTCTTTATCCTGGGCAACCGTGCATACAACTGCACATGTCCTTCAACCGGTAAGTCTTTTTATCGCAGGATTTATTCTGTTTAATTTAGCGCTAGCCACTATTAGCCTTGTGGGATGTGGGTGGGAGTAATCACAGATCCTGGCGCTTGAAGGAGGAAGAAAAGTGAAAAGATTTGGGCACAAAACTGTAAGACAATGAAAGGTTTTTTGTTTTTTGTTTTTGTCGAACAAAGTGCGTAAGATACTATTTTAGACAATGTAGATTTATTTTTATAGGGGATATCCACCAGAGTGTGTCTTTAAACTCAACATACCAGGCTTTTACAATGGTTATACAGGCAGACCAGACTCAGTTTAGGACACTAAATACCAAGCACAATAAAGATAACTATAAAATTATAGTTTTAAAAATCATTCCAGATGAAGTGGATGGCAGAGTCCAAAATACAGTGATTACCGTAACAAAAGTCTTGGATAATAATAATAATAATAATAATAATAATCCTTTCCTTTTCAGGTTGCGGGGGGGCTGGAGCCTATCCCAGCATCTTTGGGCGAGAGGCAGGGTACACCCTGGACAGATCGCCAGTCCATCGCAGGGCCAACACAGAGAGACAGACAACCATTCATTCTCACAGTCATACCTAAGGACAATTTAGAATCCCCAGTTTGATGCCAATTAACCTAACTTGCATGTTTTTGGCATGTGGGAGGAAACCGGAGAAATCCCGGATTAAACCCACGCAGACACGGGGAGAACATGCAAACTCCACACAGATCACTGTTGGTCGGGGGCTGGGATCGAACCCAGAGATCCCCCAGCCAAGGGTGAGTTGCTGTGCTGCCGCAGTGCTAACCACTCCACCACCGCGCTGCCCAATAATATTATTATTATTATTCATTCATTCATCTTCTTCCGCTTAATCCTTAATCATTCAGTCTGTTTCCATGCACAGTTAAGCTATGGCCATTTAATTTAATTAATCCAGTATTATTATTATTATTATTAGTGATAGAAAAATTCTATGTTACACTGAGTTATATGAATTTTTATGAATATGAATTTTTCTTTTTAAAGCTTAATGTGTATACCTAGGAAATCCTGTTACCATATTTGTAACATGATTAGCAGACCCAGTGAGCAGACTCAGACTCAGGAGTAGATGCAATTATCTTTATTGTGTTAGTGTGTGTGTGTGTGTGTGTGTGTGTGTGTGTGTGTGTGTGTGTGTGTGTGTGTGTGTGTGTGGTGATGCAGCAGCTGGGGGTGAGCAGAGCGCCATGCAACCTGGCAACCCTATGGACAGAGTAGAGACAGAAGGCGTTAGTGATGACCCCGAAGGGAATATACGAGAATGACCAAGGCTTACTGTTTGCAGAAGTGGAATGGAATTCAGGATGGCCTGCGGGCTTCGGCCAGGAGGACAGCACCTGCTGTCTCAGCAAAGCTGGAGAGGTGAAGAGGACGTGCGGTGAAGTGCGCTACTCGGTCCGCCACCATGGATCTCCGCCTGTGCACAGGGGACGAGTGTAGATAACGGTGAATTGATAAGCGGGCTTACTTGGTGTGGAAGAGATGCCCCCTCCAGGAGGTAGAAGGCAGGAGGCAAGGTTAGCTCTGGAATGCCGGCTGTGGCTGGGAGGCTCTTTGGCAATGACGAAGACGAGTGTTGGTCTCATCCGACCAAGGAGACAGATGGCTCCGCACTGATCTGAGGGCAGCACGGTTTAAATAGTCCGAGGGTGATGGAGAGCAGGTGTGCGCGCAGCTGCAGATGATAATGAGACAGAGCGAGCCATCACAGTACTCCCCTTCTACGAGGCGCCTCTCGGCACCCGATCCAGCCTGCCTGGGTGCGTCCGGTGGAAGTCCCTGATGAGTTGATCGTCCAACACGAAGGAGGGATGCACCCAGGACCTCTATTCCAGGCCATACCCCTCCCAGTCCACCAGGTATTGCAAGCTATGACCCTGATGGCGGACGTCCAGGATGGCATTGACTCTCCACGCCGGGTCGCCATCAATCACCACTGGTGGAGGTGGAGATCTGGGAGGGGGACACAGAGGGCTGGAACAGAAAGGCTTAATTTGAGAGGCATGAAAGGTCGGACAATTGCGGAGGGAGGGGGGGGAGAGCTAGGGGCACAGGGTTGACAGTCTGGGCCATGGCGAAAGGTCCAATAAACCGTTGTGATAATTTCCTCGCCTTCACCTTGAGGTTAATGTGCTTTGTAGAGAGCCATACCTGCTGACCCACCCGGTAGGGAGGGGCTGGTGTCCTGCGGCGATCTGTGGTCGTGGTGTTGCGCTCCACCGTGCGCCGAAGTGCGGTCTGGGTCGCTCTCCACAACCTTCGGCAACGCCTCAGGTGGGCTCGGACGGATGGCATGGCGACGTCCCTATCCTCCTCGGGGAACAAAGGGGGGTTATAGCCCAACAAGGCCTCAAAAGGAGACATGCTGATCGCCGAAGACACGGTAGTATTGTGAGCACACTCGATCCACGGACGATGGGTGCTCCATGACGCTGAGTTCACGGTGGCGACGCACCGCAGCTCAGCATCCAATTCCTGGTTCGCCCGCTCACACTGTCCGTTACTCTGCGGGTGATAGCCAGAAGACAGGCTCACTGTAGCCCCCAGGGCATTGCAGAACAACCTCCACACCTGGGAAATAAATTGGGGGCCCCGATCGGAGACGATGGCCACAGGGATGCCATGCAACCTCGCAACGTGCTGGACGAGCAGGTCCTCCGTTTCCTTCGCCGTAGGCAGCCCCTGTAGGGGGACAAAGTGGGCAGCCTTGGAGAGTCTGTCTACGATCGTGAGGATGACGGTGTGGTGATTAGAAGGTGGAAGGCCGGTAATGAAGTCCAAAGCAACGTGGGACCAGGGCCTGCCGGGAGTAGGAAGAGGGTGGAGCAGACCAGCCGGAGGAGACGAAGATGTCTTGCCGGTGGCGCACTGGGGGCAGGCGTGGATGTACTCAGCGACGTCCTTCCGAAGCGATGGCCACCAAAACATCCTCTGGAGGAGCTCCACCGTGCGAGCCCTCCCCGGGTGGCACAAGAGTCTGGAGGAGTGGGCCCAATGGATCACCTTGCCTCGAACAGAGGAAGGTACAAACAGCTTCTCCGCTGGTCCCCCGCCCTGGTCCGGCTCAGCCACCTGCGCTCTCAAGACCTTTTCCTTGATGCCCCATGAGAGGGCACCCATGATGCACGATGGGGAAAGGATAGGATGCTCCGCCACCTCTGCTGCATCCGAGGCAAACTGTCTGGACAGCGCATCCGGCTTGGTATTCTTGGACCCGGGGCGGTAGGTGATTGTAAAGTTGAAGCGTCCGAAAAACAGGGACCAGCTGGCCTGGCGCGCATTCAGGTGCTTGGCCGTCCTGAGGTACTCCAGGTTCTTGTGGTCCCTCCAGACGATGAGCTGCTGGGTGGCCCCTTCCAGCCAATGACGCCACTCCTCCAGCACGAGCTTGACCACCAGGAGCTCCCTGTCACCGATGTCATCATTTCTTTCTGCCGGGGACAAACGGCGTGAAAAAAATGCACAGGGGCGGATCTTGTCATCAACTGGAGAGCGATGGGATAGCACGGCTCCAACCCCCAAGTCCGAGGTGTCCACTTCAACCAGGCATTGAAGGGCGGGATCCACCTGTGCCAAAATAGGAGAGGAAGAGAATTTAGACTTCAGCTCAACGAAAGCCGCTTCAGCCTCCTTTATTCACCAGAAGGCCGCCTTGGGGGATGTGAGGTGGGTCAGGGGGAGAGCAATAATACTGTATTTCTCGATAAAGCAGCGGTAGAAATTGGTGAACCCCAGAAACTGTTGGAGCTGCTTCCTGAAGGAAGGGGTGGGCCAATCTACTACCGCTCTCACCTTGTCGGGGTCAGGGATGATCTCATTGTGGGAGATAATAAACCCAAGAAATGACATCTTGGGGATGTGGAACTCGCACTTCTCAGCCTTCACGAAGAGTTTGTTCTCCAGAAGCCGCTACAGAACTTGCCTCACGTGCACCCGATGCCTGTCTAAGGACTGAGAAAAAATCAGGATGTCATCCAAGTACACAAAGACGAACGAGCCCAGAAAATCCCTCAGTACGTCGTTAATTAGGCGCTGGAAAACGGCGGGGGTGTTGGTCAGCCCAAACAGCATCACCAGGTATTCGAAATGCCCTCTAGGGGTCCGGAAGCCAGTCTTCCACTCGTTGCCCTCCCGGATCCGCACCAGATGGTACGCATTGCGGAGGTCCAGCTTGGTGAACCAGGAGGTCCTCCGGAGCGAATCGAACGCTATGTTGATTAAGGGGAGTGTATATTTGTCCTTGATGGTAATATTATTCAGTTCGCGGAAGTCAATGCACAGCCTCAGTGAGCCATCTTTCTTTCCAACAAAACAAAATCCCACCCCCACCGCCGAAGATGAAGGCCGGATGATGCCAGAGTTTAGCGACTCCTTGATGTAAGCCTCCATCGCTTCCCACTTTGGAGCTGACAGGCTGTAAAGGCAGCTCGACGGTAACGGGGCTCCAGCCCGGAGATTAATGGCATAGTCATACAGGTGGTGGAAGAGACAGCGCTTGGGATTTACTGAAAGCGGCCCCCAGGTCATGATACTCCGGGGGGACCTTGGACAGATCAGGAGGGGGGGTGACGGAGGCACCCAGGGGCACGGATGGCGAGCAGGCAGTGGATTGCAGGCAGGCACTAAGGCAGAAAGAGCTCCACAAAACCACGCTCCCAGAGCGCCAGTCGATCATCGGATTACGTAAACAAAGCCAGGGGTAGCCCAGGATACCCGGAGAGGAGGAAACCGGCAGCACAAATAACCTGAGGTCCTCCCGATGGTTACCAGAAACAATGACTGACACCGTGGTGGTTTGTTTGGACATCACTGCCAGAGGAGCTTTAGACAGGGCAATGAGCCTGAGGGGGTCTTCAGAGGCTGACAGGGAAGCCCCAGCTGGGTTGCCAGTTCCCCCAAAATGAAGCTCTGCTCAGCCCCTGAATCAATCAGGGCATGTGTGGCTATTTCGGTCTGATTGTGAATGAATCAAATGGGAAGGAGGAATTTGGAGAGGGGATTAGATTGCGGTGTGTCCGTGAGTTCCCCTAATCCCTCTTTTGGCCGAATGGGGCAGGACGCTACCTCATGCTCTTCGCTGCCATAGTAGAGGCATAACCCCAGCTCGCAGCAGTGCTGTTTCTCAGCTAATGGCAGTTTGGACTGCCCTACTACCATAGGCTCCGGGGCATCCGGGGAATCTGAGGGAGGTAGGGCCAACAGGGGAGACTGTAGGGAGGGATGAAACTGGGCACCCGAGCAACCAGGAGTTTTATGCTCGGCTGCCCGTTCCCTCAGCCTGTTATCTAATCTAATGGCTAGAGAAATTAGCTCAGTTAACCTACTTGGCTTTTCTAAGAGGGCCAGCTCATCCCGCAGGCTAGGGCTAAGGCTCCTGACAAATATACTGCATAACGAGGCGTCCTCCCACCCCACCTCTGCGTCCACCACCTGGAAATCGACGGCATAATCCGCTACGGACCTGCTCCCCTGTCTTAAGTTTAATAGCCAGGAGGTAAGCACGCTGTCACGGTCGGAGTGGTCAAACACCTCGTTGAATTCACTGACGAACTGGTCATAAGTCAAACTAGCATAGTTTGCCCTAGCCATCACTGCATATGCCCAGGCTAACACTTGCCCTTCCAGAAGGTTGGTAACGTAGCCTATACGGCTGTGATCGGTGGGGAAGTCCCCGGGCACACGCTGGAACATTATTTCGCACTGGAGCAGAAACCCCCTAGCCTCCCCTAGCTTACCGCTAAAGTGAGTGGGAGTGGGGACTGGAGTTAGCCGGGATGTGGAAGCCTGACCTGGTGGTGAGCTAGCGGGAGCAGAGGTGCTACTTGGAGCTGGTGGAAAAGCCTGAGGAACTGCCAGACGATCCAACCGACCATTAATTTGGACCAGCTGAGAGAGGATAATCTGTTGCTGGTAAGCTAATTGATCTACCCGAGCCTCTAGGTTTTTAACTCTGCACACTAGTGCGCTGTCTGCTGGGTCATTTTGGCGGAGCCGTACTTACATGATTAGCAGACCCAGTGAGCAGACTCAGACTCAGCAATAGATGCAATTATCTTTATTGTGTTAGTGTGTGTGTGTGTGTGTGTGCGTGTGTGTTTGTGGTGATGCAGCAGCTGGGGGTGAGCAGAGGGCCGTGCAATCTGGCAACCCTATAGACTGAGTAGAGACAGAAGGCATTAGTGATGACCCCAGAGGGAATATACGAGAATTACCAAGGCTTACTGTTTGCAGAGGTGGAATGGAGTTCAGGTTGGCCCGCGGGCTTCGGCCAGGAGGACAGCGCCTGCTGTCTCAGCGAAGCTGGAGAGGTGAAGAGGACGTGCGTGAAGTGCGCTGCTCGGTCCGCCGCCAGGAGGGAACAAGGTCTGCCGCCACGGATCTCCGCCTGTGCACAGGGGACGAGCGTAGATAATGGTGAGTTGATAAGCGGGCTTTCTTGGTGTGGAAGAGATGCTCCCTCCAGGAGGTAGAAGGCAGGAGGCGAGGTTAGCTCTGGAATGCCGGCTGTGGCTAGGAGGTTCTTTAGCGATGACGAAGACGAGTGTTGGTCTCATCCGACCAAGGAGACAGACGGCTCCGCGCTGATCTGAGGGCAGTGCGGTCTAAATAGTCCGAGGGTGATGGAGAGCAGGTGTGCGCGCAGCTGGAGATGATAATGAGACAGAGCGAGCCATCACAATTTGGAGTTGTTGAGTAGTGGAAAAAACAGAATGAAGGATGCTAATGTGACTATGAACATTCAGTTTTATAGCTGACTGTTCAGCTTATCACTAGTGTTTTCTGCATTGACCCAGCAGATACAATTAGTCATGAATGAAATAATCAAGAAGCTCAGCAAACTTTATCGATTGAGTCATGAATGAACTATCAAGAAGTGACCTCAATCCGACGGCCCCTTGGATATATATAGCCAGAATCGCTCTGTTAGTTAATGTACTGCAGAAGTCTGTGAAAGCTGTACTCTGTATTGTCTTCCACTGATCAGTGCATATTAAATTTGCTGAAACTTTGATCCTGCCTGATTTTTAATAAGGAATCTTTCCAACATACTTGGCGACCGAGCACAGGGACTCCAGATATCCCTCTCCTCCTGTTTCCGACATTTTTTGGACCAAGACAGCCTGTGCATGGCTGCGGAGAGGACCTCCCCCACCGACCCCAAAGAGTCGGCTTTGCGGAAGTGAGGCAAGGTCCGGAGACACTGGGAGCAGACTGGAGGGTGATGGAGCTGACCTTCAGGTGGATTGAAGAGAGTAAATTTAATTATTAATGATTTAAAAACATTTTGTCCTTGCTAGAGTCCACAGTTGGTCTGAAAATACACGTAAAGAGTTGAGAGTCAAGAGTTAAGCGTTAATTACCATAGGTCCAGGTCCGTTCGGTAAAGCTTAACTGTGCCCCAGTTCGAGTCTGTCAGTGAAGTGCATTTCTGCTGAGTAAATGGGTACAAACAGCACGCAGGGGGGTATTGCAGCAGGATTCCCCAGAAAAATACAGCGGCAGGTTACCGCACAGTGATATAAATGGCCGAGAGAGAGAGAGAGAGAGAGATATTTGATTTTTAAAAGATCTTTAATAAACACACTTGTCCATCATTCAGTACAATTTCTATGCCATGCTATATTACAAAGAAAATTATTCCCCAAAAAAACGCCTGAACAAAAGCTGCCCATCACGAACTAAACAGAGGACATCCTCCAGGGATCAGAGGGTCCTAAAACCTTCCACATCCCCATTACCCATAAAAAACTGAAAGTCCAGCCTGATTCTGGCTTTAAGTAGCCTCACAAATAAAATTTTGACAACATCATTCTCAACATTCTCAAGTTTTCTTCTCCGGCTTACATAGATAGCCAACTTTGCCTGCCCTAAAACAAAGTTCAGTAGTTGACACTCCTGCTTAAAACGACGATTGTACATAAAACCACAAATGAAAACCTGCTTAGAGAAAACTTCCTTAAAAATGTGAAAAAGTTCTGTGAGAAGTTCAAAGAGACCATTCAGACGCTGACATTCAGTAAAACAATGAAAAACTGTCTCCCTAGAGCACAGGTGTCAAACTCATTCCATGGAGGGCCAAGACCCTGCAGGTTTTACCTCCACCCAGTGGCTTCAACAGGTGTTTTCTCTGAATTTCCTCCCACTGATTGCTGATCAGTGAAAACACCTGCTGAAGAGACTGGGTGGAAGTAAAACCTGCAGGGTCTTGGCCCTCCATGGAATGAGTTTGACACCCCTGCCCTAGAGGAACAAAAAACACACTGATCACTGACACTGCTGTTAATCACAGAAACAAAAGCATTGACAACTATAATGCCATGCAGGACCCTCCACTGTAAGTCTCCATGCCTCTTAGGGAGAGGGGCTTTATAAAGAGCCCTACAGGCAGGCCAATGCCCTTTTTCTAGTCTAAAATAGGCTCTCCATGGAGAGTCCACACAGGTGTTCAATCTGTCCTTGTTGAGTGCCATCACCACCAGTCTGTAGAGTGCCTTACCACTGGCTCCTCCAAAGTCCACACCAGTGGGAGCACAGAATGCCAGTAAGGAGCAAGGAGAGACGTCAAAGTCCATATAAAGCGTGAGAGAGGGAAAAGGGTCCGTGCTTTCTGGCTGCAGCGTGCCATTGCTAAAGTCCATGAGTAGGGAGTGCTCAAGTCCATGAAGCTCCTGTTTCCAGTGTGCAAGAACACCATCGATGAAACGATTTGATCTGACACCAAGATGAGCTGCTAAAGCTGAGGCGTTGTTGAGGCCAGGACCAGCCAGCTCCACCACTTGCTTCAGAGTGAGAACATTCCTGGAACACAGCCTATCAAGGAAGGTCCTTCCAACTCCCGGCAGGACACCAAGGCAACCACCAAAAATCAGCGGCTCCCTCAACAACCAGTGAAGGGAATCGCATGGCCCTCTTTGTTTTTTAAAAAGAGTCCATACTGAAAAAAGACTGCGGTAAAAACTGGGCAACGACAGTGCACTAGAGTTCTGAAAATCCATTAAAAACACAGGGAGGTCTAGCCCAAGCCCAAGGATTCTCTGTAAAATAACACAGGCCAAAGGCCTCCATACCAGGTCCTGGGGGCCCGTCAGCTGTCTCTGTATGAAAGTCAGTCTAAAAGCAGCACCTCTACTAGCTAAATGAACCACTCCTTGCCCCCCTTCCTCTTTGGGAAGAAATAACAGGGCTTGAGGGACCCAGTGGAGTCCACCCCCCCCCAAAAAAAGTCCACCATAACAGACGGAATTTTTGACAACAAACCAGCAGGGGGGTCCATGCACATGAGGCGGTGCCACAGGGATGAGGAAACAAGATTATTTAAAATGAGCACTCTTCCTCTAAAAGATATTTTAGGCATTAGCCACTTCCATTTATTTAGTCTCCCGTTGATTTTCTCTATGACCCCATCCCAATTTTTTTGCTCAAACTGTTGATTTCCAATAAAGACACCAAGATACTTAAACCCTCCTTTTTTCCAAATCAGCCCACCAGGCAGCGTAAGCTGATTTTCTAGTTTCTCCCCCACCATCAGAGCCTCGCTTTTTCCCCAGTTTATTTTTGCAGAGGAAAGTTGGCCAAAAAGATTAACACTCCTAACCAAAACGTCAATGTCACTCTGCTTGTTTAGCAGAATGACTACATCATCTGCATAGGCCGACAGCTTGAACGTGGTGTCACAGCCAGGAAAAGTGACTCCTGATAGATCCCTTCTCAAGCAGTGAAGCAAAGGCTCTATGGCGAGGGAGTACAGCATCCCTGAGAGAAGGCAGCCCTGTCGAACCCCCCTCTGGACTTTTAAAGGGGCAGACAGGCCCCCATTTATCTTCAGCACACTCTCAATGCCACTGTACAAGGCCTGTATCCTGGCTATGAAGCCTGGGCTGAACCCAAAAGCTGCTAAAACTGTCCATAAATATTAGTGTTCAACCCGGTCAAACGCCTTTTCCTGGTCAATTGAAATCAAACCAGTTTCCACCGCCAATGAACCAGAGACCTCCAAAACATCCCAAATTAAAGTGGCGTTGTCACTAATCAGCCTGCCAGGCACACAGTAAGTCTGGTCTACATGAATGAGCTCGCTCATCACCTTTCTCAGTCTTCAGGCCAGAGCTTTTGAAAGAATCTTATAGTCCGTGCAGAGCAGAGAGACTGGCCTCCAGTTCTTTAGGCTCTGTAGGTCCCTTTTTTCGGCAACAGTGTGATGATGGCCCTCCTGCAGGTCGTGGGTAGGGTTCCCCTTTTCAAGCTATCTTGGAGAACCTCCAGCAGGTCAGGACCAAGCAGGGGCCAGAATTCCTTAAAAAAGTCCACAGAGAGACCATCTATGCCTGGTGATTTTCCATTTTGGAGGCTCATTAGCGCCGTATGCAGCTCAGACAAAGACAGTGGAGCATCCAAGCCGGCAACAAGGTCCTCTGAGAGCACTGGAAGACCATCAAGGAAAACCTGGCCCAGTGATGTGTCCTCCCTCCACTCTGCTCTAAACAATTCACTGTAGAAACTAGCAGCATATTTCCTGATCTCTGCTGCTGTGGAGATTGTTCTCCCGTCATCGTCCAACAAGGAGTGAATGAGTTTTCTCTGTCCATTTTTCCCCTCCAGTCCAAAAAAGTACTGGGAGGGCGAGTCCATCAGAGCCACATCCATGTAGCGCGAGCGGACCAGAGTACCCTGTGCGGTGACCCCAAGCAGGCTGGCCAAGACTGACCTTTTTGACTTAAGAGCCTCTAAGTGCTCTTGTTTTCCTGTAGAACTGAGCAACTCCTCTAGCTCTACCACCTCAGTCTCCAGAACTTTCAAGGATTGGGTCAAGCTACGAGTGACATTTTGAGTGTACTGTTGGCAGAGTTGTTTTATCTGTGCCTTACCAAAATCCCACCACATTTGGAGAGAACTAAAAGAGGGTTTTTGTTCCCTGTGTGACATCCATACATCATGAAAAACTCCTTTAAAAAACACATCATTTGGACTTCCGGTCTGGACGCCATGGCGACTGCAGCTTAACACTGAAGCTCTCAGACTCAATCCAGGATAACACCTTGAAAATCAAACTTAACGGATTTTTGGAGGAGTGAAAATCAAAAGACAAAATCATCATGTCTAAAGGAAAACAGAAGAAACTGAAATTCTCCAGGCTAGGACACGTATCGGCCGGAGAATCTGAACTGGAAGATCCCCGTTCAGAAGACGAGGAGCTGGTGATAGCTAACAAAAGGGTTAGCCTGAAATCACTATTTGAGGAACTACGACGATTTCGCCGAGATGTTACGGCCGAATTTCGGGAATTCAGAGAAGAATTGAAAAGGACAAACAGCAGAGTGGACCAGGCCGAGAACCGAATCTTGGAAACAGAGGATCGAATAAAAGTGCTCGAAGATTCTGTGCTGGACCTACGCAAAAGACAAGCAGCTATAGAGGCTAAGCTAACCGACCAAGAAGGAAAACAAAGAAGAGACAACATAAGAATTCATGGTCTGATAGAAGGAACCGAAAATGGTTTTAACTCAATGGCAGAATGCGTGGAATCCTTACTAAGAGAGAAATTGGATATTCCACAAACCACCGACTTGAAGATAGAAAAGGCACATCGTTCATTAGCCGCTAGGCCGGCGGCGGAAGCGCCCCCACGTTCGGTGTTGGTAAGATTTTCCAATTTCAAAATAAAACAAGAGGTTGTAAGACTGGCCTGGCAGAAAAAAGGATTTATGCACCAGGAGAGAAAAGTCTACGTGGAACACGATTACGCCCCGGAGGTCCTTAAAAAGCGCAGGGAATACAATGACGCGAAAAAGGTGTTAAGAGAGAAGAAATTGCGCTTTCAGACACCATTTCCTGCGAAGTTAAGGGTCTTCTACGGCGATGAAACGTGTCTCTATAATTCGGCGGAAGAAGCAACAGCTGACATGGCGAGAAGAGGGCTCCCGGTAACGGTGTTTAAACCCGCAGCAGACCCGAGTGAGAAGATCAAAGCGCAAACATGGACAACACAAAGACCCTCAAAATCCACGGACCAGCAGCGGGAAACCCAGCACCAGAGCGTCGCGGATAAACTATCCGTTTTCAGGTTGGAATAGCGACCTTTTTTTTTTTTTTCCCTTCCTCTTGAATCAATCCGCACATCCAACCCCCCTCATACAAGGTAACAAACATTAAAGGAGATGCATATTCAGCATGTGGTAAAACATTTCATGGAACAATCATATTATTTGAAACAAATAAGTCTTTGTAATAAAAAAAAAAAAAAACTTGTTAAAATAGAAATGTGACAATAATCCACATGTTCTGCTCATACTAACAAATACTGTTTTTGCGTGAATGTTTGATGTGATGGGGGTGGGAGGGTGCACACAATTTCACAGGGTTTAGGCATAAAAGGAAAAAAAAAAAAAAAATCATTACAAGTTTGGATTGGGTTCTGAAACTCACGTTAAAAGCATGGGACTACTTTCAGTGGTACGAGAGGGCCCTCAACACGTAACAGAGTTTGAGGAATTTCCCTCAGGGCCTTCACTCCATCAAGGCTCTTACAGGGTCTTTAAAAAGACCTCAGCTCAGGAAGTTCTTTTGACAGTTTTTTGTTTTAAAGTTTTTTACACTATGTTCTTAATGTTTTTCTTGTTTTTAATGTTCTTTCAGTTTCTGAGTAGCACAAAAGAGGGCCACCACACAGTTATACTAAACAAAACAACACAATGGAGAAACAGGGTGTAACCAAAATAATTTCATATAATGTAAAAGGGATCCTGAATCCAGTTAAAAGATCCAAGATTCTAGGCAAAATGAAAAAAGACAAAGCAGGAATAATACTTTTACAAGAAACCCACCTAACAGACGTGGAACACAATAAACTCAGTAGACAAGGGTTTAAAATGATCTCTTCATCTTCATATAAATCAGGGAGGAGGAGGGGAGTAGCGACATTGATATCAACCAAAATTACATTTGAAAAAAAATCAGAACACAAAGATAAAGAAGGGAGATACAGTTTGGTAACTGGGCGGCTAGAGGGAGAAGATATCACCCTGCTGAATGTGTATGCTCCCCCAGGGGCTAACTGGAAATTTTATAAAAATGTATTCGACCTAATGATAACTAAAGCTCAAGGTTTAGTGATATGTGGTGGGGACTTCAATCTTAGACTGAATCCATACTGGGATGCTTCTGGTAATTCCCCACATCAAAATAACACCCAAAACAGGAAGACTCGGATGCTACTAAAAGAAATGGGAATCTGTGATGTGTGGAGGGAACTCAACCCCAGTGTAAAAGACTATACATTTTACTCAACTCCACATTCATCTTACTCAAGGATTGACTATTTTTTTATGTTTAATAGAGACATTGGTAGAGTAAAAACATGTAAAATAGGACTGATGGATCTCTCCGACCACAGTCCGATCTACATGGACTTAAATATCCAAAAATACACAAATAATACATTTTCTTGGAGGTTAAATTCAAATGTCCTGAAAGGACCATTGAAAGATGAATTGGAGTCAGATATTCTCAGATATTTGGAAGATAACGATAATGGAGAAGTATCCCCTTTAATACTGTGGGATGCATGTAAAGCTGTAATAAGAGGAAAGATTATTGCAAAACTGGCAACCCAAAAGAAACTAAGACAAGAAAAACTATCCACATTAGAGTCAGAACTTAGGAACCTAGAAAAAGAACACAAAGGCAACACTCATTCTACTGACTCGCTCAAGATTAAGGAAATTAAAAACCAAATAAATGAGATCTACACAATAGAAATCCAGAAGAAACTTACATTTCTGAAACAAAAATACTATGAAGCAGGCAGTAAATCGGCAAAATTGCTAGCCTATAAATTGAGGAAACATCAAACAGAAAGAGCAATCTACAAAATCAGAGACCCAGTATCAAAGGAAATAAAATTCAGAATTCAGGATATTCTTAAAAACTTCGAGAATTACTATAAGAACTTATACTCCCACAAAAAACATAAAAACGCATCCGAGGCATTCCTAAACACATTAAACCTTCCCCAACTTACGGAGTCACAAAATAAAACACTACTGTCAGAAATACATTCTAAAGAATTGGAAAAAGCAATTATGAAACTTAAAGCTAACAAATCCCCAGGAGCTGATGGCTATACAGCAGAGTGGTACAAAACCTTTAAACAGCAACTATCTCCTCTCCTCCTGAAAACATTTAATTATGTCCTCCACACAGGGGAAATCCCCCCCTCCTGGAGAGAAGGGGTCATTGCAGTTATACCTAAACCTGAAAAGGATAAACTAGAGTGCTCCAACTACAGACCAATCAGTGTACTAAATCAGGACTATAAGCTTTTTACCATTATCCTTGCCAAAAGGTTAGAGAATATACTGACAGACCTAATTCATTTAGACCAAACAGGTTTTATAAGACAAAGACAGACACAAGACAACATTCGACGCACTTTACACATAATTCATCATATAAAAAAATATAACTTAAATGCAGTCATATTAGGATTAGATGCTGAAAAAGCATTCGATTCGGTTGACTGGTCTTTTCTATACAGAATCTTATCCAGTTTCAATTTTCATAACAACTTCATTAGAACTATACAGGCATTATATAAAAAACCAACAGCTAAAATAAGGATTAACGGTAATTTATCATCATCTTTTGAACTGGAAAGAGGATGTCGTCAGGGCTGCCCCCTGTCTCCACTGCTCTTTGCAATCTTCATAGAACCTCTGAGCCAATGGATAAGACAAAACCAAAAAATTCAAGGTATTACACTTGGTCAGAAGGAACATAAAATAGCACTCTTTGCTGATGACATTTTAATATACCTAGGGCAGCCGGACACTTCTTTACCAGAACTAACCTCAGTTTCTTCAGAGTATGGAGATTTATCGGGGTACAAATTAAATATGCATAAAACCCAAGTTTTAACATTCAACTATGACCCAAATCATTATTCACTAAGCAAACTCAAAACTAACTGGGAGTCGGAATCTATGAAATATCTGGGGGTCAATATCCCGAAACAACTCAACAAAATTATATCACTAAACTATGATCCACTGGTGACAAAAATAAAATCTGACCTAGCAAGATGGAATATGATACCATTCTTGGGTATTGCACAAAGAATTGAAGCAGTCAAAATGAATATACTTCCACGTCTTCTATACCTTTTCCAAACAATACCGGTAGAACCTCCCAAAAAAACATGGCAGGAGCTGGACAGAAGGATCTCAAGATTCATATGGCAGGGCAAGAGACCTAGAATCAGATATAGAACCCTACAGCTAAACAAAGACAAAGGTGGGCTCGCGCTGCCAAATATCAGGGACTACTTTAAAGCCGCACAAATTAAAACTTTAGTAGAGATATGTAACCCAGTCTACTCTGCACAATGGAAGGAGATCGAATGCCAAATAACAAGTGACATCCCCCTACAGGCGATAATAGGGAACAATGTCTTACCTAAGCTTTTGAATAACACTAACCCGTGGATAGAGACCCCGCTAAAAATTTGGTTTAAGATAGTCAGAGAGAATCAAACTAAAGAGCCCTATCGACTTCTGCAATGGATCGCCTATGATCAGGACTTTACTCCTAATAAAACAGACACCAGATTTAAAAAGTGGAAGGAGAAGGGGCTGATAAAATATTACGATTTTTTTAAAGGGCAAATCTTAAGAAGTTTTGAAGATTTGAAAAAACAAGGCCTAATAAATCAAGACCTTTACAGGTTCTTCCAGCTTAGACACCACATAAACAATATACTTAAAAAGGAGGTTTTGGAAAGGGCCCAGTCAGGTGTTCTGAAGGTCTTCTTAATGGCATATAAAGGGATCCCAGGGATCAGATACATTTCTAAAATATACCAAGGTCTTCAAGACTTAAAAGGAGACAACACATCTTATATAAAAGAGAGATGGGAAAAAGAGGGGAATTTCACTTTACATCTGGAAATATGGGAAAAGCTAAATAAACAGCAATGGAAAAGTACCTCATCCCTGCAGTGGAGAGAATTTGGATGGAAAAACTTGGCAAGATTTTTCAGAACACCTGCACAAATCAAATTTACCCATAAGGGATTGAACTGTTGGCGCTTGTGTGGTGAAAAGACTGCAAATCATTTTCATGTGTTTTGGTCATGCCCAGTTATCCACCAATATTGGACCAATGTACAGACAATATTGGGGAAAATATTCAAAATTACAGTTCCCTTTTCTTTTGTAACTTTGTATTTGGGTTTACTACCGGACTCACTGGAAAGACGAGGAGAAAAATACTTATTCAATGTTTTAATATTGGCAAGCAAAAAAGCTCTAACTAAAAAATGGATGTTGAAGGACTGTCCTACACCTGAAGATTGGACTAACGTGATCCAAGACATTTACTCGATGGAAAAGTTGACATTCGCACTGAGACAGGACATGGATGGGTTCATGAACTTTTGGCATCCCTGGACCGCATATGTGTCTTCCATTAGATCTAATCTTTGACAAATACCATTTCAATAATGGTTCTGCTCTTTGTTCCAATGCTACTCAGATGCTCTTTTATCTTTATTTACTTACTTTTTCTTTTTGTTTGTTTTTTACTGGTTTGTTTGGGTTTTTTTTGTTTTTTGTTTTGTTTTTTTTTCTCTTTAATTTCACTTTTTCTTTCACTTTAAAAAAAAAAAAAAAATAAGGGGTGTTGTAAGAATTAATCTTCCAATGTTGTCAGATATCAGAAAATAAGGGAACATGTGATGAAAATGTAAACACTGCATTGCTGTAACGACCTGTATACCCTTTACAAAAACTTAAATAAAAAAAAAAAAAAAAAACACATCATTTAAAAGTGTATTATTAAAATGCCAAAAAGCACTCCTACACTTTTCTCCTCTCGGCGCCACACCAGTCGGCTGCCTTTTGCAACAGCGGCTCGATTCCGAGTTTTTTTTCCCTTCCTCTCTCTTTTGATCACTTTTTTTTTTTCACCCCACTTATATCACGGACACACAGATCATCCCAAATGTCTCCTGAGCCGGTGGACGGAGCCACTGTTTATAGCAGGATACGATATAACAGGGAAGAGCTGCTAGCATTTAACCGCCACCCGGTCCCACTGGAAAAACTCGACATACCGAGAGAACTGAGGCGAAAACGCCGCGGCTGCCGGGCTGGAGTAAGGCGGAGGACAAAAAATATAAGGTACAGACCCTCCCTTCCATCTGTTGTCATGGGAAATGTACGGTCGATACTGGGAAAGTTAGATGAGCTAGCGGCTATCTCCCGTTATGATAGCACATACCGGGAGTGCTCTCTCCTTTTGTTTACTGAGACGTGGCTAACTGAACTAGCAGCAGATGCTAACATTGAGCTGGAGGGTTTTCACACGATACGAGCTGACCGAACACCAGAGAGTGGCAAAACTAGGGGCGGTGGAGTGATCATGTATGTTAACAACAACTGGTGCAGACCGGGACATATCACTGTTAAACAACGACACTGCAGCAAAGACATTGAGTTGCTAGCTGTTAGCATGAGGCCTACATATCTCCCGAGAGAACACTCACACGTGATCTGCATTGTTGTTTATGCAAATCCGACGGCGAACGCTGGGACAGCGCGTGACGTCATCCATTCAGTAACCAGCAGGCTGCAGACAGAACACCCAGATGCTCTTCTCCTCATCTCAGGCGATTTCAACCACGTTTCACTGTCTCCCATTCTGCCCACTTTCAACCAGTATGTCACATGCCACACTAGAGACAGTAAAACACTGGATTTGTTCTACGCAAACACTAAGGAGGCGTACACCTCATCACAACTCCCCCCACTTGGGAGATCGGATCACAACTTGGTTCATCTCCGACCGGTGTACAAACCCCTAGTGCACAGACAACCTCCGGCCATGCACACTGTGGAGTTATGGTCTGAGGAGACAATGGACACTCTAAAGGACTGTTTTGAAGCCACTGCCTGGAAGCAGCTCTGCGATCCACATGGTGAGGACATCGATGGCCTCATTCACACCTTCACGGGCTACCTCAGCTTCTGTGTGGACAAATCCGTTCCCACCAAGACCATACGGCGTCACTCAAACAACAAACCCTGGATCAACCCTGAGATAAAAACACTTCTGAGAGAGAAGAAGAGGATCTTCAGGTCGGGGAACAGGGAGATGCTGAAGTCCGTACAGAGGGAGCTGAGGAGAAAGATCAGAGAAGGCAAGGACAGCTTCAGGAAGAAGATGGAGGACAAGCTGCAACAGAGCGACATCAGCGGGGTCTGGAGAAACCTCAAAACCATCTCGGGGCTCCAGAATACCTCCCCCCAGGCCACGGGGGGCAGGGAGTGGGCGAACAACCTGAATCTGTTTTTCAATAGATTTGACCAACCGCCCTCCCCCCTGTCTGCACAACAACCACTGCTGCCTCTAAGAAATCAAGTCCTGCTACCCACTCCCCACTCCACCGACACCCCCCCCACTCCCAACACACAGCCCCCCATCCTGACCCTGACCAAGACCCAGGTGAGGACGGAGCTGAGGAAGATCAAGGCGAGGAAGGCGTCGGGACCGGACGGCATCAGCGCAAAGCTCCTCAAGTCCTGTGCAGACCAGCTGTGTGGGATTGTGACGTATATCTTCAACATGAGCCTGAAACTGGGGAGGGTACCACAGCTGTGGAAAACATCTTGTGTGGTACCTGTACCAAAAACTTCCCACCCCAAAGACCTGAACAGCTTCAGACCGGTGGCCTTGACGTCCCACTTGATGAAGACCCTGGAGAGACTGCTCCTTGCTCATCTCCGCCCCCTGGTGGAACCAGCGATGGATCCACTCCAGTTCGCCTACCAGCATGGCATTGGGGTGGAGGATGCGGTGATCTTCCTCCTTCACCGTTCTCTGTCCCACCTGGAGAAGCCCGGGAATATGGTGAGGATCATGTTCTTTGACTTCTCCAGTGCTTTCAACACCATCCAACTGATGATCCTGAAGGACAAGCTGCTGCGCGCAGGGGTGGACCAGCACCTGTCATCATGGATCCTGGACTACCTCACGAACCGGCCTCAGTTTGTGAGAACCCGGGACTGTGTTTCCGACACGATCATCAGTAGCACGGGGGCCCCCCAGGGAACGGTGCTGGCTCCCTTCTTGTTCACTCTTTATACTGCGGACTTCTCACACAACACAACACATTGCCATCTACAGAAGTTCTCTGATGACTCTGCGATCGTTGGTCTCATCTCCAGCGGAGATGAAGCTGAGTACAGAGGGCTTATCCAGGACTTTGTGGACTGGTGCCATCGGAACTGCCTCCAGATCAACGCGAGGAAAACTAAGGAGCTGGTGGTGGACTGCCGCAGGCATGGGCAGCCCCTCACAGCACCAGTAAATATACAGGGAACAGACATCGAGATGGTGACATCCTACAAGTACCTGGGTATTCATCTGAACAATAAACTAGACTGGTCACACAATACTGACGCACTCTACAAGAAGGGACAGCGCAGGCTGTTCCTGCTGAGGAGACTCAGGTCTTTTGGTGTACAAGGGGCGCTGCTGAAGACATTCTATGACACGGTGGTGGCATCAGCCATCACTTTTGGAGTGGTCTGCTGGGGCAGTGGCATTACTGCAGCCGATAGGAAGAGACTGAACAAACTGATTAAGAAAGCTAGCTCTGTCCTGGGGCAACGCCTTGATCCGATGGAGGAGATAGGAGAGAGAAGGACGGTGGCTAAACTGTCATCTCTGCTGGAGTCCGAGTTCCACCCTATTCAGGACATACTGGATGCACTGAGGAGCTCATTTAGCAGCAGACTACATCATCCCAGGTGCACAACCGAGAGGTTTCGTAGGTCCTTCCTACCAACGGCTGTCAGACTGTACAACCTAAGCAGGGCTGCTCGCAGAGATAGCAAAAAGACGTAACAAACTAATAGTTGTTTTTTTTTTTTTTTTGAATGCAAAAGATGCAATAGACTTACACAATGGTCCTCTCCGGCATACAACTAGGAACATACCGGTCGCTATGGAGGGTGAGAATATGTATGGGCACATAATCATACCATGTAGGATAACTAAATAGACGGTTATGCTGTTTCATCCCACCTAGCAACAATGCTCTGCACTGTGTGTGTTTATATATTTACATATTTATTCCATCTAGCTACAATGCTCTGCACTGGGTGTGTTTATATTTATATATCTATATATTTATTCCATCTAGCTACAATGCTCCGCACTGTGTTTTTATATATCTACATATTATTCCATCTAGCTACATTGCTCCGCACTGTGTGTGTTTATATACTTGCATATTTATTCCACCTAGCTGCAATGCTCCATACTGTGGGTGTTTATATATTTACATATTTATTCCATCTAGCTACAATGCTCTGCACTGTGTGTTCATATATTCATATATTTATTCCATCCAGCTACAATGCTCTGCACTGTGTGTCTGTGTGTGTGTGTGTATATATATATATTTTATAGTAATATGTACATATGTATATTAGCTGCTCTTGCTTGCTTGTTTTTTCTTGCCTTCTGATTGTTGCTCTGAGTGTTGCTATCCCTGTGCTGTTGCAATCCTGGAATTTCCCCATTGTGGGACTAATAAAGGCTTATCTTATCTTATCTTATCTTATCTTATCTTACACTTTACATTTTCAATAAACACAGAACAAAACAGCAGACAGTGATCAGTGAAACCAACAGGACAGATACAACTATTTTTAAAAACACTCATTTGATGTCTAAAACCATAAAAACGGTCTAACCTAGCCATAGATAAAAGGTTATCTTTAACATGGCTCCAGGTGTACTGCCTCTGGTCCCCATGATGTGCTCTCCACACATCAGCCATTTCGTGTGTCTTCACCAGTTCCCTCAGCCTATTGGCAGAAGCAGAGTAAGGCTCCTGATGGTTCCTGTCTAGTCTGTGGTTTAATGTACAGTTAAAATCACCCCCCAGAAATAAAAAACTATTTGGATTACAGGACCTAACCGTATCCGATAGCACATCAAAGACCCTGATCCTCTCTGCTCTCTGTGTTGGCACATACATGTTTATAAAAACCAAGTTCACGTTTTCAAACTGTACCTTTAATACGAGTACATGTCCTTTCACCACCTCTTCTACCTCATAAGAGACAGGCACACAACCCCTAGAGAAAAGTACAGCCACCCTCCCCACTGCTATTGGATTTGTGGCTAAAAAAAAATGCAGCCACCCCACTCTTTTCTCCACTGGCTCTCAGTGTCTACAGTGCTGTGAGTCTCCTGGAGCATCAGCACGTCAAGTTTCTTTAAATTAAAAAACTTGTATAAAGAGGCCCTTTTTACATCATCCCTGGCCCCATTAATATTAAGAGTGCCAATTCTAAGGTGGGGCATTAAAAAGGATAAAAATAAGGTACAGTAAAAAAACACACACATAGCATAAAAGGGAAGAAACAAACTAAGAGTCAACATGACTGTTAGTAATTTGTGATTTCAGTTTAAGAACCAGTTTCTTTAAACGATATATTTCCTGATCAGTGAAAGTCTCATTCCCATCATTCAGTTTCATAAACTTGCGAGCTGATGCCACGAATAACTCCAGATCTGGAAAATAATTTTCCACTTTCACAACTCTGCTCCCCTTAGTCACCTGAAGAAATTTCCTAATCTTGGTAAAACAATAGGAGCTTTGCTCCTCCTGCGTCTGCATCAGTTCAGACTCAGCTCCACTTTTGTCAGAAGTGCTCTCGTCCAGTATTTCCAAATTGCCAACCCTACTAGATTTAGCAGAGCTCTGCAAGTTTTCAGCACTTTTTCTTTTTTGTGCAGCTTTAAAAGGATCCTCCTCAACAAAACTACATTCCTGCATTTCTTCGTGAACTGCCACGTTTGTCATGCAGTGTTTACTCTGTGTGTCCGCCACAGCCTCAATCCACTCCTCCACCGCCTGCAAAGTCTGTTCATTCACGTTCTTTCGTTTAACTGCACTCATTTCGCCCTCCACCTCTTTACTCCCCACCATCACTGGTTGGAGGGGCAACTACCGTGCCCGCTGCGGCCGCCCCAGCAGAAGCGGACGTGGCCACGGCCGCGAACGCCCCAGCAGAAGCAGACGCCGCAGTGGCATCCGCCGCACCACATGTAACGCTACCCTCCAGACCACCAGAAACAGCGGCGTCACCTTCCTTACTGCCAGTGTTCTTTGTGTTCACCTTTTCAGGACATGATCTAATGAGATGGCCCTCTGCACCACACGCAAAACACTTCATGCATACCTGTCAAGGCATACCTCATGCCTCCCTTATTTGGGGGGCTTTCACACCTGTGCTGAGTACTTAAAAACTGTATTTATCGGCAGATGAAAGAAAACCAAAACAAACACCAAACAAACCAAACAAACAACAAAAACCAAACAAACAACAACAATTGCAACATGAACTATTTCAAACATATTTATTCAAATGTACACTTATATGGACACAATCTTGAGCCATAACTTTTTGGTAATGTGAAAATAATAAGCCAAGTAGCACAAAAAAAATAAATAAAAAAATAAATAAATTTTTAAAAAATGATAATATTAATAATAAATAAATTAAAATAAATAAAAAAAACAATATTTTTCAAATTTACATTAGCACAAGGTAGATTGCTTAATTTGAAAGTACACAATAAGAATAATTCTGAATATAGTTCTTAATTGTCAGCTAGATATATACACTTGGAATTAAAGAGTTTTTAATTGTCAGCTTTGTTACACTAATGCACTTGGATGAACTTGAAACAAGAAAATGTTCACTGATGCTGCTTGTTAAAAGTTCCAAGTAGCAGCCTTTGCTGACTCTCATTTCTTTTGAAGGCTTGACCTTGAAGCATGGAGTGTCACAATTCATTTTCACTTGCATGAAAGAAGTCAGAGTTTCTGGGAGCATACTTTTTCTGAAGTCGGTGTGAATTTTCCTGACCGTGCTGAAAGCCCTCTCACTGTCAGCATTGCTGTGAGGAAGGCAAAGCAGTGCTGAGTACACTTTGAGGAGCTGTGGGAAGTGGGGCACATCAAGGGCTGTCTTCAAGGCCATCACCTGACCCCAGTAGACATCAACATGGACAGGCTTGCCATCCTTGTCGTGTAGAGGCACTGTGTTTTCTGGCAGCAGTTGCAGGTCCTCCCATTCTTCTTTCAGCTCTTCTGTATCAACAGTGGGGCAAAATGCAGCAGCAAGCTCCACAATGGGGCCATAGGTCAGGGACTCTGTTTTCCTGGGATCAAGGACAGAGAGGTGTGGCAGAATTTTGTCGTCAAAGGGGAACTTGTTGAGCATCTTTCTCACTACAGCTTCATAGAAGCCTCTTACTGCTTCAAAGAACTTCTGCTCTGTGCCTGGGTCAAGTTCATAGGTTTGTAGGGCTTCTCTGGTTTCCAGTCCAATGGCGATAAACTCATCAGAGTGCTGCAGGTCACTGTCCAGGAAATCCAGCCTTCTTAGGTCATTGGTCGCCTTTACATACTTCATTTGAACAAATTTGGCCAATAGTTTTCTCAAGAGACAATCCATTTCAGGGAGGAGACTGCCTATCTTGCTCTCGTCTGCTTGAAAGATGGTGTTGAAGTTGATGATGATAGGCAGGATGAACTTGAGAAGTAGGAACAAGTAACATACTGTCAGGCTCTTTTGGCCATGTACCAAAAAAAAAAACAAGATGACTTCTTTGACAGACTAATCACATAGAATGAAACATACGTCCATCACTATGATACAGAAACTAAAGCCCAGTTGAAGCAATGGAAGCGTTATGACTCACCACCTCTGAAGAAAGCACATGTCCAACCCTTAGCAGGCAAGGTCATGCTCACGGTCTTTTGGGACCAGCATGGAGTAGTGATGATGGATTGCCTGGTAAAGGGTATCACAATTACCGGGACTTACTACACTTCACTGCTGCAGAAATTGCAGAAGGTCATCAAAAGCAATCATCATGCTGACCAAAGGTGTCCGCTTCCTGCAAGATAATGCCGGGTTCACAACTTACACGTTGCCCAGAGGGAAGCACAGTCCTGCGGCTATTTAATCCTTCCTCACCCCACTTCCCCTCCCTACCTTACACCATTGACTGCCACCTTTTTTCAACAATGAAGTCATTTTTGAAGGGCAAGCCCTTCCAAGACAATGAAATGCTGATTTCCATGGTCAAGTTGTGGCTTCTGGCACAGCCTGCAGACTTCTACAGGTGAGGTCTCCGCAGCTGCATAAAGCGATAGGAGAAATTTGTAACCCTTGGTGGTAACTATGCAGAGAAAGACTAATAAATGTGCCAAGGTTGAGTCTTCTCAGTCCATGGAAGATGACTCAGGGGAAATCTCTTATGAACAGCCCTCATAAATGTGTAACATTTCTATATTTTAGCTAAATTATATAAAATTGAAAAGCCTGTTTTTAGTGCCATAGCTATCATGGAACAGCATATGCCCTGCTGAATCTGAACAGCGCTGTCAGTCAAAGATGGTGTTTCCCTATTCTCACCTACTGTAAATCATCACCTTCATTGGGTTTGATCTACTGAAAGCTGAAGTTTGATACTTTATATCCAGTGTGTCTAGGAAGCATGAAGGACTAAAAAGGCGCCGACCTGCAGTGTGGGTCTGGCTGTCAGGTACAATCTGATGCAGATGAGCGTATTTTCCCTTCTTGAAGCTCGGACTCTCCCATTCTTTTCGGTGATGTCCAGTCCCTTGATTTCCCTTTTTTTCAAGCTTTGTTTTCTTCACCGGCGGCGCGCTGCATGAAGCCATTTTGAAAATCACAAAAAGACTGCTTAGGTGCGCTCAATTTCTCCAGGCATCGAATTACTGTTCAGTTGATTTTAGATTCTCTCAATATTTTTTTTTTCGCTGTATATTTTTCTTTTTGGCGTACAGAAATGGCAATACGCCCGTATTTGCTAAAATTGCATTTTCCCCGTATTAAAATATGGCGAAACCGTATCACTTGACGGGTATGTTCATGGTTTCAGATGTTGCAAAGACTAAGTAGCTAAAGCCCTCAATCCTGAAGTTAAGAGACACGTTCAGTTCAGCAGAGCTGTCTTTTAACACCATAAAACACTGCCTCCTGTGACACATGACATGCTTCAGCAGGGGTGATTTACTACCCAGAGAGACCATTCTGATAGGGGAAACAACTTGGCCAAATCGGGACAACTCTCTTATCAGCTGATCGTTTTTAATGAAAGGAGGAGCGTTTGAGATGGTGATCCTCCTAGAAGGGTTCACCAGTGGTAGAACAGGAGTAAAAGTGTCATTTATGACAACTCCCTGTTCCACCACCTGATCAGCCTTTTCAGTGGAATCCAGAAAGATGACAATTGCACTGTTCATCCTCGATGCTGATTTTATGCTGTCATGCCCAACCACCTGTCCTACAGCGAGGCCGGCCTCCTCCACAGAACAGGGAACTGTCGGGAGGATTCTCACGCCATGCCGCCGGGTCAAGCGCTCAAACTCCACACCACCGTCAAACACCGGCATGATGCCGGCCGGGAAAAACAGGCAGCAGAAGCTACCGTTCCCCGACACACTCACACCAGCACACACACACTCAACCCGCTATATAATAAACACACACACCTCAGCACACAAGATAGAGAAAAGTTAGAAAAAACAAAGTTTAAAGTACTCACTCGACACCACTCCACACCCCTGCTCCCACAAACGCTCACGCATGCGCACGAGAGAGAGAGAGAGAGAGAGAGAGAGAACAAAAATAAAAGACAAAAAATACAGAAGATAAAGGTTATAATAAGAAATAACCTTAAAATAGAGAGAGACAGAGCGAGAGGGAGAGAGAGAGAGAGAGAGAGAGTTAAAAAGGCAAAAAATAGAGAAAATAAGGTTATAGTAAGAAATAACCTTAAAATAAAGAAATAGCTTTAATATAATAAGGATTAATCTTAGCATGATAACAACAACCAAAATACCTTAAGGTATAACTTAAAATAAATTTAAAATAAAATAACCTCTAACTATAATAAAATAAAATAAATACATTACATAAATAACTGCAGTTTCTTTGTCTGGTTGTTTGTGGGGGGGTTTTGTGTGTGTGTGTGTGTGTGTGTGTGTGTGTGTGTGTTTTAAATAAATAATGTTTCTTTGTGTTACTTTGATGAAAAAATGGGCAATTGTTATAGACTGACGTGAGAACTTTTGGTTGCCAAATCTGCTTATTATTAAGCGGTTTTGGGATGGTTTACTAACATGTATGTGTTTATTTGGGGCTTGCTATTGTGTGTGTGTGTGTGTGTGTGTGTGTGTGTGTGTGTGTGTGTGTGTGTGTGTGTGTGTGTGTGTGTGTGGTTGAAAGGACTAACCTGTGTTGTGCTGAATTAGTAATACGGTTACACCAAACTGGGGATTTCGGTAGAATGAAATGTATTAGATGCTTGTTTTTATCTCAAGATAATTTTGACAGTAATTTCTTTTTGTTGTGCAGTTTTCTGTGGGGGGTTTTTTTTGTTGTTTTTGTTGGGGTTTTTTTTTGCTTGTTTTATGATAGTTCACTTGTGTTAAGCAATTTAATCTTGCTTTGTTGGGAGATATTTTTTGTTTTTTGTTTTGTTTTTTTTTCAATTTTAACTATTATCTATTGCCAGAACTTTTTTTCACTTATTTTAAGTAAAATTATCTGCCAGCAGAGCAAGAAGATGTGATTTTTTTTTTTTTTTTAATTGTTTGGGTTGGGGCTGTCTGGAGGTATGTATAATTTTCTGGCTCATGGGCTGCACCGCAGGAATAAATGTCTTGTCAGAGAAAAAAATATGGTGATAAAGTATCTGGTTGGTGCCTATCTGGTCTGAAATGGGTTTTCCAGATGGAGGACCATTTAGTCTCCATCAATTGCATTATCTGAAAGAAAAGTTAGATAAGAAAAAGCAGAAAATACATCCATCCATCCATCCATCCATCCATCTTCTACTGCTTTTCCGGAGGTCCGGGTCGCAGAGGCAGCAGTTCAAGCAGAGAAGCCCAGACTTCACTCTCCTCAGCCACCTGCTCCAGCTCTCCAGGGAGGATACCAAGGCGTTCCCAGACCAGCTGGGAGACATAGTCTCTCCACCGAGTCCTGGGTCTGCCCCGGGGTCTCCTCCCAGTGGGACGTGCCTGAAACACCTCAAGTGGGAGGCGTCCAGGAGGCATCCTAATCAGATGCCCATACCACCTCAACTGACTCCTTTCAATGTGGAGGAGCAGCGGTTCTACTCTGAGCCTCTCCCGGATGACTGAGCTCCTCACCCTATCTCTGAGGGTGAGTCCAGCAATCCTACGGAGAAAGCTCATTTCAGCCGCTTGTATCCGCGATCTTGTTCTTTCGGTCATTACCCAAAGCTCGTGACCATAGGTGAGAGTAGGAACGTAGATTGACTGGTAAATCGACAGCTTTGCTTTAGAACTAAGCTCCCTCTTCACCACAACAGACCGGTACAACGTCCGCATCACTGCAGATGCTGCATCTGTCAATCTCTCGCTCCATTTTCCCCTCACTCGTGAACAAGACCCCAAGATACTTAAACTCCTCCACTTGGGGCAGGAGCCTGTCCCCAACCCAGAGAGGACAATCCACCTTTTTCCGGCTGAGGACCATGGACTCGGACTTGGAGGTGCAGATTCTCATCCCAGCCGCTTCACACTCAGTGGCAAACCGTCCCAGCAAGAGCTGTAGGTCATTGCTGGATGAAACCAACAGGACAACATCATCTGCAAACAACAGAGATGAGACCCTGTGGTCACCAAACATGACACCCTCCGTTCCCTGGCTGCGCCTAGAAATCCTGTCCATAAAAATTATGAACAGGATCGGTGACAAAGGGCAGCCCTGGCGGAGTCCAACTCTCACTGGGAATGACTCCGGCCGAGTGTTGGCAATACGAACCAAACTCTCACAACGGTCGTACAGAGACCGATTAGCTCGTAACAACAAGCCCGATACCCCATACTCCTGAAGCACACCCCACAAAAAACCACGAGGGACGCGGTCAAATGCCTTCTCCAAGTCCACAAAACACATGTAAACTGGTTGGGCAAACTCCCACGAACCCTCAAGAATTCTCAAGAGGGTAAAGAGCTGGTCCGATGTGCCACGGCCAGGACGAAAACCACATTGCTCCTCCTGAATCCGAGGTTCGACCAACGGCCTGACTCTCCTCTCCAGTACCTTGGCATAGACCTTCCCAGGGAGGCTGAGGAGTGTGATCCCTCTAAAGTTGGAGCACACCCTCCGGTCCCCTTTTTTGAAGAGAGGAACCACCACCCCAGTTTGCCATGCCAAAGGCACTGCCCCCGACCTCCACGCAATGTTGCAGAGGCGTGTCAACCATGACAGCCCAACAACATCCAGGGCCTTGAGGTACTCAGGGCGAATCTCGTCCACCCCTGGGGCCCGGCCACCAAGGAGATTTTTAACCACCTTGGCGACCTCAGCCCCTGTGATAGGCGAGTCATCCCCCTCGTCCCCAAACCCTGCTTCCTCTGTGGAAGGCGTATCAGTGGGATTGAGGAGATCCTCGAAGTATTCCTTCCACCGCCCGACGATATCTCCAGTCGAAGTCAACAGTGTCCCATCCGCACCATACACAGTGTGGACAAGGAGCTGCTTTCCCCTCCTGAGGTGTCGGACAGTTTGCCAGAATCTCTTTGAGGCCGATCGAAAGTCTTGTTCCATGGCCTCACCAAACTCCTCCCATACCCGGGTTTTTGCTTCAGCAACCACCCGAGCTGCACTCCGCTTGGCCTGCCGGTACACCTCAGCTGCTTCGGGAGTCCCACAAGCCAACCAAGCCTGATAGGACTCCTTCTTCAGCTTAATGGCCCCCCTCACCACTGGTGTCCACCACTTGGTTCGGGGGTTGCCACCACGAGATGCACCAACCACCTTGCGGCCGCAGCTCTGAGCCGCTGCTTCAACAACAGAGGTGGAGAACATGGCCCATTCAGACTCCATGTCTCCAGACTCCCTCGGAATGCGGTTGAAGTTCTTCCGGAGGTGGGAGTTGAAGACCTCCTGGACAGGGGCCTCAGCCAGACGTTCCCAGCACACCCTCACTATACGTTTGGGTCTATCAGGTCTGAATTGCTTCCTCCCCTGCCATCGGATCCAACTCACCACCAGGTGGTGATCAGTTGACAGCTCTGCACCTCTCTTTACCTGGGTGTCCAAGACATACGGTCGCAGGTCTGATGACACGATAACAAAATCGATCATCGACCTGCGACCTAGGGTATCCTGGTGCCAGGTGTACATATGGACACCCTTATGCTTGAACATGGTGTTCGTTATGGACAAACTGTGGTTAGCACAGAAGTCCAACAACTGAACACCACTCGGGTTCAGATCAGGCAGGCTGTTCCTCCCAATCACCCCCCTCCAGGTTTCACTGTCATTGCCCACGTGCGCATTGAAGTCCCCCAGTAGGACAATGGAGTCTCCAAGAGGAGCACCCTCCAGAACCCCAGTCACAGACTCCAAAAAGGGTGGGTACTCTGAACATCATTTGGTGCATAGGCACAAATGATGGTCAGGACCCGTTTCCCAACCCGGAGGCGCAGGGAAGCAACCCTTTCGTCCACCGGGGAAAACTCCAATATAGAGGCAGCAAGGTGGGGGGATACAAGAATACCCACCCCTGCTCATCACCTCTCGCCCAGAGCAACTCCAGAAAAGGCCAAGCTCCAGCCCCTCTCCAGGAGACTGGTTCCGGAACCGGAGCTGTGTGTTGAGGTGAGGCCAACTATATCTAGCCGGTATCTCTCAACCTCGTACACCAGCTCAGGCTCCTTCCCCACCAGAGAGGTGACATTCCACGTACCAAAAGCCAGTTTAGAAAGTTTGGGATCAGTCCGCCAAGGTCTCCGCCTTTGACCGCCACCTAATCCACATAGCACCGGACCCCCATGATCCCCCCTGCAGGTGGTGAGCCCACTGGAGGGTGGACCCACGTAACTCCTTCGGGCTGAGCCCGGCCGGGTCCCATGGTTGGAAACCCGACCACCAGACGCTAGCCTTCGAGCCCCTCCCCCAGGCCTGGCTCCAGGGTGAGGCCCCGGTAACCCCATACCGGGCGGGGTACACTGAATCCTTGATATAGAATTTATCATGAGAGTCTGTTGGATCGTTCTTAGTCTAGCCCTTCACCCAGGACCAATTTGTCTTGGGTGACCCTATCAGAGGCAAATTGCCCCGGACAACATAGCTCCTAGGATCACTGGGGCACGCAAACCCCCCCACCGTGATAAGGTGACGATCCATGAGGGGGAAGCAGAAAATACAAATGTATGATAAAAAAAGAGAGCTCCATCTAAATAAATTATGACATCATGTACAGAAAAAGTAAATTAGTTTCATAGGACATCGTGTGAGAATGCGTTTGTATGAAAATGTGTGAGAATGTGTATAGAAGAAGTTATAAAAGTGAAAACAAAAGCCTATTTGCTAACTATATAGTTGATATTTATTTTACCAACAGTATCTTATTTGAATCAATTAGAGATGTGGGCTATTAAATGCTCTTATGACCCCAAGCATTAGAGCAAAGTCAGAAGGATTTGAAGAAGAAAAAAAAACTGAAACTAGGGCCCTATGGATGTATTTTTCTTGAAAAGAATGTGTTTTCTTCTTTTGATTTTTTTTTATTTTCTCTTCTCAAAATACCTTTGTGTCAGTTTTGAATTTTTAGTAATAATTCTGTGGCTCACATTTTACATTTTATTTCCACTTTTTGTTGAACTTGTGACTTTATTTAAAGTCCAAGGATGCAGAAATTTATATGGCCCTACATATCTAAGCAGAAAACATGTTTTATTTTATTTTATTTTGGTTTATTTTAGGTTCAGTTTATTTCATTGTGGTTCATAAAGCAAACATAATAATATCATTTATCAAGGTATATATTACAACCTAATTTACCCTTTTCATTTACTTAATAATCTTATAATTCTATACATTTTTTTTTCAAGGAGCCAGGGACAATATCTGGAATATACTTTTAAGTATACGTTTTACGTTTACGTTTTAAGACAGTAACCTCACAGACTGACGCCCACAACAGAGAAACAGTGGCATTTTATTTAAGTCCTAGTTTTAATTTCCATGTGGATGATATGTTAACAGAATATACATCTCAAGAATCTTTTTCTCCTTTGTTGTTGTTGTTTTAGGGGTGAACTGAACCGTGGCAGACCGGTGCTATCTTTATTGTCTCATTGCTTCCCTCACCCCAGCATCACTACCCAGTGTAAACACCGATGTCATCACCAAATCTGTCCATCAACCAGCACTACAGCATGCACACTTCCTGAATGAGCAGCTCTCTGGCACAACAGACTAAGAACTCTCTTGCTAAGTCACCGGTGGGTGGCTGAAGACAACAACAGGCCAGTATTGCTTTGCTTGCAGCAACTGCCTGTAACCAAGAACTGCTGAGTGACAAATATAACTCCACCTCTGTGTACTTCATTTGTAGCAATCATCTCCAAGAACTGCCGAGTGATATAACCCCACCTCTGTAAGTGGGTCATGAACATTCTCTGCTCTATGTGTATGCACTGAAGATATGATAACAGCTGAGAGCTGAAGAATGGACAAAGACAATGATAAGATGAACATTCTCTGGGTGCCGAAGAGAGGGACGAATGGACACTGTTTGCCATGGTTTACTAGCCCAACAGAGAGGATTAAAAAAAAGAGAAAAAAAACCCTGTGGTGAAACGCACCTACACCAACAATTATTTTGTTTTGTTTGTTTTGTTGTTTGTTTTTCCTATCAACATGACATATTTTTATACATAGGACAATAGTCAGACAAAGTACATACACATTTGAGATATAGTTTACAGTTATGAGTAAACAAATGCACTAACACAGTAATAAGTATTTCTTAAGTAATAACACCTTTACAAGTACAAAAGAAAAATAATGATAATAATAATGCCCTCACACCTAACTGATTACACACCAGACAGATTACAGACCAGAACTGGAGTAGACAGATGAGTGAGTGTGTGAATGAGTGAACGAATGCTTGACGAGCTGCAAACCAGAGACAGAGAGGTGTTTAAACCACCAGTGTTGATAAATTTTAATCAAAAGTTATGTGCAACATTAATTAAAAATTTCTTTGCCCAAGGTACAGGTCTAGTTAAAAAAAAAATCCTTTAAGATTACTGACTGCAGCAGCAGCATAAACAGTCTCATTCTACAGCTGGACATACATGGGGCAGTCTGAAGTTGGTGTGGAGTGTGCAGCTCATGTTTGGCTCTGCTGTTAGAGTGATATCATTAATCAGTGTGGATGCTTACTTACAACAATTTTTAAAACTATAATTTTATTGTTATTGTGCTTGGTGTCTATGGCCCTATAACCTGGTTTTATTTTCCGCCTCCTCTCTGCACGTCTGCTCTAGCATGAATCTTGTGTGACATAAATTTAGTTATTCTCTCCAGTCTGCTAGGCTCTGTGGGGCTCTTCCACCACTGAGCAGCCCAAATTTTGTGGCCACATTGACTGTGCACACATGTGCAAGAGAGAAAGAAGAAGATGAGGAATTAAAAAGAAACGTGAGAAGACAAGACCAGAGAAAGAAGAAAAAAGATGGTAAAAGTAGTCAACACAGGAGTTCCTTTTCTTGCCTTTGCGCAGTCGCCATTGTTGTTGCACTAAGGCTGGATTTATGCTCCCTTTCTGTCTTCCGCATCACAAGCTTGGTGCACGCTTGGTTGTATAGAGGGGTTGCACTGACGTCGCACGGGTCAAGTGTCTTTTGTTTACTGCGCCATTTTGGACTGCAACAAACAGTCAAATCACCAACAGCAAGCGTGAGTGAGTGTAATCAATGAGATAAATGGCTACACACAAATCAACACCATGGCCCAACGACAAGGTGCAGACTTTTCTGTGCTTGGCAGCTGATTAAAGAAATCCAGAGGGAGCTGGATGGAGCGACCTGAACACAACTGCCACGGCAGAGGCAGAGTGGCGTAGACCTGATCACGGCATCATCATTGTTGAAAACAGTGATAGAGGATGGTGAGTGATGTGATATTATATATCTTTGCTGTTATTTATCCCAGTGGTGGAAAGCCCACTTTGAACAAACAACACCGTTGTCTCCTGTATGCAGACAATGAGCTAGCTAGTTAGCCTTCAATGCTAACTCTGTGCTCTGCTTGTATTTTGCGCTTGTGTTGACAAAATCTGACTAAAAAAGCTAGTGTTAATCCTGGTTAAAAAGTAGTTTTTTACATGTTGCACTTTCGTGCTGTGCATGTACTTAAGTTGTGTGAATTTTCATTCTAGAGTCCCACCGCAGGCTGAAGATCTGCTGAACCGGGACCAGCAGCACATCCAGTTGCTTCTCAGTGAGGCAAGAGAGCATGAAACGGGAACAGGTCAAGTGGACCCCTGACCAAGTGAGTACCCCATGTGAGCACCCCAAGTGGACCCCAGGGTCTAATCTGTACATGTACAAGTACATTTTCAATCCAGTGATTTACAAACTGTTCAGAGCTTTCTAACGCTTCATTCAGAAAATTCTAGTCCCACATACCTATTCTGTGTATTTTCATCTGGGGGCAGCCAGCAGTGACGAGCAGCAGCGGTGGAGAAGAAAAGTCTTTTGGAAGTAGAAACAGAGTCAAAACCTTCTCTGGGTCAGCTTAGTTTTCAGCTTACATATATATATATATATATATATATTGAGGCGGCATGAAAAAATAAGCAGCGCTGCTGTGGTTTTAAGCAGGTTTTATTAAATCATACCACCTTCACGGGATCCCCTCTCCGGTGCATAGTGGAGCAGCCCGGAGCGGGATCCCTAGGCTCTCAGAGAAAGAGAGGCGGACACGTGTGTGTCTACCAGTTGCAGGATCAGAGTGAGAGAAGAAGAGAGAAATTGCGTTACAGAGTTGCACCTTAAATACTTGATCATAACAATACATCAAAAAGACATACCCCACAGTCTAGAATGATCAAAGGGACAACAGAACAGGCAGGAGGTATTTGCATTTGTAAGCCATACATCACAATGGGCAGATTAGCTAGACCTCGCTCTAAGTGCAAGACAAAGAGGCTAACAAGCACATCTACATATTGATCTGAGTCTCTAGGTCACAGTAAGGACAGGATGCATGAGTACAAAGGATGAAAGGCATCGATTAACATCACATAGGTGAGACAGAAGAAACTCGTCTACCTGTAGACATTAATACACCAAAGCACATCTAAGATGCTCAGAAAAATCACAGTAAGGACAAGCCATATGCACACTATACAGAATGGCGCATTACATCACAACACATGCATGTTTGCATCACAAATTCATGAATGGCACATTGCTTCTCAGTAATGCAGCAGAAAAACAGAGAAAAGAGGGCTGAGTGTCCTTAGACTGTTGTGGGGTTAAAACGAACCGCCACAATATATATATATATATATATATATACACACACACAGTGGGGCAAAAAAGTATTTAGTCAGCCACCAATTGTGCAAGTTCTCCCACTTAAAAGATGAGAGAGGTCTCCAATTTTCATCATAGGTATACCTCAACTATGACTGACAAAATGAGAAAAAAAAAATCCACAAAATCACATTGAAGGATTTTTAATGAATTAATCGGTAAATTCCTCGGTAAAATAAGTATTTGGTCACCTACAAACAAGCAAGATTTCTGGCTCTCACAGACCTGTAACTTCTTCTTTAAGAGGCTCCTCTGTCCTCCACTCATTACCTGTATTAATGGCACCTGTTTGAACTCGTTATCAGTATAAAAGACACCTTTCCACAACCTCAAACAGTCAGACTCCAAACTCCACTATGGCCAAGACCAAAGAGCTGTCAAAGGACACCAGAAACAAAAGTGTAGACCTGCACCAGGCTGGGAAGACTGAATCTGCAATAGGTAAGCAGCTTGGTGTGAAGAAATCAACTGTGGGAGCAATTATTAGAAAATGGAAGACATACAAGACCACTGATAATAAGATAAGATAAGATAAGATAAGATAAGCCTTTATTAGTCCCACAATTTGGAAATTCCAGGATTGCAGCAGCACAGGGATAGCAACACTCAGAGCAGCAATCAGAAGGCAAGAGAAAAAACAAGAGCAGCGAGTATACATATGTACATATATATACAGTGGGGTAAAAAAGTATTTAGTCAGCCACCAATTGTGCAAGTTCTCCCACTTAAAAGATGAGAGAGGTCTCCAATTTTCATCATAGGTATACCCCAACTATGAGAGACAAAATGAGAAAAAAAAAATCCAGAAAATCACATTGTCTGAGTTTTAAAGAATTTATTTGCAAATTATGGTGGAAAATAAGTATTTGGTCAATAACAAAAGTTCATCTCAATACTTTGTTATATACCCTTTGTTGGCAATGACAGAGGTCAAACATTTTCTGTAAGTCTTCACAAGGTTTTCACACACTGTTGCTGGTATTTTGGCCCATTCCTTCATGCAGATCACCTCTAGAGCAATGATGTTTTGGGGCTGTCGCTGGGCAACACAGACTTTTTTTTTTTTTTTCAACTCCCTCCAAAGATTTTCTATGGGGTTGAGATCTGGAGACTAGCTAGGCCACTCCAGGACCTTGAAATGCTTCTTACAAAACCACTCCTTCGTTGCCCGGGCAGTGTGTTTGGGATCATTGTCATGCTGAAAGACCCAGCCACATTTCATCTTCAATGATGGAAGGAGGTTTTCACTCAAAATCTCACGATACATGGCCCCATTCATTCTTTCCTTTACACGGATCAGTCATCCTGGTCCCTTTGCAGAAAAACAGCCCCAAAGCATGATGTTTCCACCCCCATGCTTCACAGTAGGTATGGTGTTCTTTCTCCTCCAAACACGACAAGTTGAGTTTTTACCAAAAAGTTCTATTTTGGTTTCATCTGACCATATGACATTCTCCCAATCCTCTTCTGGATCATCCAAATGCTCTCTAGCAAACTTCAGACGGGCCTGGACATGTACTGGCTTAAGCAGGGGGACACGTCTGACACTGCAGGATTTGAGTCTCTGGCGGCGTAGTGTGTTACTCATGGTAGCCTTTGTTACTTTGGTCCCAGCTCTCTGCAGGTCATTCACTAGGTCCCCACGTGTGGTTCTGGGATTTTTGCTCACCGTTCTCGTGATCATTTTGACCCCACGGGGTGAGATCTTGTGTGGAGCCCTGGATCGAGGGAGATTATCAGTGGTCTTATATGTCTTCCATTTTCTAATAATTGCTCCCACAGTTGATTTCTTCACACCAAGCTGCTTACCTATTGCAGATTCAGTCTTCCCAGCCTGGTGCAGGTCTACAATTTTGTTTCTGGTGTCCTTTGACAGCTCTTTGGTCTTGGCCATAGTGGAGTTTGGAGTCTGACTGTTTGAGGTTGTGGACAGGTGTCTTTTATGCTGATAACAAGTTCAAACAGGTGAGATTAATACAGGTAATGAGTGGAGGACAGAGGAGCCTCTTAAAGAAGAAGTTACAGGTCAGTGAGAGCCAGAAATCTTGCTTGTTTGTAGGTAACCAAATACTTATTTTCCACCATAATTTGCAAATAAATTCTTTAAAAATCAGACAATGTGATTTTCTGTTTTTTTTTTTCTCATTTTGTCTCTGATAGTTGAGGTATACCTGTGATGAAAATTGGAGACCTCTCTCATCTTTTAAGTGGGAGAATTTGTACAATTGGTGGCTGACTAAATACTTTTTTGCCCCACTGTATATATATATAGACACACAGTGCGGAGCATTGTAGCTAGATGGGATAGGTATATAAATATATAAACACAGTGCGGAGCATTGTAGCTGGATAGAATAAATAAAATATATGAGTATATAAACACACAGTGCGGAGTATTGTAGCTAGATGGAATGAATATGTGAATACATAAACACACAGTGCGGAGCATTGTAGCTAGATGGAATAAATATGTAGATATATAAACACAGTGCGGAGCATTGTAGCTAGATGGAATAAATATGCAAATATATAAACACACACAGTGTGGAGCATTGTAGCTAGATGGAATAATATGTAGATATATAAACACACAGTGCGGAGCATTGTAGCTAGATGGAATGAATATATAAATATATATATAAACACACAGTGCGGAGCATTGTAGCTAGATGGAATAAATATGTAAATATATAAACGCACACAGTGCGGAGCATTGTAGCTAGGTGGAATAAATATGTAAATATATAAACACACACACAGTGCGGAGCATTGTAGCTAGATGGAATGAAACAGCACAACCGTCTACTTAGTTATCCTACATGGTATGATTATGTACCCATGCATATTCTCACCCTCCATAGCGACCGGTATTTTCCTAGTTGTATACCGGAGGGGACCATTGTGTAAGTCTATTGCGTCTTTTGCATTCAATACTATTAGGTTGTCACATCTTTTTGCTATCTCTGCGAGCAGCCCTGCTTAGGTTGTACAGTCTGACAGCCGCAGGTAGGAAGGACCTGCGAAACCTCTCGGTTGTGCACCTAGGATGATGTAGTCTGCTGCTAAATGAGCTCCTCAGTGCATTCAGTATGTCCTGCATAGGGTGGAACTCGGACTCCAGCAGAGATGACAGTTTAGCCACCATCTTTCTCTCTCTCCCATCTCCTCCACTGGGTCAAGGCACTTCCCCAGGACAGAGCTAGCTTTCTTGATCAGTTTGTTCAGTCTCTTCCTATCGGCTGCTGTAATGCCACTGCCCCAGCAGACCCCTCCAAAAGTGATGGCTGATGCCACCACTGTGTCATAGAATGTCTTCAGCAGCGCCCCTTGTACACCAAAAGACCTGAGTCTCCTCAGTAGGAGCAGCCTGCACTGTCCCTTCTTGTAGAGTGCGTCAGTATTGTGTGACCAGTCTAGTTTATTGTTCAGATGAACACCCAGGTACTTATAGGATGTCACCATCTCGATGTCTGTTCCCTGTATATTTACTGGTGCTGTGAGGGGTTGTCCTTGCCTGCGGTAGTCCACCACCAGCTCCTTAGTTTTCCTCGCATTGATCTGGAGGCAGTTCCGATGGCACCAGTCCACGAAGTCCTGGATAAGCCCTCTGTACTCAGCTTCATCTCCATTGGAGATGAGGCCAATGATCGCAGAGTCGTCAGAGAACTTCTGTAGATGGCAGTGTGTTGTGTTGTGTGAGAAGTCCGCAGTATAAAGGGTGAACAGGAAGGGAGTCAAAACCGTTCCCTGGGGGGCCCCCATGCTACCGATGATCGTGTCGGATACACAGTCCCGGGTTCTCACAAACTGAGGCCGGTTTGTGAGGTAGTCCAGGATCCATGATGACAGGTGCTGGTCCACCCCTGCGCACAGCAGCTTGTCCTTCAGGATCATCGGTTGGATGGTGTTGAAAGCACTGGAGAAGTCAAAGAACATGATCCTCACCGCATTCCCGGGCTTCTCCAGGTGGAACAGAGAACGGTGAAGGAGGAGGATCACCGCATCCTCCACCCCAATGCCATGCTGGTAGGCGAACTGGAGTGGATCCATCGCTGGTCCCACCAGGGGGCGGAGGTGAGCAAGGAGCAGTCTCTCCAGGGTCTTCATCATGTGGGACGTCAAGGCCACTGGTCTGTAGCTGTTCAGATCTTTGGGGTGGGAAGTCTTTGATACAGGTACCACACAAGATGTTTTCCACAGCTGTGGTACCCTCCCCAGCTTCAGGCTCAGATTGAAGATGTACTCCACAATCCCACACAGCTGGTCTGCACAGGACTTGAGGAGCTTTGCGCTGATGCCGTCCGGTCCCGACGCCTTCCTCGCCTTGAGCTTCCTCAGCTCTATCCTCACCTGGGTCTTAGTGAGGGTCAGGTTGGGGGGCTGTGTGTTGGGAGTGGGGGGGTGTTGGTGAAGTGGGGAGTGGGCAGCAGGACTTGATGTCTTTAGAGGCAGCAGTGGCTGCTGTGCAGTCAGGGGGGAGGGTGGTTGTCAAACCTATTGAAAAACAGATTCAGATTGTTCGCCCACTCCCTGCCCCCCGTGGCCTGGGGGGAGGTATTCTGGAGCCCAGAGATGGTTTTAAGGTTTCTCCAGACCCCGCTGATGTCGCTCTGTTGCAGCTTGTCCTCCATCTTCTTCCTGAAGCTGTCCTTGCCTTCTCTGATCTTCCTCTTCAGCTCCCTCTGTACGAACTTAAGCATCTCCCTGTTCCCTGACCTGAAGATCCCCTTCTTCTCTCTCAGAAGTGTTTTTATCTCAGGGTTGATCCAGGGTTTGTTGTTTGAGCAACACCGTATGGTCTTGGTGGGAATGGTGTCGTCCACACAGAAGCTGATATAGTCCGTGATGGTGTGAGTGAGGCCATCGATGTCCTCACCATGTGGATCGCAGAGCTGCTCCCAGGCGGTGGTTTCAAAGCAGCCCTTTAGAGTGTCTATTGCCTCCTCAGACCATAACTTCACTGAGCGCATGGCCAGAGGTTGTCTGTGCACTAGGGATTTGTACACCGGCCGGAGATGAACCAAGTTGTGATCCGATCTCCCAAGTGGGGGGAGTTGTGATGAGGTGTACGCCTCCTTAGTGTTTCCCTCGATCTTGGGCTCCATGCAAGATCTCACCCCGTGGGGTCAAAATGATCATGAGAAAGTTGAGCAAAAATCCCAGAACCACACGGGGGGACCTAGTGAATGACCTGCAGAGAGCTGGGACCAAAGTAACAAAGGCTACCATCAGTAACACACTACGCCGCCAGGGACTCAAATTCCGCAGTGCCAGACGTGTCCTCCTGCTTAAGCCAGTACATGTCCAGGCCCGTCTGAAGTTTGCGAGAGAGCATTTGGATGATCCAGAAGAGGATTGGGAGAATGTCATATGGTCAGATGAAACCAAAATAGAACTCTTTGGTAAAAACTCAACTTGTCGTGTTTGGAGGAGAAAGAATGCTGAGTTGCATCCAAAGAACATCATACCTACTGTGAAGCATGGGGGTGGAAGCATCATGCTTTGGGGCTGTTTTTCTGCAAAGGGACCAGGACAACTAATTCATGTAAAGGAAAGAATGAATGGGGCCATGTATCGTGAGATTTTGAGTGAAAACCTCCTTCCATCAGCAAGGGCATTGAAGATGAAACATGGCTGGGTCTTTCAGCATGACAATGATCCCAAACACACCGCCCGGGCAACGAAGGAGTGGCTTCGTAAGAAGCATTTCAAGGTCCTGGAGTGGCCTAGCCAGTCTCCAGATCTCAACCCCATAGAAAATCTTTGGAGAGAGTTGAAAGTTCGTGTTGCCCAGCGACAGCCCCAAAACATCACTGCTCTAGAGGAGATCTGCATGGAGGAATGGGCCAAAATACCAGCAATAGTGTGTGAAAACCTTGAAGACTTACAGAAAATGTTTGACCTCTGTCATTGCCAACAAAGGGTATACAACAAAGTATTGAGATGAACTTTTGTTATTGACCAAATACTTATTTTCCACCATAATTTGCAAATAAATTCTTTAAAAATCTGACAATGTGATTTTCTGGATTTTTTTTTCTCATTTTGTCTCTCATAGTTGAGGTATACCTATGATGAAAATTGGAGACCTCTCTCATCTTTTAAGTGGGAGAACTTGCACAACTGGTGGCTGACTAAATACTTTTTTGCCCCACTGTATACAGTTAGGCCCAAAAATATTTGGACTGTGACACAAGTTTTGTTATTTTAGCCGTTTACGAAAACATATTCAGGATACAATTATATAATCAATATGGGCTTAAAGTGCAGACTCTCAGCTGTAATTTGAGAGTATTCACATCCAAATTGGAGCAAGGGTTTAGGAATTACATCTCTTTAATACGTAGCCGCCTCTTTTTCAAGGGACCAAAAGTAATTGGACAATTGACTCAGAAGGCTGCAAAAAATAAATAAATAAATAACAAGGCTGCATGGGCTCTTCCCTCATTAACCTGTCATCAATTAAGCAGTTGAAAGGTTTGGAGTTGATTCCAGGTGTGGCGTTTGCATTTAGAAGCTGTTGCTGTGAACACACAACATGCAGTCAAAGGAGCTCTCAATGGAGGTGAAACAGACCATCCTGAGGCTGAAAAAAAAAGAAGAAATCCATCAGAGAGATAGCAGAAATGTTAGGAGTGGCCAAATCAACAGTTTGGTACATTCTGAGAAAAAAAAGAGTGCACTGGTGAGCTTGGGAACTCAAAAAGGCCTGGACGTCCGCAGAAGACAACAGTGGTGGATGATCACAGAATCCTTTCCATGGTGAAGAACAACCCTTCACAACATCCACTCAAGTGAAGAACACTCTCCGGGAAGTAGGTGTATCAGTATCTAAGACAAAGAGAAGTCTTCATGAGAGTAAATACAAAGGATTCACCACAAGGTGCAAACCATGAATCAGCCTTAAAAATAGAAAGGCCAGAATTGACTTTGCCAAAAAACAGCTGAAGAAACCAGCCCAGTTCTGGAACAGCATTCTTTGGACAGATGAGACTGAGATCAACCTGTACCAGAATGATGGGAAGAAGAAAGTTTGGAGAAGAATTGGAACAGCTCATGATCCAAAGCACTACATCTTCTGTAAAACATGGTGGAGGCAATGTGATGGCATGGGCATGCGTGTCTTCCAATGGCAATGGGTCACTTGTGTTTATTGGTGATGTGACAAAAGACAGAAGCAGCCGGATGAATTCTGAAGTGTATAGGGATATACTTTCTGCTCAGATTCAGCCAAATGCAGCAAAGTTGATTGGACGGCGCTTCACCAATGATCCAAAACATACTGCAAAAGCAACCCAGGAGTTTTTTAAAGCAACGAAATGGAATATTCTGCAATGGCCAAGTCAATCACCAAATCTCAACCCAATCGAGCATGCATTTCACTTGCTCAAGACAAAACTTAAGGCAGAAAGACCAACAAACAAGCAACAACTGAAGACAGCTGCAGTAAAGGCCTGGCAAAGCATCACAAAGGAGGAAACCCAGCGTTTGGTGATGTCCATGGGTTCCAGACTTCAGGCAGTCATTGCCTGCAAAGGATTCTCAACAAAATATTGAAAAGTAACATTTTACTTAGGGTTATGTTTATTTGTCCAATTACTTTTGAGCCCCTGAAATGAGGAGCGTTTGTATAAAAATAGCTACAATTCCTACATGTTTAATCATATATTTTTGTTCAACCCCTTGAATTAAACCTTGAAGTCTGCACTTCAATTCCATTGTAGTTGTTTCATTTCAAATCCAATGAGCCCAAATCATGAAGATTGTGTCACTGTCCAAATATTTCTGGGCCTAACTGTATATATATATATATATATATATATACTGTATATATATATTTATTTTTTTTTTACACTTCTTGGTGACCGGGAAAAGTCTTTCCAACAGTTTTACACAAATTCTTGTTGCTGTTCTCCTTCTTCACATTTACAAATCACTGGATTGAGAATGTACTTGTACATGTACAGATTGGATCCCGGGGTGCTCACTTGGTCAGGGGTCCACTTGACCTGTATTCCATGAAACTACCTTGTGAAGGGAGGAGATGGCTCAGAATGTTGCCTTCAATCAAATGTTTCTTGGTGTACTGGGCCACCATGCGAAGGCGATGAGTTGGCATGTGTGACCGGTGTGTGTGACCCATTCTGAGTTTTTTTTTTTTTTTTTACAGTTTAAAGTTTGAATTTTGCACATTCTAAATAATCTGGACTTTGCTGGTGATTGTTATAAACAATTTAGTGACTTATGTGTTTGCATCATGATTTTCTATTTGTCTGTTAAGACACCGGTGGGAAGAGTCAACAGTCCAGACTAAACATTTATCAATGATGTTGAAATAAAATGGCTCATTTTTAAGAAAAAGTAACCAAAAACTGTCACGATCTGAGCATGGGGGGATCCTGCCATACTCTGTGTCTTTTCCTTTTTTTCCTATATTTGTATGGTGCTGTGTTTTTGAGTTTGTTTCCTGTTATTTTATCTTTGGTTTATTTTCACATATTCTGTATTGTTTCTTAGTATAATTTATTTTCCTGGTTGCATTCATTGTAGTGTTATTATTTATATGTTTGAGTTTTCTTGTCTTTATTTTTTATCTCATTATATTTTGCTGTATTTCCTCTCTTCTCGGGGCTGCAGCTGTCAGTGGCACTTGCGGGTTTTTTGCTCTGTTGTGGGCGGTGCTCCTGTCAGCTGTCAGTCCCGTCTCTCCCTCTTATTGCTCTCAGCTGATCCGAGTTTGTTATCATTGTTTCCTCCTGCCCGCTCATGGTATTCACACCTGCCATCATTTGTTTCATTTGTGTCCAGCTCTATTTAAAGACTTATTTTGCTTCCTCCTTGCCAGACTCTTAACGAGTTGAACTCGGGAGATTCCGCGGGCGGTCACGTCTCTGCGTCTTAGTGCGTCTCAGAGCGCACTGAAAAAAAAAAGCTGCATTTCCGTTCTTCCAGTACAGACACAGCCGTAAACAGAAAGCCAAAGGAGTGTTTGATTGGTTTAGATTTGATTGACCTCTCATTCGACTAATAAGAGCCTTGAATTGGGTTTCTGAAACCTTGAAGAACCAATGACTGAAAACCTAGCAAGAAGGACCTGCCTACCAACGACCGCGAATACAACGAGCCAATTGAAGCAGAGAAGTTTGACGATTGATGTGTCGTTTAGCCAATGAAATTTTGAATTCAGCAATTCCTGACATGCCTTTGTTACGAGTTTATATTGCCGTTAAAACACGTGCGTCCCCCTGCGTAAAATCTCTTTTGCCTAAGCTGCTGGGTGACTCACATTGAGACCTGTGTGTAATGGTAGCATTAGCCACTCTTAGCCATTAGCCAGTCTTTTTTTATTACTATTGTTCTTATTCATTTTGAAAAATGGTTCGCAAAAACCGCAAGCATGGAAGCGGAGATGGTTTGACCGGGTCGGGTGACCAGAACCACGAGTCAGTAACAACTGGACCAGCTTCATGTTCGTCTGACAATGAGGAACTTCGACAACAGATGTTCGCCAATGACACTGCTGTTGTGGACAGGTAAGTGTTATAAGCTAAATTATTCTTTATCAATAAAAATAGTAATAAAAATAACTTTTGACCGATCGGTAATTACAACGGTCCCTCATGGCCACAAGTTTTTTTGTGTGTGCCGAGTTCCTCTGTAGCGGGGGGGGGGGGGGGGGGTTGTTATCCTCTACATTGCAGATATTTTAGTATAATTTTTATTGCACTGTAGGCTATTTTTTCTTGTAAAAAAAGGCCACACATTTTTTACGTGGCATTGTAGGAGCATGCTCAAATAACGAGGCTGAGTTTCAGTCATAAACCAGCTTTATTTGACAGAACACAAGCTCCTAGCATTCTCAAAGCAGGAAAGAGAGAGAATCATACTTCAACCCCCTTTTATACATTTCCAGCATCAGAATTCAAGTCACATGGTGTCTTCAGTCAACATACAGTTACAAAGCATCCCTTTGAAGCTTCACCATTGTCTCTCATTTCTTGATGAACCGGAATACCCTCCGGGGCGTCTTCTGTGGGACAAAGAGACAAATCTCACACTTCCTTGTTACCTCCTGTAGATTTGAGTCCTCAGTCCTTGCAGACGTGACACTCCACAATACACATTCAGTTCTGTCTCTGTGGCAGCGTGAGCCCACAATGTGTGTCGGCCACACTACCCCCCCCAAACGTCGAGTAAGGCAAAATCTGCATGGCATAACAAAAAAAGAGAAACACAAAGCACTCCATACATCGCTAATCAATCCACCAACTGCCTAGGTTTTAATCTTCTGCCGAATCTGCTGCAACTTGGCTTGGCTGCCTCTGCAACATCTCTCTGCACCTGTGGATTAAAACTGTTAGCACCACTCTGTGAAGACTTTGGAGAATGTCTTCTCGGTGGCCTGCCCCGGCGGGGGGGCCTCGCGAGCTGCACCTCCTCCTCAGCCAGAACAAAAGCGGGTTTGAGCCTGTTAATGCAAATCAGCTCCCTTCTGCCCCCTAAATCTAGCAGAAAATGCTTCTGCCCGGTCTCCAGCACTCGAAACGGTCCGTCGTAAAACGGCCGCAAACTTGGACGCTGGGCGTCATGTTTAACAAAAACAAACTCTGCATTTTTTAAAGCCTTGGGCACAAAAACGTGTGGGAAACTGTGATGGACCGGGCCAGGAAGCGTGTTTGTTCCTGAGCCGCTCTGCCACGGCTGAGCGGGGGGGCCATTAGGTGCGGGATTATCAGGAAGAAATTCCCCGGGCAAACGGAGCGGCTGAGCGAAAACTAATTCAGCCGGGGAAGCGTGCAAATCTTCCTTAGGTGCAGAACGCAACCCTAATAACACCCATGGAAGTTTGTCTACCCAATTTGTATCCGTTAGCGACGCTCTGAGGGCTGCTTTCAATGACCTGTGAAAGCGTTCGCATAAACCATTGGCCTGGGGGTTATACGCGGTGGTGCGATGAATCTTCACCCCCAAGCTGCGGGCCATCGATGACCATAGCTCGGAAATAAATTGGGGACCCCTGTCGGACGTTATGTCCGACGGTACACCAAAACGCGCAACCCATGCTGCTAAAAATGCTCGCGCAACTTCTTCCGCTGTGGTTGATGTCAGAGGAATCGCCTCTGGCCAGCGCGTGGTGCGGTCTACCATTGTCAAAAGATGTGTGTGCCCGTGTGATAACGGAAGCGGGCCGACCAGGTCAACATGCACGTGATCAAAACGCTTAGCGGGGATGTGGAAAGGTTCTAACGGGGCCTTAGTGTGTCTGTGTATTTTAGCTCGCTGACACGCTACGCAGGCTGCTGCCCATTCCTTGACCTGTTTGCGCAACCCGGGCCAAACAAATTTCTCCCCCACCAATTTGATCGATGCGCGCACCCCCGGGTGCGCGAGAGAATGGACCAAGTCAAAAACACGGCGACGCCACGCGGTTGGCACCACAGGGTGGGGCCGTCCCGTGGAGACATCGCAGATTAGCGGGGGCATACCGTTTTGTTGCACCCTGTGCTCCAGCCTTAACCCTGTTGGTCCAGACTGGAGCGCGCGCACGTCCGCGTCGTTAACCTGCTCCGCAGCCATGGCTGCATAATCTAACCCAACACAGACCGGGGCTGCGCGCGCTCCCGCGTCGCTGCCCGGGCCCGCGGCCATGGCTACAGAGTCTGCCCCTATAGGGCTTGGTGGTGCTATTGCACGCGAGAGGCAGTCTGCTACAACATTGTGTTTACCCGCGACATGCTGAATATCAGTAGTAAACTCCGATATTGCGGCTAGTTGCCTTTGTTGCCGGCCTGACCAGGGTTCTGAAATTTTGGCCATCGCAAACGTTAGCGGTTTATGATCCACAAAAGCGGTGAAACGTCGCCCCTCTAACCAGAACTGAAAATGACGGATGGCCAAGTGTAGGGCCAAAAGCTCCCTGTCAAATGCGCTGTATTTCCGTTCACTATCGCGCAAGGTCCTGCTGAAAAACGCGAGGGGTTGCCAGGTACCTGCCACAACCTGTTCAACTACCGCCCCCACCGCTACATCGGAAGCGTCAGTGGTGAGCGCCATGCGGGCCGTTGGAACTGGGTGCGCTAACAAAACTGCATTTGCCAGGGCTGATTTGACCTGGGCAAAAGCGCGCTCCCGCTCCGGAGACCATTCGACTTTATTTGCGGGCTTTTGTTTTTTTAACGCGGTGTACAATGGCTGCATGAGTCGTGCTGCGCTTGGGAGGAAACGGTTGTAAAAATTAACCATCCCTAGAAACTCCTGAAGCGCCTTAACCGTTTGAGGTTGCGGAAAATCTGTTATGGCACGCACTTTATTTGGAAGGGGAACTGCTCCCTCTGCCGAAACGCGATGTCCCAAAAAATCAATCTGCGCCACCCCAAACTGGCATTTCGCTGGGTTCACTATTAACCCGTGCTCTGCCAACCTCTGGAAAACTGCTGTGAGGTGTTTTTCATGTTCGCCTTCGGACGTGCTGGCTACCAAAATATCGTCCAAATAAACGAACACGAAAGGCAGGTCGCGTAAAACTGCATCCATCATGCGTTGGAAAGTCTGCGCGGCCCCCTTGAGGCCAAAAGGCATGCGCAAGAACTCAAAAAGGCCGAAAGGAGTTATGACTGCTGTTTTGGGTACATCGTGCGCGCGCACTGGAACCTGGTGATAGCCGCGCACCAAGTCTATTTTAGAAAAAATGCGCGCCCCCGCCAAATGAACAGAAAAATCCTGAATGTGCGGAATCGGGTAGCGGTCATGAGCTGAAACGTTGTTCAACCTGCGGAAATCGCCGCAAGGCCGCCACGAGCCGTCAGCCTTTGGGACCATGTGTAACGGCGAAGCCCAAGCGCTCTTGGAGCGTCTAACGATGCCTAGTTTTTCCAGATTAGTGAACTCCTCCCGCGCGATGGCCAGTTTAGCTGGGTCCAAACGCCGAGCCTTTGCAAAAACGGGAGGGCCTGTGGTTGTTATGAAATGTTCTACCCCATGTTTGGCCACCGTTGCTGAAAAAGTGGGGACTGTGAGTGCTGGAAACTGAGCAAGCAGAGTGTGAAACTTACCACCCGCGGCTGAGACGCTGGCATGTGCAGTTGGCGGGGCCACCCGAGCTGTGCAGGGAATAGAATGAAAAGACAGTGCATTAATCAGACGTCTATTAGCAAGATCAACCAATAAACCATGTGAGCACAAAAAATCAGCCCCTAACATGTTGAAACTGACTGCTGCTACAATAAATGTCTACTCAAATGAACGACCCTGTAAGGACAGAAGCATGGTCCTCTCACCAAACGTTTTAATTGTGGAGCCGTTCGCTGCTGACACTGACACCCAGGGGGCTTTAGAAGGCGACAGCCGTTCCGCGTAGGTGGGCGTGACGAAGCTCAGCTGCGAGCCCGTGTCCACGAGGAACTGTTTCCCCGAGCGTGCATCCGTCAGGTAAAGCAGCCTGTTCTCATTGCCGAGAGTCGCAGCTGCTACCGGCCCTCGGTCCTGGCGTTTAAAATTGCACGGTGGGACGCACCTGTGCGCTCTCTCTGCAAAACGGCGGTGGTAGAAGCACGAGCCGTTCTCCGCTCCGCGTCGTCTGGCTCCGGTCGCCGCCGTTGTTGGTGCGTCTGGTGCCGCTGGACCCAAGCTGTCTCCGGACGCCGTTCCCGAACTAGCCGCCGCGGCCGAAACCGCGTTCTGCTTGTGGGCGTCGACCAACTTCTGCGCCTCCTTGCTCAACCCATGGTAGTCTCGCTTGGCCAATCGGGGTGACTCTGCCAGGGCCACTCTCACTGCTGGTGGCAGGGTTCGAAGGAATAGGTGGGCGAAAATGAATTCGCCATCCTCGGAGGCTTTGAGCTGCAGCATCTTCACCATCAGGTCCGCAGGTCTATCGTTTTCTGCCTCCGTCAGCGCCAGGAGCCCCTCTGCTCTTTGTTGGACTGAGGGGGTGAAATGGCTGATCAGCGCGTCTTTCAATGCGCTGTACTTGTCGCTGTCTGGTGGATGATTAACCAAATCCTCCACTCTCTGGACCGTGTCGCTGTCCAGTTTCGCTACCACGTGGTAGAATCTTGTGTCGTCGTTGGAGATTCTCCGGAGGTTGAACTGCGCCTCGATTGCGCTAAACCATGAGCGCGGGCTGTGCTGCCAGAAATCGGGCAGCCGGAGCGTGGAGGCGGCCATCAGGCTGGCTTCCACCGAGCCCGGTTCGGAAGAATTCTCATTGCTCATTCTCCGTCGTAGGTCACCAGTGTAGGAGCATGCTCAAATAACGAGGCTGAGTTTCAGTCATAAACCAGCTTTATTTGACAGAACACAAGCTCCTAGCATTCTCAAAGCAGGAAAGAGAGAGAATCATACTTCAACCCCCTTTTATACATTTCCAGCATCAGAATTCAAGTCACATGGTGTCTTCAGTCAACATACAGTTACAAAGCATCCCTTTGAAGCTTCACCATTGTCTCTCATTTCTTGATGAACCGGAATACCCTCCGGGGCGTCTTCTGTGGGACAAAGAGACAAATCTCACACTTCCTTGTTACCTCCTGTAGATTTGAGTCCTCAGTCCTTGCAGACGTGACACTCCACAATACACATTCAGTTCTGTCTCTGTGGCAGCGTGAGCCCACAATGTGTGTCGGCCACAGCATGTTTCTTTGTGTGTGTGTGTGGGGGGGGGGGGGGGTTGTTTGTTACCCTCTAGAAATGTAATAATATTTTAGTATAATTTTTATTGCACTGTAGGCTATTTTTTCTTGTAAAAAAAGGCCACACATTTTTTTACGTGGCATGTTTCTTTGTGTGTGTATGTGGGGGGGCTTGTTTGTTCATTCATTCATTCATGAATGAACAAACAACCACCCCCCCACACACAAAAGAACATGCCACCTAAAAATGTGTTTGTTACCCTCTAGAAATGTGATAACATTTTAGTATAATTTTTATTGCACTTTAGGCTATTTTTTCTTGTAAAAAAGGCCACACATTTTTTACGTGGCATGTTCTCTTTTCCTCCAGTGGCAAGACACAAGGGATGTGTTCATGTGTTCCACAGTGCACACTGCCCACTCAGGAGAGACTGTGTCCTGGAGGGTGAAAGATGCACAGGGGCAGTGGTCAAGAAAGGACATCTCCGTGCCGCCTTCCGTAAAGGACTACAACAGGTATTTAATGATTTGAAAATGCAACAATTGGCTTGAGTAATATATTGAAGTGTTTTTTTTCCTTTTATTCTAAAAATTATGTTTTTTTGTCCATTCAGGCGCATGGGTGGAGTGGACCTATCAGATGCCCTGATAGGCTACTACAGTGTTCTCCACAAGACCATGAAGTGGTATAAGAGCTTTTTTTTACCACTTCATGGACATTGCCATCGTCAATGCCTACATCCTCCACAAGGCACTCGCCTCTGGAAGAGGAGAGAAACCATTGAGACAGAAGGCATTTCGGGAGACCCTTGCTAAGCAGCTGGCACAGGTGCGCTCTCGATCAGCCACACCCACACCACCTCATCCTACACCTACTGCACATCACAGGATTGTCTTTATCTCAGGGCACCGCACAAATGGACGGGCACTATGCAGGCAGTGCCGTAAAAAGACACCACTCAAGTGCTCCACCTGTGATGTGCCTCTCTGTTTGATCCCAAACCGGGACTGTTACAATAACTGGCATATTGCCAATAACATATAAAGGACTTCATATTCACATTTGTTCACATTTGTTGTTTGTAAATAGTATTTTTTTTTTTTTTTTTTTTTTTTTTTTTGTTACTTATTTGTACCCGTAGGTAGACATGGTTTGCAGTCTGGTGACAAGCCACCGGCTGCTGGTCGCTGCGTGCGCGAGCGCCCTAAACCTACATGTTTTGGTATGCGGGAGGAAACCGGAGAAATCCCGGAGTAAACCCGCGCAACACGGGGAGAACATGCAAACTCCACACAGCTCACTGTTGGTCGGGGGCTGGGATCGAACCCACGATCTCATGATCCCCGTGGTCCCCCGGCCGAGGGTAAAACTGTGCTGCCACAGTGCTAAACCACTGCGCCACCGTGCAGCCCACTGATATCACCGTGGGTTGATATCAGTGTAGTCAGGAGTTTACTTGGAGCTGGTATACTTGGTAACAGCCTTGGTTCCCTCAGACACGGCATGCTTGGCCAGCTCACCGGGCAGCAGGAGGCGCACTGCGGTCTGGATCTCCCTGGAGGTGATGGTGGAGCGCTTGTTGTAGTGGGCCAGACGAGAGGCCTCAGAGGCGATGCGCTCAAAGATGTCGTTGACAAAGGAGTTCATGATGCTCATGGCCTTGGAGGAGATACCGGTGTCAGGGTGGACCTGCTTCAGCACCTTGTAAACGTAGATGGCGTAGCTTTCCTTCCTGGTCTTCCTCTTCTTCTTGCCTCCTTTACCGGTGGTCTTGGTCACGGCTTTCTTGGAGCCCTTCTTGGGCGCAGATTTGGCGGGTTCAGGCATCCTGAGCTCTCCGTACTTTGCAGCAACAAAAATATATGTTTTGTATATTGACATTTTTGTTCAGTAGAGCGTGTTTATAATTTAAACTTCATTTTCTCTGCGTCATTACTACTGACAGTGTTTCTATCTAGAAGATAGCCCTGAGTGTCACCTTTCATTAGAGCCCAAGATGAAGCTTCTATGTTGAAGCATTCAAAAGTTATAGACGTTTTTCCAAACTGTGCCATTTGGCACTGTGCCATTGGCACAGTTTGGCACAGTTCAAAAACGCCTGGGAACAACCTGAGAAAAAAGCTGTGTAATATATTCATTTTTTGTGGTATTGTTACAAAATTTTGACCTCAGCTTGATAACACTTGGTTCTACATTTCTGTTGCATTTTCCAGCCAGTATCTGACAGCTGTGTGTTATTTGCAAGCATTTGTATCTAAAAAACACCCAGGCGAACTTTATTTTCTTCAAATTCAGAATATTTAGATGATTGTTACTCAGTGGCAGGAGCACTTAGAGAGATTATGACTGTTTTGCCAAAAATTCAGTGTTTTCTTTTCAATGAGACCAACCCCATGAAGATGTTGCAAAGGGCTGAAGAACAGCTTTTGATTTACTTTGAGCATGTTATTTTTAGGTGTTTTTAGGGAAGCTGAACAGAGTTCAACAGGTTATGGTACTCTTCTCCACCAGTACCCTTCCCCTGTGCTGGTGAACCTTGTTTCGTAAGTTTGCTTTGTTTTCAGTTTGGACTTAGTGTTGTGCACTGTTTTGGACATTTTGTGTTCCCAATAAATATCACAAAGTAGCAGTCCAGCATCTGGGTCTTCCTCTCTGCCCCCAAGGGGCAATTCATGACAACAACAATTATTTTATTTACCGAAGACTGTATTGTTGGATGTGCCAGTGCAGAAAACACTGCACACTTTAGTGATAATACCAGTATATGGAGGAATTCTGTTGCCATATTAGCATCTGCATTTCCTAATAATGAGTTAGGGTTTAGTGGGATTTAACATGTTTTAACACAAACTACTTTATGGTTCATAATTCTGTTGACAGGCTTACACCAAACCCAAAGTGATTTCTCAAGCTGCTGGATTATTTAGATAGCTTTTCCAATCTTTTAGCATTTAACTTATGTCACTAAATCTTGGTAACCTTCACAAATAAAAATCAACAAAAGTGGAGAAAAATCTGCAAAAGGCACAAAGGTTTATTGTAAAAATTCCTAGTGTAATATAAAAGGAGTACATAATATATTATTCACACATAGAATATATATTTATACAGTATCTACATGTATAGATCCAGTAAATCCATGTATTTTCCATGTAACCTTGTGACTGCATTATTTTAATTGCTTTTAATCCTAGATGAAGTTTGGTTTGGGTTAAAAATGCATCATAATTGTTAAATATATTTTATTATACCTAACTCAGTACTGTTTACCTGTTGAAATATATATTTTACCGCTAATATAACCCCATAACTATAATATGGCACCTGGCGATCAATTTTTGGCAGCTGATCCCTTTTTGGCACAATACCACTGGCTGGAGCAGGTACATCCCATGATGTCTCAAAAGTCTCTCTGTGATTTTCACACAGATCAGAGCAAGTTGTAGTACAGGAAGTAAATGTTTCTTCAGACATTCTGAAGCTCTGCAGTCACTGCGGTTCGTGAAGGTGGGATGACATCCCACCACTGGGAGGCTTGGTTTGAACAGCCAGACCGACTGAAGCAATAATTTTGCGACAAAGGAGCCATCTGAAACAAACACACACACATACACACACACACAGCATACATATTTTAGTACCTAATAGCGATAACTTGCCGTTATTACAATGTAGTATGGGGGACTCATTAGTGCTTAACTAGCATTAGCAATCATTAGCTTACCTTCATATGTGATCTAGTTTGTATCCCCACGTCTTCGGCTTTATATATATATTTATATATGTCATGGCTTCCTAAACTCTCCAGTACTTTTCCAGAGTGTTTCGTCTCGCTGCCTGTAGCCTTCTCTGGCTCTCTTTTTTTGGTCATTAATCTGACAAAAAGCCAGCAAGCAGCAGGCTCGCCTCGATAGCCATCTTGTGTTTTGCTTGTCACATACAAATGATGTCATGGGCATGTCGGTCCACCTTGCTGGAAAGATCTCACTCACTTGAGGTGGTATTCAGTCGTAATGGAAAACGAACACCGTGGTGAGTCAGGCTGAGTAGGTGGCAGTGGAATTATTATTATTCTCAACACAGGGTCCACGCTATTTGCCGTCCAAAATGGCAGAAAAACAATGTGGCACGTGACCACTCACGTCACGTGCAACCCCTCTATATATGCCTTTTTTTTTTGCGTGTGCCAAGCCAGGCAGATGCTGCAGTTTCACTCCAACTCAATAGGTAGCGCCAAGGAGCAGATGTGCTAGTTTGTTCACCAGCTATACAAGAGACAAAAGTCACTCTTTAAAAACAAGAATCCATTTTGTGGGTTTGCTAATCGCTATTATTTTACTTTCTCTCTTCTCACACTGCTGCTACTGCTGCTACAGCAACCATACAGCTACAGTGTCTTCCTGTTGATGTACGTCCTCTTCCTCTTTGTCTTTTTTGTGTTGTTTCAGTGACTCCCCATACCCAATTTGGATGGGAGGTTGATGGGAGGTCTTGCACATGCATAGTAACGCGAGCAACGTGGTCACAAAATTTGGACTGTACACACCCAGTTGCAGAGGGATGCCGCAACTGGAGATGATGACGAAATTTACATCACTAAAGCCTCACGGTTGAACAGACATGGAACATGGAAAGGGAACATAAATCCAGCTTAATGCACGCGGCTCTTGTTTTTCTGCAGAGGATGGTTATGGACGTGTCAAAAAAATCGGCCTAGTAGATGTAAAAAATTTGTCATATATATATAGCTATGTGTGTACCAGCCTTGCCCAAAGTGGATGCACATCATAGATGAGCAGAGCAGAGGTAAAGCATAATCCCACCCCCAGCCTTGCTCTGCTTTCCTGCACTTATAAAGCTCATTGAGCAACTTATATCGGAATACTTTGATTTTTCCCAAGTGTATATATGAAGCTTCAGATTTACCATATCCACATGACAGTGAGAAATTAAAGAAGCTTCCTTGTTAAGATGCAAAATGAATCTTGTGTATTAAATGCCATAAGTCCGCATGCTTTAGTATGACGTGTCTGCACAACAACACAGGCTTTGAGGGCTGTCATCAGATGTCAGTGGTTCTGTCATGTTGATGATCAGTTCTAATTTTTAAAGTGACGTGTAAACACTTCCAAAGGAAGCTATGACATGCATTGCTTCTCTCAAACAATTTCTTCTTCCTCTTTGTGTTTCCCTTGGCATCCACCCACCTTTAGCTCACAGCAGAAATTACAGTATGTATAGGAAGCAGGAGTTCAATCAGCAGCAAGAATTAGGAGGCAAGAAACAGCGAAACTTTCCTCAATCAATTTATCATTTTCCAACCTGCCCCTGTGACTATTCATCTTTTGCAGAACACATACAGATGCTAAGTTAATAACACCAGGAGAGCTCAGTGCAGCAGGAGAGTCTGCTCAGGATTGCACAATAACACACTGGGTAGCGGGACCCACATGAATCAAAATGACAAAGTCAATCTAGCGGCAAATTCTCTCTTGCTGGCTTTAAACTGCTTGGCTCTCTGGAAGGGTGACTACAGGAGTACAAGCTCTGGAAATTTAAAAAGTGAAATTCAGTTAGGTGTAGTGTCTCAACAACCCCACCTCTTATTCCCTGCAGTGGAGTTAATCACATCCTGGTTTACTGGACTAGTCCTGTTCCCAGTAATACAGGCCTTTCACTTTATGTGAGGGCACATGTGTGTCATAAAACAGAGATGAGGGAGGTCAGTAAAAGTCGAGTGTGTTCACTTATCCCTGTAGCTCTGCAGCTGCCCAAGGAGGTAAAACAAAGCAGAACCACAAGAGCGCACAGTATGGTCTATATATATGGCTACCTCTCACTTTTACTGTTTCTTCTGTACTTAAAGACAATTTACTGTCATAGAGGCAGTAGCATTCTGTATATGAACGTGAAAGAGACAATATAGGTTTCCCTTTATGAGACAACTTCAGTTCATTTGAGGAGGTAAACAGGAAGCAATGTCTTGAACAACTTCCACATTTTTTTTATTTTTATTTTTTTTTTGGGGGGGGGGGGGGGGTTATGGCAGACTCAACAGATTTTCACCACCACACCACAAAATTGTTGAGGCCAAACTTTAAATCACTGACAGCAGCAGTTGGAAAGGTTCTCACAGGTCAACAATGACAGGCAAAACACTACAGATTCAAATGTCTTTTCCAATGGAAATTACAAAAACTTCTTTTATTAATACTCTGCAACAATAAATTCTTACACATTCTGACAAAAAAAAATCTGTCAAAATGTGGCAAGTTCTTAAAAAGTATTAAGGGAAAACTATCTACAAACATGGTACTAGCACTGGGATCACATCAATAAAATTCAATCATGATCAATTAATTGTGTTTGTTTTGCCATTGGCAGCATTTGGGTAAGTGAGAACAGTGTCAGGTCAATCACTTATCATGTGATTAATTGTGAGTAATCATGATTGGCACAATTGAAATGCTCACCACTAAAATAAATATTTCCACTCTTAGGGCCCTATTATGATAATGTAAAATGCACATTTGCACCATGTTCTATAACATTCTGAGGGTGCATTGCCCATTTTTATCCCCCGCCAGTCGAAGTCCAAAGGGGGATTATGTTATGGGTCAGTCTGCCCGTCCGTTCATCTGTCCATCTGTCCCACTTTTGTGAAATCAACTTCTCCTCCAGTTTTGGCCCGATTGTTTTGAAACTTGGTACCATGGTTTAATATATACTGACTTTACTGCCCTCCCATCGAGTTTCCCAGTTATCGACTGGTAGACAGCAAGCTAACACGTGTGGTGCAGGCCTCAATGACAAGATGCTTCCTTTTATCTCGTTTATTGATGCTACCCCACAAGGAACTCAACATGATGTACACTCGTCTTTTTGGTCTTACATCCGTTTACATTCGTTCCTACATCCCTGTAAAACTGCAACAAAGTAGATATATACACGCCGTCAATGAATGGTCACCGTGTCTAGCTTAGCAGATGTTAGCATTAGCTCTAACTTAGCTTGTTAACAATGTTGGCAACGGACTAGACAGTCGCTTAAAATACACCAATGCAACCGTGCAGTTCTCATTGTAGCTGTTAACACTGTCAAACCATGTAGGATACTCACGGACTAATGATGTCCAAGGCGCCGATAATTTAACAACATTCACAGCGTTCGTACATCGGGTGAAGCTCTGACTGGTCTCCCGTTATATCGTTACTGCGCATGTGCAACACTTTGTGTATCAGTTCAAAACGATGCTTTCACTACACCACTAGAGGGAACCAAACTCACTTACATGAAATGCTGTAATGGGAACTGCCCAACTTAATTCATGGCGGCAGAATACTCCCCGTCTGGTGCAATAACATTGTACCACTATTTAACCTTACAACATTTCAAACGACAGTGCATAACAATGTTAACCATATCATTATCTATTCCCCATCTGCTATCAGTAAAACCATTTCTGTAATTGATCACAGAAACACTTTAACGGTCCCATCTCTTATTATCTTCACCTCCGCTTTTCGTACTTTATTGTTCTTTCTGTGAAATGTCTTCACAGTCCGCCCCATGGGCCAGTCATTTCTGTGTGTTTGCCCATCCTTGAGCAAAATGACATCTCCAACATTGATGTTCGGTTTCTCATCAGTCAATTTTCTTCGGCTCTGAAGAGTCACGAGATACTCTTGTCTCCATTGTTTCCAAAAACTATCCGCAAGAGCCTGCACTTGTTTCCACTGACATGCATGAAGTTCTGGTGCAGCGAAAGTTCCCGATGGTGCTGTTAAGGGGTTGGTTTTTTGGGTCAGTAGCATTGCTGGGGTTAGGATGGTTGGATTGTCAGGATCTGTTGAGACCGGCACGAGTGGTCTTGCATTCATCACTGCCATAACCTCCGCCATTAAGGTGCTAAGTACCTCATGCGTGAGCCATAGTTTGTTCTTGAGAAGTAGTGCATCTAGAATCCACCTGACAACTCCAATGAGTCTTTCCCAGGATCCACCCATGTGTGATGCATGAGGTGGGTTAAAAAAACATTTGCAACCCTTTTCTTGTAGGTAACTCGTTAATGCTGCGTCACTGCACTCAATTCTCAGTTCCTTACATGCCCCGATAAAGTTTGTGCCCCTATCAGATCGCAGAAGCTGTGCGGGTCCCCGAATGGAGAAGAATCTTCTCAGAGCATTTATGAAACTGGACGTTGACATTGATTCAATCAGTTCGATGTGCACAGCTCTTGTTGACATGCATGTGAAAAGTAGAGCCCATCTGTTGCTGGTTGCTATGTAATACCACTGTGATGGAAGTGTTGACTTTCTGATGCGGGTTACACGGTTTGCCACATATGCGTAGAACCTTTTTGTGTTATTGTTTATGTATCCGAGAACAATCTTACTGTCTGTATAAAACCTGACAGCATCCATTGCAGTGTCTATCTCATCCCTGATCAGCTCGTACATCTCAACAGCTAGAACAGCTGCGCATAACTCCAAACGAGGGATGGTGTGTGCAGGGCGTGGTGCTATTTTAGATTTACCCATAATGAACCCTGAGTGGCACTGACCTTCATTGTTGGTGGTCCTCAGGTATGCTACTGCTCCAATTGCCAAGGTTGATGCATCTGAGAAAATGCATAACTCTCTTTTTCGAACAGAAGGCTGTGACAATGGCAGGTAGCACCTTGGTATCTGTAGATCTTCTAGGTTTTTCAGGGAATCTTTCCATTTGTTCCATTCCTCTTCTCTCTCAGCCGGGAGTGGTTCATCCCAGTCGCCATGTTCTGTTGACAGTTCACGCAGGAGGTTCTTCCCCTGCATCGTGATAGGCGCCACAAACCCTAGAGGATCATACAGGCTGTTGACTGTCGCTAAGACTCCCCTTCGTGTGTAGGGCTTCCTGTCGATGGACACCTGAAACATAAAACTGTCAGTTTCAAGATTCCAAAGCACTCCTAAACTGCACTGTAGTGGGAGCTTGTCACGTTTGAGATCTAAGTCTTTTAAAAGGACAACCCCTCACAGCACCAGTAAATATACAGGGAACAGACATTGAGATGGTGACATCCTACAAGTACCTGGGTGTTCATCTGAACAATAAACTAGACTGGTCACACAATACTGACGCACTCTACAAGAAGGGACAGCGCAGGCTGTTCCTACTGAGGAGACTCAGGTCTTTTGGTGTACAAGGGGCACTGCTGAAGACATTCTATGACACGGTGGTGGCATCAGCCATCACTTTTGGAGTGGTCTGCTGGGGCAGTGGCATTACTGCAGCCGATAGGAAGAGACTGAACAAACTGATCAAGAAAGCTAGCTCCGTCCTGGGGCAGCGCCTTGATCCGGTGGAGGAGATAGGAGAGAGAAGGACGGTGGCTAAACTGTCATCTCTGCTGGAGTCTGAGTTCCACCCTATGCAGGACATACTGAATGCACTGAGGAGCTCATTTAGCAGCAGACTACATCATCCCAGGTGCACAACCGAGAGGTTTCGCAGGTCCTTCCTACCAACGGCTGTCAGACTGTACAACCTAAGCAGGGCTGCTCGCAGAGATAGCAAAAAGACGTAACAACCTAATAGTTTTTTTTTTTTTTTTATTTAAGTTTTTGTAAAGGGTATACAGGTCATTACAGCATTGCATTGTTTACATTTTCATCACATGTTCCCTTATTTTTTGCTATTTGACAACATTGGTAGGATAGTTATTACAACACCCCCCTTTTTTTTTTAAGTGAAAGAAAAAGTGAAATTAAGGAGAATTAAATAAAAACAAAACAAAACAAACAAAAAAACAAATAAACAAACAAACAGAAAATTAAGTAAATAAAAGTAAAAGAGCATCTGAGTAGCGTTGGAACAAAGAGCGGGACCATTATTGAAATGGTATTTGTCAAAGATTAGATCTAATGGAAGACACATATGCGATCCAGGGTTGCCAAAAGTTCATGAACCCATCCATGTCCTGTCTCAGTGCGAATGTCAACTTTTCCATCGAGTAAATGTCTTGAATCACGTTAATCCAATCTTCAGGTGTAGGACAGTCCTTCAGCATCCATTTTTTAGTTAGGGCTTTTTTACTTGCCAATATTAAAACATTGAATAAGTATTTATCTCCCCGTCTTTCCAGTGAGTCCGGTAGTAAACCCAAATACAAAGTTACAAAAGAAAAGGGAACTGTTATTTTGAATATTTTCCCCAATATTGTCTGTACGTTGGTCCAATATTGGTGGATAACTGGGCATGACCAAAACACATGAAAATGATTTGCAGTCTTTTCACCACACAAGCGCCAACAGTTCAACCCCTTATGGGTAAATTTGTTTTGTGCAGGTGTTCTGAAAAATCTTACCAAATTTTTCCATCCAAATTCTCTCCACTGCAGGGAAGAGGTACTTTTCCATTGCTGTTTATTTAGCTTTTCCCATATTTCCAATTGTAAAGTGAAATTCCCCTCTTTTTCCCATCTCTCTTTTATACATGATGTGTTGTCTCCTTTTAAGTCTTGAAGACCTTGATATATTTTAGAAATGTATCTGATCCCTGGGATCCCTTTATATGCCATTAAGAAGACCTTCAGAACACCTGACTGGGCCCTTTCCAAATCCTCCTTTTTAAGTATATTGTTTATGTGGTGTCTAAGCTGAAAGAACCTGTAAAGATCTTGATTTATTAGACCTTGTTTTTTCAAATCTTCAAAACTTCTTAAAGTTTGCCCCTTAAAAAAATCGTAATATTTTATCAGCCCTTTCTCTTTCCACTCTTTAAATCTAGTGTCTGTTTTATTGGGGGTAAAGTCTTGATCATAGGCAATCCATTGCAGAAGTCGATAGGGCTCTTTAGCTTGATTCTCTCTGACTATCTTAAACCAAATTTTTAGCGGGGTCTCTATCCACGGGTTGGTGTTATTCAAGAGTTTAGTTAAGGCATTGTTCCCTATTATTGCCTGTAGGGGGATGTCACTTGTTATTTGGCATTCCATCTCCTTCCATTGTGCAGTGTAGACTGGGTTACATATCTCTACTAAAGTTTTAATTTGTGCAGCTATAAAATAGTCCCTGATATTTGGCAGCTCGAGCCCACCTTTGTCTTTGTTTAGCTGTAGAGTTCTATATCTGATTCTAGGTCTCTTACCCTGCCATATGAATCTTGAGATCCTTCTGTCCAGCTCCTGCCATGTTTTTTTGGGAGGTTCTACCGGTATTGTTTGGAAAAGGTATAGAAGACGTGGAAGTATATTCATTTTGACTGCTTCAATTCTTTGTGCAGTACCTAAGAATGGTATCATATTCCATCTTGCTAGGTCAGATTTTATTTTTGTCACCAGTGGATCATAGTTTAGTGTTATAATTTTGTCGAGTTGTTTCGGGATATTGACCCCCAGATATTTCATAGATTCCAACTCCCAGTTAGTTTTGAGTTCATTTTTTTTTTCCACAATATCTTTATTGAACCTTTTTTTTTTTTTTTAACAAACATGATACAAACAATCAAACACTAACACTAAAGTACTACAAAAAAAAATGCACTAAAAACACCAACAACCACCAACAAAATCAAGTCTTCAACAATGCTCCTCTGTTTAGTCTAAACAATCCAATACATAAGTATACATATTATGTTCACCAGTTTGGAATTTACAAGGTCCACACACATCATTCACCTTCTTCTTCAAGAGTTATGTTTAAATTTTTTACATAATCAATAAAAGGTCTCCATATATTCTCAAACACAATTTCCTTTGATTTCAGTATATATGTTATTCTTTCTAATGGAAGGTTTGTTAACATCTGTCTTAACCACTGAGTCACATCTGGTCTATGAGTCTTTTTCCATAATAGTGCAATACATTTTTTGGCATTAAGCAAACTGAGGTCTATGAATGTTCTTTCACTTTTATTAAAATTATGCTTTTCTGGGTACAGACCCAACAAAAACAGTTTAGGATTCAATATGATTTGTTTTGAGATTATTTTTTCAATTGTTACCCTCACCTCTTCCCAAAACATTCTTATTAATCTACATTCCCATAAACAATGAAATAGGGTTCCTTTACTTTCCATGCATTTTGTGCATGTATCTGGTATATTTTTGTTATATCTATTTAACTCCTCCGGTGTAACATACATCCGCATTAACCATTTGAAATGTATCAATTTAAGGCGTGCATTTATTGATTTGGTTTGAGCTTCTGTACAAGCCAATTCCCATTGTTCCTCTGAAATTTCAGTTTGCAGATCTTCTTTCCAGTAGTTTAATCTTTTCAGTGAATTTTCACTTGAAGATAGTGTCAATGAGTTATAAAACTCTGAAATAATACCCTTTCTTTTACTATCTTTCATCATCATTTTTTCCAAGGATGAATAAATAGGTCGAGTGAGAGCTTTATTTTGATTTGATCGAATAAAGTTTCTAAGTTGAAGATATTTAAAAAAATGTGTTCTATTGAGATTAAATTTGATCCTCAGCTCTTCAAAAGACATTATGTTATCTGCACATGGCAAATATAAATCCTGAATCTTTTGTATCCCTTTTAAATTCCATACTTTAAATACAGCGTCCGCTCTCCCTGGTTTAAAATATTGATTACCCCATATTGGACTAAATTGTGACAATAACTGTGGTTCTTTTAAATAGTTTTTAGCTTCACACCATATTTTGATCATATGCTTTACAAATGGATTTTTAACTTGTTTTTGTAATTTTTTTGCCGAATCTGAGTATATGAATATGGGAAGAGGTAAAGGTAAATTGTATGATTCCATTTCAGTCCAGTGAGGGAGATCATTTGATGAAAAATAATATGTCATAGACCTCAGTTGTGCCGACCAATAATACAACATAAAATTTGGACATTTCAGACCTCCACGATCAAATGGTAAATATAATAAAGACAAACGTAATCTAGCCCTCCTGTTGTTCCATATAAATTCCACTAACTTTTTTTTTATTCTTGAGAATAGATCTAAAGGTGGTGATAAGGGAATGTATTGAAATAAATAAAGTATTTTAGGTAAAATATTACTTTTAAGTATATTGATTCTCCCGATCATCGACATTGGTAGTGACATCCATCTCTGAGTTAACTCATTGATATCTGACATTAAGGCTTCATAGTTGACACTGGCGACTGATTCTAGCTTAGGCACAATTTGGATTCCTAAATATTTAAACTGATTTACAACATTGAATTGATTTACCTCAGGGGCTGGGTAATTTCTCTGGGTCTCATTTAGCATTAATATTGAAGATTTAGTTTTATTTATTTTATATCCTGATATTTCCCCGAAATTCTTTATTAAATTCAACAAGGTTGGAATTGATTTTTTTAGATTCGACATAAACAAAATTATGTCATCGGCGTACAGGGAGATTTTATGTTCTGTTGGTCCAACTTTAATTCCATATATTTGTGAATGTAAACGTATCGCTATCGCTAAAGGTTCAATTGCCATAGTAAACAGTAAAGGTGAAAGTGGACAGCCTTGTCGACATCCTCTATTGATTTTTATTGGTTTTGAAATATTGTTATTTGTTAGGATTTCTGCTGTAGCATTATTGTATATTATTTGAACCCATTTTATGAAATTATTTCCAAGTCCAAACCTTTGTAGGACTTCAAAAAGAAAGGGCCATTCAACTCTATCAAAGGCCTTTTCGGCGTCCAGTGATAGGAGAGCTGTATCCGGTGCTTCTTTATTAAAATAAATAATATTAAATAGTCTTCTTACATTATGGAAGCCTTGTCTACCCTTTATAAAGCCATTCTGATCTCGATTAATAATATTTGGTAAAATTTCTTGTATTCGTCTTGCTAAAATTTTACAGATTATCTTAAGGTCGGCGTTTAATAGGCTTATTGGTCTCATATTTTCACATTTATTAGAGGGCTTACCTGGTTTTGGCAGCAGTATAATTAAGGCATTATTTATGTATGATGGTAAATTATTATTTTGAAATGCTTCTAAAACCATTTCCAAAAAAGGTTTTATTAATTTATTCTTAAATTTTTTGTAAAGGTCAACTGGAAGACCATCTGGTCCTGCACTTTTTCCTGATTTCATATTATCAATGGCTAGCCCAACTTCTTCTTGACTAATTTTAGACTCCAATATCTCCCTGTTTTCATTTGGAATACACGGTATAGATAGTTCGTTCAAAAACCCATTTAGTTTTGTTAAATCAGGTTCATTTTTGGTATCATATAATTTTTCATAGTAATCTCTAAAGGCTCTATTAATTTCTAAAGGATCTATAACTACCTGTCCATTACTTATAATACTGGTAATTGGTGTTTTAATTTCTAATTGTTTAATCTGCCATGCTAATAATTTTCCTGATTTTTCACCTTGTTCATAAAAAGATTGTTTCAATCTTAGAAGACTCGAGGCAGCTCTATTCGCTGATTTTTTGTCGTATTCAGCTCTCAAAATCAGTAATTCATTCTCCAACCTTGGGTCACTTCCTGCATACACTTTTTCCTGAAGACTTTTTATTTTATGTTCCAATTTAGCTCTCTCCTCTCGAGTCTTCTTAGATTTTGATCCTGTATAACTAATAATATGTCCCCTAATAAAAGCTTTGAAAGCCTCCCACTTTACACATGCTGATGTTTGTGTAGTATTGATGTCAAAGAACTCGTCTATCTGTTTTTCTATATACTTGACAAATTCCTCATCCTGAAGCCATTTATGCTGAAATTGCCATCTACCTGATTCCTTTGTCAATTTTTTATCTACATATATTAGACAACAGGGTGCATGATCAGAGATCACGATGTTATCATAAAAGCAGTTTTGAATCTTGGACCTTAATTCTGTGGAAATCAAAAAATAATCAATACGTGAGAATGTCTTGTAGGTACTGGAATAACAAGAATAGGCTTTAACTTGTGGTTTCTTTTCTCTCCATATATCTAACAATCTCAATTCTTTCATAAAATGATTAATAGTCATCCTACATCCAATGTGCGTACAATCCAGTCCTGTTGATCTATCTATACCTGGATTCAATGTACAATTAAAATCCCCTGCTATTATATGTTGCCCTGTAAGTGATGATAAGATAAGAAATAAATTAGCAAAGAACTTCTGATCATCTATATTGGGACCATATAAGTTCACAAGATTTATATTTTCTAATAGCAAAGAACCTTGAATGATTACATATCTTCCAAATTTGTCTCCAATTACATTTTTCACTTGAAAAGGAACTGATTTATGTATGAGAGTCATAACTCCCCTGGCTCGGGATGAAAATGAAGAGGTGAATACACTTCCTTGCCATCTACTCCTAATTCTTTTAACATCCTCCTCTATTAGATGAGTTTCTTGTAAAAACACAATTTTTGAACCCATGTCTTTTATTTTATTCATAACTTGTTTAAGTTTTTTTAAATTTTGTAGACCTCTGCAATTCCATGAAGTTAAATTAAGATTAACACTTTGGTTTATGATCAATAGAGAGTTTGGGATTACCTTGCAGTGTAAACATGCTCATACAGAGAAGCAAAAACATGAGTGGTTGAACATTCATCCTACAAACTACACACAAACAAATTTCCCCTTCCCACACTTGTGGCAAACCCCCCAAAATCAAAAGAAAAATTCTGTCTCCCGATATAGCCATCGACCGTTCCACACCCACGGGGAACAGCCTAAGCCACTCCTTCTTCATCCTCCCAATCACCCTAACTCTACTACTTTTAATAACGTAACATTAACTCTCCTCTGTAGTTTTCCAACTTAACTCCAAAATTTTTAACAACTTTGTACATCATAGTATTTTTGTTTGTTTTGTTTTTGTTTTGTTTTTTTAATATATAATACAATCTATATTTTGTAAACTTACTATTTACTTCAAGTCAGTCAGATGCCTGTGCAAATGCTTAATTATTCTACCTTATATTTTGTTCATGCTTAGCTCCCACCAGTCTCTTCTTCTTCTTTGATCTTCTTGATGAACTCCTGCGCCTCCTCTGGGGTCTTGAAGATGTGGGTTCTGCCCTCATACGTGGTCAGCAGTCTCGCAGGATAGATTACACCATGACAAATCCCAAGGTTGCGCAGCTCCTTACGTATGGGATCAAACTGCTTCCTCAATTGCTGGATTCCTGTGGCCAAATCTGGGTAGAACCGCACCTGCTGGTCCTGGTGTTTAATCTCTCCTTTAGCTCGTGCAGCGTTGAAGATCTTCATCCTGTCTCTGTTGCTAAGAAACTTCATAATTAAGGTCCTCGGCGGTCCCTTATCTCTCCGTGGGCCAATACGATGTGCATTTTCCAGAACCACTGCTGATTGCAACTCCTCGCTGCCCAGCACCTCCGGAATCCACTTTTCCAGAAAGGAACATACGTCCCGACCTTCTGATTCCTCTGGAAGACCCACCAGCCTCAAGTTATTCTGTCTCGACCGAGATTCCAAATCCAAAATATTATTTTCCAGAGATTTTTTTTTTTTTCCAAAGTGCGCACCTTTAATTGAAGACGGGTGACGTCATCTTCAGCACTAGCGAGACGGAGCTCCATCTGCGCCGTTCGTTCTACACAGTCACCCAATTCCTTTCTTATTCCTTCCAACGCTGTCATAATCCCATCAAATCTAGAGGAAAAGTCCGCTCTCATTGAACTCATGGCAGCCATCAGCGCATCTGCGCCTCCCCCCGCAGACATCGCACCGTTGCCAGCCTCCTCCGCCATATATGGAGTTTTATTTGCTGCGTCACAGACCTGAAAGTCCGTTAATTTGGACTGTTTCGGCGGCTCGCTTTTTCCTTTACCTGGTTTTCCAGCCTTAGGCTTCGCCGACATATCCTCGCCCAAAGCTGGAATACGTTCTGTCCCAAATGAGAGTTATTTGCCGATTTTTTTTCTCCAAGAGCAGAGCAGAGTGAGACACGTCCGTCTTACGTGGCAGCCATAACCGGAAGTCGTTTTGAGTTCATTTAGTGAAAAATGATTTGGGTCATAGTTGAATGTTAAGACTTGGGTTTTATGCATGTTTAATTTGTACCCCGATAAATCTCCATAGTCTGAAAAAACTGAGATTAGTTCTGGTAGAGAAGTGTCTGGCTGCCCTAGGTATATTAAAATGTCATCAGCAAAGAGTGCTATTTTATGTTCCTTCTGACCAAGTGTAATACCTTGAATTTCTTGATTTTGTCTTATCCATTGGCTCAGAGGTTCTATGAAGATTGCAAAGAGCAGTGGAGACAGGGGGCAGCCCTGACGACATCCTGTTTCCAGCTCAAAAGATGATGATAAATTACCGTTAATCCTTATTTTAGCTGTTGGTTTTTTATATAATGCCTGTATAGTTCTAATGAAGTTGTTATGAAAATTGAAACTGGATAAGATTCTATATAGGAAAGACCAGTCAACCGAATCGAATGCTTTTTCAGCATCTAATCCCAATACGACTGCATTTAAGTTATATTTTTTTATATGATGAATTATGTGTAAAGTGCGTCAAATGTTGTCTTGTGTCTGTCTTTGTCTTATAAAACCTGTTTGGTCTAAGTGAACTAAGTCTGTCAGTATGTTTTCTAACCTTTTGGCAAGGATAGTGGTAAAAAGCTTATAGTCCTGATTTAATACACTGATTGGTCTGTAGTTGGAGCATTCTAGTTTATCCTTTTCAGGTTTAGGTATGACTGCAATGACCCCTTCTCTCCAGGAGGGGGGGATTTCCCCTGTGTGGAGGACGTAGTTAAATGTTTTCAGGAGGAGAGGAGATAGTTGCTGTTTAAAGGTTTTGTACCATTCTGCTGTATAGCCATCTGCTCCTGGGGATTTGTTAGCTTTAAGTTTCATAATTGCTTTTTCCAATTCTTTAGGTTGTATTTCTGACAGTAGGGTTTTATTTTGTGAATCTGTAAGTTGGGGAAGGTTTAATGTGTTTAGTAATGTCTCGGATGCGTTTTTATGTTTTTTGCGGGAGTATAAGTTCTTGTAGTAATTCTCGAAGCTTTTAAGAATATCCTGAATTCTGAATTTTATTTCCTTTGATACTGGGTCTCTGATTTTGTAGATTGCTCTTTCCGTTTGTTGTTTCCTCAATTTATAGGCTAGTAATTTTGCCGATTTACTGCCTGCTTCATAGTGTTTTTGTTTCAGAAATGTAAGTTTCTTCTGGATTTCTATTGTGTAGATCTCATTTATTTGATTTTTAATTTCTTTAATCTTGAGCGAGCCATTAGAATGAGTGTTGTCTTTGTGTTCTTTTTCTAGGTTCTTGAGTTCTGACTCTAGTGTGATTAGTTTTTCTTGTCTCAGTTTCTTTTGGGTTGCCAGTTTTGCAATAATTTTTCCCCTTATTACAGCTTTGCATGCATCCCACAGTATTAAAGGAGATACTTCTCCATTATCGTTTTCTTCCAAATATCTGAGAATATCTGATTCCAATTCATCTTTCAGTGGTCCTTTCAGGACACTTGAATTCAACCTCCAGGAAAATGTATTATTTGTGTATTTTTGGATGTTTAAGTCCATATAGATCGGACTGTGGTCGGAGAGATCCATCAGTCCTATTTTACATGTTTTTACTCTTCCAATGTCTCTATTAAACATAAAAAAGTAATCAATCCTTGAGTAAGATGAATGTGGCGTTGAATAAAAAGTATAATCTTTTACACTGGGGTTGAATTCCCTCCATACGTCACAGATTCCCATTTCTTTTAGTAGCATCCGAGTATTCTTACTTTGGGTGTTATTTTGATGTGAAGAATTACCTGTCGCATCCCAGTATGGATTCAGTCTTAGATTGAAGTCTCCACCACATATCACTAAACCTTGGGCTTTAGTTATCATTAGGTCGAATACATTTTTATAAAATTTCCATTTAGCCCCTGGTGGTGCATATACATTCAGCAGGGTGATATCTTCTCCCTCTAGCCGCCCAGTTACCAAACTGTACCTCCCTTCTTTATCTTTGTGTTCTGATTTTTTTTCAAATGTAATTTTGGTTGATATCAATGTCACTACTCCCCTCCTCCTCCCTGATTTATATGAAGATGAAGAGATCATTTTAAACCCTTGTCTATTGAGTTTAGTGTGTTCCACGTCTGTTAGGTGGGTTTCTTGTAAAAATATTATTTCTGCTTTGTCTTTTTTCATTTTGCGTAGAATCTTGGATCTTTTAACTGGATTCAGGATCCCTTTTACATTATATGAGGCTATTTTGGTTACACCCTGTTTCTCCATTGTATTTTCTTATTTAGTATGGTGGCCCTCTTTTTTGCTACTCAGAAACTGAAAGAACATTAAGAACATAAAAAACATTAAGAACATAGTGTACGAAACTTTAAAACAAAAAACTGTCAAAAAAACTTCCTGAGCTGGGGTCTCTTTAAAGACCCTGTAAGAGCCCTGATGGAGTGTAGGCTCTGAGGGAAATTCCTCAAACTCTGTTACGTGTTGAGGGCCCTCTCTTACCCCTGTAAGTTGTCCCATGTTTTTAACGTGAATTTCAGATCCCAATCCGAATTTGTAATGATTTTTTTTTTTTATGCCTATAACCTATGAGATTGTGTGCACCCTCCCACCCCCATCACAGCAAACATTCACTCTAATACAGTATTTGTTAGTATGGAGAGAACATGTGGGTCATTGTTACATTTCTATTTTAACATGATTTTTTTTCCCCCCTTTAAATTAAGAAGACATTTGTTTCTAATGCTATAACTGCTCCATGAAAGGTTTTACCACATGCTGATTCTGCATCTCCTTTAATGTTTGTTACCTTGTAGGAGGGGGGGTGGAAGTGCAGAGTGACTGAAAAGAAAAAAAAAACCAACAAAAAGGTCGCTATTCCTTCCTGGAACTGGAAAGCTTATCTTTGTAGCTCTGGGGTTGGGTTTCCCGCTGCTGGCCCGTGGATTTTGAAGGTCTCTGAGTGGACCACGTTTGAGCTCTGATTTTCTCGCTCAGATCCGCTGCGGGTTTAAACACTGTTACCGGGAGTCCTCTCCTTGCCATGTCAGTTGTTGCTTCTTCCGCTGAATTATAGAGACATGACTCTTCACCGTAAAAGACCCTTAGCTTTGCCGGAAATGGCGTCTGAAAGCGTAGATTCTGTTCCCGTAAAACCTTTTTGGCGTCGTTATATTCCCGTCGTTTTTTAAGAACCTCAGGGGCGTAATCGTGCTCCACGAAGACTTTTCTCTCATGATGCATAAATCCTTTTTTCTGCCAAGCCCGTCTTACAACCTCTTGTTTTATTTTGAAATTGGCGAATCTTACCACCACAGAACGTGGGGGCGCTTCCGGGGCTGGCTTTGCGGCTAATGTACGATGGGCTTTTTCTATCTTCAAATCGGTGGTTTGTGGAATATCCAACTTCTCTCTCAATAAGGATTCCACGCATTCCGCCACTGTGTTGAAACCATCTTCAGCTCCTTCTTTCAGACCGTGAATTCTGATGTTATCTCTGTCTTCCTTCTTGGTCGGTTAGCTTAGCCTCCAGCCATGACTGTTTTCTGTGTAAATCCAGCACAGAATCTTCAAGCACTTTTACTCTTTCTTCAGCTTCCAAGATTCGGTTTTCGGCCTGGTCCATTCTGCTGTTCGCCTTTTTTAGATCCTCTCTGAATTCAAGAAATTCGGCCCGAAATCGTCGTATTTCGTCAAATAGCGATTTCAAGCTAATCCTTTTGTTAGCTAGGCCCAGGTCTTCGTCTTCTGAACGGAGGTCCTCTGGTTCAGATTCTGCAGCTGCTGTGCGTCCTGACCTGGGGAATGTCAGTTTCCTCTGCTTGTGGTTAGGCATGGTGTTATTGTCTTTTGATTTTTAATCTTCCAAAAATCCGTTAGGTCTGATTTTGAGGATGTTTTCCTTGGATTGAGTCTGGGAGTTTCAGCGTTAGGTTGCTATCACCATGGCGTCCAGACCGGAAGTCCTAATAGTTTTTTTGAATGCAAAAGATGCAATAGACTTACACAATGGTCCTCTCCGGCATACAACTAGGAAAATACTGGTAGCTACGGAGGGTGAGAATATGTATGGGCACATAATCATACCATGTAGGATAACTAAGTAGACGGTTGTGCTGTTTCATCCCATCTAGCAACAATGCTCTGCACTGTGTGTGTTTATACATTTACATATTTATTCCATCTAGCTACAATGCTTTGCACTGTGTGTTTATATATCTACATATTATTCCATCTAGCTACATCGCTCCGCACTGTGTTTATATATTTACATATTTATTCCATCTAGCTGCAATGCTCCGTACTGTGTGTTTATATACTCATATATTTATCCCATCCAGCTACAATGCTCTACACTGTGTGTCTGTGTGTATATATATATATTTATAGTAATATGTACATATGTATATTAGCTGCTCTTGCTTGCTTGCTTTTTTTTTTTTTCTTGCCTTCTGATTGTTGCTCTGAGTGTTGCTATCCCTGTGCTGTTGCAATCCTGGAATTTCCCCATTGTGGGACTAATAAAGGCTTATCTTATCTTATCTTATCTTATCTTAAGTCCTTTGCTCTTTCATTCACTGGAAAGGCTTCCATGACCCTGTAGTCATAAGATAAGATAAGATAAGATAAGCCTTTATTAGTCCCACAATGGGGAAATTCCAGGATTGCAACAGCACAGGGACAGCAACACTCAGAGCAACAATCAGAAGGCAAGAAAAAACAACATCTAGCAAACATATGTCCATATTACTATAAATGTATATATATAGACACACAGTGCAGAGCATTATGGCTGGTGGATGTGCAGCAGAAAGTCTAAGCTCTCTCTCCGCGGATGCAGCGGGCCAGCTGGAAGTCTTTGGGCATGATGGTGACCCCCTTAGCGAAGAAGAGACCACCAGGTGGGTCTCGCTGGTCTCCTGCAGAGCCATGACGGCGAAACTCAGGAAACGCAGGACGGTCTTGAAGTCCTGAGCGATCTCCCTCACCAGGCGCTGGACGGGCAGCTTACGGATGAGCAGCTCCGTGGATTTCTGGTAGCGACGGATCTCTCTCAGAGCCACGGACCTGTGACGGCGAGGCCTCTTCACTCTGCCGGTGGCCAGAGCGCCTCTCCGAGCAGCCCTGGTGGCTAGCTGTCTCCTGGGGGGCTTCTTCCTCCAGTAGATTTTACAGGCGGTCTGCTTGGTTCTTGCCATTGCTCTTTATTATTCTGTCTTATATTTCTTTCACGCCGCCTAAACTCCAGCCCGGCACCCGCTTCATTAGATGCTATTTTGTGTAATTTGAGATTGGATTGTGCTAACATCTTTTGTGCATTTGTCAGGATGTCAACAGCTTCTTCTGGTGTGGCTGTGGAGGCTAATCCATCATCTACATAGAAATGTCTCATTATGAACTGTGTTGTGTCATGTCCATGCTCTTTCTCACCTTCAGCTGCAGCACGTCTCATGCAGTAAATGGCCACGGCTGGAGAAGGGCTGTTGCCGAACACGTGCACTTTCATTCTGTAGTCGCTTACTTCTTTGTCGAGATCATTATCCTCATACCATAGGAACCTGAGGTAGTCTCTATGATCTTCTCTGACCACAAAACAGTAAAACATCTGTTGCACATCTACAGAAAATGCTACTGGCTCTTTCCTGAAACGTAGTAGGACGCCAAGGACGGTTCCAAGGTTGTCATAGCCACGAGCGGCACTGGGGTTAAGCTCCCAGTGCTCATAAAATGCTCCTTACGGCGTGCGTCTCGAAAAGCCTCTGACAACTAAGTCCAACTCCTAGCCTGCCCGTGTGGTTTAGTCTCTAAGCCCGGCGGAACTCCTTTTACTAATAGGAGAAGGGGCGAGAGCGGATCTCTGGCGCCTTAAAAACCAGATGCTTCGGGTAGATGGTGGCTCGTCAACCTGGGAAGGTAGCCCATCTAGGGGAAGGTAAACCCTGATTTCAAACCTCCGCTGCCTTGCGGCACACCCGGTCACGGGAAAGGCTTCGGGAGTCAACCCTGAGGAAAAATCCAGAGTCAGAGCCTCTAAGGCAGTTCTCTGTTGTGCTCAACATCGTTCTGGCAGCTCCTGCGACGGCGCTGGTGCCAAACTATAGCAGCCCTGCTGTTCCTTTGGATCCATCAGTGACGTGGAGAGGGGGGGACATGCTGCATGGGTAACATCTTGTCTTCCATATCTTCCTGCCCAGGCTTGAATCCTACCAACACCCAACGCTGGAAGGTAGAACACCGGTGTGCATCGGCCTGTTCAGCCACAGGCGGTGCTGTTCCAGCAGAGTAGACATTTAGGATTCCCTTCCATGGTCATCATAGACCGACGGAGGCCGACGACGAGTAGGACGCCCACAAGACTGTTGTTTAGGTCAGGTCCTCTTAATAGTACCTTATTTAGAGATATTCCTCCGAATTCCGCACTCGCGTCGAACACCACTCTCAGTTGGTCGGGTTTTTGGGGGTGATATACACCAAACGACGGTAAGTACCAATGTTCTTTGTTCTTCTCTAAAGGAGGAGCAGCCTCTGCATGGTCGTTGTCCAGCATCGTTTGGACGAACTCTGTGTACTGTCTTTTCATTTCAGGTTTTCTGTCCAGTGTTTTTCTGAGAGAATGAAGACGTTGCATTGCCTGTTCTCTGTTGCTTGGAAGGTGTGGTCTGGGAGAACGAAACGGTAGCGGTGCTACCCAGCTGTTCTCTGCATTTTGATGTACTTCTTTGTTCATGATGTCACTAAAAACCCGATCTTCTATTGACAGCGCTGGTTTATCGTCATCCTTAGTTTTATCAAAGACTGTTTCCCAAGTGGTCTGTGTCTCTCTCACCCTGCAAGGCATATGGTAGTATGCTGTTGGGGCGTGAGGTAGAGCAACCTGAAACCTCTTTGACAAGAAATTGATGCACGACCATTGTAGAGCACATGTGTCTTTAGCACGTTAACGGTCGAAGGCTTGTGTGTCGTCCCCAAACACGTTTCTCCCACAATAACCCGTCCCAAGTCCAAGCGCTGTGCATAGGGAGTACTGTGGGGCCCATTTATTTGTTCTCTCACCTTGTGTACCTGTAGGATGTCTCTTCCCAGCAGTAGGAGGATGGGAGCATGTTCATCTACAGGTGGAATCTTGTCTGCGACTTTTCTCAGGTGTGGATGCACAAGTGCGGCCTTTGGAGATGGAATCTCCCTCCTGTCATCGGGGATCATGTCACACTCAATCAAGTTTGGAAGCTGGAGCTGTACTTTTCCATCCATTGGTTCTATCATGAAGTTTGAAGCTCTCCGCCCCCAAACCGTAGTAACCCCTGAGCACGTTTTCAGTGTGTAAGGGTCGGAAGGTGCTCTAATGTTGAACAGCTGGAAAAACTCTGATTTAGCGAGTGATCTGTTGCTTTGTTCATCGAGCACTGCATACATTTTCTGGGCTTCCTCTCTGTGTCCTGCAGGATAAACTAACACAGGGCTAATTTTTGAGCAGGATCGTGGGTTTTCTGCATTACCTCAAACTTCTGTGCATCTAGACGTGACTAGTGTGCCCTCATAATCATGGGACTCCCCGCCATGATCCGTCTCAGCTTCCTGAGGTGTCATGGGAGGAGGAGAGGGGCCGGGATGTAGTGCTGCTACATGTCTATCACTACTGCAGTCAGAGCACTGGATTAACCGTTTACAGTCTTTTGCCAGATGCTGAGTGGACCCACAACACTTAAAGCAGATGAGATTCTCTCTCAAGAACAGTTTGCATTCTTCTATTGGTTTTGCTCTAAATGTTTTACATTTCTTTAATGGGTGTGGCTTTCTGTGTATGGGACATTGTTTATCTGGGCTTTCTGTTCTTTGATGTGTGTGGTTACCTTTAGCTGGGGGTGAAGCTGGTGGGATGTCCATTTTGTGAACACTGATGAGGTGCTTACTGGCGAACTTGGGGGCCTTTTCAACTCTGGTGTTCATGTGGGCCGGTGGAGAGAAACTGAAACTTGGGTCGTTTCTTAATTTGGCTTGTCGTCTGACGTAACTGGAAAAAAAGCTGAAAGGAGGAAAGGCGACTTTGTGTGTTTCTTTGTATTTGGTGCCTGCTGCAATCCACTTCTCCTGTAGGCTGTAGGGCAGTTTCTCTACAACAGGATTCACTCCACGGGCTGTGTCCAGGTATGCGAGCCCAGGTAGGTATCCGCCATCCTTTGCACATTCGATTTCCTGTAGAACGTCACCAAGTTCTCTCAGCTTGAGTGCATCTTTGTTGCTGATTTTGGGAAAATGATCAAGCTTTTTTAACAGTGCATTTTCTATTGCTTCGGGTGACCCAAAACACTCTTCTAGCCTTTCCCAGACTAAGTTGAGGGCTGCTTTTGGGTTGAAGACATGTGCAGAGCGGATCGTCTTTGCTTGTTCTGCTGATTCTGTGCCAAGCCATTTTATCATCAAATCCAATTGCTCGTGGTGTGAGAGGCTGAGGTCTTGTATGGCGTTCTGGAAAGATGCCTTCCATGCCCAATAATTCTCTGGGAGGTCATCAAACTGTAGGAGTCCTGTGCTCAATATCTCCCGGCGTGTGAGGTATTTGGTCAGATCCTGAATGCTTTGTGCTTCCGCGTAATGTGTTGCGGGGGCATAATAGGGTCGTAACGTTGGGGGATTAATTGTCTCTGCAGCTCCATGCTCCTCCTTCATGTTGACGCTGACCCTACTCTTACCATCTACAGCATTAGATGAGATGAATGGTGCATTTGTGGCCATTTCAAACTGTTCACACTGGATCTTAGAGGGGGTGTCTGGATCAGTTTTAAATAGAGTTTCCTCAAAGCGCATATCAGGGTGTTTCTGTACATACTCAGATGTGTGTTGTGCTGAGCCAACTGGCAAGTCCATTAGTGCTTGACTGAATTCACTTCTTGCACATTGCTCTGCTTCTTCATAGGCCGCAGCTTCAGCTTCTGCAGCTGCAGCAGCCTTCAGAATGTGCATATGTGCTTCAAGATTAGCTTTCTGTGCTTCAAGATTAGCTTTCTGCGTGATGAGGGCTGCTTCTTTCTCTGAATAAGCTAATTTAGCCCATGCAGCATCTGCTTTGGCTCTAGCCTTTATGGCTGAGGAGGTAGCTGAAGAAGCCTTGCTTGACTTAGAGCTATGTGAATATAACGAGCTACCTTGTACAGCTGTAGCCAAGGGAGCTGCGTGATCGGTCTCCATAACTTCACTTCTGAGTTGGGGAGTTGGCAGGTGCTGCTGTCCTGCCCTGAGGCTCATTTGCTGCTTGTTGTTTGTTTATTGAGCCCGCCGCACTATAGTCCTTTTACTTTACTGCCCTCCCATCGAGTTTCCCAGTTATCGACTGGTAGACAGCAAGCTAACACGTGTGGTGCAGGCCTCAATGACGACAAGATGCTTCCTTTTATCTCGTTTATTGATGCTACCCCACAAGGAACTCAACGTGATGTACACTCGTCTTTTTGGTCTCACATCTGTTTACATTCATTCCTACATCCGTGTAAAACTGCAACAAAGTAGATTAGATTAGATTAGATTAGATTCAACTTTATTGTCATTACACATGTATGAATACAAGGTAACGAAACACAGTTTAGCATCCAATCAGAAGTGCAAAGGACAGCAGTGCAGTATATACGGTAATTAACAGTATGTGCAATTTAAGCAAATATATGCAAATATATGCAGCAGTGCAGAAAGTTAAAAGTACTGTTATGTGCAAATAATGTGCAATAAGTTAGATGTAGTTATGTAGTTATGCAGTTATGTACAGGTGAGGATGGTAAAAGATGATTGTAAGAGAGTCAGCGGGGAACTAAGTTCAATAACGTGACAGCTGTTGGAAAGAAACTGTTCCTAAACCTGCTGGTTCTAGTCCGAAGGCTTCTGAAACGTCTTCTGGAGGGGAGAAGCTGGAACAGTCCATAAGCAGGATGGTTGGAGTCCCTAAGAATGCTGCGTGCCCGGCGCAGACATCTTTTCCTGTAGACGTCCTCTATAGCTGGAAGTGGAGTCCCTGTGATGCGTTGGGCGGTTTTCACCACCCACTGCAGCGCCTTGCGGTCAGCTACAGAGCAGCTCCCATACCAGAGTGTGATACAGTTGGTCAGGGTGCTCTCTATCACGCAGCGGTAGAAGTTGCCCAGGATGTCAGTTGAAAGATGGTTCTTCTTCAATGTCCTCAAGAAGAAGAGGCGCTGATGGGCCTTCTTGATCAGGCTGGTGGTGTTAACTGACCAGGACAGGTCCTCCGAGATGTGGGTCCCCAGGAATTTGAAGCTGGGGACACGTTCAACAGCTATGCCATTGATATGGATGGGGTCATGTGTCTCTTCCCTCTCCTTCCTGTAGTCCACTATGAGCTCCTTGGTTTTGCTGGTGTTAAGGAGCAGGTTATTGTCAGCGCACCAAGTAGCCAAGTGCTCAACCTCTGCCCTGTAATCTGACTCGTCGTTGTCCCTGATGAGTCCAATCACCGTGGTGTCATCTGCAAACTTTATGATGGAATTGGATCCATACATAGGCCTGCAGTCATGGGTGTAGAGGGAGTAGAGGAATGGGCTGAGCACACAGCCCTGTGGTACACCAGTGTTGAGTGTGATGACGGAAGAACGGTTGGGGCCTGACCTAACATGCTGGGGTCTGTTGGTCAGAAAATCCATGATCCAGTTGCAAGTGGAGGTACTGATTCCCAGGTCCCCAAGTTTGGTGAGCAACTTGGAGGGGATAACTTTGTTGAATGCTGAGCTGAAGTCAATAAACAGCATTCTTGCATAGGTGTTCTTGTCATCCAGGTGTGAGAGTACATAGTGCAGCGCTGTAGAAACCGCATCCTCTGTACTCCTGTTGCTCCGGTAGGCGAACTGATGAGGGTCCAGTGTAGGGGGCAGGCCTTTTTTGAGCTGTGCCAAGACCAGTCGCTCAAAGCACTTCATGACTATGGGCGTCAGTGCCACAGGGCGATAGTCATTTAGGCACGATGGTGTTGAATGTTTCGACACTGGTACTATTGAAGTGGTCTTGAAGCACGCTGGTACCACGGCCTGGGCCAGGGACAGATTGAAGATGTCTGTGAAGACCCCTGCCAGCTGCTCAGCGCATGCCCTCAGCACACGCCCAGGAATGCCATCAGGGCCAGCAGCCTTACGTACGTTGACATGACTCAGTGCATTACGGACGTCAGTGTGGGTGAGTGTGAGGTGGTGGAGGGCATCAGAGGGTGGGAAATTGATGTTCTTTTCGTTGTTGTCCTTGTCAAAACGAGCATAGAAGTTATTTAGCTCATTGAGAAAGGGCACAGTCATGGCTATAGGTATGGAGTTGCTGGGCTTATAATCAGAGATAGCTTGAATGCCCTGCCACATGCGTCGGGGGTCAGAGTCCCCAAAATGTTCCTCCACCTTCAGCTTGTAGCTGTGCTTGGCCTTCTTGATGCCCCTCTTCAGATCTGCCCTGGATGAACTGTAGGCCTGTGCATCACCAGATCTAAAGGCATTGTTACGTGCTTTTAGCAGAAGTCGCACTTCTCTGTTCATCCACAGCTTCTGATTTGGGTACGTGGTGATCTGTCTTTCCGTGGTGACACTGTCAATAGTGGTGTTGATATGGTCCAGGACTGAGTGGGTGTAAGAGTTGATGTTTATGTGGGAGCCACAGGTAGCCTGAGAGGTGAACATACTCCAGTCTGTGTTCCTAAACTTCTCCTGGAGTACAGAGTCAACCCCCTCTGGCCACACTTTGATGGTCCTCACTGATGGCTTCACCCGGATGATGAGTGGTACATATTTGGGGGTAAGGAACAAGGATAAATGATCAGACTGACCTAGGTGGGGGAGGGGAGTTGCTGTGTAGGCTCCCACAATATTGGTGTAAACATGGTCCAATGTTTTGTCCCCTCTTGTGTGACAGGAGACATGCTGGTAGAATTTAGGAAGCACTGTCTTGAGGTTAGAGTGGTTAAAATCACCCGCCACAATAAATGCTGCCTCTGGGTGTGCAGTTTGTTGTTTGTAATAGCTGCATGCAGTTCTTTCATAGCAAGCTTAGCATTAGCATCCGGAGAAATGTAAGCGGCTGTTATGATGGTACAAGTGAACTCGCGTGGCAGATAGAAAGGTCTACATTTAACCATGAGAAACTCCAGGTTAGCTGAGCAGTGTCTCTCAACAGTGACAGAGTTCGTGCACCAAGCCTTGTTAATATAAATGCACAATCCCCCCCCCTCTTGTCTTACCGGAGTCAACTGCTGCTCTGTCTGCCCGGAGCATGTGTAGGCCGGCTAGCTCGATAGCATTGTCGGGTATTCCATTGTGAAGCCATGCTTCCGTAAAAATCATGATATTGCAGTTCATAAGTTTCTTATTGTTGGTGATCCGAAGCCGTAGTTCACTCATTTTGCTCGCCAAAGACCATACAATAGCAAGGAAAATACTGGGTAGCGATAGCCAGTGCAGTGTTAGCTTTAGCTTAGCTCTTAGCCCACCGCGCTTACCCCTCCTTTGTTTACGGTCCTTACGCCGCCTGCGAGCACTTCCGGTCGGCCAGGAAGCCTGCCGAGCGTCGGGAGTTCTCCAGAGCTCCGGGATGAGACGTAGATTCAGACGTAGGTTGCTGATAAAAAGGTCGTTATCGTTGTTTTGTAAACCAATACTCAAAAGCTCATCTCGGGTGTAAGATGTAAAAGCAGAGCTGTTCTGAACGAACATACCCGAAATGAGCAGAAATAACACTGCTAGTCCCCAGAATCTGGTAGGACGCTGAGCCTCGCGTTGTGCACGCGCCGCCATCTATGTCCGCTTAGTAGACATATAAGTAGACATATACACGCCGTCAATGAATGGTCACCGTGTCTAGCTTAGCAGATGTTAGCATTAGCTCTAACTTAGCTTGTTAACAATGTTGGCAACGGACTAGACAGTCGCTTAAAATACACCAATGCAACCGTGCAGTTCCCATTGTAGCTGTTAACACTGTCAAACCATGTAGGATACTCATGGACTAATGATGTCCAAGGCGCCGATAATTTAACGACATTCACAGCGTTCGTACATCGGGTAAAGCTCTGACTGGTCTCCCATTATATTGTTACTGCACATGTGCAACACTTTGTGTATCAGTTCAAAACGATGCTTTCACTACACCACTAGAGGGAACCAAACTCACTTACATGAAATGCTGTAATGGGAACTGCCCAACTTAATTCATGGCGGCAGAATACTGACGATGCGCATATTGCAATTTGGTTCTGATGGGATGATTTTTGTGGGATTTGTAGCCCCTGACCTATGACCTCCTGTTTCACCTCACTTTATAGACAGTAACTGTCTTGTGAAATCAACTCCTCCTGCAGTTTTGTTCTGATTGTTTTGAAACTTGGTACCATGGTTTGATATACTCAGATAGATAGATAGATAGATAGATAGATAGATAGATAGATAGATAGATAGATAGATAGATAGATAGATAGATAGATAGATAGATAGATAGATAGATAGATAGATGACTCGTATAGATACATGAATCATAATCGCTGTACAATGCAGGTATCAGGCGCAGGGTGCAATGTGAGGTATCAATTAGACTGCAAGGTGCAGTATGGCCCATAGTTATGACCAGAATACAATATTAGAATGATTTATTGTACAGTGAAATGGCATGTGGCAAGAAAGATTTCCTGTACCTGACCATTCGGCAGCAAAACTGTAGCAGTCTGCTGGAAAAAGTGCTCCGCTGTCTGTTCAGTGTGTGGTGGAAGGGGGTGTTCAGGATTGTCCATGATGGATCACAGTTTGTTCAGTGTTCTCCTCTCCACCACAGTCTGAATGGTCTCCGGCCTGAGACCAGTTACAGAGCCAGCCCTCTTGATAATCTTGTCAAGTCTGTTGCTCTGATACTGCTACCCCAACAGACAGCAGTAAAGAAAATGGCGCTGGCGATAACGGTCTGGTAGAAAAGCTCCAGCATCCTGTTGCACACGTTGAAGAATCTCAGCTTCCTCAGGAAGTAGAGTTTGCTCATCCCCTTCTTGTACTCAGCATCGGTGTTAGATTTCCAGACCAGTCCACTGCTGATCATGACACCCAGGTATTTGTTGTCCTCCACTACCTCCACATCCTCCCCCCAAACCGCAATGACACTGAACGCGTCCTCTTCTTCCTGAAGTTAATCACCAGTTCTCTGGTCGTTCAGCCTCAGGTGATTCTGCTCGGTCCACTCCACAAATCTGTCTACCAGTGCCCTGTACTCCCCCTCCTCTCCCCCTCTTATACACCCAACAACAGCCGAGTCATCAGAGAATTTCTGCAGGTGGCATGACTCGGTGTTGTACTGAAAGTCAGTGGTGTATAAGGTGTTGTAGAGTAAAATAGAAATATTAATAAATAATAAATATGATCAGGTATGAATTATTTAATTTATATTGATGTATTGGAATCTGAGCTCAAATCTCATTTCATATACATCAGAAAAGTTAATAACACTCGTAAGGGGCACCAGCTTCTATCTTTAAGAAGCAATTTGATCTTTAATTTCACTTTATACCTGTTTGATCACTCAATAAATTAATCAATAATCAGTCTCAAAAATTTTCCGTGAATTCAATACCTGGGCTTGAAACAGACTCAGAATGAAATAAATTCCCAACAACTTCTCTCATTTTTAAATATTTATTAAACGAAAGGATTAACAGACATTGCAGTAATTTCCTTAATCATAAAATCAATCTTGTAAATGATAGATTAACAATGTCAATATTTTCGGAACCAGGGTTAAACTGAGAAAGGAATTTCTATCAGTTTGAGTTAACAGATTATTTTAAAAAAACGCAAATTTATGGAGAAAGTTTACTAATTATATGAAAAGTCCTTGATTGATCTTAAGAAAATAAAAACGGAATTTTAATGAAAAGAAGAGTTATGTTAAGGGCTTCTTAATTTGCATCTGATTAGATATACAAATTATTACCGAACCTCAAAAGTTTAATTCAGCAGAGGAATTAAAGTTTTTGCAGCTCACGTGATCCTCGGTGATGATGGTTCTGGCGTCGTCCTCATGAAGTTTTGAAGCGTTGTTCAGGGGCAAAACCCAGAATATTTGTCCCGCAAATATTCTCTTGACGATGAATGATATTCATGAGATCGTAAGTTGGATCTCAATGGTTGAAATCCTGCAGAAGCGCGCTGATTCCTCAGCTGCGCGATGTGGGAGCTGCGTTTTTCTTAAGAGGTCTTCGATAATAATTAAAAGATATCTAATCCGATTTCAAATTAGAAGAGAAAACTTTCGGACTTTAGATAAAAATTATAGCTTCTGGTGTGTGGTTGGTGAAGAAAAATATTTAAAAAAAATTATAAAGTCAAGATTAACGTTTACATTAAAATTAAACAAACGGTGGTTTTACAGAAAGTTTAACAAAGAAAAGTGATGAATAAAAATTGGAGTTTAACTCCGATTAAGAATTGAGCTCAAAGAAATAGGAATTCCTAGGTATTTAAGAGAAAAAGAAAAAGGCATTAAAATACAGTTGCATAAACAAATTACGAGTTATCTGCTCTGTGTTCAGAAAAGCGACACGTGGTCGAAGTCTTTGTTCAGATGGTCCTTTGTTCTTCCTTGCTGTGTGTAGACAATGGAGAAGATGATCAGAGAAAGGGGGAGCCGGAAAGAGGATCTGGTGCAAAAGTGAGAGCAGCCGAAAAGAGATCCGGGGAAAAGAGACTGAAGCAGGGGTCTCTCTGCTATTTATGTTCCGCGGGCTTCCGGGATCTCAGCCAATGAGAGTCCTTCGTGGGAGGCCCGATGAATTTTTAGTCCAATGAACAAACAGTCTATTGTTTGGAGTTCTTTGGGATGAAGAGTTGTCATGCAGAGGTTGGCTGTTGGAGTCACATGGTTTTAGAGGTAAAACTTTGATACATACTGGAAGTTAATATTTCCCTTTATGTATTAAACTAAGATAACTTTAGTGATTAGTATAAATTATAAGCAGTGCTTCTAAATCAACATGCAGGAGTGAACATTCATTTAAACATTAACATGCATATATATAAAATCACAGATTAATGCATTTCACACATATTATTGATTTTCCACATCAAAAACATCAGAGTCCATCTGCATTTTCATAGTTCTGAAAAGAATGAAGGTTTAGAATCGAGTTTGTAATAATGTACTTTAAAGTTCACTGGTTAAATCCAGCATGTCCAGAGTTTAAGGAAATTAGCTGAGTTGTGGGTCTGTGTAGGTTTTATGGGGGCAATAAAAGTGAAGCCGGACATTGGGGACATTCCTTAGGTTGGTTTTAACAAAAGAAAGGGGATTTCAGCTGTGGGCTGGGGGAAGAAAATCCATTTCTTTGTGTTATTCCTGGATGAAACAAAATGTCTTTAAGCAGAAGAATAATTGTTGCTGAGCCAAAGTGAGATGATGCTACAGTGTAGAGAAAAGGAGAAAGCACAGTTCCCTGTGGAACTCCTGTATCACTAACCACCACATCAGACAAGACACTGCCCAGCCGGACAAACTGGCCTGCCTGTCAGGTAGTCAGTCAGTAATCCAGGAGATCACAGAGCTGTCAGCCCCCATCCCCTGCAGCTTCTCACCCAGCAGCAGTGGTTGGTTGGTATTAAAGGCACTGGAGAAATCAAAGAACGTGATTCTCACTGTGTCTCCTCCGCCATCCAGGTGCAAATGGGCTTGTTGCAGCAGGTAGATGACCGCATCTTCAACTCCTAAATGGGGCTGATATGCAAACTGCAGAGGGTACAGCCATGTCTTCACTTTTGGCCTCAGGTGGGCTAAGGTCAGTCTCTCCAGGACCTTCATCACATGAGATGTGAGGGCAATTGATCAATAGTCATTCAGGTCAGATGGAGATGACTTCTTGGGGACAGGAACCAGGCAGGAAGTCTTCCACAGCACCGGTACTCTCTTCAGACTCAGGCTCAGATTATACAAGCATTTTAGTACAGGTGCTAGCTGGTTGGCACAGGTCCTCAAGATCCTGGCGGAGATGCCATCAGGACCCGCAGCCTTCCGCTGACGGAGTCTCTCCAGCTTTTTCTTAACCTGGTCTGCAGTCAGAGGGATGTGAGGGGGGCTGGTGCTGGTGTCCCCAGAGGAGGGGGGGGGGGGGGAAGAGCGGTGCTGCACAGGAGGGTGGTGGGGGGGGTCTGGCTGTGTTGTGGGGGTGACAGATGGTGAGTTGAACCTATTAAAAAACAGATTCAGCTGATCAGCTCTCTCAAGGCTCCCTGATGTCTGTCTGTCTCTCCCCTTACACCCAGTGATGTGTTTCATTCCCGGTCAGACATCCTTTGTATTGCTTTGCTGAAGTTTATCCTCCAACTTCCTCCTGTAATTGTCTTTACACCTCCTCAGCATCTCTTTCAGTTCACGCTGCACTGTCCTCAGTTCCTCCCTGTCTCCAGGCCTAAAAGCCCCCTTCTTCTTGTTAAGAAGTGCTTTCAGGTCACTGGTGATCCATGGTTTGTTGTTGGGGAAACAGTGCACGGTCTGAGCTGGCATGGCTGTGTTTTCACAGAATCTGATATATTCTGATGATGCACATATTGCAATTTCACTCTCATCGGATTACCTTGAGGTCAAAGGTCAGGTCAGATTTTTCCCTAAGTCTTCTAAACACAGTAACTACTGAAAGAAATGATGTACACTTTTCAAATCGATACAGTAGTTGTATCTAATACACATCTTGGACAACTTACATCCTCCTCTAACTATGGGTTTGGGGTCAAGTGGTCAAAAGTTCAAAGTTAGCATTGCAATTGCACTATGGTAAATGCTACATTTAATATTATTATAAAATGAATAAAGTTAGGGCCACCAAACCTGGTATACAGGTTCACCTTGAGATCCTGACCTCTGACTGTGGGTTTGGGGTCAAAAGGTCAAAGGTCAAAGGTCAAGGTTCACTCTAAGACCATAACCTCTGTCTACAGGTTTGAGGTCAAAAGGTCAAAGGTCAAGGTTGGCACTCCCTATGATCTTTTACTACAGAATGTGTAAAGATCTCTACGGTCACCATACTTGCTACACAGGTTCACCTTGGGATCCTGACCTTCACCTATGGGTTGTATACTTAGGTGTATATTTGTGGATGACGGGCTTAACATAATTTGGTTCTGCCACAGTAATTATATTGAAAAGTTGAAAACTGCTCTCTGTCAGTAAGTATTGGGATCTTTAAAGAAAACAGAGGCAGGGATATTGCACTCACCTCAGAGTGGTCTTGTTACAGTTTGCAACCTTGTGATCAAATAAAAACTAGCTTTGTGTGTGTTTTATGCTCATAGGAGTGGTGTCTTATATAAGTTGGCAAATTGCTATTTTCTGGAAAACCAAAACCAGAGCAAAAATCAGTAGAACATTATCAGTTGCTATTTAAGCACATATCTTATAAGTGTGTGTGTGTGTGTGTGTGTGTGTGTGTGTGTGTGTGTGTGTGTGTGTGTGTGTGTGTCATGTATTCCAGACATGGACACATGGGCACACACACTCTAGAATTTCTTGTCTATGATTTTGATGGACAGAGTTGTAAAAGTTCCATCATTGTCTATTATTACATCTCAATCATTGTCTATTTTTACATCTCAATTTAATTTCATTATGATAAGACACTGCATCATTTTTGTTTTCATTTACATTTTAATTTTCATCATGAATTTACAGAATGAGCAAAGCCTATATAGAGATTATGTATAATTTTTTCATTGAATGGATGAACATGGACTTTGTCTGTCACTTATACATTCAGGAAGGGTGTGGAGTCGAGGATCTGCTCACTAGCTCTGCGAGCCTGACAGGAATGTTGTCCCAGGCAGACTCGTGGCATTGTGTGTGTGATATAATCTAAATCATATGAAGAAACAGTAGACTATAATACGTTCCATATCTCTTGAGCCAGAATGGGAAAACAAAGATTTTAACACTGTTAATGATTTTAAATTGAATAAAAATCGCTCTTTAATATCCACCACAAAGTGAGGAGATGGGAATTTGTTAAAAATTAAAGTAGATAGACTGGTCTTAGCCCACCTGAGACCGCAGGTGAAGACGTGGCTGGACCCTCTGCAGTATGCATATCAGCCCCATTTAGGAGTTGAAGATGCTGTCATCTACCTGCTGCAACGAGCCCATCTGCACCTGGATGGCGGAGGAGATACTGTGAGAATCACTTTTTTTTTATTTTTCCAGCGCCTTTAACACCATCCAGCCACTGCTGCTGGATGAGAAGCTGCAGGTGATGGGGGCTGACAGCTCTGTGTTCTCCTGGATTACTGACTACCTGACAGGCAGGCCACAGTTTGTCCGGCTGGGCAGTGTCTTGTCTGGAGTGGTGGCTAGTGATATGGGAGCTCCACAGGGGACTGTGCTCTCTCCTTTTCTCTTTACCTTATACACCACTGACTTTCAGTACAACACCGAGTCATGCCACCTGCAGAAATTCTCTGATGACTCAGCTGTTGTGGGGTGTATAAGAAGAGGAGAGGAGGGGGAGTACAGGGCACTGGTAGACAGATTTGTGGAGTGACAAGAAGGAGATGAGCAGTCTCTACTTCCTGAGGATGCTGAGATCCTTCAACGTGTATAGCAGGATGCTGGAGCTTTTCTACCAGACCGTTGTCGCCAGCGCCATCTTCTTTGCTGCTGTCTGTTGAGGTAGCAGTATCAAGGCCAGAGACACCAACAGACTTGACAAGATTATCAAGAGGGCTAGCTCTGTAATTGGTCTCAGACCAGTGCCCTTTGAGACAGTCCTGGAGAGGAGAACACTAAATAAACTGCGATCCATCATAGACAATCCTGATCACCCCCTCCACCACACACTGGACAGACAGCAGAGCACTTTCTCCAGTAGACTGCTACAGCTTCATTGTCGAACGGCCAGGTACAGGAAATTTTTCCTGCCGCATGCCATTTCACTGTACAATAACTCACTATGATGTTGTATTCTGGTCATAACTATGCTGCCACACTGCATCTTCCAGTCTTAACTGGTACCTCACATTTCACTCTGCGCCTGATAGTCCTTCATTGTGCAACGGGATGATTCATGTGTTTATACAGGTCATCATATATTAAGCTATGATGTATATAGGTTTTATAGTCGTGTTAGGTTTACTTTCCATGGGTAATCTGTCTGTCATGCGTGTGTTTCTGTTGTTTGGTTGTCTAGTGTCATGCTGCTGTTACACTGTTATGTCCCAGTTTGGGATCAATAAAGTACATCTATCTATCTATCTATCTATCTAGATCAACTAAGAATATTCTGTCAAAATTATAAATGGCTTTCAGATTTTTCCATTATGACTGGGTTTTTATTATGGGGTACAAGTTAACAGGTTACTATATAATACTGATTAGCAGTTAATCAATATTTTAGGAACTGAAGTAATGATGTCTTCTGTTCATTATCTGAGTGAGTTTATAAAAGGGAAACAAATCTACTGCTGAAGAAATCTTCACAAATAAAAAAAATAAGTGTGATTTGCCAGTCTCATTGTTGTAGTGTGGACGCTGCCATCCACTTGAGTTAAAATTATTTTTAAAATAATATACAATGGTGTGAAAAAGTGTTTGTCCCCTTCCTGATTTCTCATTTTTTTGTGTTTGTCACACTTAAATGTTTCAGATCATCAAACACATTTAAATATTAGACAAAGATAATGCAAGTAAACACAAAATGCAGTTTTTAATTGAAGGTGTTGATTATTAAGGGTAAAAAAAATCCAAACCTACATGGCCCTATGTGAAAAAGTGATTGTCCCCCTGTTAAAACATAAATTAACTGTGGTTTCTCACATCTTTGGAAAGCTGAGTTCCATTTTCTAGCCATTTCTAAAGCTTTGGGATTCCAGTGAACCACAGTGAGAGCCATTATCCACAAATGACGAAAACATGAAACAGTGCTGAACCTTCTCAGGAGTGGCCAGACGACCAAAACTACCCCAAAAGCACAGCAACAACTCATCCAACAGGTCACCAAAGACCCCACAACAACATCCAAAGAACTGCAGGCCTCATTTGCCTCAGTTAAGGTCTGTGTTCATGACTCCACCATAAGAAAGAGACTGGGCAAAAATGCCCTGCATGGCAGAGTTCCAAGACAAAAACCACTGCTGAGCAAAAAGAACATAAAGGCTCGTCTCAGTTTTGCCAGAAAACATCTTGATGATCCCCAAGACTTTTGGGAAAATACTCTGTGGACTGACGAGACAAAAGCTGAACTTTTTGGAAGGTGTGTGTCCCATTACATCTGGCGTAAAAGTATTTCAGAGAAGGAACATCATACCAACAGTAAAATATGGTGATGGTACTGTGATGGTCTGGGGCTGTTTTGCTGCTTCAGGCCCTGGAAGACTTGCTGTGGTAAATGTAACCATGAATTCTGCTGTCTACCAAAAAATCCTGAAGGAGAATGTCCGGCCATCTGTTCATGACCTCAAGCTGAAGCACACTTGGGTTCTGCAGCAGGACTATGATCCAAAACACACCAGCAAGTCCACTTCTGAATGGCTTAAGAAAAACAAAATGAAGATTTTGGAGTGGTCTAGTCAAAGTCCTGACCTGAATCTGATTGAAATGCTGTGGCATGACCTTAAAAAGGCAGCTCATGCTCCAAAACCCTCCAATGTGGCTGAATTAGAACAATTCTGCAAAGATGAGTGGGCCAAAATTCTTCCACAACGCTGTAAAAGACTCATTGCCAGTTATCACAAATGCTTGATTGCAGTTGTTGCTGCTAAGGGTGGCCCAACCAGTTATTAGGTTTAGGGGCAATCACTTTTTCACACAGGGCCATGGAGGTTTGGATTTTTTTTCCCTTAATCATAAGCACCTTCATTTAAAAACTGCATTTTGTGTTTACTTGTGTTACCTTTGTCTAATATTTAAATGTGTTTGATGATCTGAAACAATTAAGTGTGACAAACATACAAAACAATGAGAAATCAGGAAGGGGGCAAACACTTTTTCACACCACTGTATTTATAATTGCTATTATAGTTCTTGGTGTGGATAGCCCTTAAATGATAGCATCATGCATTTTCTTTTCCAGCGTGTGCACATCCATGTTAAAACCATTAAAATAGCAGTTCTCCATAGATCACCTCCACCTGTTAATTGTGTCATGACAAGCCATTCTGTGAATATTACTGTCAAAACACACCTCTCAATAACTGGGATATAGTTAAGACAATGCTTTTGTGCTTTTCACCAAAACAAAATCAGCTTTTTCCACCATAGTATGAAGAAAATGGACTTGGAGATACCCATAAATGAGATTTATGCTTTTGACAGTGCAGTTTTGCCTAGACCATAGTAAAGTGACATTTGTCTTCAGATGCAAGAGCAAATTAGATTTTCTTACCATAAATCTAAAAAACTCTCTCAACTTCAAAGCTTCTTCCATCATGCCTTTGCCAAAACATCTGAACAGACTATCTGTGCAGAAGGACTTGTCAGTTTTAGATTTTTGGAGGTGCTGTTGTTTCTTTTGCTAACTTCCATCAGACCCCAAATCACTGGCATGTTTATAAAATGCTTGCATGAAGCAGTGCACTTGTTTTATACTGATATCTGCTGAGATGTATAGAAACTTAAAACTAATCCTGGACAAAAGTGGCTTCAGACAAACAATATTCCACATTTCTTTAAAAAAAACAGCAACTGTATATCAACTTACTTTCAGACAGTTTCTTTTTAGCGTACATTTGTTAAAATGCTCACATATGCCTGGAATTCTTTGATTGTGAAGAGCAATTCTTTTTTCTCTGATTTCTTTTCAGATTCATCTAGTTTTGTTTTTTTTTTCATACAGTTGGCACTGAATCTAATGGTCTTTTGAAATGATAGGTGACGTGTATTCAAGTTTAACTGGGATGCACATCTATAATACAGTACATACACTACCGTTCAAAAGTTTGGGGTCACTTAGAAATTTCCTTATTTTTGAAAGAAAAGCACTTTTTTTCAATGAAGATAACTTTAAACTAGATGAAGAAATGTACAAATGCTAAGTTTAAGTATGCTATTCGTCATATCTCTAAAAATGAGCAACTAATGAGAAGTAATTCCCTGGCCAAGAAATTGTTAGATAAGAATGTCACTTGGAAGGAGCTTAGACGGATTAGTAACAGTAAAACGCCTTTGCCCTGTACTTTGGAAGGCATTTCAGGTACAGAAAATATTGTGGATCTTTGGCGGCAACACTTTTACTCATTATTTAATTCAACTAAGGATGAAACTTACAAGGTAGGGAAAGTAGAAAGGGACAATTCGCTCCTGATTGACACTCATGCAGTGATCAAAGCCATTAGAGAGCTATCAGATAACAAAGCGAGTGGTTTAGACTGTATTTCTGCTGAGCATCTTAAATACGCTAGCTCAAGAATTGCTCCTCTTCTTGCAATCTGTTTCACCAGCTTCATGATTCATGGGATATTACCAGAATCATTATTGTCTGTTGTGTTGGTACCAGTCATTAAAGATAAAGCTGGCAAGCTGTGTAGCCTGGATAATTACAGACCCATAGCTTTAGCCAATATAATATCTAAAGTACTGGAAAAAATCATGTTTGAAAAATTAAATGTATTCATCAAATCTACTGATCATCAGTTTGGATTCAAACCCCATCATGGAACAGATCTGTGCATATATGCCTTAAAAGAAATTATAAATACGTACAGAAATCAAAATTCTTCAGTTTTTCTGTGCTTTATTGACGCCTCCAAGGCGTTTGATCGTGTTAATCACAGGATACTGTTTAGGAAAATGATTGACAGGGGGGTGCCCAAGTACTTAGTACGTATCCTGATTTACTGGTACGCACATCAGAAGATGCTGGTGAAATGGGGGAAGAGTCATTCATCACCATTTGGTGTGAGCAGTGGTGTCAGACAGGGCAGTATACTGTCCCCTATTCTATTTAATCTTTACATGGATGAGTTGTCAAAGCAACTGAATGCCTGTAAAACTGGGTGTTTAATAGGGAATAAGTTAGTGAATCATTTTATGTATGCTGATGATCTAGTTATTCTCAGTCCAAGTAGTGCTGGTCTTCAGGAGTTATTAAGAGTGTGTATTGCTTATGGAGAGGAAAATGAAGAGTTGTGTGCTGATCTGCCGCATTAAAGAAGATTTGTTAATGAAATTCCCTGTCTTTGAATTGGCAGGCAGGGAATTAATTGTCAGGGATAAAATTAAATATCTGGGACATGTTATTAATGATAGAATGACTGATGATGATGATATTTTCAGACAACGCTGCAAAATCTACATGCAAGCAAATACTCTTGCACGCAGATTTGTTTTTTGTTCAGATGAGGTGAAACTGGTTCTTTTTAAAACCTATTGTACACCTTTATACACTGCTCATTTATGGATAAATTATAGGAAACTAAGTATGCAGAAATTACAGGTTGCCTACAATGATGCCTTAAGAATTTTACTTAAAAAGCCTCGATGGTGCAGTGCTTCCGAGTTATTTGTCTCATCACGTGTAAATACTCTGCATGCAGTAATAAGGAATTTTATGTATAAATTCATCTATTCAATTCAATTCAACTTTATTTATATAGCGCCATTTCACAACAACAGTCATCTCATAGCACTATCAACTGTAGGGGGGAACCCCCACAGTTGCAGAAAGACCCCAGCAATCAGGTGATCCCCTGTGAGCAAGCACTTGGCGACGGTGGAGAGGAAAAACTCCCTTTTAACAGGAAGAAACCTCCAGCAGAACCAGGCTCAGGGAGGGGCAGTCATCTGCTGCGACTGGCTGGGGGGTGAGGGGACAGAGAAGATGAAAAGAACAGACATGTAGAGAGCAAACAGCACGATGGGGACTCAATCTATGGGAGAGAACAAACAAATGTTAATGACCAGCAAAAAAAAATATTTCATAGAGAGTGAGGAAAGGAGTGAGGCCCAGTGCATTACTGGAGGTCCCCCGGCTGACTAAACCTATTAGCAGCATAACTAAGGGAGGGTTCAGAAACACATGATCCCTCCCTAATTGTAGGCTATATCAAAAAGGTAGGTTTTAACCCTAATCTTAAAAACAGAGATCGAGTCTGACTCCCGAATCCAGATTGGCAGCTGATTCCACAGGAGAGGAGCTTGATAACTGAAGGCTCTGCCTCCCATTGTACTTTTGGAGATTCTAGGTATTACAAGTAGTCCTGCATTTTGGGAGCGTAGTGCTCTGTTAGGATAATACGGTAGTGTCAGATCTTTTAAATAAAAAGGAGCCTGATTGTTTAGAGCTTTGTAAGTAAGAAGAAGGATTTTAAACTTAATTCTAAACTCTATGGGAAGCCAATGAAGGGAGGCCAGAACCGGAGAGATATGATCTCTCTTTCTAGTACCTGTTAAAACTCTTGCTGCAGCATTTTGGATCAGCTGAAGACTTTTTAAAGATGTTTTAGGACAACCTGATAATAAAGAATTACAATAATCTAATCTCGAGCTAACAAAAGCGTGGATCAGTTTCTCAGCATCACTCTGAGACAAGATGCTCCTAATCTTGGCAATATTACGCAAATGATAGAAGGCAGTCTTAGAAACAAATTTAATATGTGAATTGAAGGACAAATCCTGATCAAAAATAACTCCAAGGTTCCTCACAGAGCTATTAAGAGAAAGAGTAACTGCATCCAAACTGAAAGTTTGATTTGGAAAGGAATTTCTAAGGTTTTTTGGACCAACAAGAATGACTTCAGTCTTATCTGAATTTAATAGCAGGAAATTACAAGTCATCCAAGCTTTGATTTCCTTAAGACAGGCTTCTAACTTGGCTAATTGATTACTATCATCTGGCTTCATTGACAGGTATAATTGTGTGTCATCTGCATAACAATGAAAATGTATACAGTGCTTTCTAATAATGTTGCCTAACGGAAGCATATATAAACTAAAAAGAGTAGGGCCTAGCACAGATCCCTGTGGAACTCCATGACTAAGCTTTGAGTTGAAAGAAAACTCATTATTTACATGAACAAACTGGAACCTATCAGATAAATAAGATCTAAACCACTGCAATGAAGTTCCATTAAGTCCAACATAGTGTTCTAATCTATCAAGTAGAATATTATGATCGATAGTATCAAAAGCTGCACTAAGGTCTAAAAGGACAAGTACAGAAAATAGTCCATTATCAGATGCAATGAGGAGGTCGTTAGTGACCTTCGCTAAGGCTGTTTCAGTACTATGATGGATTCTAAACCCAGATTGAAACTCTTCAAGTAAACCATTTCCCTGCAGGTGGTCGAATAATTGCGTAGCAACAACTCTTTCTAAGATTTTTGAAATGAAAGGGAGATTAGAGATTGGTCTATAGTCATCTGTCGGCTTGATGTATCTAGAAATGAAATCATTCAAGTCATGTCTAGCATTAAGCTCAGTTCTATTCGCTGTCAGTCACAGTTTAGAAGGCACTGGTACAGTAGTCTTTTTAAGTCTTTTTAAAGTCTGTACTGTCCTTGTACTTCTTTAAGCAGTTATGTCTTAGTGTTTCTTGTAACTTTTTGATTGTTTCAACTGTCTTGTTTTTTACTTTACTTGTTTACTTTTCTCTTGATGGACCTTGAGTCTGGAATAAAGTCTTTGATTGATTGATTGATTGATTGATAATCAGAAATACACTCTATACATTGCTAATGTGGTAGATGACTATTCTAGCTGCAAATGTCTGGTTTTTGGTGCAATATCTACATAGATGTATAGAGGCCCATTTCCAGCAACTATCACTCCAGTGTTCTAATGGTACAATGTGTTTGCTCATTGCGTCAGAAGGCTAATGGATGATTAGAAAACCCTTGTGCAATCATGTTAGGTCTGCAATGCTGTAATTGCTGCAAATGGAGGATTCTTTGACGAAAGCAAAGTTTGAGGGAAAAAATTATTATTTCAAATACAAATCATTATTTTTAACCTTGTCAGTGTCTTGACTATATTTTCTATTCATTTTACAACTTATGGTGGTAAATAAAAGTGTGACTTTTCATGGAAAACACAAAATTGTCTGAGGTGACCCCAAACTTTTGAATGGTAGTGTACATAGATTAGAAATTTGGGTGCATATATTCTCACTTTTTGCACATTTTAAATGAGGCACAAAGAACGCATGTTTTATGAGGTAAAATCAAACTTATTTAACAAATTTGAAATGCTGGAAAAGAAGTCTCTGGACTGGCAGGTTGGGAAGAAAATGCGCTTCCCTCTCTACTCTGAGCCCAGGTGCGGCATGCCTCACCCCTGGGCTGCCAGACTTTCAGTGCTGAGGAGGCTTTGAGATGGAAGCACACTCTCCCCCATCAGCCCTTAAAAGACAGTGTTCCCCCGTCCCATTCCCTCCTGTCTGTCTGGTATGGCCTCATAAAAGACTTAACTGGTCTCACATGACCCGCTCTGTCCACTGGTGCAGTGATTGGCTTGATCCTTTGGAACAAAGGCAGTGTTTGGCTTATATTAGACTACAAAGGGCAGCGTGGTTCACCACCTCTGAGATGAGCTCACCTCTGAGGCAGTGAACCATCGGTTTGGTCAGTTTAAGGGCAATAACAATTACTAACTGATTCATCTGCAATAAAGGCTGAAATATTGCTTCTCTAAAAAAAGAATCCATTGCCTGTAGATGGACCAATTCTTGCTTCAGTAATTAAAAAGGTCAAACCAAATTATAGTGTAACGGCTAATTAATTGCATAACCAGTTAAAATAACCTGTGACATTTAATGTATAGTTGCAAATACTGAGTGTAGCTCACAAGCAGGTATGTCACGACACTGAAAGGTGAAAGTGGACAACTGCTTCCTGCTGTATTGTTCAGTTTCCTTGTATTATATTGACATTATATTCACATCCCAGTACACAGTGTAATTAAGTCATTTCCCATCAGAGTGAATGTTTTAAATGGTAAGTGGCGTTCACTTATATAGTGCTTTTTTACTCATCTCTGGGTGACCAAAGCGCTTTACAGATCCCGCTGTCCACCCATTCATGCACACATCCACACACTGATGGTGACGGAGCTGCCAAACACAGGCGCTGGCCTGACCCACCAGAAGCAACTGGGGGTTCAGTGTCTTGCTCAAGGACACTTTGAGCAGACAGAGCGGTAATCAAACCCCTGACCCTCTGATCAGTAATTGGCCACACTACACCTGCATGTAGTATGTAGTGTGATGTAGGTGTAGCATTTTATTAGTGACTATCATCACAGCTGAAATTTTGCAAAGTCACCAGGTCAGAGGTTAAGTGACAACACCCTTTACAGCAAGGGACGTTTCATTCACAGCAGAAATAGACTGTTGAGGGATGTCTGTCCTTAGCACTCTTTAACAGAGCCAGACAGTCATACCTGCATCCCTGCTTCTTTTTTTTTAGACATTTTTCCACTGCCTTTTTGTTGGTATCTTAAGATGAAATAAAGAGTCAGAAGCTAGCATTATGCTGTGAGGTATTATGTGGATAAGCATGTAATGATGAAACATTTTGCTGGATGATAAATTTTCCCAGAAATTATAAATAATATGCACACATTAAAACCGCTTCCCCCAGAGAGCCGCTGGCAGTATGGACAGAAGCAGCACAACTGGCTGAAATATTGGTGGATTATTTAAACACGCACATATTGAGGTCAGAAAAACTATAAAGTAAATTTTTATATTGTGGGGGACCCAGTCAGTACGTTCTCTACTCAGACTGAATGGCACGGCAGGAGGAGATGCGTGAGAGCTGAGAAAAGGATCTGCAAGGCAGTCTATGGTTTTCGCATGAGAATACAGTATGCATTCTCCTCCGGTCTGCATAATAATGCGCCGACAGGCTGGGTGAGAAAGGGAATTGTCATTGTAGATGTATGTGTGTTAATGCAAACAGTGTCAAAGAGAATTGTCATGGTAAATGTATGCATGTTAATGCAAACACCCCAGGTCACCGGGCGAGTTGTATGGTATAAAAAGAGAGGTGCCCGCGACCTGGTTTAGGCTTCTTATTCTTGTTGATGTTAGAGAGAGGTTAATAAAGTCTGCTCTGCTCCAACTACCGCCTCACCTGATCATTCCTCTCTCTACACTGGTGACCCTTGACGCACAATGGAACTTGAGGCGAACACCCCGGAGAAGACCCGGACTGGAGGTGCCAGCACCGCATGCGCTGTTTCGGTCAAACTCCCAGACTTTTGGCTACATGACCCAAAGTCTTGGTTCCTCCACACCGAGACCCAGTTCACGCTCCAGGGAGTGACGGTGGATGACACCAAATACTACTACGTGGTTGCAGCGTTGGACGCACACTGCAGCCTGGGCATCACAATTCATCGCACGACCGCGTACAACCCCCAGGCCAATGGGTTATGCGAGTGTTTCCATAGGTCACTTAAAGCAGCGCTCAGGGCTTTGCTTACGGATGCAAATTGGGTGGACCGGTTGCCATGGGTTCTATTAGGGTTCCATTCAGCACCAAAGGAGGATTTGGTGGCTTCCCCAGCAGAGCTGGGTTTTTCCCAGCCTCAGCGGCTCCCCGGAGAATTTTTGCCAGACAACCCCGCGCCAAACACCGATCCATCCCCGCTTTCACTGCATAGCACAGAGGCAGGGACGGTACCCGGCCCGGCCCACCACTGTTTTCCCCGCGCTTTCGTGCCAAAGACCTTGAAGGACACGTCGTTCGTGTTTGTCAGGCACGATGCCCACCGGATCCCGTTGCACCCGCCCTACGACGGCCTGTTCAGAGTGCTGGAACCTGGGGAGAAACATTTTGTGTTAGACTTGGGGGGATGCAGAGAAACAATCTGTATAGACAGGCTTAAGCCCGCCTTCGTTTTAGCAGACGAGCAGGTGGTGTTGGCCCAAGCTCCTCGGCGTGGACGACCCCCACTGAGAATGCCCCAGGTAAATGACTCGTCAGCTCAGTCACAATGGCATGCTGAAGATGTTTTCCCCCCTCCTAATGTCCCCCTACAGACTGACGTGCCTCCAGGAGCGCCCCACCGGCACAGCAGTGCCTTGGAGCTGCCGACCCCCTGTTACAGCTGCTACGGATGGTGGCTGAAGCCCACATGACATGAGGGTTAAGGCCCAGTCTGAGTTTCTTGGGGGGGCGGTGTGGGGGACCCAGTCAGTCCGCTCTTTACTCAGACTGAATGGGACGGCAGGCGGAGATGCGTAAGAGCTGAGAAACGGATATGCAAGGCAGTCTATGGCTTTCGCATAAGAATATGCATTCTCCTCCGGTCTGCATAATAATGCGCCAACAGGCTGGGTGACAAATGGAATTGTCATTGTAGATGTATGTGTGTTAATGCAAACAGTGACAAAGGGAATTGTCATGGTAAATGTATGCGTGTTAATGCAAACACCCCAGGTCACCGGGCGAGTTGTATGGTATAAAAAGAGAGGTGCCCGCGACCTGGTTTAGGCTTCTTATTCTTGTTGATGCTAGAGAGAGATTAATAAAGTCTGCTCTGCTCCAGCTACCGCCTCCCCTGATCATTCCTCTCTCTACAATATATTATAAGATTAATCAAGTTAGTAGTAACTCATTTAACAGAACCCAAACACAGCTAAGCAGGCTGAGTCTCAGCATTAATCAGGAAAAACACAAATGATCACATCCTGCTTGTCTAACCGCTTCCTACTGTGGAAAAGAAGGCACAGTAGACAGCATTATGTTTAGAATATAATTCTCAAATTATAAGAAGTGACTGTAATTAAGGATTATTAGAACACCAGTAAACCACAATGATACATATTTGTTTAATGTTGCGGTGGAGTTATAGTCCTGTATCAGCACTCCTGGAATGTCAGTTGCTACATCAAATTCCTAATTGTTGTATAAATTCCGATATCTTAGCTGAAAGTGTGTAAAAGATGCATGTTATACAGTTCATTCAACAGTGGAAGATATACTGTAGTTTGGTTTATGCTATTTTTTTACTCATGCTGACTCATCAGGAGTTTTTAGGAGGAAAAGCTTAGCTCTAAAAGAATATGTAAAGGCAATGAAAATCACCACATACAGTATATTATGAAACAATGTATATGTAAAGGTAAAAAAAAAAAACAATAAAACATTGCATTACAGTCCACCAGTGAAGGTTAAAAAAAATAAATCACAGAATAAAGCTTCTACAGCAGCTATCTACAGTGACATATCAGGGACCTTTGGATGTTTGTGGTCTGAAGATTTTGTTTTTCCTTAGCTGGGGGACAGAGATGTGACCACAGAGCAGATGCAGCACCCTGTGGTCTTTCCCTCCATCTGACTTCTGCTAACCACTTCATTTTTGTCCCAACACTGAGGGCTGCAGCCACTCAGCTGACAAGAGAAAAATGGCCCCTGGGGGAGCGCATTATCATCAGCTAGACTTTTTTTTTTTTTTTAAATAGCAACTGAATCGCCTACACAGAAACCCACTTCTGCTTCAAAGGGATCACTAGTTTGATGCAATCACAATATACACTGTTTCTAGGAACCTCACTCACCCCAGCTCACACAGCCGCGGGCTATTCAACATGTTTCTTTCTTTCTATGTCTGGCCATTGTTTCACTCTCCCATCTTTGTTTCGGAGTAATGCTATGCCAAAAGAAATAATTAGGTCACAGTTTGTTGGAATAAAAATGCCAGAGGAATAGTTCCATCACTGGAATGAATGGAGCCTCTTTTTTAGAATCAAAATGATAAACACATAAGCACTGAAACTGAATTGATCAAGAGTCTCTTCTTAGGGTCAGCAAAGCTGAAAGCCTCAGATGTTCCTCCTATGAACTCATCCTCCAGCTTACTGAGCTAAAACATCTGGATCTGCTGCTCTCTCTGGACAATTTTCCATTCAGGCAAAATAAGACTCGGTATACAGTAAAATAAGACTGGGGACATGCAAATACAGTGCACTCAGGCGCACAGACATCTGACAGACTGGGGTGCACCGCAGCACCTGAAAGGCTGCAGCCCTCTTGTTATATGCAGAAAACCAACAGCTCTGGTGCGTTTGTCATTACTTCAGCCACTGTGGCCCAGCTGCTCGCCTCTCGACGTTGTGCCGACTGTACCCAAATCCCAACGTGCTTCATGTGTGTGGCGTGCCCGTCTCAGCAGGCTGCTCCTCCCATTTTAAGCCCCGAAGAGAAGTCAGAAGAAGGGCCTCAAGAAATGTGTGATGTTAAGGGTACAACTCCTCAGCTGTGATCATTAGAGAATTTGCCGGTAACTCAACAGATCTCCTGCTGCCCAAACCCAGTGATTACAGGGTTCCCTCTGTGGGAGAGAAAAGACCAGCCAAGAGGAAGAAACTGACAAAGAAAAGAGCAAAAAGAAAGGGGGAAAGGGATGGAGAGAAAGAAAGGATGCAGACAGCCACAGCAGGGGGCATGCTGTTCTCCGTATTAAGACTGTCAATGAATCTCATTAACAGTGCTTCTCTAATCAGCAGCTGAGAATATTCCACTGAAGGCCATCCGCTCCACTCCCCCTACCTCCTTCCTCTCATTTTGATTACTCAGACGCATAAATTTAGCATTACTTCCCCCACTTTTTTTTTTTTATTAAAGGGAACGATTTCAACTCCTTGACAAAATGGCATATGTATCCTGTGGACACAGCAGGCTGTCGTGTTTAAGATATCAGCTCTGCCCTTGTCACACCGGGAGAGCCTTGTCTTTCATCATTTGAGAGCTACTCAATATGAAAATAAATGAGCACTCATGCTTAAAACTATTTTCTAAATGACAGCTTACTGGATAAATGCAGAAGAATTACTTCCAAACGTCAATCACATAAATGTAAAAAAGGAAGAAAAGAAAAAGAGTTGAATATTGTGATTCTGTTTGAGGATTTTTTTTTTTAACATCTGTGATTTGGGTAGATATGTGTGTTATTTGTCTTTGTCATATTATAAGACATCAGTAATACTGCAATCATACTACAGATGGAACAGAAGGAACAAGGCCAGACCATCAATGATGGAGTGGCTCATTCTGGCCTGACAAAATCACCCCGAGAGTGCTCAGATCTCCTGAGCATTGACCTTGACCTTAAGCACAGTGTAGGTGCAGACCCATCAAGAATCTGCTTAAAGTCATGGTCAATGACCAAGTAACTATTTTTGTGAAATCATAAATGCCCAGATCTCCTGACCTTTAACAAAGACCTTGGCTGTCAGCACAACCTGGATGCAGACAAACCTGAGGATGATTGTATGTGAGTGTGCTGAGAATTAGGGCAGCTGTGTTGGAGGACTTTTTATAAAATCCTATCGGTGCAGCGATTCCCTGACCCTTGACCTTGAGCGCAACCTGGATGCAAACCCACCTCAGGATCATTGTGAGTGAGTTTGGTGAGAACTGAGGCAATTGCCTAGGAGGAGGAGTGATTTTTCTGAAATCACCTACAGTAAGTGCCCAGATCTCCTGTCCACTGATCCTGACGTCATCCATGGATGACGTCAGCCATCACTTGAATGAAATTTGAGCTGCCACTCAGCAACAGTGTCTGAAGCTCAAATAGCAGTTGTACCTTTGACCTTTCTAATGAGAAGTACTTTGTATAGCAATATTTTCTTCTTGCTACTATAGTTAAGATATGATCTTTTATAAGAATATAATCATCGTTGATTAATTTTACCCAAGTCTTTATGATTTCACACCTGATATACTGGGAAGGTGGTGATCAAATATGACCGAATGTGGTTTATTTTTCAACATGGTCTCCCCTTCGGTCCACACACTTCTTCCATCGGTGTTGCAGTGCTTGGCCAATAGAGAAACTATAGTTTTCTGCTCCCCTTATGTCCAGTGTGAGCTACACTGTAAGCACAGCAGACTGCCATGTTAAAGAGTTCTGTCCTTGTCAGATAAGGAGAGGCTTGTGTTTCATCATCTCAGCCCCACTCGCCATATAAAAATGAGAACCCCTTCTGTTTCTTAATGACAGCTTACTGGATGAATAGAGAAAACTTGTTCCAAAAGCTGCTTGATATTAAATGCTAGAAAAGGATTTGACTCTAAAAATCTCACATTTGCAAATTCTTTTAAAATATTAAGGTGGGTTATCACATAGATTTGAACGGAAGGGTGTGTGGGCTCTCACAATGGTGCAGGTCAAACCCCCCAAGATTCAAAGGACAGAAAGGTTCCATTTGGTCACATGTTGCATGATACAGGCATCAACAGGAAGCTAGCTGCTTGTTAAACAGGAAGGTCTGACCCAGAGAACTGGTGTTCCTCTTTTTTAATTTGCTTTGTACTTTTCCTTAATGAGAACAGCTGGTATCTAACACAAATAAACTCTGGCTATTGTCCAGCAACATTAACAGGGCAAGTTATAATATTTGATTCTCCTCGGAGAAATGTGCATGGCATGAGATGAAACAGAGATTAGAGGTTGAAAGCAAGGAGTCGTGCCAGAGACATTCCCAACACCACACATGCTCATTCTTTAATCATGATCAGCTCCTGCCAATATCGGGAAATCTGAATGCCAAAGGCTGTCTGGCCTTAAAAGGGATCGTGCATGTTCTTCTATCTGTGTGTCTCTGACTATAAGGAGCTACAGAAACTTCACACCCCCAAAACAGCAAACTTAAACACCCTCATAAATTCATACATTTTGAGTATCTCCCTCTACGTGCAACAGTCCTGATGCATCTTGAGGTCCAGACGGACTTGCTACTATCTGCCCTGGAAACCGTTCTCATTTCTCAACAGTCTCCAGTGGCTTGAGACAGTATTCACATGCGTAGCCCTCTTAGGGTGTGTTCCCAGCACAAACTAAATGTGCAGATAGAATAAATAAATCAGACACAGGCCCTCTGGAGAACAGAGAAACCGACTGGAACTGGCTAAAGGGAGTAAAGAAGACATCTGGCAAAGGAGCTGAAGCCTGTCTGGTGAGGAGAAAATGACTTATGGAGAGACATTATTATAAGCCACCGACTACTGGACATGATTGTGCCTGTTTCCCTCAAGCTCCAATATAATGTAAGTGTTATGACGTATTTATTTAAACATCTTAAAGTAAAACATGTTGGAGTGGGTGTGCATAACTGAGATAGGTTAGTGACAGCGATGCCACCTGAGATAGTTCAACTGTGAATCATACGTTATCTCCTCTGACTCACACCTTCTGGACCTTGACATAAAAGCACTCTCGACAAATGGACTACAAAGGCAGGAAAAAAGTATTCACAGTACAGTAATCATGTCTGCAAATAACTAGACCTTCCAACAGTTGCTGCTTGAAGTCCTATTATGGCTGGAGAAAAGAAATTCAATGATAATGTCAACAAAATACCTTTTCACTGCAAAGATATACATAATAAGAGCTCTTAAGTGTCACTGGTAATATGATGGAAGGTAAAATAGGTAAATGAATAGGTACGGTTGGTAACAGATTCATGACTTGGACTAAAAGGGGTCAGTGACTTAAAAATAGTGTGTATGTTTTAGCCTTCTGAAATGAGTCTAATGGTCATATGATTATCAAAAATTTTTTTAAAAAAACCCAAAACAAAACACTTGCTTCTCTTAAAAACCACAGCTTTTTTATTCTTCAAGAAGTCATTTTGACTCATCCGGGTTCGTCTCAGGATATCATAAAATGGTAAACCCGGCCTAACACCATCCCTAATACCCACCCAGTACTCCATTACTGGCCAGCATAACTGTTATGTAGATGGATGAGGTGCCAAAAACATTAGCTTCTGAGCTAAGACTAGTTCTGGGAAGCTCACACCAAGCACAGTTTATATTCTTATCCATCCATCCATGCATCCATTTTTTTACCGCTTTTCTGGAGGTCTGGATGCCCAGACTACCGTAACTGACTTCTTTTGATGTGGAGGAGTGGCGGTTCTACTCTGAGCCTCTCCTGGATGACTGAGCTCCTCATCCTATCTCTAAAGCCCCTTTTCCAATAGGACCGATTTAGTCCTACTCACTTCGACACGGCTTTACTCAACTCAGTTCGCTTTTGTTTCCATTACAGCTGAGTACCGCCTGGGGTGGGTGGGATTTTTTTACAGCAAGGCGGCACAACACTCCTGTGACGTAAAACACGCGACACAAGCAAAACACAAGATGGCGGATTATGAGGCGACTGCTCGGTCTCTGGCTTTTTGTCAGAGTAAAGGCAAAAAAGGAGAGCCAGAGAAGGCTACAGGCAGCAAGACAAAACACTCTGGAAAAGTACGGGAGCGTTTAGGAAGCCATAGAGCCAAAAAGCCAAAGATGTGAGGATACGAACTACTGTACATCACATGTGAAGTTAAGCTAATGATTGCTAATGCTAGTTTGCTTTAAGTCCGCACTACTACATTGTAATGTCGGCAAGTTATTGCTATTAGGTACTAAAATATGTATTCTCTGTGTGTGTGTTTCAGATGGCTCTCTTGTGGCAAAATTACCGCTTCAAACCATGGGTCCGCCCATTCAACACAGCCTCCCACTGATGTCATCTGAGCTTCACAAACACTCAGTGGTTACAGAACTTCAGAATGTCTGTAGAAACATTTAGCTTCCTGTGCAACAAATTGCTCTGATCTGTGTGAAAATCACAGAGAGAGTGGTGAGACATCATGGGATGTGCCTGCTCCAGCTGGTGGTGGCGTGGCAAAAAGTGATCAGTTGCCAAAACTTGATTGCCAGGTGCCATATTGTAGTTATGGGGTTATATTAGCCATAAAATATATATTTCAACAGGTAAACAGTGCTGAGTTAGGTAAATATATTTAACAATTATGATGCATTTTTAAGCCAAAACAAACATGATCTGGGATTAAAAGCAATTAAAATAATGCAGTCACAAGGTTACATGGAAAATAAATGGATTTACTGTATATACACATGTAGACACTGTATAAATATATATTCTCTGCATCAATAATGTACTATACAACTTCCGGTTATGGCTGCCACGTAGGACGGACGTGTCTCGCTCTGCTCTGCTCCTGGAAAAAAAAAATCGGCAAATAACTCTCTCATTTGGGACAGAACGTATCCCAGCATTTGGGCGAGGATATGTCGGCGAAGCCTAAGGCTGGAAAACCAGGAAAAGGAAAAAGCGAGCCACCGAAACAGTCCAAATTAACGGACTTTCAGGTCTGTGACGCAGCAAACAAAACTCCATATATGGCGGAGGAGGCTGGCAACGCTGCGATTTCTGCGGGGAATGGCGCAGATGCGCTGATGGCAGCCATGAGTTCAATGAGAGCGGACTTTTCCTCTAGATTTGATGGGATTATGACAGCGTTGGAAGGAATAAGAAAGGAATTGGGTGACTGTGTAGAACGAACGGCGCAGATGGAGCTCCGTCTCGCTAGTGCTGAAGATGACGTCACCCGTCTTCAATTAAAGGTGCGCACTTTGGAAAAAAAAAATAAATCTCTGGAAGATAATATTTTGGATTTGGAATCTCGGTCGAGACAGAATAATTTGAGGCTGGTGGGTCTTCCAGAGGAATCAGAAGGTCGGGACGTATGTTCCTTTCTGGAAAAGTGGATTCCGGAGGTGCTGGGCAGCGAGGAGTTGCAATCAGCAGTGGTTCTGGAAAAAGCACATCGTATTGGCCCACGGAGAGATAAGGGACCGCCGAGGACCTTAATTATGAAGTTTCTTAGCAACAGAAACAGGATGAAGATCTTCAACGCTGCACGTGCTAAAGGAGAGATTAAACACCAGGACCAGCAGGTGCGGTTCTACCCAGATTTGGCCACAGGAATCCAGCAATTGAGGAAGCAGTTTGATCCCGTACGTAAGGAGCTGCGCAACCTTGGGATTCGTCATGGTGTAATCTATCCTGCGAGACTGCTGACCACGTATGAGGGCAGAACCCACATCTTCAAGACCCCAGAGGAGGCGCAGGAGTTCATCAAGAAGATCAAAGAAGAAGAAGAGACTGGTGGGAGCTAAGCATGAACAAAATATAAGGTAGAATAATTAAGCATTTGCACAGGCATCTGACTGACTTGAAGTAAATAGTAAGTTTACAAAATATAGATTGTATTATATATTAAAAAAACAAAACAAACAAACAAACAAAAAAAAACTATGATGTACAAAGTTGTTAAAAATTTTGGAGTTAAGTTGGAAAACTACAGAGGAGAGTTAATGTTACGTCATTAAAAGCAGTAGAGTTAGGGTGATTGGGAGGATGAAGAAGGAGTGGCTTAGGCTGTTCCCTGTGGGTGTGGAACGGTCGATGGCTATATCGGGAGACAGAATTTTTCTTTTGATTTTGGGGGGTTTGCCACAAGTGTGGGAAGGGGAAATTTGTTTGTGTGTAGTTTGTAGGATGAATGTTCAACCACTCATGTTTTTGCTTCTCTGTATGAGCATGTTTACACTGCAAGGTAATCCTAAACTCTCTATTGAGCATGGACCAAAGTGTTAATCTTAATTTAACTTCATGGAATTGCAGAGGTCTACAAAATTTAAAAAAACTTAAACAAGTTATGAATAAAATAAAGGACATGGGTTCAAGAATTGTGTTTTTACAAGAAACTCATCTGATAGAGGAGGATGTTAAAAGAATTAGGAGTAGATGGCAGGGAAGTGTATTCACCTCTTCATTTTCATCCCGAGCCAGGGGAGTTATGACTCTCATACATAAATCAGTTCCTTTTCAAGTGAAAAATGTAATTGGAGACAAATTTGGAAGATATGTAATCATTCAAGGTTCTTTGCTATTAGAAAATATAAATCTTGTGAACTTATATGGTCCCAATATAGATGATCAGAAGTTCTTTGCTAATTTATTTCTCATCTTATCATCACTTACAGGGCAACATATAATAGCAGGGGATTTTAATTGTACATTGAATCCAGGTGTGGATAGATCAACAGGACTGGATTGTACGCACATTGGATGTAGGATGACTATTAATCATTTTATGAAAGAATTGAGATTGTTAGATATATGGAGAGAAATGAAACCACAAGTTAAAGCCTATTCTTGTTATTCCAGTACCTACAAGACATTCTCACGTATTGATTATTTTTTGATTTCCACAGAATTAAGGTCCAAGATTCAAAACTGCTTTTATGATAACATCGTGATCTCTGATCATGCACCCTGTTGTCTAATATATGTAGATAAAAAATTGACAAAGGAATCAGGTAGATGGCAATTTCAGCATAAATGGCTTCAGGATGAGGAATTTGTCAAGTATATAGAAAAACAGATAGACGAGTTCTTTGACATCAATACTACACAAACATCAGCATGTGTAAAGTGGGAGGCTTTCAAAGCTTTTATTAGGGGACATATTATTAGTTATACAGGATCAAAATCTAAGAAGACTCGAGAGGAGAGAGCTAAATTGGAACATAAAATAAAAAATCTTCAGGAAAAAGTGTATGCAGGAAGTGACCCAAGGTTGGAGAATGAATTACTGATTTTGAGAGCTGAATACGACAAAAAATCAGCGAATAGAGCTGCCTCGAGTCTTCTAAGATTGAAACAATCTTTTTATGAACAAGGTGAAAAATCAGGAAAATTATTAGCATGGCAGATTAAACAATTGGAAATTAAAACACCAATTACCAGTATTATAAGTAAAGGACAGTTAGTTATAGATCCTTTAGAAATTAATAGAGCCTTTAGAGATTACTATGAAAAATTATATGATACCAAAAATGAACCTGATTTAACAAAACTAAATGGGTTTTTGAACGAACTATCTATACCGTGTATTCCAAATGAAAACAGGGAGATATTGGATTCTAAAATTAGTCAAGAAGAAGTTGGGCTAGCCATTGATAATATGAAATCAGGAAAAAGTGCAGGACCAGATGGTCTTCCAGTTGACCTTTATAAAAAATTTAAGAATAAATTAATAAAACCTTTTTTGGAAATGGTTTTAGAAGCATTTCAAAATAATAATTTACCATCATACATAAATAATGCCTTAATTATACTGCTGCCAAAACCAGGTAAGCCCTCTAATAAATGTGAAAATATGAGACCAATAAGCCTATTAAACGCCGACCTTAAGATAATCTGTAAAATTTTAGCAAGACGAATACAAGAAATTTTACCAAATATTATTAATCGAGATCAGAATGGCTTTATAAAGGGTAGACAAGGCTTCCATAATGTAAGAAGACTATTTAATATTATTTATTTTAATAAAGAAGCACCGGATACAGCTCTCCTATCATTGGACGCCGAAAAGGCCTTTGATAGAGTTGAATGGCCCTTTCTTTTTGAAGTCCTACAAAGGTTTGGACTTGGAAATAATTTCATAAAATGGGTTCAAATAATATACAATAATGCTACAGCAGAAATCCTAACAAATAACAATATTTCAAAACCAATAAAAATCAATAGAGGATGTCGACAAGGCTGTCCACTTTCACCTTTACTGTTTACTATGGCAATTGAACCTTTAGCGATAGCGATACGTTTACATTCACAAATATATGGAATTAAAGTTGGACCAACAGAACATAAAATCTCCCTGTACGCCGATGATATAATTTTGTTTATGTCGAATCTAAAAAAATCAATTCCAACCTTGTTGAATTTAATAAAGAATTTGGGGAAAATATCAGGATATAAAATAAATAAAACTAAATCTTCAATATTAATGCTAAATGAGACCCAGAGAAATTACCCAGCCCCTGAGGTAAATCAATTCAAGGTTGTAAATCAGTTTAAATATTTAGGAATCCAAATTATGCCTAAGCTAGAATCAGTCGCCAGTGTCAACTATGAAGCCTTAATGTCAGATATCAGTGAGTTAACTCAGAGATGGATGTCACTACCAATGTCGATGATCGGGAGAATCAATATACTTAAAAGTAATATTTTACCTAAAATACTTTATTTATTTCAATACATTCCCTTATCACCACCTTTAGATCTATTCTCAAGAATAAAAAAAAAGTTAGTGGAATTTATATGGAACAACAGGAGGGCTAGATTACGTTTGTCTTTATTATATTTACCATTTGATCGTGGAGGTCTGAAATGTCCAAATTTTATGTTGTATTATTGGTCGGCACAACTGAGGTCTATGACATATTATTTTTCATCAAATGATCTCCCTCACTGGACTGAAATGGAATCATACAATTTACCTTTACCTCTTCCCATATTCATATACTCAGATTCGGCAAAAAAATTACAAAAACAAGTTAAAAATCCATTTGTAAAGCATATGATCAAAATATGGTGTGAAGCTAAAAACTATTTAAAAGAACCACAGTTATTGTCACAATTTAGTCCAATATGGGGTAATCAATATTTTAAACCAGGGAGAGCGGACGCTGTATTTAAAGTATGGAATTTAAAAGGGATACAAAAGATTCAGGATTTATATTTGCCATGTGCAGACAACATAATGTCTTTTGAAGAGCTGAGGATCAAATTTAATCTCAATAGAACACATTTTTTTAAATATCTTCAACTTAGAAACTTTATTCGATCAAATCAAAATAAAGCTCTCACTCGACCTATTTATTCATCCTTGGAAAAAATGATGATGAAAGATAGTAAAAGAAAGGGTATTATTTCAGAGTTTTATAACTCATTGACACTATCTTCAAGTGAAAATTCACTGAAAAGATTAAACTACTGGAAAGAAGATCTGCAAATTGAAATTTCAGAGGAACAATGGGAATTGGCTTGTACAGAAGCTCAAACCAAATCAATAAATGCACGCCTTAAATTGATACATTTCAAATGGTTAATGCGGATGTATGTTACACCGGAGGAGTTAAATAGATATAACAAAAATATACCAGATACATGCACAAAATGCATGGAAAGTAAAGGAACCCTATTTCATTGTTTATGGGAATGTAGATTAATAAGAATGTTTTGGGAAGAGGTGAGGGTAACAATTGAAAAAATAATCTCAAAACAAATCATATTGAATCCTAAACTGTTTTTGTTGGGTCTGTACCCAGAAAAGCATAATTTTAATAAAAGTGAAAGAACATTCATAGACCTCAGTTTGCTTAATGCCAAAAAATGTATTGCACTATTATGGAAAAAGACTCATAGACCAGATGTGACTCAGTGGTTAAGACAGATGTTAACAAACCTTCCATTAGAAAGAATAACATATATACTAAAATCAAAGGAAATTGTGTTTGAGAATATATGGAGACCTTTTATTGATTATGTAAAAAATTTAAACATAACTCTTGAAGAAGAAGGTGAATGATGTGTGTGGACCTTGTAAATTCCAAACTGGTGAACATAATATGTATACTAATGTATTGGATTGTCTAGGCTAAACAGAGGAGCATTGTTGAAGATTTGATTTTGCTGGTGGTTGTTGGTGTTTTTAGTGCATTTTTTTTTTTTTTGTAGTACTTTAGTGTTAGTGTTTGATTGTTTGTATCATGTTTGTTAAAAAAAAAAAAAAGGTTCAATAAAGATATTGTGGAAAAAAAAAAATAATGTACTATACATTGATGCTCATTTAGTATTGCACTGGGAATTGACATAACGCACGGCTCAGGAGACACACACGCAGGCTCAGAGTGAATTCAATAGCTTTATTCAACAACAAGGATGAGTGGATGCGTGTCTGTGATATGTGGATGTACTGGTGGCGGACGTCAGCGTCAGGCACGGAGGCAGGAAACCGTACAGCCAGACAACCCTGGGGAGAGAGCACAGGGAGAAGGTGACGGGCACCAAACCAGTACAACAGGTAATGAGGGATTTATTGGCTTACTTGGCAGGGCAGGTGGCAGGCGTGCACAAGGGAGAGTCCAGAAGACAGCGACCTGACGATGCACCTGACAGCAGCAGCGAGGTGGTGATGCAGAGGCGGAGTCCGCCGCCGGGAAAGATCCACCTGTGCACAGGGGAGAGACTGGAACACAAGTGGAGGTATGCTTACGTGAGCAATCTTGCTGGTTGGCGAGGGGGTTCCTCTGAAGCAAGTAGCCGAAGGGAACAGACGGCTTCAGGCCGAGGCCCAGGGCAGAGTGGCTTATATGCCCCGCTGCTGATGAGGTGCAGGTGTGCGCTCAGCTGGCGCCGCTAATGAGCGGCGAGTTGTAACAGGAATTTTGACAATAAACCTGTGTACTTTTTGCAGATCTGTCTCCACTTTTGTTTTATGTGTGAAGGTTACCACCAAGTGACATAAATGAAATACTAAAAGACTAGAAAAGCGGTCTAAGATACAGCAGTTTGAGAAATCACTTTTGGTTTGGTGTAAGTCTGTCAACAGAATTATGAACCATAAAGCAGAACTAACCCATTATTAGAAAATACAGATGCTAATATTGCCCAAAATTCCTCCATATACTGGTACTATCACTAAAGTGTGCAGTGTCTTCTGCACTGGCACATCCAACAATAGTCTTCAGTAAATAAAATAATTGTTGTTATTTTTTTCTTAAAAATGATCCATTATTTTCAACATCACTGATAAATGGTTTGTACTGTTGACTCTTTTCCCACTGGTGTCTTAACAGACAAAATAGAAAATCATGATGCAAACACATGTCACTAAATTGTTTATTACAATCAGCAGCAAATTCCAGATTATTCAGAATGTGCAAAATTCAAACTCTGAACTGTAAAAAAAAAAACAACAACTTAGAATGGGTCACACATGCTGGCCACGCTGCCTCACTGAGAAGCAACTGGATGTGCCGCTCACGCTGCTCCCGGTTTAGCAGATCTTCAGCCTGCATCTCTGTAAATAGAGACACAAGGTCTGGTTTGGGGTGAATCGTTTTCCTCTTGCCTAGACAAAAGACAGAAATGGGTGGTGGTTAATTATTGCAAGTTTAAAACATATTTGGGAAATACACTTGTTGCTCAAAGTCAGTGGTGGAACGTGACAAAAAAAAGTGCTTCGTTGTTGTATTTAACCACAATTTTCATGTAGCTGCACTTCAGTAAAGTAGATTTTACAAGGGCTGGATTACATTTAAAATCATTTGTTTTTACTGTGGCCTCAGCAATCAGAATGAGTTGATACCTTCAGTTGAATGGAATCTAGTACTTTAACTGAGGTTGTGCATCCCCGAGTATGGAGGCGCTCAGTCAAAATATGTAATTTTTATCAACAAAAGTTTAGCCACCGCTGTGTCGCCCTGGCTTCAAGTGTGGGTGGTGTTTTGTACTCGTATTGCTAAAATATAAAAGGAAGCACTACAATGGGTCGCAAATATTTGTTATGTGTCCTGTTACTGCATGAGTTTATTGACGATAGACTATACACATATAAACTAAATTATAATGATGACTGAACAGCTCCCATTCCCATTGGGAGATACAAGATACACTATTACAAATATAACTCATAAAGGATCACAGAAATGATCTGATAAAAAATAAACAAGCAGTTCTTAAACAGTGGCTGATATTGGATGTGCCATTCATTTTCAATTATTCTGTAATTAATATTCACACAATCAAATAAATCTCAGTTCAGTCTCTTTCATATTAAGTGGAAATTGTGCTACTTTAGTTTTGGCACTTTATACTTTAACTTAAAAAGCAAAGGATTTGAGTACCGTTTTGTCCACCACTACTAAAAAACAACGGGGTGTGCAACTTACCAGTCAAAACACATTGCTGTGTCGGCATTTCGGCATTTCGGGTAGCTCCGTCTAGTTCCCTCTGGATTCTCTCATCAGTTAAAGGCACAGAAAAGTCTGCTGGACCACGGTGTTGATTTCTGTGAAGCCATTCTATCGTTGTTGTTTATACCGACGCTTGCTTGCTGGCTCATGGATGAATCTTTTTCAAAATCTTGTTTTGTTTTGTTTTTTAATTCTTGGATGGAATATGGGTGGGCAATATAAGCTGCGGCTTCAGCCATCACCCATTTCGGATAACTTATGTTGAACTGTATAATAAGAGGAGTTACTGTTTAATTTGACCTTGTAAGATTTTTTTTCCCCTTTGTTATATTATTCTGTTCCTTTCTTTTAATCTTTACTTTTAATCTATCCAAAATAAAGATTCATTCATTCATTCATTCATTCAATCTTTGCAAATGGCAGCTGGAGATGCTGTTGAAGATGTCACTCTCATGACGTTACGCCCTGACCAATCAGTGGCCTACAGTGTGTTGATGTCACATTTTCAGCTCGACTCAGCTCGCTTAGAACCTGAATCAGATGGGTATGAAAAAAGTACCTGGAAGCTGGTACCAGATACTAATGGAAAAGCACACCGAGTCAAAGTGAGTAGGGCCAAACAGGTACTAGTGGAAAAGGGCTATAAGGGTGAGTCCAGCAATCCTACAGAGAAAGCTCATTTCAGCCGCTTGTATCTGTGATCTCATTCTTTCGGTCATTATCCAATGCACATGACCATAGGTGAGGGAAGGAACATAGACTGAGTGGTAAATCAACAGCTTTGCCTCAGAGCTCAGCTCCCTCTTCACCACAACAGACTGGTACAAAATCCACATCACTGCAGATGCTGCTCCAATCCGTCTGTCAATCTCTTGCTCCATTCTCCCCTTACTCGTGAATAAGACCCGGAAATACTTAAACTCCTCCACTTGGGGCAGGAGCGCATCCCTGACCTGGGGAGGACAATCCACCCTTCTCCAGCTGAGGACCATGGACTTGGATTTGAAGGTGCTGATTCTCATCCCAGCTGCTTCACACTCAGTAGCAAACCATCCCAGCAAGACCTGTAGGTCATTGCTGGATGAAACCAACAGGACAACATCCTCTGCAAACAGCAGAGATGAGATCTTTATATTATTTTCATTATATTGTTATTTTCTTTTAGTTTCTGTCACCCAATAGATTGTTTCCAAGTGGTTCACTAATCCACTGTTGATTAGGTATCTTGCTTATCTGGCTTATTTTGTTATATTTTCCACTATTGAAATATTAGCATTAGCATGTTAGGCGGTCCAAGTCCCTCATTGTAACCTGGATACAGCTCGCCTTGGCAGAGAGGAGGTGACGGACAGGCTGCCTGGATCCAGCTGGTTTTGATGACTGTTTTTTATAAATTCTATTCACCTCCACTGGAATCCTTGTTCATCTGACAACCCTTGACCACACTTTCATTCTTAGATGTTATTTTAACTTAACGTTTAATGTTTTAAGGACGCTTAACTCAAAGTTTTATTTTTTGAGACCAAAATCCAAGGCAGCTAGCTGAAGCTAGCAGTTTAGTCACTCATTCATGTATGTTTCTGAACTTATTGCACTCCACGGATCAGTTATATCCTACTGACTAATAAAACTATACACCTGTCCGCCAGTGATGTTTACTTCTTTCATTCTTTAAGACAAATTTACATTAGTTGGCTCAGGCTACATCTGCACTAGCCAGCAAATGTTAGCAATAGTGATATAAGAGGAAGGGAGGAGTTGAATGCGGTGTTGGACATTTAAAGAGACATGCACTGAAATGAACCGTTGTGAAAAAGGGTGCCAAACTGGATTCACAAGCGTGGGGCAATAATTAAATAATTGGCAAGAATTTGACCAAAATATGTCACAAACAAACCTATGTGAGCTGTTAAAATGTGGAAAAGGTGCAGTCAGTGACCCCTTCAATATGGACTCTTCTGTGTTAGTTAAATCATATTTTTCACACTAAGCCAATCAACCAGATTTAAAGCAACACTTTAAATGATTTTCACATTAAAAAATCCATCCATCCATCCATCTTTTACCACTTTTCTGTCATGAATCGCCCGTTTCATGGGCAAAAGTAGGACACCAAATGCTCTCTGTGAATTCACACATTTATTAACATAAAAACAGACAAAAACGTTAACATACAAAAGCTAAATCATGAAGTGCAAGTACAAAGACAAACACTGGAGGAGAGTGGTACTTGAGGTCCAGGGGAGCAGAAGCCAGGGAATGCCTGGCCAGGGGTGGAATCCAGCCAGAGTTGTCCCGAAGGTAGCGGGGCTCACGGCTGGAAATAAGGGGTAAACATACCTGGACAGAGCTCTCCTACTCTCCTCAACAGCTTGACCCAAACACACTCAGGACAAACTGCTGTGCTCCTGAGGATGGGTACACATGGTAGAAGGATACAACAACCCGCAGAGGTTTGTTGTGCGCTTATATGCTGTTACATAATGAGAGGCAGGTGTGGATACATGAGTAGAGAAAATAACAGAATGAATGACAGGTGTGCAGCTCAGACCAGTTTGACAGCCGAAAGCTGCACAGTGCTGTCAAGCTAAAACATAACCAGAAATCATAATAAAACAGCAACACAACCCCAAAATGTAAACATTACTACAAATGCACTATGACAAAAACTGAACAAAATAACAGAGAACCAGACAGAAAAAGATTAAACTTAAACTAGAGACTGGGTACAGCACCATCCATGCCCAGGATCATGACAGTGCCACCCCCCCTCCCTCAACGGGTGGAGCCCAGACATCCCAGGGCAGCATCAAAAGAAAAAAGAACCCTCCCACACAGAAGACCCTCCCAACAAGAAAAACAACCCATCCCGGGGGGGGGAGGAGGGGGAACCCAGGCATGGAGGGACCGAGGCAAAACAAACAAACGAGAGTGACACTGCACAGCTACTTCTGCCAGGCTTAAGTTCCACAAAGCGTCTTCTGGGGTGGAAGATACATGTGCATTGGCGATAAGTCCATCCACTTCCTGGAGCACAGTGTAGAGCTCCCACCCCAAGCTCCATGAAAACTGTCTCTCACCTGCTGGCATCTCGGCAGGCAAAAGATGGCAAGGAAAAACATAATTACAGGAAAAGAAAAAATTGCAGAACCCATAGAGGCTGGTGTCCAGGTGGTGGTGTCCTTCTGTCATGAATCGCCCATTTCATGGGCAAAAGTAGAACACCAAATGCTCTCTGTAAGTTTGCACATTTATTAACATAAAAACAGACAAGAACATTAACATATAAAAACTAAATCATGAGTCAGGCTTGTGCTGAGACATCTTTGGTGGAAGAAGCAGTTTGTCTTCTGTTTGTTTTAGTTGTTGATATGTTTGACTTTTTGTCTGTTCCCCTCCCTTTTCTTTCCCCCTCCACACAATTCCTTTCCCTATTCCCCATCCTGTCGGGTCCTCCATGGATGAAATAATTTAAATAAAGTATTAAAAGTTATTACAGGAGGAGTTTACAACAATATACAGTACATAGGTACTGTATAAAGCTCTTTTTGGCAAAGTAAATATGTTTTGGCACAATAAGGGTAACAGATCTCTGTTCTAGTTATCTAGCTGCCTGACAGGATAAGGGGGAGGGAAAAAAAATTAAATTGTGAAGTGCAAGTACAAAGACAAACGCTGGAGGAGAGTCGGGCTCAATGTCCAGGGGGACGGAAGCCAGGGAACTCCTAGCCAGGGGAGGAATTCAGCCGGAGCTCTCCCTAAGGCAGCGGGGCTCACGGCTGGAAATAAGGGGCAAACATACCTGGACAGAACTCTCTTATTCTCCTCAACAGCTGGACCCAAACACACTCAGGACAAACTGCTCTGCTCCTGAGGACAGATATACATGGTAGAAGGACATGGCAGCCCGCAGAGGTTTGTCGTGCACTTACAGTATATGCTGTTACATAATGAGAGGCAGGTGTGGATACATGAGTGGAGAAAATAACAGAATGAATGACAGGCGTGCAGCTCTGACCAGTTTGACAGCCGGAAGCTGCATAGCACTGTCAAAATAAAACATAACCAGAATTTTTTTTTTTTTTTACTTATTTGTACCCGTAGGTAGACTTGGTTTGCAGTCTGGTGACAAGCCACCGGCTGCTGGTCGCTGCGTGCGCGAGCGCCCTAAACCTACATGTTTTTGGTGTGCGGGAGGAAACCGGAGAAATCCCGGAGTAAACCCACGCAACACGGGGAGAACATGCAAACTCCACACAGCTCACTGTTGGTCGGGGGCTGGGATCAAACCCACGATCTCATGATCCCCGCGATCCCCCGGCCGAGGGTAAAACTGTGCTGCCACAGTGCTAAACCACTGCGCCACCGTGCAGAAATTGTAATAAAACAACAACAACAACACAACCCCAAAATGCAAACATTACTACAAATGCACAATGATAAAAACTGGACAAAATAACAGAGAACCTGACAGAAAAAGACTAAACTTAAAATAGAAACTGAGCACGGCACCATCTGTGCCCAGGATCATGACATTTTCTGGGGTTCCTGGTCATGTAGGCGGCAGTCCAAAGAAGCCCAGACTTTCCTTTCCCCAGCCACCTCCTCTAGCTCTTCAGAGGGGACACCAAGGCGTTCCCATGCCAGCTGAGAGTCATAGTATCTCCAGCATGTCCTGGGTCTGTCCTGGGGTCTCCTCCCAGTGGGACATGCCCAAAACATCTCAAGTGGGAGAAGTCCAGGAAACATCCTAATTAGATGCCCAAACCACCTCAACTGGCTCTTTTCGATGTGGAAGAGCAGCAGCTCTATTTTGAGCTTCTCCCAGATGACTAAGCTCCTCATCCTATCTCTAAGGGTGAGTCCAGCAATCCTACGGAGAAAGCTCATTTCAGCCACTTGTATCCGCGATCTCATTCATTCAAGTCATTACCCAAAGCTCATGACAATAGGTGAGGGTAAGAAGGTACAGTGAGCAGTAAATTGACAGCTTTGCTTTAGAGCTCAGCTCCCTCTTCACAATGACAGACCGGTACAACGTCTATAATACTGCAGATGCAGCACCGATTCATCTGTCAAATTCCTGCTCCATTCTCCCCTCACTTGTGAACAAGACCCCAAGATACTTGAACTTTTCCACTTGGGGCAGGAGCTTGTCTCCAACCCAGAGAGGACAATCCACCCTTTTTCAGCTGAGCACCATGGATTTGAACTTGGAGGTGCTGATTCTCATTCCAGCCACTTCACACTCAGTGACAAATCATCCCAGCAAGACCTGTAGGTCATTGGTCTATGAAGCCAGCAGGACAACATCTGTAAACAGCAGAGACAAGATCCTGTGGTCATCAAACATGACACCCTCCATTCCTTGGCTGTGCCAAGAAATCCTGCCCATAAATATTGTGAACAGGATCGGTGACAAAGAGCAGCCCTGGTGGAGTCCAACTTTCACTGGGAACAAGTTTGACTGATTGTTGGCAATACAAGCCAAACTCTTGCAATGGTCATATAGAGAACGGATAGCTTGTAGCAACAAGCCCAATACCCCATACTCCTGAAACAACCCCTACAAGAAACCATGATGGATGCAGTCAAATGCCTTCTCCAAGTCCTCAAAACACATGTAAACTGGTTGGAAAAACTCCCCCAAGCCCTCGAGGATCCTTGAGAGGGTAAAGAGTTGGTCCGATGTGCCATGACCAGGACAAAACCCACACTGCTCTTCCTGAATCCGAGGTTCAACCAACGGCCAGACTCTCCTCTCCAGTACCTTGGCATAGACCTTTCTAGGGAGGTTGAGGAGTGTGATCCCTCTAAAATTAGACCACACAGTCTGGTCCTCCTTCTTGAACAGGAGAACCACCACACCAGTTTGCCATGCCAAAGTCACTGTCCCCAGCTTGCACACAATGTTGCAGAGGCATGTCAACCAAGACAGCCCTACAACACCCAGAGCCTTCAGGTACTTGGGGTGAATCTCATCCACTCCTGGGGCTCGGCCACCAAAGAGTTTTTTTAACCACTTCAGTGACCTCAGCCCCTGTGATGGGTGAGTCATCCCTCAAGTCCTCAGGCTCTGCTTCCACTATGGAAGACATATCAGTGGGATTGAGGAGATCCTCGATGTATTCCTTTCACCGTCCGGCAATGTCCCCAGTCAAAGTCAACACCTGTCCATCCGCACCATACACAGTGTGGCAAGGGAGCCGTTTCCCCCATCTGAGTCACTGGACAGTTTGCCAGAATCTCTTTGAGGCTGACTGAAAGTCTTGTTCGATGCCCTCACCAAACTCCTCCCACACTTGAGTTTTAGTCTCAGCAACTGCGTAAGGTGCACTCCACTTGACCTGCCAGTAAAACTCAGCTGCTTGAAGAGTCCCACAAGCCAACCAAGCTTGGTAGGACTCTTTGTTCAGCTTGATTGCCTCCCCACACCTCTGGTGTCCATCATTTACTTAGGGGGTTGCCACCACGAGAAGCACTGACAACCTTCAACAATGGAGGTGAAGAACATGGCCCATTCAGATTCCATGCGTCCCTTCTCTTTCGGGATGTAGTTGAAATTGTTTTGGAAGAACTTCGGCAGAACACTTTAAAATAGTGTTTTCAAAATTATTTTGATGGCACATCAACCTTTGACTTGGTAGATGTCACTTTACCCATAGCCTGAGTGGACCCACATTGCAACAGCTCTGTTCTTGATTGGAACACTGAAAGGACTACAACTATGGCAACTATTACACCAGTCCCAACAGCCAATCACAGGGGACGACTTTAGCCACAAACAACTAATCACCCTGTGACTAGCTGTTAGGACTCAAGCCATATGAAACCAGCTAGTTTGTGAATTAATAATATAAGTTTCCACCATATTTATAAATGGTTGGTGCTGATTGTGGGTTTTATGCTGCACGAACATGTCACCCATTTCCAAAATTAAAATCTGAACCATGGATCAAAAAGGAAAGATCATGTCTCTACCAGTCAGCAAACAAGTCACCTTGAAGTGCTTTTGTTGTGTGACAGTGTTACCAGACGTACAATAATTATTGTATTTGTACGATAATTTTGCCCTCTGTACAATGTACAATAATTTCAAAAATCCCATAATGTATGATAATTTGACCCCTTCATTACATGGCTACGTTAATACATTAGCAAACACAGTCAAAATACGGATCCTGCGCATATATACTACGTTTGTTTTTACGCATTGTCTCATGTGCGTGGGCTGTGTGGAAAAGAAGACAGAAGAATCGTGTTGCAGTGTGAGAGAGGCAGCCTTGGATGGAGGTTAGTGATGGGATCCACAGTTCAATGAAACGTGCCGAGTCCAGCTAAAAAGATCAGTTACAAATAGTTGTACACCGAATCACTCAGTGCTGTACTGGAGTTCCAACTGTCTACCACTCACCGAACTGAGAGTCGGCTGAACCGAGTGGGTGGGGCTCGTTTACTGGTGCTCAGGCGGGGGATTCAGCTGCTGATCCCTGGCTTCCAGTACAACTCCAGTGAGTGATTCAGTACAAGTACGTTCACCCGTAAAAACTAGTATCATTCGTGTACACTTCAGCACTAATGCAGGCACAGCAGACTCAACAAGTAAGCAACATCACAAGCAGGTTGAGAAACGAATTGGCGGGGGGGGGGGGGGTGCAGATCCCAGTTTTACTGTGTGGTTCAAACCTGTTGTTGGCATTAGTTCTAAACCTTTTTGTCACTGCTGCAATGCGCAAATGTCTGCAAAAATGTCACTGAAATGTAGTTCTCAATAAAACTGAAACGGGTTTCTGCTCCACTTATCAGAGGCATTTTAGGGTACCCAGTCAAGTCCCCCCACAACAAACTTGCCCCATCAAGTGATGGCTTCTATCGCCACCTGATTTAAGCCAGCTAACATAATATCACATAGAAATTAGCCAAATAAAATCACATCGTATCAACACATAGCTATCAGTGAAAAAGTGAACCTGTAAAAATGAGTTTGGTAAGGATAATCACATGGAAGCAACCATAGCTTCATTAGCTCACTCAGGTCTGAAAATATTTAGTTTTTTTAGTCTGTAAGGGAGGCGAGTTTTTTTTTTTTTTCCACAATATCTTTATTGAACCTTTTTTTTTTTTTTAACAAACATGATACAAACAATCAAATACTAACACTAAAGTACTACAAAAAAAAAAAAATGCACTAAAAACACCAACAACCACCAACAAAATCAAGTCTTCAACAATGCTCCTCTGTTTAGTCTAGACAATCCAATACATAAGTATACATATTATGTTCACCAGTTTGGAATTTACAAGGTCCACACACATCATTCACCTTCTTCTTCAAGAGTTATGTTTAAATTTTTTACATAATCAATAAAAGGTCTCCATATATTCTCAAACACAATTTCCTTTGATTTCAGTATATATGTTATTCTTTCTAATGGAAGGTTTGTTAACATCTGTCTTAACCACTGAGTCACATCTGGTCTATGAGTCTTTTTCCATAATAGTGCAATACATTTTTTGGCATTAAGCAAACTGAGGTCTATGAATGTTCTTTCACTTTTATTAAAATTATGCTTTTCTGGGTACAGACCCAACAAAAACAGTTTAGGATTCAATATGATTTGTTTTGAGATTATTTTTTCAATTGTTACCCTCACCTCTTCCCAAAACATTCTTATTAATCTACATTCCCATAAACAATGAAATAGGGTTCCTTTACTTTCCATGCATTTTGTGCATGTATCTGGTATATTTTTGTTATATCTATTTAACTCCTCCGGTGTAACATACATCCGCATTAACCATTTGAAATGTATCAATTTAAGGCGTACATTTATTGATTTGGTTTGAGCTTCTGTACAAGCCAATTCCCATTGTTCCTCTGAAATTTCAATTTGCAGATCTTCTTTCCAGTAGTTTAATCTTTTCAGTGAATTTTCACTTGAAGATAGTGTCAATGAGTTATAAAACTCTGAAATAATACCCTTTCTTTTACTATCTTTCATCATCATTTTTTCCAAGGATGAATAAATAGGTCGAGTGAGAGCTTTATTTTGATTTGATCGAATAAAGTTTCTAAGTTGAAGATATTTAAAAAAATGTGTTCTATTGAGATTAAATTTGATCCTCAGCTCTTCAAAAGACATTATGTTGTCTGCACATGGCAAATATAAATCCTGAATCTTTTGTATCCCTTTTAAATTCCATACTTTAAATACAGCGTCCGCTCTCCCTGGTTTAAAATATTGATTACCCCATATTGGACTAAATTGTGACAATAACTGTGGTTCTTTTAAATAGTTTTTAGCTTCACACCATATTTTGATCATATGCTTTACAAATGGATTTTTAACTTGTTTTTGTAATTTTTTTGCCGAGTCTGAGTATATGAATATGGGAAGAGGTAAAGGTAAATTGTATGATTCCATTTCAGTCCAGTGAGGGAGATCATTTGATGAAAAATAATATGTCATAGACCTCAGTTGTGCCGACCAATAATACAACATAAAATTTGGACATTTCAGACCTCCACGATCAAATGGTAAATATAATAAAGACAAACGTAATCTAGCCCTCCTGTTGTTCCATATAAATTCCACTAACTTTTTTTTTATTCTTGAGAATAGATCTAAAGGTGGTGATAAGGGAATGTATTGAAATAAATAAAGTATTTTAGGTAAAATATTACTTTTAAGTATATTGATTCTCCCGATCATCGACATTGGTAGTGACATCCATCTCTGAGTTAACTCATTGATATCTGACATTAAGGCTTCATAGTTGACACTGGCGACTGATTCTAGCTTAGGCATAATTTGGATTCCTAAATATTTAAACTGATTTACAACATTGAATTGATTTACCTCAGGGGCTGGGTAATTTCTCTGGGTCTCATTTAGCATTAATATTGAAGATTTAGTTTTATTTATTTTATATCCTGATATTTCCCCCAAATTCTTTATTAAATTCAACAAGGTTGGAATTGATTTTTTTAGATTCGACATAAACAAAATTATATCATCGGCGTACAGGGAGATTTTATGTTCTGTTGGTCCAACTTTAATTCCATATATTTGTGAATGTAAACGTATCGCTATCGCTAAAGGTTCAATTGCCATAGTAAACAGTAAAGGTGAAAGTGGACAGCCTTGTCGACATCCTCTATTGATTTTTATTGGTTTTGAAATATTGTTATTTGTTAGGATTTCTGCTGTAGCATTATTGTATATTATTTGAACCCATTTTATGAAATTATTTCCAAGTCCAAACCTTTGTAGGACTTCAAAAAGAAAGGGCCATTCAACTCTATCAAAGGCCTTTTCGGCGTCCAATGATAGGAGAGCTGTATCCGGTGCTTCTTTATTAAAATAAATAATATTAAATAGTCTTCTTACATTATGGAAGCCTTGTCTACCCTTTATAAAGCCATTCTGATCTCGATTAATAATATTTGGTAAAATTTCTTGTATTCGTCTTGCTAAAATTTTACAGATTATCTTAAGGTCGGCGTTTAATAGGCTTATTGGTCTCATATTTTCACATTTATTAGAGGGCTTACCTGGTTTTGGCAGCAGTATAATTAAGGCATTATTTATGTATGATGGTAAATTATTATTTTGAAATGCTTCTAAAACCATTTCCAAAAAAGGTTTTATTAATTTATTCTTAAATTTTTTATAAAGGTCAACTGGAAGACCATCTGGTCCTGCACTTTTTCCTGATTTCATATTAATAATATTTCATGGCTAGCCCAACTTCTTCTTGACTAATTTTAGACTCCAATATCTCCCTGTTTTCATTTGGAATACACGGTATAGATAGTTCGTTCAAAAACCCATTTAGTTTTGTTAAATCAGGTTCATTTTTGGTATCATATAATTTGTCATAGTAATCTCTAAAGGCTCTATTAATTTCTAAAGGATCTATAACTACCTGTCCATTACTTATAATACTGGTAATTGGTGTTTTAATTTCCAATTGTTTAATCTGCCATGCTAATAATTTTCCTGATTTTTCACCTTGTTCATAAAAAGATTATTTCAATCTTAGAAGACTCGAGGCAGCTCTATTCGCTGATTTTTTGTCGTATTCAGCTCTCAAAATCAGTAATTCATTCTCCAACCTTGGGTCACTTCCTGCATACACTTTTTCCTGAAGACTTTTTATTTTATGTTCCAATTTAGCTCTCTCCTCTCGAGTCTTCTTAGATTTTGATCCTGTATAACTAATAATATGTCCCCTAATAAAAGCTTTGAAAGCCTCCCACTTTACACATGCTGATGTTTGTGTAGTATTGATGTCAAAGAACTCGTCTATCTGTTTTTCTATATACTTGACAAATTCCTCATCCTGAAGCCATTTATGCTGAAATTGCCATCTACCCGATTCCTTTGTCAATTTTTTATCTACATATATTAGACAACAGGGTGCATGATCAGAGATCACGATGTTATCATAAAAGCAGTTTTGAATCTTGGACCTTAATTCTGTGGAAATCAAAAAATAATCAATACGTGAGAATGTCTTGTAGGTACTGGAATAACAAGAATAGGCTTTAACTTGTGGTTTCATTTCTCTCCATATATCTAACAATCTCAATTCTTTCATAAAATGATTAATAGTCATCCTACATCCAATGTGCGTACAATCCAGTCCTGTTGATCTATCCACACCTGGATTCAATGTACAATTAAAATCCCCTGCTATTATATGTTGCCCTGTAAGTGATGATAAGATGAGAAATAAATTAGCAAAGAACTTCTGATCATCTATATTGGGACCATATAAGTTCACAAGATTTATATTTTCTAATAGCAAAGAACCTTGAATGATTACATATCTTCCAAATTTGTCTCCAATTACATTTTTCACTTGAAAAGGAACTGATTTATGTATGAGAGTCATAACTCCCCTGGCTCGGGATGAAAATGAAGAGGTGAATACACTTCCCTGCCATCTACTCCTAATTCTTTTAACATCCTCCTCTATCAGATGAGTTTCTTGTAAAAACACAATTCTTGAACCCATGTTCTTTATTTTATTCATAACTTGTTTAAGTTTTTTTAAATTTTGTAGACCTCTGCAATTCCATGAAGTTAAATTAAGATTAACACTTTGGTCCATGATCAATAGAGAGTTTGGGATTACCTTGCAGTGTAAACATGTTCATACAGAGAAGCAAAAACATGAGTGGTTGAACATTCATCCTACAAACTACACACAAACAAATTTCCCCTTCCCACACTTGTGGCAAACCCCCCAAAATCAAAAGAAAAATTCTGTCTCCCGATATAGCCATCGACCGTTCCACACCCACAGGGAACAGCCTAAGCCACTCCTTCTTCATCCTCCCAATCACCCTAACTCTACTGCTTTTAATGACGTAACATTAACTCTCCTCTGTAGTTTTCCAACTTAACTCCAAAATTTTTAACAACTTTGTACATCATAGTTTTTTTTTTTGTTTGTTTGTTTTGTTTTTGTTTTGTTTTTTTAATATATAATACAATCTATATTTTGTAAACTTACTATTTACTTCAAGTCAGTCAGATGCCTGTGCAAATGCTTAATTATTCTACCTTATATTTTGTTCATGCTTAGCTCCCACCAGTCTCTTCTTCTTCTTTGATCTTCTTGATGAACTCCTGCGCCTCCTCTGGGGTCTTGAAGATGTGGGTTCTGCCCTCATACGTGGTCAGCAGTCTCGCAGGATAGATTACACCATGACGAATCCCAAGGTTGCGCAGCTCCTTACGTACGGGATCAAACTGCTTCCTCAATTGCTGGATTCCTGTGGCCAAATCTGGGTAGAACCGCACCTGCTGGTCCTGGTGTTTAATCTCTCCTTTAGCACGTGCAGCGTTGAAGATCTTCATCCTGTCTCTGTTACTAAGAAACTTCATAATTAAGGTCCTCGGCGGTCCCTTATCTCTCCGTGGGCCAATACGATGTGCTTTTTCCAGAACCACTGCTGATTGCAACTCCTCGCTGCCCAGCACCTCCGGAATCCACTTTTCCAGAAAGGAACATACGTCCCGACCTTCTGATTCCTCTGGAAGACCCACCAGCCTCAAATTATTCTGTCTCGACCGAGATTCCAAATCCAAAATATTATTTTCCAGAGATTTATTTTTTTTTTCCAAAGTGCGCACCTTTGATTGAAGACGGGTGACGTCATCTTCAGCACTAGCGAGACGGAGCTCCATCTGCGCCGTTCGTTCTACACAGTCACCCAATTCCTTTCTTATTCCTTCCAACGCTGTCATAATCCCATCAAATCTAGAGGAAAAGTCCGCTCTCATTGAACTCATGGCAGCCATCAGCGCATCTGCGCCTCCCCCCGCAGATATCGCACCGTTGCCAGCCTCCTCCGCCATATATGGAGTTTTGTTTGCTGCGTCACAGACCTGAAAGTCCGTTAATTTGGACTGTTTCGGCGGCTCGCTTTTTCCTTTTCCTGGTTTTCCAGCCTTAGGCTTCGCCGACATATCCTCGCCCAAATGCTGGGATACGTTCTGTCCCAAATGAGAGAGTTATTTGCCGATTTTTTTTCTCCAGGAGCAGAGCAGAGCGAGACACGTCCGTCCTACGTGGCAGCCATAACCAGAAGTCGGAGAGTTTTTTTTAAATTTTATTTTCATTGTTTCAGTTTTAATAAAAATATATTTTCAATCCATTTTAACCATACTTTTAATTTCTTTGAAATTAAAACATGTGACCAGCTATTGTGGGTGTCAGACTTTTTGTTTAAACATATTACTTTCTTCAGGAATTATCCAAATTAAATGTGCTACAGCCTCTTGTAATTAAAGTCAATTATATTCAAGCTCAAACAGAATATGGTTGCCTACTATGGCCTACTTACCAGTCCCACATACACGATGCTGCCATCAGTGACATCCATTCCACAGCAGGGCTTCCTGTCGTGGCCGTACCTCAAGCAGTTGTTGTCTTCCATGATGAGAGTTCAGGTAATGCAGAGCCTACATTTAAATGCTTCCAGCGCGAGTTTGTTGTGGGGCGAGTTGGCTGTGGGGGGACTTGATGGTAAACCCATTTTAGTAGTAGTTATAGGGGGATTGATTGTTTATTCCTAATGTAAAAACAGAGTAATTCTCAAAATATCTATGAGGCACGACCTTGATATATGATGATTCAACAGAAGGTATATAGAAGATAGTCAAGTACGAATGACATTTTGGGCCATTCAGTACAGGCTCATCCAGTACTCCACACAGGTATTGCTTTTTTTAGCCAAACTGTTCGATTATTTAAAGGTAAAGCTTTGTGAAAGGCTGTAATATGCACGATCTGTGATAATATGTGACTGAAGCAGATGGTCTTGAGTCCCATCAGAATGAAAACTGGGTGTGTACGATAATTTTTCTCAAAATAGGATAATTTTAAGCCGTTGGTACTATACTTTGTGGAGGATGAAAGCAGAAGAGACACGAGCTGATGACACAGAGGTTTATTACTCCTCCAACACAGAACAAATTAACTCTGAGTGCCAGAGCGATCTGCTTTATACATTTTCTCCCCGCCTCTGGCACTCAGGGTAAACACATTTACATACATACAAGTTGGCAAATGTGAACACCCATCAATATACACATTAACACATTCGTGCCCCTGCATCCTCAGGTAAGAGCCTGGCACAGTGGGGGCGAAAGGCACATCTTTATTTACTACCCCCCCCCCTTCCTCGGTGCTGTGGCGCCCCTGGCTAGCACCCTCAACACCGCGAAATACTGGGTAGAGTGTCATCTCCTTTGTGTCACCACACAGCCCCCGTCCTGAACACCCAGAAGGGGTCCTAACTCTCCGGACCTTTGGACTTGAGCATGCGCCCATAGCGGCTGTAACGTGGGCCAGTCGAAGCATTTTCCTGTCAAGGTGGCTATGAGAAAGGCTTGGTCTCTGGAGGGGGAAAGGGTGGGGAGGGGAAAAAGTTAGTTTCCTGAAAACAGTCCTCTGTCGGGGGTATACTAACCTGTGGAGCCACAGTAGGAGGGCGCCCGAGCCAACACCACCTGCTCATCTGCCAACATATAAGTGGGCTTCAGCCTGTCTATGCAGATGGTTTCCTTACGCCCCCCCCCCCCCAGTCTAACACAAAATGTTTCTCCCCAGTTTCCAGCACTCTGAACTGGCCGTCGTACGGTGGACGCAGCAGGGTTCTGTGGGCGTTGTGCCTGACGAAAACAAATCTGGCATTCTCTAAGCGCTTTGGAACAAAAGTGTGGAGAAAGCAATGGTGTGCTGGGCCCAGAACACTGGCAGCCCCTGTACCAGAAAAAAAGTGCGCGGGTAGATCGGTACCGGGCTCAGGGATCTCTGGCAAAAATTCCCCCGGGATCCACAACAGCTGAGAAAAAACGAGTTCTGCAGGGAAAGCTGCCAAATCTTCCTTAGGTGCGGAGCGCAACCCCTATAGGACCCAAAGCAGGCGGTCGACGCAATTTGCATCCGTTAGTGAGGCTCCGAGTGCTGCTTTGCGACCTGTGAAAACGTTTGCACAAACTGTTAGCCTGTGGGTTGTACATGGAGGTGCGGTGGATTTTGACCCCCAGGCCGTCGGCCATCGCAAACCAAAGTTCCGAAACAAATTGCGGACCCCTGTCCGAAGTGATGTCCAATGGGGATCCGAACCGTGCTACCCAAGATGACAAAAACGCATGGGCTACCTCGACCGACGTAGTGGAACTCAACGGAACCACCTCTGGCCAATGCGTAGTGTGGTCCACGATTGTCAAAAGGCGTGTGAACCCCTGCGACGGTGGAAGGGGACCCACTAAGTCCAAGTGTACATGGTCAAACCTCCTGGCTGAATTCAAAAAGGTTCAAGAGGGGCTTTGGTGTGCTTGTGCACCTTAGCCTGTTGGCACGCAATGCACGCTGCAGCCCATTCTTTCACATCCCTGCGTAAGTGAGACCAAACAAATTTGGACCCCACTAGTTTAACTGAGGCTCGCACGCCGGGATGTGAAAGGGAGTGGACAGACTCGAAAACGCGGCAACACCAGGAGCTCGGAACCACGGGGCGGGTGCGGCCGGTGGAGATGTTGCAAAGCAAGGCACCCTTCTTGTACCACCCTGCTCTCAAGTTTTAATCCGGTAGCTGCGGACTGGAATGCACAACTGTCTGCGTCCCCGGTTTGGTTGGCAGCCATTGTGGAAAAATCAATGCCGATGTATACTGGAGAGACTAGATCGTGTGATAAGCAGTCTTCCACCATGTTCAGTTTACCGGCTACATGTTGGATGTTGGTCATGAACTCCAAAATTGCTGCCAAGTGCCATTGTTGCCGAGCTGACCACGGTTCTGAGACTTTGGACATTGCGCAGGTCAGTGGTTTATGATCGACAAACGCGGTAAACTCGCGACCCTCGAGCCAGAACTGAAAATGACGCATAGCAAGGTGGAGAGCCAAAAACTCTCTGTCGAAAGTGCTATACTTAAGCTCGTTGTCGCGCAAAGTATGGCTGAAAAAGGAAAGGGGCTGCTATGACATACTGTTCCACTGCGGCTCCTACAGCAACGTCAGACGCATCTGTGGTGAGCGCTATCCGTGCTGATGGAGCTGGGTGGGCTAGCAAAGCTGCGTTAGCGAGCATTGTTTTGGCATTTATGAACCCCTGGACCCATTCGGTGGTCCAGTCGATGCTATCCGTGGGCTTCTTTTTTTTGAGCGCGCCATAGAGCAGCTGCAGCAGCTGGGCTGCACGGGGGAGGAAGCAGTTGTAAAAATTGGCCATCCCAAAAAATTCCTGCAACGCCCTCACGGTCTGCGGACATGGAAAATCCAACACTGCGCACATTTGTCCGGCAGCGGGATTGCGCCATCTGACGAGATGCAGTGGACCAAAAAGTCAATTACCGGCAGCCTGAACTGACACCACGCTGGGTTAACGATTAGCCTGTGCGCTTCCAAATGTTGGAAAACTCATTTGAGATGGGCGAGGTGCTCCTCCTCTGACGCGCAAGCCACCAAAATGTCGTCCAAGTAGACGAAAACGAATGGCAAGTCATGGAGCACCACGTCCATCATCCTCTGGAGTGCCCTTTAACCCGAAAGGCATGCGCAAAAACTCAAAAAGACCGAAGGGAGTTATTACTGCCGTTTTGGGGACGTCTTCTGCACGCACCGGGACCTGGTGGTAACCGCAGACCAGATCCACTTTTGAAAAAATACACAACCCAGCCAGGTGCATGGAAAGATCCTGGATGTGCAGGATTGGGTAACGGTCGTGTTCCATGGCGTTGTTTAAGTGTTGGAAATCGCCGCATGGTCGCCACGACCCATTGGGCTTGGGCACCATGTGCAGAGGGGATGCCCAAGTGCTGTTGGAGCGCCTAAAGATACCTAAGCATTCTAAGTTAGCAAACTCCTAGCGCGCCATGGCTAGTTTAGCCGCATCCAGGCGGCGAGGGCGTGCAAACACGGGCGGACCTTTCGTGGTGATAAAATGCTCGACCCCGTGCTTGGTTACCGTAGCGGAAAAAGTAGACACCATGAGTGCTGGGAACTCGGAAAGCAAACGCTGGTACATACCCCCTGGAGCTAGAATATTTGTGTGTGTTGGGGGACCAACTCCCTGAGCTGTGCAGGGCAAGGAGGAAAATGCCTTCTGACAACATCAACAAGTAGTTCATGAGCACACAGAAAATCAGCACCTAAGATGGGAACCGAACATGCAGCTACCACAAAGTCTCACTGGTAATTATGTCCATGTAAACATACAGTCACCGTCCTTTCTCCAAACGTCCTGATGCAGGATCTGTTTGCGGCCATTAAAGATGGCCCACAGTCTCCTGCCAGCCTGTCTGCGTTGACTGGCAAAATGAGACTCTTCTGGGAACTAGACTCTACCAGAAAATGTCTCCCCGAACGTGTGTCCGTGATGAAAAGCAGTTTCTCCCTGTCGCCAGTGGTCGCAGCTACTACAGACCGCTGACTGTCTCGTTTTCCAGCTTTCTTAAAGTGGCACAACGACAGACAACGTTGCACTTCCTTGCCAAAACGGCGGTGATAAAAACACAGCGTCCGGGTCCTGTATCTCCAGGTGGCCGTCCCCGCCACCACCATCAGCTCCTCGACCTCGCTGGGCTCCACTGGAGAGCCCGGTCTCACTGCCTAAACGCTGAAAGCCTTGTTTGCCAGGATGATGCGGTCTGCCTCCTCTGCCAGTGTGCGGTAGTCCCTGGCCGCCAGCAGCGGTGAGTTAGCAAGAATCGCTCTCGCAGAAGCCGGTAGGTTTCTGAGGAAGAGGTGGGCAAAAAGGAAAGAGCCATCATCCGTGCCCATCAATGCAAGCATGCTCTCCATCAGGTTCATAGTGGAACTGTCTCCTAGCTGCAAACAGATGAGGAGCTTTTCTGCCCTCTCTGCATCTGAGAGGGTATAACGGCACAGCAGCAGTTGCTTGAGAGCGCCGTATTTTCCTTGGGCTGGCGGGGCACGGCATAGACTCATGGCACGCTGCGTGGCGCGTGCGTCCAGCAATGCCACCACATGATAGTACTTTGTGTCGTCTGCCACAACTCCGCAAAGTGCAAACTGGGCCTCCACATGAATAAACCAAGCGGCCGGATCATGAAGCCAAAAGTCCGGGAGTCTGACTGCAACGGCGCATGCCGCGGTGGGAGACTCCAGCAGGAGTGTTTCCGTGGTGGTGCTCGGTCCATTTTCCATTTCACGTCTCTAGGGTCACCAATGTGGAGGATGAAAGCAGATGAGACACGAGCTGACGACACAGAGGTTTATTACTACTCCAACACAGAACAGACTGACTCTGAGTGCCTAAGCGATCTGCTTTATACATTTTCTTCTCACCTTTGGCACTCACGGTAAACACATTTACATACATACAAGTTACCAAGTGTGAACACCCATCAGCATACACATTAACAAATTCGCGCCCCTGTGTCCTCAGGTAACAGCTTGGCACAGTGGGGGCAAAACGCACATCTTTATTTACTACCTACCCCCCGGTGCTGTGGCGCCCCTGGCTAGCAACCCCAACACCCCGAAGTACTGGGTGGAGTGTCATCTCCTTTGTGTCACCACAACTTCAACATTTCCCATCTGGCAACACTGTTGTGTGACCACATACACACTTGCTGCCACATTTGTAGTCCATACACAAGGCCACTCATGAAAGCTGAAACAGTTGATCTCATATCAACCCTGGTCCCTGTAGGTTAGCAAACACAGAACACTCTTGCTGATGCTGTATTCAGCAAAAGAGGGAGGGGGGTGAATAAATACACTGACCTCCATCTGCTGTGGTCAGCTCTGGCACTGAATCAGTGAGACTCTCCAAACAGGAGAGAAAAGCACATGCATGCAGACAAAACCGAGAAAATAAAGAAAGACAGGAGGAGACTGATGGAGCAGGGAGGAGGATCGGGCAAAGAAAAGAAAAGGGGGGGAGGAAAAAGAAGCTGGAACACCCATCTGAAGCAAATGTGCTGTAAGGCTTTCCTATCAGGGTGACAGGTGCATTATCATAGGTTAATGAGAAGCCTAGTGCTGCCTGTAGCTGCAATCAGGGGAGCGTTGCCTCTATACCACCTCCATCAATCAGATCAGACATAAACTCCCACTCACACACAAGCACACACTCACAAACACACAGACGTATGCAGTATACTAACACTTACAGGCACATACAAACACCCTGAAGTATTCAGCGGTGATGGAACTCATTATATCACGGGATACTCCACTGAACAATATTGTGGCTGCAGAGGAGTACCCCGCCATTATGGACACAATGAGAGATAATTAGCACCTCAAGCACAACTCTCAAGTGGGATCGTCAAAAAGTGTTAACTACAGGTGGTACTGCTGTCTGCAGTCTCATTATGATGCTGGACGTGGTCACATCCTTTAATTGCATTTTTACTCAATCACACTTTCATTATGATTTACAGAATCCTACGTGATGAACGCAGCATAATGCCCACTGCAAAACTAATGCACCTCACATTACAGCTGTGTGCCTCTGATGTGGGGAAAAAAGTCAGGTTTTACTCAAAAATTCAAAAAGTTCTGATGTTACCTGGAAGACACATCTGGGTCTACAGAAGGCCGCCGTTGCTGTCCTCTACTGGGACACCATCTACATACAGCCACCCAAAAGCACATCACTCCTCTCAGCACTCACCAAATAACACTGCACATTTCATTCTGTGCACAATCATTCTTGCATGGTCTCAACACATTCCAAAAGTATTTTACTTTACTGTGCTGCATCGGGGCAAAACTGTCAGACATCATGTCAAATTGTATCTCTTTTCTCCTCCTGTCTTTAACGTGCAGCAGCATCTCTCCAAAAGAGTCTGAACAAACAAATCAACAAGGTGCAGCATCTAAATATATCCAGGCTTATCTGGATATTTGTGGATTATTTTCTGTCTGGCACATTACTTACTTGACACAAGGCTTTGACATTTACTGTACATAAAACTGTACTGTTGGTCGACTTTAGTATCAGGCACATTAAAGGGTAGTGGCGGCTGGTGCTACATTACACAGAATAAATCCCGTGATAAAATACAGACTTACCAGTTGAAGGACATGCCCAGTTGTATACATGGTGCCCCAGGATAATGGCTGAAACTGCATCGGTCCTTAAAAGCAGTTTCATGGTAAAAACTATCTTAATTTGGGTCAAGTTTTCAAACCAGCTATCCAAAAATGCTAACTGGCACCGGAGGCTAAGTTGACTCTTCAGTTCCACCCTCTTCCTCCGAGGCTATAGCCAGTGCTTAGTCCTGATTGGTTCACCTGTTACAGTGACATGACAAAATGCTCTAAACTTGCCTTTTTCCAGGAGGTGAAGCTTAACTGAACCTTACCAGCAGAAAATGTTGGTTTAAATGAATCAACTCCCGCTGGTTATTTAAACTGTCAAAATCCCAGAAGTTCTGGTCATGGAGGAGGAGTAGCAACAATCTACCATTCCAAATTACTAGTTAATATAAAGCAAAAAACACGTTATAATTCCTTTGAAGGCCCGGTCCTCAGTATTGGGCATTTTAGCAATTTTAGGCTAAACCCAATTTTATTTGCCATAGTTTATCGTCCTCCATCAACCTACTCAGAGTTTTTATCCGAATTTGCCTCATTCTTTAGTGCTGAAATCAGATAGATAATTATAGTAGGGGACTTTAATATACATGTAGATGTAGATAGTGATTGCCTTAATTTGGCATTTAATTCAATATTAGACTCGATGGGGTTTTCTCAGAAAGTAGGAAATTCTATCCATTATCTCCACCATACGTTGGACCTTGTTCTGACATATGGCATAGAAATAGAAAATCTGGTAGTGCCTCCTCATAACCCTGTACTGTTAGACCATTGTCTGTTAACCTTTGATTTTACTATTTCTGACTATTTGGCTGACTATCTGACTGTTGTAACCAAATTTATGCAGATTGTTTCCTCTATGCCATGTGTCAACACAACGGAAATAAGCTATAGACAGCTTGCTCCTTCTGTAATTGATAGCATGGTAGATAGTGTTACAGCTTCTCTGCATCACACTCTAGACATGGTGGCCCCTTTAAAAAAGAAAAAGTCTAATCAGAGATTTCTAACTCCTTGGTTCAACACAGAAACTCTTAGCTTAAAACAGAAGACTCATCAATTAGAAAGAAAATGGCACTCCACTAATTTAGATGAAATCTATTTAGCTTGGAGAAATCATCTTTTAATTTATAAAAAAATCTCTTAGAAAAGCTAGAACAAGTTATTATTCTGCATTAATAGAAGAGAACAAGAATAATCCCAGGTTTCTTTTCAGCACTGTAGCCAGGCTGACAAAGAGTCAGGACTCTGTCAATCCTAGCATTCCCTTAGAGCTTACTAGTCAGGACTTTATGAACTTTTTCAATAATAAAATTTCATCTATCAGAGATAAAATCAGTCAGATTCTTCCCACCGTTAACTTAAATACAGTAACTACTACAATGCTTCAATTGGCATCTGTTTGGATCAGTTTACTCCAATTGACCTTTTAGAGTTAGACAAAATAATTTCCTCATCCAAGCCTTCAACTTGTCTTTTAGACCCTATTCCTACCAGGTTATTTAAAGAAGTCTTCCCATTTATTGGTACCTTTATTCTTCAAATAATCAATTCTTCATTAAACCACAAGAGATGGAGAATGATATTGATCCTGATAACCCCTTTTTCAATAGTATTCATAACCACTGTGAATATTACACTGAAAAGCAATTCAAAAGTCAAGTGCAATTAGATGGTAAACTGTCAATAATACACTTCAATAGCAGAAGTCTTAACAAAAACTTTCCACAGATTCAGGACTATTTAAAACAGCTAGACAGAAAATTCACAGCTATTGCAGTCTCTGAAACCTAGCTTAATGAAGAACAGGCTCCCCTGATGGCAATAGAGGGATATCAGATGTTTTATATTAACAGAACTCAAAAAAAAGGGTGGAGGTGTTGCACTGTATATTGATGACCTGTATAGGTGTAAGCTTGTAAATGAAATGTCCTCTGCACTACCAGGGATTTTGGAATGTGTTACTGTTGAGATTGACCTAGACAAAACAAAAAATCTAATCATAAGCTGCATATATAGAACGCCGGGAACTTGCATTGAGACATTCAGAGATAAATTAGTTGAGCTGTACAATAATATTACTAGTAAGAAAATGGTAGCAATTTGTGGAGATTTCAATATTGATTTACTGAATCCACATCAACAAAATGTAATTACAGAGTTCATGAACTCTATGTACAGCATGAGTCTATATCCCACAATAACACATCCCAGTAGAATCACAGTTCACTCTGCTACACTTATTGACAACCTGTTTGTCAATGTTATCGATAAGAAAATAGAAAGTGGATTATTGATAAATGATATAAGTGACCACTTGCCAACCTTTGCACTTATCCATGGCCACATGGGGCCCAACGCAGAAAAAATTTCAAAATCGTTCAGACACAAATCACCAAATGCAATCAGTTCTCTTAAAGAGGACTTGCTGAAGCAAGACTGGACAGAAGTCTATGTACCAGATGTAAATGAAGCCTATGACACATTTATAAACATTGTAACCACTCTTTATGAAAAAAACTGCCCATTAGTAAAAAAAAAAAGCTTAAACACAAATTTGCTGATAAGCCATGGTTAACCAAAGGACTACAAAAGGCGTGTAAAAAGAAAAATTTATTATATAAAGCTTTCCTAAAGAAAAGGACAAAAGAAGCAGAGCAGCGGTATAAAACATACAAAAATAAGTTATCATATATAATAAGATGTAGTAAAAGAGACTATTACAGTAAAGAACTGGAGAAAAACAAAGACAATATTAAAAATACATGGACAATACTCAACAGTATCCTTGGAAATAACAGCAGAAATACAAGCTACCCAACTAATATTCCAAAAAATAATAAAACGACTCAGAGTGTGAATATAGCTTCACCTGCAGATGAATTTAATAATTTTTTTGTTAACATTGGACCTAAACTGGCCCGAGAAATACCCACTACGGTGCCTACAGGTGATACAATATGCAATAACACTGCTGTAAAAGACTCCATCTTCATAAAGAACACAGACGAAAGAGAGGTCATTGAAATTGTTAAATCGTTCAAAAGTAAAACATCTACGGACTGTGATGGTATTGACTTGCTACTAGTCAAAACTGTTATCGAATGTATAGTAAAACCACTGACGTATATCTGTAACCTGTCTCTCCAATCAGGTATATTTCCCAATGCAATGAAAATAGCTAAAGTAATTCCGATATACAAGACGGGCGACAGAGGGGAACTCTCAAACTATAGACCAATTTCACTATTACCGCAATTTTCCAAGATACTTGAAAAAATATTCTATGAGAGAATTGACAACTTCATACTGAAGAATGATTTATTGTGTGAGCAGCAATATGGGTTCAGACACAAGAGGACAACTGCATATGCCCTAATGGAATTTACAGAAAAAATATCAACAGCCATTGAAAATAAAGAGTATTCAGTTGGAGTATTCCTAGATCTTAAAAAAGCATTTGATACAGTAGATCACAATTTATTAATAAAGAAACTACAAAATTGTGGTATTAGAGGGGTAGCACTGTCCTGGTTAAGTAGTTACTTAAAGAATAGATATCAGTATGTATGTGTTAGCAACAAAAACTCAGAGTTACTGAAGGTCACCTGTGGAGTCCCACAGGGTTCAGTTTTGGGACCATTATTATTCAATATGTATATAAACGATATATGTAAAGTTTCAGAAAAAATGGACTTAATATTGTTTGCCGATGACACTAATCTGCTATGCAGTGGAAACAATTTGGAACAACTTCTGGATACACTCGGAAAGGAATTAGGAAAGCTTAAACTGTGGTTTGATTCAAACAAATTAACGCTCAGTTTAAGTAAGACAAAATTTATAGTCTTTAACAACCATCACAACAACCCAGTACCCAAACTCAGTGTAAATGGTGTAGAGATTGAAAGGGTATCTGAAACCAAATTCCTTGGAGTAATAATTGATAACAAACTGTGTTGGAAGTCACATATTAATTATATTAAAGGTAAAGTATCCAAATCAATTGCAATATTACACAGAGTGAAATATTTGCTGAATCAACCCACACTATACACCTTGTATCATTCATTAATACTCCCATACATGACATATTGTAATGAAGTATGGGGAAATACATATAAAACAAACATATATCCACTCTTTATGCTTCAAAAGAGAGCTATTAGAATAATAAACAAAGCAGCTTACAGGGAACCAACAAACCCACTTTTTCTTAAACAAAAAACTCTCAAGTTGAAAGATCTGGTTGACTTTAAAACCACAATAATAATGTTCAAAGTGAAGAATTTATCACTGCCCGCAAATATCCAAAAGTTGTTCCAAATAAGGGAGAAACGATATCACTTCAGAGGAACATGTATATTTCAAAAGCCTACAGTGAGAACAACCACCAAGCAACACTGTATTTCAGTGCAAGGAGTCAGATTATGGAACGATTTTGGACCTGAATTAAAATCATGTACAACGCTTGGACAATTTAAACAAAAACTAAAGGAAGAAATACTCCAAACATATTTACAAGACGACATGTAAAATCACATAAGGATTGACATATCCAGCCTGTGTTGTGTTGTAGCTTAGTTTTTTTTTTTCTTTATTTTTTTCTCTGTGACATTTTGTCTTAGATTTGTTTTTGAATAGTAACCGCTTAACTTAGCCTAGCTTAGTTTTCTTTTTTCTCTCAGTCACATTTTGTCTTAGCTTTGTTTTAAATTGTAATCGCTCTTGTCTTGTTTTCTCTTTTTTCTCTTTTGAATTCTTGGATGGAATATGGGTGGGCAATATAAGCTGCGGCTTCAGCCATCACCCATTTCGGATAACTCACGTGGAATTGTATAGTAGGATGAGTCTTTGTCTAATTTGACCTTGTTGTTATATTATACAGTTTCTTTTAACCTGTACTCTACTATCCGAAATAAATTCATTCATTCATTCATAACTTTAGGCCATGTACCACAGGCTTTTAAAACGGCTGTAATTAAACCCTTACTCAAAAAGCCAACGCTGGATCCAGGAGTTTTAGCTAACTATAGACCAATCTCTAATCTGCCTTTCATTTCAAAAATCTTAGAAAGAGTTGTTGCTACGCAATTATTTGACCACTTGCAGGGAAATGGTTTATTTGAAGAGTTTCAGTCTGGGTTTAGAATCCATCATAGAACTGAAACAGCCTTAGTGAAGGTCACTAATGACCTCCTGATCGCATCTGATAATGGACTTGTTTCTGTACTTGTCCTTTTAGACCTTAGTGCAGCTTTTGATACGATCAATCATAATATTCTACTTGATAGATTAAAACACTATGTTGGACTTAATGGAACTTCATTGCAGTGGTTTTGATCTTATTTATCTGATAAGTTCCAGTTTGTTCATGTCAATAATGAGTTTTCTTTCAACTCAAAGCTCAGTCACTGAGTTCCACAGGGATCTGTGCAAGGCCCTACTCTTTTTAGTTTATATATACTTCCATTAGGCAACATTATTAGAAAGCACTGAATACATTTTCATTGTTATGCAGATGACACACAATTATATCGGTCAATGAAGCCAGATGATAGTAATCAATTAGCCAAGTTAGAAGCCTGTCTTAAGGAAATCAAAGCTTGGATGACTTGTAATTTCCTGTTATTAAATTCAGATAAGACTGAAGTCATTCTTGTTGGTCCAAAAAACCTTAGAAATACCTTTCCAAATCAAACTTTTAGTTTGGATGCAGCTACTCTTTCTCTTAATAGCTCTGTGAGGAGCCTTGGAGTTATTTTTGATCAAGATCTGTTTTTCAATTCACATATTAAATTTGTTTCTAAGACTGCCTTCTGTCATTTGTGTAATATTGCCAAGATTAGGAGCATCTTGTCTCAGAGTGATGCAGAGAAACTGATCCATGCTTTTGTTTGCTCTAGATTAGATTATTGTAACTCTTTATTATCAGGTTGTCCTAAAACATCTCTAAAAAGTCTCCAGTTGTTCCAGAATGCTGCAGCAAGAGTTTTAACAGGTACTAGAAAGAGAGCTCATATCTCTCTGGTTCTGGCCTCCCTTCACTGGCTTCCCATAGAGTTTAGAATTAAGTTTAAAATCCTTCTTCTCACTTTCAAAGCTCTAAACAATCAGGCCCCTTTTTTATTTAAAAGATCTAATATTACCCTATTATCCTAACAGAGCACTACGCTCCCAAAATGCTGGATTACTTGTAATAACTAGAATCTCCAAAAGTACAATGGGGGGGCAGAGCCTTCAGTTATCAAGCTCCTCTCTTGTGGAACCAGCTGCCAATCTGGATTCAGGAGTCAGACTTGATCTCTGTTTTTAAGAATAGGGTTAAAACCTACCTTTTTGATATACAGTAGTCTACAATTAGGGAGGGGTCATGTGTCTCTGAACCCTCCCTTAGTTATGCTGATAATAGGTTTAGACAGCCGGGGGACCTCCAATAATTGCACTGGGCTTCACTCCTTTCTTCACTCTCAATGAAATATTTTTTTTTGCTTGTCATTAACATCTGTTTGTTCTCTCCCATAGATTGAGTCCCCATTGTGCTGTTTGCGCTCTACATGTCTGTTCTTTTCATCTTCTCTATCCCCTCACCCCCCAGCCAGTCGCAGCAGATGACTGCCCCTCCCTGAGCCTGCTTTTGCTGGTGGGTTCTTCCTGTTAAAAAGGAGTTTTTCCTCTCCACCGTCGCTGAGCGCTTGCTCACAGGGGATCGCCTGATTGCTGGGGTCTTTCTGCAATTGTGGGGGTTCCCCCTACAGTTGAAAGTGCTATGAGATGACTGTTGTTATGAAGTGGCGCTATATAAAGTTGAATTGAATTGAATTTAAAAACAGACATGACACATAAGAATGATTTCGTTCTTGATATGTTTTGTATGTCTGAAAAAAAAACATATGACAGACATGCTAATAAGAGAAAAAAAACTTGATTTTCACCAGTGTGTCACTTTAACAGAAGCAAGTAGAAGTATTGGCAAACAATTAAATATGGTCATAATTTGTAAAAACAAAGACCAATTACATACAGGTTGAAAACTCAAATCAGGTGAAACACAGTGAGTGTGGGTTAGGCAGTTATAAGGAGAAAATCACATAGCCTAGACCTGTCAGTACCTGTGAATGCCTCTGTGCAACTGCAATGCAGGTGGGTAGACAGTGATGCATATACACAAGTATTTGAACATGGAGCACGCACAGACCCAAAGGGTGTGTGTATCTGCTTTTATCCCCCTGCCCACACTTGCATACCACTTGGGTGTGCACGTGCTACACTCCCACATACCATTTCTTGCCACCTTTATCCCGTGTCCATCACAAGTGGGTAGAGGTATCTACGGGTGTTCCCAGGGGCAGTCTGCGTGACTGCTCTCCAAGGCCACAAGGAAAATGAGCAGGTGTGTACTAATAAACTGAATGCCCAGCCAGCATGTTCATGTGGGCTCTCCAAAGGTTAAGTCTGGGCTGTCTTATAGCTCCCAATGGGCTTGTCCATGGATTCCATGTTGGCCCACATGCACTTCACCTGTTTACCTATTTTCAACTTATTTTTTCATAAATTTGCTATTTTTGTGTAAATTTGTGACTTTTCCCCCGTAATTTGATTAAATTTTCTTGAGAATTTGAAACCTTCTTGTAACTTTTTTGCTGTAAACTTGCAATTTTTTTTCCCTCACAAATTTCTTAGTTTTTTCTTGTAAATTTTCAGCTTTTTTCCCTCATAAATTTGTTAGTTTTTCTTGTAAAACTATGACTTTTTCTTGTAATTTTGGAACATTCTCATCAATTTGTTACTTTTTTCCTTGTAAATTTTTTTTTTTTTTTGTTACTTATTTGTACCCGTAGGTAGACTTGGTTTGCAGTCTGGTGACAAGCCACCGGCTGCTGGTCGCTGCGTGCGCGAGCGCCCTAAACCTACATGTTTTTGGTGTGCGGGAGGAAACCAGAGACATCCCGGAGTAAACCCGCGCAACACGGGGAGAACATGCAAACTCCACACAGCTCACTGTTGGTCGGGGGCTGGGATCGAACCCACGATCTCATGATCCCCGCGATCCCCCGGCCGAGGGTAAAACTGTGCTGTCACAGTGCTAAACCACTGCGCCACCGTGCAATTTGTGAGTTTTTCCCATAAATTTGTGACAATTTGTTAATTGGAACTTGTAATTTGGAACTTTTGCAAAAATTTTTAACTTTATTTTTTACTGTAAACTTATAGCTTTTCCTCATAAATTAGGGATTTTTTTACAACTTTTTCTAATTTTTTCATTTGACACTTTTTTCCTTGTAAATTTGTTAAATTATTCTTGTAAGTTTATAACGCTTTTCATGTAATTTTACAGTTTCTTTTTCTTGTACATTTATAATTTTTTTTCTCCTAAATTGGGGGCTTTTTGGAGTAAATTTGTCACTTTTCTTTTCTTCTAAATTTTCTTATTTTTTTTCCTCATAAATTTGTGACCTTTTTGCAGAATTCTGCCGGTGGGACGAGTGTTCCTGAAACCTGCTCACCCATGTTAACCCATGTGGGGCAGGTAAACAGACGACCCGCCCACCTGCACCACAGGTAAAGTCCATGCGTGCAAACACAGATGGGGCCAACATGGCACCTGCAGACAAATCCACATGGGGCCCATCAGACAGCCCAGCTTAAACCTATCGTGGGGCCCACGCGCACATGCTATCTGGGTGGACCTACAAACTAAACCGGGAACAGAATCTCCAACTACCATAGCCTCTGCTGACGTTCGCCAGTGTTTGGCAAGGAGCTGGAGATGTGCCCGGGTGATTTCGCCACTATTTAATCTACACAGGCTCGCTTGGCGGTGAGCAGAGCTTGCCTTAATCACGCTAGTTCTGCCCACAGGGGTGCAAAAGAGAGTCTGAGGTGTAGAGAGCTGAGGGGGAGTTGAAGAAAGGTGGCCCCTCGTGTGAGTCAGTGTATCATTCTAAATTCTACAAAGCCGCCGGGCAGGAAATGAGGCGGAGGACACCCACTGACCTGCAGCCACTTGCCGCCTATCAGTCTATCACAGAGACAATTTAAACGGCTAATGGAACTGGGCTGATCCTCTTTCCATCTCTAGCGGGGGACGCCGTGACTCATGCTGCTCGTTTCTGATCCTCTGGCCTCGAGTACTCAGGGCCGGACAGGGGATAGACCCCGGCCAGTTATGTTATTAAACATATTTATCAGGCGGATGTGTGCGACGGAGTGAGGGCAAGCACTTTGTTTGTGTATGGTGGCCGACAGAGATTGAAAACAGGAAAGACAGTGAGGGAGGAAGGGAGCAGGCAGGAGGGGTCAGGCTGCAGGTGGAGGCGGGGTCCACAGCGGGGTGACGGAGGGGATTCGTGCCTGGACGTGTCCGTGACCCAGAGCGGGCAGGATGATGGGGAGAAGAGCCTGGCAGGCAGTGGGTGTAGCTACAAAGACCCCCACCCACCCACCCACCCACCACCTCACACACTGATAGGAAGACAAATAGTTACACAGGGAGAGCATCCTGGTAAATATCTGTCCTGCTCGCCTCTGTGCTTAATGCCGTGGTGTAAATGAATGTTCCAGATTAACAGAAGCACCGTCTTTTTTTTTCCTGCCTCACGACTCTCCAATCACAATATGCTTTTAAATGACTCCCTGTTACACGGCTGCTCTTACTGAACACACAGACGTGACATCTTCATTATTCATTCTTCTGTTTCATTTGGTCTCAGAGGGATCATCATCTGTCCCACTTCCTCTGCCCGGGACTCACTGACTGACAGTTAATGTGGAAAAAACACAGAGATTTCCTTCCTCATTCTGTGTGTGTGTGTGTGAGAGAGAGAGAGAGAGAGAGAGAGAGAGAGAGAGAGAGAGAGAGAGAGTGTGTGTGTGTGTGTGTGTGTGTGTGATTTGATGAACCCAGCAGCAGTGGCAGACAATCCTCCCAGAGCTCTGTTTTTCACATCCTGCAAGCAAAGAGGGGGGAAAAAAAAATCTAAATCATCATGCAACAGGGTTGCAACCAGTTGTTTTCTGTGTCATTCACATTTTAATGGCTGCCTGCCTGAAATAATTGATTCACTTTCCAGCCTATAAAATGTAAAATGAAGGAATTCCATCACTCTGATTTACGTTGAATGTCTTCTGATTTTGTCCAGCCATCGATCGAAATATAAAATCATACTCATTTTTTACGATTAGCATCAGAATTCCAAATAATCGCAGTGAGCAGCCCCAACAATCATCTGTTCAAGCCCACCTTGATGGAGGTCTGTGCTCTCTGAGAGCTTCTACTTGCATTATTTGAAAAGGTCACCAGCTATGTTAACTGGCATTGAAGGCCAGTTGGCATAGCCGCTGATTTTTTTTCAAACATGTTTTCCCCACAGGCTCACATGGACTCAAGCATGCAGACACATATACTTTCTTATGATCACAATAAAGCTCCTCTGACAGAAAATATGATTTGTATTCAGCAATGGTGGCCTCATGCCAAACAAGGAGCTGTAATTACAAACTGAACGGTCAAAAAAAAAAAAAAAAGCTTGCCAGCTTATACCCCCAACCCCCCACCCTTTACACAGGGGTGGAGATCATTGAGAGATCTGGCCATTTTTTTTTTACCTATCAATGATCTTCAATGATCTCCACAGTCACAATGGTGTCCTCAAAGGTTTTACTCAGTCCAAAACATGCAAGGATCTCCCAAATGATCCCAAAGATCAATCTCTCAACGATCTCTGTACTGTGTAAAGGCCCTTAATTGTGCTGTATGAAAGTTTTTAATTAGGCAGACATGTGCCTATTCCTTCAGCAAGTTAAGGTTTTGATTGAAGAGCATAACTTTGAGACTTATTCTCAACGCATTCTTTCTAAAGAAGGAACAGATTGCAGTCAGATAATTAAACTCATAGCAGAGTCTCCATGTGTCAAAAGCCAGCTCACACACTGCTGATAAGAGCGAATTTCAAACTCATGGCAGGTGAGAGAAAAAGAAAACAAAAACAAAACAGTTTTTCCTTATCATAATTACCTCTGCCAAGGAGGTAATGTGATCGAAGCGTTTTGTTTGTTTGTCTCTTAGCAGGATCGTGCACTAACTACTGGACGGTGTTTGATAAATTTTTCTCCAGAGGTGGCCTGTAGGCTATGGAAGAATCCCTTAGATTTTGGAGGTGATCCATGGGTGCAAACCTCTGTCAAGGCACTATCTTGTAATATACGGATGAACGGAGAGATGGAGGAACAGACGGAAGAAGGGAGGTAGGTATAGGGATGGAGCCTTGGTGGAGGTTTATGCTCTCTGAGTACCCTATAGTTAAGTAACTTGCAAAACTTTTTATCTTTGTATTCTTACCCATGGACACCTTCTCAGCTGCCACAAGAAAATATACATTTTTTACCGTTTTAATCTTCTTCTTTCGGCTGCTCCCTTCAGGGGGACGCCACAGCGGATCATCTGTCTCCATCTCACCCAGTCCCATGCATCTTCCTCTGTAACACCAATCCTCTCCATGTCCTCCTTCACTACATCCATGAATCTTCTCTGTGGTCTTCCTCTTTCCCTCCTGCCTGGCACCTCCACCTTCAACATCCTTTGTCCAACATCCACTATCCCTCCTCTGCACATGTCCAAACCATCTCAGTCTTGCCTCTCTTATTTTGTCTCCAAACCGCTCAACCTGAGCTGTCCCTCTGATATACTCATTTCTAATCTTGTCCCTCCTAGTCACTCCCAGTGAGAATCTTAGCATCTTCAACTCTGCCACCTCCAGCTCCACCTCCTGTGTTTTGTCAACACCACCATCTCCAAAACATCGATCATAGCAGGTCTCACTACCATCTTGTACATCTTCCCTTTCACTCTTGCTGCTACCCTTCTTTCACAAATCACCCCTGATACTCCTCTCCCCCCATTCCACTCTTCCTGCACTCTCTTCTTCACCTCTCTTGTGCATTTTCCATTGCTTTGGATGGTTGACTCCAGGTATTTAAACTCATCTACTTTCGCTACTTCTACTCTTTCCATCTTCACCATTACACCTGCCTACCCTTTTAATGTGAAATTTAAAAAAAAACCAAACAACTGAAGCAGAGTCAAAAGCATTCCTACTTGGCTTGCCAAGTGGGTCGACCCTCTTGGCGACACAGGTAGACTATTGGACTCTGGAGTTGGCGGTTGGGGGTTCGAACCCCTGGTTGGATGCCACCAGTTGGGCTTAACCGCCTGTCTCCTTGGCTACACAACTAACTCTACAGAAGCCAAGAGCAACATCACTACTATTGTTTTCACAAGTTATTATACTCTGATAAAGCATTAATTTCTCCAAAGATCTTGAGAAAATGAGCCTTGTTGTGTATTCTTGAGAAAATAGATTTCCAAACACCAAACTGTCCATTCCACAGATTTGACCTTTAGCAACGTCTGCACCGGTTTTGCAGTCTGTCTTCCTCCACCTTGAAGTGTTTTAAATGCAGAGTTGGTGCTTTGCTCCCAGAACTCAGCAGTGAGATGTAAAACCAGCCTCCTGAGAGGACACTAAGCCCTGTTCATTATACTGATGCAAAGAAAGTGGATTAAAGCGTCAGGGTCTCTGCTGTTGTTTTGCTCGAAAGCAGCAGGCACAGACGTGTGGAATTAGCTTCTGGCATGTCACAGTGTCATGTGGTTCCTTTTCCTTGGTGAGAGACATTTACTCTTAGATCATATGAGATGCTTGTTTGCATTTTTTTTTTCCCAGAGGAACAATTTTATTACAGTGGGGGTAGACTTCTGTAGCTCTCTTTGTTCTTTTGTGCCATGAGCTAATCAGACCAAATTAACAGGGAAAAAAGAGAATTGGGAGGTAATAAAGAAAACAAATTAACTAGCATATAAGTATAAAATAATTAATTCTTAGGAGTGTGGATGAAGCCTTTCTTTAAACCTGTAGCTCTTATCCATCAGGTTTAATAAGATAATTAATATAAAATTGGGAAAATCTCTCATTTTCAGCTGAAAACCATCACAGACTAATTTTGTAGACTTTCCCCAAATGGAGCTCATTCTGAGTGTGACAGTGTTAGGTACCTACTGCCATCTGGTGGAAAAGTCAAACCAACATAACATGAAATTAAAGAAGCAGTCAACAGATTATGGCGGCTTTAGATTTATTAATTGTTTTCACCATAACAAAAAAGAAGCAAAACAATTCTAAACATGGCTTACAAATAGTACTTCTAAAATATTTTATAAAAGTGTAAAAAACATTTAACAAAGCCTTCATTTTCACATCAAATTAAATAACTTTCAGTTTAGGCAGCAGAAGTGGACTGTTTCTGAGGATCAGTTTCTTTAAGGAGAAATGATGAACATGAGCTAAAGACTTATGCAGGCTGGCATGAAAAACTCCCACATGAAAATGCATCTACCTACTAATGTATTGGCTATAAATTCAGGCATAATAGTGTATTTGAAATGGGAAACATCAACAGAAATATTTTGGTAAAGCCTTTTAGTAGGAAATGGCATGAGTTGGTGAAAGAGTAGCACTGGCCTCTATGAATATTCAATTAGGAGCATTTTTAACCTTATCTTGCTACTGCCGTACTATTAATAGTACAATAAACTAGGCAAGCAGCATTCTTTGAAAACATTCAAGAGTGGAAAAATGTGGTTACACAGCTGCCTGTTACAATATTGATCCCTTCAAAACATAGGCCAGCATGGGAAGCTTAAATAAAGACGTTCAGGCAGTGGCTGTCTGTTCACAAACTCATGCCATGCTGAGGAAATGAAAATACAGCTTTAAGAGTGAGGACAGATTCACTGAAGGCTTCCAATTTCTCTGAATCAGACAAAAATAGTGCTGATAAGATGCTTCGGCAGCCAAACTCTGCACATCATAATAAAAAGAGAGGAAACAAAGGACAATAGAACTCTTAAACCAGGACCATGAGGGTGAAAGCGTTCCCATACAAAAGGCTGACTGAGCACTTAAAGTGGTCATTGACTGAAAAATGGTGTGCTTGTAGGTTTTAAATGTCTTAAATGTGTTAACTGGTCACATAATTAGCCAAATATTGTTCAACCAGTCAACCATCTGAAAAAAGCATACTGCCTTTATTTTGTTTTTCTCCTAGAGAAACTCCCAAAAAGTTTGACTCTTCCGGATAAGTTTCCTATGTCAAGTCTTGAAAAAGCCTACCCACTGCCGTCCGTAAGACCTACCCACTGCTGTATTATTGGCCTGCCTAGCTGTCCATCATGTAGAGCAAAGTGGTGGCTAAAGGTAGCCTATTAGTCCCTGGGCTATTAGCCCAGGAGCTAACACTGGTACCAGAACACTGGCTGTAAGCGTGGCTTATCTTGTTATTTTTTCAGATCTTAGTCACCGTAATAGCCATCCCTGTTATCACCTGGTTCACTCTGGCCCATCTCCAAGAGGTTTCATCGTGATTCTGTAGCAGATCACCTGCCCCGGCACACCGGTCGTTTTTATGGGCCGGGACCAGGGCTACTGGCCGGTGTTATGCCGAGACCTCCCCCGGATTGGAGGGGGAGCTCTCAGCATAACACCGGCACGTGCAGTCCGGCGTGGAATCAGGACGAAGCCTCTGGCTCCCTGCAATCAAAATGTCCCAGGACCCGATGCTGCTGGCTCTCACGCCCAACAACCCCACCATCTTCTGTGGATCGGCTCTGCTCTCGTGGGCAGCCTTGGCTTGGTAGCTTGCCTCGGGTTGCGGTGATCATCCAGCACACGGTGCTAGCGATTTGTTGTGGAATCACGGCAAAATTATTGAGCGATAGACCGGACTGATGCAAGATACACCACTGACTGTGGATCAGTGAACCAGAGCGCTGCTCAACCAAGCTGGGAGGCTAGAAGCTAGTCAGCTCTAATGTGTGATGTAAGAGGGAGGGCGGAGTTGAAATGGTGAAGGATGGTTCTTAAAGTGACAGGCTTTAAATCAGAGCATTTCACGAAAGCCAGGAAAAATAAAAAACAAATTTGCTTCAATAATTAAAAAAAAATTACAGAAAATGTGAACAAAATATGTCACAAACATTTCATTAAGACATGTGAGCTTTTCAAATATGGGAATAGTGCAGTCAATGACCCCTTTAAAAGTGCCATATAGTCATTTCTATATATACAGCTGTAAAAAAAAAAGAAATGACATGAGAATAATAAAAAAAATGTAGTAAAATATTTGCTCAAAACTAAAGCTAACAAAACATAGCTAACATAACAGTAGCTCTTCCAACTCGTTGGTTGGAAGAGCTACTGGTTACCAGTTGTGCACACCCAGGAGGAAGACATGATTTATAATTGCTAACAGATGATGGACAGCAGGAGGGAGGAGGATGAGGAGGTGGGTGTCAGCAGGGGCTCGTATCAGGGCTTCTGGGTATAAAAAGCTGATGAAAGAAGCCAAAACCTCTACCGCAGCAGCCATGCCCTGGGCTTCTCCTCCACCCACTGCACCAAAAATACCTTCAGAGGGTCTAAAATCACCCACACAGCACACACACACACACACCCACACACACACACACACACACACACACACACACACCCTCCAGCTTCCCTCTAATCTCCCCACCATGGAGTCAGAAGATCTGGCTCACAGTTCACCAAATATCACTAAAGTGCTCTCTCTAACACTCAGTTAAGCGCTTCATTGAGGTCAACCAAAAACAAACCATATAAAATAACATTTACATAGTAACAAAAAATACTTGGAAACACAAGTGATAAGAAGGAAATATGTCGGCGTATATCTGACAAAGGTGCTGAGTTGGCCCGAGAGTCGTCTATGGGAGACGTGGGGTGGGAGAAATTTGTACAGCTGTGATTTTATGTGAAGCTCAAACGGTGGAGACAGCTGTGTTCGAATGTGAGGTCAGCAGAAAGAGAGGGAGAGTCCGTCCATCTGTCGGTGACGTGAAGCTTTAGCTCAGTACTTGGGTACTTTTGTGTAATCCTCCTGGACGACATTCTTGCAGAGACACATGGACAGGATCATCCCGAGGAGCTGCAGGGAGGAAATGAAGTTACCAGAGTGGAGCTGACCAAAGGAGCAAAAACAGGCCAGAGCAAACATCAAACGATTTTGTTCACCTGGCTGCCTGTCCCTTAGCCCAGTTCTGCCAAAGGTTTAGTCCTATAAAGGAGGTCTTCTCTCCTACTGTCACCTAGCATTTGCTCATAGGTGATGACTGTAATTGAGGTTTTCTTGATTGGTATGACAATGCTGATTTTAAGCACCATGAGGTGACTAGTGTGACTTGCTGCTGTATAAATAAAGTTTGATTTTAATTTGAACCAAGTGGAAAATTGCTGGAGAGATTATGATGATATTTTGAGGCAAGGTGGCCCTTGGGCTACAGATGAACCCATTAGATTTTGGAGGTGGTCCAGGTCAGGATGCAGATTCTAGATCACATTTTCACTTTCTTTAATTGTTTTTAATATTCCTTTATTAGTCCCACAGTGGGGAAATTACAGGGCATCCACATGAGTGGATGAGGCAGCCACTAGTGCGGCGCTCAACCCTTTCACCATTCACACACACATTCATGCCTGGGGCCACTTTAGAGTCTCCAATTAACCTAACCTGCACGTTTTTGGCATGTGGGAGGAAACCAGAGAAATCCCGGAGTAAACCCACGCAGACACGGGGAGAACATGCAAACTCCACACAGATCACTGTTGGTCGGGGGCTGGGACTACCCTTGGTGGAGGAATGCACTCTCAGATCACCTCCAAAATCTAATGGGTTCATTTATATCCCAAGGGCCATATGTTGTCAAAATTTCATCAAAATCCATCCAGTAGTTTTTGTGTAATTGTGCTCACAAACAAACAGACTGACAGACCTTGGCAGAGGCATGCACTCTCTGAGTGTCCTCTAGTTAATTCAGAGTTCACTAAGAAATAATATTCAAGTGCATGTACACTCAACAGCCACTTTAATAGGAGCACCTGATGATCTGCTTGTTAATACAAATATATAATCATCCAACTAACATGGCAGCAACTCTGTATTTAGCCATGTGGACACGGTGAAGATGAGCTAGTGAAGTTCAAACTTAGCATCAGAATGGGGAAGCAAGGTGATTTAAGTGACTTTAAATATGGCATAGTTGTTGGTGCCAGATGGACTGGACTGACTAGTACTGAAACTGCTGATGTACTGGGATTTTCACACACAATCATTGCTAGGGTTTATGGAGAACGGTTTGAAAAAGAGAAAATATCCAGTGAGGAGTAGTTCTCTGGGCCTAAATGCCTTGTTGTTGATGCCAGAGGTCAGAGAAGAATGACTGGACTAGTAGCTGAACCAAAGAGAAAGGAAATAGTAACACGAATAACTACTCATAACTGAAGTTTACATATCTCAAAATATAGATAGTCATAGTGACTTAAGGTGAAAACTGCAGCAAGCAGAGAGTGTCCCAAGCAAGACCAACAAAAGGTTGTTTTGGTTCGGTGACTCGTGCGTGGGGCAGTGGTGGCCTAATGGTGAGGGATGTCATCTGGTGACTGGAGGGTCGCCGGTTCGATCCCTGGACCGGCAGGATTAGATCTGAGTGGGACAGATAACATAGCAGTGTTTGCCCCACCCTCATTAACCCCGCTGTGGTGCCCTTGAGCAAGGCCCTTAACCCCAACTGCTCCAGTGGAGCTGCTCAGTGGCCACAGGTCAGTCTGTGGTTGTACTGGGCAGCTTCCAGGTGTGAATGTGAGTGTGAACAGGGCGTCCTTGAAAAAGAGTGTTCACCTCTCAATGGACCTCCCCTGTATAAATAAGGGTTAAATAAAAAATAACTATAAATAAACAAGGCTTTATGCAAACACTCAGGCTACGTGTTTCTCTTTATGTCAAGCCTAGATAACTGATGCCTGGGTGTACTTTCATACTTAACAGGCAGACAGGGGTGGTCCCTGACAGGGCCTGATAACAGAGACCATACTCTTTAAATATTCAGATAATTAGGCAGACGTGTGTGGTATCAGGCTTCCATTTACAATATTTACCAGTCTGTAGATGATGCCACGGCTATTCTGTGCATTCACATGGAGTTGACAACTGAATCTAACCCAAGATCATTTTTACATGTGCTCGAAAAGCATTTTGTACATGTGTAGCATTCACTTTTGAGAATATATACAAACTATATGACAAATGACACAGTCTATGTAAGGCAGCTTTGAAATGTGGAGTTAAGAGGATGCTTCTTGCCTGTCTTGGTGTATTCTTGATTTTAAAAAATTCAAATGTGCAAGAGGAGAATACTGTACCTCCACAACTGCCACACTAATACAGATTCCCAGAATAACAAAACAGTTTTCCAAGATCCATTGCTCCACTTTCATTATACAGCCCTAGAGAGGAGAACAAGAGAGAGCACGAGGTTAAGAAAGACATGAAAAGAGAATGGAGAGTTTTTGTCTGACATAGAGAGAGATGAATGACTTTGTGAGTCCAGCCGGACATGAACAGAGACTCCTGAAAACAAAATCTGTTAGCTTTGGATTGGGTCAGTGAGGGGAAGAATAACAGTGCTTAGGAGTGCTGAGGAAAATGGCACAGACTGCAGAGTGTAAACTATCTGAAACAAGCAGAACAAACAACAGAACAGCGGAGCTTTCCTGGTGTTTGAACAGATCACAGTGCAAACAGCTCACCTCAGCTGTCACTAATCAGTGTGATGATTGAGTTCAACCACAGCACTGCAATGTGCTGGCAGCCATGGATACGCAAGTCAAACCAAGTTGTGAAACAGGTAAAGGCCTACTGGGGTCTGCATGCAGCTTCAGCATCCACGCTACACAAGAGTTTTATAACCGTTAAAGGGGTCATTGATTGAAAAATGGTGCGTTTGTAGGTTTTAATTGTCTCAAAAGTGTCAACTGGTCATGTAATTAGCCAAAAATTTTCCAAAAAGTCAACTATCTAAAAAAGCACACTGCCTTTATCTCGTTTTTCTCTCAGAGAAACTCCCCAAAACCTTTTTTGACTCTTTGGGTAAATCGTATACGTCAGGTTTTGAAAAAGCCAACCCACTGCCATCCTTGAGACCTGCCCACTGCTCTATTACTGGCCCGCCTAGCTGTCCATCGTGTAGATGACGTGGTGGCTAAAGGTAGCCTATTAGCCCACGAGCTAACACTGGTACCAGAACGCTGGCTGTAAGCACGCCTTATATTGTTATTTTCTTCAGATCTTAGTCACTCTAACAGCCATCCCTGTTACCACCTGGTTCACTCGACCCACCTTCAAGGGGTTTCATCGTGATTCCGTGGCGGATCACCCATCATGGCACACCAGTTGCTTTTATGGGCCGGGACCAGGGCTACTGGCCGGGGTTATGCTGAGAACTCCCCCGGATTGGCGGGGGAGTTCTCAGCATAACCCCGCCAAACCAGGTGATAATAGGGATGGCTATTAGGGTGACTAAGATCTGAGGAAAATAACAATATAAACCACGCTTACAGCCTACATCCTGGTACCAGTGTTACCTCGTGGGCTAATAGCTCAGGGACTAATAGGCTGCCTTTAGCTGGCCGTGAGAGCCACAGGCTGGTACAGGCGATCGGCCGCAGAATCACGACGAAGCCTCCAGCTCCCTACAATCAGAATGTCCCGGGACCAGATGCTGCTGGCTCTCATGCCCAGCAACCCCACCGTCCTCCGTGGATCCGCTCTGCTCTCGCGGGAAACAGCTTTCAGCTGTCTGTGCGAGCAGAACAGAGTCCGACAGAGTCACACCGCCCCCTGAGATCCCTTGGCTCAGTAGCTCACCTCAGGTTGCAGCGATCGTTTAGCACGCGGTGCTAGCGATTTGTTGTGGAATCACGGCAAAAATTATTAGGAGATAGACTGGACTGACGTGAGATACACCACTGACTGTGGATCAGTGAAACAGAGCTTTGCTCAATCGAGCTGGAAGGAGGTGGCTAGAAGCTTCTCAGCTAATGGCTAACTGGCGTAAGAGGAAGGGTGGAGTTGAACAGCTGAAGTCTGTTTCTTAAAGTGACAGGCTCTGAATCAGAACGTTTGAAGAAAGCCAAAAAAAACCCCAAAAAACAAATTTGCTTCAATAATAAAAAAAAATTAAGAAAATCTGAACAAAATATGTCACCAAGCACTTCATTAAGATATGAGTGAGCTGTTGAAATGTGTACAAAGAGCAGTCAATGACCCCTTTAAAACAGACTACCAAGACTGTGTTTTAGTCAGAAAAAAAACAGGAAATTGTGATTTATGTGTTTCTTGGTTACTGAGATGGAGCTAGTGGCTGAGATTAAACAGTGGTGATACGTTAGTGCAGAACCGAAACATCAGATTCTCTGTGGTTATACGTACATCCTGATAAACAGGTGGTTCTGGTGACAGGTGGTCACACAGCCCCACGTCCTTCACATCAGTGCCAGGCAGGGAGTCATTGCGACAGGAGCATGAGTAGAGGGTCTGGTTGCTGTTCTTTATCAAGAGGTTCTCAGACCAGTTGCCTGGACCAGTCCATCCACAACATTTCAGCTGGTGATACGGGTGAGAGAAGATGTCAGTAAAAACACAAAACAGAGCAGAAAAAAACAGGAAGAAGCAACACTGAGATGAGAGCTGATACGATCAACAAAATAACCTGCTGACTTCACCGTAGAAGCAATTCTACGGCAGTGCTCACAGCGTTACTTTCTATTCACTACATTTGATCTTAAGGTCTGGAAGAAGGAGTCTTGGCAGGAAAAGGAGAGAACGCAAAGGTGGAAGATAAACTGAATGGAAGCTTAATTCTCCTGAAACTAACATCTTGGTTATGAAGCATAACGTGACAACACTGAAGTTAAAAGTTTTCACAGTCATCAGTGCTTCAGTAACAGAAATACCAATGCTGTTCCCTCTGAAGTTTGCTGGTTAAACAAAACAAAAATTAAAAAAAAAAATGCAGAATGGTACTTTGAGCTACATGCATAAAATTCACCTAAGACCAATTAAGCACTGTGGTACTTGGAAAAAAAAAGGAATAACTAAATAATCTAAAACTAAAGCAACTAGCATGGCAGAATCCTGTTAGGGAAAAGTGGGAAATCTCATAATGTGGACAAACCAGTCCTTTGAAACACATTAAAAGTTCAATCCACACTGCATTTTTTTTTTTTTTTTTTTTTTTAGTCATTGTGTAATTTTTATGAACCTTGATTCCTGGCCTGATTTTATTCTGTACCTGTACTTCAGCCTATTAGCATTTAGTAATTACCTCTGTGTATGAGTTCTATTGTCAGTGGTGGAGTGTGTGTATGCATACGCTGGATTCAATTTACCTTCACACACACGGGGGACTGACAAGGAAGCACTATGCAACCAAGCCGAATTGTTTTTGGTCGTATGTGATGGATTCTACACTCACCTCCGGTCTTTTACAGCCACACAGCAGAGTTGTATAAAGTTAAACTGAACGTCTCTTCCGTGGTTCTGCATCTAATGTACTGAACTGATAAAATCTGTTGGGTTGTTTTGACTATAAAGCTGCAACAGTTTTGTGGGGACAGTTTATGTTTGTTGTCATTACACGTGGTAATGCTAGGATCATCTTGGGCACGAAAAGTGTTTTGGTTTCGTTTTAGCTGGTTTGCACCTGTAATATTATGTCAACACCTGTTTCTACACACATTGTATACATTAAGTGAATACCTCAATAGGGACACACTAATTTGGATCCAGACTCAACAAGGTGCTGGACACATTCCTCAGACCAGTATCAGTACATACTGTACATACTCATATGTTAGCATCACATGGTTGCTGCACACACACACACAGAGTTATGCTCCTAAGTTTGCATACCCTGGTGGAATTTATGATTTTTTTGGCCATTTTTTAGAAAATCTGAATGAGAACACAAACTTTATTGTGATTTAAAAAGAGCAAACACAATTGTTTGATAATAAATGGCTTCACCCAACCACTAACTATGAGTGAAAAAAAAGTTTTTGTATTATCATTCATATTCTCTAGAAAATGGCCAAAAAAAAAATCAATAATTCCACCAGGGTGTGTAAACTTATGAGCACAACTGTACATATACAGTATATAGTACATACTGTATATATATATATATCCACAATCTCTTTCTTCCCTGTTTCGACTTTTAATCCTGTTTAAGAGGCGTAAATATATTAATCTTGTATTTGTCACAGTTTGTGTGTCAGCAGTGATCAAAATGGAGGCAGAATTTGCATGCAAAGAAGCAGGCAGATGAAGTGCAGCATTAGCAAAAAGCCTTGACAGCAGTAAAAAGCTCATATCAGAGAGTGTTGTTTGCATATCAGACTGGACAACCAAAAAGGACTGCTGGTTGCCTATTCTGTATTCTGGATAGACCAGTTGTTCAAGTTTTTTTAAGTACAGGTGTCACCAAATTAATCTGAACTGCAATCTATGCCATGAACTTCTTCGGGGCTGTGCTCACGACAAGGTTTTTACCCCAAACTGGGGAAGTTCTTCGACAGTTTGTCCGTGTAATGACGCCAGCGTTTTGGAGGTGTGAAAGTGTAGAGATCTGAAATCAGTCTCCAGCGTGGAGAGGTTTTGTCTGCACCGTTTTTCCTCATCCGTGTGCACAGATTTAAGATAAGATAAGATAAGATAAGCCTTTATTAGTCCCACAATGGGGAAATTCCAGGATTGCAACAGCACAGGGATAGCAACACTCAGAGCAACAATCAGAAGGCAAGAAAAAACAACATCTAGTAAACATATGTCCATATTACTATAAATGTATATATATAGACACACAGTGCAGAGCATTATGGCTGGTGAATGTGCAGCAGAAAGTCTAAGTTCTCTCTCCGCGGATGCAGCGGGCCAGCTGGAAGTCTTTGGGCATGATGGTGACCCCCTTAGCGAAGAAGAGACCATCAGGTGGGCCTCGCTGGTCTCCTGCAGAGCCACGACGGCGAAGCTCAGGAAACGCAGGACGGTCTTGAAGTCCTGAGCGATCTCCCTCACCAGGCGCTGGACGGGCAGCTTGCGGATGAGCAGCTCCGTGGATCTCTGGCAGCGACGGATCTCTCTCAGAGCCACGGGCCTGTGACGGCGAGGCTTCTTCACTCTGCCGGTGGCCGGAGCGCCTCTCCGAGCAGCCCTGGTGGGGGTGGGGGGCTTCTTCCTCCAGTAGATTTTACGGGCGGTCTGCTTGGTTCTTGCCATCGCTCTTTATTTAAACAATAACGGTGACGTTACAGCCCCAAATTACAATGGATTTCAGCCAGTCCACACACCAAGGAATTTGTATTTCTCACATAAATACATAACCCATGATTAAACTTTAAGATTGGTGTGTTTATCATTAGGATTAGGTAAAAAGAGCTCTTAACAGTATCTGTAAAATGCTTTTTAAAATGCATGTATTTATTTTTACATAATAGATGCAGTATTATAGAGAAAAACAATCAAATTTATGACCAAGGAGGATTTACAGACTGAAATACATCCATAAAATGATGCCTACCTTTGTCGAATGATGAAAAAAAATCACAAGGAGCAGCTGATGTTTTAAATCCAGTCTTGCGCGGCTGTTCCAGCTGACATCACTTCATATCCCTACTTTTTCTTATTCTTAGGGTGCTTTCACACCTAAATTCATTTACTTTGGTCCGAATCAGTTGATAAGTTTGTTACTCTGTATCATTTTCTCCTTGGTTTGGTTCCCTTTCACACAGGCCAAAATTCAAGCGGACCAAATTACATCATGTTAAATCCCGTGAGACTTACGTCAGAACGGTGGTCAGATTTTTTTACCACGAGAACAGAAAAGGTAAATACAGGAAGTAGGATGACTACTGTGCAATTATGCATTTCTGGGGAGAAAATAATACAATGGAGCATAATCTACGGGGGATTTTCATCGCCCTGGTTATCGTTTATTACATTACGTGCATATACCACTTTCGGCAAATCGTACAGTTTGAAAATGAAGCGCGGCTACAGAAGGAAAATAACATGTTAGTGCACTGGAGTTGACAAAGGCACATATCAAGACAGTACAAGAGATGGCGCTTCATTAATCCTCCAGAACTGTGGCACGCTCAGCCACATGCACAGTGGCATGAAATGTTTTACCGTTTGCTGCTGGTCGTGTTTTAGTGCTGTCCCTTTCTCACCTGAAGGACCGCATCAGAGTTCGTCAGCTGATTCGAACTGAGACCACCTCGTTTAGGTGGTCTTAGTGCGGCTGTTTTGGTGAGCACCTGAGTGCAATTACCGTATTTTCTCACCAGACAAAACGAACTGCACTAACAGAAAAAGTGAACTTAAGTTGGACTGAAATGACCTAAAGCCTGTAGGAGTGAAAGCACCCTTACTTGTAATGATTTTGTAAAAGTTTTGACTGAAGGCTCCTTATCAAATATTCAAACTGGCTGTCAGTAAATCAGATTTTTTTATTGCCTGCAATTACACAGGTTATTTATTTATTTTTTTATGACTCTCTCATTTTTTTAACTTAAAAAAAATAATATGTGACCCGTGTTGGCCAAATGAGTCGGAATGCGCACAGGCTGATTACGAGCTGTAGGCACTTTAAGTCATAAATCATGATTCTTTCTTTGCTCGCTGGCGGCAAGTCCCGGGAAAACCCCCGTCAGTGCCTGGTATCATTGTAAAGCTTGGAACCCCTACTTTCTAAAAATACACATTGAATTCCGGAAGACGTAACTCAAGACAAATCGAATGTGAGTTTTCAAACCAGCCAAGACATAAACAAAATCGGCTTGTTGTTGGTCAGTTTTTGCCCAGTTCCGACAAATTATATATCATTATGAAGGTCTTTCAATACAGAATATGAAAATAACGTTACCTCAGTTTTGAAAATTTCCTCATTGTGACTCATTTTGCCAGCACCGGTCACACACACACACACACACACACACACAAAATTTCTTGTGGGGGAATCTGGCATTTAAAGTTGTACTCTTATACTCCGGCGGAACTGCTTTTACTAATAGGAGAAGGGGCGAGGGCGGATCTCTGGCGCCTTAAAACCAGATGCTTCGGGTAGATGGTGGCTCGTCAACCTGGGAAGGTAGCCCATCTAGGGGAAGGTAAACCCTGATTTCAAACCTCTGCTGCCTTGCGGCATACCCGGTCACGGGAAAGGCTTCGGGAGTCAACCCTGAGGAAAAATCTGGAGTCGGAGCCCCTAAGGCAGTTCTATGTTGTGCTCAACATCGTTCTGGCAGCTCCTGCAACGGCGCTGGTGCCAAACTGTAGCAGCCCTGCTGTTCCTTTGGATTCATCAGTGACGTGGAGAGGGGGGACATGCTGCATGGGCAACATCTTGTCCTCCATATCTTCCTGCCCAGGCTTGAATCCTACCAACGGCCAACGCTGGAAGGTAGAACACCGGATCACTGGAGAGGACACTCCAGCTTCGCCTTTGGCGTAGACAAAACACGGGGAATGACAGTTACCGGTTATAAGCCACTGCTCAATTGGCGTAGAGCGTGGCGCCAGGGGTTGTTCCCGACGGTGGGAGGGATCATCAGATCTCACTGGACAGCTACCGCCCGCCTCAAGCTGGGCAGCCCCCAGCCAATAAGGTGTTGTCCCGCCACAGCTTGCTTTCCTCAATGGGTGCATGGGGATAAGGAGAAATCCAAACAGCAGGCTGAGAACCTTCGCACCAGGCAAGACAATAAAACAAAAGAGACCAACTCTAAAACTGGGAACTTGGAACGTCCGCACTATGATGACAGGACTCGCTGCTAACCTCAAGGACATCAACGACACCAGGAAGACTGCCATCATCAATAATGAGCTGAAGAGACTGGGAGTGGATATCGCCACTCTCCAGGAAACACGGTTAGCTGATGCAGGCACACTGAGAGAGAAGGACTACACGTTCTACTGGCAGGGAAAGGGCAGTGACGAACACAGGGAACACGGAGTGGGCTTCGCAGTGAAGAACACTTTGCTGAAGATGGTGGAACCGGGCAGCACTGGCTCTGCACGACTCCTCACCCTCCGCCTGAACGCCACTGAAGGCCCAGTCACCCTCGTCAGTGTGTATGCCCCAACACAGACAGCCACACCAGAGGCAAAAGACGAGTTCTACGAGAATCTCGCAACAACTGTCAGGATCATTCCCAACTCTGAACAACTCATTCTCCTTGGAGACTTCAATGCCAGAGTGGGTGCTGACCACGACTCCTGGCCCTCCTGTCTTGGACCTTTTGGCGTGGGCAGAATGAACGACAACGGACAGCGGCTGCTCGAGTTCTGCACATATCACGATCTGTGCATCACAAACTCGTTCTTCAAGACCAAGCCCCAACACAAGGTTTCCTGGCAACATCCGCGCTCAAAGCACTGGCACCAGCTAGACTTGATCCTGACCAGGCGCACCTCACTGAAGAACGTGCTAATCACCCGTTCGTTCCAGAGTGCAGATTGCGACACAGACCATTCATTGGTGTGTTGCAAGGTCAAGCTGCAGCTGAAGAAATTCCATCGTGCTAGACAACCTGGAAAGGCACGGATTGACACCAGCAAGATGGCCCAACCAGAACTTGTTGAGCAGTTTGCCTCCACCTTTGAGAAGGAACTTGGTGTACCACAAGGAGGAGAATCTGCAAAGCAGAAGTGGGAAGAGCTGCGAAACACCATCTACCGCACAGCCTTGGCTACCTTTGGGAGGAAGACCTCGAAGTCACAGGACTGGTTTGATGCCAAGTTGACCGAGATGACCCCCGTCATTGAAGCCAAGCGCTCAGCACTTGCTGAGTACAAGAAGTACCCAAACGAGAAGAATCTCCAGATTCTCAGGGCTGCGAGAAGCAAAGTTCAGCAGACTGCTCGGCGCTGTGCCAACGAGTACTGGACTCAGCTCAGCCAAGACATTCAAACCGCTGCCATAACAGGGAACATCCGTGGTATGTACGATGGCATCAAGAAAGCACTTGGTCCAGCTCAGAGCAAGACGGCCCCCCTCAAATCTTCCACTGGGGAGATGATCATAGAGAAGAACAAGCAGATGGAGAGATGGGTGGAACACTACTCCGACCTCTACTCTAGACAGAACACCGTGACACCGTCAGCCCTTGATGCCATCGACTGCCTGCCATCCATGGACGAACTTGACGCCGAGCCAACCATCGACGAACTCAGTAAGGCCATTGATAGCTTGGCCGCTGGCAAGGCACCCGGCAACAACGGCATACCCCCTGACCTGATCAAGCACTGCAAGACCGCCCTACTGCTGCCATTGCATGACGTCCTCTGCCAGTGCTGGAAGGAAGGTGCCGTACCACAGGACATGAGGGACGCCAAGATCATCACCCTCTACAAAAACAAAGGGGAGAGAAGCGACTGCAACAACTACAGGGGCATTTCCCTCCTCAGCGTTGTTGGCAAAGTCTACGCACGAGTTGTTCTCGTTCGTCTACAGAAGCTTGCCGAACGTGTCTACCCCGAGTCTCAGTGTGGCTTCCGTGCTGAGCGATCGACGGTAGACATGATATTCTCCATCCGCCAACTCCAGGAGAAATGCAGAGAACAGAACATGCCTCTGTACGTCGCCTTCATCGACCTCACCAAAGCGTTCGATCTGGTCAGCAGAGAGGGCCTTTTCAAGATCCTGCCAAAGATAGGATGCCCACCAAAGTTGCAAAGCCTCATCGAATCGTTTCACACCAACATGCAGGGGATCTAGCCATTGATAATATGAAATCAGGAAAAGGTGCAGGACCAGATGGTCTTCCAGTTGACCTTTATAAAAAATTTAAGAATAAATTAACAAAACCTTTTTTGGAAATGGTTTTAGAAGCATTTCAAAATAGTAATTTACCATCATATATGAATAATGCCTTAATTATACTGTTGCCAAAACCAGGTAAGCCCTCTAATAAATGTGAAAATATGAGACCAATAAGCCTATTAAATGCCGACCTTAAGATAATCTGTAAAATTTTAGCAAGACGAATACAAGAAATTTTACCAAATATTATTAATCGAGATCAGAATGGCTTTATAAAGGGAAGACAAGACTTCCATAATGTAAGAAGACTATTTAATATTATTTATTCTAATAAAGAAGCACCGGATACAGCTCTCTTATCACTGGATGCCGAAAAAGCCTTTGATAGAGTTGAATGGCCCTTTCTTTTTGAAGTCTTACAAAGGTTTGGACTTGGAAATAATTTCATAAAATGGGTTCAGATAATATATAATAATGCTACTGCAGAAATCCTAACAAATAACAATATTTCAAAATCAATAAAAATCAATAGAGGATGTCGACAAGGCTGTCCACTTTCACCTTTACTGTTTACTATGGCAATTGAACCTTTAGCGATGGCGATACGTCTACAGTCACAAATATATGGAATTAAAGTTGGACCAACAGAACATAAAATCTCCCTGTATGCCGATGACATAATTTTGTTTATGTCGAATCTTAAAAAATCAATTCCGACCTTGTTGAATTTAATAAAGAATTTTGGGGAAATATCAGGATATAAAATAAATAAAACTAAATCTTCAATATTAATGCTAAATGAGACCCAGAGAAATTACCCAGCCCCTGAGATAAATCAATTCAATGTTGTAAATCAGTTTAAATATTTAGGAATCCAAATTGTGCCTAAGCTAGAATCAATCGCCAGTGTCAATTATGAAGCCTTAATGACAGATATTGATGAGTTACTTCAGAGATGGATGTCACTACCAATGTCGATGATCGGGAGAATTAATATACTTAAAAGTAATATCTTACCTAAAATACTTTATTTATTTCAATACATTCCCTTACCACCACCTTTAGATTTATTCTCAAGAATTAAAAAAAAGTTAGTGGAATTTATATGGAACAACAGGAGGGCTAGATTACGTCTGTCTTTATTATATTTACCATTTGATCGTGGAGGTCTGAAATGTCCAAATTTTATGTTGTATTATTGGTCGGCACAACTGAGGTCTATGACATATTATTTTTCATCAAATGATCTCCCTCACTGGACTGAAATGGAATCATACAATTTACCTTTACCTCTTCCCATATTCATATACTCAGATTCGGCAAAAAAATTACAAAAACAAGTTAAAAATCCATTTGTAAAGCATATGATCAAAATATGGTGTGAAGCTAAAAACTATTTAAAAGAACCACAGTTATTGTCACAATTTAGTCCAATATGGGGTAATCAATATTTTAAACCAGGGAGAGCGGACGCTGTATTTAAAGTATGGAATTTAAAAGGGATACAAAAGATTCAGGATTTATATTTGCCATGTGCAGAAAACATAATGGCTGCACGGTGGCGCAGTGGTTTAGCACTGTGGCAGCACAGTTTTACCCTCGGCCGGGGGATCGCGGGGATCATGAGATCGTGGGTTCGATCCCAGCCCCCGACCAACAGTGAGCTGTGTGGAGTTTGCATGTTCTCCCCGTGTTGCGCGGGTTTACTCCGGGATTTCTCCGGTTTCCTCCCGCACACCAAAAACATGTAGGTTTAGGGCGCTCGCGCACGCAGCGACCAGCAGCCGGTGGCTTGTCACCAGACTGCAAACCAAGTCTACCTACGGGTACAAATAAGTAACAAAAAACAAAACAAAAACAAAAACAAAAAAACATAATGTCTTTTGAAGAGTTGAGGATCAAATTTAATCTCAATAGAACACATTTTTTTAAATATCTTCAACTTAGAAACTTTATTCGATCAAATCAAAATAAAGCTCTCACTCGACCTATCTATTCATCCTTGGAAAAAATGTTGATGAAAGATAGTAAAAGAAAGGGTATTATTTCAGAGTTTTATAACTCATTGACACTATTTTCAAGTGAAAATTCACTGAAAAGATTAAACTACTGGAAAGAAGATCTGCAAACTGAAATTTCAGAGGAACAATGGGAATTGGCTTGTACAGAAGCTCAAACCAAATCAATAAATGTACGCCTTAAATTGATACATTTCAAATGGTTAATGCGGATGTATGTTACACCGGAGGAGTTAAATAGATATAACAAAAATATACCAGATACATGCACAAAGTGCATGGAAAGTAAAGGAACTCTATTTCATTGTGTATGGGAATGTAGATTAATAAGAATGTTTTGGGAAGAGGTGAGGGTAACAATTGAAAAAATAATCTCAAAACAAATCATATTGAATCCTAAACTGTTTTTGTTGGGTCTGTACCCAGAAAAGCATAATTTTAATAAAAGTGAAAGAACATTCATAGACCTCAGTTTGCTTAATGCCAAAAAATGTATTGCACTATTATGGAAAAAGACTCATAGACCAGATGTGACTCAGTGGTTAAGACAGATGTTAACAAACCTTCCATTAGAAAGAATAACATATATACTGAAATCAAAGGAAATTGTGTTTGAGAATATATGGAGACCTTTTATTGATTATGTAAAAAATTTAAACATAACTCTTGAAGAAGAAGGTGAATGATATGTGCGGACCTTGTAAATTCCAAACTGGTGAACATAATATGTATACTTATGTATTGGATTGTCTAGACTAAACAGAGGAGCATTGTTGAAGATTTGATTTTGTTGGTGGTTGTTGGTGTTTTTTAGTGCATTTTTTTTTTTGTAGTACTTTAGTGTTAGTGTTTGATTGTTTGTATCATGTTTGTTAAAAAAAAAGGTTCAATAAAGATATTGTGGAAAAAAAAAACATGCAGGGGATAGTGCAGCACGATGGCAACGTCTCAGAGCCATTCAACATACGCAGCGGAGTGAAACAGGGCTGTGTACTTGCGCCAACCCTCTTTGGGATTTTCTTTGCTATGCTCCTGAGGCATGCCTTCAGCACAGCAACAGAGGGAATCTACCTGCACACAAGATCTGACGGCAGGCTTTTCAACCTCGCCCGCCTGAAAGCTAGAACCAAAGTACGTGAGGCTCTAATCAGAGACATGCTGTTCGCAGACGACGCTGCAGTCGCAACCCACACACAGCAGGAGCTTCAGACCCTGATGGACCGCTTCTCCCAGGCATGCAAGGACTTCGGGCTTACCATCAGCCTGAAGAAGACTAACGTCTTGGCGCAAGGCACGGAAGCACCACCAACCATCACCATTGATGACTACAAGCTGGAGGTTGTGAATCAGTTCACGTACCTGGGGTCCACGATCAGCAACAACCTCTCCCTTGATACAGAGATCAACAAGAGGATTGGAAAATCAGCCTTCACACTCGCTCGCCTCACCACACGAGTGTGGGAGAATCCCAAACTCTCTGTCAAGACGAAGATGGCAGTGTACAACGCCTGCGTCATCAGCACACTGCTCTATGGGAGTGAGACGTGGACAACATACGCCCGGCAGGAAAAGAGACTGAACTCCTTCCACTTGCGCTGCATTCGCAACATCCTGGACATATCTTGGCAGGACAAAGTGCCCAACACAGAAGTTCTGTCCCGCGCCGGCCTTCCCTCCATGTTCACTCTACTCAGGCAGCGCAGGCTCCGCTGGCTAGGCCACGTTCATCGTATGGAGGATGGCAGAATCCCCAAAGATGTCCTCTATGGAGAACTGGCAACTGGCAGGAGAGACGTTGGCCGCCCACAGCTGCGCTTTAGAGACGTCTGCAAGAGAGACATGAAGGCCCTGGATATCAACACAGAGCGCTGGGAGGACCTTGCAACGGACCACTCCAAATGGAGAGGCACCCTGACCAGACAGCTCAAGGCGGGTGAAGAGAGACTGACTGCTGCAGCAGATGAAAAAAGGACCCGCAGGAAGAACCGCCACAGACCCAGCAGCACGGAGACCACCCACAAGTGTGACCTGTGTGACAGGGACTGTCATTCGCGCATCGGCCTGTTCAGCCACAGGCGGTGCTGTTCCAGCAGAGTAGACGTTTAGGATTCTCTTCCATGGTCATCATAGACCGACAGAGGCCGACATACAGTACATATATATATATATTTATATATAGATTATACTCCAAAGTTTCTCTGAGTAAAACTTCTACTTGTCATCTGTTTTCACACTTTCGGTGGATCCGTGTGCATGTGTGGTTGTTTCTGTGATGTGTTGTGTACTGCCACGATCTGAGCGGGGTTGGAGATTCCACCGTGCTCTTTCTCTTTGCCTTTTTTCTGTATTTGTATGGTGGTGTATTTTTGAGTTCTTATTCCTGTTATTTTATCTTTGGTTGATTTTCACATATTCTGTATTGTTTCTTAGTATGATTTATTTTCCTGTTTACGTTCATTATAGTTTTGTTATTTACACATTTGGATTTACTTGTCTTTATTTGCCATCATATTATATTCGTATCTTGTTGTGTTTTTTCTCTCCTTCTCCGGGTCTGCAGCTGTCAGTGGCACTTCTGGGTTTTTTTGCTCCATTGTTGGGCGGTGCTCCTGTCAGCTGTCAGTCCCGTCTTCTCCCCTCTTACTGCTCCCAGCTGACCCGAGTCTGCAATCACTGTTTCCTCCTGCCTGCTCACGGTATCCACACCTGCCATCATTTGTGTCCATTTGTTTCTTGCCCTATTTAAGGACTGCAATTTCTCTCCTTGATTGCTGGAGTCTTAATTATCGTCTGCATCTGAACCCTGTCCCTGTTCTGACGTTATTACCTTTGTGAATCCTGTCTTCTCCATTGTCGTCTTTGTTTGTAAGTTTTTGCTTTGTGCACTGTTTTAATTTTTGTGTTTGTGCACAGTTTGGACTTTGTGTTCATTAATAAATATCACAACTAGCAGTTCAGCATCTGGGTCTCTCTCCTCTTTGCCCCGAGGGGCATTTCTTGACCATGTACATGAAGATCTTTTTCACCAGTTCTGAAAGAAAACGTTGTGTGCACCAGGCCTTAGGTTTGCTTTGTTTGATTAGTGCAACAAACGCAGCTGTGGTGCTGAATGAATTCTTGACTCACTGATCTCTGAACGTAGTCCCAGGTGTGCTCTGTGGTCCGGTTCTGGCCAGTGTAGTTGATGATCATGCCTTTTATGATGTTGGACATCTCATGCTTCAGCTGGAAATGACATAATAATTAAAGTTAAAATAAAAGAGCTGCACCATCTTTAAAGGTTAATTCAATTCATTTCAACTTTATTTAAATAGTGCCAATTCACAATAGTAGTCTCACTTTTAATTGTAGGGTAAAGACCATTCAATTACAGACAGGACCCCACAGTCACTGACAACAATGAAACATTTCTAACCTTAATCTTTGGACAAAGGCGCAGTATTTTAATAAATAAAGCAATAAACTCACTATGGTGTCTGCAGCTATAAAGAAGTCAAATTTGATACATTTCAAGACCTTTTGATTGAAAAAAGCACAAAGTATAGTCTGATTATTTAACAGAAGTGAAATTACTGCAAATCTGAGGTCATCAGTATACTCAGGGATGTCTAAGAAAAGGGCTACTGTTGCCAAGGCAACAGCAAATTTACCACGTTTGTCTGAGCTGCCCCTGCAGAGGAAGAAAAAGATGTTTTTAAAATAACTGTTCGGACTTTTTCACTTTACACTAGTAAATTTGCTGCTTTTTCTTGAGTCCCTCTGATTTGTTTTCATGTAACTTTGAGCCTTTATTCTCATATTTGTACTGGAACGTTTTAACTACAACTTTTGTGATTTTTTTTTCTCTGAAATGTACACTTTTTTTAAAATTAGAGGGTCTTTTTCCTTGTAAATTTTGAATTTTTATATGTAATTTATCTCATAAATTGGCTAAGTTTTTTGTCATATTTGAAATTGTTTTTCTTCTTTCTTCGTGTTTATAGGGAGACTTTGTGAAACTTTAAGCTTTTTTCATTCATGAATTTCCTTTTTTCTTTCATGTGTGACTTTCTGTCATGAGGGCACGTCTTTTTTTCTTGAAACTGTTCATCTTGCTCTCAAAATTTTTTCTTGATATGGCTTTCCATTGATATTTTCTCTTAAAAAATAGATTAAAGCGATTACTCTTCTCTTGTAATTTTGTGAACCTTTCTAAAAAAATGTATAACTTTTTTCTCACCAATCAGCACATTTTTAAAAATACATTTCTGGTTTTCTTATACGTTTTCAGTGATTGCAATTGTACACATGTGACTCTTTTCCTCATAAATTTGCAAATTTTCTCATGAGTTTGTGAGTTTTGTCTTAAAAATTCACATTTTTCCTCATAATTTTGAACTTGATTTGAGGTAGAGCAAAAGCCCCTCAAAATGTCTGTGCACTTCCAAGTATAACGCTCATTAAAGCTATATTTCTGGCAGGATTAATGCTGCCACTACATAATTTATTTAATAAAGTAAAGCCAGCTTCTACACCCTAAACCAAAAGTCGCAACTTATTAGGGGCTTGCAGATCTACAAAATTAAAATGCTCACAAAGGCTTACAAGAAAAAAGCTCACAAATGTCTGAGGAAAATTGAGAAAAGTCCCCAATTTATGAAACAAGAAAAAGTTACAAATCTATGATAAAAAAGTCAAAAATTTATCAGAATAAGTCACAAATTTACCAGCAAAAAAGTCACAAATTTATGAGAAAAAAAGTCATAAATGAAAAAAAGAACATTTACAAGAAATGATTGGCATTCATTTTATTTTTTATGCTAAAATGCAAAAACAAAAAATACAAATTAGCAGGTATTTTTAAAAAGCAGATTTAAGGATTAATTGTCATTGTCAAGAATAATTAAAAAAGGATAATTAAGGCCTTAAATTAGGACAAACAGATTTCAGGCTTTTCAGGACTCGTCCATAATCTGCAAACACCCAGTACATCTTTTTTAAAATCAACATCTGAATTTCATGTTTCTTAGGCTGCCGCCACAGTTGGTATTCCCTGTGAAGTGTCACACACGGGGGAGAAACACTGAGAAAATACAGCAACTTTAAAAAAATAAAAAATAAAGGACTGTGTTTGTGTGTGTGAGACCACAGAGTGGCAATGCAGCTTCTGAGGGCTACTGGAGATGAGTGAGTACCTCATCCTATTCTGGGACTGGGCACCACCCTGCCCTGTGGTGAGTGTTAAACACAGGGAGGCTACGCAGTCACAGATATACGATACGCGCTGCAGGGCTAACGGTTAAAACAGCCTCCACCTACCCCGAGAGCTAAAGGGCTTTATCAAGGGGAAAGTCTTTTTTGTCCTGGGAGAGAAACCTCACGTGCAGCGAAGGAGAAACCGGTTTTGCTGATGTGTGGAAACGGAGCACTCCCTCTGATATGAACAAGCAAGGCTGCTTCTGTTGTCAGATTGAATAGAACAGTTAGGAAAGAGCTAAAACTACAACAAAATAAAACGAAAGAATATTCTGATCTTCCCCTGTTTTTATTTTGCTTAAAAAGTGTCAAACAGCCCCCCCCCCCCCCAGTTAACTGCATGTAGAGGATTGGCACCAATTTGCTGTATTGCTTATAATCTATTAGCAGCTGCATGAGCCTGCGTACAGTGTCTGCACCCATATTGTTTTATATTAACTACATTAGGCATAATCTACAAACCTCCCCCAGTGCAGAAAAAGCATTCTTCTGGTTTCAGTTTTTTTTACTGATAATCCAGTCGTCTTTAAAAGTGTTTAGCTGCTTGTTTGTTGTTGTCTGTTATGGTTATCACACTCTCTGACTTGTTTTCTAATATGAACATTAGTAATCCCCCCCCGAGCTGATTCTATCTATCAAAGGCTTTAAACATTATTACAGTGTGGTGTGCGCTTTCAAAAACAGGCTAAATTGGTTATTTGCAGGGGGCTGAGTGTCAGAAGAGACTTGAGTAGGAAGTGGGTTCTGTCCCCGGGGTGGTAATTACAGTGCTACAGCATCTCAGATTTGGTAATGTTAGACCAATTTAGTGTACCAGCAGCTTCAGCAGCACTCTTTCAGCTGGAATTCCTTGGTCCTGTCTCGGTGTATGACACAAAAACAAAAACTCCCTGCAGGTAAAGGGAAATGACAATGGAAACAATACAAGAGCCTACAAGCTAAATCCTGTATCGCTGTTACAAATCCCCTTCAGCCCACCTGCTTTACCTGGACTAAAGGCTGCATCTAAAGTTACATTAGTCATAGCTGCTCGAATTGCTGCCTCCATAACCCAGACCCCTGGATAAGCGGTGGAAGATGGATGGATGGATCAGTAGAATGATAAGTCACATGTGAGAGTGTGTCTTACCTGATTTCTCTGGAAGTAAATAAGAACTCCAGCAGTGACCTGGGCAATGAGGATGAGCAGCAGGCAGGTGAAGTACTGTGAGAGATAAAGGAAAACGTCAGCATGCAAAATCCAATACAGAAAACATGTGGCTATTAATTAATTCACCCTTATTGTCATTCAACCGTACAACCAATCATGTACAGTAGAACGAGATTGTGCTTTACCTATCTACAGTGTCAATCACACACACACACCCCCAGTGCAGAATCAGAGGGCCGCTGCCATGCAAGGCGCCGCCACAGATTTCCCTCCTCCATTCCGTTATTGCTGAGCACCAAGCTGGACAGCAGGAAGTTCCACTTTTATATGGTCTTTGGCATGACCCGGCCGGGATTTGAACCCCTGCCTCCCGGGTGTGGGGCGGATGCTCTACCAACTGAGCCACCACTCCAGTATGATACATACTGCATAGCAGGGCTGCACGATTAACCAAAATAAAATGGAAACTGACGTTCTGGATGTAAAACTGACATAATCTTGCTTGTGTCATTTTTTGTCGTTTTCTTCCCCTCTCCCTGTTATGTGCCTGTGTATATGAGAGTTTTCACATCCTGCCCTTTTAACATGCATGATCACATGACTCCACACCCCGGAAGCTGTGCAGTCAGTCACTGAAGCAGCAGAAAATGGTGGAAAAATTAAAATGACTTGTAACGAAGAGAAATGCAGACAAGAAAAAGTGAGCTTGATGGACCTAAATGAACATGCAAATGCCCTGAAGCATCTAGCCACTACCTGCGTCAGCTGAACCGTCTTACAGTGGGAATGGACAACAAAATGGATAAGATGGGGTTGGATTTAAGAATCTGGCCAGAGACTCGTAATCCCCATGTGGTGATAGCATCATGGCTGCGTAAACGACTCCCCCAACACAGCTAATAAGCCAATTAGCCGCTGCTGCAAGTCAAGTGACCCACAAACCCTCAGGAGGTATGTACTATAAACACTGACTTCTGCATGAACAATATTTAATTTGGTTACATGCATGTGAAAATACTGACAAACGTTCAACAACACTGCACTTTTTGGGTTTCGTCAGGATTGGTAAAAGGTTACAAAACAGTTTGCGCACAGGTTTTAAGGTCACAAGCAGTTTCTTAAAGCGTTGCTAGTGTTCACTACTTGGTGAACCAAAAAAGAACTTCAGCGGCACGTGTTACAACCGTTTGCAAACACAATCAGCAAAACAATTTGACTGTTTTCAAATTTATTTGGCAACACGAAAAACTGGGACCTTAAAAACTGTGAAGTTTTTGGTAATGCTTTACAAACCCTGACAAAACCCCAAAATTGCCATGTTCACCAGCATTTGCTGCTTTCTGGGATAAAGGGAGAAGAAAAAAAACATTAACAAAAAAAAAAAAACTACACCAATGTGAAAGGTACAATTAACCATAATGTTGATTTAAGGTCAGCCCTACTTCATAAATCAGTATATAAAGATAATGATCATTCAAACATGTGACCCCGCTCAGCTTTACATTTCACTGTAGCGTGTTTCTTTTAAGTACTTGGTGGTCCAGCCCAGAATATGATTATATTCAGGTGCAGCAAGCTGTTGATTTGGTAAGCTTTTACAAAAAAAAAAAGCCCAAAACAAAACAGTGTGCGCTAATGTTCCGCAGCAAACAGCTGAAAGAGGCAGCAGAGGACTTCAGGAGCGACCCACTCTAATGTTCACACCGTGTTTCACTGCCCCCATGTGGTACTGGTATTTCAAGATTAAAATCTCACATTATATAACAAATGCAAAAAAGAACAAAAAAACACTTAACTTTCAAGGGTTTTTCCTGGCTTACAATGAGGCGGGAAAAACCTGCTGACTGGTCCTTGTACACTAAATTCAGAGATCTGTGCTACTTAATATGACAGAAGTTACGGAAGTTTTGCTTTTAATTAGTTTTTCGTTGTTGATTTACAAACCCAGCCCTGCATATACAGTATATTCATGCAAAAATCTCTGAATGAGAAAAACATGTCTCCGTCTTGCCTCGGTCAGCGTTGTTGTATGACATGCGGGGTCTGCTGCCAGCTGGTTACAGCCACTGAGAGAAGTAGGTCACAGCAGTTCTTCAGTTAACCCCTCACAGATCTAATGCTGTAGAGGTCACACACACACATCCTCACTCCTGCTGTATCCCCTACATTTTACTGGGTTTATCCGTAGCCCCCCCTCCCCTCAGCAAATCCACACATGCTGTTAGCCCCTGGCCCCACACATTAGCAGAAATGCTGAAGGGCTTTAGTGTCAGCAGGAATCTATCATGTGTTCTTAGCACTGATTCAGATACCAAGCAGGTGCACTTCAGTGACTGCATCGGTACTGCAGAACAAGTGGAGCTTTTATGTGTAAAATGCAATTAACAATATTATGTTTTCTATCACTATGTAATAAGTGAAAATGGTGGCACCGTTTGTGGTCAATGCCTTAAACCCAATGAAAACCTTTTTTAAACCCCTTAAAGCAACAGAAAGCTTCATGTGTGGTCATGATGGTGCCATGTTACATGTTACATGGGTTTAACAATGTGGGTAGGGCATTAACCCCACAGTATGTCTGCATCTTAGAGCAAGAAACTAAGCTGTAGTATTTACTAGCATGGGAGGTAAAAGAAAGTGTAAGTTCTCACCAGACCCAGGAGGCAGCGGATTTCGTAGATGGCTCCAATGCAGCCAAAGAAGCCCAAGGCCATTGAGAGGGACCCAACGCCGATGAGGATGTATGAGGCCACTTTCACCGTGTTTGAAGATTCCTCTGCAGGAGATGGACATGGGAAGAGTTACAAAGAAGCAAATACAAACACAAAAAAATAACTTACTTAGCCCACTATATGCATGACAAACATTACCATTAATGATGTCAGCTTTTGTATTTTGCACTGTACAAACAAATGCAACTCATTCAGATGAAAAACTATACTGACATTAGACTGAGCTTGGAATGCTTCACCCCACTCCACATTAATTCCACACGCAAAAGATAATTTGAATAATTTGACAATTTGAATACTGTGCGCCGCAGCAAAAAGATGGAGCAAGACAAATGTGGCAAGATAAACTGATTTCCCTCTTTGGTATGTAGAGTGGGAGGGTGTTCAGAGAGAGGAGGGTCTGGGTCTGTAAAGAAGATAAACTGGAGCCATTATATGACTGTGTTTTATCTGGGTTGGAGTTGCTCCAGAGTCAGAAGACATCTGCAGATGATGCCAGAATCTGAGCCTTGTGAAACTGTTCCAGCTTAAAAACAATCCTAGGCCAAGCAAACCAAACAGTGGTAGTATGAAAAAAAAAAAACTCCTCCCCAACCATTTGGTGAAAAGCTGACAGTCATAAAGACTCCCACTCTAATATAAATTAATGTATTACTGTTTCTTACATAGATGCAGAGGTGGCACTAGACGCTTTGTTAGCTGTCATTCTGACAGACAGGGCTGTAAAAATTCTGTCATAATTTATTATTATCTTGGAGCTATCTATTCTTCTTACTGTTATCTGTCCTTTTAATTGATTGTAATTAGATCACCCTTAATACAGTCTGTCAAAATGACAGTTTTCAGGGTTTTTTCTGTCACTGCTGAAAAAAATCTGTCAATGAAGGACAATTTTCAGTTAACGCAACCTCTGTATAGATGCTAATTCTGGAACTTGTATGAAGCAGGACCATTGATAGATACATAAACAATGTCTTTTCATTGCGCAGTGAAATGTATAAAACTTTTTTTCGCTTCATTAATCCACTTCACTTCAACAGTGCATGAAAACATTATAGTCTTTACAAAGCAGCACCAAAATATGTTGGAAATCTACTCTTTATATTTGTCATCATGGAAGCTTATTGTAACAGCATTAAGATAAGATAAGATAAGATAAGATAAGCCTTTATTAGTCCCACAATGGGGAAATTCCAGGATTGCAACAACACAGGGATAGCAACACTCAGAGCAATAATTAAGAAGATACAAAAAATATAAATAACAGCAGTGAATATACATACGTACACATAAATATATATACAAAGTGCGGAGCATTGTAGCAAGATGGAATAAACAGCATAACCGTCTACTTAGTTATCCTACATAGTATGAATATGTACCCATACATATTGTCACCCTCCGTAGTGACTGATATTGTCCTAGTTGTATACCGGAGGGGACCATTTGTGTAAGTCTGTTGCGTCTTTTGCATTCAATACTATTAGGTTGTCACGTTTTTTTGCTATCTCTGCGAGCAGCCCTGCTTAGGTTGTACAGTCTGACAGCCGTAGGTAGGAAGGACCTGCGAAACCTCTCGGTTGCGCACCTAGGATGATGTAGTCTGCTGCTAAATGAGCTCCTCAGTGCATTCAGTATGTCCTGCATAGGGTGGGACTCGGACTCCAGCAGAGATGACAGTTTAGCCACCGTCCTTCTCTCTCCCATCTCCTCCACTGGGTCAAGGCGCTGCCCCAGGACAGAGCTAGCTTTCTTGATCAGTTTGTTCAGTCTCTTCCTATCGGCTGCTGTAATGCCGTTGCCCCAGCAGACCACTCCAAAAGTGATGGCTGATGCCACCACTGTGTCATAGAATGTCTTCAGCAGCGCCCCTTGTACACCAAAAGACCTGAGCCTCCTCAGTAGGAACAGCGTGTGCTGTCCCTTCTTGTAGAGTGCGTCAGTATTGTGTGACCAGTCTAGTTTATTGTTCAGATGAACACCAAGGCACTTGTAGGATGTCACCATCTCAATGTTCGTTCCCTGTATGTTTACTGGTGCTGTGAGGGGTTGTCCTTGCCTGCGGCAGTCCACCACCAGCTCCTTAGTTTTCCTCACGTTGATCTGGAGGCAGTTCTGATGGCACCAGTCCACGAAGTCCTGGATAAGCCCTCTGTACTCAACTTCATCTCTGTTGGAGATGAGGCCGACGATCGCAGAGTCGTCAGAGAACTTCTGTAGATGGCAGTGTGTTGTGTTGTGTGAGAAGTCTGCAGTATAAAGGGTGAACAGAAAGGGAGCCAAAACCGTTCCCTGGGGGGCCCCCGTGCTACCGATGATCGTGTCGGACACACAATCTCGGGTTCTCACAAACTGGGGCCGGTTAGTGAGGTAGTCCAGAATCCATGATGACAGGTGCTGGTCCACCCCTGCACACAGCAGCTTGTCCTTCAGGATCATTGGTTGGATGGTGTTGAAAGCACTGGAGAAGTCAAAGAACATGATCCTCACCGCATTCCCGGGCTTCTCCAGGTGGAACAGGGAACGGTGAAGGAGGAAGATCACTCCATCCTCCACCCCAATGCCATGCTGGTAGGCGAACTGGAGTGGATCCATCGCTGGTCCCACCAGGGGGCGGAGGTGAGCAAGGAGCAGTCTCTCTAGGGTCTTCATCATGTGAGACGTCAGGGCCACTGGTCTGTAGCTGTTCAGATCTTTGGGGTGGGAAGTCTTTGGTACAGGTACCACACAAGATGTTTTCCACAACTGTGGTACCCTCCCCAGCTTCAGGCTCAGGTTGAAGATGTGATGTATTAATATCTAGATATGGTAAATAACACTTTGCATGAGGTTGTCTTTTCCTACAATAACCTGATTATGACATTTTCATCTTTAATGACATCTTACAAGTTATTTTTGTGCTGGACTATTTGATTCTGTTGTTTTGAAATGTAACAAGGTCATTAATAATTAGCCAATCAGCATCCTTAATTTTATTTTTTCTTATCTTCTTAATTATTGCTTTGAGTGTTGCTATCCCTGTGCTGTTGCAATCCTGGAATTTCCCCATTGTGGGACTAATAAAGGCTTATCTTATCTTATCCTCTGCAAATTTCTGAACAACAAATGCAGGAATATGTTTTCTTCACTTTGCTCTGCTTGTAAAACTTGGACAATTACATAAAATTAGACCGATGTGTTGGTCTCTAATAACTGTCAAAGGAAAATGTAATTCCTTCCACCATGAAAATTGGATTGAATGAATACAGTTTGAGACTGAAGAATTTGTATTTTGTCTGACATCAAAATAAGTGTTACTGTATGTACAGCATACAGTAACAAGCGCAATAATAAAGCCCTTTGAGTGGTCTTTGTGACTAGAAAAGCGCTATATAAGTGCAGGTTAGTTAGTTAGTTAGTTAGTAACTATAAACCCACAATAAATGCACATGCTGTACTTTGCAGACTGTACACATGGGCTTCCACAACAGCGAGTGTTGTGCTGCTTTGAATAATACAACACGCTCTACCCTGGCACGCTGCTGAAGCACGTTATTTCCTATAACATATTGAACCTTCTCACTTCACACATGAACATGCACAAACTGAGGCTGTAGCATCACAAGATGTCCACAGGTGTCTAACATAATCTGGATTAGTGAGCCGTGTTTTTAAATGAATGCACTAATGATGGGCTATGATTTTGGTGGAATAATTATCTAATGTAACCAGTTTTATTTTAAAGTTAGTTACTAATAGTGGGGGGTTATGATCAAAAGAGACCAGATAAGAGAGGTGAGCAGCGTAGACAGAAATCGTCCTCAAATAAAAGTAGTGCTACCTCATGATATCAATTATTCAAGCACAAGTAGGAGTAGTCATCAAAAAGTTACTTAAGTAAGAGTAAAAAGCTTAAAAGTTATCTGAGCAGTGAGGAACGTCTTTACCCTCAACAGCTAGTGAGGTTAATCAATTATACTATTTCCTAGTACTTTTTTCAAACTTCCAACTTTCCCCCCCCTTTTTTATTTTTTGATTCTTTTCTCGTAAAATTGAGATGCTATTCTCATAAATTTGAGACTTCTTTGTAAATTTGCAACTTTTTCTAATACATTTTCAACTTTTTGTTTCCAGGTTTTCAACAGTTTTTGTAAACCTGTCACTCTACCATACAAATTTGAGAGATTTTTTTTTATCTCTTAAATGTGTTAGAGTGAGGAAAATAAACTTTCCACATATACCCCCCTAAATTTATGCAAATCATATAACAATATAAATTCACTAAAAATTATTAAATATCCAGTCTTTTTTGTTGGTTATTACATTACATTACTCAAAGAGATGGACCAAATATATATAAGCCAAAGTACATATTTTTTCTTTTTAAATATAATCAAGGAAAAATATCCAACAATAAAGTACAATTTTGTGAAAAAGTTACTTGAGTGCATGTGTTTGAGTAAATGCAACTCATTAGTACCCACCTCTGGCTGACAATGAAACGCAGTAAACTAGCTTAACATTTAGTTGGTATTTCTGTGACACATTCTGGAAATGAAAATCTTAAAAGCTAAAAAGTGGTTCCCTTTCCAAACAGCTGCAGGTGTGACAACAGTTTTGGAGCACCATTTCGGGAACTTGACCAGTTTCCTGCATCTGCGCTCCTCTGTGGTAACACTCAAATATACAATTCTCCTGCAGTCAGCGTATGTTTGCCTGGTTGCTGTGCCGTTCTGCTGTGCACAATGGCAAGGCCTTGGACAGATATTCTAAAATAGTTCCTGGAGTGGTTTCCATGGAACTTTCCATTTAAAGAGAAAAAAATGGTGCACTTCAAGGTTTGCAGAGGGGGGAGTGGGGACTGTTTGGTAAAGTTGGTCCCTCTGTAAACATGGCCAGAGCCACACATTCAGCCTGCACACAGACGGTGCAAAGTAATGGTTGACTGTATATGCAGATTTAAAATGTAAACAAAAGTAGATCAAGTCTGTGCTGCATCTGGAGTTTACTCTAACTTTAAATGGTCCAAGGAAAATAGTTTTACAACACAGTTCTCCCTTTCTCTCGAAGGACTTTAGAGAAAGTTTTGGATTATGAAGTACATTTCCAAACTGTGCTTTGGCGCGCTCTCAGACCTGCATATTTTCTCTCCAAGGCTGACTTTTGTTTAAACGAGAGACAAGCTGCGTTTAGGAACGTACCAGGGAGATAAACCCAAGGCATCATTGTCACTGCAAACTAGTAACATCGCTCTATTGATAGAGATGAACAAAGGACAACATGTTCCTTTAACTGAAAAAAGAGGGTCTTAAACCACAATATTCTCAGAGTTTCCCTGCCTGAAGTCACTGGGGGAAGCTACATGGCCTCAACTAATAAAACTCAGAAAAAATGGAAACTGAAAACACTGAGATCCTGTTTGTGGTCAGTCAATGGTACAGTGTGGCTTCGGAGGGGGACCCACAGAGTCAACAAACAGAATCGCCTGCTGCCTTTGTTTCCCTATACACAGATAAAATATTTCCAGCCAGATTAGTAACTCTGGGAGGAGCTGTAGCTGACCTCTCCTTGATGTCAGAGACAAAAATAAACGTCGGAAAGAAGGTCATCACGCTCCTCCTTGCAGGAATATCAGTGAATTGTGTTATCTTTGTAGGAACAGCTGGATTATCACAACATAAGGTCTGGAGGTGGAAAGGACAGAATTTTCTGCACAGCGTTTACTTTCTTGAGATAAATAATTTCTACCCAACCTTGACAGCAGACATGGGTTTAATGCAAGATGGCAGGTCAGATCGTCTTTGTCAATAATCTGGCCTTTTCACAACCTGTCATTGAAGGTAGCAAAAATTTCCTGGTTAGTTCTAGACTTTATTTCTCTCCTCTTGATTAAATTGTCTTTTTGGTATAATCTTAATGTTTGGATTAATGGAAAATAGGCCTGTCATGATAATTACCATATCGACTTATCATCTAAAAATTATTTACGGAGTTCATTTTTATACTTATCATATGCAACTGTTCATACTAATATAAGATGCCTTTGTGTTCTTCCTCCTTGTTTTGTTTGATTCTAGGTGTTCAAATCAGTTTAGTGATGCATCACTGCCATCTACTGTGTGGGCATGTAAACAGCAAATATTTCTTCCACATTGAAAGAATTGCATGGATTATCATCATTATAGCTGTGACATAAAATAGTCTTCATGATGCCAACAATACTGATTATTATGATAACTTCTGGCAAAATTTATCATTACAGGCCCAACTGAAAACAAACACTACAATTTGGTCCTGAAACTAAAAAGTGTCCTGACAGTAGATTACAGACCTTACTTTTTCAATTTCTTAAAATCCACCAAATTTGTCTTTACAAACTGAGAGAAAAAGCTGCTGCTGCTCTTGGAACTTCACATGGAATGAATACACCAAAAAAGCATTTATCAAAAGATTTATGGCCACTAAGAGTTTCCATCTGTGGTTCTTGGCTTTTTCAGCCAAATCCAGCCATGGGATTCATTACGCTTTCTTCAGTATCCTCTTCAGTCTTCTACAATCTCTGACAAAGTTTCACACATCATCATCTTTAAAAAGCAGCTAATAGTCTGGCATGTATTAAGGGGCTTGCTGTTAATTTTATGCTGGACTACAAATACATCTGTGGCAACATCTGCAACGGCTGGGGGTGCTATGTGCGCACCTCTGACATCTGGAAAGCTACAGGCACATTCAAAGTACAACTCTGTGGAAACTGGTGGGCCAGGGGGACCGTTATTTTCCAACATGAGATGAAACAAACTGAGATGCCTTAAAGATCAAGACTCTTGAACCTCTCCTGACTTACCCACTCCCTACTGATGAACCATGTGTCTGCATTTCTATGACGGGGGTGAGGATGTCCCTGAGTTTCATGTGTGAGTCAGACTACTGGTTTGCTGTGAAACATCCCTTTGTGTTTCTAGGGAGTGAGTCCTGTGGGGTGAAATCTACATGATCTGCACACAGTATTCACTTACGTAGAACAGAAATGAAGCTCTGGTTATCAAACCGAACCCACAGTCCAAAGCCCATGATCAACGCTCCAAGGATCTGTGGAGGGGGAAATAATGAAGAATCAGGCACTGAATCTCATGACAGAGTGAAAGAGAATCTGTGTTGGTACGTTTTAAAGTGAGGGAATTAATTCTGCTTCATTGAACCATCACATCTGTTTCTAATCATTTGTTTCACTGTCTATGTGTTTACTGTCTTTTTTCTTACATAATATTTAAAAGCTAGCACATTCAGAAAAATAAGCAAAGTTTGGTAAAGAAAAAGAACTCAAGATGAATAACAAAGAATCTACACCTTCAGACTAACATGCACAGTCCCAACCTTTGGGGCATCTAAAAGGTCAGATTTACTTAATGGGGCCTTATACTGAAGCAATGATGTTCAGACTGTCAATGTACTGTAAATAAGTGGGATCTTGTTTAGATGTGGGGCACTGTAGTGGGGGGAAAATTCTTAAATGACAGGCTATGTTGATTCACCAACTTCCCCTCTGTATTGTTGCACCTCTCCTGCCTCACAACAGTAATTAAAACCTCAGTCAAAACCCATTCATTTGGAGTTCTCCCGGCAGCCCTCATTAGTCCACCGCTTCCTGGCTTCCCCTCTCTTAATCTGTCCACATGGACCAGACACTGACACAGAAACACACGCTTCCTATTAGAGACCAATGGCGCGTTCACATCAAACAGTCTGCATCAGGTTTACAGCTGGAGACCTATTGGAAAAATCTGGGCATCCTTGCAGAGACAGTTCTGGGAGTCTGGGGTTTTGTGACCAGTGTAAGGAGGAAACAAAGTAAAACCAGCTGTAGGTGTTTGGACAATGATGCTCTGTAGTCTCCTGCCCTGGGCAGAGTTACAGCAATGTTAACCTATGTATTTTCCTATCATTCAATAAAGATATATTCAAACTGAAAAAAAAAACAAAAACTGTAAGCTCCAATGTTTCCCACACAAAGACTATATTAACAGCTGCCAAGATATGTCAGCAACTCATTTAAAAATTGTTCTTCAGCTGTTATGGCATCTGTGATCACTTTTCTTGCACTTAATCCTGTTGTTCTTGTTCTGATTGTGAAATTTCTATGATGGCAAACCAGGTACCTGCAGTACGTTCTGTTTTTTTTTTCCCTCTCTTTTGAGAAGTTGATCGCATGGACTGCAGAGCGTTTTAAGACTTGATCGGCCACAGATGACCCCCCTCCCAATGCGTGCACTTTCACACAGTCGTGCACATGTGCATGTACAAATATCATCACCAGTAAGCAGTGACAGCACTGCACTGAGTAATACTTAATATCAGAAAGAAATTTAAACTCACCACTTCTCTTTAAATACCGTGAAAAAACTGCCTCTACCATGTTTGATTAAATCCCTTTCAATCAGTTACTTTTTGACATGGCATTGTTCACCTTTAGACAGAGATGTTAATGATTAATCCACTTTAGATTAACTGAGGATAAGAATTTAGTTGACTAAATTACACTAGTTGACAATTGATAACTTGGCAGTCAAGAAAAAGATGCCAACCTCCAAAGCGCATGCGCCGTGCAGAGCGGAATGCCTCATTTTTCCGCGTTACTTTGGAAATCCAAAACAAGAAGGGCTAGTTCAGATGACATACAAGAACCTGGAAGCCAAACTGCCTGCTTCAAATCAGCAGAGTGGGGAAATGAATGAGTGGCACACCAGACGAAGACGGTGTGTCGGCATGTGAGTGGAAACATGCCCAACACACTGACACACATGTGACACCACCCAGACTCACCGCTGACTGGAGCAAGGAAAAAGACTACAGGAGCCTAACAACGCATCCCTGCTGCCTTCAGTCAGCTGCCAGACGCTAAAGCAGACTGGAAAGTTAATACCGAGGTAAAAGTATTTACATTTCCACACATAGCAGCAGAGGAGCCCGGCTTGGACTAAGTCCACATAAGTTTTGACTCAAAATTTATTTTATTTTGCTGAAGTCTATTATCAGCCAGTGCACAAATTTTCATGTTATAGTAGCCTAAATATTTTTTGAGCTTTCGCTGTGTGTGTGTGTGTGTGTGTGTGTGTGTTGTTAATGTTTAATATCCAACATGTGAAGCAGTTCACAATTTATTTTCCTGTTACACAGTCTGCTAGTAGTGCATCTCAATAAATTGTTAGTATAATTCAAAAAGATAAACTTTGATATATTCATTACACAAAGTGAAATATTTCAAATCTTTTGAATAAATTTGATAATACTGGATACATTTTTTAAAATAAATCAGAAATCATGAAATTTTAATTTACCAAGATGTACCAGTACAAAGTACACATTATAGTATAGAATTTGTCAAACCACAAAAAAATACCATTGCCTGTAGTAAACAAATGCAAATGGTATAAGAAATCACTGAGGAATAGGATGTGCATTATTTATTCAGTATATCAAAAACAATAGTTAGCTTTTTATGTTGTAGACAGAAAGACCATATTGCACCAAGGGAAATTCAGATTCTCAGAAAAATTGCTGCTTATCAGTTAATCATTAATGATCGGTAATTAAGCAATATCACATGAGGTGAAGTAAGGTATCATGCAGTAACGTGCAGTCAGGAGAGGCAGGTGAGGCAGAGCCTCGCCTGTTATCATAAAAAAATAGAAAAATAAAGAATTATAAAGATTAATTATAAAGATTATAAATATATTATTATTTGTCCACTAATTTGTCTTGTATGTCTAAATGTAATTTCTGAATGATTCCAATCATTTCAATAATATTTATATATTTAAAATCACAGAATCTGCACATTTCCTGTTCAAACACAAGGGAGCGAGGCCAGGTGAAGCAGCAACAAATGCAGCCTCAAAAGGATTGAGCAATCCTCCACAGCCCGGTTACAGCTCGTGCAAGATGCGCGTTCCTGGTGACAACTCTGCATATGTCAAAAATGTAATGTTTTATTGTGTGCCCTCCTTTTCCATGTAATGTACTTAATGTGTGTGTATAACATATTTAGTCTTCTTAATCCGACATAGTAAAACTTTAATTAAAAATCACAGTCAGAGGTTGGACAGTAATGTTGCTCCGAGGGAGGGTGTGCTTGAGCACCGTAGGCACAGCAGTTTGTCCTGGTTTTTCTTCTTCTATGCCGCGGCTAAACACCACATTAGCTGAAGATAAAATCAGAAAGTCAACAGTACCAAGTACTCTGTTTGTGCTTCTATTTTAGACAGACTGAAAATGGAAGATTTTATAGCTAACTTTCAATCAAAGCTGGCAGTAATCTCGATTGAGACAGAGAGACTTTTAAAACTAAAAGAAGACAAGGACGACTTTTACAACAAAGTCAGTGAGATTTTTGTCCAGAGGGATAGGTGAATGGATTTCATTTACAAGTAAAGGTAAGACCGTGCATACTTGTTTTATATACTTGAATTTGTATTTGTCATAAACGTGCCTGTTTACGGCGCAAAATAGGACACCACACGCTCACTGTAGGTTTGCACATTTATTAACAAAACATAAAGACATACACAATGCAGATGGAAAGGGAGTGCGGGTTGGCAAAAAATAGTTTAAGCTAAAGCAAACATAATCACCGGCTAACCTGGGGCAAACACAAAGGAACAGGCAGCAAAAATAGCCAAACTAAGGCAAGCATAATCGCCAGTCAACCTGCAAATTACCAGAAATACATGCAGTGAGAAACTGAGCACTTACATGTAAGACAACGGCTTGAGAGAGAGTAAATGGTAGGAGGCTACACCTGACAATGGTGTAGCCTCCTAAAAATAGGCAGCAGCAGACACAAAAACGAATTATACAAACACAATTAATGAAATGAAATAGCACAACGCTGGAGGAAAGTTGGGCTCAACGTCAGTGGTGCAAAAATCAGGGAACGCCTGATCAGGAGAAAAATGCAGCCGGAGGACCCCGAGAACTATGGGGCTTGATGGCTGGGGAAAAACAGAGAGGGAAGAGGGCACCACAACGGAGCACACAACTTACCTTGACAGCGAGACCTAACCATGAAATGTAGGTCATGGCAGAGAAGAAGAGGACGTAGACGGAGTTAGAAGAAGGGCACAACAACAGGCTGAGGTTGTCGTGTCTCTTAAATGTCCCACACGTAATCACAGACAGGTGTAACTCATGAGTAGTCAGTAGACAGCAGCTATGCAGCCCCAAAGGAATTGACAGCCGGAAGCTGCACAGCGCTGTCAAAATAAACAAACCAGAAACAGAAAATACAACACAGCAAAATTCCAAATCATCATAATAAACTAAGAGATAACAGAAAATAAACAGCAAAATGTTCACTGGCCAAAAAAACTGGGCACGGCTCTAACCCGTGCCTAAGGAACATGACAGAGACCCCCCTTCACCCCAAGGGGTGGATACCAGACACCCCAGGGTAACATCATAAGAAAAAACAAACCTCCCACACACAAAGAATCGACCCACCCTGGGGGGGAAGGAGGGGGAACCCAGGAACGGAGGGACCGAAACTGGAACAGAAAACAAAAGAACACCAAAAGAAAACACTCATGAATTACACTGTCCTCCAGGTGGCAACACAGGACTCTGAGCCCGACAGATAAGTGGGCGGAACAGTTCAGGTGGTCTTCCCGAGTCCCATGGCCACCAGTATGTGTGCTGGAACACTTAGGGCGGCCTCCCCATGCCCCAGCACCAACGAAGCAGCAAGGGCAGTTCCAGCGGTCTTCCTAAGTCCTAAGACCCCCGGCATCTGTGCTGGGACACGTCGGGTGGCCTTCCCTTACTCCAAACCAACAAGACTGAAGAGGCAGTCCGTCAAGCGGTCTTCCAAGAGGAACTTTTTGGGACGCTCCCACAGTGGCCCCAGTCTGGGGCTGAGCTGCACCCGCAGTGGCCCCGGGCTGGAGCTAAGCTGCACCCGCGGTGGCAGCGGGCTGGGGCTAAGCATCACCTGCAGTGGCCGGGAACGCTTCTTCTGCCTGGGCTGAAGTGAGGGAGAATCCTCCAGCAGCTCCACAACTTGCTGTCTGGTTTTATATACCATAGTAAGAAGAGAAGTCAGAGCTGGATACTTCCACAGGCTAGGGCAAGTCTCAATCAGCCGAGCAACAAAGTTCACGTAGCAAAAACAGTCTCAGGAGTGTGGGTGACCTGAGCTTTGGAAGCAGAGTCCACAACGTCCTCTGCCACCGCACACTCCTGCACACTCATTCCTAAGACCCAGAAGTCCATGGTGGAACCCTTACAACCTCAGACAGACAACTCAAAAAAAGAAAAAATGCCAAAACCTACAGCGGCTGGTGTCCACACTGGTCGTGCCCTTCTGTCATGAACCCGCCCGGTTATGGCGCAAAATAGGACACCACACGCCCGCTGTAGGTTTACACATTTATTAACAAAACATAAAGACATACACAATGCAGATGGAAAGGGATTGCAGGTCGGCAAAAAATACTTTAAACGAAGGCGAACATAATCACCGGCTAACCTGGGGCAAACACAAAGGAACAGGCAGCAAAAATAGCCAAACTAAGACAAGCATAATCACCAGTCAACCTGCAAATTACCAGAAATACATGCAGTGAGAAACTGAGCACTTACATGTAGGACAACGGCTTGAGAGAGAGTAAATGGTAGGAGGCTACACCCGACAACGGTGTAGCCTCCTAAAAATAGGCAGCAGCAGACACAAAAACGAATTATACAAACACGATTAATGAAATGAAATAGCACAACGCCGGTAAGTGGTGCAAAAATCAGGGAACGCCTGATCAGGAGAAAATGGACAGTCAATGGACAGCAGCTGTGCAGCCCCAAAGGAATTGACAGCCGGAAGCTGCACAGTGCTGTCAAAATAAACAAACCGGAAACAGAAAATACAACACAACAAAATTCCAAATCATCATAATAAACTAAGAGATAACAGAAAATAAACAGCAAAATGTTCACTGGCCAGAAAAACTGGGCACGGCTCTAACCGGTGCCCCAGGAACATGACAGTATTGAATTGTGGAGCTACAGGGTGCACAGTAAATGTGCTATCATTTTAGTTCTTCCTTGGCCTGAAACAAGCAGTCTATAATCAATTTTGCGCCCACAAATTTGTCTGTAAAACAACTTAATATATTTTATTTGTGTAGCCCCTTGACCACTAGGGGTGGCCTTGAGTTGCCTTGCATTGCCCCAGGCGCCACATGGCACCTAGGGCAGTTAAAGGGTTAATGAGCTTAATGAAGAAAGGGTAGACGGGTAGACGGAAGCAGTTTTTTTTTTCAAAAGGGTGGGATTTCTGGGTCACAGATGTATAATTTCTTGTCAAACAGCGCCTCACTGTGGAAATTAAGGTATCCAAAACAGTACTGCAATTGTCAGAGAGTTGGTAGCAAACTACTGTTAGTAATTAATGGTTACATGAACACCTTTGAAGCGGAGTGACACATATCCAGTGAAATTGGAGTGCAATTATTGTGGAATACAGGAGGTGGGGTGGGGGGGCTGAAAAGTTCATAGGCTGAAAAGTTCATAGAGGTCAAATTTGACCAAATGTGTATTATTTTTCAACCGCAGGGATCCAAGCGCTACAATACCGATGGAAGAAGTGTGTGGACCAAAGGGGAGACTCGGCCCCTCCTCGTATAGTAACTCCTGGAATCCCTATTGTCCAATCAAATTGCTCAGTCGAAACTAACTGCTGTATAATGTGAATCAACTAATGATTAATGAATTATTGATAACTTGCATCCCTACCCTTAGCTCATTATCAAACATTTAAGTGGGAGGTTAAGCTGCCCTTACACAGAGCAACAGTTCGTGAAAGTCCAATTCGAACAATTAACCAATAAATGACCAGGATGCACAATTGTATGTAGTAACTGAATCTCTCTCTCTCTCTCAGTGCCTTTTTAACATTTATTGCCCACACGTAGTTCGGGACTGGACCCTACCGTCCCAACCAGTTCTGGGGTTCTTAAGCTACGGTCACACTGCAGGTTTAAATGCTTAATTCCGATTTTTTTTTCACAAATGTGACCCATATCTGATTTTTTTAATGACAGTCTGAATGGCACAGATCCGATTTTTTCACACCAGACCATGGCCACTTTCATATGTGGTCCTAATTCCGATACGTATCTGATATTTTCCAAAGCGACCTCACTCTGAATGGTCATGTCACATGTCATCTGACTTTTTCTTCACTGAAGTGAGATAGACGCTACAATTCTGCTGCGGAAGATGCCGCAGGCATGACAGACAGCTGATTTGTGCTCTCTTTATTTAATCACTCTTCTTCCCTTTATCACTGGATCATAATTTTGTCAGCTCCCACGGCACAACAACTTCAAAATTGCGGGCGAGGGGGAGGGGGGAGTTCGGGGCTGAAGCCGTCAGACATTACAGGCGCACAGTAACGGAACGTACACTGCATACATTACATACATTACAGTGATGTGAAAAAGTGTCTGCCCCTTTCTTGATTTTTCTTTTTTTTTTTAAGTTTGTCACACTTAAATGTTTCAGATCATCAAACAAATTTAAACATTAGACAAAGATAACACAAGTAAACACAAAATGCAGTTTTTAAATGAAGGTGTTTATTATTAAGGGTTAAAAAAAATCCAAACCTAGATGGCCCTGTGTGAAAAAGTGATTGTACCCCCAGTGTTTCCTCTGGCTTAAAGACCTTGGCACGGTGGCAACATATATGTTAATTTTATACTATTTATTTCTTTTTAAAATTTTACACAGTAACGTTGCATATAGGTCTTACCATTTTAAGTATTGTACAACCGAGGCTTGAATATTGGGCCAGTTGGGGTCCCACCCAGGCATCCTGTGCTTAGACTTTTTAGTGGTATTATCCTTCTCTCTCTCCTCTGCCTGAACACTTCCCTCTCCTTGGCTCCTCTCTTCTGTCTCATCTTGCCCTCTCTGAGCTCTGTCTAATTCAGGTTCTCTCTCTGTCTATGGTGGTATACAAACAGGTTACAAAATATTAAGTGTCTTGTTTTGTCCTGCAGGATTTTTTTTGTCATGGTTTACATAAATGACAAAAATATGTGTATTTTTTTGTATTTTTATTCTAGTGTTTCTTTTTTTTCCATTGAGAGAGTAGGGAAGGGAAAGAAGCATTCATAATAGTAATGTACTCAAGCAGACTTAAATTATATGATCAGGTGGGTATAGCAACCAGAAATTCTACTCATGTAAAAGCAGTGCTTTGAAATTAATAATTAAAAGTAAGCAACCAGAAATTTCTAATTGAGTTAAGGGTACAAAGAGCACCCACTTAAAAACTTGAGTAATGACTTCAGTCTTGAAGGTTTGAGGTTTTTCTCAAAAATTTATAACAATTTTCTTATAGTTTTCTACTTTTCTCTGTAAATCTAAAGTTGAAACCATGTTCCTCAAATCTGTAATTTCCTCTTGTAAAATTGATTTTTCTTGTACATTTGAAACTTTGTTATAAATTTGTGGATTATTTTATGACTAATTTTTGTCTGTTTTTGAAAAATAAAATTAGATAAATTTGAAACAGACTGTGGTAATTTTTTTTTTTACTTTTTCCTTAAAACAATTTACATTTTTGACCATAATTTTGCAGTCAGAACAGAACAATAATTTAACTCTGATTACAAAGAAAAAAATATTAATAAAATTGTATTTAATGAAATAAATTAACTTAAAATGACCAAGGATGCCGTTATTTCTGTTATAATATTTCTTTATATTTATAGTTTTTTTTGTTAAATCTCCTCACCACCCAGACAGCAGGAAAAACCTCACTTATTTTGAAATTAAATATTGGCACGTTTAGTTTGTCTGAAGGCTGCTGACAGATTAAAGGTCTGATGACACGTTTTTGACTTCCTCTAATTTTTCAACACATAAAACAATATGACGAAATAGGTGGGTCTGTGCAGTTCTAAGTCAAACAGGCTTTTTTTCACGCGAATATCCAACGTTTTCATGAGCACCACGTCACCCATTGCGTCAGTGGCTGGAAAACCCCGCGGCCATGTTGTCACGTCATCGGGAGAACACAGCGCTTGGTTGTCCATTGTACACACAGGGTGGAAGCGGTTGAAAACATCGACGATGATTCCAGCACATGTAGTCTGGAGTTGGTTTGTGTTGTCCAATCTTCTGACGATTATAGTTCCGAAGAATGGGATGACAATGAAGAATCTGGGGGCATCAGACCGTATAGGTTTGAGTCATGCCAAGAGGGCATTGTGCCTAGCGACAAACACACGGTAGGGGAACACTGAGTGTTACTCGTTTGTTACAGATATTGCAACAAATTATTTGTTCATAAATATAATTTATTTAATCCCGATTATTCAATAAAATCATAACAGTGTATTCTCTGTGGCTCAGACATCGGGTTTATTATGTATTATATTTTGAGTTCTTGTTGTTTTTGTTTTGTACATGTTTTATGTGCGTTTTTGAATGAATGAATGAATGAATGAATGAATTTACTCGGTAATAATAATAAACACACATACAATACAATAAGAACACACAAAAGAACAACCGAAAGGGTGTAGGCTGAAGCTAGTGCTTATATAGTGCCTACCCCGTTACAATTTTAAAATCAATAAGATAAAAATTTAAGTCTTACCCAATGTCAACAAAGAAAATCAAATAGAACAAGTAGACAAAAAAAACCCCAAACAAAAACCTTTAAGTTATTACAAATTTATCTCCTAGCATTTACAGTGAGATACTGGTGTAGAGGATGTGCTCAAGGATGAGGCTGAGTTTATTTCTCAGGTTCGGCTTTATTAACAGAACACATACTCTAACAATCTCCAAGCAAGAAAAGAGACAGATCAATATCACATCACTCTTTTATACCCCGGAACATCGAAACTCCAGTCACATGGTGTCTAAACAAACATACAGTCACATGGTACTTAATCCCAGTCACAATGTAACCCTTCTGATCTTCCACCATTGTCCCTTAGCCTTCGATGGTCCGGAAATCCCTCCAGGGCGTCTCTCCGAGACAAAGGCCAAATCTCACACCTTCTCGATATCTCCTGCAAACTCAGTCCTTTTGTCCCTCGAGACGTGCAGCACACAATAAACATACAGCAATACATTTGTGGAAAATATGTACCCAACATATGTGCCACACTGGGAGATTTTCTCATCTTTGTACAATTTTTTGAATTGCTTCAGAGTTGAACATGTTTTAATATTTTCAGAGCAACAGTTCCATAGTTTAACTCCAGTGACATACATGCAATGATACTTTGTATTTGTTCTAACCTTTGGCTTATTAAAAACAGAGTTACCTCTTAGCTCATATTTGCTTTCCCTTTTTTTAAACAGTCTCTGAATATTAACAGGTAATTGGTTATTATTTGCTTTGTACATGATTTGAATGACATTATAATCTACCAGATCTCTAAATTTAAGAGTATGTAATTGAATGAATATTAGATTTGTTGGTTCACGGTAAGGTTTCTTTGATACAATGTGTACGGCTTTTTTCTGTAGTAAAAAGATTAAGTTTGTGTTTGTTTTATATGAGTTTCCCCAGATCTCCACACAGTATGTCATAAAAGGAACTATCAGTGAATTATATAAAATGCAAAGAGATTTCTGACACAGGAGATCCTTAACTTTATACAGTACAGCAATGGATTTAGACATTTTAGTTTTGACATAATTTATGTGTGATTTCCAGTTTAGTTTGTTATCAACAATGACCCCTAGGAACTTGGTTTCGAAAACTGTGTCAATTTCAACATTGTTTATTTTAATTTTTCTGTGATTATATAATTTGCGGTTTCCAAATATTATACATTTTGTTTTTCCAAGGTGAAAAGATAATTTATTGGCAGTAAACCATTGACTGATTTGTTTAAGTTCATTTTCTACTGAATCCAGAAGCTCCTTAAGATTTTCTCCACTACAAAAAAAGGTTGTGTCATCTGCAAATAAAATACACTTGAGCAATTTAGACACAGAACATAATCCATTAATATACAAAATAAACAGCAATGGACCAAGCACAGAACCCTGTGGTACCCCACACGTCATCTTCAGCAACTCAAGAGTCTGTATATCTGTCTTCCAAATAGCTGTATAACCAGTCAAAAGCAATTCCTCTGATGCCATACTTATGTAATTTACTGAGGAGTAATTTATGGTCAACTGTATCAAATGCCTTTTGTAAGTCCAGAAATATTCCAACTGTGTATTCTCTTCTATCTGTTCCATCTGTAATCTGTTCAACAAAGTCCATGAGTGCCAGTGAGGTGGTCCGGTTCTTCCTGAATCCATACTGTTGTTCACAGAGTATATTGTGCTTATCAGTGAAATCATTTAGTCTCTTAACAAATATTTTTTCCAGTATTTTGGAGAACTGAGGTAACAAGGAGATGGGTCTGTAGTTTGACAATGAGTGTTTGTCACCAGTCTTATACAGAGTAACGACTCTTGCTATTTTCATTTTCTTTGGAAATTTACCAGCAGCAAGTGACATGTTGCATATGTAAGTGAAGTGTTTACCAATACAATCAATAATACGTTTAACCAAGAATATACTGAAATCATTACAATCAGTTGATTTTTTTTGTCTTTGAATTTGTTAACAATGTCAAGAATTTCTTTTTCATCTGTTGCTTTCATAAACATTGAGTAAGCATTTATGTTGACGACATTGTTAGCGCCACTTGTATTTGCTGATGATACAGTGGAGTTGGCAATCTTTTTTTCTATATTAACAAAATATTCATTAAACGTGTTGGAGATCAAGCTATTTTCATTGATTATTCCATTTTCTGAATTTAAATAAGAGATGTGGTTGGAATTTAGTTTTCCTCTCTTTGTTATATTATTTAACACCTTCCACATATTACATGTATTAGTTTTGTTATTTTCCAATAATTTACTGTAATATGTTTTTTTACTCGATCTTAAAATACTAATGAGTTTATTTTTATAAGTCTTGTATTTCTTTTCTGCTTCCACAGTTCTTAATTTCAGGAACGTTTTGTATAACAAGTTTTTCTTTTTACAAGCATTTTGCAGGCCCTTGGTGATCCAAGGCTTATCTCTGTATTTAACTTTAGTTTCCTTTACCACTAGAGGGCAATGCTTATTACATAGTTGCATTAAAATAGAGACAAATTGTCCATATGCTGTGTCAACGTCGTCAACATAAACACCGCTCCAGTCTTGTATTTTTAGATCATTTCTAAGCTTGTTGATTGCGGTTTCTGTTACAAGTCGTTTAAAAACCTTATCTATTTCAACATTATGTGTTACACCAGTGTGTGAAGAAACAAAAACAGGCAGATGGTCTGTCACATCATTGACAATAAGGCCAGCAGTTACATTCCCCTCAGTGACATTTGTGAAAATGTTATCAATAAGCGTTGCTGAATGTGTTGTTATTCTAGTGGGGTATGTTATTGAAGGGTAGAAACCCATACAAAACATGGAATTTATGAATTCACTTAATTGGATATGGTCATTTGGATTTAATAAGTCAATATTGAAGTCTCCACAAATAAATACCAGCTTCTTATTACCAACCGCACTGAAAAGTTCAGACAATTTTTCTTTGAAAATGTCAATATAGGTACCCGGTGCTCTATAAATGCAACTTATAATGGTGTTTTTTGTAGTTGTAATTAATTCCACAGTTACACACTCCATGATGTTTTCCATTTCAAAAGACATATTATCTACAACTTGGCTTTGGTAGCAGGACCTGATATAAAAACCAACACCACCACCCTTTTTTTTTGACCTGCTTGTGGTATATAGATTTAGATTTTTTTTTTTTTAGATTTAGTATACTTTATTGATCCCCAGAGGGGAAATTGAGGGCATCCACCACCTGGATGGATGAAGCAGCCACGATACGGTGCTATCCCTTAACCATTCACACACACATTCACACCTAGGGCCACTTTAGAGTCTCCAATTAACCTAACCTGCATGTTTTTGGCATGTGGGAGGAAACTGGAGAAATCCCGGAGTAAACCCACGCAAACACGGGGAGAACATGCAAACTCCACACAGATCACTGTTGGTCGGGGGCTGGGATCGAACCCACGATCCCACGATCCCCACGATCCCCCGGCCAAGGGTAAACTGTGCTGCCGCAGTGCTAACCACTGCGCCACCGTGCAGCTCTCATTTGCACTGTATGAAGTTGGTCATTTTTTAGCCAAATCTCAGAAATTGCAACAGCAGAAAAATTTGTGTTATATTGCAACAAACTGTCCTGGATTTTGGAAAAATTCATGTTGAGACTTCTACTATTAAAGTGTACTATTGACAATGATTGGTCAGAAATTGTATTTTTTAGTTGGTCTGAGCTAAAGTATTTACACTGATGTTTTATACTGTTGAAAAAGTGATTTTCAGGATCGGTTTCATATTCAACACTGTGTGGCTTATGCTCAGTATATTCGTACCCTTTAAAAATGAGGTTGTTTCCTATAAGTTTGCATCTTAATTATTCCAGTCAATGGAAACAAATGCACAGTTTATATCTCTTAGTTGATAATGAAATGTCAATCATTTCTGGTTAATTTTTGGCTCCACTGATTTTGGTGTCTACTGTTACGGGGATGGCATGGGTGAATAATGAGTCTGTCACACTTTAAGTAGGCTATGTCCCCCCGTGCTCTTGCAGCTTTCAGCTCTGGCATTAATTCTTTTCTCTTCCTTCTTACCAAATCAGTGAAGTCCTCACTGATGAAGATTTTTGTTCCTTTGAGGGACTTGGCTCTTTGGAGAATGGTCATCCTGTCCTTGTGCCGCAGGAACTTGACCACAATGGGCCTCGGTCTTTCTCCTCCAGGTTCTCCGGTACAGTGAGCTCTCTCCGTCTCGATCCCTGGTGGTAACTGTAGTTTCTCCCTGAGAATATTTTTAATCTTCTCCTCCGTGTCGGCCCAGGTCTCTCCTGGTGCTCCACAACACCATCAAAGACTAGATTATTTCTCCGGGATTGTCCTTCCAGATATTCAAATTTGTCGGTGATAGTCAACAGACTGTCACACACTTTAAAAACATCTGATTGCAGCACATTGTTGCGGTCTGCTTGTTTAGACAAATCAGCTTTTATGTCATCTACGTCTTTTTGAGTGAACTGTAGACTGGTTTTAATGTCCCGCAACTCTCTAGTCACCGTGTCCACTCTTGCATTAGCTGAGTCCATGATCACTTTGATGAGGCTTTTGAAAGTTTCCTGTTGTTGGTTTAACAATGCAGAAAAGTTCTTTTTGCTGTTGCAGTAAGTCATTTGCCTGTGCAAGGGACACATATTCCTCCTCGGATTTGGCCTCTGCTTTTGGCTTAGGTGGCATTTTGCTGCAGTTTTGAGATAATATGCAGTGGACAAGGGGACAAGAGTCTGTTTCCAAGAATATTTCAGTGTTGATGAAAAATTCAAGCAGCAACAACAACAGGAATGCGTGTAAGGCCTGGTGCCAGGCCTGAAGCCTGATGGAAGTGGCTGCAGGGCCTGGTGGTGGTAACTTCCTGTGAAGCCTGGTGGTTTTGAGCCACTTTCAGGTGGGCAATGTCCAAGATTTGCCGGTCCGAACACACACGCCCTCTCTCTTTGACAGTCAGCTGTTCATGGTTTGTGTGCATCATCTGCCGTGTTGTCATCCAGCCAATATTGTCAACACTATCACGACATGTTAGCCACTCCACACAGCCGTGGTTCTGTTGGGCCCCTTGAAGCGATGTCGGCCCTGGGGCGCAACCATGGTTAACACATCTCCTCTCCATGTTCGCTGGGCGATGTCAGCCCCGAACGCCAACTGTAAGTGTTTCTGTTTATTTTTGTAAGTCTTTACCTTTTTAGGAACTGTTATCGTCATTCTTATGTTCAGTACATGTGCTGTGGTGAATTCTGCGCGTAAATCCATTCATCATGACCCTCCATGTGCTCTTACGCAGGGCACGGAGAGGGAGGATGAATTAACGAGGATTTACGTGCAGGGTTCACCACAGCACATTTAATACAGAAAGACAGACAATTCCCTAAAAGGTGAAGACGTACAAAAAACACAAACACACTTACTGATGGGGTTCGGGGGCCGGCATCGCCAAGAGAACAAATGAGAGGAGATGTGTTAGCCACAGGTGCGCCCCAGAGCCGACATTGCTTCAAGGATGCACGAGAACCACGCCAAACATACAGTGACTAACACGTCGTGAGAGCGCTGAAAATAATGGCAGACTAACAGCACAGATGACAATACTATGGATCAGCAGTGCGTGACTGGCAAACGGCCGTGAAGTACACGCACTGCTGGTGATGGTGTGATGAGAAGCACCTGGGCGAGAACTGGGAAACATGATCAGCAGGAGGGGAATCAGCTGGTGATAATGAGAGACGGGACATGGCCAGACCAGCGAGAGTCAGCATGCGATCACAGAAAGTAGGTCAAAGCTGTGTGTAAATCCATTAATCCTTCCCCTCCTCGTGCGCTCCTCCTGCGTAAAAGCACACGAGGAGCGCACAAGGAGGCTTATGACAGTTGGAGCTGAAGCGTGTGATGTGGTCTTTCACGGTTTGCTGTTTATCTAAGCCTGCGACACAATGTGAAGGCACTGCTGTAAAATTAAAACAAGAAACCAGAGAAACTGTGAGCTACAAAGCTGCTGTCATTCCAGTCAACGATACCGGTGTCTGTTCTCCTGCTTACGTCATGGTGGTGCCGCCCTTAATTTGGTGGGCGGCACCACAGTCCAGTCAGCGGCTGCGGTTTTTTAATGATAACTAGTTTATGCAGGCGCGGTTGTAAATATTATATTGATCATCAACAATGACTTTTGGGTTTACACAACATCCTAAAAAATGTCAAAATCGTGTCAACAGAATTTCGGTCATCTTAACCTGCCAGGTACATAATAGGGAACTGTAGCAGACTCTAAAGACATAATTCACCACAATATGTGTTCATGTACAGAATGATCTGTTTAGGCAGTTATAGTTGTGCACTCAGGCTTTCTCATAAGGCACCTCTCCAGGCAGCTGCTGAAGGACCTCAGTTTAGAACTAGCATTTGTAGCTGCTGCTTTTTCTCACTGCCGCCGGAGAATAAAAACGGCACGCCTGCTCATGCGAGAAAAGAGAGAAATTGCCAGTCTCTTCATTCCTGCAATTCCTACAGAACATAACTTAATATTGTAATGGCTGGTGAAATATATCCTCAGCAATTCATCAGTCCCCCTTGCCTTTCCCTTCATATGAAGCCGGCTGCATATGAATTCTAACCACATCTCTTAGCTAAGCAACTCTTCCATTATTGCTCCCGTTTCCTGCAGGTTAAAACCATGATAAACGCCAGTGCTTACATACCTCTTATAATTTTTTCCCACGTTTAAAGTACTTTAATAAACTCATGTTTCTGTCGGTCAGTCACGCTTAGTGAGACACTGCTGACTGACTGGAAAACTCGTGTGAGCGGAGCGCTTCTAAACTCTGCGCGGATGACGGCCACGCACGTTGTGTGCGCACTTGCGGAAAGTCATTGTTTCATATATTTTTCTTAATAAATTCATATCGCCTTGGGGTGGCGGTAAAATTTATAGCATAGCGGGCAGCCACGGAGAAACGTTACCAGAGGAAACCCTGACCCCCTATTAAAACATAAATTAACTGTGGTTTACCACATCTTTGGAAAGCTGAGTTCAATTTCTGTAGCCACACCCAGGCCTGATTACTGCTACACCTGTTCTCAATCAAGAAATCACTTCAATAGGACCTGCCTGACAAAGTCAAGTAGACCAAAAGATCCTCAAAAGCTAGACATCGTGCTGCGATCCAAAGAAATTCAGGAACAAATGAGAAACAAAGTAATTGAGATATATCAGTCTGGAAAAGGTTATAAAGCCATTTCTAAAGCTTTGAGACTCCAGCAAACCACAGTGAGAGCCATTATCCACAAATGGCGAAAACAGGGAACAGTGGTGAACCTTCCTAGGAGTGGCCGGCCGGCCAAAATTACCCCAAGAGTGCAGTGACAACTCATCCAAGAGATCATAAAAGACCCCACAACAACATCCAAAGAACCGCAGGCCTCACTTACCCCAGCTAAGGACAGTGTTCATGACTCCACCAAAAGAAAGAAACTGGGCAAAAATGGCCTGCATGGCAGAGTTCCAAGACAAAAACCACTGCTGAGCAAAAAGAACATAAAGGCTCGTCTCAGTTTTGCCAGAAAACATCTTGATGATCCCCAAGACTTTTCAGAAAATACTGTGTGGACTGACGAGACAAAAGTTGAACTTTTTGGAAGGTGTGTGTCCCATTACGTCTGGCGTAGAAGTTAGAGCATTTTAGAAAAGGAACATCATACCAACAGTAAAATATGGTGGTGGTAGTGTGATGGTCTGGGGCTGTTTTGCTACTTCCGGACCTGGAAGACTTGTTGTGGTAAATGGAACCATGAATTCTGTTGTCTACCAAAAAATCCTGAAGGAGAATGTCTGGCCATCTGTTTGTGACCTCAAGCTGAAGCGCACTTGGGTTCTGCAGCAGGACAATGATCCAAAACACACCAGCAAGTCCACCTCTGAATGGTTTAAGAAAAACAAAATGAAGACTTTGGAGTGGCCTAATCACAGTCCTCACCTGAATACGACTGAGATGCTGTGGCATGACCTTAAAAAGGCGGTTCATGCTCTAAAACCCTCCAATGTGGCTGAATTACAACAATTCTGCAAAAATGAGTGGGCCAAAATTCCTCCACAGTGCTGTAAAAGATTCATTGCCAGTTATCACAAATGCTGGACTGCAGTTGTTGCTGCTAAGGGTGGCCCAACCTGTTATTAGGTTTAGGGGGCAATCACTTTTTCACACAGGCCCATGGAGGTTTGGATTTTTTTCCCCCTTAATAATAAACACCTTCATTTAAAATCTGCATTTTGTGTTTACTTGTGTTATCTTTGTCTAATATTTAAATTTGTTTGATGATCTGAAACATTTAAGTGTGACAAACATACAAAAAATGAGAAATCAGGAAGGGGCAAACACTTCTTCACACCACTGTATGTGATGATTTATTAAACAGTTTTTTTATTCCATCCACATTCACATTTTAATTGCGGACTTAATGTTGGAGTCTACAGCATCATTTTACTATTTTTTAGATGAATGAATGAATGAATAAATGAACAAATGAATGAATGAACAAACGAACAGGGGAAAAGGGTATGCAAAAGTAACTATATAGGAATATAAAACTAAAATAAATACTGAAACGTATGCCCAAAGCAGATGTGTTCACTCCAAAAGCAGAACAGCAGGAAGCCTCCACAAACACTGATCTTTATATAAGTGTCACCTGACGCTGATATCAGCTGATCTGCGCTGAGTATTTCCCTGATTTTTCAAAACGTCTGTACAAGTCATCCAAATGCTATAGAGTGAACTCAGCTTTAACTTAAACTGACTGTGCATAACTTACCCCAGTGCTCTGGAACTTTTACAAACTGAGCACAGCTTTCACCAGCGTTTATTTCCAAACGTCGGTAAATTTTCAGCAGGCTGAAAATTTTCAAAGAACACAACTTTCGCCAGCGTTTGCCAACAAACACCAGCAATCATTAACTTTTGTCAGCAGAGCCAGACGTTTGCCAAAACCTCAGTAAAAGTCTGTCCAAATGTTGTAGTGTGAATCCACCTTTAATCCCACTGAAATGCTATGGGATGACTTGAAATGTGCTGTACATGCAAGAAATCCCTCAAACATCTCACAGCTGAAAGAATTCTGCGTTGAGGAGTGGGGCAAACTTTCCTCAGACCAATGTCAGAGACTGGTAGATGGCTACAAGAAGCATCTCACTTAAGTTATTTCAGCCAAAGGGGGAAACACTAGCTATTAGGCGGTAGGGTGTCCTAACTTTTTCCTCAGTTAGAATATGCATTTTTGTTGATATCTTTTGTTTAATGTGTAAAACTAGGTTAATTTTATCGAGTTTTATCAGCAATGTTGATTCCTGTTTGCTGTTTATGTCAACCTGCTGTCAACCTGCTGTCAATCGGTAGATTTCTGTGTTTTGGTGCTCGGTTTTTGACTACTGTTCTGGCTTCTGATAACTGAGTATGGATTACGGACTGGACATTCTCGTTTTGACCCCTGCTTGACTTAAGATGTCGATAACCGCATTTAAGGACTGGAAAAATGGGAGTGGAACTGAGCAGCCCACCACTCAGCTAGCTAAACAGCTGTTCAATTAGCCGTTTAGCCAACATAAATTGTCCGGGATCATGGGTCCTAAGAAAGCTCAGCAGGCTGAGGAGGTGGACGATATTAAAAGATCCCTTGACTTCTTGGCTGAAGAGGTTTCTGCTGTTAAGTTGCAGCAAAAAAACATTCTGGACCTGGTCGAGGAGGTAAAAGCGCTGCGGATCCAGAACACCAAGAATGACAAGAGGCTGGCGTATCTGGAGAGCAGAGTGGCTGACCTGGAACAATACACCCGGGTGAACGACGTGATCATCACAGGGCTCAACATTAAACCCTGATCATATGCTCGGGCGGTGGCCGCAGACAGTTGAGGGGGACTCGGTGAGCTGGAAGCCAAATCCACTGAGCAACAGGTGGCAACCTACCTGCAGTCCAAAGGAATACAGTTGGACTGTAATACCACTGAGGCTTGCCACCCTCTGCCCAGGAAAAACAATGGTAACAAACCAGCTGTCATCAGAATCAGAATCAGAAAAAGATTTATTGCCAAGTACATTCACAAGTAAATAACTGGTAAATATACGAGGGATTTGACTTGACACTGAGAACGACATAAGTGACATTTTCAGTGACGCGGCAGCGTCGTGACGCGCCTGTCAGCAGAATGGGAACAGGAAGCAATGGGGGAGAAAGGGAGTAAACACAATAGGAGAGAGAAAAAAGCATTGTTTATCAGAATATGGTTCATATATGATCAATATTATGATTACAAGAAAAAAACTCTCAATGCACAATTAGCAGACAATAGAATCCATACAATGACACAAAGAGAGCAGTGAGTGAATGAATCTTCCAGTCAGTATAGTGAGTCAGTGTGAGTGAGTGTGTTGAGTGCAGACAGTGATATCAGTTAAGGACAACAAAACAGGGATGAGAATGGGGTTTTGGAAAAAAAGAGGAAACTTAGCCGGGGGTCTTGGGGGATGCAGGCCCCCAAGCCGGATCCAAGGCAGAGCCTTGATGGGGGGTCTGGGGGGCAACGCCCCCCAGAAGCTAACAAAATCTGGTGTTTTAGAATGCTCAAATGTGGTCTTATATTTAAAGTTAGAAGTAAGTACAAATGCATTTATAGTTTATCTTTTTAATCTGCTGCTGCATCACATGTGTAATCATGTTCAATACTGTTTTGATTCAGTGTCACTTTCCCTGGTACTTTGCATTTCGCTATGAAGTCGGCCATTTTTTCAACCACAAAATAAAGTGAAACACAGTACATATGTATTAAATTTATGATATCTGAATAGTATGTTGATGTAATAATACTAAATTATATTTTATTACTATCTAATATGTTTAGAACTGACACAGAATTACATTTACATAGTTCTAGAACAGACAAAATAATTTAACCAAGTAAAATAAATTATAAATAACAAAATTCCATCACCAAGTCCATCACCCATTTATTAAAATATACTGACATTCTGCAAACATTTTGATTTATTAATGTGTGCATTTGTTAGTGTTACTAGGAATATAAAAAAGTTGCATATCAGTATATTTTAACCCCTTGAACTCTTGTGAATTCAGCGGGCGGTCACGTCTCTGCATCTCAGTGCGCACTGGAAAAAAAAAAAAAAAGCTGCATTTCCGGTCTTCCAGTACAGACACAGCCTTGTTACAACCTCAGAAAAAAGCTGTGTAATATATTCATTTTTTGTGGTATTTTTACAAAATTTTGACCTGAGCTTGAAAACACTTGGTTCTACATTTCTGTTGTGTTTTCCAGCCAGTGTCTGACAGCTGTATGTTATTTGCAAGCATCTGTATCTAAAAAACACCCAGGTGAACTTTCCTGTTACTCAGTGGCAGGAGCACTTAGAGAGATTATGACTGTTTTGCCAAAAAATTCAGAGTATTTTCTTTTAAATGAGACCAACCCCATGAAGATGCTGCAAAGGGTTGAAGAACAGCATTGTGTAATGCTGTGATGCAGTAAGTTGTGATGGCATGCCATCACAACTTACACATGCTATTTCATAACAAATTCATTACATGAAAATTCTCAAGTACATTACTTAAACAAGAAAAAAAAAATCTTACCTCGGAATGTGTCTTCCAATCACTAATTGCTGTAATCGGGGCCGGCTGTGATGAACTTTGACTGGCATCTGAGTTTAACCGTGTCCATCGATCGTTTTGAATGCAGCACCGAGTGAGTAGTTTGATCTCCTTGTAGCCACAATTTTGAGATGTTTCTGTTTTGAACAGTGCTCAACAAAGGCAACACAACCACGAGATCCATAACTCAAGAAATCGTTGCAATAAACACACTGGGCTTTCCCTGGTACTTCGCATTTCGCTATGAAGTCGGCCATTTTTTTCAACCACAACTTCAGTATTTTTACCGATCTTTACCGTCATTGACACGGTTTTTTCAAGCCATTCCCAACGAAACTTGTTCTTTATCCCTTTGTCGATTTCTAAAATTCTTGCTTTGTTCTCTTTCGTGAGTTTTAGGTTCACCATTTTGACGAAATCAGGAAAACGCAGTTGATTGAACTGTCCGCCACTTGCATTTCGCTCCGCGTGTTATCCGGATATGACAAAAGAAATCTAACCAAATCGCCGATTGGTTGCTTCAATAAGTATCAGCCTATCAGTGGCCTTGTTACATTACATTACTGATCTCGCTGGGTAGCGCGTTTTGCGCGGTGGATTTTCACAGCCGATCGAAAATACGACTCGCCGCCAGACCCCCCCCCTAAAATTTTCTCCTCGAATTTAGACGATTCATGAGAATGACCCTAGACATGATCAAATCCGAGGAATTCCTTGGATCCGAGGAAGATTCCGGTGTACCACGGACGGGCACGCCGTTGGCTGCACGGTGGCGCAGTGGTTAGCACTGCGGCAGCACAGTTTACCCTTGGCCGGGGGATTGTGGGGATCGTGGGTTCGATCCCAGCCCCCGACCAACAGTGATCTGTGTGGAGTTTGCATGTTCTCCCCGTGTCGCGTGGGTTTACTCCGGGATTTCTCCGGTTTCCTCCCACATGCCAAAAACATGCATGTTAGGTTAATTGGCTGTTCTAAATTGTCCCTAGATATCTGTTTCCTATAGGCCCTTAGAATAGAGGGTTAGTAATAATGAAAGCGCTTTGAGTGGTCTTTGTGACTAGAAAAGCGCTATATAAGTGCAGGTTAGTTAGTTAGTTAGTTAGATTCTCATCCCTAACAAAAGTCTCTTCCCGCAGCAGATGTTATGGCTACCATCTGAGCAGAGGCGCGTGTCCTTGGCATGGCAGATGGAATAGTCTGCCAGACAGCTGGCTGTCCTTGAGAGTCAAATGCTGCCCGCCATGTTATGAAAAACAAATATAGTGAAGATTGTCTGGAGGACTGGGTGCTGAGGGCGTCAAAACAGGTCGAATAGCACTGACTTCAGAGAAAAAATTTTCTATTCTCTTACAGATTCAGTGCTCAAATCCTTCATGGCCAGGCGTTGCAAGCGATTCATGGACGGCTCTCAGCGTGATCGTGATGTAATCCATTTTCCTGTACAGTTCTCCATTAGCCGCTGTCAGAGTCCTGCCCAGTTGGTCAATTTGATGGGTGAGCCTCGCCGGGTCCGCTTTTTGATAGGCTCCGTCCATCTTCTTCAATTTGCGGTACACCAGAACAATCCCAAATCCAATCAGTAGAATTCCGATGACCATTGCCCCGAATAGGTATAAATCTTCAATCTTCAATAGAAAGATCACACAGGCACAAGAGTTTCCAGTTACTTGTGTCCTTCAGATAACCCGCAGCAGCAGTGCCTGCGGGACAGATCGGCTCCCCCGGGCTATTTTTCCTCGTTGAAAAAACAGTGTCAATTGCGCTCAACGCCCAGCTTATTAAATCCATAATTTCGTTCGATAATCAGCAGTAAAGACACGCAGACAGACAACAGCAAGTTGGGATCCAGTCAGTTAGGGAAGGAGAGCGATAAAGAGCCGGAGCTGGGAGCTGGGAAGAAAAGCGTCTGCTCTCTTTGGAGGGCGGAAGTGAAAATCATGAGGTTTGTCAACAGAAAACACAAGACTGCGCTGCTAAAACAAGGTAGGAAACTGAAAGTAACAAACATCTACATCAACGAGCACCTTACAAAAGAAAACGCAGATATAGCCAGAAAAGCAAGATACCTGAGAAAGCAAAAAAAGATTCAAAACACCTGGACAACAAACTTTAAAATATACATCAAATTAAATGGATCACCTGAAGAAGCCAAAGTCATTAACATCCAAAATATTATGGAACTGGACAAATATCAATGAACATTATGAACTGGAGTTGACAGCAACAAGAGACAACTGTAGGACACTGAAGGATTATACTCATCTGCAACAGGACATATAACTACATGAAACAAAAGATCAACAAACAGGAACAACAGGAACTGAAAGTTTTTGAATATACAGATCACAACCCACAGGACGTGGAATATGACATAGACCCTGACAATAATTTATCTATCTCCATCAATAATAACTGTAGTTACTACACGGATGTGCAGTTTAACACAATGGTCATATCTGATTTTAATATATCAATGATCCACTTCAACAGCAGAAGTCTCTATGCCAACTTTAATAACATTAAAGATTATTTACATCAGTTTAAAGAGCCATTCAATATAATGGCAATATCAGAGACCTGGTTCAGTGAAGAGAAAGGAGTGGATTTTACAATGGATGGCTATGAATTAAATTATATGAATAGGAAAATCAAAGAAGGAGGAGGAGTTGCAATTTATGTTGATAAGTGCTTGCAATACAAGGTTGTTGAAAATTTATCATTGACTGTGGATGATTTATTTGAATGTATTACAATAGAAATCTGTTTGGACAATATGAAGAATATAGTAGTGAGCTGTGTATATAGAAAACCTGGATCAAATATTGACTTATTTAAGGACTGGATGGAAAAAATGTATGCAAAGCTTACTCATAAAGTTATGCTCATCTGTGGGGATTTCAATATAGATCTTATGAACTCAAAACTACATAGTATGACAGAAGAATTTATCAACACAATGTACAGTATGGGCTTACATCCAACAATTACCAGACCGAGCAGAATTACGTCACACAGTAACACACTAATAGATAACATATTCACAATTTTTGTTTACCTACAATTCACCTTCTTTTACAGAGATAAATAAAAACAGGATTAGACATCAATATGTGAACATTTCTTAATAAAGAACTGACTATTTAATGGGGTGTCCTAATTTTTTCACATGACTGTATATAATGGTAGTATTATATACTGTAATTCATTTAAAATGTGTGTACCTGGTTTCTTTCACTTTAAAATTAAAAGTGTCAGATGTCTCTATTTTAAACAAAATCAGAACAGCAAACCTTTCTTTCTTAGTAAATCAAGCTGCTTATGAAATGAAACTGATATCACAATGAGAATCCTTGTTGCAGAGTAGGGGTGTGCCATATCGTATCGTTCCCGATGATACCGGTAAAATTTTGATACTGGTGTAAAAATGAATATTGCGATATTTGGGGTCTGCTGCGTGAAAACGTCACACCATTACACTGCTGACGGAAGTTACACATTAGCATAGAATATACAGTATATCACGGACACGCAGATCGCCCCAAGGGTCTCCCGAGTCGGCGGACGGAGCCACTGTTTGCAGCGGGGGACGATACAGCAGGGAAGCTAGCTGGCTAGCTAGCTCCAACTGCCACCCGGGCTAACGGAGAAGCTCGACATGCCGAGGAACTGTGGCGAAAACGACGCGGGTGCCGGGCTGGAGTTTAGGCGGCGTGCAAGAAATATAAGACAGAATAATAAAGAGCGATGGCAAGAACCAAGCAGACCGCCCGTAAATCTACTGGAGGAAAATGCCCCCCAGGAAGCAGCTAGCCACCAAGGCTGCTCGAAAAAAGCGCTCCGGCTACCGGCGGAGTGAAGAAGCCTCACCGTTACAGGCCCGGTACCGTGGCTCTGAGAGAGATCCGTCGCTACCAGAAATCCACGGAGCTGCTCATCCATAGGCTGCCCTTCCAGCGCCTGGTGAGGGAGATCGCTCAGGACTTCAAGACCGACCTGCGCTTCCAGAGCTCCACCGTCATGGCTGTGCAGGAGGCCAGCGAGGCCTACCTGGTGGGTCTCTTCGTGGACACCAACCTGTGTGCCATCCACGCCAAGAGGGTCACCATCATGCCCAAAGACATCCAGCTGGCCCGCCGCACCCGCGGAGGGAGAGAGAGCTTAGCGCGACTTTCTGCTGCACATTCACCAACCATAATGCTCTGCACTGTGTGTCTATATATATAGATATATTTATAGTAATATGTACATATGTATACTAGCTGTTCTTGTTTTTTTCTTGCCTTCTGATTATTGTTCTGAGTGTTGCTATCCCTGTGCTGTTGCAATCCTGGAATTTCCCCATTGTGGGACTAATAAAGGCTTATCTTATCTTATCTTATCTTAGAAACGGCAAAACAAACATAGTGTGGGAAGCTGCAGCTCCGAAGTCAGACCGTTTACATTGAGTTGAGTGGAAATATCTAAGTTTCAGTTTCTGTTTCAGACTGTTGTCGTGTTAAAAAAACAAAATGGTGCAACAATGTAGATAATCTGCCTGCATTTTTTTTTTTGCATGTCAAGAACATTACTGGAGCGATATTAACGTCAGACTATGTGCTGCTCGAAGTGACTGTAGTTGTATTTTCATTCTGTTTTCGCTGCTTCATGTTGATTTTATTCAACCATCCGAAGAGCGAAGAAAAAAAGCATCCATTCAGTGCAACGAGAGCCAAAAAGTGATAGGACAGGTCCTTGCAACGAGAGTAATGCAGATAAAGTGAGTCAGCATAAAACCCAGCATCTGTGTGCAGTTAAGATGTAATGGTTTATATTGTTTTCTTGTAATATTTGATACAGTACTAAAAAATATTTTAAACTAAATCTGAGCTGCTGTTTATAAACTGGAGAAATAAGAGTTTTTGTTTTGTTTTTCCTGAATATGTTGAAGGTAAATAACACCAGCCTGCGAAACTGTCCTTTTTGCATAATTTTAAAAGGAAAAAAAAATGTATTCTGTAATATCGAGAAAAAATATTGTTATTATGAAAATTCACAGAAATATTGTGATGTCATTTTTAGGCCATATTGCCCACCCTTTTTGCAGAGTGTCAAACAGTTTTGAAGAAATATGATTACTTACAAAGAAGAGGAGGTTGAACAGGAAGAGAAAGTACTTGGTGACTGTAATGCATCCTTTCCCCATGGCTGTGCTTCTGTAAGATAGAAAAGAATTTATTATGTAAACTAAATGAAGAGCTTAATATAGAAGCATGACATAGGCATGGGGTAAATATAAAGACTGCCAGAGAATAAAGATAAAAGAAATACACAAAGATAGCCTTGTCTCCAAGTGGATTGTACAACACAGGCATTGCACAATTAGATTCCTGATTAAACTCTTTCAAGTAAACAAGGGTTACAATTCATTTTAACAGTCATCTTTCTCCAATCCAAAATAGCCAAACTTCCACCAACCCCCACTTTTATGAGACAACTGCCCCATTGTGGAAGAATATTGGGCTGTATTTTTTTAAAACAACAAGAACCGCCCTGGTTAAAAGGTTTGACCATCACAAAGCGATGTATGGTGAGGTCATGATGACTATGTGGAGAGGACAGCTCCTGTGGTTAACTGTGCTATTGTCATCATCAGATGATGGAAACTACCCAGCTCTATGAATGTGTTTACTAGCAACAAGCAGCCTCGACAGAAACAATGTGATTACACTCATTTTTATTAACTCTAAACTAGCCCCTCCTCTATAACAACTGCATACAAACAGTTTAACTGATATCTCACAACCAATTACAGATAATGTTGCCCTGGAGGCAAAATTGTAGCAGTCTGCAATTTTAAGTTTGAGTGTGTTATGGTGATGTCTACGCTGTTTTACGATCAGTTTACCTCAAGCTCATATACAGCCTATTTATACACATGCTATGACTCCATTCAGTTACTTTTCTGTGTGTAACATTTTCCCTTTAAAAAAACAGATCTAGGCCAATCCAGCACCACACATACAGCAGACTTCATGAAACTCTTAACATGAGCCATCCTGAGTTCAGACAAATATTCACCACAACTTTCTCTTCTAGTGAAGCACCAAAAATATAACTGACCATTGTGGCTATTTAAGGAGTATAAAAATATCCTCAGAGGTCTTTCTCCTATGTCAGATGACAAGAAGTTTTGGTTTACATTCAGCATGAAATGTGGATTCTTTCCACAGACTGACCTTATAATAGTTCAAATTACTAGTACTGTAGTCCTAATTTAAAAACATACTGTAAGGACACTAGTTGTTGAAACTAAATAATTCCCACGTTTACTGTGCAAAGTGGGTTCATCTTCACATAAACAATGATGCTGTTTTAACTGATTATTGTCAGCGCAGATGAAATACTGTGGTGTAACTAAAGCTAACTTTGAAATGTACTCAAATAAAATGCATTTGCTTTGCTGATATAACTCAGTCACGCCTCTTTTCCACATCAGTCTATCAGTGTTTTGCTTCTGTACGTGCGTATATGACCATGAAGCAATAATCTCACAGCTGCAATATCTTTTAGATGCTGTACGTCTACAGCAAGAACAGGAAACTTGAAGCAGCCTAAATTTAGCATGATGCATTACTGAAAAAATAAAACAAAACTGTTCTTATCTGAAAGTACAACTTTTAAGGCCTATAGCTGCATGTTTTTCTCCAATTTATCTTCCCTCTATTTCCTGTGTATCCCCGCTGTGCTGTATATGAACAAATAAAGGTAAAATGCCCCAAAAAATCCTTCAAGTGCTTTTCATAATATTGTATTTTTTATTCTCTACAAAGATTTTTCATTACTGATTTATTACAGTTTATCTTTTCCACAGTACCAGCAATAATATATTTTCTTCCTATGCATGATGAATATTTATCCTCTAGCAGGACAATTCACCAAGTAAATCATTTGAACTGAAGCCATCACATGAGCAGAAACTACTTAGAATAAACATATACAAACTAAGAGATTTTGTACACGCTTGACTGGTTTAAGGTTTCTGTCAGAACCACAAACTATAGAGAAGTTTTTCTTTTTCAGCAGACATGAAGTTTCATCACCAAATACCAACAGAATGAAACCTATAGAACAAATACCTACTGTACACAGTTTAATATTTTTTTTTAAACTGACTATAAATGCAAAGCATGAAACACACAGTGGATACCCTAGCAAAGTAGATAATCCCTAAAGGAGATTGTCTTAATGTCTAGATGTTGAGCAGCCCCGCAGATTAAAAAAGGCTTAGTTAGACAACCATTGTTTGATGACTGAGCCTCTGTCATCTGAAAACAGCTCATAATACCTTAACGTTGTTTGTCATATCCTCCAAACAACAAATTACACAGGGCAACTTTAACCCCACTCTATTCTAAAGCAGCCAAGTGTCAAAAACAAAATCACTTCAAGCTGACACACTGAGCAAATGAAATATGTAGTCATTTTATTTGCTTAACATACACAAACAATCAAACTTAATTTGCAAAAAGCGTAATAAATCAAAAGTTGATCTGAAGTGAAAAAAGGGCCAACTATCACTGCCAGCACTAATAGAATATATACTTCAGCTGAAATCAAAAGAAAAACTTCCAAAAAAATAAAAATGAAGTGAAGATTCAAACTGGTGAAACACCTTGTGCAGAAGGGGAACAAATGGATGCTGAAAAAACAACAACAACTAAGTCACCTAACTTTCCAAACTCTATGACCTCACTATTAGCTTTTTTTCTTGTTGCAGCTTTCATTTCCTTCCCCTTACTTGGATATGGAGTGTGATCGCCAATAAACAGAACTTGACATGTAATAATGAGGAGAGGTGTTGACTTAAATTAGTGATTGTTTATTTTACAAAAAGCCCATTTAGGTGCATAAGAGCACAGATATGAATACAAGGACTGCATGAGTGGCAGATGGCAGAAACTGTGTGTAATGGACCCAGTATGGATCAGCTATAACTCGGCAGATATAAAAACTCAGGCACTGCGCCAACCTCCCCCCACCACTTCCCCCGTCGTAACACATTTTATATGACCCACTTCCACATCTGTGAGACCACTCCACTGGATAAACCCAACTACACCATAACGCCATGAAAACCAGGCCATGATCCTGCATTAACATTCACATATACTGTATGTTCTTTATGATTTTGCACCAACATGATATAGCTTGTTCTGGTGACAGAACGGAGATGTGAGCACTGATGTCAGCGTAAACGGCTTCACTGTAGTAAAAGAGTGGTAAATATTTAGTCTTGATGTGAGTATGATTGGAAGTTATAAGAGAGAGAGGATGAGTGCTCCAAGTACTGATAACTGTCGATAAAAAGTTCTTGCTTACATCTGTAGAAAATTCCCTTCTTACAGGTCATGGGATATCTAAAGTCTAGATAATGCTTTATTGGGTTAGCTGCTAAGGAGGGGATTTCCGTTAGCATCTATGGAACTCTCAACTGATGACAAAAATGGGTAAAATTACTACACTCGGGCTGGGTGTCAGGTAAAATCCCACTATTCAGTGCAAATAATGACTCAACTAAAAGCAACATGAATAAACTGAGATTTGATGTGGTATTATCAGCAGGCAAGCACTGATACTGCTTTTTTTTGCCCAACTAAAATTAATTCAGTTTGAAAACTGAGCAATAGCAAGTTCTGAAATCAAGTACTGGATGAAATGTTGTGGTTTTCCACTCTCTCACACTGATCTAATCACCAGCCACGTGGTGTTGAAAAGAAGTTCAATAAGCACTGTAGCTCCTTTCACACTGAGTACAAGTATCAACAACAAAGCCCAATATCAGCCTAACACCAGTGCATCACTAACTGTTAGATCATAATTTAGTATAAAATAATAACACTCATTTGTGTTTTCTAAGCTAAACAACTAAAGCTAAACAGATCCTTGTGAATCTTTACAGGGCCCATATGCAAAATTGTGTTTTTCTTGGTTCTAATGATATAAAATATGGCGATAGGTCACATATATCACCAAAATAGTAAAACACTTACTTCACAGAGAAATACGCACTGCCTTTATTTAGTTAAGCTCTTAATGAAATGATCGAATAGCACTTCCTGGGTTTTATGATGTCAAATTCCAGCAAGCCCTGCAACAGTTCCCTAAGTTAACAAAGCAAATGTATCATGACTGCCTTGTTACTAGTGATTGGTCCACTCAAAAAATCTTCAGATTAGGAGTTTGTTAATATCAAAGAGGCTCAGACCTGACTGTTTTGTGCACAACTTTACAGACACCTTTTTGATGAGCTCTAAAACAACACAGAAATGTTTTTTTTGGTCAAGTATGTTTATCATTGAAGATGTCAAAACTTTAAACTAATCCTGGACAATGCACAATATGGGACCTTTACTGACAGATTTGTAGCTGTAATGGAACTGGCAATATGCTGCTTCAATCAGTAAGGCTATACAGTATCCAACACACAATCATTACAGTTGTACATCATCTACCACAGTTGGGGGAACTGTGACAAAACTAGATCACATCAAGGCCAGAGTCTTACAAGACCAACAAAAGACCAAGACCAAGTTGAAACTAAGTCAAGACCAAGAGCTACATGCACAGTGGTTCTGGTCTTGACTTGGTGTCTGCCTGGCTTGGTCTTGGTCTTGACTTGGTCTCAACCCCTTAAAGTCTTGGTCTTTCTACATGCTGATCTTGGTTTGGTCTTGACCATAACATCTTACTAGACTGGCTAAAAAACTGGGTGGGACTGTCTCGTACAGCACTTAGCTGTTTGAGTCCTATTTAAAAGACAGGGACTATTCTGTGTCAATAAGTAACTACAAATCCGAGTGAACAAAAACAACCTGTGGAGTTCCCCAAGGTTCCATTTTGGGACCTCTGCTTTTCAACATCTATATGCTCCCACTAGCTCAAATCATAAAAAAACAACAATATACAGTATATTACCATAATTATGCAGATGATACACAAATCTACATGCAGGGGTTAGTGTAGCGAACTCAATATGAGCACCCTACTTGGCTTGCCAAGTGGGTTGACCCTATTGGCGACACAGGTAGGGTGCGGGACTCCGGAGCGGGAGGCGTGAGTTCGAATCTCCCGGTGGGACGTCGCCATGTCGAGCAGCACGTCACACTGGTGTCAGAAGTGGGATGGAGCAAATGGAAGCGATCAGAATGGAGATCCAGCAGCTGGAGCAGGCCATTGCTCAGCTGATGATGGATGATGAGACCGAGGCATCACCACCGGGAGCCCGGAGCCGGGACGAACGGAGCGGCGGACCTGACGGGGCCAGCGCACCCCGCCTCCTGTCTTTTTCAAGACAGAGCGGGCAGAACAGAGCAAACGTTCCACCCTTCTTAGGACAGCACGGGCTGGCGACCCCACGGCGATCAAGGGTGGCGATCGATCAGGAAACGACCACCCCACCTGTTCGGCAGCGGGCCAAGATTCCCCGTTTCAACGGCGAAGCCACATTAGATGACTACCTGACACAGGTCGAGCTGACTGCGGCGCTGAACGGCTGGTCACCAGAGGAAACCGCCGTACAGGTCGCGCTGGCCTTGGAAGGGAAAGCCCTCTGCACGCTCTCTGATCTCCGGCCCGGGGAGCACCACAGCTGGCCAGCACTACAAGGGGCGCTCCAGAGACGATTTGGGAGAATAGCGGACGCTGAGCACGCCCAAGAACAGCTGACCCGCCGCCGCCGGAACCACCAGGAAAAATTAGGAGCCTATGCTGCAGATATATGGCTGTTAACCCGGCGCAGCTACCCAGAGTTCGCGCCGGAGGCAGTAGAGAAGCTCGCCCTCCGGAGCTTCATCCAAGGTCTCCGCCCGGCCCAGCTCCAGAGCCACGTACAGCTCCATGCCGCGAGCGACTGGAAGACTGCAGTGGCAGAAGCAGAGCGGGCAGAGCCGCTAATAAGTCGCACCGCTGAAGCAGCAACGCACAGCCGGAGAACCTACCAGGCTACGATGGAGAGCGAGGGGGAGGAGGAGGAATTACGGCAGACCACAGCGGCGCGTCCACGGAGAAGATGGCCTCGGCGGCGCGAGGAAGGGTGCTTCCGCTGCGGAGAGATGGGACACATCGCGCGATACTGCCCCGCACCCACCCCACGACAAACCGGCCCCTCGCCGGCGTTAAACTAGAGCGAGGTGGCGTGAACGGGGACAGGCCACCTCCAGCAGATGTTTCCCCCGAGGAGCCGGCACCGCGCGTGGGCCGAGTTGGACACTCTCCAGGGATCTATCTACAGTGCAGCTTGGGGAAGACGTCGATCCGGGCCCTGATTGACACCGGCTCTACAATCTCCTTGGTTCGACCGGGCGTACTGCCGGGCACGAGCAAGACGGCTCCGCGGGGGTGGGAACCCACCGAGCGCTGCGTCACCACAGCTACCGGTGAGCGCGCCCGACTGAAGGGGCGGAGAGTGCTGGTGGTGGGGGTGGCCGGTCAGAACATAAGACACCCGTTCTGGCTGGCTGACATCCAAGACCCCTGTATTATTGGACTAGACCTGCTCACAGCCTGGCGTGCCAAGATCGACACCACCGGACCTTCCCTCCAGCTGGGAAACCGGACCATCACGCTCCACAGCAGAACCCAGAGAAGGGACATGGGGGCACGCACGATCGAGGGATCGCCAAGACAGACCGGACCAGGCAGGTCACCGCGAGGACTGGACACGATGACGTCACCAGCGCGGACAGAGGGAGCACGAGCACACACAGGGACAGCAAGGGGAGGGGCCAACCTCCGCTGTCACGAGGGCGTGGTGTATAGACAGTGGCAGACTCCAGCTGGGCAGCGGCACATTTGGCAGCTGCTGGTTCCTCGTCGACTCCGGCCCAAAGTACTCCAGCTGGTTCATGGGGCGGTAGGAGCGGGCCACTTCGGGGTGACAAAGACGCTGCAGCGCCTTCGGGCCCGGTTCTACTGGCCTGGCTGTCATCAGGACGTGGAGCTCCACGTTCATCGCTGCGACACATGCACAGCTCAGAAGGGACCAACTCAGCGATCCCACGCTCCCCTGCAGCAGTACCGGGTGGGAGCACCGATGGAGCGAGTGGGAGTGGACATCCTGGGCCCTTTCCCGACCACGGACCGGGGGAACCGCTACGTGCTGGTCGCGATGGATTATTTCACTAAGTGGCCAGAGGCGTACGCGGTCCCGGATCAGAGCGCCACTACGACGGCATCAAAGCTGGTGGATGAAATGTTCTGTCGTTTTGGCGCACCGGAGGAGCTGCACAGCGATCAGGGTCGGAACTTCGAGGCGGAGGTCTTCGGAGAGGTCTGCAAACGGCTGGGCATCCGGAAGACCCGGACCACCCCACTGCATCCACAGAGCGACGGCCTGGTCGAACGATTCAACCGGACCCTCACCACCCAGCTCGCTATCCTAGTGGACCAGCGACAGCGAGACTGGGACCTGCACCTGCCTTTTGTTTTGTGGGCGTACCGGACGGCAGCTCAGGAATCTACCCGGTGCACCCCTGCGGCGCTCATGTTTGGACGCGAGCTGCGCACACCGGTGGATTTGGTATTCGGTTGCCCCCCCGAGCCGGAGGTGGAAGGAAAACCCGGATTGGATTATTTTTTTTGTTTGAAAGAACGTCTCCACACGGTGCACGAGCTGGCTCGAGAGGCCCTGGCAGCGGCAGGGGGTCGGCAGAAGCGGGCATACGACTCCCGCTGCCAGGGGAGGGACTTTGCACCGGGGGATCGAGTCTGGGTTTTCTGCCCTGAGAGGAAGAGAGGACGATCACCGAAGCTGGCGAGCCAGTGGTCGGGGCCATGCGTGGTCCTGGAGAGACTGTCAGATGTGGTGTACAGGGTGAGGCTTAGAAAAAGGGACCGGGTTGTGGTCCTTCATCGTGACCGTCTCGCCCCGTATCGGCCATCTGCACCGCTGGTGGACGGACCGGAGCTTCCATCCCGGCCCGATACCCCGACCGAGACCCGGATGGACACTAGGGGGCCTGTACGTGTTGGCCACCGGCGCCGAAGACCGCCCCGACACCTGGATGAGTTTGTATTGGACTTTTAAATTGGACTTTAATTTTTCTGGGGACAGAAACCAGTCCAGGAGGGGGGGGCAGTGTAACGTCGGGGCCATTTTAAGGGGGCCAGGGATTTCCCAGCATGCTTTGCCAGTTTGAAACGTTACTGTGTGTGTTAAATGTGTTATTTCTGGGTTATACTGCTGTGTCATTATAACTGCATTATAATGACCCAGCAGTGTTTAGCAGGATTAGGGCAAGATGTATCATGTGTGTGTAACCGTAATGTAAACAGAGGTCTGTGGGAATGACCTCCACTGCTCTGCGTACTAAGTGGAGGTTGGGGGTTGGTGGTGTGTAAATAAAGCCTGTTCATCACAACCATCTTGCTCCTCTTTCTTTGTGTGAACCCTGCTACGTCACACTGGTGTCAGAAGTGGGATGTAGCGCAGGGGTGGACCAGCACCTGTCATCATGGATCCTGGACTACCTCACGAACCGGCCTCAGTTTGTGAGAACCCGGGACTGTGTGTCCGACACGATCATCAGTAGCACGGGGGCCCCCCAGGGAACGGTGCTGGCTCCCTTCCTGTTCACTCTTTATACTGCGGACTTCTCACACAACACAACACACTGCCATCTACAGAAGTTCTCTGATGACTCTGCGATCGTTGGCCTCATCTCCAATGGAGATGAAGCTGAGTACAAAGGGCTTATCCAGGACTTCGTGGACTGGTGCCATCGGAACTGCCTCCAGATCAACGCGAGGAAAACTAAGGAGCTGGTGGTGGACTGCCGCAGGCATGGGCAGCCCCTCACAGTACCAGTAAATATACAGGGAACAGACATCGAGATGGTGACATCCTATAAGTACCTGGGTATTCATCTGAACAATAAACTAGACTGGTCACACAATACTGATGCACTCTACAAGAAGGGACAGCGCAGGCTGTTCCTGCTGAGGAGACTCAGGTCTTTTGGTGTACAAGGGGCGCTGCTGAAGTCATTCTATGACACGGTGGTGGCATCAGCCATCACTTTTGGAGTGGTCTGCTGGGGCAGTGGCATTACTGCAGCCGATAGGAAGAGACTGAACAAACTGATTAAGAAAGCTAGCTCTGTCCTGGGGCAGCGCCTTGATCCGATGGAGGAGATAGGAGAGAGAAGGACGGTGGCTAAACTGTCATCTCTGCTGGAGTCCGAGTTCCACCCTATGCAGGACATACTGAATGCACTGAGGAGCTCATTTAGCAGCAGACTACATCATCCCAGGTGCACAACCGAGAGGTTTCGTAGGTCCTTCCTACCAACGGCTGTCAGACTGTACAACCTAAGCAGGGCTGCTCGCAGAGATAGCAAAAAGACGTAACAAACTAATAGTTTTTTGAATGCAAAAGATGCAATAGACTTACACAATGGTCCCCTCCGGCATACAACTAGGAACATACCGGTCGCTATGGAGGGTGAGAATATGTATGGGCACATAATCATACCATGTAGGATAACTAAGTAGACGGTTATGCTGTTTCATTCCATCTAGCAACAATGCTCTGCACTGTGTGTGTTTATATATTTACATATTTATTCCATCTAGCTACAATGCTCAGCACTGGGTGTGTTTATATATTTATATATCTACATATTATTCCATCTAGCTACATTGCTCCGCACTGTGTGTGTTTATATACTTGCATATTTATTCCACCTAGCTGCAATGCTCCGTACTGTGGGTGTTTATATATTTACATATTTATTCCATCTAGCTACAATGCTCTGCACTGTGTGTTCATATATTCATATATTTATTCCATCCAGCTACAATGCTCTGCACTGTGTGTCTGTGTGTGTGTGTATATATATATATTTTATAGTAATACGTACATATGTATATTAGCTGCTCTTGCTTGCTTGTTTTTTTCTTGCCTTCTGATTGTTGCTCTGAGTGTTGCTATCCCTGTGCTGTTGCAATCCTGGAATTTCCCCGTTGTGGGACTAATAAAGGCTTATCTTATCTTATCTTATCTTACATAACCGTCTCACCAGGAGACTATGGTCCAATTAAAACCATGATCAAATGCATTGGTCAAATTAAAGAGTGGATGTGCCAGAACTTTCTTCAGTAAAATGAAGACAAAACCAAAATAATAGTTTTTGAAGCCAAAGAAGAAAGACTCAAAGTTGGTACTCAGCTTCAATCAATGACGCTAAAAACCAACGGCCAAGCAGGAAGTCTGGGTGTGGTTCTGGACTCAGACCTTTATTTTAACAGCCACATTAAGACAGTAGTAAAATCAGACTATTATAACTTAAAGAACATAGCGAGGATTAGAGGTCTGATGTCTCAGCAGGATCTAGAAAAACTTGTCCATGCATTTATCTTCAGTAAACTGGACTACTGTAATGCTGTCCTCACAGGTCTCGCTAAAAAGTCCATCAGACAGCTGCAGTTGGTTCAGAACGCTGCAGCTTGAGTCCTCACTAAGACCAAGAAAGTAGCTCATGTAACTCCAGTTCTCAAATCTTCACACTGGCTTCCTGTCTGTCAAAGAATAGATTTCAAAATACTGCTGTTGGCTTATAAAGCTCTGAATGGTTTAGGGCCACAATACATTTCAGATCTACTAGTCCAGGGGTGTCAAACTCATTCCATGGAGGGCCAAGACCCTGCAGGTTTTACTTCCATCCAGTCTCTTCAGCAGGTGTTTTCACTGATCAGCAATCAGTAGGAAGAAATTCAGAGAAATCACCTGTTGAAGACACTGGGTGGAGGTAAAACCTGCAGGGTCTTGGCCCTCCATGGAATGAGTTTGACACCTGTGTACTAGTCCATTACACAGGGTTACAAAAATATTTTTTTTGTAAGTTGTCTGTGTTTTTTCAACTGATTTAAGACAATTTTGCACTGCTGAATCCGAAAATGACATCAGTTTCTCTTGATCAGGTGCTAAGTAAAAACTTGTACTTACTTAGTACTGTGCATGTACTTACCTTTATATGAAGGTAAGTACATGTAAATTGAATGTTACGTCATCATTGTTCAAAATTCAGAGAATTTCAAGACATAAAAAAGAATTTTGCATCATATAAAGCAAAAATACCCGTACATGTAAACAAAAACGTATAAAACAACATGTGGCCATAATTCAAAAAGTTGACCTGATTGAGCAAAGCCAATGTGATTTTTGGATCCAGCACATCAAAATTGTCCTAAATTAGCTAAAAAAAAACTGAGACAATAAATTTGGTGTTGACCAGTGTTATGAACCACCCAGAGCCCTCAGATCATCAGGGTCAGGTCTACTATCTGTGCACAGAGTTAGAACCAAACATGGTGAGGCAGTGTTTAGTTTTTATGTCCCTCATGGAACAAACTCCCAGAAAGCATCAGGGCTGCTGAAACTCTCAGCTGCTTTAAATCCAGGTTAAAAGCTCTCCTATTTGCTGCGGCCTTTCAGTAGAACAATTGTCAATCTCCTACAATGCACTGTAAATTTTTATTTCTGTTGTATTCTATTTTAGCCTGCTTTTGTTTTTCTTTAATTTACTTTTGGGTTTGCTTTTAAATTCTTATGTATTCCTTTTGCAACTTACTCTAATGCTTAAATGTTTTTATGTAAAGCACTTTGAATTGTCTTGTACACGAAATGTGCTATACAAATAAAATTGCCTTTCCTTGCCTTGACTACAACACTACATATAACATTTAACAATGGAATTTTCACATAATCCTAAAACACAGTATCACAGATGTAATATGGCAAGTGACCAAATTTATTCAATTAGAACAAAATTTTATTACCAAGTAATAGATCTTCTTCTTTCAGCTGCTCCCTTTAGAAGTCGCCACAGCGGATCATCTGTCTCCATCTCACCCTATCCCTTGCATCTTTCTCTGTAACACCAACCCTCTCCATGTCTTCCTTCACTACATCCATGAATCTTCTCTGTGGTCTTCCTCTTTTCCTCCTACCTGGCAGCTCTATCTTCAATATCCTTTGTCCAAAATACCCACTATCCCGCCTCTGCACATGTCCAAACCATCTCAGCCTTGACTCTCCGGTTTTGTCTCCAAACCGCTGAACGTGAGCTGTCCCTCTGATACACTCATTTCTAATCCTGTCCCTCCAAGTCATTTCCAATGAAAATCTTAGCATCTTCAACTCTTCCACCTCCAGCTCCACCTCCTGTCTTTTTATCAGCGCCACCATCTCCAAACCATACATCATAGCAGGTCTCTCTACCATCTTGTAAATCTTCTCTTTCACTCTTGCTGCTACCTTTCTGTCACATATCCCCCCAGACACTCGTCTCCCCCCAATTCACCCTGCCTGCACTCTCTTCTTCACCTCTCTTGTGTATTTTCCATTGTTTTGGATGGCTGACCCCAGGTATTTAAAATTGTTTACTTTCACTACCGCTACTCCTTCCATCTTCGCCGTTGCACCTGCCTCCCTCTCATTCACACTCATGTATTCTGTCTTGCCTCTACTGACTTTCATTCCTCTTCTCTTCAAAGCATAGCTCCACCTCTCCAGGTTCTCTTCCACTTGCTCCCTACTCACTCGCTCCCTAATCACAATGTCATCTGCAAACATCATGGTCCATGGAGACTCCTGCCTGACCTTGTCTGTCAGCCTGTCCATCGCCATGGCAAACAAGAAGGGGCTCAGAGCTGATCCCTGATGTAATCCCACTCCTAATCCATCCGTCACCCCTACAGCGCACTTCACCACCATCTCACTGTCCTCATACATGTCCTGCACCACCCTCACATACTTCTCTGCCACTCCTGACTTTCTCATATAGTACCACACTTCCTCTCTTGGCATTCTATCATATGCTTTCTTTAGATCCGCAAAGACAGAGTGCAACTCTTTCTGACCTTCTCTATACTTCTCCATCAGCACTCTTACAGCAAACATTGCATCTGTAGTACTCTTTCTTGGCATGAAACCATGCTGCTGCTCACTGAGGCTGCATTCAGACCAGGATAGTCCAGCGGTCTCGGTTCAACTGAGCGGCAAATGCCGAGAATTTTCACACCTTTGTTTGGTTTGCATTCACACTGCAGCGGACCAAACTGCCTGGACAACATCACGCAGTTACAACAACTGCTCGTTTGGGGCGCTGTAGCTGAAACCACCACTGACCAGGAAGAAAAAAATCTCGGTGAAGAAGAAAAACTCAGGCTTATCGATCAGGCTTGGGATGAGAATCAGTACTTCCAAGTCCGAGTCCATGGTCCTCAGCCGGAAAAAGGTGGATTGTCCCCTCCGGGTTGGGGACAAGCTCCTGCCCCAAGTGGAGGAATTTAAGTATCTTGGGGTCTTATTCACGAGTGAGGGGAGAATGGAGTGAGAGATTGACAGACGGATCGGAGCAGCATCTGTAGTGATGTGGACATTGTACCGGTCTGTTGTGGTGAAGAGGGAGCTAAGCTCTAAGGCAAAGCTGTCAATTTACCAGTCAATCTATGTTCCTACCCTCACCTATGGTCATGAGCTTTGGGTAATGACCGAAAGAACGAGTCGCAGATACAAGCGGCTAAAATAAGCTTTCTTCGTAGGATTGCTGGACTCACCCTCAGAGATAGGGTGAGGAGCTCAGTCATCCGGGAGAGGCTCAGAGTAGAACCGCTGCTCCTCCACACTGAAAGAAGCTAGTTGAGGTGGTATGGGCACCTGATCAGGATGCCTCCGGGACGCCTCCCACTTGAGGTGTTTCAGGTATGTCCCTCTGGGAGGAGACCCCAGGGCAGACCCAGGACTCGGTGGAGAGACTATGTCTCCCAGCTGGTCTGGAAACGCCTTGGTATCCTCTCTGAAGAGCTGGAACAGGTGGCTGGGGAGAGGGAAGTCTGGGCTTCTCTGCTTGAACTGCTGCCTCCGTGACCCGGACCTCTGGAAAAGCGGTAGAAGATGGATGCATGCATGCATGCATAGATGGGATGGATGGTGACTGTCATGTTTTGGCCATTGTCTTCATATTGCCATTGATAAGTTTACCACTTCTATATAAGGTACTGATATACTACTAGTGCATCTCAGTTCATTAGAATACATGATTTTTATTTTTAAATTAAAACTTAACAAAATTGCATGAAAAAGGCTTGAAATGTTTCACTGTGCATATATTGAAAATATATAATATGTTGATATATTATGTGTGTGAATGTGTGGGTGAATGGGTGGATAGCTGGATCTGTAAAGCGCTTTGGTCATCAAGAGATGAGAATAAAAGCGCTACATAAATGAATGCCATTTACCATTTATAATATATATTGAAAGTTTATCTTTTTATATTGCAATATTTTTATTTACTGAGATGTAACAGAAAATGTCATAAGATTGAGGTAAATTTGAGTTATGATTGTAGGATCCTTTTTTTCCATGTTCATGTTATAGAAACATTTGTTTCAATCAGGTGCACTATATCACATATTTAAAATGTTTACAATTTTTTTAAAGGCAAATATGCGATATTGTCAATAATATCGTTATCGTGAAAATTCACAGAAATATTGTGATATCTATTTTGGGTCATATCGCCCACCCCTCGTGTCCAGCCTCTCATACCAATACCAAGTAATAAATAAAAAAGCAATAACAACTTAACACTGAATGAATGAACTGAACACTGTTTTCCACATTTGTTCAACAGCCGCAGCTAAAGCAGAAAAAAAGCCACCAAGACTGTAGTAACTGCATGTTACCTAAAATGTCTGTGGCTTACTCATTGTTTCCTCTCAGCATACCTCAGCCTAGCTTACAAATGTAGTAAGAGGAACACTGCAGTCAAAAGAACCCTAACATTGACGAGGACCACCCAAAGCCTAGAATTAAATCATTGTTTTTCTCTAAGCTTCTGACACACCTCCACTCTTGCTGTCAGATAAAATTGTTCTCCCACACAGATGTATGCTTTAATACAAGAAAGGAAACTTTCATGAGGCAAGAAGCTTCTGTACACAGTTTAAAAACAAGGTCTCAGAATAATTAACCATCATTTTATATAAACACACAAAGCATGATGATATATTCGGCCATAGCTGTATAGGCGCTTGAAGATTTCAAGCCGACACTTGCAGTCCACTTTAATTAACAATTAGACATGAGTAATTTACTATGCTACACTGATTTCACGAAGTGATAATCCTTCAGAACCATCAGATGCTGAACAACCACCACCAACCTTATTTATTAAAAGTATTTTTAAAAAATTTAAAGTCTGATCTAGTCCAGAGCTTTCACTTTCCAAAGTCTGTGGGAGCATTTTTTACTGTAATAAACAAACTGCAGATCAGTTTATTGAATGTGTGTATTTAACCGATTTGTTTTGAAATGCTAAATTCCTTCTGTGGGGCCAAGACAGAGATGGCTTCCGCCTTTCTCTTTGATATAATAACCTGAAAACTGCAACAAAGACACCAATAGGAAGCTTTAACAACAAAAGCACAATGTTGAGCAAAGAGGCTGAAATACACTGTGATGTGCACTTTTTAAAAAGCTATTTAAACCCATTAAACCTAATGACACATGTAAATGTTTTCAAGTATGGAAAAAAAACAATTATGAGGACAATAATCCAACTACATTACACACACTAGCTGGCACATGAACTGAGACAAAGATATTTCTGTACTGGTACAGACAATAGAACATTGTGTTTTCAGGATTTAGCAAATAAAACAGGTTTAACACCTTTTTATTCCCTCCTTTAAAGCAAAATGTCAGACTAAAGGTTCAATGGAAATACTCATTAAAACAGAATTCCAGAGAGTACTGCTCTTAAATAATTTGTTGTTAAATTTACATTTCACCATTTTTGTCGACTGGGAAGTAGATTTGGTAGCCTTCACACACCACATTCCAAATTATTATGCAAATAGGATTTTAGTGTCATAAATATTCAATTTTTTGTTTTTCAATTAAACTCATGGATGGTATTGTGTCTCAGGGCTCTTTGGATCACTGATATCAATCTCAGACATCCATCATAATTAGTTTGCCAGGTGAGCCCAATTAAAGGAAAACTACTTAAGAAGGATGTTCCACATTATTAAGCATGCCACAGGTCTCAAACAATATGGGAAAGAAAAAGAATCTCTCTGCTGCCGAAAAGCATCAAATAGTGCAATGTCTTGGACAAGGTATGAAAACATTAGATATTTCATGAAAACTTAAGCGTGATCATCGTACTGTGAAGAAATTTGTGGCTGATTCAGAGCACAGATGGGTTCGTGCGGATAAAGGCATAATGAGGAAGGTTTCTGCCAGACAAATTCATCAGAATAAGACAGCAGCTGCTAAAATGCCATTACAAAGCAACAAACACGTATTTGAAGCTGCTGGTGCCACTGGAGTCCCACAAACCTCAAGGTGTAGGATCCTCCAGAGGCTTGCAGTTGTGCATAAACCTACTATTCCGCCACCCCTAACAAATGCTCACACGCAGAAACAGTTGCAGTGGGCCGAGAAATACATGAAGACTAAGTTTCAAACAGTCTTGTTTACTGATGAGTGCCGTGCAACCCTGGCTGGTCCAGAAGGATGGAGTAGTGGATGGTTGGTGGATGGCCACCATGTCCCAACAAGGCTGCAATGTCAACAAGAAGGTAGCGGGGTCATGCTTTGGGTCGGAATCATGAAGAGAGCTGGTAGGCCCCTTTAGGGTCCCTGAAGGTGTGAAAATGACCTCTGCAAAGTATACAGTTTCTGACTGACCACTTTCTTCCATGGTACGAAAAGAAGAACTGTACCTTCCATAGCAAAATTATGTTCATGCATGACAATGCGCCATCTCATCCTGCAAAGAATATCTCTGTCATTGGCTGCTATGTGCATAAAAGGAGAGAAACTCATACTGTGGCCCCCATCCTCCCCTGGCCTCAACCCTATTGAGAACCTTTGGAGCATCCTCAAGCAAAAGATCTATGAGGGTGGGAGGCAGTTCACATCAAAACAGCAGCTGCGGGAGGCTCTTTTGACATCTTGCTTGCTTTTTCTTGCCATTTTCAGATGAAATAAAGAGTCCAGCACCACAAAGGTATTGTGGTTTGTTATTCGAGACCATAAATTCAACTCTAGCACTGCCTATTTGTTTTAAACAGATGTGAATTAGCTTAACAACGTTTATACAAGAGCAGACTTTGTAAATTCAAAAGATTTTTTCAAACGCGTAGGACTTCCGAGTCACGGAGGTATAATTTCTTTTCAAACAGTGCCTCACTGTGGAAATCAAGGTATCCCACACAGTACTGCAATTCTCAAGTCTGCAGACTTGACAGTAAATTACTGCTAGTAATTAACGGTTACTAGAACACCTTTGAAGCAGAGCGATACATATCCCGTGAAAGGTTGGAGTACAATTAATGTGGAATATAGTAACTCCTGGCATCCCTATTGTCCAATCAAAACTGCTTGGTTGGAACTGTTGTATAATTAAGTACATAACATGTACTACTTAAGCAACATTTATACAAAACTGTCCTTTACTGAGTAGTTTTAGTATTGCAGGATTTGTCCAGTTGTCAGCCAGAGGTGAGTAGTAACTAGCTATATTTACTCAAGTACATGTACTCTAAGTAATTTTCTCACAAAAATTTTACATTGGTTCAGTGTAGAATTCTTTCTTCTGTTACTTGAGTAAACACTTATAGAAAAAACTGTAGCTTTACTGAAATATATTTGGTTCTGTTCTGAGTTACTTTTGATTTCACTAATTAGAAAAACTGATTAAACATGTGCTTGTTTACATTTAGCAAATCTGCACGAAGAAAAATGACAAATTTATGAATAAAAAGCTGCAAATGACCTGAAAAAAAGACAACTTTATCACAAAAAGTTGCACATTTTTATGAAGTAAGTTCCAACTTCAAATTTATGAGGAAAAAACTCATAAATTTAGCAGAATAAAATCTCAAATGTTTAACAAATGAACTCAAAAATGCGGTTATGGCTGCCACGTAGGACGGACGTGTCTCGCTCTGCTCTGCTCCTGGAAAAAAAAAATCGGCAAATAACTCTCTCATTTGGGACAGAACGTATCCCAGCGTTTGGGCGAGGATATGTCGGCGAAGCCTAAGGCTGGAAAACCAGGAAAAGGAAAAAGCGAGCCGCCGAGACAGTCCAAATTAACGGACTTTCAGGTCTGTGACGCAGCAAACAGGGCTCCATATATGGCGGAGGAGGCTGGCAACGCTGCGATTTCTGCGGGGAATGGCGCAGATGCGCTGATGGCTGCCATGAGTTCAATGAGAGCGGACTTTTCCTCTAGATTTGATGGGATTATGACAGCGTTGGAAGGAATAAGAAAGGAATTGGGTGACTGTGTAGAACGAACGGCGCAGATGGAGCTCCGTCTCGCTAGTGCTGAAGATGACGTCACCCGTCTTCAATTAAAGGTGCGCACTTTGGAAAAAAAAAAATAAATCTCTGGAAGATAATATTTTGGATTTGGAATCTCGGTCGAGACAGAATAACTTGAGGCTGGTGGGTCTTCCAGAGGAATCAGAAGGTCGGGACGTATGTTCCTTTCTGGAAAAGTGGATTCCGGAGGTGCTGGGCAGCGAGGAGTTGCAATCAGCAGTGGTTCTGGAAAAAGCACATCGTATTGGCCCACGGAGAGATAAGGGACCGCCGAGGACCTTAATTATGAAGTTTCTTAACAACAGAGACAGGATGAAGATCTTCAACGCTGCACGTGCTAAAGGAGAGATTAAACACCAGGACCAGCAGGTGCGGTTCTACCCAGATTTGGCCACAGGAATCCAGCAATTGAGGAAGCAGTTTGATCCCGTACGTAAGGAGCTGCGCAACCTTGGGATTCGTCATGGTGTAATCTATCCTGCGAGACTGCTGACCACGTATGAGGGCAGAACCCACATCTTCAAGACCCCAGAGGAGGCGCAGGAGTTCATCAAGAAGATCAAAGAAGAAGAAGAGACTGGTGGGAGCTAAGCATGAACAAAATATAAGGTAGAATAATTAAGCATTTGCACAGGCATCTGACTGACTTGAAGTAAATAGTAAGTTTACAAAATATAGATTGTATTATATATTAAAAAAAACAAAAACAAAACAAACAAACAAAAAAAAAACTATGATGTACAAAGTTGTTAAAAATTTTGGAGTTAAGTTGGAAAACTACAGAGGAGAGTTAATGTTACGTCATTAAAAGCAGTAGAGTTAGGGTGATTGGGAGGATGAAGAAGGAGTGGCTTAGGCTGTTCCCCGTGGGTGTGGAACGGTCGATGGCTATATCGGGAGACAGAATTTTTCTTTTGATTTTGGGGGGTTTGCCACAAGGGGAAATTTGTTTGTGTGTAGTTTGTAGGATGAATGTTCAACCACTCATGTTTTTGCTTCTCTGTATGAGCATGTTTACACTGCAAGGTAATCCCAAACTCTCTATTGATCATGGACCAAAGTGTTAATCTTAATTTAACTTCATGGAATTGCAGAGGTCTACAAAATTTAAAAAAACTTAAACAAGTTATGAATAAAATAAAGGACATGGGTTCAAGAATTGTGTTTTTACAAGAAACTCATCTGATAGAGGAGGATGTTAAAAGAATTAGGAGTAGATGGCAGGGAAGTGTATTCACCTCTTCATTTTCATCCCGAGCCAGGGGAGTTATGACTCTCATACATAAATCAGTTCCTTTTCAAGTGAAAAATGTAATTGGAGACAAATTTGGAAGATATGTAATCATTCAAGGTTCTTTGCTATTAGAAAATATAAATCTTGTGAACTTATATGGTCCCAATATAGATGATCAGAAGTTCTTTGCTAATTTATTTCTCATCTTATCATCACTTACAGGGCAACATATAATAGCAGGGGATTTTAATTGTACATTGAATCCAGGTGTGGATAGATCAACAGGACTGGATTGTACGCACATTGGATGTAGGATGACTATTAATCATTTTATGAAAGAATTGAGATTGTTAGATATATGGAGAGAAATGAAACCACAAGTTAAAGCCTATTCTTGTTATTCCAGTACCTACAAGACATTCTCACGTATTGATTATTTTTTGATTTCCACAGAATTAAGGTCCAAGATTCAAAACTGCTTTTATGATAACATCGTGATCTCTGATCATGCACCCTGTTGTCTAATATATGTAGATAAAAAATTGACAAAGGAATCAGGTAGATGGCAATTTCAGCATAAATGGCTTCAGGATGAGGAATTTGTCAAGTATATAGAAAAACAGATAGACGAGTTCTTTGACATCAATACTACACAAACATCAGCATGTGTAAAGCGGGAGGCTTTCAAAGCTTTTATTAGGGGGCATATTATTAGTTATACAGGATCAAAATCTAAGAAGACTCGAGAGGAGAGAGCTAAATTGGAACATAAAATAAAAAATCTTCAGGAAAAAGTGTATGCAGGAAGTGACCCAAGGTTGGAGAATGAATTACTGATTTTGAGAGCTGAATACGACAAAAAATCAGCGAATAGAGCTGCCTCGAGTCTTCTAAGATTGAAACAATCTTTTTATGAACAAGGTGAAAAATCAGGAAAATTATTAGCATGGCAGATTAAACAATTGGAAATTAAAACACCAATTACCAGTATTATAAGTAAAGGACAGGTAGTTATAGATCCTTTAGAAATTAATAGAGCCTTTAGAGATTACTATGAAAAATTATATGATACCAAAAATGAACCTGATTTAACAAAACTAAATGGGTTTTTGAACGAACTATCTATACCGTGTATTCCAAATGAAAACAGGGAGATATTGGAGTCTAAAATTAGTCAAGAAGAAGTTGGGCTAGCCATTGATAATATGAAATCAGGAAAAAGTGCAGGACCAGATGGTCTTCCAGTTGACCTTTATAAAAAATTTAAGAATAAATTAATAAAACCTTTTTTGGAAATGGTTTTAGAAGCATTTCAAAATAATAATTTACCATCATACATAAATAATGCCTTAATTATACTGCTGCCAAAACCAGGTAAGCCCTCTAATAAATGTGAAAATATGAGACCAATAAGCCTATTAAACGCCGACCTTAAGATAATCTGTAAAATTTTAGCAAGACGAATACAAGAAATTTTACCAAATATTATTAATCGAGATCAGAATGGCTTTATAAAGGGTAGACAAGGCTTCCATAATGTAAAAAGACTATTTAATATTATCTATTTTAATAAAGAAGCACCGGATACAGTTCTCCTATCATTGGACGCCGAAAAGGCCTTTGATAGAGTTGAATGGCCCTTTCTTTTTGAAGTCCTACAAAGGTTTGGACTTGGAAATAATTTCATAAAATGGGTTCAAATAATATACAATAATGCTACAGCAGAAATCCTAACAAATAACAATATTTCAAAACCAATAAAAATCAATAGAGGATGTCGACAAGGCTGTCCACTTTCACCTTTACTGTTTACTATGGCAATTGAACCTTTAGCGATAGCGATACGTTTACATTCACAAATATATGGAATTAAAGTTGGACCAACAGAACATAAAATCTCCCTGTACGCCGATGATATAATTTTGTTTATGTCGAATCTAAAAAAATCAATTCCAACCTTGTTGAATTTAATAAAGAATTTTGGGGAAATATCAGGATATAAAATAAATAAAACTAAATCTTCAATATTAATGCTAAATGAGACCCAGAGAAATTACCCAGCCCCTGAGGTAAATCAATTCAATGTTGTAAATCAGTTTAAATATTTAGGAATCCAAATTATGCCTAAGCTAGAATCAGTCGCCAGTGTCAACTATGAAGCCTTAATGTCAGATATCAGTGAGTTAACTCAGAGATGGATGTCACTACCAATGTCGATGATCGGGAGAATCAATATACTTAAAAGTAATATTTTACCTAAAATACTTTATTTATTTCAATACATTCCCTTATCACCACCTTTAGATCTATTCTCAAGAATAAAAAAAAAGTTAGTGGAATTTATATGGAACAACAGGAGGGCTAGATTACGTCTGTCTTTATTATATTTACCATTTGATCGTGGAGGTCTGAAATGTCCAAATTTTATGTTGTATTATTGGTCGGCACAACTGAGGTCTATGACATATTATTTTTCATCAAATGATCTCCCTCACTGGACTGAAATGGAATCATACAATTTACCTTTACCTCTTCCCATATTCATATACTCAGATTCGGCAAAAAAATTACAAAAACAAGTTAAAAATCCATTTGTAAAGCATATGATCAAAATATGGTGTGAAGCTAAAAACTATTTAAAAGAACCACAGTTATTGTCACAATTTAGTCCAATATGGGGTAATCAATATTTTAAACCAGGGAGAGCGGACGCTGTATTTAAAGTATGGAATTTAAAAGGGATACAAAAGATTCAGGATTTATATTTGCCATGTGCAGACAACATAATGTCTTTTGAAGAGCTGAGGATCAAATTTAATCTCAATAGAACACATTTTTTTAAATATCTTCAACTTAGAAACTTTATTCGATCAAATCAAAATAAAGCTCTCACTCGACCTATTTATTCATCCTTGGAAAAAATGATGATGAAAGATAGTAAAAGAAAGGGTATTATTTCAGAGTTTTATAACTCATTGACACTATCTTCAAGTGAAAATTCACTGAAAAGATTAAACTACTGGAAAGAAGATCTGCAAATTGAAATTTCAGAGGAACAATGGGAATTGGCTTGTACAGAAGCTCAAACCAAATCAATAAATGCACGCCTTAAATTGATACATTTCAAATGGTTAATGCGGATGTATGTTACACCGGAGGAGTTAAATAGATATAACAAAAATATACCAGATACATGCACAAAATGCATGGAAAGTAAAGGAACCCTATTTCATTGTTTATGGGAATGTAGATTAATAAGAATGTTTTGGGAAGAGGTGAGGGTAACAATTGAAAAAATAATCTCAAAACAAATCATATTGAATCCTAAACTGGTTTTGTTGGGTCTGTACCCAGAAAAGCATAATTTCAATAAAAGTGAAAGAACATTCATAGACCTCAGTTTGCTTAATGCCAAAAAATGTATTGCACTATTATGGAAAAAGACTCATAGACCAGATGTGACTCAGTGGTTAAGACAGATGTTAACAAACCTTCCATTAGAAAGAATAACATATATACTGAAATCAAAGGAAATTGTGTTTGAGAATATATGGAGACCTTTTATTGATTATGTAAAAAATTTAAACATAACTCTTGAAGAAGAAGGTGAATGATGTGTGTGGACCTTGTAAATTCCAAACTGGTGAACATAATATGTATACTTATGTATTGGATTGTCTAGACTAAACAGAGGAGCATTGTTGAAGACTTGATTTTGTTGGTGGTTGTTGGTGTTTTTAGTGCATTTTTTTTTTTTTTGTAGTACTTTAGTGTTAGTGTTTGATTGTTTGTATCATGTTTGTTAAAAAAAAAAAAGGTTCAATAAAGATATTGTGGAAAAAAAATGAACTCAAAAATTATGGTAAAAACACACGAGAAATAGGTCTCAAAATATTAGTAAAGTAGTTGCTAAGCTACATCTTTTTTTTCTTTTTTTTTTAAATGCATTCAGCTTCAAACTTATGGGGTAAAAGTTCACAAATTTATTGAAAACACATTACAGACTGAAAAGAAAACTCACTACTCTGGTAACTTATTTGACACTTTCTCACTTTGTCCAGTAACTTTTGCTGACTACTCTAACTCATACTTGAGTAATTATTTCATTTCATAAGGTAACGGTGGTCTACTTTTACTTGAGTACAGTTTGAACTGTGACTGTGTGCTGAAAGACTATTTCTAAACTGAATTTTTGGCCTTTTAAGGCTTAATGGAAAGCGTTTCATTATGACGCACGCAGCCCGCAGGAGCGGAAATTCTGTATCTGATACAGCACAGACATAAGTCTCTGTATAACATTAACCAAAGCCGCCAGCCGTTAACTGAAAGAGAAAAAAAGTGGAGATATGAGGGTGGATGCCAACACTGACGAGACTATAAACCCAAATCACACTGATGTCTCCAACTGGTTCAAACTGTGTACAGCAGCTATAAGACTGAGGCGTCCTACACGCCAGTCACCGTAACTCACAGAAAGAACAACTTCGACGCATTAGCAAAGAAAGTTCTTGATAATTCTACAAGAAAACCTAAGAGCAGCGCACCAACAATAAAGTTAAGAAAAGTAGGAGGTGGCTAACTTACAAAAGGGCTTTTGAATCCTTCGTCGCAGCTTAAACTGTAGTTATTACTGTATAAATAAGCATAAATATGATTAAAACACTTACTTGGTCCTTTGAAGCGCCCACAGTTGGCTGAGGAATGGGTCTTGTCTCTTGGTCGGTGTGAGGACTGAAAGAGTGTGAGAAGCAACTGTGGTCCTCTGTCGGCCTGCTGTGAGTCTCTGCTGGCAAATGTTCACACCCCCCTGTAGGCAGACACTGGTTAACCCTGTCCTGCCCTCCGTGTTCAGCTGTACACAAGGTTACATGTGTTTTCTTAATACCAACAAGAGATTTTTGGCCTGTATTTATTTCAGAGCCTATTGATTTCCCCCCATACTATTTGTACTATTTGTCGAAAAGAATAGTGCACAAAAAGAAACACAAAATACATATTTCTTATTATCAGAATCTAACGTACGAGTGAACCTATTTATCTTTTATTTATTACAATACTACCAAAGCCAGTAGAGTTGGGTCAAAATATCATGAAAGATCAAAACCACTTTTTTGTCCATAGTCACTTTATTTCAATTTAAATTCAATTCAAAGATTTTTATTTGTCAATACTTCTATACTACAAGACATACAGGAGAAACTGAAATGCCATTTCTCTCTCTCTTAGTGGTGTACACAATGTGTAAGAAAAGAAGGAATAAGGATGAAAAACAACAGTAGTCAATGTACAGTAATGCTACCCATAGTACAAATAAGATAAAAGACAAAACCCAGAAATCCTATGTACAGAAAAAAAAGTTGAGCCATAATACCCATAACTGTAAGCTCAACGCGGTAATGTAGGTGCAGACAGTGCCAGATTGGACTGCACATGATCAGTATTGCAATAACAGACAGCAACAGGCATGGCATTTGTGCAAATGGTTGCTGTAAGGTGCAACACATACAGCAGCAAATGTATTACTGTCTTTCTGTGCAAACACCTGAGGTAGTTATTGTGTGGGTGAGTGTGTTACGGTCCGGGAAGGGGGGGGGCAGAGTTCAGGGTCCTGATGGCCTCATGAGTAAAGCTGTTTAGCAATCTTGTGGAGCATGCCTGGAGGCTCCAGTACCTTCTGTCCAAGTGCTGGGGCCTGAAATGGGAATTTGAGGGGTGGGAGGTGTCACCTGCAACGTTAATGGCTCTGCGGGTGAGGCAGGTGTGGTAGATGTCCAAGAGGGAGGGCAGAGGGACACCGATGATCTTGCTGGCTGCTTTCATTGTGCGTTGTAGAGTCTTCCAGCAGGAGGTGGTGTAGCTTCTGTACCACACAGTGATGCATCTCATGAGGATGCTCTCAATAGTGCCCCAGTAGAATGAGCACATGATGGGGGGGTGGGACTCGTGCTCTCCTCAGTTTGCAGAGGAAACAGAGGCGAGTTTGAGCCTTCTTGGCCAGTGATGTGGTGCTGTTGGACCAGGAGAGGTCCTCAGAGATGTGCACCCCCAGGAACTTGGTGCTGCTCACCCTCTCCACAGCTGCTCCATCGATGATCAGACGAGGATGCTGTGTGTGTCCTCTCCTGAAGTCGACCACAATCTCCTTGGTTTTTGACATGTTCAGTAAGAGATTATTGTCTTTACACAACTGGACGAGTTGGCTCACTTCATTTCTATAGTTGGCCTCTTCATTGTTGGTGATGAGGTCCACCACTGTCGTGTCATCCACAAACTTGATGATGTGGTTGGTGCTGTAGGTTGGTACACAGTCATGGGTCAGCAGGATGAAGAGCAGTGGGCTGAGCACACACCCTTGTGGGGCCCCCGTGCTCAGTGTGATGGTCTTGGAGGTGTTGCTGCCGACCCACATGTTCTGTGGCCTCCCTGTGAGAAAGTCCAGCACCCAATTACAGAGAGAGGTTTTGAGTCCTAGGTGTCTGAGTTTTTAAATTAGGTATTGGTGGATGATTGTTTTGAATGCTGAACTGAAGTCTGAGAACAGGCATTCGCACATAGGAGTTCTTTGAGTCCAGGTGGGTGAGGGCTGGATGGAGAGCAGCAGAAATGGCACCTTCTGTGGATCTATTTGACCTGTATGCAAACTGAGATGGAGGGAGGGAGGGAGGGTGAACTTGATGTTCTGCATGACCAACAGCTCGAAGCACTTTATTATGGTGGAGGTCAGTGGCCGGTAATCATTGTAGTTGGATGGGATGGGCTTCTTTGGGACTAGCATTATGGTAGCAGTTTTGAAACACGTGGGGACAACAACTTGACTTGGGGAGATGTTGAAGATGCTGGCCCGGATATTCTTGAGCTCCTCCGCACAGTCCTTCAGAACGCGACCTGGTATGTTGTCTGGTCCGGATGCCTTGCATGGGTTGATCTTGGAGAGGGTCCTCTTCACTCTAGCCAGATCCAGACTTATAGCCTACTTGTCTGGGGAAGGAGTGGTCCCCTGTGCTGATGTGCTGTTTTGTGCTTCAAAGGGGCCAAAGGAGGTTGTTAAGCAGTGTGATATCACTCACACAGGTCTGAGGTGGAGGTTTGTAGCTGGTGAGGGTCTGTATGCCACGCCAGAGTGACTGTGCATCTCTGGTGTTGCTGAAGTGTCTGGATATTTTCTTGCTGTACTGTCGTTTTGCCTCCTTGATTCCTCGGGAGAGGTTGGCCCTTGCTGTTGTTAGCCCTCAGGAGCCTGTGAACCTCTGCTGTCATCCATGGCGTCTGATTAGCATGAACGGTGACAGTTTTGCAGAGTGACATCATCAATGCATTTAGCCATGTATGCTACAACCGCCTCCGTGAACTCCTATGTTCGTGTGTTCATTGTGAGTGGCTGCAAGAGCTAAGGTCATCAGATTTTGTACACAGTGACCCTCGCCTATAGTGATAGGATCAACTGTTCATTAAAACTTACTGATTCAGCCCCATTTACACTAAAGAGATTTGTTCAAAATATTTGTTTACTGAATCACTCAATGTTGTACTGGAGCTCCAACTGCCTACCACTCACTGAACTGAAAAGCAAGACTGAACGGAGTGGGAAGGGTTTGCTCATTGTGTACTAGTATGTTCACTGAACTGAGAGGCAGCCGAAGGAGCAGGTGGGCTGAAGATGTGCATCTGTGTTCATCTGGTTTTGTAAGGGTAACTATCTCATGTTATCTCCCCGCTACATTAAACATGAGCTCAAGTCCTCCAGTCAGAGATTCATTGCAGAGCAGGCAGCGAATCAGTATGTGCTTTCTCCTCTCCTCTTCCTATTTATTATCTATGTGAAACATTGGGTGTGTCACAGTGTGTGTTTTGGCTAAAAAAAAAAAAAAATTAAAACGAGCAGATGTGTATGTGTGTGTGTCAAATAAAAACAGATCCATCAACTAAATGACATATTTCTTACATAAAATTTTATCAAAATCACTTCACTGTTTTTTTTTCCAAGATATTAGAAAAAGTTTATTGTTGAGGTGGTGTCATGTTGGATCCTTTAATATCCTCCAGGACCCACCTATGGTAGATGAGTCATCCAGTAAAAGCAGCTCTGGCTTTGTGCAACTGTGAAAGGCTGGAGATAGGCTTGGTGAGCTGTCAATTAATGAAGTGTACAAGATTCAGATGCTGTGGATTCAGCACGCTGTTGGATCTGCCTTTTCGTAAGTGATTCAGGACACTACGTTCACCAATGAGAACTAGAACATTCGAATGAATCGTTCATGAACGTCACATCACTACTCACCTATGGCTATGCTTTTGGCAACACAAGGTTAAATGTTAAGGTGTGGAGGAAAAATAAGCTCAGGTGAGATGCGACGAGCTAGAAGGGTTAAGGTTTTATTTCCTCCATCATCATGAGACACACTGTAGCGCTGTGCGCTGTGTTGTGCTGTGTGTGCTGTGTTGTGTTGCTCTGTTGAGGCATGTATAGCAAGCTCTTTTAAGATAAGATAAGATAAGATAAGCCTTTATTAGTCCCACAATGGGGAAATTCCAGGATTGCAACAGCACAGGGATAGCAACACTCAGAGCAACAATCAGAAGGCAAGAGAAAAACAAGAGCAGCGAGTATACATATGTACATATAAATATAAATATATATATATAGACACACAGTGCGGAGCTTTGTAGCTAGATGTACATGTTATACATGTTATACACAGAGAGAATGCATGGAACATTTGCATATTGATATACATATCAGTCAATACATATCATTCGCGTGACCAACTGCCGCCCGGATGTCCTCTCCTTAATCCGGGGATGTATAACAATAGTCCATTGTTCTGATTGTCTCCCAGGGGCTCTCTGTCCGTATGCAAATTGTCCTCTGCTCCTTGCAGGCTCGCTGAGTGTGAGGATTGAATGTCCATGTAGATTGTGGTGGGTCACCACAGGGCCCCCTCCCAGAACGCTCAGCAGGGGTTGTGACCCCCCCCCCCCCTCTTCGTTTGGCTCCAGCTCCGGTAGAACTGTCGGACGGCATGTCAGTCCGTGAGGGGGATGGGGGAGGGGTGGAAAAAAACAGTGTGCTCCGCTCCGGGTTCCAGCATGTTGAACGGCTGTGGATCGTGGGCACATGGGCCGGTGTATTTCATGTGTAATGGAACAAGATGGCAATCGGCCGGCTTTAGGGAGTGAGGTGCGTGAAAAGCGCTGTGCAGGAGGAGGGGGAGGGGGGTGGGAGTAAGTGAGTGCTGGCCCGGGACGTCAAAGGTGCCTGGGCCACGCAAAAATTGCGTGTGGATCCGTGATGGTGAGGGACTTTCCTGGTAAACCTGGTGGAGAGCCACAGTGGCTGTGAAAAGAAATTTTTATCCCTGACTCCTCTCGCGGTTCGATCCAGCGAGGATGTGGGTAAGGCGAGCAGCCAAATTCCCCGAGGATGCGTAGTGGCTGTGAAACAACTGCAGCTGTGTGAGGATGTGAGGCGGTTTGGCTTTTAGGTGCAGAAGCAGCCCTAAAGCCATCGGGGACAACAATCGGCTAAATTCCCCTTGTGCGTCGTGGCTGAGAAACCCATACAAAGTCCTGTGTGCGGGCTGCACGTCTGCTTCAGGTGCATGAGCAGCCCTGAAGGTACCGAGGGTGGCGATCGGCCGTGTTTCTCGGGCATGTGCAGCAGCGGAGACGCTGTATCAGTCTGTGGAGCCGGTTTTGTCCCGTGTGTGCGGGCTGCACATCTCCTTCAGTTGCGTGAGCAGCCCTGAAGGTTCCGAGGGTGGCAATCGGCCGTGTTTCTCGGTCATGTGCAGCGGCGGAGGATGCTGTATCAGTCTGTGGAGCCAGTTTTGTCCCATGTGTGCCACGCGCTTGGCGCAGTGACCACATAACTGGCAGTTGTGCTGTCCTCGTAATCCTGCGGAGTGCGTGCGGGGTTTCTGTGAGCAGGAGGTCCGCTGTCGTGAGATTAGTCAGGTTCAGAGAGGTTGGCGGAAATCAACGCAGTCGGCGCCGATGTCCTTCCCCGTTCAGGCTGCTTCCTTCGGCTCGCTCGTGTCGCCGTTCATGGTGCGTTTTGGTCCCAGTGCTGCGCTCCGGAGTGCACGCTCCGGTGAGGATGAAGAGGTTGCAGGCGTTCTCTGGTCCTCTGTGTCCACAGCGCGGTGAGAGGGAGCAGACAGTCATTCTCTCTCATCATGTCACCAGTGTGGAGGGAAGAGATCAGGCGAGGGGCGCACCATGACACGTGCTGGGGCTTTCCCGGTCGGGGTCATCTCTGGGGTGTTTGCCTCGTGTTCCATTCTTTGTCAAGGGACACCAGTGTGGAGGAAAAATAAGTCCATGCGAGATGCGACGAGCTGGAAGGGTCAAGGTTTTATTTCCTCCATCATCATGAGACACACTGTAGCGCTGTGCACTGTGTTGTGCTGTGTGTGCTGTGTTGTGTTGCTCTGTTGAGGCATGTATAGCAAGCTCTTTTATACATGTTATACACACAGAGAGAATGCATGGCACATTTGCATATTGATATACATATCAGTCAATACATATCATTCGCGTGACCAACTGACGCCCGGATGTCCTCTCCTTAATCCGGGGATGTATAACAATTGTCCATTGTTCTGATTGTCTCTCAGGGGCTCTCTGTCCGTATGCAAATTGTCCTCTGCTCCCTGCAGGCTCGCTGAGTGTGAGGATTGAATGTCCATGTAGATTGTGGTGGGTCACCACAAAGGTCATAAAAAGGTCAAAATCTATTTTGATCCATAAAAACTAGTGCTGTCAAAAATAGCACAGTAATAACGAGTTAGTGCACCATCCCGCTTGACACCACTATTTATTTGACCGCAATTAGTGTGTATGCAGATACATGCTTTGAACCTCAATTGCTTTCCATACTCAAGACTCTTGCTGCATTTGTGAAAATCAAGAAGCCATGCTGGATACCATGACAGCTGCCTGAGAAAAATGCCTCCATGAATCAAAATGGATAAAGAAAAGGCCACTTTGAAAAGCAAGTTCAACTTCACATTTACATTATAACAGATTACTTTATCTGTTATTGAACTTAGTTCCCCGCTGACTCTCTTTCCATCATCTCTTACCATCCTCACCTGTACATAACTGCCCACCTAACTTATTGTACATTATTTGCACATAACAGTACTCTTAACTTTCTGCACTGCTGCATATATTTGCATACATTTGCTTAAATTGCACATACTGTCAATTACTGTATATACTGCACTGCTGTCCTTTGCACTTCTGATTGAATGCTAAACTGTGTTTCGTTACCTTGTATTCATACATGTGTAATGACAATAAAGTTGAATCTAATCTAATCTAATTAAAAATGTGCAATTAAAGTACAATTAATCAAGAGTTAATTATGGACACCATGTGATTAATCATAACAAAAAATAAATCAACTGTCAGCACTAATAACCTTATTAGAAGCCTGGAACACAAGATGACCATCGGACTGCTACCTGTGGTTCTGGTTTTGGTGTCATGAGCCTGGAAAGTAGACATGGACATACAGTATGTCACTGATGCATATCCCTGCAATATGTACGGCGCGACTAGAATATGGCCATTTAAACCTTTGTGTTCATGTTATAACATGTTCAACGGCTCCAAAACAGAAAGCACAAAACAATAGGTTGAGATGACGCAACAGCTCTTTAGTTTCTCTGCTTAAACATGTTCAGACAAATTTTGGAGTTGCTGTTTTGTGAATTGACGCCCAGTTCATGGGAAATTTTTGCAGAAGACACTACACTGTTAAGGATAAGGCCAGTGAAGTGCAGTCAGGGGAGGCAGGTGAGGCTCTCATGAAAAAAAATAAAGAATTATAAATATATTATTATTTGTGAACTAATTTGTCTTCTAGGTCTAAATGTAATTTCTGAATGATTCCAATCATTTCAACAATATTTATATATTTAAAATCGAGTCAGTGCCTCACCACCCACAAACCTCACCGCACGTCACTGGATAAGGCAGTTGAATGAAGTCATCTGTTAAAGCTGCAGCCTGTCAGATATTGTATATGCACCTGTGTTTTCAAGCCAAGAGCTTCTCAGGATGATTGGAGTTGCTGATTTGTCAATTATTTGAAGCATAAGAACACCTTATTATTCATTTTATTATTAATTCAGAGATCTGTATTTTAATGTAGAGATTTGTCTACCAGCCCTTTGAATCTAATATTAGTTAAAGTTAAGTTAATTCCCTTCCACAGCATGTGTGACACCATATGGTGTATGGGGGCAGCGCCTATCTCCGTTTCTCTGACCCTAGGCCAAACAGCTACTGTAAGTAGTGAAAGCTACAGTGGGGGTCAGTCCTCTGGTAGCTCTGAGTGTTAACTTTCCTTTCCCCATTCTATATTGCTGTACCAATTTTGTACAAAAGTACCATTTTTACATGGTCTTTGGTATGACCCGGCCGGGATTTGAACCCACGACCTCCTGGTTGTGGGGCGGCTGCGCTACCAACTAGGCCACCATTCATAATCTAATATTACATATACAGTGGTGTGAAAAAGTGTTTGCCCCTTTCCTGATTTCTCATCTTTTGTGTGTTTGTCAAACTTAAATGTTTCAGATCATCAAACAAATTTAAATATTAGACAAAGATAACACAAAATGCAGTTTTTAAATGAAGGTGTTTATTATTAAGGGAAAAAAAAAATCCAAACCTACATGGCCCTGTGTGAAAAAGTGATTGCCCCCTAAACCTAATAACTGGTTGGGCAACCCTTAGCAGCAACTGCAATCAAGCATTTGTGATAACTGGCAATGGATCTTTTACAGCGCTGTGGGGGAATTTTGGCCCACTCATCTTTGCAGAATTGTTGTAATTCAGCCATATTGGAGGGTTTTCGAGCATGAACCGCCTTTTTAAGGTCATGCCACAGCATCTCAATCGGATTCAGGTCATACACAGTGATACTCAAGCCAGTCTGGATCCTTCTAAATGACCTAGACTATATAATGTACATGTATGTAGCTTTATATATACAAATTACAGTGGTGTGAAAAGTGTTTGCCCCTTTCCCGATTTCTCATTTTTTTGTATGTTTGTCACACTTAAATGTTTCAGATCATCAAACAAATTTAAATATGAGACAAAGATAACACAAGTAAACACAAAATGCAGTTTTTAAATGAAGGTGTTTATTATTAAGGGTAAAAAAAAATCCAAACCTACATGGCCCTGTGTAAAAAAGTGATTGTCCCCTTCCCGTTAAAACATAAATTAACTCTGGTTTATCACATCTTTGGAAAGCTGAGTTCAATTTCTCTAGCCTCACCCAGGCCTGATTACTGCCACACCTGTTCTCAATCAAGAAATCATTTAAATACGACCTGCCTGACTAAGTGAAGTAGACCAAAATATCCTCAAAAGCCAGACATCATGCTGCGGTCCAAAGAAATTCAGGAACAAATGAGAAACAAAGTAACTGAGATCTCATCATCATCATCATCATAGCAGTCTGTCAGGGGTGACGATGGCAGTTTCATTTAGGTCTGATCAGATTCCTCCACGCAGCTCTGTCCTTCGCCTTCTGCTGCCAGGAACTCCTGACCTTGTTAACCTTGGTGACGTCCGAGCCAGTATGAGTTGCTTTCTAACTGACCATTTCATGAAACTGCTTGCAAAGTATTTGAGTACCGCTAGCTTTTGCTGGACTAGCGGCACATTCTTGGCAGATAGAGGTATTATCAGTAGCAAGGACAGGCCAAGACAAACTGACTCCAGTATCTGTTGCAGTGACTGACCAGACGATAGAGCATTACACAAAGAGCAGAGATGAACAAACCTATCAGTCTGGAAAAGGTTATAAAGCCATTTCTAAAGCTTTGGGACTCAAGCAAACCACAGTGAGAGCCATTACCCACAAATAGTGAAAACATGGAACAGTGGTGAACCTTCCTAGGACTGGCCGGCCGACCAAAATTACCCCAAGAGTGCAGCAACGACTCATCCAAGAGGTTACAAAAGACCCCACAACAACATCCGAAGAACTGCAGGCCTTACTTGCCTCAGTTAAGGTCAGTGTTCATGACTCCACCATAAGAAAGAAACTGGGCAAAAATGCCCTGCATGGCAAAATTCCAAGACAAAAACCACTGCTGAGCAAAAAGAACATAAAGGCTCGTCTCAGTTTTACCAGAAAACATCTTGATGATCCCCAAGACTTTTGGGAAAATACTCTGGACTAACGAGACAAAAGTTGAACTTTTTGGAAGGTGTGTATCCCATTATATCCGGCGTAAAAGTAACACAGCATTTCAGAAAAGGAACATCATACCAACAGTAAAATATGGTGGTGGTGGTAGTGTGATGGTCTGGGGCTGTTTTGCTGCTTCAGGACCTGGAAGACTTGCTGTGGTAAATGGAACCATGAATTCTGCTGTCTACCAAAAAATCCTGAAGGAGAATGTCTGGCCATCTGTTCGTGACCTCAAGCTGAAGCGCACTTGGGTTCTGCAGCAGAACAATGATCCAGAACACACCGGCAAGTCCACCTTTGTATGGCTTAAGAAAAACAAAATAAAGACTTTGGAGTGGCCTAGTCAAAGTCCTGACCTGAATCCAATTGAGATACTGTGGCATGACCTTAAAAAGGCGGCTCATGCTCGAAAACCCTCCAATGTGGCTGAATTACAACAATTCTGCAAAGATGAGTGGGACAAAAATTCCTCCACAGTGCTGTAAAAGACTCATTGCCAGTTATTGTAAACACTTGATTGCAGTTGTTGCTGCTAAGGGTGGCCCAACCAGTTATTAGGTTTAGGGGGCAATCACTTTTTCACACAGGGCCATGTAGGTTTGGATTTTTTTTACTCTTAATAATAAGCATCTTCATTTAAAATCTGCATTTTGTGTTTACTTGTGTTATCTTTGTCTAATATTTAAATTTGTTTGATGATCTGAAACATTTAAGTTTGACAAACATACCAAAAAAAGAGAGAAATCAGGAAGGGGACAAACACTTTTTCACACCACTGTATAGGCAAAATTCCCCTTTTGTCAACATGCAAATTCAGAAATACTGACAGTTTATAAATGAGCCGTCTTAAATTAAACATTTGTTCATTCAAGACAATTTAACCACACAAACAACTTTTTCCCCTATAAACAATTAAACCAAACTAGCAGGGAGTCTTCCTGTGTAAAGTTTGCACGTTTTCCCTGCACCAAACATGGGCTTCCTCCCACAGTTCAAAAGATATGACGGGTTATTTGGACAAATCTAAAAATTGTTTGTGATGTTCACTACCTCACCTCTCAGCACAGAAAAGCTCAGTGTTTTTCAACCAGCATTCTCTGTAACATTTAGGTTTCTGTGTGAAATTTTCTAATTTCACTTCTTAATTGGGGAAAAAAGGCAAATAATTTGTCATGGTGCATGGGTGCCTACAGAATCCATGCACCAACCTGCCGTTCCTCCTGGGGCAGGTGCCTAGCTGTCCTGGGGCTGGGTGGCCTTGGGGCATTCATGCTCAGTGGGGGCTGTGGGTTGCCTGGGCAACCAGAGGGGGGCTGTTATGCTTGCTCATGGTCCTGGGATGGGCATTGCTGCGACCTCCTACCCTCATTTTTTTTTAGTATGTTTCCTGGCAAACTAAACTCACTCTGTCCCGTGCGTGCTCACGTACATGCACAAGCATGCAGATACCAGGCTTGTGCCAAGACCTCCTCCGAAGTAACAAATGTTTTCTGTGTTTTCTCTTCCTTTGGTTTTCTTTCTTTCTTCCTCCCTCCCCACCCACTCATCCCCCACCCATTCTGACCACTTCATATCCCTTCAATTCCCTCAATTCCCCTATCAGGTCCAGCATAAGTAAGAGGATTTAAATAAAGTATTAAAGTTATAGAGCAAGAGGATTCTATAAATGCTATTTATATACAGCATACATCAAATATGAGCAGAGTTCCTTTTGGTAAAGTAAATGTGTTTGGCACAGTAAGCCAAGCAGATGCTCGTTCCTGATGCCACCATCCCCATTTACCCAGGCTTGGCACAGACACAATGAGTACACAGGTTTTGTGCTTCCCCCTGTGGCTGGGTAACCAAAATTACTTTCCCCATTCCATTTATACTGAGCAACAAACTAGAAGGTAGAAAGTACCATTTTTATGGCCTTTGGTATGACCCGGCTGGGGCTTGAACCCAGAACCTCTGGGCTGTGGGGCGGATGCTGTACCACTATTGCACCACTCTGGTATTTCCCATCATTTAGTTATTGTCAAAAAATATATATCTTTATAAATTAAGCAAGTGGAAAACGTTGAGAATGACTGACCTGAGGACAAATTTATAATAGTGCCTGGAAAAAAGTGCTTTGTGTTGAATAATAATTTTTTTTAATAATAATAAAAAAAAAAGTGACGACCCAATAGTACTGAATGCAAAAGACGCAACAGACTTACACAAATGGTCCCCTCCAGTATACAACTAGGACAATATCAGTCGCTACGGAGGGTGACGATATGTATGGGTACCAATTCATACTATGTAGGATAACTAAGTAGATGGTTATGCTGTTTATTGTATCTAGCTACAATGCTCCTCACTGTGTATATATATTTATGTGTACATATGTATATTCACTGCTCTTATTTTCTTATCTTCTAAATTATTGCTCTGAGTGTTGCTATCCCTGTGCTGTTGCAATCCTGGAATTTCCCCATTGTGGGACTAATAAAGGCTTATCTTATCTTATCTTAATATGCATTCAACTTGGGACTATAGGTTTATGACAGGATTTTAGTTTTGTTTTCACTTTAATTTACACCTGAAGATACATTACATTTTCATTTCAAGCTTTCACTTTAACTTAAAGTGGTATTGAAATACAGTTTACCATGTCCAATGCTATTAAGGTACTAAGTGCTACAAATTTAGCTTGGTTTTTCATAGAGAAATCAAGGCAATAAATGACATATTAGAGAAATCACTGTGTTTGTTACATAGTGTGAGAATGCCATGTGTATTCTAACATAAAGGAAATTTTTATAACTGAAAATCAAGCTTTTACTTTAGATCTACAAGGAAGGAAATTGCAATCATTTGGATAATTACTCTCAAATGTTAAATTTGCTATCTACCTTTGGGTTTTACAGGCTGCAAAAAAATTCATGGCAAATGACAGACCAACATGTGTATCAAGAAAAAAAACTGAACACAGGCAGTGAATCCATCTGACATCTTCAAAATAAACATTTGTGTTTTTTTTATTTCAAACATAATAATGGAAATTCATAATTTATTTTGAGGCACAATATACCACATATATACATAAAACACAATGCTACAACAGTTTGAAAAGGTGTGCTATTCACAACTGTATGAACACAATGGGCCAGGGAAAGAAAAACTCAACTTTACTTGTGAATTTTAAAGGACACAAGTTAAGAGTGTAATATTTAAATGTATTTACACCATAGATCCAGGAGAAAAAGTTCAAATTTTATGTCTCCCTTCTTCTGCAGCTGGCCGTCCCTTCAAAAATAACCTGCTCTGTGGACCTTTGAACGTTTCACTAGGCTGACGATTTGAGGTCTAGCAATGAGGAAATGGAACGACATTTTTCTTGAACCCCGTAATTACCATGCTAGTCGGGACAGAGCAGTACTCTAGGTGGGGGCACACAATGTCATTCAGAAGCGCTGCATCTAATTAAACACTGGTATAAAGGATAATTACTGGGTTTCAGGGGTACAGGAGACCTCACCCATGTTTCACGTTCCCTGTCTGAACTGAAAACTCGCCCATGTAACAAGCACATCTGCCTTCAGCGACGGACTTGCCAGTGCAAACCCACAATCTACCCTGACCTCAAGACCACTCCCTTCAAATGTAGGACTCCACGGGATTGTCTGCGAGCAAGCAGACCACCTTGGGAGACCTTTGTTCAGTTCACTAAAAATGATGTTTCAGGCTGATTTGTTCAATCTTTGGAGTATCTAACGGGTTTTAGGTGCTTGCAGAGTTTGCAAATTAACATTGCTGGCACAGCTCGATCATGTTAAACCTGAGGCTATGCCAGGTCTTAGGAGGTAGAATATGTACTGAACATTGGGTGAAAACTGTTAAATGTTTAAAGCATGCACCTACCTCATGAATCACCTTTTCTGTGTGTTTTCCCATTTTTGGTTATTGCATTTGTTCACTGCCAATGGCCCCTTTAATAATAAGCTTTTGTGGCAGCTTGCTACAAAGTTTGAGCTATGTTATTATATTGCATGCATGACATCAAAAACACAAATATTACTTAAATAGATACAAAATAAGACACAGCAGGATTTAACTTTTGAAAACGCATTTACCTAATACTGAACAAGTTCCCTGTTTGGCTCACAAGAACGCCACATAATTGAAAATATATGTATTTACATATACGTATATCACAAGGTTGATGCAGTGTTGATGACTGATATCTTACGTAGTTTTAAGGCAAGACTAAGGACTTTGTGAAAAAAAACAAACCCTGCTACATCACTAAAGGAGTCAGCTCTGGTTGCACACTGGCATGCTGGGCTTGTTGCACTAGTTTTACAGTCATAGTTCATATAAGGAGAGATCCACTGTTCCTCTTTTTGTACAAGACAGATGGAAGTAGTGGAAATATTCTGTATAAAACATTTTCCATTAATCCTTTCGGCATCTATAGCCCAAGAAATCAAATTAAAAAAAACAGCTTTTGTCCCTGAAAATGTTTAGATTCAGCTGTAAATCTGATTAATATTGAAGGATATTTCTGAGCGCAAACTGATCTTTAAGAGATTCAATATTGGAACAATGAATGCTATCAGGAAAACAGGAGATGACGCTCATCCAGTATTCGACTCGGCTGACGTGCAGGTGATGTTCACGTGTTGTGAAGGCGTCAGAAAGCATGCACAAGCTCAAGGCTTCACTTTAGTGTACGCATGGTATGAATTAACATCAACGGCATCAAACAAGATACAAATCATAGCACAAACTCTTGGTCCGCAAGTGCAGCTGACAAACGGCGGTGAGATGCACCTTCTTACCACACAGATAACACCAAATACTGAATCTGATATCATGAGCTGTACATGAATGATAGTTTGTAATGACTCTGTGCTGCAATATTAAATATTATTAATCAGTACATAACTATGTGACACCAAAATCCAATATAGGGGAAAGTATTATATTTCTTCTAACTGCACAAAACGGAATGCACGTGAGGCGGGGGGGGGGGGGACCTCAAGGCCCAGTAGTAGGTCTCTCTCACATTCTCGTTCTTGTTGTAAAGTCTGGAATGCGAGACTGTGCTCATTTGTTAACATTGGGGGAAGTGGGGGGTAACATTAGGCTCAGTCATTTGGAAGAGGGTAGGGGGCATTAGCTGGTAAAGCAGTGCTCCGAACCTCAATTAAACCTTCTGTCCCCACAACTGTGGTCTGTGATCAGCTGTCCCCTCCCTGGCAGTGTCTCACGGCTTAGACCTTCTTCGTCTTGCGGCCCAGGTGGTAGTAGTAAGCCATGGTGACCAGCAAGAAGAGTACTCGACTGAGGAGAAGGATCATGGCAGCGTTGGGCAGGATCCCAATCTCCATTAAGGTGATGGACGTCACTGGAGCCAAAGAGAAACATATTTATAGCAGTGATTCATTACAGCCACAGGGGGCAGTGAAAGTTTATTTCAAAATGTTAGTTTACACATACAGTCATGTGAAAAAAAATTAGGACACCCCATTAAATATTCAGTTCTTTATTAAGAAATGTTCACATATCTGTGTCTAACCTTGATTTTTTTTTTATTTGCATTTTTTTAACATTTATTTTAGCCATTTTAAGTGGGAATGAATGTGGGAGTGTCCTAAAAAAGATGGGGGGTGTAATAATTTATTCCTCACTATTTGCTTAGAATTACATTTTACAGAAAATTTGAAAAAAGTCCTTAATTCATTTGTAGCTGTTTAGTTGTATTACATGAATTTCCTAGTATTTTAAACACTGATATTAAATATCCATATGTCCAAATATGTAAAAAAAAAAAAACCACACACACAGGGTGTCCTAATTTTTCACATGACTCTATCGCTAATTGCATGTGTTCTTATTAGTCCATCAACATTATTTTGGCAGGATTTTCCATTTTTGATGATATTTAGACATAATGGTGCCACAGTGGACAGTAGTTTGCACTGTCTGGGTTTCAGCATGCCATCTGACTGGTGCCTTTATATATTCTCACTGTGCCATTTTCTCTGGATGCAGCAGTTCTACATTTTGCCTGCAGGGCTGTGACATTAGCACTGGCCCACCAGCCAAAATGCCAGTGGAATCCAGCTGTGGCCAGTAGCTCAGTCACCATTACTAGCAACTTTGCCATTTGGCAGATTCTGTTATAGTCTCCATAACAGACAACTGAAGTAATAAACCCAATGCATTTATGAAAAATAAGCAGGTATGAAAAAGTAAAAAAAAAATGTTACCATAAGCAAGCTGTACATTTATGAGAAATTTACAATAAAAAGATCAAAAATTTGTGAGAATGAAGCCAAAACATACATTAAAAACTTGCAAATTTCTGAGAAACAAAATACTAAGTAACAGAAGCTACAAATTTACATGAAAAAATACAATAAAAACATTCCAAATTTACTAGAAAAGGGTCATAATTTTATATAAAAATGTGCAAATTTACAAGAAAAAATTAATGTAAATTTATAAGCATGAAATTACAAAATTACTAAAAAAACCCACTTAAAATTCAAAAGGAAATAAAAAATGCAAACAAGGAAAGCAGCCACGGGGCAGTGAAAGGGCAGACTGGCTAGTAACTGTGGAAAACTAACAGTCCACTGGCCGGCGAACACAGAAGTAAATTATGAGAACACGTGTACAGCCAAGCTGTGATTGGCTTGGCTGTACAGCTGTTCACATAACGATCCAATCTCCAAAACAAATCACACACAAAACTCTTACTAGCTGAAATATATAAATGTGTCTTGTTTGAGTCATTTCTTTCTGAGAAATAGAACTTTTATGAATTTTAAAAATAAGCACAATGCAACGGGGGTTGAATAATTGTGTCAATAACCATGTTTACATACTATTTAAAAAAAACTGTCTGGCCAAAATCATGCTTTCAAAATACATGTAAATATCTTAATCCAACTTAAGCCATACTACTTTGAATTTCACAAAGTCGGACTGACATAAATATTGCACCTGGGAGCTGAATTCTTCCTCTGTGTACACACCTCAACTGAAGCACTTCATGGAGAGTCAGCTGAAGGAAAGTGGAATGACTACCCGTTCAAAAAGAGTGACGGCGCAGCAGGACGATGTTTGATCTGTGCTGTGATTGGTCAACCAGAAGAAAGGTCCAATACTAGCAAGATGAAAAGGAAAGTGTCGCCACTTATCGAAATGAACTCAGGCGTACTTCGGTCAATAAATCGATTCCTGTCCCATGCTTGTATACCAGGACAGAGCAACAGTCCAATTAAATGGCCCAGCTGGGCTATAACCACTGCTCAACGAAACCTACTGAATATAAGTAAGAGTGTGCAGCTTTGTCTCAGTGTGGACTCTGAGATGGACTGCCGACCTGTCTCTCCACCTGTGACAGCTGGCAAAGGTGCAACTGATGGCTACAGAAAACAGCTGCTTCCTCTTGAATACAGTGACGGCGCTACTTGGAAAAACTCAGCATTACAGTTCTGTGTATGAGTTGTCATCTTCCCGCAAACTACACCCACAGACTTGCACTACTGAAAAAAGAAAGTGTGCATCCACCTGTGAGGAGACGCTTAAAAAAGTGACATTGTGGCACATGCTGTCAAGAGAAAGCTGAAATTTCTACCTCCAAATCTGCACAGCTCACATTTTAAAAAAAAGTCTAAACAGATAAACAGCACTGCTGAGAATAGGATGTTTCATCTTGGGATGAACTGGCCTCATTGAAGGACAGCATCCATCTTTCTTTTATTTCTGTCTGAACATAAAACACGTGTTCATACAGCAGAAAAGTAGTTGTGTGATGAAACTGTTAGCCTGTGACAGAAAAGTTAAAAAAAAAAAAAAGTAAGCATTTCTGTGTATTGTAGGTTGCACTTATTGGGGACAAAATGTTTTCATCAGAAAATTCAGAAAATGTTTCCTTGCATGCATAAACTTGTCAGATAACAAATGTGCATCTTTTCATTGTTCTGAAGGTTCACCGTCTCCTTCCTGCACACCAAACACAGAGCTGCTCTAAAGCAGGTGTGTGAAAACTGTTGACACTGCAACAAGAACACAGTGGGATTTTTTTTATTTGTAATTTAGTTAAAATGGGCAAGTTCATAGAGAATTCTGTCTTAATAGTTTTTTGGTTTTTTTTTTTTAATTATAGTTGTTGCTGCCACTGAGCCATTTCTTCAAACCAAATTTGATCACATGAGTGACGGGGGAAAAGACTTTCAATTATAATCCAAAACAAACTTAACTATTTACAGAAGAAAACAGAAAATAAGGTAAACTAATGATTTGTGAACAATTCAAATCCATCTGCTAATATTTATCGCCAATTTTAAAATTTCATTTGCTTTTTGTTTTTCAAGATAGCTTTTTATCGCAGCTCAGGCATTAATTAATTCCACTGTAAGATCATATTAAATAGGTATTATAGCTAATACAATAAAACTGTACTGCATCACTGAATTTTTTGTGTAATATTGTGATACTACAAGAAAAGACTGTGACTCTACACAGTGGCCACGAGAGGGCGACCTCAAGTCATTTACCTGCAAATGTAGGTTTTTCGACAACTGGCTTGTATCGTCCCAAATTGGAGACAAAAATAGAGCAGACAAACGGGGAAACTACAGCTTTCACGCTATGATTGAAAAATTTAGTCACCTAGAAACTGGACAGCAAAGTAGCAAGCTTCACTGAGCAGGGTCCACTGGATGATGACCTTTTCTGCTGTATAGAGACCGTTCCACAAGATGAGGGCCAGGCCTGGAAAAAGATAAAAGGTTATGTATATTTTCATGAGCAATAAATGAAAAAAAACTGCATATAAACAAACAAACAAAAGAAAGATCAATGAGTCCCCCTACATGCCAAGAGCATTTCCACAAAACAAAACTACTACAAGTATAGTTTACTCGCAGCAGTAGTCAGGCTGTCTGTGGCATCATACGCACACTGTGCCAAATGACCAAGTGATTCAGCCCAGACTCACTGATAAAGCTGGCACCCGATCATTTCAATATCTTACGCTGTTTCCAGCTCATTTTCCTGAAAAACACTCCCACCTGCAGAGAGCAGCGAGGCTGTGGAAGCAAGAAGGAGTGGGCAGGAAGGTGGGAGGGCTGATGGACTGCATTCTCTCCCTGCCAGGTTCCATCTGTGTGGCAGATGAGACCCTCCTTCCTCATCTCCCTCCACTGCACCTTATCTTTTAAGCAATCACCCATTTCCCCCCCATGCTGATCCCCACAAAAGAGTTATTTATTTATAGTAAATAATTTTCTTATTGTTGGCATTTTGAAACTTTGAACCATCTTTATAATGGGTTTGTGCTTGAAAGTATCCTTGATTTGTTCCCTTTTGCAAAATTAGGTTGTCCAATTAGCCTTTTCATGGGAGAGAATGGATGGGCTAAATGTAAAGCAAGCCTTTTTTTTTTTATTACCGATATGCCTTTCCTTTGAATTCACTGCTTATTCTCCCATGAGGGAGGGACGTGAATGCTGCCTGTCTCAGTCACATAATCTGCCACTTGACTGAGGTTGTAACAGTAATTGCTTCTTGCTTCTCTAATACACTTTCAACTGTCTGTTACACGTGAGATGGATGTGGACGTCATGATCACCTGGTATATTTAACACTGTCCACCATCTCCTGTGGATGATTGGTGCAAAAACAAACACTTTGCTTAAATTGTGATTAAAAGTGCAACAGGAAGAAATCTAAGGAAAGATAATAAATTAAAAAAAAAAAAAAAAACTCATCCTCGGGCAGCTATTCTGTCTTCATTTTTAAACCCTCCAACAAGACTACCAAGGATATAATAATCAGGGTACTTTCAACCTGAATTGTAGACTGTTTTTTTATGGGTTTTGGGTTGCACAGCAACTGCCACACAATCTGAAGTGACATGTTCATACTTTGATTTAAAAAAAAAAAAAAAAAAAACAAGCCCAGAGGAGGTGTGGGAGTCAAATTCCTTCTGAAACCACAGTTACTAAAATGTTAAAGGGAGCTGCACGGTGGCGCAGTGGTTAGCACTGCGGCAGCACAGTTTACCCTTGGCCGGGGGATTGTGGGGATCATGGGTTCGATCCCAGCCCCCGACCAACAGTGATCTGTGTGGAGTTTGCATGTTCTCCCCGTGTTGCGTGGGTTTACTCCGGGATTTCTCCGGTTTCCTCCCACATGCCAAAAACATGCATGTTAGGTTAATTGGCTGTTCTAAATTGTCCCTAGATATCTGTTTCCTATAGGCCCTTAGAATAGAGGGTTAGTATTAATGAAAGCGCTTTGAGTGGTCTTTGTGACTAGAAAAGCGCTATATAAGTGCAGGTTAGTTAGTAGTTAGTTAGTTTTTGTTCACTTTAATGACTCTTTATTGACTAGCCCCTTATTGACAGCACCTCTAGGCAGCCATTTTCAAGCCCTGATGTTGGAAAAAAGGAGAGAACCATAACTAACTTCAGTAATTAATGCATCATATAAAATGCACAAGGCAGTTTGGTGGAGCAGTGGTTAGCACTGTGGCAGCACAGCAAGAAGGTCATAGGTATGACACCAGCATAATAGAAGCAGACCCTTTTATTCCATTTTTTAAAAATTGCATGCAAAAAGGCGGGGGGGGGGGGTTTAAAATCAAGTTAAATTTAGCAAACTTTATTGAAACAGTAAGGCAGCCCCACTCATAAATTTGCAACAAATAAGAATAAATAATGATAGGCCTTCCTATTCACCTGATTCTTAAAGACAATAAAACTAAAACAAAATTTATAAAAGGACTCAAAACAATAAAAAGTGCATTAAGCAAGAATTCTAGAGAAAGATATTTCAAAACCATATAAAGTGCACTTTTTTTTTGTTTGGTCATGTTTTTAACAATAGAAGCCATGTCTTTATAGCTGGCATGATAATTTGTGACTGCGGTGGTGATCTTTTTCCATTTGCACTTTTGTCATATGGGATACATTTTTCAAAGGAAGAAACCACAGTCATTTACCTTGAAAATCCTTGGTTCCTCTAATGTTATTTTTAGTGGGGGCTCCCTGGGACTTTGAAAAGTGGATTTTAATACTTTCTTCATATTGTTGTGGAGGACATCTCAAGTGGTGAAACAAATTAGTGGTACTGCTACTTTTCGAGACAATGGCTGTGCAACATATTTTGCAGAAATATGTCAGTGTTTTTGTTCAGTGTCTTCCTTCTGAATTCCAAACCATTGCCAGACAACGTAGTCGGTGCTTTTTCGTGTCACCTTTTTTCCCTCTCCCCGCGCTCTGCCAGTGTTGTCAGATTGTGCATAAAAAACAAGCATCTCTGCTCCACAAAAACAGGTTCAAAAGAAACAGTTTCCAAAGAAAAAAAAATAAGGAAAAAAAAAGACCTGACAACTCTGATACAAAACAACTGCGGTGGGAGTCACTGAGCTGCAGTTCAGCTGTGTGAGAGGACTTCAGATGGATACATAAATGCTGACAGCTTACATTGCCATGACAATTTATACTCGATATCTTCAATAAAGGCATTTTATGTATCGCGTATAGTAGAATGTATCGATATAACAAATATATTTGGTGTATCGCCCAGCCCTATTCCAATGACAATTATTGTATTCATGTCAGTTCAACATGTATCAAAAAACCCCAACATTAATTTAAAGTGCAGAAACTGATTGGCTCTTTTAGAGATTGCCATCTCTTTAACTCCTCCATAAACACGTATAACGTCAATATCAATTAACACCTACACATAAAAATGAATAAACTGATTCACTTAACAAATCTGATGAAATCTGCTTAAAAAGTTTATGGATTCTGGTCTAAAAATACAGTTTTAGATGCTACCCTTGCCATTTTTTCTTTCCTGTAACAGAAGTCTCTTAAAGATTTCAAGACTGAATCCTTTGAGTGTTGTGTCTCTGGTCTAATCTCTTAATGCACCGTCTCCCCTCATAACCAACTAACTCACACACACTGCATACACAGTCCTACCACTGTATTCCCACGAGATGTGAACCTGATATATGAAGCCACAGAAAGCGAGGTGAGTTGAGACTTAGCTCTGAGTATTGAGGAAAACCGGTTACAACCTCAAAGTGAACTACTGATGAACAGAAGTGAATGAAATTCGAGTCAGTTGTTGCTGCTTAAAAGAAAGACTTGAGTAAGAAGCCTTTAGGCAGGATCTGGATGTAAGAAAGACTTATTTATACAGCATATGAATGAGCACTTTTGAATCATAATGAATGCATCAGAGGCCATTTACACACTAAGCTACAAGCAGTGAGAGGTGTTATATTTTTGGCAAATATTAATAAACATTAACATGCTATGTGTCTGCATCACTGCGGCACAGACTCCCGCAGGATTTTAACTGTGCTGTAGCCTGAATTTCTTCATGACTTACTGAGTAGCGCGCCCCCATAAAGGCGGACGGAGATGCTTGTTGACGAGAGCTCCTCCTCAAAAACAACTTCATATAGCTGGTTGGGGAACACTAGAGCCTGTGTAGGGAAAGAGAAGCACAACACAGCTCTAGCAAGGAAAGAATGTTGCAGTGTTGATATGACAAAGTCTTCCTGTTTTTGAGTAACACTGTAAGCTCTGAAGGACACTGCCAGTTTGGATGGTATGGCTTACAAAGACGGGACTGTTTCCCCAGATGTCCCTCACTGATTAAGTTTTAAGAAATCTACAGTAACTCATTGCTGGGTTTGCATAATGCAGCTTTAACATTTCTTCAGAGAGTCATTGCTCTGTCTTGTACTATTGTTTAAGACAGACTACTGAATTTAAATGAATACCCTCAAAGTTATGGGTGCCACACAACTTCATTATTCATAATTCAAGCAACTCTTACCATCAGAGCCATAGTTGTGAAGCCCACTGCCGAGATGAGAATCCACACTCTAAGAGGAGAAACATTACATGACACACTGCATTCATCCTGCAGCAAACAGAAGACTGCAATTTGTTTTCTCCATTTACAAGATATTAAACATCTCAGGAAATGATACACAGATGACCGCACACCGTCTGCCGTGTTAACTGGGAGCTACTGTGATACTGAGTAACCGTGCAGTTGAAATCTCACCTCAGTCCAATGGGCTCTCGCACTGCAAACTTAATCTCATTTCCAAGCATCTGACTGATCTATGAGCAAACAAGGGGAGACAAAAGAAACAGGAAATGAGTTAGGAGGAGATGAATGCAATCAGAATGATACAATTTTAACAGATATGGCAACCTTCAAACAAAGAACCACATAACCGAGAATAAGGTGATATCAGGGGGTGCAGTTTCTGCTGCAAATGCATCTGTAGCAAGCTACTCAAGAAAAAAGGTAGGAGATAGAGAAGAAGTGCCTCAGAAGGAATTCACAATATATAACAAGCTGCAAGAAAAGCATCTATGAGTGCATGTCATAACAGTGAATTCTAGAGGAATAACCAACTATCATGTCTATACCGCAAGAAAAACATTATTTGCTCTAAATGAGGGTTGACGGGCGCAAAACAGTCAATTTATCATTCTGAAAGCCTGGAGTGGTTGTAAGAGATATCCTTGTTAAGTACGACACACGGCTTCTTAATGAACAGGTAACTGAATATTTCATAAAGTGCCATGAAAAATGAATGGTATCCTACAGCAATGCTGAAAAGATAAGCCGAAACATTTTTCATAAAATATCTGCGGATAAGCATCACGTATCATAGATGAGAGAGGATGCTGGAATGCTAAAAACCATCAATGCGATTTCAAAGGGCACACACACACATCAGGCACTAGATTCTGGTTTAGAGCTGTTGAGATGCAACAAACAGCAGCTTAAATAATGAATCAATGAAGGGAAACCATTAACTTTACTGACAAATCAATTTATAATTTATCACAGAATAGGAGACAAATTTCCTGTTTACAGGACCTATAATGCAATTGTTGAATATGATGTTTGACAGCATTGCCTGAGACTGTTTAACAGCAGAAACATCAATCTTTATTCACAATGTTGACACCATACAAAGACTGGACCAAATCTCACTGTTACACCACAGTGAAAGACGCATATCGCGCTGTTCCTCGCGCTGCGCTGGGATTATCTGATCACGTGATGGTTCACCTCATTCCCACATACAGACAGAGATTGAAGCTCACTAAACCTGTTGTGAGCACTACGAAGATACGGACCAGTGATGCTGAGGAGAAGCTGGAAACATGCATGGAAATATCTGACTGGGGCATGCTTAAAGGAGCCACGCATGATCTGGATGAGTACACGGACACTGTGAACTCATATATCCACTTTTGTGAAGAGAACATTCTTCCATCGCGCACCAGGGTGAGTTACTCTAATGACAAACCCTGGTTCACAGCTAAGCTCAGACAGATCAGGAAGGAGAAGGAAGCAGCGCTGAAAAGTGGAGACAGGGACTGCTACAGGGAGGTTAAATACCGGTTTAACAGAGAGCTGAAGAGGGCTAAATCTCTATACTCAGAGAGACTCCAGCAGCAGTTCACTGCTAATGATTCGGCTTCCGTGTGGAGAGGACTGAGGCAAATCACCAACTATCGACCTAAGGCTCCTAAAGGTCAGGATGACAAAGCCCTTTGTCAGAGACTGTCCCAACACTATGCCCGTTTTGACACCTCGTCATCTGTGTCCAACTCCCCCCCTCCCTCCAGCTCCACAGCCTCCACATTCCCTACTTCATTTAAGGCACCCCCCCCTCCCCCCCTCCCCTTATCATCAGTGAGCAGGATGTGCTCAAACAGTTCTCCAGACTGAACCCGCGCAAGGCCCCCGGCCCAGACGGCGTGTCTCCCTCCACCCTGAGACTCTGTGCGAAACAGTTGGCTCCTGTATTCACAGACATTTTTAACACCTCCCTTAAGTTATGCCACGTGCCGTCCTGCCTCAAATCCTCCACCATCATCCCTGTCCCCAAGAAGCCACGGATCACTGGACTTAATGACTACAGACCTGTAGCGCTCACCTCTGTAGTCATGAAGTCCTTTGAGCGCCTGGTCCTGTCCCACCTCAAGTCCATCACCACCCCTCTCCTGGACCCGCTGCAGTTTGCCTACCGAGCCAACAGGTCTGTAGACGATGCAGTCAACCTGGCCCTCCACTCCATCCTGCAGCACCTGGACTCCCCGGGAACCTACGCCAGGATCCTGTTTGTGGACTTCAGCTCCGCATTCAACACCATCCACCCCGCTCTGCTCCGGGACAAGCTGTCCCTGCTCAACGTGCCTGACTCCCTCTGCAGGTGGATCATCGACTTCCTGACGGACCGGAGGCAGCATGTGCGGCTGGGAAAGACTGTCTCAGACTATACTAGCATCAGCACCGGATCACCCCAGGGCTGTGTACTTTCCCCCCTACTCTTCTCCCTTTACACCAACTCCTGCACCTCCAGCCACCAGTCTGTCAAGTTGATCAAGTTTGCGGACGACACCACCCTCATCGGGCTCATCTCCAACGGCGACGAGTCCGCCTACAGGAGAGAGGTGGCCCAGCTGGCGTCCTGGTGCAACAATAACAACCTGCAGCTGAACGCTCTGAAGACAGTGGAGATGATTGTAGACTTCAGGAAAGTCACAACCCCTCTGCCCCCCCTCACCCTCTCAGGCTCTCCCATCACCACTGCTGATTCCTTCCGCTTCCTAGGCACTACCATCACCAGGGACCTCAAATGGGAGCTGACCATCAGCTCACTCATCAAAAAAGCCCAGCAGAGGATGTTCTTCCTGCGGCAGCTGAGGAAGCTCAAGCTACCCACCAAGATGTTAGTGCAGTTCTACACAGCCATCATCGAGTCCATCCTCACCACCTCCATAACCGTGTGGTACGCAGGAGCCACTGCCAGGGACAGACTAAGGCTGCAGCGCGTCGTGCGCACTGCTGAGAAGGTGATCGGCTGCAAGCTCCCATCTCTCCAGGATCTGTACATCTCCAGGACCCGGAGGCGTGCTGGCCGGATCATAGCCGATCCCTCACACCCTGGTCACGTACTGTTTGCCCCCCTCCCCTCTGGTAGAAGACTTCGGTCCATCCAGACTAAAACCTCCCGTCACATGAACAGCTTCTTCCCCTCTGCCATTAGACTGCTGAACACTAAGTGACTCTCGTGCACCATGTACAGCAGCTCAACCAGACTCATGTTAATCATCACTGTTTTCTTCCTGCATTACCGACTGCACTATATAGTTCTCCACAGTATCTGCTGCTGGCTAATATATATTTTAACTGTTGACCAGTATCACTTAATCTTATCCTACACTTTATTACATGTATAGTTTATTTCTCTTATCTTATCATGTTTAATGTTGCAGCACTGTACTGAGACAAATTCCTAGTTTGTGTACTACATGAACAATGGCAATAAACCTGATTCTGATTCTGATTCTGATCTCTTCAACATGGTTTTTTTTTTTTTTTTTTTGCAAATGAAGAGTGTTGGTGGTACAATGACTTGGTTTTAGCAATATTTAAGCAGGTTTTGGTTTTATGTGGATAAACAATCTGTCTGGACAAAATAAGAATGAATCCATTTACAGAAATCTATCTACCCAATGCAGCTGCCTCTGGGCATGGACCAGGGTGCGTTCTGGACGATTCTGCTCTTAAATGGAATTGGAAAACCATCCTCTCTCTTCTGATAATTACGTTATATATATGGCCTTTTTTACTGCAAAATTTATTGGCTGAGACACCTGTTGCTTTTATCAAAAGCCTTGAAAGCTCAGCATACAATCCAACTAGTCAACTGGCTCCTTAAACAGAGTGGATGCATTGTGTGAATGTGTATTTAGGTAGAGCTGTATGTAATTCACTATCCATGTATAGCAGAGTATACTCAGTCTGTAGAGATTCAGCAAATTAGTCTGAAAATGACACTTCAGCAATATCATCTAGTTAGAATATCTGTAGTTAAAAAGATGGTATAAACCAAAACCGTCACACAAAATCCCAGGTGGATTCAGGGAAGTGTTAAACCTCCTGGGGGGGATTTGTCTTGTGCACGTTTATGTGAAAACTTTATTTCCACAGTTTTTTTTTTTTAATCTGTAAAGGAAACACAGAAGTCAGCTGTCAAATTTAAGTTCATATGTCAGATTTTGTCCACCCTTAGGTCAACACAGACAGGGAGGTAAACAAACTGTCCCAGACAAACTACAGGGAGGGCAAGAGGAAAAAATAAACACAGTTTTACCCCTGAAAAAAAAACAGCAACCCCCGAGAGAAGTGACAAATGTTGGATGGCTGTTAAATTTCTTCCAAAAGCCATGAGCTTTCATAATTGCCCCCAACATCACTGATTTCCCTTTTTCATTTACCGTCTCCTTCCTCAAAGAGTCTTCCTGCGCTGGAGTCAGACATAGCATCGCACAAAACTAAAAATACATCGAAGCATGAAAACCACTAAGGCAGGCAGGATGATTCATTTTCTGGCTGACTGTGTGTAGAGACCTCACTATTAGCTGCAAAGTAGTTTCTGTTTGATAATCTCATGAAATGTCAGAATGAATTAAGCAAAAATGATTCATGACTGAAATAATGGGTTTAGCTCTTTTTCAACACACACAAAAACAAGGGCATTTGAGAAAATGATTGTATTTCAAGTAGTTAGTCATGGAAATTGTCTTCAGTTCAATTAAATCATGATATGATTATTTTCCATTGCTGTGCAAATATTTGTCTTTCTAAGTTACTACCAAGTGTGATTCATTCATTCTAAAGTCAACTTGTTATACCTGTCCCCATTGTCTTATATGAAGTTAAAAAGCATTAAACTTGATTAAAGATGTATATAATTATCGTGAAAATGTGAGTGAGCAATTCCGGATCAAAAAATGTGTGTGAGCAATTAGACTACCAGAAACTGCACAGCTGCCAGAAAGTACATCTCCGGAGCTCCAACACAAGTGCTATACTGTCATGTAACCTGTGTGGCATGACCTGCATCGAACTGGTCTTACATCCCACCAGAGAAGTTGTCGGTTATATAATATTCTGAGCGAGTGAGGAACTAGAATCGCACTCAACAGAAATGCCCTAGAGCCCTAGCCTAATTGGAGTGCAAGTCAACAGTAAATGCCAAATATCTCACTCTGTTTTGTAATAGGAATGTCCAGATTAACAAGAATCTGGCCACACCAATCTTCAGGGTCAAAGGCAGAGTCAAGGTCATTTCATATTTGGATGTTGTATGGCATTAAAGCTGATATTATAGGGAGTCAGGTTATGCAGCATCTCAGGAAGAGACAGTGAATGAACATGGGAGAACACGGTGGCGCAGTGGTTTAGCACTGTGGCAGCACAGTTTTACCCTCGGCCGGGGGACCGCGGGGATCATGAGATCGTGGGTTCGATCCCAGCCCCCGACCAACAGTGAGCTGTGTGGAGTTTGCATGTTCTCCCCGTGTTGCGCGGGTTTACTCCGGGATTTCTCCGGGATTTCTCCGGTTTCCTCCCGCACACCAAAAACATGTAGGTTTAGGGCGCTCGCGCACGCAGCGACCAGTAGCCGGTGGCTTGTCACCAGACTGCAAACCAAGTCTACCTACGGGTACAAATAAGTAAAAAAAAAAAAATGCCCAGGGAGTTCCTGGTGAGATAGCAGGAAGGAGTTAGGGACATAGGGGGTTGAATGCAGTGTAATGTAAATGCTGTGTGATGAGTAATGCCATGAAACGTGTGAAGAGAGAGTTTGGTGAAGAGAGGAGAGCTTGTTGAAATCATTCATTCTGTTCTGTGCTTGTGAGATGTGAAGTGTGTAATAAACCGTCTGTCCATGAATCTGCCTCTTATTTGACACACTCCCCACTGGTGACCCCAGACGAATTATGGAACACGAGGCAAGAACCCCGGAGCCGGTCCGGTCGGGAAACCCCAGCGACGCAGCAGCCATCCCACAGACAGCCCGGACTGGAGCCCCCAGCAACGCGTGTGCGGTTTCAGTCAAGCTACCGGACTTTTGGCAGCACAACCTGTGCTCTTGGTTCCACCACACCAAGGCCCAGTTCGCCCTCCGGGGAATAACAGCAGACGACATCAAGTTCTACCATGTGGTAGCAGCGCTGGACGCCCGCACAGCCCAGCAGGTAGCGAGCCTGCTCGATCAGCCTCCAGCCCACAGCAAATACGAGGCGCTCAAGGCTGCGCTGACCCGGCGCTACACGCTCTCGGACTGTGAGAGAGCGGAGAGGGTCCTGGGGCGGACCGAGTTAGGAGATGGTTCGGCCGTCGCCCTGAAGGAGAAGATGCTGGAGTTAATGGGCACGGACGACGGGCACTTTCTGTTTGCCCACCTTTTCCTCCGGAACCTTCCAACGGAGCCGAGAGCGGTTCTAGCCAATTCGCCGTTGCTGGCCGCGCATGACTACCGTGCGCTAGCCCAGGAGGCAGACCGGGTCATCCTCACCACCAGGGCGATCACTGTCAACGCGGCGGCGGCGGAGCCCAGCGAGACAACCAGAGGCGGCGAGGAGCCACCGACGGTAGCGGCAGCAGGGGCCAAGGAGCGCCAGAGAGACACGCTCTGCTTCTACCACCGCTGCTTCGGAGAGAACGCGTGCAGATGCGTGCCACCGTGCCAGTGCAAGCGCTCGGGAAACGCCAAGGCCGGCAGTCGGTAGCAGCTGCGACCGCCGGTGAAGAGAACAAGCTGCTCTACGTGACGGACTCGCGCTCGGGGAGACGCTTCCTCGTCGACACCGGAGCCCAGAAGAGCATCATCCTGCCATCCTACGCTGAACGGCTGGCAGGACCTAGCGGCCCCGGACTTGTGGCAGTAAACGGCTCGGCGATTAAGACGTTCGGTGAGAGAAGACTGGCCTTATCTCTACATGGCCGCTCGTATCAGTGGACTTTTATCATAGCAGCACTGTGTTGCCCGAACCTGGGCACGGATTTTCTGTGTGCGCATGGTTTACTTGTGGATGTTGCTAACAGACGCCTGGTTAATGCACTGTCCTTTGACTCTCTCCTTTGTATAGCTCGAGTGACCCAGCCAACAGCACAAGCCAACGTCACAGCTCCAGGCGGTAAGCTCCACGCACTGCTCACTCAGTTCCCAGCACTCACGGTCCCGACGTTTTCGGCGGCCATCGCTAAGCACGGGGTGGAGCACTTTATCACCACCACTGGGCCGCCCGTTTTCGCAAGACCTCCGTGCTTGGACGCAGCTAAACTGGCCATAGCGCGCGAGGAGTTCGCCAACCTGGAAAGGTTGGGCATCATCAGGTGTTCGAACAGCCCATGGGCATCCCCGCTACACATGGTCCCTAAGGCTGAGGGATCGTGGCGACCGTACGGTGATTTCCGCAGGCTGAAAAACGCCACAGCACACGACCGCTACCCGATTCCCCACATACAAGATTTTTCCGTTCACCTCGCCAGAGCACACATTTTTTCCAAAATAGACCTGGTCCGCGGTTATCACTAGGTCCCAGTGCACGCGGAGGATGTACCCAAAACAGCGGTAATAACTCCGTTCGGTTTGCTCGAGTTCCTGCGCATGCCATTCGGGTTAAAAGGCGCAGCACAGACGTTCCAGCGCATGATGGATGCAGTGCTGCGCGATCTCCCGTTCGTGTTCGTCTACCTGGACGATATCCTGGTAGCCAGTGCGTCCAAAGACGAACACGAAACCCACCTCAGGACGGTTTTCCGGAGGTTGGAGGAGAACGGGTTAATAATCAACCCGGCAAAATGCCAGTTCGGCGTGACGGAGATTGATTTTTTGGGGCACCGCATCTCTCCGGAAGGAGCGATCCCATTGCCCGACAAAGTGCGCGCCGTAGCGGATTTTCCCCGGCCTCAGACGGTCAGGGCGCTGCAAGAATTTTTGGGGATGGTGAACTTTTAGAACCGTTTCCTTCCCCGCGCGGCGCGGCTCATGCAACCATTGTACGCCGCGCTCAAGAGACAGAAACCCGTGGATGGGGTCGAATGGACCCCGGAGCGAGAGCGGGCGTTCTCGGAGGTTAAAGCAGCCCAGGCAAACACCGCACTGCTGGCGCATCCGGACCCGGCGGCCCGGATAGCGCTCACCACCGACGCTTCAGACGTGGCTATAGGGGCTGTCGTGGAGCAGCGTGTCGCCGGAGCTTGGCAGCCGCTCGCCTTTTTCAGCAGAACTTTGCGCGACAGTGAACGTAAATACAGCGCGTTCGACAGGGAGTTGCTGGCCCTCCACTTGGCCATACGCCACTTCCAGTTCTGGCTGGAAGGGCGCCGCTTCACCGCGTTCATGGACCACAAGCCACTAACGTTCGTGATGGCCAAGGTTTCAGAACCGTGGTCGGGCCAGCAGCAGAGACAGCTGGCCGCGATCTCAGAGTTTACTACTGATATTCAGCATGTGTCGGGTAAACTGAATGTGGTGGCGGACTGCCTCTGGCGCGCCGTGGTTGCCCCGGTCTACGTGGGGATAGATTATGCAGCCATGGCCGCGGAGCAGATTAGCGATGCAGACGTGCGCGCGCTCCAGTCTGGACCAACAGGGTTAAGGCTGGAGAGCAGGGTACTGCAAGACGGCATGCCCCCCCCTAATCTGCGATGTCACCACGGGACGCCCGCGTCCGGTGGTCCCGGTCGCGTGGTGCCGCCACATGTTTGAGTCAGTTCACACTCTGGCACACCCAGGAGTGCGCGCATCGGTCAAGATGGTAGGAGAGAAGTTTGTGTTGCCGAGCCTACACAAACAAGTAAAAGAGTGGGCTGCGGCCTGCGTGGCGTGCCAACGAGCCAAGGTACACAGACACACGAAGGCTCCCTTGGAGCCGTTTCGGGTACCGGCTAAGAGGTTTGACCATATTCACGTGGACCTCGTGGGCCCCCTCCCGCCATCACAGGGGTGCACGCACCTCCTGACAGTGGTGGACCGCACCACGCGCTGGCCAGAAGCAGTCCCGCTGGCGGCAACCACCTCTGCGGACGTGGCATGCGCTTTTTTAATAGCATGGGTGGCGCGTTTTGGAGTCCCATCGGACATTACGTCCGACAGGGGCCCTCAGTTTGTTTCCGACCTCTGGTCCGCGATGGCCCGCAGCCTGGGTGCTGCAATTCATCGCACAACCGCGTACAACCCACAGGCCAATGGGTTATGCGAGGGTTTTCATAGATCACTGCAAGCAGCACTCAGGGTTTCACTGACGGATGCAAATTGGGTGGACAGGTTGCCGTGGGTTTTATTGGGGTTGCTCTCCGCGCCAAAAGAGAATTTGGAAGCTTCCCCGGCAGAGCTTGTTTTTGCGCAGCCCCTACGGCTGCCCGGGGAATTTCTGCCAGATAATCCTGTACCGGACAGCTCCCCGTCTCAGCTTTTGCAGCGGAGTGCAAACACAGGCACGCTGCCGGGCCCGGCCCACCACTGTTTTCCGCGTGCTTTCGTGCCTAAAACTTTGAAGAACGCGGAGTTCGTGTTCGTCAGACACGACGCCCACCGCCCGCCATTGCGCCCACCCTATGATGGCCCGTTCAGAGTGTTGGAAACAGGGGACAAACATTTTTTGCTAAACTTGGGAGGTCGGCGGGAGAAAATTGGCATAGACAAACTCAAACCCGCCTTCGTAGCATCGGACAAGCAAGTGCTGTTGGCTAGGGCCCCTCGGCATGGAAGACCCCTATGGAGAGCTCCCCAGGGAAGCGATCCACCAGAGCAGCCACAGGGACAGCGCGAAGTCCCCCCCCCCCCCCCCACCGCCACGGCCCACCCGCAGTCACACACTCCCAGCAGCCCCCCACCGGTACAGCAGCGCCACGGAGGTGGTAAACCCCAGTTACAGCAGATATGGGAGAAGACTGAAGCCAAGAGAGCGTGTGGACTGATGTTCTATCCAAGATGCTGGGGGGGGGGGGGGGTATAGGGAGTCAGGTTATGCAGCATCTCAGGAACAGACAGTGAATAAACATGGGAGAACAATGCCCAGGGAGTTCCTGGTGAGATAGCAGGAAGGAGTTAGGGACATAGGGGGTTGAATGCAGTGTAATGTAAATGTCATGCTGTGTGATGAGTAATGCCATGAAACGTGTGAAGAGAGAGTTTGGTGAAGAGAGGAGAGCTTGTTGAAATCATTCATTCTGTTCCGTGCTTATGAGATGTGAAGTGTGTAATAAACCGTCTGTCTATGAATCTGCCTCTTATTTGACACACTCCACAATATTCAAATTCTGCTAACACTAAACCTGATAATGAAGTACCATAAGGCAGGTTTAAACGATAGGGTCTGAAGGACTCAACTTCAGACCCTATCAATGTTCAAGGTCACAGCCAAGGTGAAGGTCATTTGACATTTGCTATGTGCCCAAGAGACTGTCCTAACGTTCACAAATTATTGCCCTTAACTCTAATAAAGTGACTATTGGCCAAAATTGATTTTGACCCTTGGTGACCCTGTGACCTTGACCTTTGACCCCCAAACATAGCAACACATGCTAAGCCTGAGGTTCACCCGTGTACCAAGTTTGGTGACCCTAGCTTCCTTCTTTCTCAATTTACAATCTGGACAGACAGACAGACGTGACTGCCCTACCCCCGCCTCGACTCTGTAATGAGTGACAGATAAAATTATGTTTATTTTTTCCTCCATATATAGACGTGCAAATATATGTATACAGTGAGATATAAAAAGTCTACACACCCCTGTTCAAATGCAAGGCTTTTGAAATGATGTAAAAAAAAAAAATGAGACCAAGATAAATCACTTCAAAACTTTTTTCCACCATTAATGAGACCTATAACCTATACAGCCCAACTGAAAAACAAACTGAAATCTTTTAAGGGAAAATATAAAAAAATAAAAAGCTTACAATAACCTGTTGGCATCAATATGCACCCCGTTATAACTGGGGATGTGGCTGTGTTCAGAATAAACCAATCATATTCACACTCATGTTAAATGGGAGTCAGCACACACCTGCCACCATTTAAAGTGCCTCTGATTAACCCCAAATAAAGTTCAGCTGTTCTAGTAGGCTTTTCCTGACATTTCTGTAGCCACATCTTAAAGCACAAACCATGGTCCGCAGAGAGCTTCCAAAGCATCAGAGGGATCGCATTGCTCAAAGATATCAGTGAGGAGAAAGGTACAAAAGAATTTCCAAGGCATTAAATATACCATGGAACACAGTGAAAACAGTCATTATCAAGTGGAGAAAATATGGCACAACAGTGACATTACCGAAAACTGGACGTCCCTCCAAAACTGATGAAAAGACAAGAAGAAAACTGGTCAGGGAGGCTGCCAAGAGGCCGAGAGCAACATTAAAGGAGCTGCAGGAATTTCTGGCAAGTTCTGGCTGTTTAGTACATGTGACAACAATCTCCCGTCTTCTTCATATGTCTGGGCTATGGGGTAGGGTGGCAAGATGGAAGCCTGATCTTACGAAGAAAAACATCCAAGACATTTGAAATCTCCTAAACACATAAGATAAGATAAGATAAGATAAGATAAGCCTTTATTAGTCCCACAACGGGGAAATTCCAGGATTGCAACAGCACAGGGATAGCAACACTCAGAGCAACAATCAGAAGGCAAGAAAAAAACAAGCAAGCAAGAGCAGCTAATATACATATGTACGTATTACTATAAAATATATATATATACACACACACACAGACACACAGTGCAGAGCATTGTAGCTGGATGGAATAAATATATGAATATATGAACACACAGTGCAGAGCATTGTAGCTAGATGGAATAAATATGTAAATATATAAACACCCACAGTACGGAGCATTGCAGCTAGGTGGAATAAATATGCAAGTATATAAACACACACAGTGCGGAGCAATGTAGCTAGATGGAATAATATGTAGATATATAAATATATAAACACACCCAGTGCTGAGCATTGTAGCTAGATGGAATAAATATGTAAATATATAAACACACACAGTGCAGAGCATTGTTGCTAGATGGAATGAAACAGCATAACCGTCTACTTAGTTATCCTACATGGTATGATTATGTGCCCATACATATTCTCACCCTCCATAGCGACCGGTATGTTCCTAGTTGTATGCCGGAGGGGACCATTGTGTAAGTCTATTGCATCTTTTGCATTCAAAAAACTATTAGTTTGTTACGTCTTTTTGCTATCTCTGCGAGCAGCCCTGCTTAGGTTGTACAGTCTGACAGCCGTTGGTAGGAAGGACCTACGAAACCTCTCGGTTGTGCACCTGGGATGATGTAGTCTGCTGCTAAATGAGCTCCTCAGTGCATTCAGTATGTCCTGCATAGGGTGGAACTCGGACTCCAGCAGAGATGACAGTTTAGCCACCGTCCTTCTCTCTCCTATCTCCTCCATCGGATCAAGGCGCTGCCCCAGGACAGAGCTAGCTTTCTTAATCAGTTTGTTCAGTCTCTTCCTATCGGCTGCAGTAATGCCACTGCCCCAGCAGACCACTCCAAAAGTGATGGCTGATGCCACCACCGTGTCATAGAATGACTTCAGCAGCGCCCCTTGTAAACCAAAAGACCTGAGTCTCCTCAGCAGGAACAGCCTGCGCTGTCCCTTCTTGTAGAGTGCATCAGTATTGTGTGACCAGTCTAGTTTATTGTTCAGATGAATACCCAGGTACTTATAGGATGTCACCATCTCGATGTCTGTTCCCTGTATATTTACTGGTACTGTGAGGGGCTGCCCATGCCTGCGGCAGTCCACCACCAGCTCCTTAGTTTTCCTCGCGTTGATCTGGAGGCAGTTCCGATGGCACCAGTCCACGAAGTCCTGGATAAGCCCTCTGTACTCAGCTTCATCTCCATTGGAGATGAGGCCAACGATCGCAGAGTCATCAGAGAACTTCTGTAGATGGCAGTGTGTTGTGTTGTGTGAGAAGTCCGCAGTATAAAGAGTGAACAGGAAGGGAGCCAGCACCGTTCCCTGGGGGGCCCCCGTGCTACTGATGATCGTGTCGGACACACAGTCCCGGGTTCTCACAAACTGAGGCCGGTTCGTGAGGTAGTCCAGGATCCATGATGACAGGTGCTGGTCCACCCCTGCGCGCAGCAGCTTGTCCTTCAGGATCATCGGTTGGATGGTGTTGAAAGCACTGGAGAAGTCAAAGAACATGATCCTCACCATATTCCCGGGCTTCTCCAGGTGGGACAGAGAACGGTGAAGGAGGAAGATCACCGCATCCTCCACCCCAATGCCATGCTGGTAGGCGAACTGGAGTGGATCCATCGCTGGTTCCACCAGGGGGCGGAGGTGAGCAAGGAGCAGTCTCTCCAGGGTCTTCATCAAGTGGGACGTCAAGGCCACCGGTCTGTAGCTGTTCAGGTCTTTGGGGTGGGGTGGGAAGTTTTTGGTACAGGTACCACACAAGATGTTACACATATGGGAAACTGTGTTATGGTCCAATGAAACCAAAGTTGAACTTTTGGGCCATAATTCCAAAAGGTATATTTGGCACAAACACAACACTGCTCATCACCAAAAGACCACCATACCTACAGTGAAGCATGGTGGTGGTACCATCATGCTTTGGGGCTGTTTTTCTTCACCGGGAACTGGGGTCTTAGTCAAGGTGGAGGGAATTATGAACAGTTCCAAATATCAGTCACTGTTGGCACAAAACCTTCAGGCTTCTGCTAGAAAGCTGAAGATGAAGAGGAACTTCATCTTTCAGCACGACAATGACCCAAAGCACACATCCAAATCAACAAAAGAATGGCTTCACCAGAAGAAGATTAAGGTTTTGGAATGGCCCAGCCAGAGTCCAGACTTGAATCTGATCGAACATCTGTGGGGTGATCTGAAGAGGGCTGTGCACAGGAGATGCCCTCGCAATCTGACAGATTTGGAGCGTTTTTGCAAAGAAGAGTGGGCAAATATTGCCACATCAAGATGTACCACGCTGATACTCCTACCCAAAAAGACTGCGTACTATAATAAAAGACAAAGGCGCTGCAACAAAGTATTAGTTTAAGGGTGTGCATATTTATGCAAATAGGTTGTCGTCAGTTTTTTATTTTTTTCCTTAAAAGATTTCAGTTTGTTTTTCAATTGGGTTGTGCAGGTTGTAGGTTACATTAATGGTGGAAAAAGTTCTTGGTCTCATTTTATAAATCACAAAAACATGGCATTTGAACAGGGGTGTGTAGATTTTTTATATCCACTGTACATATACAGTATGTATACATTATACAGACATATACATTTATGTGTATACATGTATACAGATGCATGTTTGCTTGAAGAGTGTCGATAAAGAAGTCTAGAGAAGGTCAGAAGGAGTTGCACTGCGTCTTTGTGGATCTCGAGAAAGCATATGATAGGGTGCCAAGAGAGGAAGTATGGTACTATATAGGAAGCCAGGAGTGGCAGTAAAGTATGTGAGGGTTGTGTAGGACATGTATGAGGGCAGCGAGACGGTGATGAGGTGTGCTGGAGGAGTGACAGATGGATTCAAGGTGGGAGTGGGATTATATCAGGGACCAGCTTGGAGCCCCTGCTTGTTTGCCATGGTGATGGACAGGCCGATAAAGTAAGAGAGGCAAGGCTGATGGTTTGGACATGTGCAGGGGAGGGATAGTGGAAATGTTGGACAAAGGATGTTGAAGATGGAGCTGCCAGGTAGGAGGATAAGAGGAAGACCACAGAGAAGGTTCATGAATGCAATGAAGGAAGACATGGAGAGGGTTGGTGTTACAGAGGAAGATGCAAGGAACAGGGTGCGATGGAGGCAAATGATCCACTGTGTGACCCCTAAAGGGGGGGAGAAGGAGGAGAAGGAGGGGGGATGGAGGAGTAGGAAGAAGAAGAAGAAGAAGAACGAGGAAGAAGAAGAAGAAGCAGAAGAAGCAGCAGCTGCTCTGGGGGAAAAAATGAGACCACTACAAAATCTTTCCTAAATTAGCATCTCTACATGTTTGGAAGTAATTCAATTTGAGTATCTGTTGAATTCCAACACAAGGCCACATCAATCTACTTAGGAAGGTACTGCTTAGATGATCATCTAAGCATGGAAAGACCCATGAAAGCTGTGAATAAAAATCAGTTACTATGCAAATACAGATGTGAGTTCTTCTTCAGTTAAAACGTAAGTATTGTAGTGTTTAAGAATGTTCATGAACTTGCTTTCTTTGCATCATTTAATCTAAAATGCACATATTTTTTATTGGTTTTGGCCAGGTGTCATTTTCTATAAATAAATGTCCTAAATGACAAGATTTTGGGCCCTATTTTGGGCACACTTTTTAACAGACTTTCCGCCGTACGCCAGTGCTTTTGTTATTTTCTGTCAGCGCATTGTCTGTTTTTTACGCCTTGTGTCACGCCATCAAATTACCAGGAGACAGTGTACCCGCCATGCGCTCGGAGGAGGTGCCTCCTTTCAAAGTGGTGTGGTGGCACACAATCTAATGCACATTACACTGTTATAGTGTATTTCATCAGACTCCGCTTTTGATCAAGAAAAAGGAGGTCTATCGCCAGAAGCACATTGTTTAACCTCTTGCACTCTGGTGTACCGCGGGCGGGCACGTCTCTGTGTCCTAGAGCGCACGAGGGCGCACAAGGGCGCTGCGTCCTAGAGCGCACTGAAAAAAAAAGATGCATTTCCGTTCTTCCACTACAGACACAGCCGCGAACAGATTAGATGTGATTGACCTCTCATTCGACTAATAAGAGCCCTGAATTGGGTTTCTGAAACCTTGAAGAACCAATGACTGAAAACCTAGCAAGAAGGACCCGACTACCAATGGCTGCGAATACAGCCAGCCAATTGAAGCACAGAAGTTCGAAAGCTGTTTTGTGTAAGGCTGGGTGAAGAGAGACTGACTGCTGCAGCAGATGAAAAAAGGACCCGCAGGAAGAACCGCCACAGACCCAGCAGCACGGAGACCACCCACAAGTGCGACCTGTGTGACAGGGACTGCCATTCGCGCATCGGCCTGTTCAGCCACAGGCGGTGCTGTCCCAGCAGAGAAGACGTTTAGGATTCTCTTCCATGGTCATCATAGACCGACGATGAAGGCTGGGTGACACACACGCGTTCGCCAGTCTTTTTTAATTACTACTGTTATTTGTTTTGAAAAATCGTTCGCCAAAACCGCAATCATGGAAGCACAAAACCGCAATAATGGAATTATGTTTTGACCGGGTCGCGTGACCAGAAACCACGAGTCCGTAACAAGCGGACCAGCTTCAGGTTCGTCTGACAATGAAGCAGAGAAGTTTGCCAGCTACACTGCTGTTGTGAACAGGTAAGAGTTATAAGCTAAATTATTCTTTATCCCTGAAAATTGTAATCAAAAATGACTTTTGACCGATCGGTAAATTACAGCTGTGCGTAGTAGACCGCGGCGCACCGTGACCGTGGCGCAACGGGCGATGTCCATCCTCTGTAGCGGCGGGGGGGGGGGGGTTCACCATCCCCCCCACACACAGCCCTGAGTGTCACCTTTCTTTAGAGCCCAAGATGAAGCTTCTATATTGAATCATTCAAAAGTTACAGACGTTTTTTCCAAACTGTGCCATTTGGCACAATTTGGCACAGTTCAAAAACGCCTGGGAACAACCTGAGAACAAAGCTGTGTAATATATTCATTTTTTGTGGTATTGTTACAAAATTTTGACCTCAGCTGGATAACACTTGGTTCTACATTTCTGTTGCATTTTCCAGCCTGGATCTGAAGCTGTGTGTTATTTGCAAGCATTTGTATCCAAAAAAACACCCAGGCAAAATTTATTTTCTTCAAGTTCACTATGTTTAGATGACTGTTACTCAGTGGCCGGAGCACTTAGAGAGATTATGACTGTTTTGCCAAAAAATTCAAAGTGTTTTCTTTTAAATGAGACCAACCCCATGAAGATGCTGCAAAGGGTTGAAGAACAGCTTTTGATTTACTTTGGGCATGTTATTTTTTGGCATTTTTAGGGAAATTGACCAGAGTGCAAGGAGTTAATGATATTTCAGTGGTGTGTTTTGACATCACGCAGCTCCGGAGCTCAGGAAACGGCCTGCGCTGGAACCATCATGGGGCCATATTGCAATGACGGGGTCGGTTGATAAGTTGTCTGATGCAAAACACGTTTATGGGCATTTCCAAGTTCATTTCCTTATCACAACAGCATAAAAACGAACTTTCCACTGGCGCATAACGCAAAGAGACCGGTCTAATCATTTAGAGGTGTGTTTTAGATAATCCAATCCAAAGCACTCCTTCCCATCCCTTTAATGTAAAGAGGCACATTATCTAAAGTGAACTGTGATCATGATGGTTTAACATGGGTTTTGCACTAACCAAAGCCCATGTGTGTGAGCCAAAATGCACGTGATAGTAATGCTGCTTGGTAATAAGGAAGACATCAATCACAATTTATGCCCAGCTATGTTAAAAAGAACACCACTCACCACTCAAACCCGAGTGGTGTTCAGCTATTGGACTTCTGTGCAAACCACAGTTTGTCCATAACAAACACTATGTTTAAGTATAAGGGTGTCCATATGTGCACCTGGCACCAGGACACCCTAGGTCGCAGGTCGATGATCGATTTTGTTATCGTGTCATCAGACGGGTGACTGTATGTCTTGGACACTCGGGGAAAGAGAGGTGCAGAGCTGTCAACTGATCACCACCTGGTGGTGAGTTGGATCCGATGGCAGGGGAGGATGCCATTCAGACCTGGTAGACCCAAACGTATAGTGAGGGTGTGCTGGGAACATCTGGCTGAGGCCTCTGTCCGGGAGATCTTCAACTCCCACCTCCAGAAGAACTTCGACTACATTCCGAGGGAGTCTGGAGACATGGAGTCTGAATGGGCTATGTTCTCCACCTCCATTGTTGAAGCGGCTGCCCAGAGCTGTGGCCACAACATCATTGGTGCATCTCGTGATGGCAACCCCCAAACCAAGTGGTGGACACCAGTGGGGGGGGGGGCAGTATTAAGCTGAAGAAGGAGTCCTATCGAGCTTGGTTGGCTTGTGAGACTCCCGAAGCAGCTGATGTGTACTGGCAGGTCAAGCGGAGTGCGGCTCGGGTGGCTGCTGAAGCAAAAACTCGGGTGTGGGAGGAGTTCAGTGAGTCCATGGAACAAGACTTTCAGTTGGCCTCAAAGAGATTCTGGCACACTGTCTGGCAGCTCAGGAGGGGTAAGTAGCTCCCTGTCCACACTGTGTATGGTGCGGATGGGGCACTGCTGACTTCGACTGGGGATATAGTTGGGCAGTGGAAGGAATACTTAGAGGATCTCCTCAATCCCACTGACATGCCTTCCACAGAGGAAGCAGGGCTTGTGGACGAGGGGGACGATTCGCCCATCACAGGGTCTGAGGTTGCCAAGGTGGTTAAAAAGCTCCTTTGGTGGCTGAGCCCCGGGGGTGGATGAGATTCGCCCTAAGTACCTCAAGGACTTGGATGTTGTAGGGCTGTCATGGTTGACATGCCTTTGCAACACTGCGTGGAGGTTGGGGACAGTGCCCTTGGCATGGCAAACTGGGGTGGTGGTTCCTCTCTTCAAGAAAGGAGACCGGAGGGTGTGCTCCAACTTTAGAGGGATCACATTCCTCAGTCTCCCTTGGAAGGTCTATGCCAAGGTACTGGAGAGGAGAGTTCGGCAGTTGGTCGAACCTCCGATTCAGGAGGAGCAATGTGGTTTTCATCCTGGCCATGGCGCATCGGACCAACTCTTTGCCCTCTTGAGAATCCTCGGGGGTTCATGGGAGTTTGCCCAACCAGTTTACATGTGTTTTGTGGACTTGGAGGGGGGTATTCGTCCCTCATGATTTTTTTGTGGGGGGTGCTTCGGTAGTGTGGGGTGTCGGGCTTGTTGTTATGAGCTATCCAGTCTCTGTATGACCGTTGTGAGAGTTTGGTTTGTATTGCCAACACTCGGTTGGACTCATTCCCAGTGAGAGTTGGACTCCACCAGGGCTGCCCTTTGTCACCGATCCCGATCACAATTTTTATGGACAGGATTTCTGAGCACAGCCAGGGAACGGAGGGTGTCATGCTTGGTGGCCTCAGAATCTCATCTCTGTTGTTTGTAAATGATGTTGTCCTGCTGGTTTCATCCAGCCATGACCTACAGGTCTTACTGGGATGGGCTGCCGCTGAGTGTGAAGCGGCTGGGATGAGAATCAGCACCTCCAAGTCCATGCTCCTCAGCCAGAAAAAGGTGGATTGTCCTCTCCGGGTTGGAGATGAACTTGTGCCCCAAGCGGAGGAGTTCAAGTATCTTGGGGTCTTATTCACGAGTGAGGGGCGAATGGAGCCAGCGATGCAGACATTGTACCGGTCCGTTGTAGTGAAGAGGGAGCTAAGTTCTATGGCAAAACTGTCAATTTATCGGTCAATCTACATTCCTATCCTCACTTATGGTCACGAGCTTTGGGTAATGACTGAAAGAATGAGATCGCAGATACAAGCAGCTGAAATGAGCTTTCTTTGTAGGATTACTGGACTCACTCTTAGAGACAAGGTGAGGAGCTCAGTCATCTAGGAGAGGCTCAGAGCAGAACCGCTGCTCCTCCACACTGAAAGAAGCCAGTTCAGATGGTTTGGGCATCTGATCAGGATGCCTCCTGGACACCTCCCACTTGAGGTGTTTTGGGCTCGTCCCCCTGGGAGGAGACCCTGGGGCAGACCCAGGACTCGCTGGAGAGACTATTGGCACTTTTCCACTAGTACCTGTTTGGCCCTGTTCGGTTCGGTATGCTTTGTAGGATTTTCCATTAGGAACTGTAACTGTTACCGTCCCGATTTTTTGGACCTGCTCCCGAGTGGTTCTAAGCGTGCTGTACCGACCTGAAAATGTGACGTAAAAAGACTGCAGGCCACTGATTGGTCCGGGCGTAACGTCATAAGAGCGACATTTGAGGCTGAACTACAGAATCTCAACCTGCCATTTGCAAAGATTCGTCTGTGATTACCAGCAAGCAAGCATCCGTATAAACAACAATAGAATGGCTTCACAGAACTCAGATCCACAGAAGTCAACACCGCGGTCCAGCAGAGTTTTCTGTGCCTTTTGGCTGATGAGAGAATCCAGAGGGAACTAGACAGAGCCACCCGAAATGAATGTGCAGGAGCACCCAACTTCAGAAGTTGAAAGCCGTGATATTACGATATAGAGGATGGTGAGTGATGTGATATGATGTGATATTATGCATCTTTTATGTCATCTATCCCAGCAGTGGAAAGTTAACTTTGAACAGACAACAACGTTGTCTCTTGTGTGCAGATAATGAGCTAGCTAGTTAGCCGTCAATGCTAACTCCGTGCTCTCCTTGTATTTTGCGCTTGTGTTGACAATATCTGATGGAATAAGCTAGTTGTAATCCTGGTGAAAAAGGTGTTTTTTTACATGTTGCACTTTCGTGCTGTGTATGTACTTAGGTTGTGTGTATTTTCGTTCTAGAGTCCGACCAGCATCTGCTGTGACACTAGCAACGTTTAGATGTTATGAGTGATAAGTTGCACATCCCGTTATTTTCTTAGTAGTGGTGGAAAAGTACTCAAATCCTTTGGTTTTTAAGTTAAAGTATAGATAAAGTGCCAAAATTAAAGTAGCACAATTTCCACTTAATATGAAAGGGACTGAACTGAGATTTATTTGATTGTGTGAATATTATTACAGAATAATTGAAAATGAATGGCACATCCAATATTAGCCACTGTAAAATAAACTATTTTTTTTGTCAGATCACTTGTGTGATCCTTTCTGAGTTACAGTATATTCATAGTAATGTATCTTGCACTTTGGGGAATGGGAGTTGTTCAGTCACCATTATAATTTAGTTTTTATGTGTAGTTTATAGTCTATCATCAATAAATTCATGCAGTACTATAATAACAGGACACATTACAAATATTTGAGACCCACTGTAGTGCTTCCTTTTATATTTTAGCAATACAAGTACAAAACACCACCCACACTTGAAGCCAGGGTGACACAGCAGTGACAGAGCGGTGGCTAAACTTTTATTGATAAAAATTACATATTTTGACTGAGCGACTCCATACTCTGTGATGCACACCCGCAGTTAAAGTACTAGATTCCATTCAACTGAAAGTATCAACTCATTCTGATTGCTGAGGCCACAGTAAAAACAAATGATTTTAGACATAACCCAGCCCTTGTAAAATCTACTTTACTGAAGCGCAGCTACATGAAAATTGTGGTTAAATACAACAACAAAGTACTTTTTTGTCACATTCCAATCACTGGCTTTTAGCAACAAGTGTATTTCCCAAATATGTTTTAAACTTGCTTTAATTAACCACCACCCATTTCTGTCTTTTGTCTAAGCAAGAGGAAAACGATCCACCCAAACTGGACCTTGCATCACTATTTACAGAGATGCAGGCTGAAGGTCTGGTGGACCAGGACCAGCGTGAGCGGCACATCCAGCTGCTTCTCAGTGAGGCAGCGTGGTCGGCGTGTGTGACCCATTCTAATTTTTTTTTTTAACAGTTTGAATTTTGCACATTCTAAATAATCTGGAATTTGCTGCTGATTGTAATAAACAATTTAGTGACTTATGTGTTTGCATCATGATTTTCTATTTTGTCTGTTAAGGCAGAGTCAGCAGTACAAACCATTTATCAGTGACTTTGAAAACAATGGCTCATTTTTAAGAAAAAATAACCAAAAACAGTTATTTTATTTACTGAAGACTGTGTTGTCGGATGTGCCAGTGCAGAAGACACTGCACACTTTAATGATAGTACCAGTATATGGAGGAATTCTGGGCCATATTAGCATCTGTATTTTCTAATAATGGGTTAGGGCAAGGGTGTTCAATCATGTGCCATGGAGGGCCAAGACCCTGTAGGCTTTACCTCCAAACAGCGTCTTCAACAGCAGATTTCACTGAATTTCGTCCACTGACTGCTAATCAGTGAGAACACCTGCTGGAGAGACTGGGTAGAAGAGAGAACCTGCAGGGTCTTGGCCCTCCATGGCATATGATTGGACACCCCTGAGTTAGGGTTTAATAGGATTTAACATTTTAACACAAACTGCTTTATGGTTCATAATTCTGTTGGCAGACTTACACCAAACCAAAAGTCATTCCTAAAACTGCTGGATTGTTCTTAGACAGATTTTCCAATCTTTTAGTATTTAATTTGTGTCACTTGGTGGTAACCTTCACACATAAAACAAAAGTGAAGACACATCTGCAAAAAGTACAAAGGTTTATTGTCAAAATTCCTAGTGCTATACTAAATGAATACATGTATAGTACATTGTTGATGCTGTGAATATATATTTATACAGTATCTACATGTATTCAGCAATACTCGATATGATACTGTATATATCCAGTAAATCCATGTATTTCTCCATGTCACCTTGTGAATGCATTATTTTAATTGCTTTTAATCCTAGATCCATCTTATTATACCTAACTCAGTACTGTTTACCTGTTGAAATTTATATTTTATGGCTAATATAACCCCATAACTACAATATGGCACCTGGCAATCAAGTTTTGGCAGCTGATCACTTTTTGTCACGATACCACTGGCTGGAGCAGGTACACTCCATGATGTCTCAGCAGTCTCTCCATGATTTTCACACAGGTCAGAGCAATTTGTTGCACAGAAAACTAAACGTTTCTACAGACATTCTGAAGTTCTGTAACCAGTGCGCGTTTGTGAAGCCGGGGTGACATCACTGGGAGCCTGTGCTGAACGCCCAGACCCACGGTTTGAAGCAATAATTTTGCCACAAGAGAGCCATCTGAAACACACACACAGAGAATACATATTTTAGTACTTAATAGCAATAACTTGCCAACATTACAATGTAGTACGGCGTATTTAAAGCAAAGAGGCATTCGCAATCATTATTTTACCTTCATACAGTATGTGATGTAGTTCGTATCCTCATGTCTTCCGCTTTATACTGCTCTATAGTTTCCTAAATGCTCCAGTACTTTTCCAGAGTGTGTTATCTTGCTGCCTATAGCCTTCTGCTCTCCTTTTTTGAAAAAAGCCAAGAGACCGCAGTCGCCTTGTATCCTGCCATCTTGTGTTTTGCCTGGGTCGCTTGTTTTACGTAACGCGAGGGTTGTGCTGCTTCCTTGTAACAAATCCCACAGACATCAAGTGGTACTCTGGTGTTATGGAAGCACAAGCGGACCGAACTGAACTGAACTGTACCATGCTGTACCGGGCCAAACAGGTCCTAGTGGAAAAGGGCCATTTGTCTCCCAGTTGGTCTGGGAACGCCTTGGTATCCTCTCTGAAGAGCTGAAGCAGGTGGCTGGGGAGAGGGAAGTCTGGGCTTCTCTGCTTGAACTGCTGTCTCCGCGACCCGGACCACCAGAAAAGCGGTAGAAGATGGATGGATGGACGTTAAAAATTCAATTCAATTCTTCTTTATTTAGATAGCGCCATTTCACAACAACAGTCATCTCACAGCACTATCAACTGTAGGGGGAACCCCCACAGTTGCAGAAAGACCCCAGCAATCAGGCGATCCCCTGTGAGCAAGCACTTGGCGACGGTGGAGAGGAAAACCTCCCTTTTAACAGGAAGAAACTTCCAGCAGAACCAGGCTCAGGGAGGGGCAGTCATCTGCTGCGACTGGCTGGGGGGTGAGGGGATAGAGAAGAAGAAAAGAACAGACATGTAGAGAGCAAACAGCACGATGGGGACTCAATCTATGGGAGAGAGCAAACAAATGTTAATGACCAGCAAAAAAAAAAATATTTCATTGAGAGTGAGAAAAGGAGTGAGGCCCAGTGCATTACTGGAGGTCCCCCGGCTGACTAAACCTATTAGCAGCATAACTAAGGGAGGGTTCAGAAACACATGATCCCTCCCTAATTGTAGGCTATATCAAAAAGGTAGGTTTTAGCCCTATTCTTAAAAACAGAGATCGAGTCTGACTCCCGAATCCAGATTGGCAGCTGATTCCACAGGAGAGGAGCTTGATAACTGAAGGCTCTGCCTCCCATTGTACTTTTGGAGATTCTAGGTATTACAAGTAATCCTGCATTTTGGGAGCGTAGTGCTCTGTTAGGATAATACGGTAGTATCAGATCTTTTAAATAAAAAGGAGCCTGATTGTTTAGAGCTTTGTAAGTAAGAAGAAGGATTTTAAACTCAATTCTAAACTCTATGGGAAGCCAATGAAGGGAGGCCAGAACCGGAGAGATATGATCTCTCTTTCTAGTACCTGTTAAAACTCTTGCTGCAGCATTTTGGATCAGCTGAAGACTTTTTAAAGATGTTTTAGGACAGCCTGATAATAAAGAATTACAATAATCTAATCTCGAGCTAACAAAAGCGTGGATCAGTTTCTCAGCATCACTCTGAGACAAGATGCTCCTAATCTTGGCAATATTACGCAAATGATAGAAGGCAGTCTTAGAAACAAATTTAATATGTGAATTGAAGGACAAATCCTGATCAAAAATAACTCCAAGGCTCCTCACAGAGCTATTAAGAGAAAGAGTAACCGCATCCAAACTGCAAGTTTGATTTGGAAAGGAATTTCTAAGGTTTTTTGGACCAACAAGAATGACTTCAGTCTTATCTGAATTTAATAGCAGGAAATTACAAGTCATCCAAGCTTTGATTTCCTTAAGACAGGCTTCTAACTTGGCTAATTGATTACTATCATCTGGCTTCATTGACAGGTATAATTGTGTGTCATCTGCATAACAATGAAAATGTATACAGTGCTTTCTAATAATGTTGCCTAACGGAAGCATATATAAACTAAAAAGAGTAGGGCCTAGCACAGATCCCTGTGGAACTCCATGACTAAGCTTTGAGTTGAAAGAAAACTCATTATTTACATGAACAAACTGGAACCTATCAGCTAAATAAGATCTAAACCACTGCAACGAAGTTCCATTAAGTCCAACATAGTGTTCTAATCTATCAAGTAGAATATTATGATCGATAGTATCAAAAGCTGCACTAAGGTCTAAAAGGACAAGTACAGAAAATAGTCCATTATCAGATGCAATGAGGAGGTCGTTAGTGACCTTCGCTAAGGCTGTTTCAGTACTATGATGGATTCTAAACCCAGATTGAAACTCTTCAAGTAAACCATTTCCCTGCAGGTGGTCAAATAATTGCGTAGCAACAACTCTTTCTAAGATTTTTGAAATGAAAGGGAGATGAGAGATTGGTCTATAGTTAGCTAAAGCTCCTGGATCTAGCGTTGGCTTTTTGAGTAAGGGTTTAATTACAGCCGTTTTAAAAGCCTGCGGTACATGGCCTAAAGTTAATGAAGAGTTGATTATATGAAGAATAAGGCTACCAATAAGTGGGAAGACTTCTTTAAATAACCTGGTAGGAATAGGGTCTAAAAGACAAGTTGAAGGTTTGGATGAGGAAACTCTTTTGTCTAACTCACCAAGGTCGATTGGAGTAAACTCATCAAGACAGACATCAAAAGAAGGAGTTGTAGTAGTTACAGTATTTAAGTTAACTGTGGGAAGAATCTGATTGATTTTATCTCTGATGGATGAAATTTTATTATTGAAAAAGTTCATAAAGTCCTGACTAGTAAGATCTAAGGGAATGCTAGGATTGATAGAGTCCTGACTCTTTGTCAACCTGGCTACAGTACTGAAAAGAAACCTGGGATTATTCTTGTTCTCTTCTATTAATGCAGAGTAATAACTCATTCTAGCTTTTCTAAGAGATTTTTTATAAATTAAAAGATGATTTCTCCAAGCTAAATAGATTTCATCTAAATTAGTGGAGCGCCATTTTCTTTCTAATTGACGAGTCTTCTGTTTTAAGCTACGAGTTTCTGTGTTGAACCAAGGAGTTAGAAATCTCTGATTAGACTTTTTCTTTTTTAAGGGGGCCACTAAGTCTAGAGTCTGATGCAGAGAAGCTGAAACACTATCCACCATGTTATCAATTACAGAAGGAGCAAGCTGTCTATAGCTTATTTCCGTTGTGTTGACACATGGCATAGAGGAAACAATCTGCATAAATTTGGTAACAGCATCATCTGAGAGGCATCTACTGTAATAATATTTTTCTTAAGGAGCCAAATAGTCAGAAATAGTAAAATCAAAGGTTAACAGACAATGGTCTGACAGTACAGGGTTATGAGGAGACACTACAAGATTTTCTATTTCTATGCCATATGGCAGAACAAGGTCCCATGTATGGTGGAGGTAATGAGTAGAATTTCCTACTTTCTGAGAAAACCCAATCGAGTCTAATATTGAATTAAATGCCACATTAAGGCAGTCACTATCTACATCCACATGTATATTAAAGTCCCCTACTATAATTATTCAGATTATAATAAATCAGATTTCAGCACTAAATCAGCTAAGAAATCAGCAAATTCGGATAAAAATTCTGAGTAGGTTGATGGGGGACGATAAACTATGGCAAATAAAATTGGGTTTAACCTAAAATTGCTGAAGTGCCCAATACTGAGGACCAGGCCCTCAAAGGAATTATAACATGTTTTTTGCTTTACATTAACTAGTAATTTGGAATGGTAAATTGTTGCTACTCCTCCTCCACGACCAGAACTTCTGGGATTTTGACTGTTTAAATAACCAGAGGGAGTTGATTCATTTAAACCAACATAATCCTCTTGCCCTAACCAAGTCTCTGTAAGGGAAATTAAATCAATCTGATGATCAATTAACAGATCATGGACTAACAGAGACTTGGGAGTTAGAGACCTAATATTTAATAAACCACATTTAATTTTTAAATTATGAGGAGGAACAGAGGCCAATTCATTCAATTTAGAGGCTTTATGTTTAATTTGAGTTTTACCAATATTTTGCTTTATCACTTTGGGATGCTTATGCATTATATTTTTATTTACTTTGGAGGGAGCAGACAACGATTCTCTGATGGGGAAGACAGGGGCTAAGTTGAGGGGTGGCGGATGAAGAGGAGCTGCAGAGAGGCGTGTAAGACTGCGACTCTGCTTCCTGGTCCCAACTCTGAGTAGTCAGGGTTTTGGAAATTTGGATAAAAAAGATGCCAGATTGTTCGATAAATGAGAAGCACTGTCCAAAGTGGGATGAATGCTGTCTCGTCTCATAAGACCAGGTTTTCCCCCAAAAGAGCTCCAATTGTCAATGTAGCCCACGTCATTTTTAGGACACCACACAGACAGCCAGCGGTTCAAGGATGACGAGCGGCTAAACATGTCATCACTGGTCAAGCACTGTATACATTTTCATTGTTATGCAGATGACACACAATTATACCTGTCAATGAAGCCAGATGATACTAATCAATTAGCCAAGTTAGAAGCCTGTCTTAAGGAAATCAAAGCTTGGATGACTTGTAATTTCCTGCTATTAAATTCAGATAAGACTGAAGTCATTCTTGTTGGTCCAAAAAACCTTAGAAATTCCTTTCCAAATCAAACTTGCAGTTTGGATGCAGTTACTCTTTCTCTTAATAGCTCTGTGAGGAACCTTGGAGTTATTTTTGATCAGGATTTGTCCTTCAATTCACATATTAAATTTGTTTCTAAGACTGCCTTCTATCATTTGCGTAATATTGCCAAGATTAGGAGCATCTTGTCTCAGAGTGATGCTGAGAAGCTGATCCACGCTTTTGTTAGCTCGAGATTAGATTATTGTAATTCTTTATTATCAGGCTGTCCTAAAACATCTTTAAAAAGTCTTCAGCTGATCCAAAATGCTGCAGCAAGAGTTTTAACAGGTACTAGAAAGAGAGATCATATCTCTCCGGTTCTGGCCTCCCTTCATTGGCTTCCCATAGAGTTTAGAATTAAGTTTAAAATCCTTCTTCTTACTTACAAAGCTTTAAACAATCAGGCTCCTTTTTATTTAAAAGATCTGATACTACCGTATCATCCTAACAGAGCACTACGCTCCCAAAATGCAGGATTACTTGTAATACCTAGAATCTCCAAAAGTACAACGGGAGGCAGAGCCTTCAGTTATCAAGCTCCTCTCCTGTGGAATCAGCTGCCAATCTGGATTCGGGAGTCAGACTCGATCTCTGTTTTTAAGAATAGGGCTAAAACCTACCTTTTTGATATAGCCTACAATTAGGGAGGGATCATGTGTTTCTGAACCCTCCCTTAGTTATGCTGCTAATAGGTTTAGTCAGCCGGGGGACCTCCAGTAATGCACTGGGCCTCACTCCTTTCCTCACTCTCTATGAAATATTTTTTTTTTGCTGGTCATTAACATTTGTTTGCTCTCTCCCATAGATTGAGTCCCCATCGTGCTGTTTGCTCTCTACATGTCTGTTCTTTTCTTCTTCTCTATCCCCTCACCCCCCAGCCAGTCGCAGCAGATGACTGCCCCTCCCTGAGCCTGGTTCTGCTGGAGGTTTCTTCCTGTTAAAAGGGAGGTTTTCCTCTCCACCGTCGCCAAGTGCTTGCTCACAGGGGATCGCCTGATTGCTGGGGTCTTTCTGCAACTGTGGGGGTCCCCCCTACAGTTGATAGTGCTATGAGATGACTGTTGTTGTGAAATGGCGCTATATAAATAAAGTTGAATTGAACTGAATTGAATTGGTCAGATTGGGGAGGGGCCCAGAGAATACTACAGTGGCAGACATCGTTTCTGCAAAGTCACACACCGATTCTATATTAAGTTTCGTGACTTCCGACTGCCGGAGACGGATGTCATTAATGCCGGCGTGAATAACAATTGTGGAATATTTACAGTTACTTTTAGCCAGCATTTTCAAATTTGACTCGATGTCGCCTGCTCTGGCCCCAGGAATGCATTTGACTATGGCCGCTGGGGTCTCTAGGTTCACGTTTCTGACTACAGAGTCGCCAATGATCAGAGTTTTTTCCTCAGCGGGTGTGTCGCTGAGCGGGGAAAAACGATTAGAAACGTGAACAGGTTGGTGGTGTACTGGGGCTTTGCGACTAGGCTTCCTTCTCACCATCACCCACCCAGTCTCCTCGCTGCTGAGGAGAGCCGGGGGACCGCTGACAGGGGGGCCTAAGCTAGCTAGCTTAGGCGGTGTTTCAATGCAGCGGAGCCGGGATTCCAAATCAGACAACCTCGCCTCGAGCGCCTCAAAAAGACAACATTTATTACATTTACCGTTATCACTAAAAGAGGCAGAGGTGTAGCTAAACATCTGACAGAGAGAGCACACCAGAGGAGGAGAGGAAAGAGAGCTAGTAGCCATAGCTAGTGGCTAGCTAGTGGCTGGAGAGCAAACCACACAGGCAGACAGAAAAACAGGAAGTGACGATACGTTACCACAAGGAAGTGACGATCCCAGATGCCAAATGCAACCTAGAAAATGTGCTGAAAAAATCAGCTGAATTGTTTAATGTGCACATGGATGGAACACAGATATTAAGAAAAGAGAATGATGCCTGTGCAAATTTTCATAAACTTTCATTAATGATGGTGTGGAAGTTGCTCCCGGCTGTAGGGAGAGGGAGTGCTCCCTCTCCTGTTGCTTTCGCTGACTGATAGTCTCCCTCTATCTGTCCTGGGTAGGAGAAAAGGAGGGAAGGAAGTGATCTGCCGCCTCCGGCTCCCACCATGAGTCAAGCCTCTGCCGGGGGTTGATGGGTGGCTGTCGGGAAGCTTGTTGGACTGGGGGTGCAGTGTAGGTGGACATATGTGATGGTGAGTACGTGTGTGTATATGTGAGGTTGTGTGTGTGTGTTTGGGTGCAAGTACCTGTAGCTGGACATGCAGGGGTGGAAGTGTGTATGTGGAGGAGAAGACTTCATTGGGCACCGGGGGGGTAGGGTGCGCTGTCTGGTGGCCTGGGGGTGGCAGTTCGGGTCCTGCTCTTCCCGGCCATCTTGCCGTTATGTCCCGGGGCAGGGTGCTTTGCCGCCTTGCCTCTGGTGTCTGTGGTGCTGGGTATGAGTGTCCGTGGGTGCTCGGGGGTGGCCAGGGGGCTGTTGGCGCAGGTTGGCGGCCGTGTTTCCGTCGGTTTGCCCCGGGGCGGCTGTGGCTGCAGGGCAGCCTGCCGCTGTCGATGTCTGTCTGGGGTGGATGATTGGTGGGCTTGCGATGGGCGCTCTGGGATGTCACATGGCATGTGGAGCGTCATATGGGTCCGGCCCATTATTCATTATTATTATGTATGTTTGTGTGTATAAAATGTGTGAGAGTAAGTTTGAGTGTGGCTGCTCCATCATGCCTGTAGTGCCGGTGAATGCCGGGGTGCGACGCTGGTGGGTCCTAGGCTGCATGGCCTGGTGTCCCTCGCCCTGGGATGGGATCTGGGGGTAGTGGGTGGCCTCCAGAGCCAGTTTTGGCACTGGCTTCTGGGGGGGGGGGGGGGGCTCTCTTTAGGGCTGTCTTCCTCCCAGTCTTACCCCTCCCCTCCCAATTCTGGGTGGATCATGCATCTTATTGGATACACTTAGGGTTTTGGGTTGGGGGTATCCCGTACAGTGTCAGTGAAGAGGATCCCTCCATCTACTGCGCAGTGGGGCCACCCTCACCTCACTTTTAATTGCACTGTAAACACTGAGGGCTTGGGGGGATGGGAGCCCTGCTGCCCATAGAAGCGGCTAGCGGTGCCCTAACACACTATCCCCCAATTTTAACTGCACTTTGGTAGTTCATACACCTGCACACAATCACACCACACAACTAACACTCACCCATCACGATTCACACATGGGGGATGGGGTCTTCCCCCACCCTTGCTACCCTCTTTCTGCCGGGGGCCTGGGGCCTGGCTGGTGTCCTGGGGCCGTCGTGTTGTCATCATCCCTGGGCGCTGCCGGATGAATAGGTGCGAGCAAGGGAGTGAGCAAGTGAGAGAGTGAGTGAGCAAGTGAGAATGAGGGAGTGATGAGTGGAGATGGTGATGGTGGGTCGGATTTGTGTGGTGCTTTGCATGTCAGGTGGCATCTCAGAGCGCTTGCAGTGGTCCACTGATCAGTCACTCTGGGTGAGCAAGGTGGTGGTGGTCTGTTTCTGTGGCTGCGGTCGCCCCGGGGCGGGTTGACGGGGGTGTAGCTGCTCCACGTTGGAGGTCTCCCCAGCCCCTGCTGGGCATTGGTGTGAGTTCATGTCCACTACATCTGCGCCACGTCTGCCCTAAGTGTTAAGGGTGAATGAGTGTGGGTGAGTGTGTGGGAGAGAGCACGAGTGGATGTGAGTGAGTCGGAGCACGAGTGATAGTGTGTGCATGGGTGAGCGTGGGTGGGTGTGGGCGACTGTGAGGGCAAGTGGAATTGGGAACGAGATTGAGCAGGTACGGGAGTGAGTGAGAGTGGGTGGGTCTGGGTGTGGGAGTGCGAGTGTGGGATTATGTGGGGGAGAGGGCAAGTGAGAGTGAGTGAGTGCGTGTGTGTGTGTGAGTGTGTATGTGTGCGTGCATGTGAGAGCATGTGGGAATGGGTGTGTGTGCTGGTCAGGGAGTGCTGGACTGAGGGGGTGGCATCTCCTGACCGCATGGGCTCCCTTGGACTGGGGGGGTTGGTCCCCAGTGGGGCTCCTGTGCCTTGCTGCCGCCTTCCTTGGGCGTGAAGGCCTGGGGGTTCCCGTGGTATGTGTCGGGGGTGTTGCGGTGGGCCCAGGCCCACTGTGGGGGTGTCTGGGCGTGCTCGTGCCTCTGGCATGGGCCGGTCTGGTCCGGGGTGGGGAGGGGACTGGTCTTCCGGCGCTTGGGGCCCGGGGGCTGACGTTGGTCCTGCTGGGGTGGGGGTGCACCATGCCGGCCACTTGGCAGCTCGACCTCCCTCGGTTGTCCCTCCTGGGATAAATGCCTGGTTATCCCGGGGCTTGTTGGCCTTGGGACAATTGTGCTCTGTGGAGGTCGGTGGTGCTGTCTTGCTTACTCGGGGTTTCTGGGTGTGTGTGTGTGTGGGGGGGGGGCTGTGACCTGCCACCCTCTTTGTATGTTTCCTGGCAAACCACTCACATGCACACACTTAGTTTGCATGCGCTCTCATACACACGCACACACATACATCTCTCCTTTAACAGGTGCAGATACCAAACTCGTGATGAGACCCTTTCAGTAGAAGAAACAGTTTGTCTTCTGTATGTTTCAGTTGTGTTAGTCTGTTTGTCTTCCATTTGCTCCTCTCTTTTCTTTTCCCCTCCCCATCCCTCCTTTCCCCATGGGCACAATAAGAGAAGCAGATTTCTGTTCTGCTTACCTAGCTGCATGATCAGACAAGGGGGAAGAAAAAAGTAAACCCAGGGCGCACGGCCGATGCAGATGTGGATGCATCTCCTGTCTCTCTGGACAGTTAGTGAAAAGTAAAACGCTGCACACTCCTTGTTCATTCATTTATTCCCATAAAAATAAACACATTAATGCCTAATAAGTCTGTGATGAAAATGACCCCCCCCCCCGGCATGCGCCGCACATCACATTGGAACACAGTGGCACACATGCTCCATATTCATTCATTCATTCCCCTAAAAAAAAATCATATTAATGCCTAATCTACAGATGCTGCAATTTAAATGAGAGTGTGAATGGAATAAAAAAAAAACCCAACTAGTGTGTGATCATCATGTAATTAAAATGACAGGTGATTATGACTGTTACAAGATCCCAGTGCATGGCGTTTCCTGAGCTCTGGAGCTTCACGATGTCAAAACGCGTCACTGAAATATCATTAAACAATGCACTTGTGACGATAGACCTCCTTTTTCCTGATCAAAAGTGGATTCTCATGGAATGCACCATAATAGTAATATGCGCTTTAGATTACGCGCCGCCACACCTCTTTGAAATGAAGCACCTCCTCTGAGCGTATATAGCGGGCGCATTGTCTACTGGTAATTTGATGGCATGACGCAAGGCGTAAAAAACAGACAATGCACTGACAGAAAAACACTGGCCCATGGCGGAAAGTCTGTCTGAAAAGTGCATGGATGACCGTCCATGCGCATTTAGCTGATTTTTCAGCCCATTCGTCACTGTTTGTTCTTTTTAACATAACTAACTGTGCATCAACTGTGATTGATGTCTTTCTTAATACCAAGCAGCATTACTATCACATGCATTTTAACTCACACACACAGGCTTTGGTCAGCGCAAAACACATCTTAAACCGTCATGATCGCAGTTCATTTCAGATAATGCGCCTCTTTGCATTAAAGGGATGGGAAGGAGCGCTTTGGATTGGATTATCCAAAACACACTTCCGAAAGATTAGACTGGCCTCATTGCGTCATGCGCCGGCGGAAGGTTCGTTTGTATGCTCTTGTGATAAGGAAATTAACTTGGACACGCCCATAAATGCATTCTGCATTCGTGACAACTGATATCCGACCCCGTCATTGTAATATGGCCCACTGACTTGAAATATGGAAGGATTGTTTTCAGTAGGTTAGAGAATAAAACAAAATTGTTCATTTTACTGAAAGACATATGTATAAATAGTAAAACCAGATAAAGTGATAATTTTTTTGCAATGGTGTCTTTGCTCTCAATTTTTTCTGGAGCTGTAGATGAAATTACACATACATTTTTATCTACATTACCAGTTTGGACACACCTACCTATTCATTTTCAGTGAGTAGATGTGTTCAAACTTGTGAGCGGTGTGCATGCACAGATGTTATTTTTCCTAATCAACCTGCTAGTTTATTCTACCTACATTTGCTGCTGTAAAAACAGAATTTCCACCAGGGGAATAAATACAATATTTTCTTGTCTGATCTTAATTAAACTTAATGATGACTAGAGGATATGACCAAAAGGGTTATTTTGGTCACACAGCTCTGAATTTAATCACAGCAGCTCCACAAACCCAGTTTTTAAAAGTTTTATTTGGGAAGGGAAAGTCAAACAAAACTGGCTTCATGGTAGCCTTTACTAGAGGAGGTCTAAAACAGCATAATTATACCCTGGTACACTGAGGAGCTTCACTAAAATCCTGGACAAATATGAGAAAGATTATTCTGAACTGTGAATTATACAAAGTCACTCTAAAGTCCAAGTATATTGAACTGGAATTAGCATAACAGGCACCAACTAACAACAATGTTTTTCAATAAATACACATTTTACATAATGCCTAACAGCAAAAAATGTTAATTAAGTTACAGTAGACATACTGGCTTTGCACATTTAAACAAAATATAAATATTTATAACTGTTGTCATTTATGTGTGCATTTCCAGCAGAATTTTATGCTGACACAAATAGATGAGAAATCCTAAGACCTTGAAGCACCCAGCATCTTCTGATGTCAAAAGTAAACAGAAAAGCAGGAATAAACAGGAAAGCAATGGTGCAATTGAATGTGTCTAAATTAAAGCCAAGGAAAAATAAAGTAATCCTGATCAATAATATTGGTTGATGGGTGCTGCTGTCTTTAATCTCATGGTAGAAACTTTAAGAAGCCTCTCTTGAAGATAAACTGCAAAAACTACCAACAACAAAGTTAAAATCTAGCTCTATTATGACTGTCCGTGCATTTCACCTGAAATGTCTGTGCATAACTCTGTCTGCGCCTGCTGTGATCACATGATCAGGTGAATCAGTCTTCCTGTGTCATGGTTTCAGGGCTGTTTTTGACAGGAACACATAAATATTCATGACTGGCATGAAAAAACATCTGAACTCGGGAAACTGAGCATCAATTGATAGCACTGGGCTGGAATATGGAGGAGGAGGGTGGTGAAGAGAAGGAAAATCTGGAAAAGAACCAAATACATGATGGTGTTGGGAGAAGGGGAGGTGTGTGTGTGTGTGTGTGAAGGAGGTGGGGTAAGACAGGGTGAGTCTTAATCACAGCTGCTATGGCCTTGCGTCGTCACTCTTACTCAGCCAAATTTAGCAAACAATTACCAACTTTTTAGCCAAAGAGTATCAAAAACCTCCAAGTAGAAGCTGTTGTTCAGAGTCTGAAGACTGATCATCTGGTAAGCATGTCTGTCAGCTACATTACACAGATGGTAATTGTCATTTCATTGGTCTCGGTTGTTATCCTTGAAGAGACAATACATAAACAACACATTGTGGTATGTTTTATTTATGAAGGCTGGACTCATTCTGACAAAGCCTGGATGTTAGAACGTGGCCTCTGCACTGAAGTACTCTTTCGGCTGTCAGCTGCACAATAGACAAGAAAGGCAATATCTCCCGTCATATTTTGACTTCAATAAAGTTGTGTGGGCACAAATATGAAGTGTTGCCAGGAGCTGCATTCTTATCAATGAGTAGAAAAGGAGGCAGGAAGGTAAAAATGGACAAAATACAGGAGCACTTCCCTCTTTTGTTTATCATGTCCACTTGGTAAACCATTTCCTCTCCAAACTCAATGCTAAAGAGCCAGCCTTGCTTTTACGTAGCAGGGCCCTCAACGACTAATGAAAGTGCAAGGTTAACAGCACAATGGAGGAGAATAAATGAGCAATTATACTGTGTGGAGCAACAATTTAATTCTAAATTAGGGTTAAATCTAAGCAGGCATGCCCACTTTGAAAGGGAGCAGATATTATCAAACACATTTACTTTAAATGTGTTGTGCACAAACTCTTGAAACCTTACAAGAGACTATGTTGGATCGACGTGACCAGCATAGCATTACTACTTGAGAGCGATCTAACCTAAACGTACTCATGATTTTGGTATGACTATCTTGGTATAATACAAGCATTTATACAGTAGGTACATCTCACAGTGTATCAGTGGTGTTTCACATGCGGAACAAAAATACAGGTCTCATAAAGACATGCATTGCTGCAGTTTCTTCTCTTTTTGTTAATCTGTGTAAAAGTTGCATTTATCACTGCATTGCATTTATCATCTCCTGGACACAAGTACAGTCATCAGTTTCAGTTACGCATTGATAGAATTTTGATTATTAACCTTTATTTCATAACACTGGACTCTTCTACCACTCCCCACAGGACAGGAGATGGTGCAAGCAATGCAGGAGGAAGCAGAAAGTAGAAATCACTGAGGTATAGGGAGAGGCTAGCAACTAACCCAAACCAGTCAGCTACGCATCGCCTGGATAATGTATAATTCCTGTCCAGTAAAATGAACCACGTATGACTGCTGTGGTATGACCAAGGTGACATGAGGGACTGCTGTGTTTATATTTTCAATATTTCAACAACATTTCAAACTTGGGCGGCTAATGTGCTACAACGTGGTTGAGTTTGTTTACATCAGTGATGCTTGGTGCTGCTGTAGTGGTAAACACTGTTTATCACTAGTGGATTTTATAATCATAAAGGTGCTGTGATTTTGTAATTATTTATTAAAATTACATCTCAAATCTTCAGCAGTGGCTGAGTACTGTCAGCATAGTTATCCTGTTTGCTTACATCTAATAATCATTTATTTCTGTATGTGTGTACCATGGCAGATGATGTTAGTTCGGTAACCCAAGCCTAGCCATTGTGTTGTTTCCTTCATTTATCAATTCCAAATATGTGCGCATCCAGTAGTTACTGCTGTTCGAGGTTCTGCTGCAAGCAGGCAGGCTTGCTCTTTTTGGACCTCTGCCATCTCTCGTTTTCAGCCCGTTGGTCTGTTGAGGTCATCTTCTGGCATCTGTCACACACAGGGTCCTTGGGATTGAGACAGTTGAACAGTGGGAGCTGGCCTGTATGCCACAGCTAGACCAGGCCTGGCATTTGCCATACCTTGACCCATGAGAGCAGGAGCTGGTCAAACGGTGGGAGCCGGTCTTGTGCCACAGTAAACACACCCATTGGAGGCCCTGCTGATGGATGCCCATTCCATTCTGCTCATTGGAGGCAGCAAAGGAACAACAGGAGGCTTGCTGGCTGGGATGGGAAAACCTCTATCCTCTACTGAAAGGTAACAGAAAAGCACAGGGACCTGGACCACGGCAGACAGATGCAGTTGGGGTTAATCATTAGTATGGACTGCTAGAATCTGGTAGAAATTTGGAAGGCAGATGAGAAGGTGGTGATGGCCAATGTTAGGAGGTGTGGCCAAGCCACAGCTTTGTTTTGGTTTGAAAGGCGAGATCTAATGCGACATCCACTGGTGAATAAAAACCCTGACTGCTCCTTTAATTGCCAACTTTTCCGTGATTCTGTTGGTCACTGTTTACATCCTCAGACACCAAGCTACGTGCCTATAAATGAGGCACTCTTATCAGTACAGGCTGCCCATCTATCTATAAATGCAGCATATCTGTGTGTGTGTGTTCCTCAGATATCTCCCAAACCATTCGTCAGACTGACCTCAGATTTTATAAGTGCTTTGCTGAGGTAATGAGGGTGTGCATCACCGAGTATGGAGTCACTCAGTCAAAATATGTCATTTTTATCAATAAAAGTTTAGCCACTGCTCTGTCACCATTCTGTTTCTTCATGCCCTAACTTCAGGAAGTGTGGGTGGGGTTTTGGATTGACTCTGTGCTGATTGGATAATACGCGGCATCACGACCATGCTGATTGGATAATACATGGCATCACGACCATGCTGATTGGATAATACACGGCATCACGACCAGTCAGTCCCCACAGTGCTTTGCAAACAAAGATTTTATAAGTGCTTTGCTGAGGTTACGAGGGTGTGCATCCCCAAGTATGGAGTCGCTTAGTCAAAATATGTAATTCTTATCAGTAAAAGTTTAGCCACTGCTCTGTCTCATGCCCAGGCTCCTAAAAGTGTGGGCGGGGTTTCGGATTGACTCCATACTGATTGGATAATACGTGACATTATAGCATTAGTAACCACAGTGCTCCGTGAGCAAAACAAGGAAGCGAAAAGTGACAAATTTGACTAGAAAAAGATAAAACTTAAGATATAATGCTTAAAAAATTATACCATAAAGTTGCTGTGACTGCATAGGTCTAATGGATAATTTGGCACAGCAAACACAAGGTGAGCAGGTACGCTGGGGGGGGAGGGCTGGCAGGGACCCCGTGGTTCCACAAAGGACAGCACTAACACACGGGTAAAGCAGCAGCTGAGACTTCGGGCAGGCTGGGCTTGGCTCCCTGTGAAGGACTGTGATCCACCAGTTCAGCCGCTGCTTCTCCAACACTGGTTTCTGACCGGGCGCTCCATGATTGTTCGCAAGGAGGCACGCCCAGCCTGCCCGGTCAGTGGTAGATGGCAGTCCCGACTGCTGCTTCATTGTGGAGTGGAATGACCAGATCAACTGCATATCACATGCGGACACATATGCACGCTTTGACTAAACAACAACAAAATGCAAAAATGCCCAAATAATGGAATAAATAATTTTTATTTAAATATTTATAGACAAATGGGCAACACTGATGCAACAGTTGCAGCGAAATGGGTCATTCTGCTGTGTATAAAAAACATGCAAGTTAGGTTAAATGGAGACTCTAAAGTGGCCCTAGGCATGAATGGAGAAGGGATTGGTGCCGTACCATGGCTGCTTCATCCATCTAGGTGGATGCCCTGAATTTCCCTCTGGCGATCAATAAAGCATACAAAATACAAATCCAAAAAAAAAATAAATAAAAAAATAATAATGTTCGGTGTTTTGTACTTATAATATTGCTAAAATAAACTAGAAAAGCACTCGGAGAGCGCAGACCTCCGCCAAGCGCCACAGTTCCCCCCATACAGTGTTTGTGTGTACGTTTTCAGATTCCTTGGCCATGAAAACATATGACTAGCAATTGGATTCACAATGATAGGATTAGTGGTTCAGTAGTTATTGACGAAAATGGCATTTTCTGTAATGGCAGTTTTCTTCTGGACGGTGATCCGGATCACCACCAAAATCTACTCATCTGTAGGATACCCCATTTCTGACAATCTGTGAAAATTTCATGAAAATCCATCCATAACTTTTTGAGTTATCTTGCTAACAAACAAACAGATAGACAGACAAACTAACGCCGATGAAAACATAACCTCCTTGGCGGAGGTAAAAAGGATGCCCTACAACGGGTCTCAAATATTTGTACACATGTCCTGTTATAGTACTGCATGAGTTTATTGGCGATAGACTATAAACTACACATACAAACTAAATTATAATGGTGACTGAACAACTCCCATTCCCCAAAGTGCAAGATACACTATTATGAATATAACTCATAAAAGATCACACAAATAAGTGATCTGACAAAAAAAATAAACAAGCGGTTCTTAAACAGTGGCTAATATTGGATGTCCCATTCATTTTCAATTATTTTGTTATTAATATTCACACAATCAAATAAATCTCAGTTCAGGCCCTTTCATATTTGTCAAAGTCTAACGTGTGATTGCCTACATATACAGTAGGCTACACCTCTGTATTCCACTTTCAAACACAGCCTATATTTGGGCCTGTAAAGCCTGATTGGGCTACCTCTTTCAGACAGGAATACTTGCTTTCTACGGACATGCACTAGTCCGGACAAATTTATCATCCTTGCTACCAACTGTAGTCATGTAAACAACTTTTCCCTGTTATTTTCTTTTTTTGGTAACTGGTATTTCATTAATCAAGTATCTTTTAGCAATTGGAGAACTTATATTTTGCAACAGCATCTGCTTATTTATTTTTATATATTTAATGTAAACTGAAAGAAAACTTGATGTTTATAAAAGTTCATAGTGAAAGACAAGAGGTTTCATATTTTTTTTTAGCATTTTCTCATGCTGAAATTGAACCAAACTAAGGTATATACTGGACCAAAATGTTTGTGTACTAGTACACCCCTACTATTTAAGCACAGCTGGTTATACAAGGGGAGGCTGAAAAGTTCATAGTGGTCAAATTTGACCAAATGTGGTTTATTTTTCAACATAGACTCCCCTTTGGTCCACACACTTCTTCCATTGGTGTTGCAGCGCTTCGATCGCTGCGATTGAAACATAAACCACAACTGGTCAAACTTGGCCACTATGAACTTTTCAGTCCTCCCCCATACATTAAAATTAGATATTGTGAACATGTGCGATGACACTTGGAGATTAACAGACATTTTTTAAGTGCTTCCTGTGTAGCCAGGGGAGATCCAGACCAATATTTACATTTCTATTCATTGATACCATTTCTGCAAATAAAGATAAGTCTAAAGACAGTATAATAAAACACCTATGCTGTCATGTTCTGGTGAGCGCACTCTGCCCCGCCCGTTCTGTTCAACTTTCCCCTACTCCGCGGGCAATCATCTTCTCCTGCGTGATGAGACGCACCCGTTACCTCTGACTCGCCAGCACTTAAATAGACCTTCTCTTCAACACCTCGGCGCTGGCTCGTTGGGTATACTACCAGTTCAGCAAGTAAGTTCTGGTTTTCCTCTTATAAGAAAAAACTACTAATCCTTTGTCTACTCCTCTACAGGTTGCTACCTCCTTCGTGGTGCGTCTCCAGGGTTGTTGTGCGCTCACCTGCCTCATCACCATCACCACGCCAGCAACCATCTTCACCCGGTCAGACACCTCACCCAGCTCCACTTCTGCCTTCCTGCAATTCATCCTGGTTTGCCGTAAGTGCTGGGTTCTCTGCCGGGCTCTCTCTTTCTCCCACATGAGTGTGGTCCTATTTTCCCTACCTCAGTCTCCCTCCTAATCTAACCTGCTCTCGTCTCTCCCTACAGGCTGGGTGGTCCTCTGGCAAGTGGCATTTTCCTTTGCGGAGTTTTCCTTCTTGCATTAATAAAATTCAAGTCAAAATTGCTTCTCTGTGTCATAGTGTGTTTTCTCTGTTGTCACTCCCTGCACGTGAGCTGTCCATTAATGCCAATCATGACATATGCCATCTTTTTTGCTCACCACATGTACCACCTAACTGAATGGAACCAAAGTCTGTTCCAGATAACAAATGCAAACAAGTAAATGTCCCGTTGTCTCTAGATTGTTCATAGTCATGTCTGTAACATGTTTATGCGGATTCATGGAAATTTACATGTTTTGAAGCAAACCTCAAGTGGCCATTTGTTAGTTCTTCTTCATTGGTGCCATTTTTCAGCCTGAAAGGTTGCTTCTTGATCACTGCTCAGTTATGTACAGTGTCCAACTTCAAAAAGCTTCCCTAAATCAAGTGAGCATCATTGGCATCAAAGTTAAGACACTTATTTTTATTCTCTCGTTCTCATCCCACGTCTCCATCGTTACCCTCAGTGAAAGGGATCTGAGTGACAGATGGTGGGGTTAGGCTTCGTGCTAAAACAATGTGAGACAAAACAAACACTCAGGAGAGCGGAGAAAAAGGGGCCAGACTTCACATCTCAAGCTAGCAGCCTCTGCCGTATGCCTGTTGCCTTCTGTTCTCTTCCCTTTTCTCACTTCCCTCAATATGAATATTTCAGTGAGGAACAGTCTGCTGCAACGATAATGATTAGCAATCTGATAATGAAAAAAAGTGGTGAGGGAAAAAAAATCCAATCACAATATTCGATTCCAGCGAAATGAAACGGATTAAATCTGTCAAGTTCAAAATAGAAATTATAGCGTGTCTCCTAGCAGAAACTAGTGTGTTGTTGCTTTTTTGGGGGGTATGCACAGTTCATATTAATGTGCAAATGTATCTGAAGCAAGAATAGAATACGTGAGATGTAAAAGGCAGGGAGTCTCCCAGGGGAGTCAGTCACATCTCAGTGGAGCTGCCGGAGCTCAGTGGATTACGTGGTCTAGATTCACTGAAGCATGGGGAGCAAAAACACACAATGGGATACAATGAGACTGATGAGCCAATTAGCTGCCCACTATGGCTTTTAAAAAGAATCCAAAGCATTTCTCTGCTAGTAAATGCCTCTGCGGTGGAGAGTCATTTTCACTTATGCAGTACTGTAATTTCATCTGCTTAACCGAACATTTTTATGTGCAACGAAGTTGCTCTTGTGTTAACACACTCGCCATTTGAGCCCACCTTACTCTGAACAAAGTAATCTGACCTTTGAGCGATGCACTTCACCATCATCATCCTCGCCTCCGACTCCGAGGATCTTTCGGCTCTTCAGGCGGCTTATCAAGTCCGTCTGACTGTGCTTCTTCATGAGAGGAGCAGGAGGTTTAGATGCCATGGTGCACACCTGGAGGGACAAAAAAAGACAAAGGGTTGTCACTGTTGAGCAGGTCAAACACAACAATAGCTAACAGATGACACACAGGAAGGAAAAATAAGAAAGAAATGCATTTTCATTTTGGGTTTCAAAAATCATTACTGCTCCTTTTTCTGAAGAGCAGACCCCTCGGCAGCACAAGCAGGAGCAGGCCTCAAGCAATCTACAAGTAATTCCCTGGAGAACTTGATTTATGCAACACAGTTACGTAATACCAGCAAATACAGGCAAAACATTAAAAAAACTCGCTTAGGTCAGGCTGGAAGCAGAAGCCAGATGTCCTGTGGGTCAGGTGATTGCTCTGAAGACAATGAATCCGATACAGACACAGGGCATTCCGTACACAAACACACAGGCATGCATAAATGCAGCTGGATTTTATGAACGAGGGTCTCGATGTCCACATTGTTCCAAAATTCCACGTGCAACTCGATAAAAGGAGGATGGGTTTGATCTCCTCCTGTATCATCTACAAATCGATATACCCTAGCATTTTAACAGTTTTTAGAGCTTGAGAGTGTTATACCACAATACAATGACCAGTAACAATAAAGGCATTCTGCCATACTGAAGATATGAGAATACCTTTATTCATCCAACACTATGAAAATTTTCACTGACATAAGAAAACAACCATCATAAAATGTCTGCAACTAAAGAAAACATCACCTTCAAACAGGAAAAACAATCATCAAGTTCTCCAAACCACTGTAGTGTGACAATCTATGTGCTTTATTAATTTCAACTTCATTTGAAGTCCTTAACACCAGATGAGTCAGAGTGCTTTATCATTTTTTTAATAATTTCTCTTAATGTGTCAGGTCAATTAAATCACCCTCTGATTCATTTTCCACATTTTTTTTTCCTGCTTCAATAAAAGTTGATTACTACATTCACGTCATTCTTACTCCATTTTCTGTCGACATGTTTAAATTGAATTAACATGTCTGTCCAGTCACTTCCGGTTATGGCTGCCACGTAGGACGGACGTGTCTCGCTCTGCTCTGCTCCTGGAGAAAAAAAATCGGCAAATAACTCTCTCATTTGGGACAGAACGTATCCCAGCGTTTGGGCGAGGATATGTCGGCGAAGCCTAAGGCTGGAAAACCAGGAAAAGGAAAAAGCGAGCCGCCGAAACAGTCCAAATTAACGGACTTTCAGGTCTGTGACGCAGCAAACAGGGCTCCATATATGGCGGAGGAGGCTGGCAACGCTGCGATTTCTGCGGGGAATGGCGCAGATGCGCTGATGGCTGCCATGAGTTCAATGAGAGCGGACTTTTCCTCTAGATTTGATGGGATTATGACAGCGTTGGAAGGAATAAGAAAGGAATTGGGTGACTGTGTAGAACGAACGGCGCAGATGGAGCTCCGTCTCGCTAGTGCTGAAGATGACGTCACCCGTCTTCAATTAAAGGTGCGCACTTTGGAAAAAAAAAATAAATCTCTGGAAGATAATATTTTGGATTTGGAATCTCGGTCGAGACAGAATAATTTGAGGCTGGTGGGTCTTCCAGAGGAATCAGAAGGTCGGGACGTATGTTCCTTTCTGGAAAAGTGGATTCCGGAGGTGCTGGGCAGCGAGGAGTTGCAATCAGCAGTGGTTCTGGAAAAAGCACATCGCATTGGCCCACGGAGAGATAAGGGACCGCCGAGGACCTTAATTATGAAGTTTCTTAACAACAGAGACAGGATGAAGATCTTCAACGCTGCACGAGCTAAAAAAGGAGAGATTAAACACCAGGACCAGCAGGTGCGGTTCTACCCAGATTTGGCCACAGGAATCCAGCAATTGAGGAAGCAGTTTGATCCCGTACGTAAGGAGCTGCGCAACCTTGGGATTCGTCATGGTGTAATCTATCCTGCGAGACTGCTGACCACGTATGAGGGCAGAACCCACATCTTCAAGACCCCAGAGGAGGCGCAGGAGTTCATCAAGAAGATCAAAGAAGAAGAAGAGACTGGTGGAAGCTAAGCATGAACAAAATATAAGGTAGAATAATTAAGCATTTGCACAGGCATCTGACTGACTTGAAGTAAATAGTAAGTTTACAAAATATAGATTGTATTATATATTAAAAAAAAACAAAACAAAAACAAAACAAACAAAAAAAAAAAAAACTATGATGTACAAAGTTGTTAAAAATTTTGGAGTTAAGTTGGAAAACTACAGAGGAGAGTTAATGTTACGTCATTAAAAGCAGTAGAGTTAGGGTGATTGGGAGGATGAAGAAGGAGTGGCTTAGGCTGTTCCCCGTGGGTGTGGAACGGTCGATGGCTATATCGGGAGACAGAATTTTTCTTTTGATTTTGGGGGGTTTGCCACAAGTGTGGGAAGGGGAAATTTGTTTGTGTGTAGTTCGTAGGATGAATGTTCAACCACTCATGTTTTTGCTTCTCTGTATGAGCATGTTTACACTGCAAGGTAATCCCAAACTCTCTATTGATCATGGACCAAAGTGTTAATCTTAATTTAACTTCATGGAATTGCAGAGGTCTACAAAATTTAAAAAAACTTAAACAAGTTATGAATAAAATAAAGGACATGGGTTCAAGAATTGTGTTTTTACAAGAAACTCATCTGATAGAGGAGGATGTTAAAAGAATTAGGAGTAGATGGCAGGGAAGTGTATTCACCTCTTCATTTTCATCCCGAGCCAGGGGAGTTATGACTCTCATACATAAATCAGTTCCTTTTCAAGTGAAAAATGTAATTGGAGACAAATTTGGAAGATATGTAATCATTCAAGGTTCTTTGCTATTAGAAAATATAAATCTTGTGAACTTATATGGTCCCAATATAGATGATCAGAAGTTCTTTGCTAATTTATTTCTCATCTTATCATCACTTACAGGGCAACATATAATAGCAGGGGATTTTAATTGTACATTGAATCCAGGTGTGGATAGATCAACAGGACTGGATTGTACGCACATTGGATGTAGGATGACTATTAATCATTTTATGAAAGAATTGAGATTGTTAGATATATGGAGAGAAATGAAACCACAAGTTAAAGCCTATTCTTGTTATTCCAGTACCTACAAGACATTCTCACGTATTGATTATTTTTTGATTTCCACAGAATTAAGGTCCAAGATTCAAAACTGCTTTTATGATAACATCGTGATCTCTGATCATGCACCCTGTTGTCTAATATATGTAGATAAAAAATTGACAAAGGAATCAGGTAGATGGCAATTTCAGCATAAATGGCTTCAGGATGAGGAATTTGTCAAGTATATAGAAAAACAGATAGACGAGTTCTTTGACATCAATACTACACAAACATCAGCATGTGTAAAGTGGGAGGCTTTCAAAGCTTTTATTAGGGGGCATATTATTAGTTATACAGGATCAAAATCTAAGAAGACTCGAGAGGAGAGAGCTAAATTGGAACATAAAATAAAAAATCTTCAGGAAAAAGTGTATGCAGGAAGTGACCCAAGGTTGGAGAATGAATTACTGATTTTGAGAGCTGAATACGACAAAAAATCAGCGAATAGAGCTGCCTCGAGTCTTCTAAGATTGAAACAATCTTTTTATGAACAAGGTGAAAAATCAGGAAAATTATTAGCATGGCAGATTAAACAATTGGAAATTAAAACACCAATTACCAGTATTATAAGTAAAGGACAGGTAGTTATAGATCCTTTAGAAATTAATAGAGCCTTTAGAGATTACTATGAAAAATTATATGATACCAAAAATGAACCTGATTTAACAAAACTAAATGGGTTTTTGAACGAACTATCTATACCGTGTATTCCAAATGAAAACAGGGAGATATTGGAGTCTAAAATTAGTCAAGAAGAAGTTGGGCTAGCCATTGATAATATGAAATCAGGAAAAAGTGCAGGACCAGATGGTCTTCCAGTTGACCTTTATAAAAAATTTAAGAATAAATTAATAAAACCTTTTTTGGAAATGGTTTTAGAAGCATTTCAAAATAATAATTTACCATCATACATAAATAATGCCTTAATTATACTGCTGCCAAAACCAGGTAAGCCCTCTAATAAATGTGAAAATATGAGACCAATAAGCCTATTAAACGCCGACCTTAAGATAATCTGTAAAATTTTAGCAAGACGAATACAAGAAATTTTACCAAATATTATTAATCGAGATCAGAATGGCTTTATAAAGGGTAGACAAGGCTTCCATAATGTAAGAAGACTATTTAATATTATCTATTTTAATAAAGAAGCACCGGATACAGCTCTCCTATCATTGGACGCCGAAAAGGCCTTTGATAGAGTTGAATGGCCCTTTCTTTTTGAAGTCCTACAAAGGTTTGGACTTGGAAATAATTTCATAAAATGGGTTCAAATAATATACAATAATGCTACAGCAGAAATCCTAACAAATAACAATATTTCAAAACCAATAAAAATCAATAGAGGATGTCGACAAGGCTGTCCACTCTCACCTTTACTGTTTACTATGGCAATTGAACCTTTAGCGATAGCGATACGTTTACATTCACAAATATATGGAATTAAAGTTGGACCAACAGAACATAAAATCTCCCTGTACGCCGATGATATAATTTTGTTTATGTCGAATCTAAAAAAATCAATTCCAACCTTGTTGAATTTAATAAAGAATTTTGGGGAAATATCAGGATATAAAATAAATAAAACTAAATCTTCAATATTAATGCTAAATGAGACCCAGAGAAATTACCCAGCCCCTGAGGTAAATCAATTCAATGTTGTAAATCAGTTTAAATATTTAGGAATCCAAATTATGCCTAAGCTAGAATCAGTCGCCAGTGTCAACTATGAAGCCTTAATGTCAGATATCAGTGAGTTAACTCAGAGATGGATGTCACTACCAATGTCGATGATCGGGAGAATCAATATACTTAAAAGTAATATTTTACCTAAAATACTTTATTTATTTCAATACATTCCCTTATCACCACCTTTAGATCTATTCTCAAGAATAAAAAAAAAGTTAGTGGAATTTATATGGAACAACAGGAGGGCTAGATTACGTCTGTCTTTATTATATTTACCATTTGATCGTGGAGGTCTGAAATGTCCAAATTTTATGTTGTATTATTGGTCGGCACAACTGAGGTCTATGACATATTATTTTTCATCAAATGATCTCCCTCACTGGACTGAAATGGAATCATACAATTTACCTTTACCTCTTCCCATATTCATATACTCAGATTCGGCAAAAAAATTACAAAAACAAGTTAAAAATCCATTTGTAAAGCATATGATCAAAATATGGTGTGAAGCTAAAAACTATTTAAAAGAACCACAGTTATTGTCACAATTTAGTCCAATATGGGGTAATCAATATTTTAAACCAGGGAGAGCGGACGCTGTATTTAAAGTATGGAATTTAAAAGGGATACAAAAGATTCAGGATTTATATTTGCCATGTGCAGACAACATAATGTCTTTTGAAGAGCTGAGGATCAAATTTAATCTCAATAGAACACATTTTTTTAAATATCTTCAACTTAGAAACTTTATTCGATCAAATCAAAATAAAGCTCTCACTCGACCTATTTATTCATCCTTGGAAAAAATGATGATGAAAGATAGTAAAAGAAAGGGTATTATTTCAGAGTTTTATAACTCATTGACACTATCTTCAAGTGAAAATTCACTGAAAAGATTAAACTACTGGAAAGAAGATCTGCAAATTGAAATTTCAGAGGAACAATGGGAATTGGCTTGTACAGAAGCTCAAACCAAATCAATAAATGCACGCCTTAAATTGATACATTTCAAATGGTTAATGCGGATGTATGTTACACCGGAGGAGTTAAATAGATATAACAAAAATATACCAGATACATGCACAAAATGCATGGAAAGTAAAGGAACCCTATTTCATTGTTTATGGGAATGTAGATTAATAAGAATGTTTTGGGAAGAGGTGAGGGTAACAATTGAAAAAATAATCTCAAAACAAATCATATTGAATCCTAAACTGGTTTTGTTGGGTCTGTACCCAGAAAAGCATAATTTCAATAAAAGTGAAAGAACATTCATAGACCTCAGTTTGCTTAATGCCAAAAAATGTATTGCACTATTATGGAAAAAGACTCATAGATCAGATGTGACTCAGTGGTTAAGACAGATGTTAACAAACCTTCCATTAGAAAGAATAACATATATACTGAAATCAAAGGAAATTGTGTTTGAGAATATATGGAGACCTTTTATTGATTATGTAAAAAATTTAAACATAACTCTTGAAGAAGAAGGTGAATGATGTGTGTGGACCTTGTAAATTCCAAACTGGTGAACATAATATGTATACTAATGTATTGGATTGTCTAGACTAAACAGAGGAGCATTGTTGAAGACTTGATTTTGTTGGTGGTTGTTGGTGTTTTTAGTGCATTTTTTTTTTTTTTTGTAGTACTTTAGTGTTAGTGTTTGATTGTTTGTATCATGTTTGTTAAAAAAAAAAAAAAAGGTTCAATAAAGATATTGTGGAAAAAAAAAAAACATGTCTGTCCAGTCCGATTACAAACATTTCCACATCCTGTTCCTTAAATGTCTTTTTCAGAAAAAAATTTTAGCCTCCAAAATGGCAATCTTAAGTCAAATTATTTATGTCAGCATTAATGCGTTGTTCTCCATCAGAACTTTCTTTTATAAAATATGTCTGGTATACACAGACTTTTACAGTTTTGTCTTTTCCACCCTCAGGAAAACCCCTTATTTTCATATTGGGCAATTCCCTTATTCTCTTATTTTTAAAATTCAGTTGCTGCAGCTGATAATTTCAGCGCCATATAATATGAGAGTTGTGACACTCCAATACACTTGTATAGAAACTGTGAAAGGTGGAAGTCACGTGGGTCATGGAGCGACGAATGGTTCCAAACAATGGATCTTTCTCCATAGACCACCATTCACTTCAGAGTGTCTGCTTAATAATCCCGGTTAAGTAATGAATGGCTGTTGTTTTGGTCATTTTACCACTTAAGTTAACATTGTGGAGAAAGGAATAGGTGAGGCAATGAGCTGAACGACACAAGACTTTATTCTTTCTCCAACAACATAACAGCAAAACAGCACTCCCGGGTCTCTGTGCATTCCCCTATTATATCTTCAATCCCATGCATCGAGACCTGGAGCTTCCAGCCATCATACATTGTTGTTCAACAAAGGAATGTGTGGCACATTAACATAACATACACCGGCGCCGCTTTCACACCTTTCTTCTCTCCGCAGCTCCGGTCATTCTTACTCTCCCCGGGGGGGGGGGGGGGGGCGTTAACCTAACTGTCTCATCTGATACCCCCCGTGACACCTCCTCCATCGGTCCATTGTTTCCTCTTTCCCCCTGCCCTCTCTGGGTTGAGAAAACCCCTACACCATGCCCCCTCACAGCCCCCCCCCCCGAACACCCAGAAGGGGCACTAACACCCCCCATCCTTTGGGCTTGAGCCGGCACCCATAGCGGCTGTAGCGGGGGGGTTGCCGATCCAGTAGATCCGTCCTGCTGGTGAGGTGTACCGGAGGGCACGTCAGTCTATGGAGGGAAAGGAGGGAGGAACACATCAGCTTCGCGAGCGTAGGTCCCTGCTGAGGGATCGCCAACTTACAGAGCCACGAATGGTGGACATCCGCGCCAGGGTCCAGCGCGCATTGTGCCTGCCGAAAACAAAACCAGCCTTCTGCAAGCTTCTTGGGACAAATGTGCGGGGAAAATGATGGTGGGTCAGGCCGGGTCGCTCCCAGCCTCCATCTGAGTAAAAATTGCGTGGGCAGATCAGCCTTGGGCGCGGGGTTTTCTGTTAGAAACTCTCCAGGGATCAGAGTTGGCTGAGAAAAAACGAGTTCTGATGGGGAGGCTGCCAAATCCTCCTTAGGTGCGAAGCGCAGCCCTAAAAGAACCCAGGGCCATTGGCCCAATTTGCATCTGTGAGTGTACCATCCGTGTCTGTTCACTAAAGGCGTTTTTCCACTAGGATCAGTATGGTACGGTTCGGTATGGTTTGGCACGGTTTGTCCGCTTTTCCACGAGGGACCCGCAGGCCCTACAGTTCTGTTTTGTTGGAACTGTTCCTATTTTTTCAGACCGCTGAAGAGCAGGTCCGAAGCGTACCGGCCCGGTTACGTCAAGCCACTGCTGGCCATTGATTGGTCTGGGCGTAGCGTCATCAGAGTGGGCGTTACGCTGACGTTCCTGAATCGCTCGCGGGCCGCCATTTGCAATTATTCGTCCGTGAGCCAGCCAACAAGTGATATTATATACAACAACGATAGAATGGCTTAACAGAAATCAGCAGAAATCAACACCGCAGTCCAGCAGAGTTTTCTGTGCGTTTCGGCTGATGAGAGAATGCAGAGGGAAGCAGACTGAGCTTGCAGTGGGGGGCACAAGCAGACACACTAGAAAATAGACGGTGACGCACCAGGAATTAGACCCAGCCACCCGAGTGAACTGAATGTACGGCCGCGACAGCACTCAATTTCAGCAGCTGAAGCCGTGATATTGAGACGGTGAGTGATGTGATATTCATGTTTTACGTTTTTTTTTCCCAGCAGTGGAAAGTTCATTTAGGACAGACGAAAACTTAATCGTGTTTAAATGATGACCTAGCTCAATGCTACGTCCGTCCTTGTATGTTGCTTTTTTGTGTTGACAATATCTGATGAAATAAGCTAGTTGTAATTCTGGTTAAAAAGGTGTTGGTTTTTTTTTTTTTTTTTACATGTTGCACTTTCATGCTGTGCATGTACTTAATTTGTGTGTATTTCATTGTAGAGTCCAAACAGGATCTGCTCGGAATGGCGACGTTTTGACAGCAGTATTGTGACAGGTAAACAACACATCATATTTATAGTCAAATCTTTTGCTTTTTAAGTTAAAGTATAGGTAAAGTGCCAAATTTAAAGTAGCACAATTTCCACTTAATATGAAAGGGACTGAAATGTAATGTAATGTAACCTGCAACATTTTAAAGTTAATATACATGATCATGACATCAGTTTAGCTACAGAATTCAAATACCTTGGCATTGTACTAGATCCTCAACTCAAATTTAATCTTCATATAAAGAAAATTTCAAAAACAGTAAAAAAAAATCTGAACTGCTTTAAATTAATTAGATATTACATACCTTACGAAGCAGCTGCACTGTACATGCATTCTATGGTTTTTTCTCATATATCATACTGTTTGACAGTCTGGGCTCAAGCAGCCCCTTCCACAATAAGACATATAGGTTCATTATATAATCAAACCCTAAAAATCTTGGACAAAAAGCCCATTAGGTGGCATCACTGTAATGTTTTAAAAAATACAACCTATTGAGTTTTGAGAGCTTCATTGACCTCTGTCTTCTGAAATTAACGTTCAAATGTTTCCATAAATCAGCACCCGAGCCACTTGCTGGTTTCGTCCAAAGACAGGACAGCAGCAGAGCCACCAGGAGTTCTGTTAACAATAACTGTAAAATATTCCACCGCAGAACCACATTTGGACAAACAGCTTTCTCTATAAAGGGCAGTCACATCTGGAACACAATGCCAAATGAAATTAAAATAATAACGGACTTTAAAACATTCACTAAAAATGTTAAAAACTGGCTGAAAAATAAACAAGAATGTACTCATGTATGAATTATTTGTCTGCAAAGTGAGAGTGAATGAAGGGAAGGAATAAATGTGTTTGTTTATAGTGAGTGACGGAGGGAGGAAGGCCTGAAATAGGCAAATGTGAGTTATGTTATATGTGTTAAATGTGAGTCAGGCTGTTATATTTGTGTATTTATAATATTTATGTTAAAGGTGAGTCAGGCTGTTATATTTGTGTATTTATAATATTTATAATATTTATAATTGTGTATTTATAATTTTTCTGCATTGATGTATGTGGTTATTGTGTATATTTTTATCTTGATTCTTTTTTCTAAAGCCCATCCAGGGACAAGAGTTGCAAATTAGCTAATAGCTATACACTCTATGTGCAACACATCAGATTGATTGTCTTTGATTAATTGTCTATGTTTATTGCACTGTCCCTGTCAAATAAACTAATCTACTACTACTAAATGAGATTTATTTGTATGAATATTAATTACAGAGTAATTGAAAATGAATGGCGCATCCAATAATAGCACTGTAAACCGCTTGTTTATTTATTTTTTTATCAGATCATTTCTGTGATCCTTTATGAGTTATAGTCATAATAGTGTATCTTGCATCTTGGGGAATGGGAGTTGTTCAGTCACCATTAGAATTTAGTTTATATGTGTAGTCTATAGTATTTCATCTTTAAACTCATCCAGTAAAAGAACACATTACAAATATTTGAGACCCATTGTAGTGCTTCCTTTTATATTTTAGCAATACAAGCACAAAACACCACCCACACTTGAAATCAGGGCGACACAGCGGTGGCTAAACTTTTATTGACAACGTTATTTCACACCATCACAACAACTCAGTATCTAAACTCAGTGTAAATGGTGTAGAGATTGAAAGGGTATCCAAAATTAAAATCCCTTGGTGTAATAATTGATAAACTGTGTTGGAAGTCACATATTAATTATATTAAAGGTAAAATATGCAAGTCAATCGCAATACTACACAGAGTGAAATATTTGCTGAATCAACCCACACTATATACTTTGTATCATTTATTAATACTCCCATACATGAGATATTGTGCTGAAGTATGGGGAAACACATATAAAACATATATCCAATCTTTATGCTTCAGAAGAGAGCTATTAGAATAATAAACAAAGCTGCTTACAGGGAACCAACAAATCCACTTTTTCTTAAATTGAAAGCTCTCAAGTTGAAAGATCTGGTTGACTTTAAAACTGCAGTAATAATGTTTAAAGCTAAGAATCTATCACTGCCCACAAATATCCAAAAGTTGTTCCAAATAAGGGAGAAACAATATCATTTCAGAGGAACATATATACAGTGGGGTAAAAAAGTATTTAGTCAGCCACCAATTGTGCAAGTTCTCCCACTTAAAAGATGAGAGAGGTCTCCAATTTTCATCATAGGTATACCTCAACTATGAGAGACAAAATAAGAAAAAAAAAAATCCAGAAAATCACATTGAAGGATTTTTAATGAATTAATTAGTAAATTCCTCGGTAAAATAAGTATTTGGTCAATAACAAAAGTTCATCTCAATACTTTGTTATATACTCTTTGTTGGCAATGACAGCGGTCAAACGTTTTCTGTAAGTTTTCACAAGGTTTTCACACACTGTTGCTGGTATTTTGGCCCATTCCTCCATGCCGATCTCCTCTAGAGCAGTGATGTTTTGGGGCTGTCGCTGGGCAACACGGACTTTCAACTCCCTCCAAAGATTTTCTATGGGATTGAGATCTGGAGACTGGCTAGGCCACTCCAGGACCTTGAAATGCTTCTTACGAAGCCACTCCTTCGTTGCCCGGGCGGTGTGTTTGGGATCATTGTCATGCTGAAAGACCCAGCCACGTTTCATCTTCAATGCCCTTGCTGGTGGAAGGAGGTTTTCACTCAAAATCTCACGATACATGGCCCCATTCATTCTTTCCTTTACACGGATCAGTCGTCCTGGTCCCTTTGCAGAAAAACAGCCCAAAAGCATGATGTTTCCACTCCCATGCTTCACAGTAGGTATGGTGTTCTTTCTCCTCCAAACACGACAAGTTTTTACCAAAAAGTTTTATTTTGGTTTCATCTGACCATATGACATTCTCCCAATCCTCTTCTGGATCATCCAAATGCTCTCTAGCAAACTTCAGATGGGCCTGGACATGTACTGGCTTAAGCAGGGGGACACGTCTGGCACTGCAGGATTTGAGTCCATGGCGGCGTAGTGTATTTCTGATGTAGCCTTTGTTACTTTGGTCCCAGCTCTCTGCAGGTCATTCACTAGGTCCTCCCATGTGGTTCTGGGATTTTTGCTCACCATTCTCGTGATAATTTTGACCCCACAGGGTAAGATCTTGCGTGGAGCCCCAGATCGAGGGAGATTATCAGTGGTCTTGTATGTCTTCCATTTTCTAATAATTGCTCCCACAGTTGATTTCTTCACACCAAGCTGCTTACCTATTGCAGATTCAGTCTTCCCAGCCTGGTGCAGGTCTACAATTTTGTTTCTGGTGTCCTTTGACAGCTCTTTGGTCTTGGCCATAGTGGAGTTTGGAGTCTGACTGTTTGAGGGTGTAGACAGGTGTCTTTTATACTGATAACGAGTTCAAACAGGTGCCATTAATACAGGTAACGAGTGGAGGACAGAGGAGCCTCTTAAAGAAGAAGTTACAGGTCTGTGAGAGCCAGAAATCTTGCTTGTTTGTAGGTGACCAAACACTTATTTTACTGAGGAATTTACCAATTAATTCATTAAAAATCCTTCAATGTGATTTTCTGGATTTTTTTTTCCTCATTTTGTCTCTCATAGTTGAGGTATACCTATGATGAAAATTGGAGACCTCTCTCATCTTTTAAGTGGGAGAACTTGCACAATTGGTGGCTGACTAAATACTTGTTTGCCCCACTGTATATACAAAACGACATGTAAAATCACAAGGATTATCATATCCAGTCTGTGTTGTGCTGTTGCTTAGTTTTTGTCACGTTTTGTCTTCGCTTTGTTCTGATTTGTAATCACTCTTATTTTCTTTTCTTTTTGAATTCTTAGATGGAACATGGGTGGGCAATATAAGCTGCGGCTTCAACCATCACCCATTTCACATAACTTATGTTGAATTGTATAATCCGAGGAGTTGCTGTTTAATTTGATCTTGTTGTTTTTTTCCCCTTTGTTCTATTATTCTGTTCCTTTCTTTTAATCTAATCTATCCAAAATAAAGATTCATTCATTCATTTCTCAAATATGTTTTAAACTTGCTTTAATTATCTACCAGCCATTTCTGTCTTACATCTAGGCAAAGGGAAAACGATCCACCCAAACCGGCCCTTGCCTCACTATTTACAGAGATACAGGCTGAAGATCTGCTGAACCAGGTCCAGTACAAGGGGCCAACCAGTTGCTTCTCAGTGAGGCAGCGTGGCTGGCGTGTGTGACCCATTCCAGTTTCTTTGTTTTTTTTACAGTTTGAATTTTGCACAATCTAAATACAGTAATCTGTAATTTGCTGCCGATTGTAATAAACAATTTAGTGATTTATGTGCTTGCCTCATGATTTTCTATTTTGTCTGTTCAGACACCAGTGGGAAAAGAGTCAACAGTACGAACCATTTAACAGTGACTTTGAGAATAATGGCTCATTTTTAAGAAAAGTAACCAAAACAATTATTTGCAGAAGACTGTAAAACAAAATAGAGACATCTGCAAAAGTACAAAGGTTTATTGTCAAAATTCCCAGGGCAATACTATATGAATACATGCACAGTTCACTGTTGATGCAGAGAATATATATTTAAACAGTATCTACATGTAGTCAGCAATACTCAATATGATATATTTCCAGTTAATCCACGTATTTCTCCATGTAACCTTGTGACTGCATTATTTTAATTACTTTTAATCCTAGATCCATTTGTTTTGGCTTAAAATGCATCATAATTGTTAAATATATCTTATGCCTAACTCAGTACTGTTTACCTGTTGAAATATATATTTAACGGCTCATATGCTACTATATGGCACCTGATCCATGTTTTGCCACGACACCACTGGCTGGAGCAGGTAAATTCCATGACGTCTCAACAGTCTCTCCATGATTTTGACACAGATCGGACCAGTTTGTTGCACAGGAAACTAAACATTTCTACAGACATTATAGCCACTTCACGTTCGTGAAGTTGGGGTCACATCACTGTGTTGAACATTAACGCCGACCGTTTGAAGAGATATTTTTGCCACAAGAGAGCCATCTGAAACACACACACACAGAATACATATTTTAGTACCTAATATTGATAACTTGCCAACATTACAATGTTGTACGGCGGACTTAAAAGCAAAGTAGCATTAGCAATCATTAGCTTACCGTCATACGTAATGTAGTTCGCATCCTCATGTCTTCTCCTTTATACTGCTCTACGGTTTCCTAAATGCTCCAGTACTTTTCCAGAGTGTGTCGTATTGCCGGCTTTGCCTTCTGTTCTCCGTTTTTGCCTTTATTCTGGCAAAAACATGCAGAGAACGCAGATGCCTCGTATCCTGCCAACTTGTGTTTTACGTAACGTTACGCTTGATTTACGCCAGTTACGCTTGTTTTATGTAGCGGGAGGGAGAGGGTTGCACCGCCTCCCTGTAACTATTTCCCACCCACTTCAAATGGGACCTAGTGCAGTGGAAACACAAAACGGGCCGAACTGTACTGTCCCGTCCCGTACTGACCCTAGTGGAAAAGCGCCTTAAATGTCCTGATGGTGGATCCGTTGGTGGCTGTAAGCTCGGGACCACTGCGCCGTGCCCCCCTGTCTGCATTGACCGGCAGGATGAGGCTCTTCTGGGAGCTGGAGTCCACCAGAGACTGTCTTCCCGAACATGTGTCTGTGACATACAGCACCTCGTTTCTGTCACCAGCAGTCACAGCTGCTACTGACTGCTGGCCGTGCCGTTTCCCAACTTCCTGCATTGGCATGGCGGCACGCATTGCTGGGCGTTTGAGCCGAAACGATGATGATAGATGCAGATCGCCCCGTTCTGGCGTCTGCTCTGGCTACCACCAACGGCTCCTCGACCTCGCTGGAATCCCTCCTAGATGCCGGCGGCTCCTGGAGCAGGCTTGTTGCCTGTCGCGTGGCACATGAGTCTGGCGCCGCGACCACGCAGTAGTATTTTGTGTCATCCATAGTTCTCTCATGGAGTGCGAACTGGGCTTCTATGTGCGAAGACCATGCTGCCGGGTCATGAAGTCAGAAGTCCAGGAGCTTAACTGAAACAGTGCACGCGGCGCTGGTGCTCTCCCTCCAGGTAGTCTCCGGGGCGGTGCTCGGTTCGCTTTCCATGGCATGTCTTGGGGTCACCAGTGTGGAGAAAAGAATAGGCGAGGCAACGAGCTGAACGACACAAGACTTTATTCTTTGTCCAACAACGTAAGAGCAAAACAGCACTCCCGGGTCTCTGTGCATTCCCCTTTTATATCTTTAATTCCATGCATCGAGACCTGGAGTTTCCGGCCATCATACATTGTTGTTTAACAAAGGAATGTGTGGCACATTAACATAACATACACCGGCGCCGCTTTCACACCTTTCTTCTCTCCGTGGCTCTGGCCAGTCTTACTCTCCCCAGGGGGTGCATAAACCTAACTGTCCCATCTGATGCCATCTGATACCCCCGGTGACACCTCCTCCATCAGTCCATTGTTTCCTCCTTCCCCCTGCCCTCTCTGGGTTGAGAAAACCCCTACACCATGCCCCCACAACATGTAGATTCTGTGATCTTGTTTTAATTTTCCAGCTTTTTTCCTTGTTTATGTGCAGTAAAAGCTCATAAACCTGCAATTGTTATTAGCCTGTGCTAGCTCAACTAGGTAGCCAGGTCAGCCCTTATTTCAAAAATCTGTTGTACAGTTATTGGGTGAAGGCACAGTTTCTGAGAGACATCAGAGATTGATAGTAGCATTACATAATGGGACATGGCATGAAAACCAGTGACAGAGCAGATGTGACTTATTTTGTTCACAGCAATCATAATAGCATTAGCAGCATCACAGGACTATGGTGGTGGATTTAAAAGACTGCTTACAAAAACGAAATTGTTCTACTTTTTTTTTTTTTATAAAGGAAAACATGAAACCATGAGAGACTGACATGTTTACCAGCAAACCTGCTTTCTACAAGGAGGAAACGTGTAACAAGGTAGGAAATTACCAAATACAGTTCTTTACATCCTCCAAAGTCTTCATCATCAGTGTCAACCCTGATAATGGCAATGTTATTTTTAACATCCATAAATTAGCACTATTAATATTTTAAGATTCTGCTGAAATAGTCTATGCTTATTTGAACAAACTGCTGTGAGAAACACGACAAGAAAGGTCTTCAGGATGAAGACTGGTTTAATCTTTTAATGCAGTTGTAAGCAAAGTGGAAACAATTCAGATCTACACACCTTAATGGAATAGAAGTAATGAAAGTTGTGTTAATGAAGTGTGTTTGTTTTAACAATAAATCAAGAATTGAATGCTAAAATCAATCAAAAATATTCTGGAAACAAATGGCATATTTATAAATGTAAAATATTCTCTTGTATCTAATAGCTCACTTGAAATTAATTTTTTAAAAAAACTAACTGACTGAACTATTAACATAGAGGAAGAATATCTGGTTTCTTTCTTTTCTAATTTCTTCGATTGTAATCCAGAAAATCTTTCCGAACGTGAAAGGTTTAGGAGTCAAGTGCACAACCCTGAGTAACTTAACTAAAATCACATTAAACTTACTGACAGCAGTTTTTTTTAACTACTTATTTTAAATTCAGATAATTCTGCCTAATCTTGCAAAACAGCCCACTGCATTCAAAAGCTGATAACTTAGTAATCAGTCTGCAATCCACTGAAGCCATAATATAAGGTAAGGCTATACAGCTAGGCAGTGATATTTACACTGCAGCTTTCATCGGTGCAGTTCTCCTTCCCTCCAAAACGTACTTTGACAGTCTTTTTGAAGCTGCTCTTTATATCATAATCCATTTAAATCTGTTTATTATAAGTTTAAACAATGTACCTATTGAGAGGTATTCTGAATATTTACCCAATATGGCTAAAATCCTGCCAGCAAGATCATCGGTGCCCCTCTGAACCCCCCCCCCCCCCCCCGGGTATCTACTTCACCCACCAAGCCATCAACATTGCAGGTGACACCTCCCACCTCTCACACTCCCTCGTCAGCCCCTGCCCTCAAGGAAAAGGTACTGGAGTCTCCGGGCCTGCTCCACAAGACTGCTAAACAGCTTTGTTTTAACCCTGTCTCCCCCCTCCCCCATCGTAACACACTCACCTGCACAATAACTACCTCAGCTGTTGGCACAGAAAGACTGGTACACCAACAGTAATACATCTGCTTCTGTATGTCTCTGCACTTCACTGCAACCATTGCACAAATGTCAAAACTGCCACCATAATACTAGTCCCAAAGAAGCCCGTCCCATCCGGCTACAAGGATTACCAGCCTGTAGCACTGACCCCCCATCATAATGAAGTGCTTCAAGTGGCTGGTCATGAAGAACATCAAGTCCATCCTCCCTCCCTCCCACGACCCATCTCAGTTTGCATACAGGTCAAACAGATCCACAGAAGATGCCATCGCTGCTGCTCTCCATCCAGCCCTCAACCACTTGGACTCAAAGAACTCCTGTGTGAATGCTGTTCTTGGACTTCAGTTCAGCATTCAACACAATCATTCCCCAGCACCTAATACAAAAACTTAAGACACTTGGGACTCAAAACCTCTCTCTGTAATTGGGTGCTGGACTTTCTCACAGGGAGGCCACAGAATGCACGGGTTGGCAGCAACACCTCCCAGACCATCACACTGAGCACAGGGGGCCCACAAGGGTGCGTGCTCAGCCCGCTGCTCTTCACCCTGCTGAACCATGACTGTGTACCAGCCTACAACACCAACCACATCATCAAGTTTGCGGATGACACAACGATGGTGGGCCTCATCACCAACAACAAGGAGGCCAACTATAGAAATGAGGTGAGCCATCTGGTCCAGTGGTGTAAAGACAATAAACCTCTTCCTGAAAATGGGAAAAACCAAGGAGATTGTGGTCGACTTCAGGAGGAGAGACACACAGCATCCCCCTCTGATCATCGATCGTGCATCTGTGGAGAGGGTGAGCAGCACCAAGTTCCTGGGGGTTCACATCTCTGAGGACCTTTCCTGCTCCAACAATACCACATCATTGACCAAGAAAGCTCAAACTTGCCTCCATTTCTTTGGTTAACTGAGGAGAGCACGAGTCCCACCCCCCTCATGTGCTCATTCTACCGGGGTATCACTGAGAGCATCCTCACCAGCTGCATCACGGTGTGGTATGGAAGCTTCAATGCCTCCTGCTGGAAGGTACTATGACACACAGTGAAAGTAGCCAGCAAGATCATCAGTGCCCCTCTGCCTCCCCTCTCGGACATCTACCTCACCTGCATCACTCGCAGAGCCATCAACATTGTAGGTGACACCTCAAACCCTTCACACTTCCTCTTCAGCCCCCTGCCCTCGGGAAAAAGCTACCAGAGCCTCCAAGCCCACTCCACAAGACTGCTAAACAGCTTTGTTTATCAGGCCATCAGGACCCTGAGCTCTGTCCACTTCTCCTGTATGTCCTGTATGGCAAATAAAATCTTTGAATCTTGAAAAAATGGTTTTAATACCGCAGAGTCACAGCTGCCATTCACACACCATTACAGAAAGCCTGTTGTTTGGAACTACTTGGCGCTCCATGAACCACGTGACCGGGCAGCGGCAAGTTCAAAGAGTGTCGCAACTCTCATATTATACAGCGCTGGATAATTTAAACAAAAAATCTTACCTGCAGTGGTATAATTCTAAAAAGCCACTATACGCACTTAAAAGGCATTTTGATGCTTACTGGATTTTAACACTTAATGTAATTTAATACTTTATTATACAGATGTGGACAAAATTGTTGGTACCCCTCTGTTAATGAAAGAAAAACCCACAATGGTCACAGAAATAACTTGAATCTGACAAAAGCGGTAATAAATAAAAATTCGATGAAAATTAACCAATGAAAATCAGACAATGCTTTTGAATTGTGGTTCAACAGAATTATTTAAAAAAAAACAAACTCATGAAACAGGCCTGGACAAAAATGATGGTACCCCTAGAAAAGATTGAAAATAATGTGACCATAGAGACATGTTCAACCAAGATGTGTCCTCTAATTAACATCACAGGTGTCTACAAACTTGTAATCAGTCAGTCGGCCTATTTAAAGGGTGACAAGTAGTCACTGTGCTCTTTGTTGACATGGTGTGTACCACACTAAACATGGACCAGAGGAAGCAAAGGACAGCGTTGTCTCAGGAGATTAGAAAGAAAATTATAGACAAGCATGTTAAAGGTAAAGGCTATAAGACCATCTCCAAGCAGCTTGATGTTCCTGTGACTACAGTTGCACATATTATTCAGAAATTTAAGATCCACGGGATTGTAGCCAACCTCCCTGGATGTGGCCGCAGGAGGAGACGGATAATACGAATGGTAACAAAAGAGCCCAGAACAACCTCTAAACACATTCATGGTGAACTCCATGGTCAAAGTACATCAGTGTCAGATCGCACCATCCGTCGTCGTTTGAGCCAAAGTGGACTTCATGGGAGACGACCAAGGAGGACACCACTGTTGAAAACAAATCATAAAAAAGCCAGACTGGAATTTGCCAAACTACATGTTGACAAGCCACAAAGCTTCTGGGAGAATGTCCTGTGGACAGACGAGACAAAACTGCAACTATTTGGCAAGGCACATCAGCTCTATGTTCACAGACGCAAAAATGAAGCATACCAAGAAAAGAACACTGTCCCTACTGTGAAACATGGAGGAGGTTATGTTATGTTCTGGGGCTGCTTTGCTGCATCTGGCACAGGGTGTCTTGAATCTGTGCAGGGTACAATGAAATTTCAAGACAACTATCAAGGTATTCTAGAGAGAAATGTGCTGCCCAGTGTCAGACAGCTTGGTCTCAGTCGCAGGTCATGGGTCTTGCAACAGGATAATGACCCAAAACACACAGCTAAAAACACCCAGGAATGGCTAAGAGTGAAACATTGGACTATTCTAAAGTGGCCTTCTATGAGCCCTGATCTAGATCCTATTGAACATCTGTGGAAGGAGCTGAAACATGCTATCTGGAGAAGGCACCCTTCAAATCTGAGGCAACTGGAGCAGTTTGCTCACGAGGAGTGGGCCAAAATACCTGCTGAGAGGTGCAGAAGTCTCACTGACAGTTACAGAAATCGTTTGATTGCAGTGATTGCCTCAAAAGGTTGTGCAACAAAATATTAAGTTAAGAGTACCATCATTTTTGTCCAGGCCTGTTTCATGAGTTTGTTTTTTAAAATAACTCTGCTGAACCACAATTCAAAAGCATTGTCTGATTTTCATTGGTTAATTTTCATAGAATTTTAATTTATTGCCACTTTTGGATTTTCAGATTCAAGTTATTTCTGTGACCATTGTGGGTTTTTCTTTCATTAACAGAGAGGTACCAATAATTTTGTCCACGTCTGTAACCTCTTCAATTTTTTTCAATTCAGTTTCATTTCTGCCTATATAAATAAAGAGAAAAACAGTCAAAATATTGACAAGTTACAAGTTTTCTTAACCCACAATTCTTGGTAATATTTTTCTTGTTATCTGTATTTATTATTACTGCTTCACTGAGCATTTTATGTAGATGTGTACAGTATGTGCAGTTGTGTAAGTAATTATTTAATTTCATTGCAAATTATATTTATTTAAAAAAATGGAGTGGTGGATTAGAGGTAGAGCATCTGCCCCACAACCGGGAGGTCAGGGTTCAAGTCCTGGCTAGGTTATGCCAAAGACCATATAAAAATGGAACTTCCTGCCGTCCAGCTTGGTGCTCAGCAAAAATGGAACGGAGGAGGGAAATGTGGGTGGCAGGGGCTCAGGAGATAAAGCGGGTGGTCCAAAAACCAGAGGGTTGGTGGTTCAACTCCCATTCTCCCCAGCCATCCTGCCATTGTGTCACTGAACAAGACACTTTACCCACCTTGCCTCCAGAGTCCATGACACTGGGTATGAATGTGTATAAATGTTCGGTAGTGGTCGGAGAGGCCATTGGGGTGGATTGGCAGCCACACTTCCGTCAGTCTGTCCTAGGGCAGCTGTGGCTACAGAAGTAGCTTACCACTATCAATATCTGTCTGGGGTGAATGAATAATGGACTCACTGTAAGCGCTTTGAGATGCCACTTGACATAAAGCGCCATATAAATTTAACCCATTATTAAAACTGACACATTTTCAGCCCAGTGTATGTGTGCCAAAAATGAATCTACAAGGAAACTTTTTTCTCTTTGCAAACAGTGATTTTTTTTAAAATAAACAATTTGAAATGGGGATTGAAAAATGTTGAGTGAAACTTTATATTAAAGCAGCACTATGTATAGTGCATTTGGAAAGTATTCACAGCGCTTCACTTTTTCCATATTTTGTTATGTTACAGCCTTATACTAAAATGGATTAAATTAATTTTCTTCCTCAAAATTCTACACACCCATAATGATAACGAGAAAAACATTTTTTTTTTAATTTGTGCAAATTTACTAAAAATTAAAAAAAAAAACTAAGAAATCACATGTACATAAGTATTCAGAGCCTTTGCCATGAAGCTCAAAATTGAGCTCAGGTGCATCCTGTTTCCACTGATCATCCTTGAGATGTTTCTACAGCTTAATTGGAGTCCACCTGTGGTAAATTCAGTTGATTGGACATGATTTGGAAAGGCACACACCTGTCTATATAAGGTCTCACAGTTGACAGCGCATGTCAAGAGTACACACCAAGCATGAAGTCAAAGGAATTGTCTGTAGACCTCCGAGACACGATTGTCTCGAGGCACAAATCTGGGGAAGGGTACAGAAAAATTTCTGCTGCTTTGAAGGTCCCAGTGAGCACAGTGGCCTCCATGATCCATAAATGGAAGAAGTTCGGAACCACCAGGACTCTTCCTAGAGCTGGCCGGCCTTCTAAACTGAGAGATCAGGGGAGAGGGGCCTTAGTCGGGGAGGTGAGCAAGAGCCCGATGGTCACTCTGTCAGAGCTCCAGTGTTCCTCTGTGGAGACAGAAGAACCTTCCAGAAGGACAACCATTTCTGCAGCAATCCACCAATCAGGCCTGTATGGTAGAGTGACTAGACAGAAGCCACTCCTTAGTAAAAGGCACATGGCAGCCTGCCTGGAGTTTGGCAAAAGGCACTTGAAGGACTCTCTGACCATGAGAAACAAAATTCTCTGGTCTGATTAGATAAAAATTGAACACTCTGGTGTGAATGCCAGGCGTCATGTTTCGAGGAAACCAGGCACTGCTCATAACCATGCCAATGGTGGTGGCAACATCATGCTGTGGGGATGTTTTTCAGCGGCAGGAACTGGGAGACTAGTCAGGATAGAGGGAAAAATGAATGCAGCAATATACAGAAACATCCTGGATGAAAACCTGCTCCAGAGCGCTCTTGACCTCAGACTGGGGTGACGGTTCATCTTTCAGGAGGACAACGACTCTAAGCACACAGCCAAGATATCAAAGGAGTGGCTTCAGGACAACTCTGTGAATGTCCTTGAGTGGCCCAGCCAGAGCGCAGACTTGAATCCAATTGAACATCTCTGGAGAGATCTGAAAATGGCTGTGCACCGATGCTTCCCATCCAACCTGATGGAGCTTGAGAGGTGCTGCAAAGAGGAATGGGCCAAACTGCCCAAAGACAGGTGTGCCAAGCTTGTGGCTGCCCCGGCCTTGGATGCGCTCTGCAGAGCGTGCCCAAATGCCAAGTCACGTTTCGTTACCTTGTATTCATACATGTGTAATGACAATAAAGTTGAATCTCATCATCTCGTCTCATTCAAAAAAGACTTGAGGCTGTAATTGCTACCAAAGGTGCATTAACAAAGTATTGAGTAAAGGCTGTGAATATTTACGTACATGTGATTTCTTAGTTTTTTTTATTTTTAATAAATTTGCAAAAATCTCAAAAAAAAAAAAACTTTTTTCACATTGTCATTATGGGGTAGTGTGTGTGGAATTTTGAGGAGAAAAAATGAATTTAATCCCTTTGGGAATAAGGCTGTAACATAAAATGCGGACAAAGTGAAAGGCTGTGAATACTTTCAGGATGCACTGTAACTTTCTTGTTCGAGGTAGGAACACTGAAAAGACTACAACTATGGTGACTGTGACCTCAGTCCTGACAGTGAATCACAGGGCACAACTGTAGCCACCAACAACTGAGCACCCTGTGACTGGCTGTTGGGACTGAGGTCATAGTCACCATATTCAGTGGTGGTTTTTAATATGGGCTACATGGGTGGTTGCTCGTGTGGCATTCTCTAGGGAGCACCATGAGAATGAGGGGAAAAAAACATTCATATTTCTTGTGTTCATCTCATTTGTGGCAAATGGGCACCCTGTACAGGTGGGCCACTCGGTCACAGAAAAGAGGAGCATGGCATCACAGGGTCAAAGTTAATGCATGGCCATGATACATGAACAAGCACAGAGCAGAGCTGAAGGAAGAACCAAACCAGGACAGGTTGAGGTCACTACACAGCTGCCATGCTGTCCACCTAGGCATCTGTTAATGGAAAGGTCCTGCGCCTCTTCCACAGCAGGGCTCTATCAGAGGCGTGAATGGGGCATAACCAGGCAATAGTCATGGAGCTCCGCCGGTCCATCCATTTATCAACCCCCCAGTAAGTCTGATTTTCAAACTTTGTTATTCTCCAGGGAACTGAAATGTCAACCAGTCCTTCCAGGATTTTTGGGCTGCAACAATCAAAAACAGCCCACAAAATCCTGAATTTGCAGGAGCTTTGATAAAAAGTTACGATAAAAGTTGCAATGTTTTGAGAGTTTTATTTGCACAAAACATTGTGGAAGAATGTGAAAAATTTTAAAGCATGTGCTTTTTTTCCCCCATAGTTTATTGCAATGGTATTCTATAACCCAGCCACAGGGGGTGCAAGCCAGTGTACTCCTAGTGCCGGTCCCAAGCCCAAGTAAATGGGGATGGTTGTGCTAGAAAGGGTCCCGACCTAGAACCTTTGCCAAATCAAACATGCGGATCACGACGAATGAGGCTTTCATACTGGATCGGTCGAGGCCCAGGTTAACAACGACCGCCACTAGTGCTGTTAACCGACAGGGTGCCGGTGGAAATTGGGCTACTGTTGGTTGAAGATCAAGGAGGAGGAGAGGGGGAAGGCGTGTTAGAAGGGAGAGAGAGAAAAGGAAAGGTAGAAGTATGGAGGTGAGAGTAGGGACGTTAAATGTAGGGACTATGACTGGTAAAGACAGAGTTGGCTGATATGGAGAGAAGATAGATAGATATACTGTGTGTTCAAGAAACCAGATGGAAGGGAAGCAAGGCTAGGAGCATTGGAGGTGGATTTAAACTGTTCTACCATGGTGTAGATAGGAAGACAAATGGAGTAGGAGTAATCTTGAAGGAAGAGTATGTGAAGAGTGTTCAGGAGGTAAAGACGGAGTCAGACAGAATCATGAGTTTGAAGCTAGAAGTCAAAGGTGTGATGTTGAATGTTGTCCGTGTGTATGCCCCACAAGCTGGATGTTGGGTAGAAGAGAAAGAGGAATTCTGGAGGAAGTTGGATGAAGTGGTAGAGAGTGTTCCCAGGAGGAAGAGAGTAGTGATTGGAGTGGACTTTAATGGACATGTACAGTAGGTGAAGGAAACAGAATTGATGAGGAGGTTCTGGGTAGCTATGGTCTTAAGGAGACAAATGTGGAAGAAGAGATGGTTGCGGATTTTGCTAAAAGGATGGAAATAGCTGTGGTGAGCATATACTTTAAGAAGAGAGAGGAACATAGGGTGACTTACAAGAGTGGAGGAAGGCGCACACAGGTGGACTACATACAGAGGGAGAAATCTGAAAGCGACAGGAGACTGCAAGGTGGTGGCAGGGGAAAATGTAGCTAGACAGCATCGGATGGTAGTTTGTAGGATGACTTTGGAAAGCAAGAAGAGGAAGAGAGTGAAGACAGAGTCAAAGATTAAGTGGGGGAAGTTACAGAAGAAAAAAGGTCACACAGAGTTCAGGGAGGAGTTGATACAGGCTCTGAGTGGTAGGGAAGAATTACCAGATGACTGGGAAAGTACAGCAAAAGTATTGAGGGAAAAGAGTAGAAAGGTATGTGGTGTATCCAGTGGCCTGAGGAAGGAAGACAAAGAGACTTGGTGGTGGAATGAGGAGGTACAGGAAAGTATCCAAAGGAAGAGGTTAGCAAAGCAAAAGTGGGATAGTCAGGGAGATGAAGAAAGTAGACAGGAGTATTTGGAATGTAGGCGCATGGCAAAGAGAGAGGTGGCAAAGGCACAGGAAAAGGCATATAGTGAGTTGTATGAGAGGTTAAACACCAAGGCAGGAGAAAAGGACTTGATTGGCTAGACAGAGAGATCGAGCTGGAAAAGATGTGCAGCAGGAGAGGCTGATTAAGGACAAAAATGGCAAATGACGAGAGTGTGTTGACAAGGTGGAAGGAGTACTTTGAAGAGTTGATGAATAAAGAAAATGAGAGGAGGATGAATGAAGGAAAGATAGTGAACAAGGAAGTCCCAAGGATTAGCAAGGCGGAAGTGAGGGCAGCTTTGAAGAGGATGAAGAATGGAAAGGCAGTTGGTCCAGATGACATACCTGTGGAGGTATGGAGATGCTTAGGAGAGATGGCAGTGGAAAGTTTAACCAGATTGTTTAACACAATCTTGGGGAAGAAGTGTTTTGGTACCAATTTTCAAGAAAAAAGGTGATATTCAGAGCTGTAGTAACTACAGAGGCATAAAGTTGATCAGTCATACTATGAAGATATGGCAAAGAGTTGCTGAAGCCACGTTAAGAGAAGCGGTGACGATCAGTGAGCAGCAGTACGGTTTCATGCCAAGAAAGAGTACTACAGATGCACTGTTTGCTCTAAGAGTACTGATGGAGAATTATAGAGAAAGGCAGAAGGAGTTGCACTGTGTCTTTGTGGATCTAGAGAAAGCATATGACTGCCAAGAGAGGAAATGTGGTACTATATGAGAAAGTCAGGAGTGGCAGAGAAGTATGTGAGGTTGGTGCAGGACATGTATGGAGACAGCAAGACGGTGGTGAGGTGTGCTGTAGGAGTGATGGATGGATTCAAGGTAGGGGTGGGATTACATCAGGGATCAGCTCTGAGCTCCTTCTTGTTTGCCATGGTGATTGACAGGCTGACAGATGAGGTCAGGCAGGAGTCTCCATGGACCATGATGTTTGCAGATGACATTGTGATCTGTAGTGAGAGTAAGGAGCAGGTGGAAGAGAACCTGGAAAGGTGGAGGTATGCTCTGGAGAGAAGAGGAATGAAAGCAGAAGCAAGCCAGAATACATGAGTGTGAATGAGAGGGAGGCAGGTGCAACGGTGAAGATGTAAGGAGTAGCGGTAGTGAAAGTAGATGAGTTTAAATACCTGGGGACAACCATCCAAAGCAATGGACGATAGAGGTGAAGAAGACAGTGCAGGCAGGGTGGAGTGGGTGGAGACGAGTGTCGGGGTGATTTGTGACAGACGGGTAGCAGCAAGAGTGAAAGAGAAGATTTACAAGATGGTAGTGAGACCTGCTATGATGTATGGTTTGGAGATGGTGGCGCTGACAAAAGACAGGAGATGGAGCTAGAGGTGGCAAAGTTGAAGATGCTAAGATTTTCATTGGGAGTGACTACGAGGGACAAGATTACAAATGAGTATTTCAGAGGGACAGCTCAGGTTGAGCAGTTTGGAGACAAAGTAAGAGAGGCAAGGCTGAGATGGTTTGGACATGTGCAGAGGAAGGATAGTGGATATATTGGACAAAGGATGTTGAAGATGGAGCTGCCAGGCAGGAGGAAAAGAGGAAGACCACAGAGAAAATTCATGGATGTAGATGATCCACTGTGGCAACCCCTAAAGGGAGCAGGAGCAGGAAGATGAAGAGGAAGAGGAAGAAGAAGAAGAATGCAATGGTATTCTATATAACACAAGAAAAGCACAGGATTGTCAAAATCTCATATTAAACATTGATTTATTTTTAAATTAAGCAGAAACTTCTGCTACACACAAAGACTCTTGTGCATCAGTAAATACAGAATTTAGTACAATTAAGTGAGAATTAAGTACTCAGTAAATTTGTCATAAAAATGACTAACGGTGTAGCTACTCTTACTGAGAACTTGAATAAAAAGGATGAACAAAATAATTATTCGCTATAACAGCTCAATTGCACTGAATGCATGCTGAGTATAAATTTGGAAATTATGGCAGCACCTTCATTTGAAAACTCCCTTACAACAGTGGTCCCCAACCACTTGGTACTAAGCGCAGAGAAAAAATAATTTATTCCTCTGTATTGTCTATCAAAGTCTGTGTTTCTCTGAAAAATTACTGAATATTCTCTCTCTTTCTGTGCCTGAATCCTACTTGTCTGTCTGCGTGTCTTGACACACACCTTTCTCCTCAGATACTCATATTTGCTTTCAATATAGCCCCTTACCTGGCAATCCACCCAAACCCAAAATGATTCGGCTTGCCACTATTGTTTGAATAGGTTAACCGTGCTGGATGACATGGGCTAAACGACCCTACAAGCGAGGTGCGTTGCTGTGCACCTCACCTCAGCACATCAAACATTTGAACAGGAAACACGGATAAAGGCATATTGAAGTAGGAGTCATTGTCAACACATCACAGCAACAGAAAGTGGAAATGAATCAGAAGACTGTCTGTCATTAATCTGACAGATTATATTAATGTCAAAGCTGCAGCAGACAACTGTATGTGCCACAATTACACAAATATCACAGCGTCCGAGAGTGATAAGTTTCTTATAAAAACATTTTTTTTCAGTCACTTCCTCGGAGTCTACAGCAGCTCTGACCATCCCCGGCTACTGTGGAGAAGAGACCAGCCTGTCCTGCTTCAGGCAAGGGGCAATCTATGCATCCCAGTTCAACTCGCATTAACTTATTCTCCGCTCCTCTTTTTTTCCCCCGTGACAGCCCCCTTTAAAATAAAGCATATCCTGCTTTGTGTGGCACTAAACGCGACACACAAACGTGCAGCCTGTGTGCACAAACACACAATGTCTCTTCCCTTGCATCTTCATAAATATTCAGTGCTGATATGAAAAAAAATTTTGAGTGCATTTTGCAATCCTCTCCATTGTAACAGAGGACAAAGAGCAGCAACGACTGAACTATAATAACCATGTGCGGCAAATTCCCCTGGTCAAAGGTCAAGCCGTCATCATGACCATACTGGATATCATGTTATAAGCTGCATATGTGATTAAAAAAAACAAACAAACTTTAAATTGCCTCATTTTGTGATTGTTAGCAACATTTTATCACATCTTGGTGCTGTGGGATTTTCTCATCATTTTAGCACCAAGGGAATTTTATTTTATTGCTTTTCCAAGGAAGCTGAAAGAAGAATGCTAATCCACGGGTTAATTAATCAAATTAATGACACGACCGTTTGGCTGCAGCTGGCATTTCAGGGGTCCCCATTTGTCAGTGAATATTAAAGTAAAAATGATTTAATTCATTATTTTCTGTTAATTTTCTATGTAATCCAGCCATTTAATGTGCTTGGCACCTTCAGTGCAAAAGTGCTCTCAGCTGTGAGTCTTTGTTGTTGCTGCATGCATAGTGCTGAAAGTTCAGCTCTTGGAGCTCATTAGCAGCACACCTCATTAACAACCTGATCAGAATAAGGCTGAAAGGATACCAGGATCAATATTTAATAGCAAAAGCTTGACATGATGCATATTTTCTTACTGTACCTATTTGATGCTGTTTATCGCATTTAGTGCAAGTTTGGGGCAAGCTGTAAAACCAAAGGAAAGCTTTGATTGACGGGTCAAACAGCTGCTAGGATACAAAGTGGAGACCGTTTAATTAAGAGGGTCAGTGAAACACCCAGAACAAGAGGTTTAGAGTGTTTTCTCGCACTCTGTGGACATGGAGTCTAAATGAAGTTACCAGGCAACTCCTGTAACGTGACACCCAAAATGGCGAATGAACAAAGTCACGTGAGCGGTGACCTCACATGAGTATGTTCCATAGATTGGTGTATTCCACCACTGATCTACGCTGAGTTTGACACGGGGTGACAAAATTAAAAGACTTGTAAAAGTGCAGGTGACTCAATTTCAGCCGGCATCACCAGCTTCCAGGCTGAACGGCGCCTTTGTGTGACATCAGCGATGTGAGGGCATGGAACTTGATATCCCGGAAAAATGTGCCATTATCTGCGGGAGATTAGACCCGCTTAAAGTCGGAAAAGGCTGTGAAGGACTGTTGAGGTGTGAATTGAAACATTTCAAACCATTCTGGTTTAATACTGGGATAGTCCACCCAGGGCGTCATACAAGCCAGGACCACCACTGGTCATAGTAGTAGTGTTCTCAGTTAGAGGGCTGTGGGCTCAATCAGGATATGGGGAAGAGACACCTGGTCAAAAGTTGATGCACCATCAAAATAATTTTGTAGACATTACTGTAAGGTGAAAATCTTACATACAGTAGTGTTGCTTTAAGAAATGGAAAATAAATTTTAAAAAAATTCTGGGGTTTCTCTGCAAATAGAGTAATCTGGCAACAGTGTTGGTCCTCATTCTGACATAGATATCCCTTCTTTAATAGTTGAGCACACTTACATTTCCAACTTATAAAGCTGAAAAAGGAAAAAAAAACATGTAATAACCAACTGCTTAAAAATATGACATTTCCAATGACAAACAGTTGATAAATTTGAAGTTTTCTGCCTCCAACGGCTACTGACTGTAACATTCCACACTAGCCCTCCCAATCAGCACTGATGAGTAACTACTGTTGATTCTATGCCCAAGCAAAAGTCAATCAAAACAGATCATTGCTGACACAATAATGCAGCAAACACAAGCAATAATTCAAGGCTAAAATCCATTCATAAACATGTGTGTCCACATACCGTATGTACACAGTGCCACAGAGTGTCAAAGGAATTAATGGTCTCTACACAGTGCAGTTCACAGGAGGAGTAAAACAAGACCAATCATTGAGCTGCTACCATCTCTTAACACAACACTTTTGTTTTCAGGAAAGGCAAAGCTGCATTAGTTCCAACAGGAAACAGAAAAAAGTGCTCAGTTTTCCACCCAACGAGAGGTAAACAGATGCCTGTTTTGCTCAAAAAAGGTCAAACTGCTCAGCTGCAGGGAGAAGAGCAGAAAAAAACAGCACACTGACAGACTGTAATGAACACATGTAGTGAAGAGTGGCATAGTGCAAATTAATGAAAATATTTAGTAGCAAGTTAATGCACCAAAAAAAAGATCATTTACACTCAGTAGTCCATTAATGAAAATAATAAACCTTTGCTAGGCTTTTGCAACATTGCTGGCTGGATGCAACTTTCATACCTGTAGATAAAACAACACTGGTCAACACCAAATTTATTGTCTCAGTTTTTTTTTTAGCTGATTTAGGACAATTTTGATGTGCTGAATCCAAAAATCACATTGGTTTTGCTCAATCGGGTCAACTTTTTGAACTATGGCCACATGTTTTTTTACATTTTTGTTTACATGTATGGGTATTTTCGCTTTATATGATGCAAAATTCTTTTTTATTTCTTGAAATTCTCTGAATTTTGAACAATGATGATGTAACATTCAATTTACATGTACTTACCTTTATCAATGTCTACTATTCAATTTACCATTCAACTGTACAACTGCTGTACAACTGCTTACAACTTAGCATAAAAACCTGACCTGATCGAGAGAAACTGATGTCATTTTCGGATTCAGCAGTGCAAAATTGTATTAAATCAGTTGAAAAAACACAGACAACTTACAAAAAAAAAAATTTTTTTTGTTATGTTGTGTAATACAATACACCCCGCTGTACATACTACATTATACACTAAATCTGTAATGCTTGAATCATGCAAAAAAAAATTGACAAAAAGCAGAAATCATTTTATAGCATTAATTTTCAAATTGATAAAATTACCTTCATTCAAATACAAGGGCATGAGTAAATTAATGAGTGACTTCTAATGGGTCACTGATCTCAGCAAACACTCCAAGCATTTTTTACTGCCAGCTTAACCAATCAATACTCAGTCAGGACTTTATGCAGTTAAGCTCAGAGACAGACGTCTATTACCAACATAAAAATCATTAATTAACCTTGCAAAAGCCTCTACGGACAGTGGGAGGAAGCCCACGCAGGCTCAGAGAGAACAGGGAAGCAGATGCAAATGTGCACCTCTTGCCATACGAAACTAACCAGAGAGCAAAGACCTCTCAATGCTGTTTCACATGTAAATAAAGCAGATCCATCCATCTTCTACAGCTTTTCCAGAGGTCCGGGTCACAGAGGCAGCAGTTCAAGTGGAGAAGCCCAGACTTTCCTCTCCCCAGCCACCTGCTCCAGCTCTTCAGAGAGGATACCCAAGGCGATCCTAGACCAGCTGGGAGGCAGCCTCTCCAGTGAGTCCTGGGTCTGACCCGGGGTCTCCTCCCAGAGGGACGTCCCCGAAATGCCTCAAGTGGGAGGCGTCCAGAAGGCATCCTGATCAGATGCCCAAACAACCTCAATTGGCTCCTTTCAATGTGGAGGAGGAGCGGTTCTACTCTGAGCCTCTCCCAGGTGACTCAGCTCCTCACCCTATCTCTGAAGGTGAGTCCAGCAATCCTACGAAGAAAGCTCATTTCAGCCACTTGAAGCCACAATCTCATTCTTTCGGTCATTACCCAAAGCTCATGACCATAGGTGAGGGTAGGAACATAGATTGACTGGTAAATCGACAGTTTTGCCTTAGAGCTAAGCTCCCTCTTCACCACAACAGACTGGTACAACAGCTGCATCACTTCAGATGCTGCTCCGATCCATCTGTCAATCTCTCGCTCCATTCTTCCCTCACTCGTGAATAAGACCCCAAGATACTTAAACTCCTCCACTTGGAGCAGGAGCTTGTCCCCAACTCGGAGAGGACAATCCACCTTTTTCCGGCTGAGGACCATGGACTCGGACTTGGAGGTACTGATTCTCATCCCAGCCACTTCACACTCAGCAGCAAGCCATCCCAGTAAGACATGTAGGTCATTGCTAGATGAAGCCAGCAGGACAACATCATCTGCAGACAACAGAGATGAGATCCTGTGGTCACCAAGCATGACACCCTCCATTCCCTGGCTGCGCCTAGAAATCCTGTCCATAAAAATTATGAATAGGATCGGTGACAAAAGGTAGCCCTGGTGGAGTCCAACTCTCACTGGGAATGAGTCCAACTGAGTGTTGGCAATACGAACCAAACTCTCACAACAGTCGTACAGAGACCGAATAGCTCGTAACAACAAGCCCGATACCCCATACTCCTGAAGCACCCCCCACAAAAAACTATGAGGGATGCGGTTGAATGCTTTCTCCAAGTCCACAAAACACATGTAAACTGGTTGGGCAAATTCCCACGAACCCTTGAGGATTCTCGAGACAGTAAAGAGCTGGTCTGATGTGCCACAGCCAGGACAAAAACCACATTGCTCCTCCTGAATCCAAGGTTCGACCAATGGCTGGACTATCCTCTCCAGTACCTTGGCATATTTATGGAAAGGAGGAGTTGGAGTTAATAAGTGTTCACTTCTTCCTTCTCCCTTTTGAGCACTGTATACTGTCACTTTATCGCACTTGTCATTTGGTTTTTTTTTTTGGTTTTTTTTTTTTTTTTACTTTTTTGTTCAAAATAAAGTATGTATCTATCTATCTATCTATAGACCTTCCAAGGGAGGCTGAGGAGTGTGATCCCTCTAAAGTTGGAGCACAACCTCCGGTCCCCTTTTTGGAAGTGAGGAACCCAGTTTGCCATGCCAAAGACACTGCCACCGATCTCCACGCAATGTTGTAGAGGCGTGTCAACCATGACAGCCCTACAACATCCAGGGCCTTGGGGTACTCAGGGCGAATCTCGTCCACCCCCGGGCCCCAGCCACCAAAGAGATTTTTAACCACCCTAGCAACCTCAGCCCCTGTGATAGGCAAGTCGTCCCCCTGGTCCACAAGCCCTGCTTCCTCTGTGGAAGGCGTGTCAGTGGGATTGAGGAGATCCTCAAAGTATTTCTTCCACCGCCTGACGATATCCCCAGTCAAAGTCAGCAATGCCCCATCCCCAACATACACAGTGTGGACAGGGAGCTGCTTCCCCCTCCTGAGCCGCCGGACAGTTTGCCAGAATCTCTTCGAGGCCGACCGAAAGTCTTGTTCCATGGCCTCACTGAACTCCTCCCATACCTGGGTTTTTGCTTCAGCAACCACTCGTGCTGCACTCCACTTGGCCTGCCGGTACACCTCAGCTGCTTCAGGAGTCCCACAAGTCAACCAAGCTTGATAGGACTCCTTCTTCAGCTTAATGGCTTAATGGCCCCGAAGGCCACAAGGTCGTCATGGCATCTCATGGTGGCAACCCCCGAACCAAGTGGTGGACACCAGTGGTGAGGGGGGCCATTAAGCTGAATAAAGCAGAAAATAACAAAATATAAACATTCTCCAATTCCCCTTTGATTACAAGTAAAATATCACGTAGGTTGTTTTGTGTGTGTATAAAGACAGCATAAACCTTATTAAAATTTGTGTTACTGATTTTCTGAGAACTCCACATTTGTTTAACACAGAGATGGGTGGCTTACGAAGATGCTAATTAAAGAGCCCTGCTGTTCAGATGTGGTCTGGGCTTGCCTTAAAAAAAAAAAAAAAAAAAAAGCCCACTTTAAGATGAGCAGTTCTATCACACAACACAAAGCCAAAGATGTGACTGCCAAGTGACTGGAGGACTATCTAACAGATGATCATTTTACCACAGCATGGTAGTAGCACAGTACTCCAGATCCTGCCAATATCAAGCAACTTCACACAGCCAGTAAGGAGGAGTGGACAAACTTTTCACAGATCACAACATACAGGTGCATCTCAATAAATTAGAATGTCATCGAAAAGTTGATTTATTTCAATAATTCATTTCAAAAAGTGAAACTCATGTATTATATAGATTCATTACACACAGAGTGATATATTTCAAGTGTTTATTTCTTTTAATTTTGATGGTTATGGCTTGCAGCAAATGAAATTTTTTTTTGTTATACTTTTTTGTTCGAAATAAAGTATCTATCTATCTCTTCGGCCTCCGTCAGTCTATAATGACCATGGAAGAGAATCCTAAACATCTACTCTGCTGGAACAGCACCGCCTGTAGCTGAACAGGCCGATGCGCACCGGTGTTCTACCTTCCAGCGTTGGGCGTTGGTAGGATTCAAGCCTGGGCAGGAAGATATGGAGGACAAGATGTTACCCATGCAGCATGTCCCCCCTCTCCACGTCACTGATGAATCCAAAGGAACAGCAGGGCTGCTATAGTTTGGCACCAGCGCCGTCGCAGGAGCTGCCAGAATGATGTTGAGCACAACAGAGAACTGCCTTAGGGGCTCCGACTCCGGATTTTTCCTCAGGGTTGACTCCCGGAGCCTTTCCCGTGACCGGGTGTGCCGCAAGGCAGCGGAGGTTTGAAACCAGGGTTTACCTTCCCCTAGATGGGCTACCTTCCCAGGTTGACAAGCCACCATCTACCAGAAGCATCTGGTTTTAAGGTGCCAGAGATCCGCCCTCGCCCCTTCTCCTATTAGTAAAAGCAGTTCCGCCGGGCTTAGAGACTAAACCACACGGGCAGGCTAGGAGTTGGACTTAGTTGTCAGAGGCTTTTCGAGACGCACGCCGTAAGGAGCATTTTATGAGCACTGGGAGCTTAACCCCAGTGCCGCTCCTGGCTATGACAACCTTGGAACCAATCTATCTATCTAAAATCCCAAATTCAGTTTCTCAAAAATTTAGAGTATTACATAAAATTAATTTTAAAAAAAATAGATTTTTAATAGAAATGCTGGCTGACTGAAAAGTGTGCCCATGTTCACACTCAATACTTTGTCGGGGCTCCTTTTGCATAATTATTGCATCAGTGTGGCATGGCATGGAGGCGATCAGCCTGTGTTGCTGCTGAAGTGTTATGGAAGCCCAGGTTGCTTTGATAGCGGACTTCAATTCGTCTGCATTATTGGGTCTGGTATAGCTCATCTTCCTCTTGACAATACACCATAGATTCTCTATCAAATCAAATCAAACTTTATTGTCATATTGCTGTACATACAACTGTAGTGCAGGCAAGATGAAATTGCGTTTCTCTCGGCATCCATATAAATAGAAGCAGCATGATTTAAGACACACTCACACATATCTTCACCCCCCCATCCATTCACACATCTCTGAGACATACTTGGGAAAAACTAACTAACTATAATATACAAATAATATACATAATGTCCGTAGGTGCAGTAGTGTGTACGAGAGATTCCGGGTCAACTGTTCAGCATCCTGACAGCTTGTGGAAGGAAGCTGTTGATCAGTCTGGTGGTTCTGCCTCTGATGCTCCGGAATCGTTTGCCAGATGGCAGAAGTTCAAAGTGTTTATGCAGAGGGTGAGAACGGTCCTTGACAATGTTCAGTGCCCTGCTCCTACAACGGTTCTGAAAAAGTTCTTGGACAGAGGGGAGGGAGACTCCAATTACCCTCTCAGCTCCCTTAACTATCCTCTGCAGGGCTTTTTTATCTGACATACTGCAGCTGGAGTACCATGTAGCAATGCAGTACGTCAGAACACTCTCCACCACACCTCTGTAGAAGGTCCTGAGGATGCAGATGGGGAGAGAGGCCTGTTTGAGTTTCCTCAAGAAGTGCAGTCTCTGCTGAGCCCGCTTCCTGATCCCCAAGGAATTCTTGCTCCAGGTCAGGTCCTGCGAGATCTGCACTCCGAGGAACTTGATGTTCTCCACTCTCTCCACTAAACGGCCGCCGATGCTGAGGGGGACGTGTTTAGGCTGTGACCGCCGGAAGTTGATAATCATCTCCTTTGTTTTGTCCACGTTGAGCACCAGATTGTTCTCCCTGCACCAGCCCTCCAGGTCTCTCACTTCTTCCCTGTACATTGATTCCTCATCCCTCTGAATAAGTCCCACCACCGTGGTGTCGTCTGCAAACTTAATAATCTGGTTCCCCTTGTGTCTGGATACACAGTCATGTGTTAGAAGTGTAAACAACAGCGGACTGAGTACGCAGCCTTGAGGGGATCCGGTGCTCAGCGTGACAGAGTTGGAGATGTTGTTTCCAACCCGGACAGACTGAGGTCTCTCAGTCAGGAAATCCAGGATCCAGAGACATGTGTTCAGACCAAGAAGGAGTAATTTCTCCATCAGTCTCTGGGGAATAACGGTGTTGAATGCTGAACTGAAATCAATGTACAGGAGTCTGGCGTAGGTGTCTTTCTGGTCCAGGTGGGTGATGACAGAGTGCAGGGTGGTGACTATAGCATCCTCCTTGGAGCGGTTTGAACGATATGCAAACTGGAGCGGGTCGTGTGATGCAGGGAGGCAGGCTGTAATGTGTGGTTTGACAAGCCGTTCAAAACACTTCATCACAATTGGTGTCAGTGCAACAAGACAATAGTCATTCTATGGGATTTAGGTCAGGAGAGTTTGCTGGCTAACTTTGTTTGCTGGCTAATCAAGCACAGTGATACCATGGACATTAAACCAGGTATTTGTACTTTTGGCAGTGTGGGCAGGTGCCATGTCCTGCTGGAAAATGAAATCAGCATCTCCATAAAGCTTGTCAGCAGGGGGAAGCATGAAGTGCTCTAAAATTTCCTGTTAGATGGCTGCACTGACATTGGACTTGATTAAACACAGTGGAAAAACACCAGCAGATGGCATGGCTCCACATATCATCATTGAATGTGCAAACTTCACACTGGACCTCAAGCAACTTGGATTCCGTGCCTGTTCACTCTTCCTCCAGACTCTGGGACCTTGATTTCCAAGTGACAGGACTTGGTACCTGATTTGGGGAGCCATGTCTTCTGCTGGTGTTAGTCCACTGTGTTTTATCAAGTCCAAAGTCAATGCAGCTGTCTACCAGGACATTCTAGAGCACTTCATGCTTCCCTCTGCTGACAAGCTTTATGGAGACGTTGGTTTCATTTTCCAGCAGGACTTGGCACCTGCCCACACTGCCAAAAGTACCAAAGCCTGGTTTAATGACCATGATATCACCATATTTTACTGTCCAGCAAACTCTCCTGACCTAAACCCCATACAGAATCTATGAAGTATCGTCAACAGGGAGATGAGAGACACCAGACCCAACAATGCAGATGGGCTGAAGACCGCTATCAAAGCAACATGGGCCTTCATAACACCTCAGCAGTAACACAGGCTGATCACCTTCATGTCATGCCACAGTGATGCAGTATTAATTCATGCAAAAGGAGCCCTGACCAAGTATTGAATGTGCACATAAATACTTTGTCGGCCAACATTTCTATTAAAAATTTTTTTTTTTTTAAAAATCAATTTTTTAAAATTGATCTTGTGTAATCTAATTTTTTGAGAAATTGATTTTTGGGTTTTCACGAGCTGCAAGCCATAACCATCAAAATGAAAAGAAATAAACACTTGAAATATATCACTCCGTCTGTAATGAATCTATATAAAATATGAGTTTCATTTTATGAATTGAATTACTGAAATAAATCAACTTTTTGATGATATTCTAATTTAATGAGATGCACCTGTCATCAACTCTCTACAAAAATATTACATGTTGTACTGCATTGTTTGTCATCTTTTTTGAGCGGAGGAACGCTTTTTACATTGACAAAAATCTTATGGCACCCCACCAGCCAAAAATGTTACAGAATAACACACTGAAGCCTATCACAGCTTATGTAATAACAGTTTAGTCTTGTAAGTAGTTTATACTTTGTGTGAAACCTGGGCCTGTTTAGATGAACACAAAGCTGATACCCTGGCAGGAACTGAAGAGAGGCATAAATGAAGCTTTTCCTCCACAGCTCTCAGTCTCTCTCTCTCTTGTTTTAGATTCTACAGCAATAAAGCTTGAAAAGTCCAGGTTTTTCTCATTATAATTACCCATTTCTCTGTTTGCTCACAGAGATCAACAAAATAGTCCGTGCTCTTACGTTGAAGTGACGGGTGTTTTGTTTGGAGAAAACATTTAAGCTTGCATGGGGTCATGGCACTGTTGGATAGCTTTTACCCACACACCAAGCATAATGACTTGGTGCAGTGGGATCTGCAGTGAAGGTAAATCCAAAGGAAAGATAACTTTTGCTGCACTGCCTTGTCTTCACAGTCTTAGCTTTCTTTTGACAACTGCTCGCTCCTTCACCTGGGTTTTGTGTGAGGCCCAGTTCAAAGTCTGGATCTTTCCTCTTCAAATATTTATCCATTTCTGCTTTTCATCTAGTCATTATGATCTCTAGAGATCCCACTTGGTGCAGTGGGATCTCCAGTGGAGATAAATCCAAAGGAAAGGTAACTTTCGCTGTACTGCTTTGTCTTCACGGTCTTAGCTTTCTTTTGTCAACTGCTCACTCCTTCACCTTGGTTTTGTGCAAGGCCGAGTTCAGAGTCTGGATCTGTCCTCTTCAAATATTTATCCATTTCTGTTTTTCATCTAGTCATTGTGGCTTAGCACATCTTAACAAGGTCATTAACCTCCATAAAGCACATGAAGAAGAAGAGTAAGAAGAAGAAGGTAACTACACTACATTCATACTGCCACCTAGTGGCGTGGAAGCGCCACTACAGAACCAATGCAGAACAACAGCAAATTATTTGCTTTTTTTTTGGGGGGGGGGGTGTTAAGAAGTGAAATTAGATAATTTCAGAGGTAGCAATGGCTCAGAAGGTAAAGCTGGTCCTCCAATAACCGGAGGGTTGGCAGTTCAAATCCAGCTCCACCTACCCTCCTGTTGTGTCCTTGGGCAACACACTTCACCCACCTTGCCTCCAGTGTGTTAATGACACTGGTGTATGAATGTGAATAAATGTTCAGTAGTGGTCAGAGAGGCCACTGGCGTGGATTGACAGCCACGTTTGCCAGTCTGCCCCAGGGCAGCTGTGGCTACAGAAGTAGCTTACCACTACCAGTGTCTGTCTGTGGAGTGAATGAATGATGGACTCATTGTAAAGCATCCTTGGGTGTCATGAAAAGGGCAATATAAATGAAATCCATTATCATCATTAATTTCCCACAGAACCCTGAACATTCTCTCAGAATTTCTAGGTGCCTAGGAACCCTGGTTGAAAAGCACTGTTGTACTGCACTGATCACACCAGACTACCTTCTCCGGACCATGTGAAGTCAAAATAATAAATTTCATGTGGATGGAATATCTTGCAAAGAAGAAACACTCTCCTGAAAAATGATTCAAAATTTGAAAGAAATCCGTTTTTGTGCACAGAAAAAAAAAAAAAAAAAACTTAGGACATCAATTTTAAAAATATAGGAGTGGAAAAAACAGAAATGTCATTCAATATTTTTTAATTACAGCATATAGCCTTTGTCACTATTTGTAAATGTCAGCTGCCACATGAGACTGTAGAGATTGGGATATCGGGAGCAGTGTGTGTTTCTAACTTTGTGACACCAGTCCCAAGGAGGTTTCATCCCACATGATTTATAATTTTGTGGCTTTTATGGGGGATCAGGCCTCTCCTAATAGGGGCTCAGCTCCCACTAGCACTAACTTCCAACATGAACTCTGGCCAATAATAAACTGAAGATAGAACAAAGTTATGCAGCTAAAGTTCAAACAAAAACTGATCAGTTTCAACATTTTACATGTTTAGACATCCTCTGCGATCTGGACTCCTCACTTGCTGAAAATAAGACAAACAGAACAATTAAAGACCTCAGAACCATGTTGTCGTCACATATGAATCATGTGCCCTTGAATTTTCTCCCTTAAATAAACAAAACCTTTTGTGAAAAGTACATTCTGCATGATGAAAGATATTATTCAAAATTATTTTCCTCTGGCTATACAGTATAAAACCTAAGCTATGTCAAGTACCCAAGATGACTGAAAGTGAGAAACCTCCAATTAAAGTTATTAATAATCAAAAATGGGTAAAACAATTTTGGGGGTGACAAAGAGACAAATGACACTTAAACCAAACAAGACTGCATCAGCTGGATATGAACATGAGCTACAATTAAAACCATACTAATGACATTAGTTTCCAATTTGTTTTTGTGGTGAAAAAAAACTGTGTGTCAAAAACTGTGTTTCCATAAAGAAATGGAAAACTCTCAATGTAAAACTTAAAAAAAGCAAATATATAACCCTATTTGGACAACAAATGAGTCCAAGAATTCTCATTTGTTCACCTAAATGCACTCCTGCATCAGATGCATGTGATAGGGCAGGACAACACCCTTATACGGGTATGGACACATACAGCAGGATAGTAAAGGTCAGTGAAGGTCACACAGCACGTTTTCAGGCTTCTGTTGTCAAATACTCAATCTCATCTCCTGCATAGTAAAGACCTTCCTTTGTCTATCAGCAGGACGAAGCACAACAGAAAGAGGAAAAGAGAGAAAGGGAAAGTTCTGAATAAAAGGCAAAACTTTAAAAAAGAAAACCTGTTTGACCAAAGGCCTTTAAGAAGCCAATGTATGCAATAGCCAAGAGGAAAAGCAATTAAAAAAAAAAAATCAACTCATATTTTGGTGACGTCATCTTATTTATTGAGAAGTGCTCAAGCAACTTAATGTAGGGATGGGCGTATCGATACTCGAGTATTGATACTCCGACACCAGCTGGTCGATACTTTTTTAAATATTGCGATACCTATGTTAATACAAGACGTGCAATTTGTTTTCACTTTTGAGAGTTTTAGACATTAAATTTATGTGTGAAAGCCGCTGAAAAACTAGCCTAAGCATATTTTAGAGATGGTCTGCCGTGTCACATGATGACAGCAGCCTGTCAGATGTCAGAGCCAAAGACTCACTGTGCAGCCAAGTCACTCACTCGTGTGCAGAGTGAGCTCAGCAGCATCAGGGGTGGCAGAAGTAGCATTACTTCTGAAATGTTACACCATTCATACAAATTCTATGGTGATATCAAGCAGCATAAAATTTGAAAAATAAAGAAAATAAGCACTATTTAAGTTTGTAAAATAATAGTGTAGAAATGACATAAATAAATAAATAAAAAAATGAGTTACATTGTGAAAAGAAAATTACACATACTGTATATGCTGCTTGGTATTACCATAGAATTTGGATGAATGGTGAAACATTTCAAAGGTAAAAAATACTTGAATTCAGTTGACAATCTTCACCAAATTAAGAAATTGAATTAATTTTGCATTCATTTTAAGTCTTAATTATTTTTATTATAATTGAAAAAAAATTCATTTTATTTTTTATTTACTTTGCTCATTGTTCCATTTTATTATCATTTTATAAGCATTTCTTTTAAGTGTTTATGTTCATGAGTTTTATTCATATTTCATATTGCCCTTGCAATAAAGTTGTTAATGAAACTGCAATCATGTGATTTTGGACAAAAAGTATCTGTATCAAAGTAAAAGTCCCACAAATTAATGGTATCGTATCGAAAGGAAAAATGCTGGTATCTCCCATCCCTAACTTAATGTGCAGCGAACACAGGACCACAGTTTAATGTTAAATATAGATCTGCAAATTTCAGGAAAAGGTTTTTTCAATGAAGGCAGCTGTGATGTGAAATTTTTTACCACAATTTCCCAGAGTGCAGCACTGTTTAAAAATTTTGAATTCAAAGTGAAAACATGGCTGGAAGACTTTGAATTTTGCAGTCCTCAAATTGTCCAATAATGAAAATGATAACCTTTGCTGGTGAATTGCTGTTAGATTTGATGAAATGATGGTCTTGTTTTATGGAATGATTTTGAATTATTTCTCGTTTTTTTTATTATTTGCATGTTTGGGCTTCTGCTGAACAACCTACAGAAAAAAATTAGCTCTTACCATCTCTTGCACAATATACTATGCATAGAGTGTTGACCTTGTGCAGTGAACTTAACAATTCTTAAAATACTGAAGGAAAACCTTTTCAGAAAGCAGATGAAATATTTTATCATCAAGGTCATGCAAACTTCAATGTTCGTTTTAGATAACCATTAGCCACATGTATTTTTGTTTATATGCTTTAGTTAATTAGTGCACAATTATCACTTTTTCAGCCTGGCAAAAATCTTAAATGAATTAATAGCGCTACAATATCACAAATTATTATATTTGGCATAACAGCAAAAGAGATGTTTCTGTACACTCTAATTACATTTTTAAGCATTTCTGAAACATTTGAAAGTAGGAAGTACTGCATATTCTACCTTTAATCACAGTAATAAAAGTAGCTAAATGAATGTATGACATTGGAGCCTGTTTGATTTGCATCCTTTGTAGGCAGGAGTTCCAAAATACAGGCAGTTCTCCTTATTGTAATTTTAAGCCTTTCCTTTTTAATGCAGAGAAGCCATCAGTTACATACTATGACCTTAGTATTCACAGGAAAAAAAGCAGTAAATGGGTAAAGCAGCATTTCTGCTTTTGTCTCTTCAGTGGGCTCATCTGAAGCACAAAGAGGAAAAAAAAAGAGTTGCATTATGTCCTTGTAAATTACATAAAACTCCAGCAGGCGCTTAGTGGGACCTGATTATTTATTTGCCTCTTGATAATGACCAATGGTGGGAAGCTTCAGTCAAGTCACAATTCAATTATGATTCAGAGGACTTTAATGCAATGATAAAGTGATTATGGATACATTCTAAAACATTTTTTCCTCACTGTGTGACTACTTGGTACTTTAAAATGAAAATATTTGTAATGAACCATAATTAAGTCATTTCCAATATTTTTTTTTTCCACAATATCTTTATTGAACCTTTTTTTTTTTTTTTTTAACAAACATGATACAAACAATCAAACACTAACACTAAAGTACTACAAAAAAAAAAATGCACTAAAAACACCAACAACCACCAACAAAATCAAGTCTTCAACAATGCTCCTCTGTTTAGTCTAGACAATCCAATACATAAGTATACATATTATGTTCACCAGTTTGGAATTTACAAGGTCCACACACATCATTCACCTTCTTCTTCAAGAGTTATGTTTAAATTTTTTACATAATCAATAAAAGGTCTCCATATATTCTCAAACACAATTTCCTTTGATTTTAGTATATATGTTATTCTTTCTAATGGAAGGTTTGTTAACATCTGTCTTAACCACTGAGTCACATCTGGTCTATGAGTCTTTTTCCATAATAGTGCAATACATTTTTTGGCATTAAGCAAACTGAGGTCTATGAATGTTCTTTCACTTTTATTAAAATTATGCTTTTCTGGGTACAGACCCAACAAAAACAGTTTAGGATTCAATATGATTTGTTTTGAGATTATTTTTTCAATTGTTACCCTCACCTCTTCCCAAAACATTCTTATTAATCTACATTCCCATAAACAATGAAATAGGGTTCCTTTACTTTCCATGCATTTTGTGCATGTATCTGGTATATTTTTGTTATATCTATTTAACTCCTCCGGTGTAACATACATCCGCATTAACCATTTGAAATGTATCAATTTAAGGCGTGCATTTATTGATTTGGTTTGAGCTTCTGTACAAGCCAATTCCCATTGTTCCTCTGAAATTTCAATTTGCAGATCTTCTTTCCAGTAGTTTAATCTTTTCAGTGAATTTTCACTTGAAGATAGTGTCAATGAGTTATAAAACTCTGAAATAATACCCTTTCTTTTACTATCTTTCATCATCATTTTTTCCAAGGATGAATAAATAGGTCGAGTGAGAGCTTTATTTTGATTTGATCGAATAAAGTTTCTAAGTTGAAGATATTTAAAAAAATGTGTTCTATTGAGATTAAATTTGATCCTCAGCTCTTCAAAAGACATTATGTTGTCTGCACCTGGCAAATATAAATCCTGAATCTTTTGTATCCCTTTTAAATTCCATACTTTAAATACAGCGTCCGCTCTCCCTGGTTTAAAATATTGATTACCCCATATTGGACTAAATTGTGACAATAACTGTGGTTCTTTTAAATAGTTTTTAGCTTCACACCATATTTTGATCATATGCTTTACAAATGGATTTTTAACTTGTTTTTGTAATTTTTTTGCCGAATCTGAGTATATGAATATGGGAAGAGGTAAAGGTAAATTGTATGATTCCATTTCAGTCCAGTGAGGGAGATCATTTGATGAAAAATAATATGTCATAGACCTCAGTTGTGCCGACCAATAATACAACATAAAATTTGGACATTTCAGACCTCCACGATCAAATGGTAAATATAATAAAGACAAACGTAATCTAGCCCTCCTGTTGTTCCATATAAATTCCACTAACTTTTTTTTTATTCTTGAGAATAGATCTAAAGGTGGTGATAAGGGAATGTATTGAAATAAATAAAGTATTTTAGGTAAAATATTACTTTTAAGTATATTGATTCTCCCGATCATCGACATTGGTAGTGACATCCATCTCTGAGTTAACTCACTGATATCTGACATTAAGGCTTCATAGTTGACACTGGCGACTGATTCTAGCTTAGGCATAATTTGGATTCCTAAATATTTAAACTGATTTACAACATTGAATTGATTTACCTCAGGGGCTGAGTAATTTCTCTGGGTCTCATTTAGCATTAATATTGAAGATTTAGTTTTATTTATTTTATATCCTGATATTTCCCCAAAATTCTTTATTAAATTCAACAAGGTTGGAATTGATTTTTTTAGATTCGACATAAACAAAATTATATCATCGGCGTACAGGGAGATTTTATGTTCTGTTGGTCCAACTTTAATTCCATATATTTGTGAATGTAAACGTATCGCTATCGCTAAAGGTTCAATTGCCATAGTAAACAGTAAAGGTGAAAGTGGACAGCCTTGTCGACATCCTCTATTGATTTTTATTGGTTTTGAAATATTGTTATTTGTTAGGATTTCTGCTGTAGCATTATTGTATATTATTTGAACCCATTTTATGAAATTATTTCCAAGTCCAAACCTTTGTAGGACTTCAAAAAGAAAGGGCCATTCAACTCTATCAAAGGCCTTTTCGGCGTCCAATGATAGGAGAGCTGTATCCGGTGCTTCTTTATTAAAATAAATAATATTAAATAGTCTTCTTACATTATGGAAGCCTTGTCTACCCTTTATAAAGCCATTCTGATCTCGATTAATAATATTTGGTAAAATTTCTTGTATTCGTCTTGCTAAAATTTTACAGATTATCTTAAGGTCGGCGTTTAATAGGCTTATTGGTCTCATATTTTCACATTTATTAGAGGGCTTACCTGGTTTTGGCAGCAGTATAATTAAGGCATTATTTATGTATGATGGTAAATTATTATTTTGAAATGCTTCTAAAACCATTTCCAAAAAAGGTTTTATTAATTTATTCTTAAATTTTTTATAAAGGTCAACTGGAAGACCATCTGGTCCTGCACTTTTTCCTGATTTCATATTATCAATGGCTAGCCCAACTTCTTCTTGACTAATTTTAGACTCCAATATCTCCCTGTTTTCATTTGGAATACACGGTATAGATAGTTCGTTCAAAAACCCATTTAGTTTTGTTAAATCAGGTTCATTTTTGGTATCATATAATTTTTCATAGTAATCTCTAAAGGCTCTATTAATTTCTAAAGGATCTATAACTACCTGTCCATTACTTATAATACTGGTAATTGGTGTTTTAATTTCCAATTGTTTAATCTGCCATGCTAATAATTTTCCTGATTTTTCACCTTGTTCATAAAAAGATTGTTTCAATCTTAGAAGACTCGAGGCAGCTCTATTCGCTGATTTTTTGTCGTATTCAGCTCTCAAAATCAGTAATTCATTCTCCAACCTTGGGTCACTTCCTGCATACACTTTTTCCTGAAGATTTTTTATTTTATGTTCCAATTTAGCTCTCTCCTCTCGAGTCTTCTTAGATTTTGATCCTGTATAACTAATAATATGTCCCCTAATAAAAGCTTTGAAAGCCTCCCACTTTACACATGCTGATGTTTGTGTAGTATTGATGTCAAAGAACTCGTCTATCTGTTTTTCTATATACTTGACAAATTCCTCATCCTGAAGCCATTTATGCTGAAATTGCCATCTACCTGATTCCTTTGTCAATTTTTTATCTACATATATTAGACAACAGGGTGCATGATCAGAGATCACGATGTTATCATAAAAGCAGTTTTGAATCTTGGACCTTAATTCTGTGGAAATCAAAAAATAATCAATACGTGAGAATGTCTTGTAGGTACTGGAATAACAAGAATAGGCTTTAACTTGTGGTTTCATTTCTCTCCATATATCTAACAATCTCAATTCTTTCATAAAATGATTAATAGTCATCCTACATCCAATGTGCGTACAATCCAGTCCTGTTGATCTATCCACACCTGGATTCAATGTACAATTAAAATCCCCTGCTATTATATGTTGCCCTGTAAGTGATGATAAGATGAGAAATAAATTAGCAAAGAACTTCTGATCATCTATATTGGGACCATATAAGTTCACAAGATTTATATTTTCTAATAGCAAAGAACCTTGAATGATTACATATCTTCCAAATTTGTCTCCAATTACATTTTTCACTTGAAAAGGAACTGATTTATGTATGAGAGTCATAACTCCCCTGGCTCGGGATGAAAATGAAGAGGTGAATACACTTCCCTGCCATCTACTCCTAATTCTTTTAACATCCTCCTCTATCAGATGAGTTTCTTGTAAAAACACAATTCTTGAACCCATGTCCTTTATTTTATTCATAACTTGTTTAAGTTTTTTTAAATTTTGTAGACCTCTGCAATTCCATGAAGTTAAATTAAGATTAACACTTTGGTCCATGATCAATAGAGAGTTTGGGATTACCTTGCAGTGTAAACATGCTCATACAGAGAAGCAAAAACATGAGTGGTTGAACATTCATCCTACAAACTACACACAAACAAATTTCCCCTTCCCACACTTGTGGCAAACCCCCCAAAATCAAAAGAAAAATTCTGTCTCCCGATATAGCCATCGACCGTTCCACACCCACGGGGAACAGCCTAAGCCACTCCTTCTTCATCCTCCCAATCACCCTAACTCTACTGCTTTTAATGACGTAACATTAACTCTCCTCTGTAGTTTTCCAACTTAACTCCAAAATTTTTAACAACTTTGTACATCACAGTTTTTTTTTTTGTTTGTTTGTTTTGTTTTTGTTTTGTTTTTTTAATATATAATACAATCTATATTTTGTAAACTTACTATTTACTTCAAGTCAGTCAGATGCCTGTGCAAATGCTTAATTATTCTACCTTATATTTTGTTCATGCTTAGCTCCCACCAGTCTCTTCTTCTTCTTTGATCTTCTTGATGAACTCCTGCGCCTCCTCTGGGGTCTTGAAGATGTGGGTTCTGCCCTCATACGTGGTCAGCAGTCTCGCAGGATAGATTACACCATGACGAATCCCAAGGTTGCGCAGCTCCTTACGTACGGGATCAAACTGCTTCCTCAATTGTTGGATTCCTGTGGCCAAATCTGGGTAGAACCGCACCTGCTGGTCCTGGTGTTTAATCTCTCCTTTAGCACGTGCAGCGTTGAAGATCTTCATCCTGTCTCTGTTGCTAAGAAACTTCATAATTAAGGTCCTCGGCGGTCCCTTATCTCTCCGTGGGCCAATACGATGTGCTTTTTCCAGAACCACTGCTGATTGCAACTCCTCGCTGCCCAGCACCTCCGGAATCCACTTTTCCAGAAAGGAACATACGTCCCGACCTTCTGATTCCTCTGGAAGACCCACCAGCCTCAAATTATTCTGTCTCGACCGAGATTCCAAATCCAAAATATTATCTTCCAGAGATTTATTTTTTTTTTCCAAAGTGCGCACCTTTAATTGAAGACGGGTGACGTCATCTTCAGCACTAGCGAGACGGAGCCCCATCTGCGCCGTTCGTTCTACACAGTCACCCAATTCCTTTCTTATTCCTTCCAACGCTGTCATAATCCCATCAAATCTAGAGGAAAAGTCCGCTCTCATTGAACTCATGGCAGCCATCAGCGCATCTGCGCCATTCCCCGCAGAAATCGCACCGCCGCCAGCCTCCTCCGCCATATATGGAGCCTTGTTTGCTGCGTCACAGACCTGAAAGTCCGTTAATTTGGACTGTTTCGGCGGCTCGCTTTTTCCTTTTCCTGGTTTTCCAGCCTTAGGCTTCGCCGACATATCCTCACTCAAATGCTGGGATACGTTCTGTCCCAAATGAGAGAGTTATTTGCCGATTTTTTTCTCCAGGAGCAGAGCAGAGCGAGACACGTCCGTCCTACGTGGCAGCCATAACCGGAAGTCCATTTCCAATATTTTTTATTAATAAAAGACATGGAAGAGAGACATGTCAAGTCAAGTGGAAAGTTACATTTAACCAGCATATATCCACTACAGCTACTAAGGTACCTGGCTACTACCTCTTCAGCTCTGGCATAGACACACATGGTTTCTACTGGACTGTGGATGTTTAAAAAAAAAAAAAAAAAAGACTGTGACATTTGTGAATGAATTGAGAATCCTCCACGCCCACATCACATTGCATCTAAAAATCATCATTTCCCTCACCCCAGTACTGACCACAATCATATCAGTGACAAAGCAGTAAATGAGGTGCATCTCACTGCATGCACTGCTGAATACCACATTTCTCCCATCGGCAGTAATACCTTTGCATGTCTCTCCCTTCTGATCTCTCTACCAATGCTCCTTGACTTGCAAAACAATGCTGATGCAGTTGCCTAGCAACAGCCAATGGACCAATTACTTCCTCATTACTGAGAGCACCTTTCATGGTTGAAGCCACCTTTGATGACGACATCTCAGAGTCGCAAGTACCTCTGCCGTCATCCGGCTTGCTGTCAAAGGTGACATATTAGGATATTAACAGAGACGCTGATCTGCAGAGTCATCATGATCATAGCAGTCTGTCGGGGGCGACAATGACTGTTTCATTTAGGTCTGATCAGATTCCTCCACGCAGCTCTGTCCTTCGCCTTCCATTGCCAGGAACTCTTGACTTTGTTAAATCGGACGGCATCTGAGCTGGTATAAGTTGCTTTCTGACTGACCATTTCATGAAACTGCTTGCAAAGTATTTGACTACCACGAGCTTTTGCTGGACTAGCGGTACATTCTTGGCAGATAGAGGTATTATCAGTGGCAAGGACAGGCCAAGACAAACTGACACCAGTATCTGTTGCAGTGACTGACCAGATGATAGGTTTGTTTATATCTGCTCTTTGTGTAGTGCATGTCACGATGTACTGACTGGCAAAAGTCCCCCACAGACCTTACGACAGATGTGCTTATCTGCCAGGATGTCCAGTCTCACCCAGAGACAAGATTTTTAGTGAACAGATTCCTGTCCGAGTAAAAAAGGAATGACTAACTTATTACAAACTGCAAAAGTTGATACACATTCAATGCATGTGTTACTTCTGGAAAACAATCATTATGTTTAATGTAAAGAACTGTTTTATATGGTGGTTTTTACATGGTTTTATATAATAGACAAGTTTATATTTCAGTCACACAACATTAGGCTTAAAGTGGAGATTTTCAGATTTAATCTGAGGTGTTAAAAGAAAGACATTTTTATACGCACTTCTTTTATGGCACTCAAATGTAAACATTTTATGGATGTGTGGGCTATTATTTCAAAATCTACCAACTCTAAGAGTTTACTCCATGTGTGAAATTTGTATCTGGGAGCTGTTGCTGTGGAGCCACAACGGGCCATCAACAAAGCTGCCAGTGAAGGTGAAAACGTCCATCCTTAGGCTACAAAATAAGACCATCAGTGGGAGTTGGAACAAATGTTCTGGCACATGAAAAACTTTGCAAAATATAAAGGCTTGGAAGTCCTCAAAAGGCAACACCAGTGGATGATTATTTTCTCTGTGGTGAAGAAACACTCAGGAAATTCAATCAAATAAATCCAGGTATTTAACAAGGCTGCACTTGAAGTAAAATAGCATAAACAGAAACAAGACTGTTTACCAGAAAACACAAAAAAATACCAGATTAGACTCTTTACTAAAGAGAGCTGCTGGAATGCATTATTTTCATAAGAGAAAATACAAAATGTTAGCCTCAAAAAAGCTTCTGCCTGAAAACTGTGGAGAACAAGGTATCAAATAAAAAAATAAAAAAAAACTTTTCTGGCATGTTAAGCAGAGGTATGTGTACAAAAGAGTTGCAATTAACAGGAGTTAATGCGTTATTTTCTTCAAACATATTGTGAAAGTCTATCAAGTAAAGATGAGTGCATAGTATAAGTCATATAAAAAGAATTATTAAGCACACTGGGAAGCTGAGTTTATGAGGAGAAAAACTCAAAAGCTTTATCAAGATCATGGATGGAAGCTAAACAGAAAACCTCAGATAAAATAATCATATTACATTTTGAAGTAAATGTGGATGAAACCATCAGAATGTTCATGTGTGAGAGGCCATTCACAGATTAAATTGAAAAAAGAAAAACTAAAACCTTAAAGCACAAACAAATATAAATACTACAAACAATAATCTCCCTGTTCCTTCTGTTGGTTTTCTGACACAGCTTGTGCTGTGGAGAGGAAAAGCCACTAAACATAGGAGGAAGATATTATTGGAAAGGTGTGAACTCCAGAGAGACCTCTGATTAGTGACTAAAAAAGATGTTCAGAAAAGCATAACTGTATCACAGGAACAAAGAAACGTGTGGGTGTACAGGAGGCAACTGTGAAAATATGTGATACTCTGAATAAGAAAGCAGATTTTAGAGTCTGTTCATCAGTGTCTTTCATAAATAACAGCTGGCATGATTGCTCAATGGAAACTAAATGCCCTCATGACCACACTGCGGTCACATTCACAAAATAAGTTCTTGAGAAAAACATCAGTTTTGCATGTGCTGATGTTCAAAAATTACAGTTTTTGTTTTTTCAGTGAACATGAATAGACACAAAGAGAATGAGAATAAATATTATTTACAACTAGAAAAGCACTCAAAGAGCACATACCTCCACCAAGGCTCCTTCCGTCCCTCATGGATCACCTCCAAAATGTAATGGGTTTGTGTGTAGGCCTAGAGCCACTTCTGGTGAAAATTGCATCAAAGTCTGTCCATTAGTTTTTTGAGTATTGTTGCCATCAGGATCATCACCAAAATGTATTGGCTTCCTCTATAGCCCAAGAAGCACCTCTGGTGAAAACTGGCTTCCTCTTGTTGAAAAAAATCTCTTCAACCAGTAGTCAAGAAACAGGCAGGATCAAAGTTTCAGCAAATTTAATATGCACTGATCAGCAGAAGGCAATACAGAGTACAGCTTTCACAGACTGCCGCAGTGCATTGGCTTAACTAACAGAGTTTCTGGCTAATATATATCCAAGGGACCATCGGGGTGGGGTCTCTTCTTGATAAGTTCATTCATGACTCAGTGTGATAAGGTTTGCTGAGCCTCTTGATTATTTCATTCATGACTAAGATTGTAGCTGCTGAGTCCATCCAGAAAACACTAGTGATCAGCTGAACAGTCAGTGATAGAACTGAACATTCACAGTCACATCAGCATCCTTCAATCTGTTTTTTCCACTACTCAACAACTCCAAATATGGTAACAGGATTTCCTAGGTATACACATTAAGCTGTATAAAGAAAAAATCATATTCATATCCATAAAAATTCATATAAGTCAGTGTAACATCAAATTTTTCCATCATTCTCTAGCCCATGGACCACCTCTGGCGAAAATTTCATCCGAATCCATCTAGTAGTTTTTGTGTAATCCTGCTGCACAAATACAAACAAAGCCCTTGGTGGAGGTATGCACTCTCATATCACCAAAATCTAATCATCTGTTCATGTGCCGTTACACACCTTTCCACTCAACTGTTGGTGGAGGCATCTGCTCTCTGAGCATTTTAGTTTGTATTAGCCTCATTACACAAGTGTATGCGAATCAAGATGCACACTGCCATCACTGTCATGCGAGTTTTCCCCTTTCTCCTTTGTACAGTGTCTGAGTGCAGCTCATCACAGACATGCAAAAAGTGAAGATACGATTATCCAAACTGACAGCAACACGTTTTAACTCAAATTCATTAAAGCTTCCCAACATAGGCAGAAGTTGGAGTAAACTACAGAAAGCAGTCAGCTCTTTTTCAGCCTCTTCAACTCAACCACAGTATGCAATTACATCAGTAGCTACTGTAAGAAAAGCTAATCCTGTAGGATGTGTGAGAAACAGTAGCTCCAAACTAATAAGTCTTTGCTATTACCTCCATTCATGCTATGTTAGCTCTTACAGTAGCAACCAACATAGCTGCTGCTGCTAACTCTTCTTTTTTAAACTGGCTGTTGCGAGTCTGAGTAATTTGGGTCTTCTTTTCTGAAACACAGCATGCGACAGAGTACATCTGAAGACAACTCAATTGGTTCTGTGAAGACCGAAGTTACTCTTAGATGCGACTTCTGCTAAAATGTATCCAGAATTAGAAGTGCATAACACTCAGAATATCCTGGGGATAAAAAAGTCTCAAACATTATAAAAAAGGTTGCTACAATTACCGTCACTATCAGTGGTGTGAGTGAGAAACATTTCAGGTGAACAAAAAGACCAGATTTCCCCATAAAAAAAAAGAGTCATGGATTTTATTATCATGACAGAAAAAAATCCCAGTACACATAAGGAAGAGTCAACTGATGACCGGTTGATTAATTTCATTCACATCAGCATCCAAATCGTCTTCAAAATCTTCAGCTCTGATGCAGCCACCTCTGTGCCTTTAGTTCGATCTCACGATGATCCTGTGCAAACGGCTCTTCTCCATCTGCTCTCATGTGACTTTCCCATGCTGTCAAATCAGTTACTGATTTTAGTTCAATTTAATAATCAACTGACTTTAAATAATCAGTATTAGGCTTGTGGAGAAAATAGCCAAGAAAACATTTTGCTTTTATGACCCCTATTAAATGATTTTCTTTATTAAAACGTCCTATACTGTGCATTTATCAAAGATGAATTTCAAATGCTGACATCCTCAAAGACATACAGTGGTGCTTGAAAGTTTGTGGTGAAGAGGATGATAAAATAAAGGCAGCGTTGGATTTTTAAATAGCTTTATTATCACCCGCCTTCATCGGAACACCTCCCCAGCCCTCGTGCTGCAGGCTGAGGTGATGTCCTCAGGCTCTCAGAGACACAATGTCTGTGTCCTGCAGCAGCTGTTGAAGTGAGAGAATGAGAGGCAGATTTACAGCACAGTGCAGCTTATATACTCAACTCAAACAATAGATCAAAGACATTCACAGCAGTCAATCTGGGCATTTGCATATCAGAGGTACAGACAGGATGCATGAACACAATGCATGGATGACACTTTAACCTCACAGCTGTAAACGCAGTATGCAGCGGAAAAAACCCAGGAGTGCGAGCTGACTGTCTCTGTGTTGAGTCTCTGTGTTGTGGGGGTTGAATTCAAACCGCTACACTGCTCCCCCCCAGAGGGAACGGTAGGGGACCGTGACCTCGATGTTGCAGTTTGGGCAGCGAGCAGGGAAAAGCTCTGTGCAGGAGGAGGGGGGGGGGGGGGTAGTACATGCTGACCGGGCGCGGGAAAATCGTTCGAGTCGCGCCAAAAGTGTTTGCTGCTCCGCGATGTCCCGTCTGAACATGCGGAGATCAGAAGAAGAAAGAAAATTAGTCTCTGACTCCTCTCGTGGCCATGAAGAAAAGCAGGAGCGGCGGCAAGAAAAAAATAAAAGCAGAGGGACTGGCGTGTTGACTTTAGGGCAGACGTAACCCTACAGCCTCGGGAACCGCAGACAGCTGAATTCCCCTCGTGTGCCGTGGCTAAGACCATAAAATCCAGTGAGCAAGCTGCGGGCCTCAGGTGTACCAGCAAACCTGAAGGGCCAGTGTGCAGCAGAAGGAAGGCGGTCAAAAAAGCCGTATTTGTCCCGTGCGTGGTGCGCCGTCCTCATCACCCCCGGTGCGCATGCCGGGGCTCCGTGCGTGGGTGGGCCTGCAGGAAAGGAAATCAGGGTCGGAAACTTGGTGTAGATCGGCGCAGTCTGCGCTGAAAAACATCTCTGACGAGCCGTGGCTGCAGATTAGTCATGGTGCGTTCAGGTCCACGTGTGCTCCGTCGGCCATGGGAGTCGCCCGCATGTGCTCTGATGTGGCGGAGCTGCGCGGCCGGTCCCGCGTGGATGTGCCGATCTCGGCGAGGGCGCGCCATGACGTTCTCTGCCGCTTACCCGGTCTTGGTTGATGTCCTGAGAGCGGCTCGCCCGCCGTGGGCTCTGCGTCGAGGTCTCCCTGAGGCCGCAGGGAGGGAAGACCAGTCAGGCCGCTGTGACGGAGCACTCATGCCCGGGTGCTGCGTTCGCTGGCCGCTCGTTTTCTTCAGTCTCAGGTCGCCAGCGTGGCTGTTCAGATCAGAAGGCTGCGTTTGCACAAAACGTGTGCATTCCGGGGTCACCAGTGAAGAGGATGATAAAATAATAAGCGGTGACCTGGTAGTTTTAAGGAGAGTTTAATTATATCATACCGCCGTCACGGGCTCCGCTCCCGGCGCCGTGCATGCACGCCGGGAGCGAGCCCAGAGTGCTCTCAGCAGAGAGACACAATGTGTCTGCAGCGGCAGCTGAAGAGTGAATGAATGAGAGGCAGATTTACAGCACAGTGCAGCTTATATACTCAACTCAAACAATAGATCAAAGACATTCACAGCAGTCAATCTGGGCATTTGCATATCAGAGGTACAGACAGGATGCATGAACACAATGCATGGATGACACTTTAACCTCACAGCTGTAAACACAGCATGCAGCAGAAAAAACCCAGGAGTGCGAGCTGACTGTCTCTGTGTTGAGTCTCTGTGTTGTGGGGGTTGAATTCAAACCGCTACAGTGGAACCTTTAGAATTTTCTACATTTACATAAATATGATCTAAAACATCATCAGATTTTCAAACAATTCCTAAAAGTAGACACAATGAACCCAGTTAAATAAATATTTTATGTTGTCATTTATTTATTGATGAAAATGATCCAATATTATATATTTGTGACTGGCAAACATTCAGGTTCAGGTTACTTTATTTGTACCCGTAGGTAGATTTGTTTTGCAGTTGGTGACATCCATATTTACAAGCCACTAATTACATTCAATAGACACAAACACAGGCACACATCTTACAAAATAGGTAAATATAAAATATGTACAATATAATTTTTATAGCTTGTTCAATTCTTTGACAGCAGCAGGGACAAAGCTGTTTTTGTAGCGCTGGGTTCTACTTTTTGGGACAGCAAACCTCCGTCTGGAGGGAAGAAGCTGAAAGTTGCAGTGCAAAGGGTGGGAGTCATCATTTAAAATCGAGTCGGCCATCCTCTGTACTTGTCTGGTGTACAGGGATGTCAGGCTCAGCTGTGACTCACCAAGCAAACGACTGGACCATCTGACTACCTGATCCAAGGATTTCCTCTGTTTCAGTTTTATCTGACCAAACCATGACATTAAAGAAAAGGATAAAACAGATTCAATAAAAGCCCGATAGAACATAGTCATTATGGTTTGGTCAATTTGGAAGCGTGCAAGTTTCCTCAAACAATGCAAATTTTGCTGACCCTTTTTGCACACCCTTTCACAGTTCACCTCAAAGTTCAATCCACTATCAATAATTGTCCCAAGATATTTGTACGATTGTACACATTCGGTGGTCTGGCCTTTTAGTATGGTGACTTTGTGCCTGGGAGTTTTCCTCCTAAAGTCAATAATCATATCTTTCGTTTTTGTTGTATTCAGCTGCAGGTAGGAATCCTCACACCAGTGAACAAAGTCATCAACTACTGGGCCGTGGCCACTCTCACCATCCTGGAGGAGACTGACAATGACTGAGTCATCAGCATACTTTATAATGTGTCTGTTGTCATGTCTGCTCCGACACATGTTTGTGTACAGGATGAAGAGTAGTGGTGACAACACACACCCCTGAGGAGAGCCAGTAGAAGAGCACTTTAGGTCAGACAATGTGCCATTGACCCTTACTCTCTGCGTCCTGTTGGTTAAGAAATCCAGAATCCAACCCACCAGATTATTGCTTAAATCAAATTGAAATTAGAGTCAGGCATGTTCAATCAATGGGATGACAATCAGGTGTGAGTGGGTTTTATTTGAAGAACACTGATCTATCAAAGTGTCAACACATGTTTGTGGAAGTGTATCATGGCATAAACAAAGGATATTTCTGAGGACCTCAGAAAAAGGGTTGTTGATGCTCATCAGGATGGAAAAGGTTACAAAACCATCTCTAAAGAGTTTGGACTCCACCAATTCACAGTAAGACAGATTGTGTACAAATGGAGAAATTTAAGACCATTGTTACCATCCTCAGGAGTGGTTGACCAACTAAGATCACTCCAAGAGCAAGGCGTGTAATAGTTGGCGTGATCACAAAGAACTCCCGTGTAACTTCTAAGCCACTCAAGGCCTCTCTCGTATTGGGTAATGTTAATGTTCATGGGTCCACCATCAGTAGAACACTGAACACTGCCATGGTGTGCATGGCAGGGTTGCAAGGAGAAAGCCACTGCTCTCCAAAAAAGAACATTGCTGCTCATCTGCAGTTTGCTAAACATCACATGGACAAGCCTAAAGGCTGTTGGAAAAATGTTGGGATGGATGAGATCAAAATAGAACTTTTTGGTTTGAATGAGAAGAGTTATGTTTGGAGCAAGGAAGACACCAAATTCCAGCGTAAGAACCTTTTTCCATCTGTGAAACATGGTGGTGGTAATATCATGGTTTGGGTCAGTTTTGCTGCATCTGGGCTAGGACAGCTTGCCATCATTGATTGAACAATGAATTCTGAATTATACCAGCAAATACTAAAGGAAAATATCAGGACATCTGTCCATGAACTGAATCTCAAGAGAAAGTGGGTCCTGCAACAAGACAACGATGCTAAGTACACAAGTCATTCTACTAAACAATGGTTAAAGAAGAATCAAGCTAATGTTTTGGAATGGCCAAGTCAAAGTCCTGATCTTAATCCAATTGAGATGTTGTGGAAGGACCTGAAGTGAGTGGTCCATGTGAGGAAACTGAGCAACATCCCAGAGTTGAAGCTGTTCTGTATAGAGGAATGGGCTAAAATTCCTCCAAGCTGATATGCAGGACTTAACAGTTACCAGTAACATGTAGTAACATTTAGTTGCAGTTATTGTTGAAATCGAAGGTTCGCAAACTTTTGCCTCTCACAGATATGTAATATTGGATCCTTTTCCTCAATAAAAAAATAAATGAAAAAGTAAAATATTTTTGTCTCGTTTATTTAATTGGGTTCTCTTCATCTACTTTTAGGACTTGTCATCAATGCCCTTTGGGGCAGGAAAGTAAGGCTGAGTTGTGCTGGACTGTGAGTTTGGGTAATTTATTGCAAAAGGCAACAAACAAAGTTCAACAGAGCGTTCAAAACACAAAATACAAGCGAAGGAGAAAAACTTACAGAGATTGCGCTCCAGAGCAAGGCAGGGCTCTGGTGGAGACAAGATGAATGTAACCATCAAGACAGCGGCAAATAAGAAAAGGAAATGCAGTTCTTAAATAGGGATGGAATAGATAACACAAGTGATGACAGGTGTGGGTCCACATGAGTGGGCAAAAAGGGAACAATGAATGGTGATTAGGATCAGCTGAAAGAGATGAGGGAGGAGTGGCTGGACTTGACAGCTGACAGGGCAATGCCCACACAGAGCACAAAACCGGAAATACTGCCTGACAGCTGTCAGCCCAGAGAAGGACACTACAGTATAAATATAAGGAATAAACATACTCAAATGCAGGCTAATAAATAATTACAAATTGAAATGAAGCAAAACTGAAGCCTAAACAGAAAAATAGAAAGCAGTACTAAAACTCAAAGGCAGAAAATGCAACAAATATATATAAATACAAAGAAAAAGCCACAAGACTGAGTCTGGCAGAACTTCCACAGCTCAACTCGTGACACTTGTGTGAAAATCTGATGATGTTTTAGGTCATATTTATGCAGAAATGTAGAAAATTCTAAAGGGTTCTCAAACTTTCAAACACCACTGTACATATATTTTTAAAGAACAAAAACCATTTGTGTTGTTTTACAGCTCATCAGAAAAGCTGACTCAAAATCATTTTTCAACCTGTTCTGACCATAACCCTGAGCCCCTAAATCTGATTGGGTAAAGGTTATTTGAATGGGACAATCACAAGTACCAAAGCAGTCAGGCTTCTTCTCTCAGTTACTGGCGGATAGCAAACAACTGAAAAAGCAGTCAGGCTCAGTTTGATTTGCTAACTTATAGAACTGAAAGCAGGCCTTGTGACATCACAAAACTCAGTAAGTGCCTTTAAGAGTTTAGCCAAATAAAAACTGTGTGCATTTCTTTATGAAGTCAGCATTTTGATATTTTAAAGGTATACGTAAATGTGATCCATGGATGTATTTTATAAGATTAAAACCCATGAAAACACAACTTTGCCCTTAATGGAACTTTTAACTTAGCCAGCTTGGTTGTCTAGTGTCTCAAGGCATGCAAAAATGTGTAAACTGTGTAAATGTTTATGCCTGTTGGAGTGCATTTCCCCAATAAACTCATCCATTTACTCAAAAGCTAAACTGGCCAACTCCAAGAGATGCCTCCTAGATGTGCATTTATATAAATGTCTGAGTTATTTCTTAGTGTTTTTAAACACCACTGCCTGCTCCAACGGTGAACCAAAGTTCTGTGATTACCTGCATCTGCATTTCTTTTCATGTAAGAGATAAAAACCACATGCTTTTTGATCCTGTCCTCCATCTAAGCTGCAACTGAGTCAGATTCCCACTTAGATTTGTTCAATATGGGAAAAAAACATCCAAAGAATATCAATAAAAAGAGTTACCCTGGCTTTTTATTTTCAAACAAGTTAGTTTCAAATCAGAATACTTGTGTTTCTTTGATGGAAAGTCAAAGCAGTTCATTCAGTTCTTGTGCACAATATGAACAATGGTTGGGTATTATGATTTTACCGAATGTAACACTTGTCTTTATTCTCTCATTTTTGTTCAGTGTCGCACATGTCCTTTTCAATTCATATTTATTTTTAACAGAAACTGAAACATGATCTTCCCTTGCCTCAGTTTAATTATATCCTGTATCACATGACTGCCATGGGCACATTCTGACAGTGAGAATCTATTCACAGTTCCTAGAAATATTGATAATTCACTGCAGGAACTAAGATCAATTATAGTTTTAGAATTTTATTTTGGAGACTATTATCTAAGAATAGGTACTCTCCAGCACAATAGGACATTGTGTGTCCATGACTGATCTACAGCACACATGAGCAAAAAAAGGACAGTTTCACAGGCCAGTGTTTACACTGCTCACTCACCACGGCACCGCCCCCAAAGCAAATTGGTTAAACAGTCAGAATTCAAGCAAATATTGAAGAAGTTAGCATTTATAGAACATTTATATGACTCGTCCAAACCCCATTAATTACACCGATTGTCAAATGATGGCAGTGATAGTGGTCCTGCATTCCATTTTCTCTTCAGCTTTTTTCTCTGTTGCAGCAATAACATAAAAAGTTGATTTTTTTAACATTTATTATCTCCATCTCAGCTCTTGTCTGTCACTATTTAATCAACAAAAACACACAACAAACACAAATCATCTACACATTGGCAGAAACCCATTTTGGCAATGCAACAACAAAATCTTTAGGCACCCAACAATTTGAGCCAATTACAATTCAGGGGGCTCCGATTCGAGCTGCTTACAATTCTCGATACATCTTTTTTGTCTGTTCAGGACTTTTCTTCCTCCCACTGTGTGACAATTTCTTTCTTTTAAAGCATCTGCAATGGCCCACAAATTTACTTCCAATATCTTTCAATGTTTCAAAAAAACAACATGAAAAGTGCAACTGTAGTAGCACATTTGCTGCTATAACACAGACTTCAGAGGATCCTGAATTTTAACAACTAAGACTTATAACAAACATTCTGTTATGTGTAACAAGTAACTGACCCTTCAGTCCAAAAACCCAGAACATTTTGCTCTATCAAAATCACATGTACCTTTTATACAAAAATGTGCAGTTACCGTTACAAATTATTCTGTGGCAATGGATATCCACACATCACACACATAGCAATCCTACCCGCTGTTTTCAATGATTGCATGACTTCAGCTTTGGTCTCGCTGTAAAGTGGGGATGGCTGTGTCTGTAAAATATCTCCATGATGGGACGTTGTACCTCGGCGCTACAGTGTGCATCATCGCACGAAAGCCCTGGTTCTCAACAACAGAATACTGGTGTAAATCATTGGCAATAAAAATGGCAATAGATTTTGTAATTCGCTTTGCCCTTTCCGAGTTGTGTGGAAGTTTTGACATTGCTTACTCAATGGTGCTTTGGTTGGCGGCGGCAGCCATAACTGTTTTATTTTCTCCATCTGCCGGGTGGAAACATGTGATATGGTTTCACATGTTTGTCGTGTTTCCACAATAGTTTAGTCTGACAGGGGTTACATACGGTGTGGGTCTTGTCCAAGTCTTTTTTCCCTTCGACCTCATAAAAAGCCAAAATACTGCCATACGTTTGCTTTTAATAAAGAGGGCATCAATCATATACTCCACTCCACCATTTTGTTTCTTTTGCATCATGCCATAAAGAGTCTGAGCAGATGCCGTCTTTTTTGTTCCGGCCAAATTAATTATGTTATTAATAATGTTTAATAATCACAATCTTGACATTTGTGCATTGATTCAGAATGGTTCGCATCCGCATCGAGATGCATTGGAAAAATGATTATTTCTCCCACCCCTAATTCAAACCAGCACACAAGCAGAAATTTCCAATGGCTGCGTTGGCTTCTGTGTCACTGTGATGCAGAGGCATAAACTGACTTAACAAGTCTCCAGACTTCTCCTCTGGGCTTTTTTTTTTTTGCCCTTTTTTTGTTGTTGCTTTTATGGAGTTTTGACATGAGGAAAAAAATCTAAGAGGCAGATTATCTCCAATGCCATACCATTTCCCCCAACAGTCTGAAACAACCATAAAAGGAAAATATTTCCACACAGCTAGATTGAGTTGCAGGCAACTCTGACTAGGTGCTGGACCAGGTGGTAGGACCAGGTGCTGCCATCCCACACCATATTTGTTTATAAACATTTAAGAGTGTAACTTGCATCAACAGCGTAACACAGCCAACTCCAAATATCACAATATTAATATTTATGCTGGTACCAATATTTCTACCAGTATTACCGTGATATGTCAGACCCCTACATATCACAATAGCTTTGAGATGTGTTTTTTGATAGTGTTGTAAATATTTCCATTCTAACATGCCTCCATGGGTCACCACCTTACTGTGGTAGAGGGGTTAATTTGCCCTAATGATCACAGGTGCTACAGTGGTGTGAAAAAGTGTTTGCCCCTTTCCTGATTTCTCATGTTTTTGTATGTTTGTCACACTTAAATGTTTCAGATCATCAAACAAATTTAAATGTTAGACAAAGGTAACAAGTAAACACAAAATGCAGTTATTAAATGAAGGTGTTTATTATTAAGGGTGAAAAAATCCAAACATATATGGTCCTGTATGAAAAAGTGATTGTCGTTCCCCCCGTTAAAACATAAATTAACTGTGGTTTATCACATCTTTGGAAAGCTGAGTTCAATTCCTCTGGCCACACCCAGGCCTGATTACTGCCACACCTGTTCTCAATCAAGAAATCAGTAAAATAGGACCTACCTGACAAAGTAAAGTAGACCAAAAGATCCTCAATAGCTAGACATCATGCTCCAATCCAAAGAAATTCAGAAACAAATGAGAAACAAAGTAATTGAGATCTATCAATCTGGAAAAGGTTATAAAGCCATTTCTAAAGCTTTGGGACTCAAGCGAACCACAGTGAGAGCCATTATCCACAAATGGCAAAAACATGGAACAGTGGTGAACCTTCCCAGGAGTGGCTGGCCGACCAAATTACCCGAAGAGCACAGCAACGACTCATCCAAGAGGTCACAAAAGACCCCACAACAACATCCAAAGAACTGCAGGCCTCATTTGCTTCAGTTAAGGTCAGTGTCCATGGCTCCACCATAAGAAAGAGACTGGACAAAAATGGCCTGCATGGCAGAGTTCCAAGATGAAAACCATTGCTGAGCAAAAACACATAAAGGTTTGTCTTAGTTTTGCCAGAAAACATCTTGATGATCCTCAAGACTTTTGGGAAAATACTCTGTGGACTGACGAGACAAAAGTGAATGAATGAATGAATGAATGACTCTTTATTTCGGATAGATTAGATTAAAAGAAAGGAACAGAATAATAAAACAATGGGAAAAAAGTTGAACTTTCTGGAAGATGTGTGTCCTATTACATCCAGCGAAAAAGTAACATAGCATTTCAGAAAAGGATCATCATACCAACAGTAAAATATGGTGGTGGTAGTGTGATGGTCTGGGGCTGTTTTGCTGCTTCAGGACCTGGAAGACTTCAGAAGCTGTAAAAGACTCATTGCCAGTTATCACAAATGCTTGATTGCAGTTGTTGCTGCAAATGCATCAACAACTGGTTGGGCCCAACCAGTTATTAGTTTTCAGAGGCAATCACTTTTTTACACAGGGTCATGTAGGTTTGAAATTTTTTCCCTTAATAATAAACACCTTCATTCAAAAACTGCATTTTGTGTTTACTTGTGTTATCTTTGCCTAATATTTAAATTTGTTTGATGATCTGAAACATTTAAGTGTGACAAACATACAAGAAAAATGAGAAATCGGGAAGGAGGCAAACACTTTTTCACACCACTGTATGCTGTTGGGGGCAACTGGCCCCTGGTAGGGTCTCCCATGGCAAACTGGTCCTGGGTGAAGGGCCAGACCAAAAGCGGTTCAGTTGATCCCCATGAAAAACTTACAAGTCACATGGGTTTGCTCTCTAGTGGGCTCATCACCTTCAGGAGGGTTCATGGAGATATTGTTGCTATGCGATCTGTGCGGCAGTCTTTGCTGCTCTGTTTGTACTGTTGTCTCTGCAATCCGGACCCCCTAATGGTTGGATGGATTCATGGTATTGAGTGTATGATGCTACAGTTAAAAACAAAAAATAGAATTAAACTGCACGCAATGTTGAACGATGGACAACTGGGATATTTTCAAAAGTCAATATGAACACTGGATGCTTAAATAACACTTGAAATTTTTAACAAAATGCAGACCAAAAGGCCACTTGGGGACTGTGTTGAAAATTTGCTCCAATTCCTAAATGTGCAACACAATAATATTGTCAGACCTCTTGAATTGTTGGCTGATGTTTTCCAAGGTGGACAGTGCATACCATATGTCTGACTGCTGTAAAGCACTGCCATCAGTTGCGATTCATAATGAGTCCACTATAGTGAGAATGGAGTGGTGATGGTGGTGTTCAGAGATAAGATTACAGTACTTGCAATAATGTACAAATACTTATGGTCATAACTGCATTTTCACACTGCAAATGAGCGATATTGGAGTTAATGAAGCTTTTGCACACCAGAGTAATAAGCCATTTACCCCACTTGGTTTAATGTGATTAGGTGTAAACAGTAAAGCCTTTTAATATGAATTCCCCCCCCACACACACACACCAAAAAAAAAAAACCTGTGAAGGCACATTTTCTTTCACAAAGAAAACTGATCAAGAATCCAAAAGGATATTGGTAAATAATCAAACCAATAAGTTAAAATCCATTCCTATCCAACTTTTCCCTACTTGATACTTGTGCTGACAAAGAAATTGCAAATGAGGTTCAGTTGTGGCAGCAAGAAAACAAATGAATGTCAAAGGCAGCTGCTGATAAACAAAGGACAATGGAGAAGTCTGTGAATTCCTGACGTGAACTGAAAAAGGCCATAAATGCATGCCCTGAAAACTCTATTTTGTAGAACACTGAAGATCAGTGCATGCAGTTATGTCTGTGAAAACAATACTGTACTATCAGAGGATTACTGTACTGAGGCTGAAGGTTTAATACTGTTGGAGCATCTGGGGACTTCAACCATGAAATGAATTTGCCCTAATGATTGTTGGGATTAGGACTTTCCCTGTCTAATATTAAGTTATTACATAAGATTGCAGTAGAGGAATTTATTTTCATGTTGTCTAATTTACTCCAACACAATTATGTAAGGGATTTCCTAAAGAGATCGCATGAACTAGCGTCAGCTACAAATAAGCTGATTTACTGTTTATTCTTTTACTCAGTTTAGTTTTTACCTGAACAACATTCATGTATTCCAGTTTTCATGGACTAGCATTCTACACCCCTCTGAAGAAGAAAACATAACATGAAACTGTGGACTATGGTGTCAAGATATTGGTCTTGTACTCCCCCCCCCCCTTTCCTTTTATTCTTCAATAGCAGCAGATCTTTTTTCAGCACTATGTGTGTGTACATTTGTACTTTTTTTTTTTTTAGCAAACACCAAAAGGCAAAAACACGACACTGCACACGCATGAGTTATAAACCAGACCATCAATGAAGGAGCAGTTGGCATGATGAAATCACCCCAACAGTGCTCAGATCTCCTGACTGTTGACCTTAAGCGCCGACCTTTGACCTTGACCTGATTTCTTATGTTTGCATATTTGTCACAGTTAAATGGTGCAGTGGTTAGCACTGCGGCAGAACTCACCCTTGGCCATGGGATCCCTGGTTTGATTCCAGCCCCTGACCAACAGTGATCTGTGTGGAGTTTGCATGTTCTCTCCATGTCTGGGTGGGCTTACTCCGGGAGTTCTCCAGTTTCCTCCCACAGGCCAAAAACATGCAGGTTAGGTTAACTGGAGACTCTAAAAGTGGCCCTAGGTATGAATGTGTGTGTGAATGGTAAAGGGATAGCGCCATACTGTGGCTGCTTCATCCACCCAGGTGGATGCCCTCAATTTCCCCTCTGGGGATCAATAAGGTATACAAAATTTAAAAAAAAATAAATAAATAAAATAAAAATCAAAAATTTTACAAAATGCAGTTTTTAAATGATGATTTCACTTATTAAGGGAAAACTTACCTAGCCCTATGTGAAAAAGTACTCCCCCCCAATTACAGTACATCATGAATTAACTGTGATTAACCACATTTTTCACTAGCCACACCTAGGCCTGGTGACTACTGATACAGCTCTGATTCAGAATCAGAATGAGCTTTATTGCCAAGCATGTTAAAAAAAACATACGAGGAATGTGACTTGACATTAGGTGCACTCGATAAGCGCTTCCTAATGACACGGCAGCCATGCAAGGCGCCTCATCAATTGATTACTACTGGTGAATCAAGAAATCACTTAAATAGAACTTGTCTGACAAAGTAAAGCGCGCAAAAAGATCTCAAAAAGAAACTAGGGATGAGCCAATACTTTTTCAAGACCAATACCAATACTGTGACTTTGAGTATCGGCCGATACCAATCCAAACCCGATACCATCTCTGTTATTTAAAACAACAGTACAGAACATACTTTGGTAATGACTGGTTGCATTTCGCACACATATAAAAACATAAATTTAAAAGTCAAAGACTAAATTACAAATTCGACTCAGTTCAGCAATGCTGCTGCTTTTTTTAAATTTTAAACTTTGCAACATTGGGAGCATTTCACTGTTCAGCACTATGTAAACATGCATTCTGAAGTTTTAAGTGCAAGTTTATTGTAAAACTTTAAAGCTGAGTATTTAAAACATTCAGATGAAATTCAAAGTGCCACTGCGCATGAGGTAAAAAAAAAATGTACATCTGAAAATAAGGGAATAACCCTTTAGTTGTATTTTTGTCATCCATTATTATTATTATCATCCTTATTACCTCCGCCAAGGAGGTAATGTTTTTACCGGGGTTTGTTTGTTTGTCTGTTTGTCTGTCTGTTACCACCATAACTCAAAAAGTTATGAACGGATTTTGATGAAATTTTCAGGAAAGGTGTGTAATGGCACGGGGAACAGATGATTAGATTTTGGTGATGATCTGAGAGTGCATACCTCCCCCAAGGGCTTTGTTTGTATTTGTGCAGCAGGATTACACAAAAAGTACTGGATGGATTTGGATGAAATTTTCACCAGAGGTGGTTCTTGGGCTACAGAGGAACCCATTATATTTTGGTGATGATATGACAATGCATTCCTCAGCCAAGGCTCTTATCTTCTCATAGTGTGTTAGCAGCAATACTCCAAAACTGATGGACAGACTTTGATGCAATTTTCACCACAAGTGGCTATAGGCCTACACACAAACCCATTACATTTTGGAGGTGATCCATGAGAAATGGAAGGAGCCTTGGCGGAGGTATGTGCTCTATGAGTGCTTTTCTAGTTATTATTATTATTATTATTATTATTATCATCATTGTAAGTATTCTCCTGGTCCTCAGTTCATTTAGTAGTTTATTCTCTGTCCACAGTTTTTAGGTTTGCTTTTATTTTGAAGCCATCCCTGTTCCAATTCATGGAGCCTCATTAATCCTGCTTCCAAATCACCGGTTATAATTTGCTATTTATGTTTCTGTCACCTATCTCTCATCAGCTGTAACTAGGGATGGGCGATACCAATTTAATTTTATTTTATTTATATAGCGCCATTTCACAACAACAGTCATCTCATAGCACTTTCAACTGTAGGAGAAACCCCCACAACTGCAGAAAGACCCCAGCAATCAGGCGAGCAATCAGGCGATCCCCTGTGAGCAAGCGCTTGGTGACGGTGGAGAGGAAAAACTCCCTTTTAACAGGAAGAAACCTCCAGCACAACCAGGCTCAGGGAGGGGCAGTAATCTGCCGAGACTGGCTGGGGGGTAAGGGGATAGAGAAAATGAAAAGAACAGACATGTAGAGAACCTAATTGTAGGCTATATCAAAAAGGTAGGTTTTAATCCTATTCTTAAAAACAGAGATCAAGTCTGACTCCCAAATCCAGACTGGCAGATGGTTCCACAGGAGAGGAGCTTGACAACTGAAGGCTCTGCCATTGTACTTTTGGAGATTCTAGGTATTACAAGTAATCAAGTATTTTGGGAGCGTAGTGCTCTGTTAGGATAACAGGGTAATATCAGATCTTTTAAATAAAAAAGGGGCCTGATTGTTTAGAGCTTTCTAAGTGAGAAGAAGGATTTTAAACTTAATTCTAAACTCTATGGGAAGCCAATGAAGGGAGGCCAGAATCAGAGAGATATGATCTCTCTTTCTAGTACCTGTTAAAACTCTTGCTGCAGCATTTTGGATCAGCTGAAGACTTTTTAAAGATGTTTTAGGACAACCTGATAATAAAGAGTTACAATAATCTAATCTAGAGCTAACAAAAGCGTGGATCAGTTTCTCAGCATCACTCTGAGACAAGATGCTCCTAATCTTGGCAATATTACGCAAATGACAGAAGGCAGTCTTAGAAACAAATTTAATGTGTGAATTGAAAAACAGGTCTTGATCAAAAACAACTCCAAGGTTCCTCACAGAACTATTAAGAGAAAGAGTAACCGCATCCAAACTAAGAGTTTGATTTGGAAAGGTATTTCTAAGGTTTTTTGGACCAACAAGAATGACTCAGTCTTATCTGAATTTAATAGCAGGAAATTACAAGTCATCCAAGCTTTGATTTCCTTAAGACAGGCCTCTAACTTGGCTAATTGATTACTATCATCTGGCTTCATTGACAGGTATAATTGTGTGTCATCTGCATAACAATGAAAATCTATACAGTGCTTTCTAATAATGTTGCCTAATGGAAGCATATATAAACAAAAAAGAAGAGGGCCTAGCACAGATCCCTGTGGAACTCCATGACTAAGCTTTGAGTTGAAAAAAAACTCATTATTGACATAAACAAACTAGGACCTCTCAGATAAATAAGATCTAAACTACTGCAATGAAGTTCCATTAAGTCCAACATAGTGTTCTAATTTATCAAGTAGAATATTATAATCGATAGTATCAAAAGCTACACTAAGGTCTAAAAGGACAAGTACGGAAACAAGTCCATTATCAGAAGTGATAAGGAGGTCATTAGTAACCTTCACTAAGGCTGTTTCAGTACTATGAATGATTCTAAACCCAGATTGAAACTCTTCAAATAAACTATTTCCCTGCAAGTGGTCAAATAATTGCGTAGCAACAACTCTAAGATTTTTGAAATAAAAGGGAGATTAGAGATTGGTCTATAGTTAGCTAAAACTCTTGAATCCAGCATTGGCTTTTTGAGTAAAGGTTTAATTACAGCAGTTTTAAAAGCCTGCGGTACATGGCCTAATGATAATGAAGAATTGATTATTTGAAGAATAGAGCTACCAATAAATGGGAAGACTTCTTTAAATAACCTCGGAGGAATAGGGGCTAAAAGAAAAGTTGAAGGCTTGGATGAGGAAATTATTTTATCTAACTGTAAAAGGTCAAATGGAGTAAACTCATCCAAACAGATATCAATTGAAGGAGTTGTAGTAGTTACTGTATTTAAGTTAACAGTGGGAAGAATCTGACTGATTTTATCTCTGATAGATGCAATTTTATTATTGAAAAAGTTCATGAAGTCCTGACTAGCAAGCTTTAAGGGAATGCTAGGATTGACAAGAGTCCTGACTCTTTGTCAGCCTGGCTACAGTGCTGAAAAGAAACCTGGGATTATTCTTGTTCTCTTCTATTAATGCAGAATAATAACTTGTTCTAGCTTTCCTAAGAGATTTTTTATAAATTAAAAGATGATTTCTGCAAGCTAAATAGATTTCATCTAAATTAGTGGAGCACCATTTTCTTTCTAACTGACAAGTCCTCTGTTTTAAGCTACGAGTTTCTGTGTTGAACCAAGGAGTTAGAAATCTCTGATTAGACTTTTTCTTTTTTTAAAGGGGCCATCATGTCTAGAGTCTGATGCAGAGAAGCTTTAACACTATCTACCATGCTATCAATTACAGAAGGAGCAAGCTATCTATAGCTTATTTCTGTTGTGTTGACACATGGCATAGAGGAAACAATCTGCATAAATTTGGTAACAACATCATCTGAGAGGCATCTACTGTAGTAATATTTTTTACCAGCATACCAGCATTTTACCTTTCGATACGATACCATTAATTTATGGGACTTTTTCTTCAATACCGATACCTTTTGCCCAAAATCGTATGATTGCAGTTTCATTAACAACTCTATTTCAAGGGCAATATGAAATTTGAATAAAACTGATGAACATAAACACTTGAAAGAAATACTTATAAAATGATCATAAAACAGAACAATGAGCAAAGTAAATAAAAATAAAATAATTTTTTTCAATTATAATAAAAATAAGACTTAAAATGAACGCAAAATTAATTAACACAGAACAGTAACAAGTAGGGGCAAACAGAGACAGCAGGGCATGGTTACAGAAAATGGCATGGCCGGGGCTGCACAGGTAATCACACACTGTTCCTATGATCTCAGGGACCAGAGGGCAGGCAAGACCAAGGCAATAATGATCATGATGATGATGATGATAATAATATGGGCTGAGACCCATGCCCTGGAGACAAGGAATATCACTCTATATATAATTCAAGAAATCTCTGTCTGTCACAATGTCATGGGGAGACAAGACCAAGGCAATAATGAGAATGATGACGATAAGAATAATGCTGATACACTTAAACGAAGAGGAAGACCAATGAAGAAATAAATATGCAAGACAGAATCACTCTTCACTCTATAAATTCAAGAAATCTCTGTGTGTCTGTGTGCCATGGTCATAGAACATCATAGGATGGCCTATGATGTCTGGTACTGGCTCCTCTGATGATCCTTCATCACTCTATAAATTCAAGAAATCTGCCAGTTTGTGTGTAAATCTGGAATTCTTACTCATCTCCCGATTAACAATAGGACACACTACTTTAAACCACACCCATTTGAAGCAGTACATCATGTCTGTGTGTCACAATCATAGCACATCATTGGACGGCCTATGATGACTGCATGATGTCCTATAATAATCCTAACATATCAGGCAACATAGGACTCGCGATGCCGTCATATAGACAATAGGACTGGCTACCTGGCAAGGACAACCCTCACAGCACCAGTAAATATACAGGGAACAGACATCGAGATGGTGACATTCTACAAGTACCTGGGTGTTCATCTGAACAATAAACTAGACTGGTCACACAATACCGACGCACTCTACAAGAAGGGACAGCACAGGCTGTTCTTACTGAGGAGACTCAGGTCTTTTGGTGTATGAGGGGCATTGCTGAAGTCATTCTATGACACGGTGGTGGCATCAGCCATCACTTTTGGAGTGGGCTGCTGGGGCAGTGGCATTACAGCAGCCGATAGGAAAAGACTGAACAAACTGATCAAGAAAGCTAGCTCTGTCCTGGGGAAGCGCCTTGACCCAGTGGAGGAGATGGGAGAGAGAAGGATGGTGGCTAAACTGTCATCTCTGCTGGAGTCCGAGTTCCACCCTATGCAGGACATACTGAATGCACTGAGGAGCTCATTTAGCAGCAGACTACATCATCCTAGGTGCACAACCGAGAGGTTTTGCAGGTCCTTCCTACCTACGGCTGTCAGACTGTACAACCTAAGCCGGGCTGCTCGCAGAGATAGCAAAAAGACGTGACAACCTAATAGTATTGAATGCAAAAGACGCAATAGACTTACACAATGGTCCCCTCCGGTATACAACTAGGAAAAAAACCGGTTGCTATGGAGGGTGAGAATATGTATGGTACATAATCATACCATGTAGGATAACTAATAGACGGTTATGCTGTTTCATTCCATCTAGCTACAATGCTCTGCACTGTGTTTATATATTTATTCCATCTAGCAACAATACTCCACGCTGTGTGTGTTTATATATTTACATATTTATTCCATCTAGCAACAATGCTCCGCACTGTGTGGGTTTATATATTTACATATTTATTCCATCTAGCAACAATGCTCCGCACTGTGTGTTTATATATTCATATATTTATTCCATCTAGCTACAATGCTCCGCACTGTTTATATATTTACATATTCATTCCATCTAGCTACAATACTCCACACTGTGTGTTTATATACTCATATATTTATTCCATCTAGCTACAATGCTTCACACTGTGTTTATATATTTATATATTTATTCCATCTAGCTACAATGCTTCACTGTGTGTTTATATATACTGTATATTTATTCCATCTAGCAACAATGCTCCACGCTGTGTGTGTTTATATATTTACATATTTATTCCATCTAGCAACAATGCTCCGCACTGTGTGGGTTTATATATTTATTCCACCTAGCTACAATGCTTCGCACTGTGTGTGTTTATATATTTACATATTCATTCCATCTAGCTACAATACTCCACACTGTGTGTTTATATACTCATATTTATTCCATCTAGCTACAATGCTCCGCACTGTGTGTCTATATATATATATATTAGGGATGGGCATTCGGTGAAATTTTCTTCACCGATCGTCGGGAGAATTAATGATTAATAATCGGTTAATCATTAACATTTTTAGGTACGTAACAAGGCAGGTAGACTGCATTAGAACATCAGGAATCAGCACGGAGAGCCCTCGGGAATCTCGCAAGCTGATTGGCCGAGACGTTTCACCCCGCAAGCTGATTGGCCGAGACGTTTTACCCAGCTTCTCTCCCTGCCGAGAGCCTACCCAGCGAAGGAAGACCGCATTCATTGCTCTTCATCGCTCGTGTTACTTAGTCTAGCCGCGCAGAACTTTTTGCTGTTCTCTTGTGCCATTTTGTGCGAAATAGTCTTCCCGTCGAGCCACGACGCCGCCTCCTGCAGCTTCCCTCGACGTGTGTACACCGAATCTTCATGACCTTCTCAATAAAGTTTCTGAAAAAAAAAAAAAGAATCTTCACGACCGCCATTACTCAGCGCGCAACCACTGTTGGCGGTTTCTTCGCGTAATAAGGGTGTTCCATGGACCCTGTCGATGAGGTATATTTGTATGCTGCATTGCAGTGATTGCAGTACACCTGGTCATTTTTTAAACTGAAATGGTCCCACGGAACACTTCGCCATAACCGCTTCATGATTTGGCGATTGCCCTACGGAAGCCCGCATGTATCAACTGAGGCACGCCAGGGTACGGCGATGGTGTAATGTTGCCCCCTGGTGCCCAAATTTTGCCATTGCATTGTTTGAGGACGGCCGTGCAGTAGGCCTAATAACCTCGGATTGTTTAAAAAAAAAAACTGTTTGTCGACGAAAATGAACTTCCTCGGTGAAATTCTTAATGATCAATTATCGGTTAATCGGTAAATTATGCCCATCCCTAATATATATATATATATATATACTATATATATATATATATATACATACAGTATATGTACATATGTATACTCGCTGCTCTTGTTTTTCTCTTGCCTTCTGATTGTTGCTCTGAGTGTTGCTATCCCTGTGCTGTTGCAATCCTGGAATTTCTCCATTGTGGGACTAATAAAGGCTTATCTTATCTTACCTATGATGTAGGCATGATGTCCTATGATGCCTGCCTTCATGTCTTTATGATGTCATATAGACCAAGAAGAGATACTCATCACCCGATTACCTATTGACCATTTGCTGTGACGTCACATCCTTTTGTTTACGCCGCCACATTGGACGGCAGAAGCGAGTGGACGGCGCATTCAGCAGCTGTTCAGCGGTGTACCAGATCTTGATATATTTACCTGATTTCAACCTACATCTTTGTTTTATTTTATGTTGGCATTGGATTAGACTATGGTGTTTCACTGCTGTGCCCTTGGGTGTACAAATCGCCAGAAAAAGGGATCCAACTTGAAGTTTTACCGGTTCCCAGCTGACGAAGACAGGCGCAGGAGGTGGGTGGCCCGTCGCCTTACTCGCGGCTATGCAATCAACATTTTATATCGGGTATGTCTGATGTATCAGTGTCTATAGATGTAATGTTATATCATTGTAAACACTGGTAAATGGGTATGTCCCTCCCTGTGTGCACCACCAAGGCCTACCATCTGTGACCTAGCACTAGACAACTGCTAGATGACAAGATAAAGATCATGAATGCATGCTCCTGTTTGAAATTTAATGTGTTGATCAATATGGCTGAGTTTATTTTGCAATGAATAAAAAATATATTAAATTTACCAAAAAAAGGAGTATTTTTACAATAATTCACATTCACCGATACAGTTAAACCTCCCACCATTGTTTATTACTTTGTACTTCAATGTACCACATAAATAGGTCTACATGGATTAAAAGAATGATATAAACATGATAAATCGTTATATTGCTTCTCAAACTGTATAAACTATATATTCTACCTACTCCATATTCCAGGTGAGAAGAGCAGTGACCCTCTTTCCCCAGATTACATACCATCAGTCTTCACCTTCACGTCTACTCCAACGAAAGACAGAAACAACGCCAGCTTCCATCGGTACATTAAAACACAAGCAAGGAAAAAAGACAGAGAGAGAACTTGGATCGCTCACTTGCTGCCAGTGTACTCGTAGAAATGTCTTCAGGAGTTTGCTGTGCATTGATAAATGTAAATGATTCTGTTGTGCCTTTCAATTAAACTGATTTGGCGTTTAATTTTTGGTCAAAACAGAAAGTGTGAATACAATATGACACCATCTTACTTCTTGATCACCCAGGGTTTCAGTGGGGGGTCCGACATCTTCTGGGAGTGATGTACCTGTAGTGGATAAATATTCTTAAAATTAATATGTGGGTATGATGACTTTTTATCTGGATATAAGTCTTTCTTGTATAGACTGGACAATAAAATCTGTAATATATCTAATAGTGTTGGGAGTTGTTTATCCAGTATTCTATTGATACGACAAATATTTATAAATCCTTTTACAGAATATATAGATCTATAAAAATATTTAATTATTTTTAATTAATTTAATTGAGATATTATATATGCTGCTAATAATAATAATAATAATAATAATAATAATAATAATAATAATTGAATATTTTATAAAATTTTAATAATTTATCACTTAATATATTCTATATAACATGACAAATCTATACAGTAGGGCCTTCACGACATAGTGGACCGTTGAAGTGATGACTGGGGATATCAGCACATTTCTCACAAGCCCAGCAACAAAATAACTATAAGCGTCCAAACTTTTGTAGGCTTTCAGAGACTCTCCAGTGTACCTAGACGGTGTGTTGACCAGGTAGTTGTAGATGTCCATATAGTGTACGTCAGGTTTGGGGCAAAAATCTATGAAACTGGTGAATTTTTCAAGCGACAAGTTGTAAGGGTCCACGCCGATAACACTGATCTTTTCCGTGTACCTGTCACGATGTTTTTTATCTAGTAGTTGCGCAACATCGGACAAAGCCGGCACATCTGACTGAGTGGACACCATGCTGAAACGCACCCACACAGCGCCCAAGTTGCCGTCCAATGTGGCGATATCAACAAAAATCACGTGACGCGTGACGTCACTGGCAAAAGGTTAATAGGACACAGCACTTGAAACTGAATGGGAGTTGCCAGAAACAGGAAAGAACAGATACTCATCACCCGATTAAGACTAGGACACACTAATTTAAACCAGGATCAAATGCAGGCATCATAGGACTCGCTATGCCATCATCAAAGATCATAGGACATATTCAAAGATCAAACGCAGGCATGACTCACGATCATAGGACTCCCTATGACATCATCAAAGATCTAAGGCAGGCATCACTGAATGAGTGCTGACGTGCTTGCTTACACCCTTGCTTACACCTGCTTTCTACGGGCATGCAGAAATACTTACTTATACTTTGTTTCTATGGGCAAGCACGGGCATGCACAGGTATGTACTCGTAAATGTAATGCCTAAAACTGTCAGAAGTGAAAACAAATTGCATGTTTTGTATTAACATAAAGGTATTGTGATATTTTAAAAAGTATCCACCAGCTGTATAGATGTATCGATACTTGAGTATTGATATGCCCACCCCTAGCTTTAACTGTCCATCTAAAGGAACGCCCATGTTATGTCTTCATTTCTGCTCCTCTGGTTTCAGTTCACTTTCATTCTTTTAGTTTCACTTTTACCATACTCCAGCAGTAAAACAGCGGCTGCTGCTGCACAACACACTTGCTTCTGCTCAGTTCTTGACAGAATTCAGCATACTCCTTTACTGTGATACTTTTGCAAGTGTTTTATCAAGTTGGTGGTGTAAAATTTTAAATGCCGGTACCACACAGCAACATACTGAGACAAGTCCCACAGACAGGCTCCAGTGATTTGACACGTTGCTTTTGTTTACAGAAGCCACGCACAGCATGGCTGAAAACACAATTGCACCTTCATTTTAATATTATTAGTGTATTGGATCGGTAAATTATTTTTATTCCTTACTGATATCGATCCAGCCATTTTGCCTGGATCGAACCAGATACGGTGGATCGGATTGGCTCATCCCTAAAAGCAACACATCACGCTGCAATCTGATGAGATTCAAGAACAGATGAGAAACAAGAACCCAGCTCAGCATCTAAAGAATTGCAAGCCTCACTTGTTTCAGTTTGGATACTGGCCCATGATTCAACAATCAGAAAGAGACTGGGCAAAAATGACATCCATGGAAGAGGTCCAAGGTGAAAACCACTGCTGACCAAAAAGAACGCAAAGGCTCGTCTCACCTTTGCTAAAAAAAAAAAAAAAAATTCTTGATGATTCCCAAGACTTTTAGGAGAATATTCTGTGGACTGATGAGATAAAGGCTGAACTTCTTGGAAGGCATAAAACTAACAGTGCTTCATAAATAGAACATCATATCAACAGTCAAACATGGCAGTGGTAGAGTGATGGTCTGGGGCTGCATCAGGACCTGGACAACTTGCCATAATTGATGGAACTATGAATTTTGCTCTCTACCAGAAAATTCTGAAGGTGAATGTCTGGCTATCTGTTCATGGTCTCAAGTTCAAGCCCTCCAACGTGGCTGTATTAAAACAATTCTACAAAGAAGAATGGTTGAAAAATTCCTCAGTAGCGGTGTAAAAGACTCATTAACAGTTATTACAGGCACTTGATTGCAGTTGTTGCCACCAAGGGTGGCACAACCAGTTATTAGGTTTAGGGGGAAATTACTTTTTCACATAGGGCCAGGTAGGTTTGGATAGCTTTTTTCCCTTAAATGAAATCAGCATTTTGTATTTATTAAGGCTGTCTTTGTGTAATATTAGAATTTGTTTGATGATATGAAACATTTAAGTGTGACAAATTTGCAAAATACAAATCAGCAAGGGTGCAAATACTTTTTTCGCAGTACTCTAAATGCCCATCTCTCCTGACCTTTGACAATGACCTTGACCTCAACCTAGATGCAGACGCTACATGAGGGTCCTTGTGAGTTTGGTGAGCATCGGGGCAAATGACTTGGAGCAGGAGCGTTTCCTGTAAAATGTGGAAGGACAGACAGATGGACGGGCAAATGGACGCCATGTGGTCGCATTAGCTCCTTTCAGCCTTGCCGAAATGAGCTTAAAGCAGAGATATACCTATAAATTTCGTGACAGCAGATAATTTGTAAAAATTAATTTAAAAAAATCCTTTAAATGTTTTTTTTCCCCTGCTCAGACCATAATGTCAGCCACAGATGAATGCCCAGCGTAGTTTGGTGTTTCTGTCTCTGGAACCATTCTTAACACAATAGGCAAACTGAGTAACCATCACAGAATTAGCAAAAAGGTAGTGAAGCAAAGCAGAGTTGACACTTGGTGCACATACGCAGCCGGGAGATGAATGATCTCCAAGGAACAATATCATCAGAACACAGTGGGAGTCCAACACGCATGGAGACAAGAGGACAAGAATGAGCTTGTCAAACGTGCATGTCAACAAACGTGACACAAAGCTTCAAGGCCCCATCATTCCGAAGAATCTAGACTGAGAGCAATGGATCCCCAGTAAATAGTGCCATTTAAGTAGAAGGGTTTTGTTTACTTAGAAATGAGTTATCTATGCAAACTGCTTATCATTACACCGACATGATGGCTTTCAATTGGACTACATTATTTTTACCTTGGCATACCAACAACAGCCAGGACACAGGGTTAAAGTATTATGTGCCTGCAGTGCTATGAGAGAATTAAAATCTGAGTTGGTATAGTGAAGCTGCAGGTAGCTTGAAATACCAGATGTCAAATGCTTGTTGTCCAGGGTAACAGTTAGTGCAGACTAATTAAATGATCTAATGAAGGAGGCCTTAATGACACAAAACAAATGGTTATTAGAGGCAAAAGCACCGCATGCCTAATTCCCCCTGAGAGTACTGCCACATTACAGGAGCTTTTCAGCATTTAAGGGAAAACTACAGATCTTTCACCACCCAAAACATCAAGGTAAAAAAAAAAGTTAGTGTGATGACATTTCACTGATAAGCTGTACTAAATTACAACAAATATGTATGGTATATTTTAACTTGTAAAATCTGAACAGGTATTACAGAGCCTTAAAACCTTAAAACACATCCGAGCCTTAAAGTGCAACTAAATATTTCATTTCATGTTGCACAAAAAGTCCTGTTACAAATGTTCAAAAATTGCATGTTAACGAGTTCTCTAAGAAATGTCACACAAATGGCAATTTTCTTGTCCAACAGCATTTTTTATTTCTACAATGCAGATAGACTTTCTTCAAGAATTTAGCATATTAAACTATAAAAACAATTTTTTTCTTGAACTGGCTTATGAGAACTAGGGGCTTCCAATATGAGATGAAATTATAATGATACTTTTCACTTTTTGAACAGCAGCAGCATTATGAACATGGTATTACTTTTTTCTCCAAGTTTACGAAGAGAAACATGTCCTGTCCCTTAATTAAAATAAAAATATTATGATAATATAATCATTAGGGCTACGCAGTAAGGGCAGTTTTTGTGAAGTTGAGTACGAGTTCTCACCTTTTACATATGATTTTTATTTACAAATACTGTATTAGTAAAACTAGGTCTGGGCGATATAGCTCAAAAAATGTATCACAATATAATTTCTCTGTATCGCAATACACAACACATATTGTGATATCTGTTTTGCGTACTGAATGTTCTTTAAAATTTGGTTTTACTTACATTTTTATAATAATTAATTAATAATTAATTAAATAAAATAAAATATATTAATTTCACTTGTGAAAAAGGTGAATAATAAAATAAAATGAAACTTGTGTCAGAGAAAATTCTTTACAACAATATGTAACTGAGCAAAGTGTCTTTTTTCTTTTGCTTAACAGAACTCACATTATCAAGTATATCCACAGGGGCAGAAATGTTTCAGTTTACCAAACATTAGCAGTCTAATAAGTGACAGAAATATAATTTGTCACTTATTTTTATATTTTTTTATCTGTCTACATTTCATCAGTTCATTATTTGCCAAGCCACTTACTCTTATTTTGAAGGGTTGCAAGACCTCTTATTTTGAAAGTTTGTTCGCTAAGTGAGCAGTTACCTGCAGAGTTCAGATGGGAAATGTTTATCTTCTCCTGGCTCCCCCATTTCCTGTGCTTTAGGTGAGCCTACATTTATCGTTATCTTCCTTTTCAGACTGCAGCAGCTGCTAAGCTTCAGACAGGCCTGTCTCACAGCGCCAGCTCATATTAAAGTAACAAATACTCAAATATGGGCAGTACAACTATTTTATGTATCATGGGCAGCCAAATGTACCTACCTATACAACGAATATATTCGGTATATCACCCAGCCTTAAGTGAAACTATCAAATTATACTTATTTACAGGGTTTAATTCCACTTATAAAATAACTGCATTATGCACCATAGAAGCATGTAAATGAAAAAAATTTAAATCACAGATATAATCAAAGTTCATCTCAAAGTAAGTTTCATTTGTTCTTCACAATAATGTGTAACTAACTGAAACGCAGGAACATCTGTGCAAAAGCAATCAAAACAATAAACAGGAACTTCTGGATTTGAAAAAAAAATCATATTTAACCCATCTTTTAATTTTAAAGTTTATATGCATGCCATGGAAATGTTCAGCTTAACTGTTCCAGCAAAGAAGAAGAGAAGTGCATTATGGCGACACAGAGAGAAAATCACGGAGAAGGCCCAAACTTTCCAAAGTATGGGAGGATTTTACCTAAAAATAAATAGATGAAATAAGTTATATGTAGACTCTGTAAAGCAGAGTTGTCATATCACAGCTGCACTACAGCAATGCATCCATTATCCTGCCCTCCATCTATGGCCACCTGTACGCGGACCTCCGCAGTGCTCCGCAAAGGTGATGAATGACTGAAGTAGGGCCACGTTTTAACACACTGCACCAGTAAGGTTAGCGAGTTTTAGCGAATAAAGTTAGTGCTTCTTATTTTCAATGAGTGACTGTCTCAACTTTAGAAAACTGACCAAGTGCTGTCAGACAAAAATCTCTCTTGGACGATGGTTGCTGACAGCTGAGCTACATCACTTGTGCTAGGTAATGTGTTAAGTGCAGTAAATGAGTGAATTACATGACTAGCTTATTCTGTTTCATATTCTCTATTATTGTCGCAGTAATATCAGCCCTTATTCTGAATATTAGTGCATCTCAGTAAATTAGAATGTCATGATTTGTAATTTGATTAAAAAAGATAACCATAATCATCACAAATAAATTAAAACAGCTTAAATAGTTCAATGTATGTGTAGTGGAGGCTCATATTCCTGCACTGATATTTAAAGTGGGGTTTTTTTTTATTTTGGACTGGAAGAAGTTCTTTTTTTTTCCACAATATTTTTTATTGAACCTTTTTTTTACAAACATGGCACAAACAGTCAAACACTAACACTAAAGTAATTTAAAAATTAAAAAAAAAAAACCACCTAACAACGACAAAAAAAATGTACTAAAAACAACAACAAACATTAACAAAAGCAAGTCAACAACAATGTTCCTCTGTTTAGTCTAGGTAATCTATTACATAAGAATATATAATATACATTCACCAGTTTGGAATTTGCAAGGTCCACACATATCACACTTTTTTTTTTTTTAATACAGTCTGTATTTTGTAGACATGTTATATGTTTCAGATCAATCAGATGCCTGTACAAGTGCTTAAATGTTCTACCTTTGTCATGTTCATGCTTAGCTCCCACCAGTTTCCTTTTGGATCTGCTTAATGAGCTCCTGCGCCTCTTGAGGGGTCTTAAAGATGTGGGTTCTCCCCTTATATGTGACCAGCAGTCTTGCCGGATGAATCACTCCGTGACGAATCCCGAGGTTGCACAGCTCTTTGCGGGCGAGGTCAAACTGCCTCCTTAATTGTTGAATTCCTGTGGCCAAATCTGGGTAGAAGCGCACCTGTTGATCCTGGTATTTGATTTCCCCTTTAGCTCGCGCCGTGTTGGTGACCGTCATCTTGTCTCTGTAGTTGAGGAACTTCATAATCAGCGTCCTCGGTGGTGTCTTATTATCTCTCGGTGGGCCGATTTGGTGAGCGCTCTCTAAGACGACCGATGACTGCAGGTCCGCGTTGTTCAGCGCTTCTGGAATCCACTTTTCCAAAAAGGAACATGAGTCCCGTCCCTCCGCTCCCTCCGGGAGGCCCACCAGCCTCAAATTATTCCGTCGCGAGCGGGATTCCAAGTCCAGGACGTTATCTTCCAGATGTTTCCATTTTAATTCCAGTGTTTGCAACTTTGATTGTAGGCTGGTGACGTCATCTTCAGCGCTTGAAATTCGGAGCTCCGCCTGCGATACTCGTTCCATACAGTCGCTTATTTCCTTTCTCATTCCTTCTATCGCTGCTATAATCCCATCAAATTTAGACGAAAACTCTGTTCTCATGGAGTTGATGGCAGTGAGCACTGCGTTTGTCCCCTCTTCAGCAGTTCCCGCTCCACCGCTGGCTCCATCCTCCGCCATTGTCTCTGGATTTTTTTCTGTTTCGTCTCGAGCGTGGAAGTCTGTCAGCTTGGGTTGTTTTGTCGAATTGCTTTTTCCTCCACCTAATTTCCCAGCCTTGGTCTTTACCATATCCGCGCCTAAATGCTGGGATGGGTTTTTGTTCCAATTAAGAGAGTTTTAGTAAACTTTTTATTTTTAGGAGCAGAGCAGTGTGAAACACATCTTCCTACGTGGCCACCATAACCGGAAGTCAGAAGAAGTTCTTTTAATTTTCATCTGAAGCCTAACTAAACTTTTAAACTTCTAGACACAGCAAGGTTTCAGACAGAATGGACTAGCATGTTAATTCTGTTTTTACTTCAATGGTGTTGCATATTATTTTAGTTTGTTTTGAACACAAAGTGTTGCAACAGCCCTCCATGGAGTAGCAGAGGCTGCTATTTGACTTTTTGCACTTTATTTTGGGGGTTAAAAGACTGCAATTTAATGTCTGTTATTTAATTGTGTTGCTACAAACACTTCTGATTAAGCTGTCAGGTTCATGTTTGATGGGGCATTATTTTATTTAGCTATGGGAACTTTTTATAATGGGTTACGTTATAATAAATCAGAATGACAACAAAGTGATATTCACAGATGTGCAGGCTTAAAAAGGCGAGGTAAAACATGACCTGGAGCCCCAAACAGGAGCTGTGCCAACAGGAGGCAGAGATGGCAGACATGAGAAAAATAACCATGATTAGTCAACTAATCGAAAAAATAGTCATTAGATTAGTTGACTACCAAAATAATTGTTAGTTGCAGCCCTACTGCAAATCTGTAAACTTGCTAAATATGAAAATTTTAAGCCTTTGACTTTATCCATCCTTGTGCAGTTCTTCTTGCTTGCTGAGGGGCTACCTGGTTGCTAAGTAGCCCTGCTGGATGACGGAGTGTCCTAATTCGAGGGCTGAACCTGTGTCACAGAGATTCTCTCCAAGTAGATTTAATTGCCTGTTAAAGGTCAAAAAGAAATCCTTAAAATATCCAACAGGGTGTAGTTATTATTTTGGGATTTAGCAACATGTAGTTAACTTAATTAAATGTCTTAGTTTTAAAATTATGTTGTCTCATTTTCTCTACTGAGTAAGTGGGAGAGCAAGGATGTGCACACACTGCATCCACTGCATGGCAATAAACCCCCCTCCATCACCCTCCTTAATCACCTATAACATTTTAATGAGGCAACAAAAAGATTTAACAGCAACAACAACCAGACAAAACCTCATCAATAACTTTGTAATGTTTTGATCAAATTTTCAGTATAATGCCAGAAAAAGTTGCATAAGACCCAGTGCAATGACTTGATGAAGCATACACCATAATGTGTTTGAATACATATTTGAAAGCTGGACAAAAATATTGAGGAACACCTCTTAATCAATGAACTCTACTGTTTCATTGTCAGAAAATCTTATCAGATCTCTTAATCTCATGAAGACGTGTTGGACAATTCTGTGTTTCCAACTTTGTGGGAACAATTTGGGGAAGGCCCGTTTCCATTTTCTTTATAAAGTCATGGTTAGATGAGCTTGGAGTAGGAGAACTTAACAGGCCCACATGTAACCCTGACCTCTGCCCCATCAACACCTTGAGAATGAAAATTGTGAGCCAGGCTTCTTAACGACTGGGTGAAGATCCATACACACCCAAAACCTTGTAGAAAAGCCTTCCCAGCCTCCCGGAAGCTGTTATAGTTGCAAAGGGGACAACTAAATATTAACACCCATGGATCTAGACTGGGATGTTGTGAAAGTAATGTGAAGGTGGTCCAGTACTTTTGTCCATACAGCATTATGATGTTTCTCCAATCTATTTTACAGGTGTACGATGACCAAATCAACATTCAGATTAAATATTGATAAACTTTGCTTTCACCACTTGCAGTCCACATAGGTTTTCCCATGCAACGGTCTACTGTAAGTATGTCAGCATTTATGTGTACAAAACAGGAAGAGGATACCTGGGCCTTTCTCTTCCAGAAAGCAGGTTTAGTGGCTTACCTGGGTAAGTTAACACAGAATTTGTGGTAACTCTGAGATTTCGGTTCCAAAAAGTCAGTATATTTGTAACTATGGTAACAAAGGCTGTGAACATAACCTACTCCTGAGTAGGTTATGTTCAGGTTATGTTGGGGGTATGTTTAAAGTATTTAAACTTAAGAGGAACAACACGCACAAACAGAACTGCAATGGCAGAGAATCAGAAAACTTGTCAATCAAAATCACCTTTAATAAAACAAACCATAACCAATTTGTTTATAACGCACCTTCTTTATTTCCTGAACAGACATCATTTTCTCTTTATCTTTACATGCAGATATGTCATCTCCAAATCTATTTTCTGATGTTTTTTCTATCGAGATACAGTGGGGCAAAAAAGTATTTAGTCAGCCACCAATTGTGCAAGTTCTCCCACTTAAAAGATGAGAGAGGTCTCCAATTTTCATCATAGGTATACCTCAACCATGAGAGACAAAATAAGAAAAAAAAATCCAGAAAATCACATTGAAGGATTTTTAATGAATTAATTGGTAAATTCCTCAGTAAATTCCTGGTCAATAACAAAAGTTCATCTCAATACTTTGTTATATACCCTTTTCTGTAAGTTTTCACACACTGTTGCTGGTATTTTGGCCCATTCCTCCATGCAGATCTCCTCTAGAGCAGTGATGTTTTGGGGCTGTCGCTGGGCAACACAGACTTTCAACTCCCTCCAAAGATTTTCTATGGGGTTGAGATCTGGAGACTGGCTAGGCCACTCCAGGACCTTGAAATGCTTCTTACAAAGCCACTCCTTCGTTGCCCGGGCGGTGTGTCTGGGATCACTGTCATGCTGAAAGACCAAGCCACGTTTCATCTTCAATGCCCTTGCTGGTGGAAGGAGGTTTTCACTCAAAATCTCACAATACATGGCCCCATTCATTCTTTCCTTTACACGGATCAGTCGTCCTGGTCCCTTTGCAGAAAAACAGCCCCAAAGTATGATGTTTCCACCCTCATTCTTCACAGTAGGTATGGTGTTCTTTCTCCTCCAAACACGACAAGTTGAGTTTTTACAATAAAGTTCTATTTTGGTTTCATCTGACCATATGACATTCTCCCAGTCCTCTTCTGGATCATCCAAATGCTCTCTACCAAACTTCAGACGGGCCTGGACATGTACTGGCTTAAGCAGGGGGACACGTCTGGCACTGCAGGATTTGAGTCCCTGGTGGCGTAGTGTGTTTCTGATGTAGCCTTTGTTACTTTGGTCCCAGCTCTCTGCAGGTCATTCACTAGGTCCCCCCTTGTGGTTGTGGGATTTTTGCTCACCGTTCTCGTGATAATTTTGACCCCACGGGGTGAGATCTTGTGTGGAGCCCCAGATCGAGGGAGATTATCAGTGGTCTTGTATGTCTTCCATTTTCTAATAATTGCTCCCACAGTTGATTTCTTCACACCAAGTTGCTTACCTATTGCAGATTCAGTCTTCCCAGCCTGGTGCAGGTCTAAGGTTCAAAAAGGTGCCATTAATACAGGTAACAAGTGGAGGACAGAGGAACCTCTTAAAGAAGAAGTTGCAGGTCTGTGAGAGCCAGAAATCTTGCTTGTTTGTAGGTGACCAAATACTTATTTAACTGAAGAATTTATCAATTAATTCATTAAAAATCCTTCACTGTGATTTTCTGGATTTTTTTTTCTCATTTTGTCTCTCATAGTTGAGGTATACCTATGATGAAAATTGGAGACCTCTCTCATCTTTTAAGTGGGAGAACTTGCACAATTGGTGGCTGACTAAATACTTTTTTGCCCCACTGTATACTGTATGTTGTACAGATCCTTTGTTGGCAACTACAATGAAATTATTACATTTAGTGATCTCAAAGGTAAAAAGCTCGCCGCATCTCGCCTGAACTTATTTTTCCTCCACAAAATATTAATTTCTGTTTAGCAGTAATATCTTACATTAAGATCAATAAAATCAATTTCTTACATTGTCAAATTGCTGCATAGACTTTGGAGGAGGATCCACTACACGGCCCTGTTCAGTCTCTTATGGAACATAAATAACTTCTGCTGCAGATCCTCTGTCTTCAAACAACACAGTCACATACTGATGCTTGACATATATTGTCCATATTGTTTAGTGGACCCTCTGGACCCTCTATGTCCACTTCTGTCACAGCTGATGCAGTCTTCTCCTCTTCAGCCTTTTAATTGCATTAACAGTCTTATGACCTTTGGCCTAATGAAGGATAATTTATCAAAAAGGCAAAAAAATAAAAACAACCTACATTTAGATTACAAGAGTAGGACACCATCTTGGACTGTGAAGGGTGGTGCGGTGGCGCAGTGGTTAGCACTGCGGCAGCACAGCAACTCACCCTTAGCCATGGGATCCCTGGTTCGATTCCAGCCCCTGACCAACAGTGATCTGTGTGGACTTTGCATGTTCTCCCCGTATCTGCGTGGGTTTACGCTGGGATTTCTCCGGTTTCCTCCCACAGGCCAAAAACATGCAGGTTAGGTTAACTGGAGACTCTAAAGTGGCCCTAGGTGTGAATGTGTGTATGAATGGTTAAGGGATAGCGCCGTACCGTGGCTACTTCATCCATCCAGGTGAATGCCCTCAATTTCCCCTCTGGGGATCAATAAAGTATACAAAAGTAGAGCATCCGCCCCACACCCGGGAGGCAGGGGTTCAAATCCCGGCCGGGTCATGCCAAAGACCATATAAAAGTGGAACTTCCTGCCGTCCAGCTTGGTGCTCAGCAATAATGGAATGGAGGAGGGAAATTTGCGGCGGCACCTTGCATGGCAGCGGCCCTCTGATTCTACACTTGGGGTGTGTGTGATTAACACAGTAGATAGGTAAAGCACAATCTCGTTCTACTGTACATGATTGGTTGTACAGTTGAATGACAAAGGGTGATTTAATTTTTAATTTAAAAACAAGAAAAAAATAAAATAAAATTGTAAAAAAAATAAATAAATACATAAAAGGCCCAAATTCATTCAATAAAAAAAGAGGGGCTTGTGAGGGAAATGGGTTGAATAGAAAACAAAACCTTAAAAAGGTTTGTATGAATTAACATTACAGCAAGGCTTGCATATGCAATCCTTATTGCAATTGCAATATGGGAAAAAAATTAAAATCCATACTGTGTAATCTGATTAACTAGCTGTGTGGGGAAAGTGAACAAGCCTTAACAGATCTTCACAAAATAAACAATGAAGGATGGAATCATCAGACTTTCTTTCTCTTAATAGCTCTGTGAGGAACCTTGGAGTTATTTTTGATCAGGATTTGTCCTTCAATTCACATATTAAATTTGTTTCCAAGACTGCCTTCTATCATTTGCGTAATATTGCCAAGATTAGGAGCATCTTGTCTCAGAGTGATGCTGAGAAACTGATCCACGCTTTTGTTAGCTCGAGATTAGATTATTGTAATTCTTTATTATCAGGTTGTCCTAAAACATCTTTAAAAAGTCTTCAGCTGATCCAAAATGCTGCAGCAAGAGTTTTAACAGGTACTAGAAAGAGAGATCATATCTCTCCGGTTCTGGCCTCCCTTCATTGGCTTCCCATAGAGTTTAGAATTAAGTTTAAAATCCTTCTTCTTACTTACAAAGCTCTAAACAATCAGGCTCCTTTTTATTTAAAAGATCTGATACTACCGTATTATCCTAACAGAGCACTACGCTCCCAAAATGCAGGATTACTTGTAATACCTAGAATCTCCAAAAGTACAATGGGAGGCAGAGCCTTCAGTTATCAAGCTCCTCTCCTGTGGAATCAGCTGCCAATCTGGATTCGGGAGTCAGACTCGATCTCTGTTTTTAAGATTAGGGTTAAAACCTACCTTTTTGATATAGCCTACAATTAGGGAGGGATCATGTGTTTCTGAACCCTCCCTTAGTTATGCTGCTAATAGGTTTAGTCAGCCGGGGGACCTCCAGTAATGCACTGGGCCTCACTCCTTTCCTCACTCTCTATGAAATATTTTTTTTTGCTGGTCATTAACATTTGTTTGTTCTCTCCCATAGATTGAGTCCCCATCGTGCTGTTTGCTCTCTACATGTCTGTTCTTTTCATCTTCTCTGTCCCCTCACCCCCCAGCCAGTCGCAGCAGATGACTGCCCCTCCCTGAGCCTGGTTCTGCTGGAGGTTTCTTCCTGTTAAAAGGGAGTTTTTCCTCTCCACCGTCGCCAAGTGCTTGCTCACAGGGGATCACCTGATTGCTGGGGTCTTTCTGCAACTGTGGGGGTCCCCCCCTACAGTTGATAGTGCTATGAGATGACTGCTGTTGTGAAATGGCGCTATATAAATAAAGTTGAATTGAATTGAATTGAATTCATTTTACCTGGGCAGTACCCAAATATTCTCTTATCTGGATATCTGTTCATGACAGTGGTATTTTTTTTTTTTTTAAATTTGGTATATGAATATTTGCTCCTTCACTCAAACTGCTCAATTTTAACTATGCCAATTCTGATTTACTAAATTTACAAAAAAAAAAGTCACAAAATTACATGAATAAATTTAGAAATATATAAAGAAAAAACTTCATATTCACATAACAAAAATTGTAAATTTATTAACAAAAATTCACATTTACAAAGAAATCTGCAAAAAAAAGTCTTTTGGAAAATGATTTCAAATTACATGGAAAATTTGCATATTTACTATAAAAAATAGCTAAATTACAAGAAAAAAAGGCTCAATTTAAATGAAAAACTGCAAACTCATGAAAAAAGCTACAAATTTGAATGAAAAAAAATCTTTATAGCAAAAACCATTATATCTGCATGTAAGGATAAATGCTGTAAAATAGCCAACTGTCTTGCAATGCACTCCATTTATCACATTATTCTGAATACTTACTTTTGTTTTTTAAATGGAAAATAAATTTGACCCAAGGGACATCCAAGTAGGGGCTCGGACTCACAGCCTCTCACATCAGAGTCCAGCACTCTACTTATGTCACCAAGAGGCTTCATCACTTGGCAAGCCTAGTAGAAATAACTACAATCTTACATAGATTGTCCACTGGTGAAGAATCCAAAAAACTCAATTCATGCAGTCAGCAGTTCTTTGCAGGTCAGCTCCCTGTATCTTTGGCTGATGTTGCTCTTTTTACTTCTTGATTATGTGATTTTTTTTCCACACTCCTCATATGCCTCCAAGAGTGCTTGTAACGCTTCCTCAGGGAAATAATTCTCTCTTTTCCTCCACTGCGCATGGTTTCTGTGATCAACACATGTTGTCTTAGTAGGTCGAGGTCAATCAACTCTGAATTGATCAAACAATGTCATAACCAGAGTTCTGGAACCAGAAACTCGGAGTAAGTTCTGCCAGGTTCACTTAATCCTGAGTTCAGGGTTTATTTCAGGCTATGTTAACCCTCTTTTCTGGAATACTCCCCTGATGAGAGAATGTGTATACATAACAAAGGAGCTGTATTCTCAAATCATGTGACATTTCAGTGGAGGCACATAATATGAAAACATACACAGATCTGTGGGGAGATGTTTCTCAGGAAAAAAAAAAAGTTTCTGAATCCCTTAGACAATGATATATTGCTCCCCTAGTTGTTTAACTGTAATTTTGATTTCTCATTTAATGGGGTTATTGACTGAAAAATTTTGGTTTTATAGTGCGTTTCTGAAATGTGTCTATTGGTCATGTGATTACTGAACAAATATCAAAGTACTCACTTCTCCTACAAGACATGAAGTACTTAATGTTTTTCTCTCCGAGAAGCCATTTTGAATCTTCCGGGTTTGCTATGAAACATCATAAACATAGTAAACCCACCCTGATACCTGCTTGCTGCTCTATTATTAGCCACCCTAGCTGTGTATGAGCAGGGAGCCAAAGGCGCCACCTTCCGAGATAACAGCACTGCTAAGGAGTTTGCTTACCAAGCGTGGCTTATATTGTTATTTTCTTTGGATTTCAGTCACCCTAACAGACATTCCTGTTTCCACTTCATTCACTAATCAGTCCCTCCAGAATTTTGTGATGTTGCAATTGCGCCAACTCACACGAGATCAAGCCATCATCGCATCAGTTGCTCAACCTTGCAACTTTATCCAATTATCGCAACTTCACTACAATTTTGGCCAATCCTCATCAACTTCCACCTATTTCACCAATCAAATTTGTCCCTGAGTGGCACTCACTCAGTCTAACCAATCAAATGCGTTGCTGCACCGCAATCATGTTTATAGTGAGTATTAGTGGAACACATCAGCAAAAAAACAAAGTGTGTGATTTAGAAAAAAAACACACTCATCCACAAGTTTTCCCACACCATCCCTTCCTCCTTTTCCCCTGGCCCGCCGGTGGACGTCTCCTCCCGTCTCAGTCCTGATAGTGTGAACAAAGTGCAGGGTTTGTGTTGAAAAAAGTCCACCTGCCTGAAAGCACCCCCACACAGGAGCACGTGTGAGGAGAGGCATCGTAAAACCATAAACAAACAAGCAAATTTAACACTACAGCCAGTGTTTGAACATTTTATACATCTTTAGAGGTAAATTCATTACTATATCTCATCAATGAGTTTTAAAGCTTTGAATCTCCGGTCTGGACACGGAGCAACGCGCGCCCCTGGCAAACACCCAAGGAGAGCCCCTCCTCCCGGTAAAGGAAAGATGAGTTTCTGATGAGACAGGTGTGTGTCAAGATGCGCAGCAGATAGACAAGACAGGTAGGAGTCAGGCACAGAAAGAGAGAGAATACACATTTTTTTCCCAGAAAAACACAGACTTCGGTAGACTGTACAGAGCAGCAAAATAAATTCCTTCTTTTTTCTCTGCGCTCGGTATCGAGTGGTTGGGGACTGCTGCAGTTAGGGAGGTTTCCAATGAGGGTGCTGCCAATAATTTCCAAATCTATACTCTTTAACATGCATTCAGTGCACTTTAGCTGTTGAAATTGATATTGTGTTAAAGTCTGTATTTGCTGTTGAACAAGAGTTTTTCTGTATAGCAGAAGTTTCTGCTTAATTTACAAATCACAGTTTAATAGGAAATTTTTTGACAATCCTCTGCTTTTCTTGTGGTGTGATATAGAATATCACCGCAGTAAACTATAGAAAAAAGCATCTGCTTTAAAATTTGTAATTTTTCCCCACAACTTTTAGTGCAAAAAAACTTCTCAAAACATCGCAACTTTTAATGCAACTTTTTAAAATAGCTCCCGCAAATTCAGGCTTTTTGGGCCACAACAATCATAAAAGCATCCTGCGAAATCCTGGAGGGATTGACTAATCCACAGTAGATAATATATTTCACGTCATTCTTGCTTATTTTGTTATATTTTTGCTGTGATGCTTCATTAAAATGTTAGCATTCGCTTGACTAGGCAGTCACTAGCAGTTAGCTAGTGTTAGCTAGGCACCTTGGGGGATCATTCACTCATTATTTAGACTTTATTTTTAGTGGCTAGCTGACACTAGCCACTCTGTGGGCCATTGCTTACTCATACGCAAATGTTTCTGTGCTTATTATACTTCAGGAACCAGTTATATCCTATCGACCACTGAAACCACACACCTTTGTCCACCATTAATTCTTTAAGACACATTTACGTTAACTGGCTCAGGAAGCTATCAAAGCTAGGAGCAAGACAGCAAAGATTAGCAATAGTGACATAAGAGGAAGGGCAGAGTTAATTGCGGTTCTCAAGCATTTCTAGAGACATGCACTGAAATTAGCCATTCTGAAGGAGGGTGCAAAAGATGATTCACAATTATGCTGCAATAAGTAAATATGTAAAGAAATTTGACCAAAATATGTCAAACATTTTATTAAGACCTGTGGGAGCTGTCAAAATGTGGGAAAAGTGCAGTCAATGACCCCTTTAAAATGCATATTATTGTTGTATTTCTTGCAGTTTGGTTTATAAAGCACAACAAGGATTGATTGTGTTGACATTTTACTTCCCAGTAAGACTGAAACAAATCACAGTATTCTGGTGCTCACTCTGCAAGAGAAATCAAGGAAATACTGAAAAAAACAGAACACCAATGAAATGGTAATCAGTCTGTATTTATAAGGTCCTTTCGACCTCAGCGGCTCTACTGAGACTTTCTTTTTTTATTCACCAACTCACACACCCAATAGTGACAGAGGTCCCATAAAAGGGCAGTGGCCTGCCATCAAGAACAACTTAGGACTCAGCATCTTGCCCAAGGACATGTCAGCATGTGAAGGATACAGGGATATAAGTAAACAACATAATCTATCTGACAGCCACTCCCTTATCTTCGTTGACCTCTCATAGAATCTACAAGCAATACCTTTGGGGGAGTCAACTAAATCAAGGATATTAAATAATTTGGTCTTAGTATTAAAGGTAAAGAACACAGGACAGTGACAGTGAAATTAAACACTTGAAATTTTAGGTGCTGTTGGATTTTTGGAGCTGTGCATTTGTGTATTTTGACAGTTCATCATTCCAAGCAGTTGTGTCAGAGATGTTTTGCTAGTCCTAGCATCAGGTCAGGATAGCCAGTCTTTACTTTCACATTTTTTCTTAACATCTACAACACTATCAGGTGTCACTGGGACAGTATGCTATACAATCAAAAATGCGCCGGCCTTCCTTTTGTCAACTCGTTCATTCCTGTCCAATCATCTGACCAGGAAGCTGGTTCTTCAGCTCAAAGTGAGGCTAATGTCCAAATGCCCAAGATAAAAATCGAAGATGGCTGCACTCATGCACTGTTCATCAAGACCAGCTGTAAAATATGGTATTTGTGTTTATTCTAGGCATTTCAATTTCAATTTATTCATTAATTCAATTCAACTTTATTTATAGAGCACCATTTCACAACAACACTCATCTCATAGCACTTTCAAATGTAGGGGAAATCCCCACAATTACAGAAAGACCCCAGCAATCAGGCGATCCCCTGTGAGCAAGCACTTGGCGACGGTGGAGAGGAACAACTCCCTTTTAACAGGAAGAAACCTCCAGCAGAACCAAGCTCAGGGAGGGGCGGTAATCTGCTGCAGCTGGCTGGGGGGTGAGGGGATAGTGAAGAAGAAGAAAAGAGCAGACATGTAGAGAGCAAACAGACCAACGGGGACTCAATCTATGGGGGAGAACAAACAGATGTTAATGGCCAGCAAAAATATTTCATTGAGAGTGAAGAAAGGAGTGAAGCCCAGTGCATTGTTGGAGGTTCCCCGGCTGTCTAAACCTATTAGCAGCATAACTAAGGGAGGGTTCAGGGGCAAATGATCCCACCCTAATTATAGGCGATATCAAAAAGGAAGGTTTAATCCTATTCTTAAAAACAGATATCGAGTCTGACTCCCAAATCCAGATTGGCAGATGGTTCCACAGGAGAGGAGCTTGATAACGGGAAGGCTCTGCCCCCCATTGTACTTTTGGAGATTCTAGGTATTACAAATAATCCTGCATTTTGGGAGCGTAGTGCTCTGTTAGGATAATAGGGTAGTATCAGATCTTTTAAATAAAAAGGGGCCTGATTATTTAGAGCTTTGTAAGTGAGAAGAAGGATTTCAAACTTAATTCTAAACTCTATGGGAAGCCAGTGAAGGGAGGCCAGAACCAGAGAGATATAATCTCTCTTTCTAGTACCTCTTAAAACTCTTTGTAGCATTTTGGATCAGCTGAAGACTTTTTAAAGATGTTTTAGGACAACCTGATAATAAAGAGTTACAATAATCTAATCTAGAGCTAACAAAAGCGTGGATTAGTTTCTCAGCTTCGCTCTGAGACAAGATGCTCCTAATCTTGGCAATATTACGCAAATGATAGAAGGCAGTCTTAGAAACAAGTTTAATCTTTTAATTGGCAAGATTTCATGGACAGATCGCGTGCCCCTAGTGGCACAGTGCAGCACTGTGCCTGTCAAGTGACGTGACGTGCAGAAACACTGCCCAGCTGTACTGAGGATTTGTACTGATTATCAGGTTCAGGTTACTTTATTTGTACCCGTAGGTAGATTTGTTTTGCAGTCTGGTGACATCCATATTTACAAGCCACAAATTACATTCAACAAAGACACAAACACAGGCACACATGAAGCTGACTATAAACATGATAAAAATATTCAAGGCTCCATCAATCAGGGTATAAAAAGACAAAGAGATGGGAGAAAAACCAGAGGTAAGAGAGAAGAGTCACATTAAAAGTTAAAAACTAGTCAAAGAGGTTAAAAACTCAAAGGTCTAAAACCCAATAAAAGATTTAGAACCCAAGTAACATCCTACAAAAATAAGTAAATATAAAATGGAGTTAATAAATAGGTACCTAAATTATGTGCAATATATTGTTACAGCTTGTTCAACTCTTTGACAGCAGCAGGAACAAAGCTGTTTTTGTAGCGCTGGGTTTTACTTTTTGGGACAGCAAACCTCCGTCTTGAGGGAAGAAGCTGAAAGTTGCAGTGCAAAGGGTGGGAGTCATCATTTAAAATGGAGGTAGCCATCCTCTGTACTTGTCTGGTGTACAGGGATGTCAGGCTCAGCTGTGACTCACCAAGCAAACGACTGGACCATCTAACTACCTGATCCAAGGATTTCCCCTGTTTCAGTTTTATCTGACCAAACCATGACACTAAAGAAAAGGATAAAACAGATTCAACAAAAGCCCAATAAAACATTGTCATTACGGTTCGGTCAATTTGGAAGCGTGCAAGTTTTCTCAAGCAATGCAAATGTTGCTGACCCTTTTTGCACACCCTTTCACAGTTCTCTTCAAAGTTCAGAATCAGAATCAGAATCAGAATCAGAATCAGAATCAGGTTTATTGCCATTGTTCATGTAGTACACAAACTAGGAATTTGTCTCGGTACAATGCTGCAACATTAAACATGATAAGATAAGAGAAATAAACTATACATGTAATAAAGTGTAGGATAAGATTAAGTGATACTGGTCAACAGTTAAAATATATATTAGCCAGCAGCATATACTGTGGAGAACTATATAGTGCAGTCGGTAATGCAGGAAGAAAACAGTGATGATTGACATGAGTCTGGTTGAGCTGCTGTACATGGTGCACGAGAGTCACTTAGTGTTCAGCAGTCTAATGGCAGAGGGGAAGAAGCTGTTCATGTGACGGGAGGTTTTAGTCTGGATGGACCGAAGTCTTCTACCAGAGGGGAGGGGGGCAAACAGTACGTGACCAGGGTGTGAGGGATCGGCTATGATCCGGCCAGCACGCCTCCGGGTCCTGGAGATGTACAGATCCTGGAGAGATGGGAGCTTGCAGCCGATCACCTTCTCAGCAGTGCGCACGACGCGCTGCAGCCTTAGTCTGTCCCTGGCAGTGGCTCCTGCGTACCACACGGTTATGGAGGTGGTGAGGATGGGCTCGATGATGGCTGTGTAGAACTGCACTAACATCTTGGTGGGTAGCTTGAGCTTCCTCAGCTGCCGCAGGAAGAACATCCTCTGCTGGGCTTTTTTGATGAGTGAGCTGATGGTCAGCTCCCATTTGAGGTCCCTGGTGATGGTAGTGCCTAGGAAGCGGAAGGAATCAGCAGTGGTGATGGGAGAGCCTGAGAGGGTGAGGGGGGGCAGAGGAGTAGTGACTTTCCTGAAGTCTACAATCATCTCCACTGTCTTCAGAGCGTTCAGCTGCAGGTTGTTATTGCTGCACCAGGACGCCAGCTGGGCCACCTCTCTCCTGTAGGCGGACTCGTCGCCGTTGGAGATGAGCCCGATGAGGGTGGTGTCGTCCGCAAACTTGATCAACTTGACAGACTGGTGGCTGGAGGTGCAGGAGTTGGTGTAAAGGGAGAAGAGTAGGGGGGAAAGTACACAGCCCTGGGGTGATCCGGTGCTGATGCTAGTATAGTCTGAGACAGTCTTTCCCAGCCGCACATGCTGCCTCCGGTCCGTCAGGAAGTCGATGATCCACCTGCAGAGGGAGTCAGGCACGTTGAGCAGGGACAGCTTGTCCCGGAGCAGAGCGGGGCGGATGGTGTTGAATGCGGAGCTGAAGTCCACAAACAGGATCCTGGCGTAGGTTCCCGGGGAGTCCAGGTGCTGCAGGATGGAGTGGAGGGCCAGGTTGACTGCATCGTCTACAGACCTGTTGGCTCGGTAGGCAAACTGCAGCGGGTCCAGGAGAGGGGTGGTGATGGACTTGAGGTGGGACAGGACCAGGCGCTCAAAGGACTTCATGACTACAGAGGTGAGCGCTACAGGTCTGTAGTCATTAAGTCCAGTGATCCGTGGCTTCTTGGGGACAGGGATGATGGTGGAGGATTTGAGGCAGGATGGCACGTGGCATAACTTAAGGGAGGTGTTAAAAATGTCTGTGAATACAGGAGCCAGCTGTTTCGCACAGAGTCTCAGGGTGGAGGGAGACACGCCGTCTGGGCCGGGGGCCTTGCGCGGGTTCAGTCTGGAGAACTGTTTGAGCACATCCTGCTCACTGATGATAAGGGGAGGGGGGGAGGGGGGGGGGGTGCCTTAAATGAAGTAGGGAATGTGGAGGCTGTGGAGCTGGAGGGAGGGGGGGAGTTGGACACAGATGACGAGGTGTCAAAACGGGCATAGTGTTGGGACAGTCTCTGACAAAGGGCTTTGTCATCCTGACCTTTAGGAGCCTGAGGCCGATAGTTGGTGATCTGCCTCAGTCCTCTCCACACGGAAGCCGAATCATTAGCAGTGAACTGCTGCTGGAGTCTCTCTGAGTACACAGATTTAGCCCTCTTCAGCTCTCTGTTAAACCGGTATTTAACCTCCCTGTAGCAGTCCCTGTCTCCACTTTTCAGCGCTGCTTCCTTCTCCTTCCTGATCTGTCTGAGCTTAGCTGTGAACCAGGGTTTGTCATTAGAGTAACTCACCCTGGTGCGTGATGGAAGAATGTTCTCTTCACAAAAGTGGATATATGAGTTCACAGTGTCCGTGTACTCATCCAGATCATGCGTGGCTCCTTTAAGCATGCCCCAGTCAGATATTTCCATGCACGTTTCCAGCTTCTCCTCAGCTTCACTGGTCCGTATCTTCGTAGTGCTCACAACAGGTTTAGTGAGCTTCAATCTCTGTCTGTGTGTGGGAATGAGGTGAACCATCACGTGATCAGATAATCCCAGCGCAGCTCGAGGGACAGCGCGATATGCGTCTTTCACTGTGGTGTAACAGTGATCCAGTGTGTTTAATCCTCTGGTGGGGCATTTAATAAACTGTTTGTAGCGGGGGAGATCGTGGCTCAGATTGCACTGATTAAAGTCGCCAGCCACAATAATCAGCGAGTCTGGAAAACTCCGCTCTGTGTGTTGAATGTGATCCGCGAGCACGCGCTGAGCTTCGCGCGTGTCCGCGTCGGGAGGGGCGTACACAGCGATCAGTATAAAAGAAGCAAACTCCCGCGGGGAATAGAAGGGCTTGCAATTGATAACAAGAAATTCCAAGGCAGGAGAACAGTGTTTGGAAATTACCGTTACATCAGAGCACCAGATGCAGTTGATGTAGAAGCAGACTCCGCCTCCTGTGGTCTTGCCGGAAAGCTCTGTGTCACGATCAGCACGGAAGAGCTGGAAGCCGTCGAGGCGCAGCGCGCTGTCCGGTATATTTTCCCGGAGCCAGGTCTCAGTAAAGCAGAGGACAGCTGAGGAGGCGAGGTCCTTAAAACGCATCAGCAGTCTCAGTTCATCCACCTTGTTAGAGAGAGAGTTGGTATTGGACAGAAATATGCCAGGCAGCGCCGTTCGCGAGCCTCTCCTGCGAAGTCGCACGAGAGCGCCCGCTCGTCTTCCTCTCTTCCGCCGTCTCACTTTCCGAGCCAAACAATAAACCAGATCGGCGGCAGGGGCTAGAAAAACTGGGAGGAGGTCCGTGGGGGTGAAAGTCCTGATATTTAAAAGTTCTTCACGGGTATAAGTGCAAGCAGACACACAATTGACAAACAAAAACAAACAAAGAGCGCAGCGAAGCACCATGTCGACCGCTGTGGGCGCCATCTTGGATCGTAACACACAAAGTTTAAATTACTATCAATAATCGTCCCAAGATATTTGTAGGATTGTACACATTCGGTGGTCTGGCCTTTTAGTACGGTGACTTTGTGCCTGGGAGTTTTCCTCCTAAAGTCAATAATCATGTCTTTAGTTTTTGTCGTATTCAGCTGCAGGTAGGAATCCTCACACCAGTGAACAAAATCATCAACTACTGGGCCGTGGCCACTCTCACCATCCTGGAGGAGACTGACAATAACTGAGTCATCAGCATACTTTATAATGTGTTTGTTGTCATGTCTGCTCCGACACATGTTTGTGTACAGGATGAAGAGTAGTGGTGACAACACACACCCCTGAGGAGAGCCAGTAGAAGAGCACTTAAGGTCAGACAATGTACCATTGACCCTTACTCTCTGCGTCCTGTTGGTTAAAAAATCCAGAATCCAACCCACCAGATTATTGCTCAAATCAAATTGTTGCAGGAGCCTTTCAACTAAGATATGAGGTTGGATTGTATTAAAGGCGGAGGAAAAGTCCACAAATAAAAGCCTGGCGTGTGTCCCATTAAAATCCAGATGTTTAAAAAGCATGTTAAACAGAGCGACAGTGGCATCCTCCACTCCTCTGTGAGGCCTATAGGCAAACTGCAGAGGATCCAATGCATGCTCAGTCCGCTTTAGGACCTCACATCTGACCAGTTTTTCAAAAATTTTCATTAAAATTGAAGTCAAAGCAACTGGTCTAAAGTCGTTTACCGTTTTAGGACAGCTGGATTTTGGAACGGGAACAACCACGGCTTCCTTCCAGATCTCAGGCACATGTTGTGTCTGTAAGGACTTATTGAAAATGTAATGAAATATAGGACTCAGTTCATGTGCACAGGACTTTACCAAGCGCCCACATATATTATCAGGGCCCTGACTTTTGTTCACTTTTACAGCGCAGAACTTCCTTTTAACATCCTGCACCTCAATATTAAAGTGCTGATTGTCTTTGAGTTTCTGTTTCAAATCTTGGGTTTCTGTGCTAAAATCAAAGCAGTCAAAACGACCATAAAAACAATTAAGAGCATTAGCCCGCTCTGTGTCTGAATTAAAACCATCTAAAAACACACGATTACTGTGCTCTGTACTCTGAAGGCCTGCAATAGTTTTCATACTGGCCCAGGCTGAATCAAGTTTCTTTGTTGCCATCTTGCTTTCCAATTCTGATTTATAATTCTGTTTTGCTCTTAAACTTTCGGACTTCAGCTCTTTTGTGGCAACCTGTAGCTCAGAAACAGACACCTGTTTAAAGGCAAGTGCTTTCCTCTGTAAGCAGGATTTAACTGATTTTGTAACCCATGGCTTGTTGTTGGGATATATTTTGACACGTTTACGTGGAACGATCTTATTTTTACAGAAAGACATGTATGAGCATGTGATGTCCACCAAGAGTCCAAATCATCCCCGCAGGCCAGTGTGAACATCTCCCAGTCTGTACAGTTAAAGCATTCCTGGAGGCTGTGCACTGAATCCTCTGTCCACACATCAATGTCTCTCGTCTCCACCTTGCCTCTTCTGAGAGCAGTTTTATATGTGGGCAGCAAATGTACACAGTTGTGATCTGAGGATCCTACAGGAGGAAGGGGGAGTGATTTATAGGCCCTCTCTATGGATCCATAACACAGGTCCAATGTCTTTTTTCACCTGGTTGGGCAGGAGACATACTGATAAAAGTTTTTAAGTGTCTTCTTTAAAGAAACATGGTTAAAATCCCCAAGAATGAAGTTTGGCGGCTCTGGAGAAATTGATTGCAGCCGCTGGACCACATCAAAGACGGTGCTGGAGGCGGAGTCAGCGTCTGCCCTCGGGTGAATGTACACAGTTGTGATGAAAAGCTGAGTGAACTCGCGAGGCAAATAAAAAAGGGCGTAGTGACACAGACAGCAGCTCCACATCGGGTGTACAGATGCGCTCTCTGACCGTGACAGATGTGCAGTACTGCTTATTAATGTATAAACATACGCCGCCCCCCTGACGTTTCCCCGTTACCTCTTCCTGCCGATCCGAGCGCAGTGGGGCTCCAAAGCCGTCAATCCACAGGTCTGTGTCTCGGTCATGCGCATTAAGCCAAGACTCGGTGAAAGCCATGACACAGCAGTTCTTAAAGTCCTTCTGGTAGCGTACATTCCCTTGAATTTCATCCACCTTGTTCCTCAGAGATTGTACGTTCCCAAAAATCATAGAAGGAAGAGGAATGTTACCAAACTGACGTCTTCTCAGGCGCAATTTCAAGCCTCCACGCTTTCCGCGTTTCCTTCTCCTGTCTCTCTTTTCACCACTGTGTCCGTCTCTCAAAATAAAGTCCGGCAGTTGCAGCTTAGGCTCAATCACAGCCGCTGCATCAACCATGTTTAAATGCAGCAACATGTCCCTGGAATAATGTATTCTGCCAGCCATGATGCCGATCGCGTTTACCTCAGAGACAAAGAGCCAGAGGAAAAGTAGCAGCAGTGCAAAAAAGGGGAGGAAGTCCATATTGATGGAACCAGGGAGCTCTTCGCCATACAGTCCACAAACATTCCAGGACAGAAACGATTATGCCTGTTCACAAGGTGGCAGACACATATTGGAGGAATCATGGCTGACACGGAATACACCACAGAGGAAGAAATTCTTCTTCTTCTTCTTTGAGAAACCGAGAGTAGAAGAAGAAGAAGACAATCCAATTGATAACCGCGAGGCAACGTCACAGTCACGTGACGGCTGCTGCCAGAAATAGACCGCAGTGAAAACAAACCCACGTGTCCGCTATCACCGCTTGCTTTCCATGCTACCATGGCGCACGAGTACAGCAATACGCTCGATCCTACGGCGAAATCACGCTACAACGCCAAACTACAGACATCATGATGATAACAGTATTTCAAAACATTATATATACGGGAGTTGGTAAGGCCATGAACACACATGGAAAATAAAAACAGGTGATTTTACCAGTATTGTCTTCAAGTTTTCTCCTCTTTTGTGTCCTCTCATACCTCTGCAGTTGTTGTTTGGCATGCTCATAGCTACCTTTTTGTGATGGCAATATACAGGGAATGTAGTCAGGATGCTCCATGTCCTTCTTGACTGGCTTCCCTGGAATATATTATTAGTAAAAAAAAAAAAAAAAAAGGGTAGGATTGATGCATCTATATTACGCTTCCAAGTATCAACTTTAAAATGTGATGTATTTCTGGCTAATGCAATGATTGCATTCTTCACAGATTACACACACGCACAAAATAAAAACTAAGATTTTGCCCCATAAGGACTTACCTGTGATAAAGTGGTCACAACACACAACCCTGCTTTTGGCTGGAGACCACTTGCTCCCATCATCATTCTGTTGTTTGCATGATGCTATCCATTTGTTTCTCCTCTCAGGGCTTCTGTCTCGACTGGGAAGCTTGTAGAAACTCAACTTTGTCTTTCATCATGTTGTGGTTGGTGCAGCCGTATATCACGCATGATGACGGCATTTTAACGCAGAAATCGACCCAATCCAACTAACTTATCACACCTCCAACGCTGCAACGTGGGTTTGTTTTCACTGCGCTATGACATGACCCACTTTTCCGCGCCACGTGACCACGCAGTTACCCGGATGTGCCGCGGTTATCAATATAGATGCTACCCATTGCTATCGATGGACTGAAATGGAGGATTTGCTCCCGAATTTGCCAACTTCAAAAAAAGAGATTATTTAGCTTATGAAGGGAAATATGTACCTTTTGTGACAGGAGAACACAGTCTGGACTGTGTCCAGTTTTGTCTGCCATCAACGGTGCTGCATGTGATGACAGAGAAAAATCGCTGCTGGATTGCTGAATCAATTGCTGTGGTTCGGCAGCATTTTGTAACCAAAATTGAGCTGGGATAAATCACAAGATTCATGTGAGACTTTCTGGATGTGGGAGAGAAAGCAAAATTGCCTGGCAGAAGACGAAATAAGGACCGTAGATGAGGAAAATAGAATAAAAAGACACAACGAGCAGTAGGTCTGATTGTTTTTACATTCTCCTGATTTTCTGGTTCATATACTTTAGAGATAAGATAAGAAAAAACCCAAAACAAGAAACTGTGACAAAAAGCAGAACCATTCTTTGTGTAAATATGTCCAAAGTCCACTTTTGACTGACAGTTATGTAATTCGATATCACTGCCGCAGCATTATGCAAGTTAGATGTGTAAATTTACTCCTATCTGAAACTTTGGATCATATTCTACATCTTTCTAATTGACAGTAAATCATTATCTCTTCCCACTTTCAAGTTATAGCCTTAGCAATCTCTGATATGGCCGCTGTGGCATTTATGCATGGCATTATGCAAATTAGCTGTGTAAATTTACTCCTATGTCAAACTTTGGATCCTATTCTACATCTTTCTAATTGACAGTAAGCCATTATCTCTTCCTACTTTCAAGTTATAGCCTTGGAAATATCTGACATCTGATCTGAATATTTTCTTGACAAAAAATCTTTCCCCACTCTTGATCACTAGGGGGTTAGGCACCATTTGGCGCCTGTGACAGCTATTAATATGTGAATTAAAAAACAAATCTTGATCAAAAATAACTCCAAGGTTCCTCACAGAACTATTAAGAGAAAGAGTAACCGCATCCAAATTAAGAGTTTGAATTGGAAAGGCATTTCTAAGGTTTTTTGGACCAAACAGAATGACTTCAGTCTTTTCTGAATTTAATAGCAGGAAATTACAAGTCATCCAAGCTTTGATTTCCTTAAGAAAGGCCTCTAATTTGACTAATTGATTACTATCATCTGGCTTCATTGACAGGTATAATTGTGTCATCTGCATAACAATGAAAATGTATACAGTGCTTTCTAATAATGTTGCCTAGCGGAAACATATATAAACTAAAAAGAAGAGGGCCTAGCACAGATCCCTGTGGAACTCCATGACTAAGCTTTGAGTTGGAAGACAACTCATTATTGCAATGAACAAACTGGAACCTACCAGATAACTAAGATCTAAACCAATGCAACGAAGTTCCATTAAGTCCAACATGGTGGTCTAATCTAGCAAGTAAAATATGATAGACAATATCAAAAGCTGCACTAAGGTCTAAAAAGACAAGTACAGAAACAAGTCCATTATCAGATGTGATAAGGAGGTCATTAGTGACCTTCACTAAAGCTGTTTCAGTACTATGATGGATTCTAAACCCAGATTGAAACTCTTCAAATAAATTATTTCCCTGCAAGTGGTCAAATAATTGCGTAGCAACAACTCTTTCTAAGATTTTTGAAATGAAAGGCAGATTAGCGATTGGTCTATAGTTAGCTAAAACTCCTGGACCTAGCATTGGCTTTTTGAGTAAGACTTTAATTACAGCAGTTTTAAAAGCCTGTGGTACATGGCCTAATGTTAATGAAGAATTGATTATTTGAAGAATAGAGCTACCAATAAATGGGAAGACTTCTTTAAATAACCTGGTAGGAATAGGGTCTAAAAGACAAGTTGAAGGCTTGGATGAGGAAATTATTTTATCTAACTCTAAAAGGTCAATTGAAGTAAACTCATCCAAACAGATATCAATTGAAGGAGTTGTAGTAGTTACTGTATGTAAGTTAACGGTGGGAAAAATCTGACTGATTTTATCTATGATAGATGAAATTTTATTATTCAAAAAGTTCATTAAGTTCTGACTTGTAAGCTCTAAGGGAATGCTAAATTTGACAGCATCCTGTCCTCTTTGTCAGCCTCGCTACAGTGCTGAAAAGAAACCTGGGATTATTCTTGTTCTCTTCTATTAATGTGGAATAATAACTTGTTCTAGCTTTCCTAAGAGAATTTTTATAAATTAGAAGATGATTTCTCCCAGCTAAATAGATTTCATCTAATTTAGTGGAGCACCATTTTCTTTCTAATTGATGAGTCTACTGTTTTAAGCTACAAATTTCTGTGTTGAACCATGGAGTTAAGAAATCTCTGGTTAGACTCTTTTTTAAAGGGCCCACCATGTCTAGAGTCTGATGCAGAGAAGCTGTAACACTATCTGCCATGCTATCTGTTAAGTTTCAGATACAATATATTGTATATAACTGTCATTTATCAAGTGTTTGTTGTGCTGTTATCTGCAGGGCTTTTATTGTGAAAGCGAGCAGAAGGTGGGGAAGGGGATATGTTTTTTTTTTTCTGGGAATTTGCATGTCACTTTGTAGTCGGCAATAAAGGTGCAAGCAGACATAACGAGTGTGCTGTTCTCATCGTCTTTCAATGGTAGCAGAGGATGGTTACCAACTATAGAGTCCCGCCGACGTTTGATGAGGGGAAGCCCTATGAAAGTTGGAAAAATGAAGTTACGATTTGGACCTGAGTCACGGAGCTGGAAAAAAAGAAACAAGCGCCCGCTGTGGTTTTGGCGCTATCGGGAAGAGCGCGGGAAGTGGCAATGGAGATACCGATAGATGACCTGAATGGAGACACTGGTATGGACACTTTGCTTTTGAATCTTGATAACTTATTCTTGAAAGAAGAAAAAGACCGAGTTTATGACGCCTACTCCAATTTTGACCGGATAAAGAAAGACAGCGGTGTGTCTATGGCAGACTATATAATAGACTTTGAGCAGCACTACTCCTGCATGCGTAAATATAAGATGGAGCTTCCCGATGCTGTGCTTGCATTTAAGTTGTTAGACACTGCATGCCTGGATGTTAAAGATCGGCAGCTCGCCTTGACTGCGTGTACAGACTTAACTTTTGCCTCGATGAAATCAGCACTCAAGCGAATATTTGGTGAAAATTCATCCGTTTTAACCACGGGCATTAATCAGGAAACGGCCTATATCACAGAACAAAACCGGCAAACAAGAAAGTCTTCCTCCTGGAATAGTAAACAAAAAACACCGCAAACAGGCACCAACCTCCTGGACAGGTATGGCCAGAGATCAAGATGTGCCATCTGCCAAAGCACATTTCACTGGGCTAAAGACTGTCCACACAGAAGTGAACAAGTCAAACTTATAAAAGCGAGTGAAGTAAGTAACACAGAGGAGTGTAACTTTACCCTGTTTACTGAAGAGTCACCCAATGAAGCAGAAATCTTTATGACTGAGTGTTTTGATTCTGCAATAATTGACACCGCATGCACTCGGACTGTGTGTGGACAAGAATGGCTTGATAATTACATGACAAGGCTGAGTCTGAGTGAGATAAACAATATGAAAAAAACGGAGAAGAAGAGTAACAAACCATTTAAATTTGGTAATGGAAAAGTGATTCATTCCACAAAAAGGTTGAAAATACCTGCAAAGATTGGACAGACAAGATGTAGTATTGAGACTGAGGTTGTTCCTGTAAAAATCCCACTTCTTCTGAGCAAAACATCTTTGAAAAGAGCAGGAACAGTGTTGGACATGGAAAATGACAGTGCAGTTATGTTTCAGCGACCAGTGAAACTTGACTTTACCAGCTCTGGTCATTACTGTGTGAACATTATGGACAGAAAAAATAGACACAGTCAGCGTGATGATCAGATTTTAACAGCTGATGATGATGTCACAAAACATGAAAATGGAGATGAGAATCAAGCGCAATGGGATGAGGAGATCCTGACAATCACGCACAATTTGAACGTGGCTGAAAAACACAAAATCCTGGTGAAGCTTCACAAACAGTTTGGCCATGCTTCTGCTGACAAATTGCAGAAGCTGCTCGATAGCTCTGGAAATAAAGACACAGAATGCAACATGATCCTAAAAAAAATCATCAGTGAATGTGACATTTGCCAAAGGTACAGTAAGACCAAACCAAGGCCTGCAGTTGGGTTGCCACTAGCATCTCAGTATAATGAAACAGTTGATCTACATGAACTCAGACTCAGAATCAGAATGAGATTTATTGCCATTGTTCATGTAGTACACAAACTAGGAATTTGTCTCGGTGCAATGCTGCAACATTAAACATGGAGTAAGGTAAGATAAGATAAGATAAGCCTTTATTAGTCCCACAATGGGGAAATTCCAGGATTGCAACAGCACAGGGATAGCAACACTCAGAGCAACAATCAGAAGGCAAGAAAAAAAACAAGCAAGCAAGAGCAGCTAATATACATATGTACATATTACTATAAAATATATAAATACACACACACACACAGACACACAGTGCAGAGCATTGTAGCTGGATGGAATAAATATATGAATATATGAACACACAGTGCAGAGCATTGTAGCTAGATGGAATAAATATGTAAATATATAAACACCCACAGTACGGAGCATTGCAGCTAGGTGGAATAAATATGCAAGTATATAAACACACACAGTGCGGAGCATTGTAGCTAGATGGAATAAATATATAGATATATAAATATAAACACACCCAGTGCAGAGCATTGTAGCTAGATGGAATAAATATGTAAATATATAAACACACACAGTGCAGAGCATTGTTGCTAGGTGGGATGAAACAGCATAACCGTCTATTTAGTTATCCTACATGGTATGATTATGTGCCCATACATATTCTCACCCTCCACAGCGACCGGTATGTTCCTAGTTGTATGCCGGAGAGGACCATTGTGTAAGTCTATTGCATCTTTTGCATTCAAAAAAAACTATTAGTTTGTTACGTCTTTTTGCTATCTCTGCGAGCAGCCCTGCTTAGGTTGTACAGTCTGACAGCCGTTGGTAGGAAGGACCTACGAAACCTCTCGGTTGTGCACCTGGGATGATGTAGTCTGCTGCTAAATGAGCTCCTCAGTGCATCCAGTATGTCCTGCATAGGGTGGAACTCGGACTCCAGCAGAGATGACAGTTTAGCCACCGTCCTTCTCTCTCCTATCTCCTCCATCGGATCAAGGCGCTGCCCCAGGACAGAGCTAGCTTTCTTAATCAGTTTGTTCAGTCTCTTCCTATCGGCTGCAGTAATGCCACTGCCCCAGCAGACCACCCCAAAAGTGATGGCTGATGCCACCACCGTGTCATAGAATGACTTCAGCAGCGCCCCTTGTACACCAAAAGACCTGAGTCTCCTCAGCAGGAACAGCCTGCGCTGTCCCTTCTTGTAGAGTGCGTCAGTATTGTGTGACCAGTCTAGTTTATTGTTCAGATGAATACCCAGGTACTTATAGGATGTCACCATCTCGATGTCTGTTCCCTGTATATTTACTGGTGCTGTGAGGGGCTGCCCATGCCTGCGGCAGTCCACCACCAGCTCCTTAGTTTTCCTCGCGTTGATCTGGAGGCAGTTCCGATGGCACCAGTCCACAAAGTCCTGGATAAGCCCTCTGTACTCAGCTTCATCTCCGTTGGAGATGAGACCAACGATCGCAGAGTCATCAGAGAACTTCTGTAGATGGCAATGTGTTGTGTTGTGTGAGAAGTCCGCAGTATAAAGAGTGAACAGGAAGGGAGCCAGCACCGTTCCCTGGGGGGCCCCCGTGCTACTGATGATCGTGTCGGAAACACAGTCCCGGGTTCTCAAAAACTGAGGCCGGTTCGTGAGGTAGTCCAGGATCCATGATGACAGGTGCTGGTCCACCCCTGCGCGCAGCAGCTTGTCCTTCAGGATCATCGGTTGGATGGTGTTGAAAGCACTGGAGAAGTCAAAGAACATGATCCTCACCATATTCCCGGGCTTCTCCAGGTGGGACAGAGAACGGTGAAGGAGGAAGATCACCGCATCCTCCACCCCAATGCCATGCTGGTAGGCGAACTGGAGTGGATCCATCGCTGGTTCCACCAGGGGGCGGAGATGAGCAAGGAGCAGTCTCTCCAGGGTCTTCATCAAGTGGGACGTCAAGGCCACCGGTCTGTAGCTGTTCAGGTCTTTGGGGTGGGAAGTTTTTGGTACAGGTACCACACAAGATGTTTTCCACAGCTGTGGTACCCTCCCCAGTTTCAGGCTCATGTTGAAGATATGCATCACAATCCCACACAGCTGGTCTGCACAGGACTTGAGGAGCTTTGCGCTGATGCCGTCCGGTCCCGACGCCTTCCCCGCCTTGATCTTCCTCAGCTCCGTCCTCACCTGGGTCTTGGTCAGGGTCAGGATGGGGGGCTGTGTGTTGGGAGTGGGGGGGGGTGTCGGTGGAGTGGGGAGTGGGCAGCAGGACTTGATTTCTTAGAGGCAGCAGTGGTTGTTGTGCAGACAGGGGGGAGGGCGGTTGGTCAAATCTATTGAAAAACATCTATTGAAAAACAGATTCAGGTTGTTCGCCCACTCCCTGCCCCCCGTGGCCTGGGGGGAGGTATTCTGGAGCCCCGAGATGGTTTTGAGGTTTCTCCAGACCCCGCTGATGTCGCTCTGTTGCAGCTTGTCCTCCATCTTCTTCCTGAAGCTGTCCTTGCCTTCTCTGATCTTTCTCCTCAGCTCCCTCTGTACGGACTTCAGCATCTCCCTGTTCCCCGACCTGAAGATCCTCTTCTTCTCTCTCAGAAGTGTTTTTATCTCAGGGTTGATCCAGGGTTTGTTGTTTGAGTGACGCCGTATGGTCTTGGTGGGAACGGATTTGTCCACACAGAAGCTGAGGTAGCCCGTGAAGGTGTGAATGAGGCCATCGATGTCCTCACCATGTGGATCGCAGAGCTGCTTCCAGGCAGTGGCTTCAAAACAGTCCTTTAGAGTGTCCATTGTCTCCTCAGACCATAACTCCACAGTGTGCATGGCCGGAGGTTGTCTGTGCACTAGGGGTTTGTACACCGGTCGGAGATGAACCAAGTTGTGATCCGATCTCCCAAGTGGGGGGAGTTGTGATGAGGTGTACGCCTCCTTAGTGTTTGCGTAGAACAAATCCAGTGTTTTATTGTCTCTAGTGTGGCTTGTGACATACTGGGTGAAAGTGGGCAGAATGGGAGACAGTGAAACGTGGTTGAAATCGCCTGAGATGAGGAGAAGAGCATCTGGGTGTTCTGTCTGCAGCCTGCTGGTTACTGAATGGATGACGTCACGCGCTGTCCCAGCGTTCGCCGTCGGATTTGCATAAACAACAATGCAGATCACGTGTGAGTGTTCTCTCGGGAGATATGTAGGCCTCATGCTAACAGCTAGCAACTCAATGTCTTTGCTGCAGTGTCGTTGTTTAACAGTGATATGTCCCGGTCTGCACCAGTTGTTGTTAACATACATTATCACTCCACCGCCCCTAGTTTTGCCACTCTCTGGTGTTCGGTCAGCTCGTATCATGTGAAAACCCTCCAGCTCAATGTTAGCATCTGCTGCTAGTTCAGTTAGCCACGTCTCAGTAAACAAAAGGAGAGAGCACTCCCGGTAAGTGCTATCGTAACGGGAGATAGCAGCTAGCTCATCTAACTTTCCCAGTATCGACCGTACATTTCCCATGACAACAGATGGAAGGGAGGGTCTGTACCTTATATTTTTTGTCCTCCGCCTTACTCCAGCCTGGCAGCCGCGACGCTTTCGCCTCAATTCTCTCGGTATGTCGAGTTTTTCCAGTGGGACCGGGTGGCGGTTAAATGCTAGCAGCTCTTCCCTGTTGTATCGTATCCTGCTATAAACAGTGGCTCCGTCCACCGGCTCAGGAGACATTTGGGATGATCTGTGTGTCCGTGATATAAGTGGGGTGAAAAAAAAAGTGATCAAAAGAGAGAGGAAGGGAAAAAAAAAAAAAAAAAAACTCGGAATCGAGCCGCTGTTGCAAAAGGCAGCCTACTGGTGTGGCGCCGAGAGGAGAAGAGGTCTGTCCTAAAGAGTAGCACTAAAGATAAAAATAAAAAACTATGCATGCAATAAAATGTAGAATATGAATGAGTAATACTAATCTATGCAATTTTTAAATATATTAACAAGCAGCAGATATTGTGGAGTTCCACATAGTGCAGTCGGTAGTGCAAAAGAAAACAGTGATAATTATCATGAGTCCGGTTGAGCTGCTGTACGTAGTGCACGAGAGTCTATTAAGTCACTTAGTGTTCAGCAGTCTAATGGCAGAGGGGAAGAAGCTATTCATGTAGCGGGAGGTTTTAGTCTGAATGGACCGAAGTCTTCTGCCTGAGGGGAGGGGGGCAAACAGTGCGTGTCCAGGGTATGAAGGGTCGGCTATGATCCGACCTGCACACCTCCGGGTCCTGGAGATGTACAGGTCCTGGAGGGATGGGAGCTTGCAGCCGATCACCTTTTCAGCAGCGCGCACAACGCGCTGCAGTCTTAGTCTGTCCCTGGCGGTGGCTCCTGCGTACCACACGGTGATGGAGGTGGTGAGGATGGACTCGATGATGGCCGTGTAGAACTGCACCAACATCTTGGTGGGTAGCTTGAGCTTCCTCAGCTGCCGCAGGAAGAACATCCTCTGCTGGGCCTTTTTGATGAGGGAGCTGATGGTTGGCTCCCACTTGAGGTCCCGGATGATGGTGGTGCCCAGGAAGCGGAAGGAGTCCGCAGTGGTGATGGGAGAGTCTGTGAGGGTAAGGGGGGGCAGAGGGGCTGTGACTTTTCTGAAGTCCACGATCATCTCCACTGTCTTCAGAGTGTTCAGCTGCAGGTTGTTGTGGCTGCACCAGGACGCCAGCTGGGCCACCTCTCTCCTGTAGACGGACTCGTCGCCGTTGGAGATGAGCCCGATGAGGGTGGTGTTGTCCACAAACTTGATCAGCTTGACAGACTGGTGGCTGGAGGTGCAGGAGTTGGTGTACAGGGAGAAGAGCAGGGGGGAAAGTACACAGCCCTGGGGTGATCCAGTGCTGATGCTAACAGAGTCTGAGACAGTCTTTCCCAGCTGCACATGCTGCTTCTGGTCCGTCAGGAAGTCAGTGATCCACCTGCAGAGGGAGTCAGGCACGTTGAGCAGGGACAGCTTGTCCTGGAGCAGAGCGGGGCGGATGGTATTGAATGCAGAGCTGAAGTCCACAAACAGGATCCTGGCGTAGGTTCCCGGGGAGTCCAGGTGCTGCAGGATGGAGTGGAGGGCCAGGTTGACTGCGTCGTCCACAGACCTGTTGGCTCTGTAGGCAAACTGCAGCGGGTCCAGGAGGGGAGTGGTGATGGTCTTGAGGTGGGGCAGGACCAGGCGCTCAAAGGACTTCATGACTACAGAGGTGAGCGCTACAGGTCTGTAGTCGTTAAGTCCAGTGATCCGTGGCTTCTTGGGGACAGGGACGATGGTAGAGGTTTTGAGGCAGGCTGGCATGTGGCATGACTTCAGGAAGGTGTTAAAAATGTCTGTGAAGACAGGAGTCAGCTCCTCCGCACAGTGTCTCAGGGTGGAGGGAGACACGCTGTCCGGACCGGGGGCCTTGCGCGGGTTCAGTCTGGAGAACTGTCTGTGCACGTCCTGCTCACTGATGGCAAGGGCAGGGGGGGAGGAGGGGGGGGCGCCTTTGATGAAGTGGGGGCCACGGAGGCAGTGGCGCTGGGGGGAGGTGGGAGTTGGACACAGCTGACGAGGTGTCAAAACGGGCATAGTGTTGGGACAGTCTTTGACAAAGGGCTTTGTCATCCTGTCCCTTAGAAGCCTGAGGCCGGTAGTTGGTGATTTGCCTCAGTCCTCTCCACACAGAAGCAGAGTCGTTAGCAGTGAACTGTTGCTGGAGTCACTGAAGCCAGGCCTGTGGTATCTTCACATTATTGATCAATTCACGAGATTCAGTGCAGGCAGCATTCTCACTACAAAAAAGGCCTCAGAAATAGTGAAGCACTTCATTCATGTGTGGGTAAGTGTACATGGACCACCACAGAAACTGCTTAGTGACAATGGAGGAGAGTTCAATAATGATGAGGTGAGAGATATGGCAGAGAATTTCAGAATCAGCTTTATTGCCAAGCATGTTTCCATGTAAACATACGAGGAATTTGACTTGACATTGGGCGCGCTCGATAAGCGCTTTCCAATGACGCGGCAGCCATGCAAGGCGCCTGTCTTTTTTTTTTTTTTTTTTCAGAAAAAAATGTTTTTTTGTTGTTGTTGTATGTTGTTGTTTTTTTCAACATAGAAGTTAAGACAACAGCTGCCTACAGCCCATGGAGCAATGGACTTCTAGAGAGACAATCAAACACTCACTGAGATCATAATGAAAATAAAAGCCAGTAACTGCTGTGACTGGAACACTGCTCTAGACTGGGCACTCATGGCAAAAAACACTATGCACAATGTTCATGGATACAGCCCATATCAACTGGTGTTTGGACAGAATCCCAACATGCCCTCTGTGTTAAATGATAAACTCCCAGTCTTAGAGGGCACTACAAAGAGTGAATGGGTTGCAAAACACATCTCTGCTTTGCACGCTGCAAGAAGAGCTTTCACAGAAGCAGAATGTTCTGAAAGAATACGGAGAACACTACGCAAACAAATCCGTCACACAGATGAAACATATGAAGTGAGTGATAAAGTCTACTATAAAAGAGTGGACTGTCCAGAGTGGAAAGGGCCAGCAGTTGTTATTGGCCAGGATGGTGCAGTGGTGTTTGTTCGACACGGAGGAACCTGCGTAAGAGTGCATCATCTCAGACTGAGAAAAGTGAATCCTAAAAGTAGTGAACATCAGACAACAAATGGAAATCCAGAAAACAACACAGACATTGGTGAAAAACAAGGAATGATAGGAACTGCTGAAAACAGAGAACACAGAACACAGAGAACACAGAAAACGAAATGGAGGTTCAAGAAAACATGCTTCAGCCCCAGCGCACCGAAGAAGCTACTGGAGTTCAGAGTGAGATTTCACTTTCCACGAATGGTGACAGAGAGACTCATGAAATACAACCAGAAATGCCTAACAGAGAAACAAACACAGCTGAAACGTCCGGTGTTTGTTTGAAAACGGGGCGGGTCCTGAAATACATAGACAAAGACAGTGGGGTTAAACACACAGCCAAAGTTTTGGGGCGGGCAGGCAAAGCAACAGGGAAATATAAAAATTGGTATAACTTGCTTTTTATGGAGCCTGATTGTCTAGATGGTAACATAAAATCTGTTGATCTAACACAGGTACAGAGTCTTGAGATTGAACCTGCTGTCACTGATGTTAACACTAATGAAGATGTGTTCATGGCTAATGATTTATCATTTGATAAAGCCAAACAAGAAGAAATTAAATGCTGGAGAGATAACAGTGTGTTTGTAGAAATGAAGGATGAGGGACAAAAGTGTATTTCAACATGGTGGGTGTGTACTCTCAAAAAAACCGTCTCAGGATTAGTGCCAAAAGTTCGTCTGGTGGCAAGAGGTTTTGAGGAGATGGAGATGTCTGAGCTGCAAAAAGACTCACCCACCTGTGCTTCAGAGTCCTTACGACTACTGACAGCAGTTATTTGTCAAAAACAATGGTCACTTCATTCTATGGACATAAAATCAGCATTTCTTCAGGGAATGGAGGTGTCACGTGACATTTACATTAGACCACCTCCTGAAGCCAACTGTAATGGAATATTATGGAAGCTCAAAAAGTGTGTATATGGCTTAGCAGATGCATCATTGTACTGGTACAACAGAGTCAAAGAGATGGTGCCGAAAGCAGGTGGACAAATGTCAAAGGCCGATCCGGCTGTTTTCTATTGGTTAGATCAAGACTGCACCGTGTCTGGGGTGCTCGCCCGTCATGTAGATGATTTCATATGGGGAGGCACACAAAAATTCGCCACAACAGTCATACCTCACCTGAAATCTGTTTTTCAGGTTGGGCGTGAAGCACACAAACACTTCTCTTATGTGGGAGTAGACTTTGTGACCCTTGATGGAAAGGTGCAAATGCACCAGGAGAAATACATTCAGCACATGCAGCCCATACACATTGACCCATCGCGAGCAGGTGAGAGTTTGTGAAATTGTCATGGGTGTAGAAGAGCTCGGAATGACGAGGCGATGTGACTTATAAACCAAAGTTTATTATCAGCTTTGCTCCTCTAACAAGTCTCATCTAGTGCAGCAGCAGAAGAAGTAAGAGAGCGAACACATTCGGCTCTGTGTACTTATACTCACACACAACAAAAGACATGCATACAAAGCTGACATCCCCCATTAACTTAATTATCCTCCTTTGTCTCCGTACCCCTCCACCTGGTCCTGGGAGGTCAGGGCGACCCATCTGGTCTCCACCGCAGTGCCTCGGATGCTCTTTGATCTTCACTGGCGGTTGAGACCCTTTGTCCTGTTCTGAGGTGTGAAGTCGCTTTACATATGTAATCACCAAACATTCTCACATGCTTATACATATGTAGGTTATGGGATATATGATTAATATAGACCACAATGGTCACATTTCTTACAAGTTTGTTGCAGTAGACAATATGGATACTACGTGAATTTGTAGTTGATAAGTGCAAAAAAATGGAATGATACCGTACTGTTGTGTAATATTGCTAAATAATTATGAACCTTGTCAGTAAACTGTAAGGGAGAAGAGAGGAGGAAAAAAAAAAAAAAACGACCTGAAAGATTCAAGAAACCATGATCTTGATTAAAGGTTAAATTGCCCTGCCCCAATGTATGGTCAATCTACCGGAGTGGTGGGCTAGCTGGTAGAGCATCCCCCCACAACCGGGAGGTCGTTGGTTCAAATCCCGGCCGGGTCATACCAAAGACCATATTAAAATGGTACTTTCCGCCTTCTAGCTTGGTGCTCAGCACAATAGAATGGGGAAAGGAAAGTTAACGCACAGAGCTACCAGAAGACCCCCCCCCCCCCACTGTAGCTTTCACTACTCACAGTAGCTGTGTGGCCTAGGGTCAGTGAAACGGAGATAAGCGTTGCCCCATACACCACATGGTGTCTCACACACTATGGAAGGGATTAACTTCATGTATGGTCAAAACAATGATGACAGTCTTGTTATTATTATTACAGTCTTATTATTATTATTATTATTATTATTATTATGTAGCCATATTGATTTTGCTGTTGTTTCTCTATTAACAATAATAATAATAATAATAATAATAATGGATTGCATTTATATAGCACCTTACATTCAAATTTTCAGGAAAGGCGTGTAATGGCACACTGAACAGGCAATTAGATTTTGGTGATGATCTCAAAATGCATACCCCCGCCAAGGCTCTTATCTTCTCACAGAGGGTTAGCAACAATACTCCAAAACTAATGGACAGACGTTCATGCAATTTTCACCAGAAGTGGCTCTAGGCTTACACACAAACCCATTACATTTTGAAGGTGATCCATGAGGGACGGAAGGAGCCTTGGCAGAGGTCTGCGCTGTCTGAGTGCTTTCTAGTTCGTCTTGCCTCACTGGTGTGCATGTTTGGTTAGATAAAAGCCAGTTCTTTAAATGTGCTTTAAAAGAAATACAGGTAGAACACTCTCACCGCAGGTAGTAGACAGTTCCAAAGTGCACCCCCTTTAACAGATAAAACACACTGTCCATAGGTAGTACGTCTTGGATAATAATACAATCTCCTCTTGATACTGCTCTTGTAACTTTAGTTTTTACTGTCAGTGCCACAGTTTATAAAATCATTAAGAGGTGGAGGGGCCAGTCCATGAAGCACCTTAAAAATTAAACACTTGTTTAAAATAAATAAGATGATTAAAACTCAAAAAAATCATATTTGTTCAAAATATTACAATGATGATAAGATTGAGGCTTCCTATCAAATATTGTCAAAGCTTTCTTATAATACATTGTTTCAATAGTTTTTAAAGTAGTCTCACTGGCTAATGACCAACTAGTTGCACAGTACTCTGAGAAAAAAAATCAGAGTACAAAAACATTTTGGCTGCCTTTTCTGTCATTTTGTCTCTAATGTGTTTAAAATTATACAACTGAAAATGTAAAATATTAGAGAGATTTTTAACATGCTCTCTGAATGTTAATTGGGGATCAAGAATGACACCAAGATATTTAAATTTACAAACGATGTCAAATTCATGCCCATATGTACACAACTAGGCATTTGTGTCAACTTATCTTTGAACATGTCACTAAGGTGTTCTATATGAAAAATACTGCTAATAGTATTGTTTTCAGTAGGTGTTGTTAACAGTGGCTAACAAGGGATTCAGTTTTTTTTTTAAACTCCTTTTGCTGGAACACCTTTAAGCCAATTTTTTGGACCTCAGAAGAGAAACGCACCTACGTAAACTCCTTATAAGGCAACATAAAAATGGAGGTAGCCCTTACCATGAAGTGACACTGGTTACAAGGATAAAACTTAAAGTTAAACTTCTGAACAGGAAATTCACTAAGCACATTTTAATTAATGGTCTTAACCAATATACAGCAAATATAAAAAATAAAATTATGGTGAATAATTATAGTCTGTGTTATTATCCCAGCCACAGGGTGTGCAAAAGCCAGTGTACTCCTAGTGCTGGTCCCAAGCCCGAGTAAATGGGGAGGGTTTTTCAGGAAGGGCATCCAGCATAAAACCTTTGCCAAATCAAACATGTGGGTCACGACAAATCAGACTTTCATACCGGATCAGTCGAGGCCCAAGTTAACCTCTTGCACTCCGGTGTACCGCGGGCGGGCACGTCTCTGCGTCCTAGAGTGCACGAGGGCGCATGAGGGCGCTGCGTTCTAGAGCGCACTGAAAAAAAAAAAGCTGCATTTCCGTTCTTCCACTACAGACACAGCCGCGAACAGAAAGCCAAAGGAGTGTTTTGATTGGTTTAGATGTGATTGACCTCTCATTCAACTAATAAGAGCCTTGAATTGGGTTTCTGAAACCTTGAAGAACCAATGACTGAAAACCTAGCAAGAAGGACCCGCCTACCAATGGCTGCGAATACAGCCAGCCAATTGAAGCACAGAAGTTCGAAAGCTGTTTTGTGTAAGGCTGGGTGACACACAGGCGTTCGCCAGTCTTTTTTTCTTACTACTGTTTTTATTTGTTTTGAAAAATCGTTCGCCAAAACCGCAATCATGGAAGCGCAAAACCGCAATAATGGAATTATGGTTCGACTGGGTCGCGTGACCAGAACCACGAGTCCGTAACAAACGGACCAGCTTCATGTTCGTCTGACAATGAGGAAGAGAAGTTCGCCAGCTACGCTGCTGTTGTGGACAGGTAAGTGTTATAAGCTAAATTATTCTTTATCCCTGAAAATTGTAATCCAAATGACTTTTGACCGATCGGTAAATTACAACTGTGCGTTATTGCAACATGACGGACATGTTGTGAACACCCACCCACCCCCCACCCCCCGCTACTCTTCTGTAGTGGATTGCAGATATATTGCAGATATTTTAGTCCAACTGTGCGTAGTAGACCGTGGCGCACCGTCACCGCTTTCCGTCATGCAGCGATGGGCGATGTCCGTCCTCTGTAGCAGGGGTGTGGGGGGGTGGGAGTTGTTATCTTCTACATTACAGATATTCTAGTATAAATTTTAGTGCACTGTAGGTTATTTTTTCTTGTAAAAAAAAAAAAAAAAGCCACACATTTTTTACGTGGCATGCTTCTTTGTGTGTGGGGGCTTGTTTGTTCATTCATTCATTCATGAATGAATAAACAACCCCCCCCCCACACACACACACAGCCCTTCACCTTTCATTAGAGCCCAAGATGAAGCTTCTATATTGAATCATTCAAAAGTTACAGACGTTTTTCCAAACTGTGCCATTTGGCACAATTTGGCACAGTTCAAAAACGTCTGGGAACAACCTAAGAAAAAAGCTGTGTAATATATTCATTTTTTGTGGTATTGTTACAAAATTTTGACCTCAGCTGGATAACACTTGGTTCTACATTTCTGTTGCATTTTCCAGCCAGTATCTGAAGCTGTGTGTTATTTGCAAGCATTTGTATCAAAAAAAACACCCAGGCGAAATTTATTTTCTTCAAGTTCAGTATGTTTAGATGACTGTAACTCAGTGGCAGGAGCACTTAGAGAGATTATGACTGTTTTGCCAAAAAATTCGAAGTGTTTTCTTTTAAATGAGACCAACCCCATGAAGATGCTGCAAAGGATTGAAGAACAGCTTTTGATTTACTTTGGGTATGTTATTTTTTGGCGTTTTTAGGAAAATTGACCAGAGTGCAAGGGGTTAACAACAACTCCCACCAGTGCTATTAAAGCCCCGTCACACCTTGATGATTTAGGCAGCATATGCCGACGTTTAAAAAAAAACTGGTGAATACGCTGGTGTACAACTAATAAGTCAAGGACTTTTCTATAAGTTAAGAACACACTGAAGCACACTGGTGTAAGTTGTAGTATGGCGAGGTCATCGAAAAATTTTGTGCATGCACAAAATTTTTTAACGTATCCAGCGTATGGCTCATATGTCTTGCATACACGAGCCATAAGTTTTAGGTAAGTTATGCGATCGTGGACACACGTTCACACGTTACTTGTAAGTTACTCAGAAGTCGAAATACATTGAGATAATGTCTAGCATACCAATAGCTGATTTCTAACTTATGAGTAACGTACTTTGAACCCATGTGTAACTTACTAAACGTGTTTCTAACTTACAGCTACCGTACAATGGCGTATTGGCAGCGTTGGTTCACAGGAGGAAACCGTCAGTACTGCATGGTGAGCAGATGTCCATGTCAAACTAGTCTTGTTCTTCTATTCAGAGTAAAGAGATGTTTCATACCTTGACATGTTTTGACTGTCATCTGACGTTCGCACTGTGTCACATAAGCTGTTTTATCCTTTCTGTAGGCGTGACCGACCTGACAGATTTGACAGCTCTTCCAGGTCGGATACACTCCACGCCGTGCAATGGTCTTTGGAGGAAAGGATCATCTCGATTGAATCGAGATGATGGAGCTTTCATGCTCTCGCACACCTAGAATTCATGAATCGAGAGGCGACGACAGTTTGGCATGACCGCGCTATGCATAAGTTAGGATAAGCTGTGCAGAAGTTATGCATAAATTAGATTATCGTTGGGCTTAAGTTGTGAACGCCGGAAACATGCTAAACATTCATTGGTAGAAGCCATCTATAAGTTAGAGGCATTCTATATAGTTACTAATACGTTACGCATACGTTCAACTCAATATGGATATGTCATGCATATGCCCAAAACTGAAAATTTTGGCCGTATGCCAGCATTTGAGAGAAATTTTGATATCTCGACAATTGCTGTCTAAATTGTCAAGATGTGACAGGGTAACGACAAATGAGACTTTCCGACAGGGTCCCAGTGGAAATTGAGCTACTGTTGGTCGAAAATCAAGGAGGAAGACAGGGGGAAGGTGTGCTAGGAGGGAGAGAGAGAAAAGGAAAGGTAGAAGTTTGGAGGTGACAGTAGGGACTTTAAATGTAGGAATGATGGCAGGCAAAGGGAGAGACATGGCTGATATGATGGAGAGAAGAAAGGTAGATATACTGTGTGTTCAAGAAAGCAGATGGAAGGGAAGCAAGGCTAGGAGCATTGGAGGTGGATTTAAACTGTTCTACCATGGTGTTGATAGGAAGAGAAATGGAGAAGGAGTAATCTTGAAGGAAGAGTATGTGAAGAGTGTTCAAGAGGTAAAGAGGGAGTCGGACAGAATCATGAGTTTGGAGACAGAAATCAAAAGTGTGATGTTGAATGTTGTCAGTGTGTATGCCCCACAAGTTGGATGCCAGGTAGAAGAGAAAGAGAGTTTCTGGAGTAAGTTAGATGAAGTGGTAGAGTATTCCCAGGGGGGAGAGAGAGTGGTGATTGGAGCAGACTTTAATGGACATGTAGGTGAATGGAACAGAGGTGATGAGGAGGTTCTGGATAGGTATGGTCTGAATGAGAGAAACGTGTAAGGACCGATGGTTGCGGATTTTGCTAAAAGGATGGAAATGGCTGTGGTGAACACATACTTCAAGAAGACAGAGGAACATCGGGTAGCTTACAGGAGTGGAGGAAGGTGCACACAGGTGGACTACATCTTATGCAGAAGTAGAAATCTGAAAGAGATAGGAAACTGCAAGGTGGTGGCAGGGGAGAATGTAGCTAGGGATCATCAGATGGTAGTCTGTAGGATGACTTTGAAAAGCAAGAATAGGAAGAGAGTGAAGGCAGAGCCAAAGATTAAGTGGGAGGAGTTACAGAAGGAAGAAGGTTGGACAAAGTTTGGGAAGGAGTTGATACAAGCTCTGGGTGGTATCGGAGAATTACCTGATGAATGGGAAGGTACAGCAAAAGTATTATGGGAAACAGATAGAAAGGTATGTGGTGTATCCTCTGGATACAGGAAGGAAGTCTCATCGTCTCATTGTCTTCCTTCCTGTATCCTCTGGATACAGGAAGGAAGACAATGAGACTTGGTGATGGAATGAGGAGGCACAGGAACGTATTCAAGCGAAGAGGTTGGCAAAGAAAAAGTGGGATACAGTGATCCCTCGCTACTTCGCGCCTCACCTTTCGCGCCCTCAGTGCATCGCGGATTTTTCAAAAATATTCATCAAAAATTCAAAATTGAGAAAAAATGGGTGGGCGCTAGCAGAAGGCAGGGAGACTACATTAGAACATCAGGTATCAACACAGAGAGCCCGCACAACTCAAAATCCACCTCTCTGTTCGCTGTTCTCGTGTTGGCTCGGCTCGGGAATCTCGCAAGTTGATTGGCCGAGACGTTTTACCCAGCTTCTCTCCCTGCCGAGTGCCCATACCCAGCGAAGGAAGACCGCATTCATTGTTCTTTATCGCTCGTGTTGCTTAGTCTCGCCGCGTGGAACTTTTCGCTGTTCTCTTGTGCCTTTTTGTGCGAAATAGTCTTCCCGTCGAGCCACTACGCCGCCTCCTGCAGCTTCTCCAGCTCTATCGGAAGCTGCCCTCGACGATGCTGCGCCTCTAGCACCTGACGATGAGGCGTCACCTGAGGAGCAGTAAAGCTCTCATTAACCTGTGCAGTAAATCATCTTCATCTTGAGTTACGTATCTTGTTATAAGAATAAAAGAGTTCTAAAAACATATTTATGTACATTTTATTTACATCTACGTATGTATGTACACTTACACACACACGTATCATGAGAGAGAGAGTGAGAGAATGAACGTACGTATTATTTATGGGTGACGTCATTAGGGGTGACGCTACTTCGCGGTTTTTCACTTTTCGCGGTCGGTTCTGGAACCCATTAACCGCGATAAGTGAGGGATCACTGTAGTGAGGGAGATAAAGAAAGTACACAAGAGCATTTTGGATCTAGGCGGATGGCAAAGAGAGGTGGCAAAGGCAAAGGAAAATGCATATAGTGATTTGTGTGAGAGGCTAGACATTAAGGAAGGTGAAAACGACTTGTATCAATTGGCTAGTCAGACAGACCGAGCTGGAAAGGATTGCAGCAAGTTAGGTTGATTAAGGACAGAGATGGTAATGTACTAATGGGTGACAAGAATGTGTTGAGAAGATGGAAGGAGTACTTTGAAGAGCTGATGAATAAAGAAAATGAGAGAGAGAGGAGGATGGATGAAGGAGAGATGGTGAACAAGAAAATTCCAAGGACTAGCAAGGCAGAAGCTTTGAAGAGAATGAAGAATGGAAAGGCGGTTGGTCCAGATCACATACCTATGCTATGGAGGTGTTTAGGAGAGATGGCAGTGGACTTTTTAACAAGATTGTTTAACACAATCTTGGAGAGTGAGAGGATGCCTGAGGAATGGAGAAGAAGTGTTTTGGTACTAATTTTCAAGAACAAGGGTGGTGCTCAGAGTTGTAATAACTACAAAGGAATAAAGTTGATCAGTCACATTATTAAGATATGGGAAAGAGTTGTTGAAGCTCGATTAAGAAGAGGTCACAATCAGTGAGGAGCAGTACGGTTTCATGCCAACAAAGTGTACTACAGATGCAATGTTTGCTCTAAGAGTGTTGACAGAGAAGTATGGAGAAGGTCTGAAGGAGATGCACTGCGTCTTTGTAGATCTAGAGAAAGCATGTGATAGGGTGCCAAGAGAGGGAGTGTAGTACTGTATGAGCAAGTCAAGAGTGGCAGAGAAGTATGTGAGGGTGGAGCAGGACATGTATGAGGACAGTGAGACAGTGGTGAGGTGTGCTTTAGGAGTGACAGATGGATTCAAGGTGGAGGTAGGATTACATCAGGAATCAGCTCTGAGCCCATTCTTGTTTGCCATGGTGATGAACAGGCTGACAGATGAGGTCAGGCAGGAGTATCTGTGGACCATGATGTTTGCAGATGACACTGTGATCTGTAGTGAGAGAAGGGAGCAGGTGGAAGAGAACCTGGAGAGGTGGAAGTATGCACTGAAGAGAAGAGGAATAAAAGTCAGTTGAAGCGAGACAGAATACATGTGTGTGAATGACAGGGAGGCAGATGTAACTGAAGATGCAAGGAGTGGAGGTAGTGAAGGTAGATGAGTTTAAATACCTGGGGTCAACCATCCAAAGCAATGGAAAATGCACAAGAGAGATGAATAAGAGTGCAGGCAGGATGGACACAAGTGTCAGGGGTGATCTGTGACAGGAGGATAGCTGCTAAAGTGAAAGCGAAGGTTTACAAGACAATAGTGAGACTTACTATGATGTATGGTTTGGAGACAGTGGCACAGACAAAAAGACAGGAGACAGAGCTGGCGGTAGCAGAGTTGAAGATGCAAATATTCTCTTTGGAGTGACTAGGAGGGACAGGATTAGAAATGTAATGTGTGTGTATATACAGTGGGGCAAAAAAGTATTTAGTCAGTCACCAATTGTGCAAGTTCTCCCACTTAAAAGATGAGAGAGGTCTCCAATTTTCATCATAGGTATACCTCAACTATGAGAGACAAAATGAGGAAAAAAAAAATCCAGAAAATCACATTGAAGGATTTTTAATGAATTAATTGGTAAATTCCTCGGTAAAATAAGTATTTGGTCAATAACAAAAGTTCATCTCAATACTTTGTTATATACCCTTTGTTGGCAATGACAGAGGTCAAACGTTTTCTGTAAGTCTTCACAAGGTTTTCACACACTGTTGCTGGTATTTTGGCCCATTCCTCCATGCAGATCTCCTCTAGAGCAGTGATGTTTTGGGGCTGTCGCTGGGCAACACAGACTTTCAATTCCCTCCAAAGATATTCTATGGGGTTGAGATCTGGAGGCTGGCTAGGCCACTCCAGGACCTTGAAATGCTTCTTACGAAGCCACTCCTTCATTGCCCATGCAGTGTGTTTGGGATCATTGTCATGCTGAAAGACCCAGCCACGTTTCATCTTCAATGCCCTTGCTGATGGAAGGAGGTTTTCACTCAAAATCTCACGATACATGGCCCCATTCATTCTTTCCTTTACACGGATCAGTCGTCCTGGTCCCTTTGCAGAAAAACAGCCCCAAAGCATGATGTTTCCACCCCCATGCTTCACAGTAGGTATGGTGTTCTTTCTCCTCCAAACACGACAAGTTGAGTTCTTACCAAAAAGTTCTATTTTGGTTTCATCTGACCATATGACATTCTCCCAGTCCTCTTCTGGATCATCCAAATGCTCTCTACCAAACTTCAGACGGGCCTGGACATGTACTGGCTTAAGCAGGGGGACACGTCTGGCACTGCAGGATTTGAGTCCATGGCGGCGTAGTGTGTTACTGATGGTAGTAGCCTTTGTTACTTTGGTCCCAGCTCTCTGCAGGTTATTCACTAGGTCCCCCCGTGTGGTTCTGGGATTTTTGCTCACCGTTCTCATGATCATTTTGACCCCACAGGGTAAGATCTTGCGTGGAGCCCCAGATCAAGGGAGATTATCAGTGGTCTTGTATGTCTTCTATTTTCTAATAATTGCTCCCACAGTTGATTTCTTCACATCAAGCTGCTTACCTATTGCAGATTCAGTCTTCCCAGCCTGGTGCAGGTCTACAATTTTGTTTCTGGTGTCCTTTGACAGCTCTTTGGTCTTGGCCATAGTGGAGTTTGGAGTCTGACTGTTTGAGGTTGTGGACAGGTGTCTTTTATACAGATAACGAGTTCAAACAGGTTCCATTAATACAGGTAACGAGAGGAGGACAGAGGAACCTCTTAAAGAAGAAGTTACAGGTCTGTGAGAGCCAGAAATCTTGCTTGTTTGTAGGTGACCAAATACTTATTTTACTGAGGAATTTACCAATTAATTCATTAAAAATCCTTCAATGTGATTTTCTGGATTTTTTTTCCCTCATTTTGTCTCTCATAGTTGAGATAGGTTCCAAGGTTGTCATAGCCAGGAGCGGCACTGGGGTTAAGCTCCCAGTGCTCATAAAATGCTCCTTACGGCGTGCGTCTCGAAAAGCCTCTGACAACTAAGTCCAACTCCTAGCCTGCCCGTGTGGTTTAGTCTCCAAACCCGGCGGAAGTGCTTTTACTAATAGGAGAAGGGGCGAGGGCGGATCTCTGGCGCCTTAAAACCAGATGCTTCGGGTAGATGGTGGCTCGTCAACCTGGGAAGGTAGCCCATCTAGGGGAAGGTAAACCCTGATTTCAAACCTCCGCTGCCTTGCGGCACACCCGGTCACGGGAAAGGCTTCGGGAGTCAACCCTGAGGAAAAATCCGGAGTCGGAGCCCCTAAGGCAGTTCTCTGTTGTGCTCAACATCGTTCTGGCAGCTCCTGCGACGGCGCTGGTGCCAAACTATAGCAGCCCTGCTGTTCCTTTGGATTCATCAGTGACGTGGAGAGGGGGGGACATGCTGCATGGGTAACATCTTGTCCTCCATATCTTCCTGCCCAGGCTTGAATCCTACCAACGGCCAACGCTGGAAGGTAGAACACCGGTGCGCATCGGCCTGTTCAGACACAGGCGGTGCTGTTCCAGCAGAGTAGACGTTTAGGATTCTCTTCCATGGTCATCATAGACCGACGGAGGCCGACGACAAGTTGAGATATACCTATGATGAAAATTGGAGACCTCTCTCATCTTTTAAGTGGGAGAACTTGCACAATTGGTGGCTGACTAAATACCTTTTTGCCCCACTGTATATACTGTATAATATGTATGTGTATGTGTGTGTGTCTCAGAGGGACAGCTCAGGTTGAGCAGTTTAGAGACAAAGAATGTTCAAGATGGAGCTGCCAGGCAGAGGGAAAAGAAGAAGACCACAGAGAAGATTCATGGATGCAGTGAAGGAGGACATGGAGATGATTGGTGTTACCGAGGAAGATGCAAAAAATAGGACGAGATGGAGGCAGATGATCCACTGTGGCGGTCCCTAAAGGGAGCAGCCAAAAGAACTAGAAAAGCACTCGGAGAGCGCAGACCTCCGCCAAGCGCCACAATTCCCCCCATACAGTGTTTGTGTGTACGTTTTCAGATTCCTTGAGCATGTAAACATATGACTAGCAATTGGATTCACAATGATTATTTGTTTATTTGACAGGGACAGTGCAATAAACACACAATTAATCAATGACAATCAATCTGATAGTGATAGGATTAGTGGTTCAGTAGTAAAAGCATTGCTTCCTTGGCGGAGGTAATAAACTGAAGTGTTGCTGTTGTGTCCATCTCCTCCACTGACGAATGCAAATTGGGTAGACAGGTTGCCGTGGGTTTTATATTACATTGTAACGTGCTGCTCGACATGGCGACGTCCCACCGGGAGGTTTGAACTCACGCCTCCCGCTCCGGAGTCCCGCACTCTACCTGTGTCGCCAATAGGGTCAACCCACTTGGCAAGCCAAGTAGGGTGCTCATATTGAGTTCGCTACAATATTATTTTTTGGGGGGTTGCGCTCCGCGGCAAACGAGAAGTTAGAAGCTTCGCCGGCAGAGAGCTCGTTTTTGCGCAGCGCCTATGGCTGGCCGGTGAATTTCTGCCAAATGCGCAGCTCCTATGGCTGGCCGGGGAATTTCTGCCAAAGAATCCGTCGGCAGACAGCTGCCCGTGTGAGGTTTTGCAGTTGCGCGCAAACACAGGCACGCTGGCGGGCCCAGGCCAGCAGTGTTTTCCGCGTCCTTTTGTGCCTAAAACGTTGAAGAACGCGGAGTTTGTGTTGCAGACACGACGACCAGCGCCCTCCATTGCGCCTGCGCACATGTTGAAAATGGCTGTATGTCACAGTGTTGAATGAAAAATGCTTTAAAAAATTCCTGTATCCAGACGGTGAACCGGATCACCCCCAAAATTTAATCAGTTCTTCCTTGTACCATTTCCAACAACGCCTGAAAGTTTCATGGAAATCCGTCCAAGATTTTTTGAGTTATCTTGCTAACCAACAGACAGACAGACAGACAGACAGACAGACAGACAAACAAACACACAGACAAACCCCGGCAAAAACATAACCTCCTCCTGGCCTTTTCGGCCTGGCGGAGGTAATAAGCTATTCTGTACTTTCCCTTTCATTCAAATTTAAAGTAATGTATTTCAACAGCTCTTTATACATGTTGCACTTCCTCTCTCTAATGGGAAATTTGAATCAATTGCCTCCATCAGTACCTTCCAAAACAGTGCAGTATGCTTAGCTGTATCCAAACCAGCACATTTGCACACAAACGCTAGTTAGTATTCAGACAGTGTGTGTGACTGGTTTGTCCATCATGCTCCCACACTGCAGTGCAAATAATAAAGGTTCTCTGTGACAGAAAATCAATACTTGGAGCAATGCATATTACAGCATGCCCACAACTTTAACCCCCCCTTTTGATCGTGTGTGGGAAACACACATCAGACCTCCATCTATCTTCTTCCGCTTAATCCTTTTCGGGTTGTGGGGGGGCTGGAGCCTATCCCAGCATCTTTGGGCGAGAGGCAGGGTACACCCTGGACAGATTGCCAGTCCATCGCAGGGCCAACACAGAGAGACAGACAACCATTCACTCTCACAGTCATACCTAAGGACAATTTAGAATCCCCAGTTTGATGCCAATTAACCTAACTTCCATGTTTTTGGCATGTGGGAGGAAACCGGAGAAATCCTGGAGTAAACCCACGCAGACACGGGGAGAACATGCAAACTCCACACAGATCACTGCTGGTCAGGGGCTGGGATCAAACCCAGGATCCCCCTGCCAAGGGTGAGTTGCTGTGCTTCCGCAGTGCTAACCACTCCGCCACTGTGCTGCCCCACATCAGACCTCACAAATGTAAATGTAAAGTAGGTCCGACACAGACAATCTGCTGTAATCTGTTGGTGGAGAGCAGTGAATAGGACTAAATCATCAGTTGGAAGACAACAACATTTCTGTAATTTTCTTTCAAGAAGTAATGTCATCTCTGAAGCACAACCCTCTTAAGAAAAGCCCCGAGGCATAAATGTGCTCTTTTATTATAAGAGGGCACTGGTGTCATCAGGACCAAAGCTTGCGGGATTTTCCCCATCGCAAGTTATAACTCATCAGAGTGTTCCCAAACTCTCCTGGGGCATGTGTTTGTGTGTATCCATGTGTGTTAGGCCTTTGATGTAGAGATCACCCTTTTGCCCTAGATGTACTCAAGCCTTATTAAAGTGTTGGAAAAAGCAAACCCAGATAGCTAAAATGTGGTCAGACTGTGCTTAAAATCCTAAAGCAGCGGAACACTTTGACGGCGTCATGGTAATTATGTCACTTTTGTATTTCAAGGTGGAGGAAAAAGAACAACAATCAACAAAACATTTACTGACAAATAATTGGAGTTGAGCTTGATACCACCAAAGAAAAAAATCGGGTAAATACAACCTTTTATACGGCTTTCATATTTTTACACAGTTCATGGACGTCTTAATAAAAATGCCTGGCATGCTCTGATCAAAGCAACTCAGAGTTTTAAATACTGCAGCACAATTTTCCACCCAAATGAAACATGTTTTTCAAAATGCCCCCCCCCCCCCTTCAGTGCAAGTTTCTTTAAATGCTAATGAGGCATCAGTCACCATACCTTCCCTCTTTTGTCACTTACAAGACCTGCTAGCTGGCTAGCCCTGTTTGTTTGAGAGTCAGAGCTGATTGGAATGATATCCGAGTTAACCAACATAAAATTGGCTGAATGTGAGAATGTAAAACCCCTAACACAGTTAAACATCATAGGGAACGGGTGTATAGTTTAAGTATTTGGTAGAACAGTCAGGGCCAGTTCCCATCAGAAACAACCCTGAATTTCGGAATGGCTAACTACGGCTAACCACTTCTCATGAAAGAGCTGTTATGGCCAGAGTATAACCGACTGTAATAAGCTACAGTAATGTCTCAAAATGAGATACACTATATTGCCAAAAGTACTGGGACACCCCTCCAAATGAACTGGCACCAATGCACAAAGCAAGGTCCATAAAGACATGGATGAGTGAGTTTGGTGTAGAGGAACTTGACTGGCCTGCACAGAGCCGTGACTCAACCTGATAAAATCACCTTTATATATAAAGTGCTCTTAAAAATGTGATTGCTAAGCTAACTGTGCAAATGGCTCTAGTAACTGGGCCTTTTGCACAGTCAATACAGAACAAAGTCAATATAGAACAAAATAAGCCAGAATAATCCAAAATAAACCACTGTGGAACCAGCTAGGAAAATGGATGTATGGTGGGGTGACCCATAAAAAACTGTGGTCACTGAAGCCAACTCCATATTAAATTAAACTAAAAATAGGTGGAAGTGAAGGGATAGGAGGGTGAAATCATTCCAACGAGTTCTTTTTCATTTCATTTTATTTTATACGTGACCATATACAATGGTTTGGGTTACAAACTGTATTCCTTTGTGCTCCTGAAAAACTCACATCAGTGCACATAGGGGAAGGCATTCATGTTTTGTTCTTGCTGTCTTGTTGGAGTTGTTTGTCTTCTTTTGTTTGTGTTCTTGGATGTCATGGACATGATTGTTGTCACTGTCAATTCCAGATTTTTAGAAAAGGTACATATGACGTGATCATTGAGAAGTAGATAATTCTAGCTGCATGGCTGAGGTCCAAAACAAAGTTAAAAAAGTTACATGAAACAAACGTTTATACTGTAACTTGCAGGTTAGAAACCATAGTGGGAAAAAAGAAATAAATGTAGAAAAATGACCCAATAAGTCTGAGTGCAAGTATGTTGGCTACTGACTACACTGGTCAACACCAAATTTATTGTCTAAGTTTTTTTTTTGCTGATTTAGGACAATTTTGATGTGCTGAATCCAAAAAACACATTCAACAATCACATTCCAAAAATCACTCACTCAGGTCAACTTTTTGAACTATGGTCACATGTTTTTTATGTTTTTGTTAACATGTATGGGTATTTTTGCTTTATATGATGCAATATTCTTTTTTATTTCTTGAAATTCTCCGAATTTTGAACAATGATGATAAAGCATTCAATTTACATGTACTTACCTTTATCAATGTCTACTATTCAATTTACAGTACAACTGCTTACAACTTAGCATAAAAATCTGACCTGATCGAGAGAAATGGATGTCATTTTCAGATTCAGCGGTGCAAAATTGTCTTAAATCATTTGAAAAAACACAGACAACTTACAAAAAATTATTTTTGTTACGTTGTGTTATAGAACTAGCATTGATGCCCGTTGAATATTGCATGCAGTGTTTGATGGTGGTACTACAATAGCAATACCAAACAAGTTTTGTCCACATACATAGACATACACCAGTGACACAATGCAGTTGGCATGCATCAAGCATTCTGATACAGAAGGAGCAATAGCAAGGTTATCATATAGAAACTTGCTGCACCAATGAACATTTTAGACATCTGCCAAGATGTTAAGTGGCTTAGTACTGACTCACTTCAGTCATTCCCATTTTAATCAGATAGCCTGCCGAACAGTCCATGGAATCCCATGAAATCCTTTTCTCTTGATGGATCAGTAATTTTATAATATTGTGTTCTGAGTTTTAGACACCAACATTATGGAAAGGTGAAGTAACAAAAAAAGTAAAGCTGGGAAATGTGGCATCTATAAATTATAAGATAAGATAAGATAAGCCTTTATTAGTCCCACAATGGGGAAATTCCAGGATTGCAACAGCACAGGGACAGCAACACTCAAAGCAACAATCAGAAGGCAAGAAAAAACAAGAGCAGCTAGTATACATATGTACATATTACTATATATATATATATATAGACACACAGTGCGGAGCATTGTGGTTGGTGGATGTGCAGCAGAAAGTCTAAGCTCTCTCTCCGCGGATGCGGCGGGCCAGCTCGATGTCTTTGGGCATGATGGTGACCCTCTCGGTGTGGATGGCGCACAGGTTGGTGTCCTCGAAGAGACCCACCAGGTAGGCCTAGCTGGCCTCCTGCAGAGCCATGACGGTGGAGCTCTGGAAGCGCAGGTCGGTCTTGAAGTCCTGAGCGATCTCCCTCACCAGGCGCTGGAAGGGCAGCTTACGGATGAGCAGCTCCGTGGATTTCTGGTAGCGACGGATCTCTCTCAGAGCCACGGTACCGGGCCTGTAACGGTGAGGCTTCTTCACTCCGCCGGTGGCCGGAGCGCTTTTCCGAGCAGCCTTGGTGGCTAGCTGCTTCCTGGGGGCTTTTCCTCCAGTAGATTTACGGGCGGTCTGCTTGGTTCTTGCCATCGCTCTTTATTATTCTGTCTTATATTTCTTGCACGCCGCCTAAACTCCAGCCCAGCACCCGCGCCGTTTTTGCTTCAGTTCCCCGGTATGTTGAGTTTCTCCGTTAGCACCGGGTGGCGGTTGAGTGCTAGCTAGCTCTTCCCTGCTGTATGGTCTCCTGCTGTAAACAGTGGCTCCGTCCGCCGACTCGGGAGACCTTTGGGGCGACCTGTGTGTCCGTGATATATATAGAGTGAAAGGTATAGAAAGAAGAAGGAAGATTAAAAAAAAAAAAAAAAAAAAAAAAAAAAAGGCAGTTGTAAAAGGCAGCCAACTCGTGTGGCACCGGAACCGGAAGCAAAAATTATAGTACAAATCATCATAACAGTAGGTCAAAATTACCTAAAACAGCAATAAAAAACTGACAGTATGTTCGTATATATGCATGATGTTGGAAAAGCAGTTTGGACAGCCTATTATGGTATGCATATGATCATGTGAACACACAGCGCATAAGCTCCACGGATAGTGGTTTCACTAAACACTGAATGGGAGCAAACGGCACCAAAGGGGACATCAAACCCCCAGAAAATGGCAAAATAATATATGAAATCATTTTTATTGGACACCAAAACCCTATCATCAATCATTATGGAAAATAATTTCAGGAGTGGGCTTTTATTGAATGATATCAGTGACCACCTGCCGATTTTTGTTGTCTATCAATGTGATTATAGGAAGAAAAAGTATACCAAAAATATTAAATATAAAAGAATAAGAACCGAAGAATCAATGTATTTACTGACAAAGGAATTATTAATACAAGATTGGAAGATAGTTTATGATGAAAATAATATAAATAAAGCATATGATAAATTTTTACAAATATTTCAATCATTGTACAATAAAAACTGTCCTATAAAACAATACAGTGACAGACAAAAAAAAAAAAATATTCATTGGGTCACCAAGGGGTTAATAAATGCATGTAAAAAGAAGAATGCATTATATAAACAATTCATTAAGTGCAGAACTGTGGAGGCTGAGATCAAATATAAAAGATATAAAAATAAGCTTACTAATATAATGAGGACCTGTAAGAAAAAAATATTACAACAGAATATTAGAGGATAACAAAAATAACTTAAGAGGAATATGGCAAGTACTCAATGGGATTATTAGTAATCGACCTAAGAATGCTAATTATCCAGAATATTTTATTGAAAATGGCAATTTGATAAATAATACGGAGGATGTGGTCAGTGGTTTCAATAAATTTTTTGTAAATGTTGGTCCTGAATTAGCAAAATCAATAGTGACAGCAGAAATAAACAACAGTGGTTCTGTAAATGAAATAAGATAAGATAAGATAAGATAAGCCTTTATTAGTCCCACAATGGGGAAATTCCAGGATTGCAACAGCACAGGGATAGCAACACTCAGAGCAACAATCAGAAGGCAAGAAAAAAAAAAAAAAAAAAATAGAAGATAGAAATCCAAACACAATCTTTTTGGGTGCAGTTACTGAAAAGGAAATTATAGAGACTGTGAGTAAATTTAAGAACAAAAAAATCAGCGGACTGGAATGAAATTGACATGACAATAGTGAAAAAAGTAATTAAGGAATTGTTAAGCCACTCACCCACATCTGTAACCTGTCATTTCAAACTGTTAAATTTGAAAATAGCAAAATGAAAATAGCAAAAGTAATACCTCTATACAAAACAGGAGACAGTCATTGTTTCACAAATTACAGGCCAGTCTCTTTACTCTCACAATTCTCCAAAATACTTGAAAAAATCTTCACTAAGAGACTGGATGATTTCATTGAAAAACACAACCTCCTTACAGATAGCCAGTATGGTTTTAGAGCAGATAAGTCTACATCTTTGGCACTGATTGAACTTAAAGAAGAAATTACTAGTTGTATAGATTAAAAAAAGGTTGCTGTAGGAGTATTTATAGATTTAAAGAAAGCTTCTGACACCATTGACCACAGAATACTACTAAGGAAACTGGAAAGGTATGGGATAAGAGGGGTAGGACTGAGTTGGGTGGAAAGTTATTTAAGTAACAGACAACAATTTGTACAAATTGGTGAGCACAAATCACCCTTCATGGACATCACTTGTGGTGTGCCCCAGGGGTCAGTTTTGGGACCCAAACTCTTTATTTTGTATATAAATGACATATGTCAAGTATCAAAAATTCTGAAATTTGTTTTGTTTGCGGATGACACAAATATCCTTTGCACTGGTGAGAATTTGCAGCAGGTTTTAGAGGTGGTCACAACTGAAATGAAAAAGTTAACGCAGTGGTTCAACAAAAATTATCTCTAAATCTAAAAAAAACAAAGATTATGTTGTTTGGAAATTATAAAATAAATCATGAAATAATGGTAACGATAGACGATACCAGAATAGAAACAGTACAGGAAAATAAGTTTCTGGGGGTGACGCGAGACAATAAAATCTGCTAGAAACCTCAAATCAGTCACATCTGGGCCAAGTTAGCAAAATGTATAGGCATACTGGGGAAGACAAGACACATCTTGGACTATAAATCATTGGTCTTACTGTACAATTCACTGTTTCTACCTTATCTTAACTACTGTGTAGAAGTCTGGGGAAACACCTACAAGACCAACCTACAGTCAATATGCACATTACAAAAAAGAGCTATAAGGATAATAAATAATGTAGGATATAGAGACCATACCAATTCGTTGTTTTTAAAGTCACATGTCATAAAGTTCATCGATTTAAATTTAAGACAGCACAAGTAATGTACAGGGCAATTAATAATCAACTCCCAACTAATATACAAAAAATATTTAAAAAAAGAGACAATGATCATAATTTGAGAGGAAACTTAAACTTTACAAAACCCAAGGTACGAACAACCAAGAAAAGTATGTGCATATCTGTCTGTGGGGTGAATTTGTGGAACAGTCTGGACAGTCAATTCAAAAAGAGGTATAAACATTATTTGCTGAAAGGATATATGTTAGAAGGGTAGTATTTATATGTACGATTCACTATGCTCACTCTGGGACATTATGGGACACTATGGAATGGTGGGTGGGACAGCACTGTGTATATCTGTGTTGTTTGAGGCTGGTTTTGATGTATGGACATCAATGTATGTTAGGATGGATGGGTGTTAATGTTGATATGTAAAAAATACAGTAAGTTGTTTACTTAGGGCCTTAAATGTGATAATTTGTATATAATTCACATGGGTGTATTTATGGAAAAGAGGAGATGGAATTAAGTGTTCACTTCTTCCTTCTCCCTTTCGACACTGTATACTGTTACTTTATTGCATTTGTCATTTGTTTTGTTTTTGTTATACTTTTTTTGTTCGAAATAAAGTATCTATTTGTATTTTAATATTTAACAACAAATGGCCATTGTTGTATTAAGTAATGTTACACACAATAGGCAAACAGTGCGATGCGATAAGATACGATAAGATAAGACTATTAGTCCCACAATGGAGAAATTCCAGGATTGCAGCAGCAAGGGGATAGCAGCACTCAGAGCAACAGTAAATAAGATAATAAGATAAGAACTGGATAGCCAAAGCAGTAAACAAATATACATATGTACACAGTTATATACACAGTGCAGGAGCATTGCATTGCAGCTAGATGGTATCAACAGCATTATAGTTTGTTAAATTACCCGGCAGGATATAAATATGTACCCAGATAGTATATTTCGCATTGAATCAACAGTGTTGTTGCCACCGTCAATAATAATTGTCATTGTCTTAGTTGTGTATCGGAAAGGACGATCTCTACTGTGCAAAGTTGTTACGTTTAGTACATTTAATACGACCTCTATGGGCAGCCCTGGATAGGTCAAAAACTCTGACAGCCGTAGGTATGAAGGACCTGCAGAACCTCTCCGTCGTACACCTAGGACGGCACAGCCTACCGCTAAATGAGCTCCTCAGTGCATTCAGTATGTCCTGCATGGGGTAGGACTCAGACTCCAGCAGAGATGACAGCTTAGCTACCATCCTCCTCTCTCCTATCTCCTCCACTGTGTTGACGCGTCGCCCCAGAACAGAGCTAGCTTTTTGATCAGCTTGTTCAGTCTCTTCCTGTCAGCTGCCGTGATGCCGCTGCCCCAGCAGACCACTCCAAATGTGATGGCTGATACCACCACTGAATTGTAGAAGGTCTTCAGGAGTGCCCCTTGCACTCCAAAAGACCTGAGTCTCCTCAGGAGGAACAGCCTGCGCTGCCCCTTCTTGTAGAGTGCACTGGTGTTGCGTTACCAGTCCAGTTTATTGTTCAGGTGAACACCCAGGTACTTGTAAGATGTCACCATCTCAATGTGTGTTCCCTGGATGTTTACCGGTGTTGTGGGGGGTTGTCCTCGCCTGTGGTAGTCCACCACCAGTTCCTTGGTTTTCCTCACGTTGATCTAGAGGCAGTTCCGTAGGCACCAGTCCATGAAGTCCTGGACAAGTCTTCTGTACTCCGTATCATCCCCATCACAAATGAGGCCGGCAATTGCAGAGTTGTCAGAAAACTTGTGTAGATGGCAGTGTGGTGTGTTGTGTGAAAAGTCAGCAGTGTTTGACTGATTGATTGATTTGAACATCAAGATAAAAAAAAAAAAAAAAACAAGGAATCAAAACCCAAAAAATAAACATTACAAAAAAAAGTCCATGTTCAAAAGGAGTGAGAAGAAGCCAACGCTTATATAGTCCCAACCTTTCTCCATACCCAATAAATTATAATATCATTATAGTCATTATCCATTCCATAATTACATTTGTTATACAATACCATAATATATAATGCATCTTATAATTAAATTATGCAGTAGAAATAATACAACAATGATAGTTTATAAAGACAATAATACCAACATCTAATAATAATTATGATAATAATAAGTCAATACTTCTGGTATGTTTAACCTCTTGCACTCCGTTGTACCGCAGGCAGGCAAGTCTCTACGTCCCAGAGCGCATGAGGGCGCTCTCGTGCGCTCTAGGACGCACGAGAGCCTGCCTCCAAGCGCGCACTGAAAAAAAAAAAAAAAAAAAGTTCTTCCACTACAGACACAGCCGCGAACAGATCAGATATGATTGACCTCTCATTCGACTAATAAGAGCCTTGAATTGAGTTTCTGAAACCTTGAAGAACCAATGACTGAAAACCTAGCAAGAAGGACCCGCCTACCAACGCTGTGAATGCAGAGAGCCAATTGAAGCACAGAAGTTCCCGAGCTTTTTTGTGTAAGGCTGGGTGAAGAGAGGCTGACTGCTGCAGCAGATGACAAAAAGGACCCGCAGGAAGAACCCCACAGACCCAGCAGCACGGACACCATCCACAAGTGCAACCCCTGTGACAGCAACTGCCATTCGCGCATCGGCATGTTCGGCCAGGCGGTGCTTTTTTTGTTTTTGTCCCAGCAGAATAGACGTTAGGATTGTCTTCTATGGTCATCATAGACCGACGGAGGCGGACGACGAAGGCTGAGTGACACACACGGGTTTGCCAGTCTATTTTTAATTACTACTGTTATTTGTTTTGAAAAATCGTTCGCCAAAAACCGCAATCATGGAAGCGCAAAACCGCAATAATGGAATTATGTTTTGATCGGGTCGCGAGACCAGCGTCGCGTTCGTCTGACAATGAGGAAGAAGTTGGCCAGCTCCGCTTCTGCTGTGAAGAGGTAAGGTGTTCTAAGCTAAATTATTCTTTATCCCTGAAAATTGTAATCGAAATGACTTTTGACCGATTGGTAAATTACAACTGTGCGGCGCACTAAGTCCGAAGTGCGTGCGCCGCGGTACACGGTTCGTTCGCCGCGTCCGGACCGTGAACGCCCCCCACCCCCCGCTATTCTTCTGTAGCTGGGGGGGGGGGGGGAGCCGCGGTGACTGCGCCGCGGTCGGCACATCACCACATGAGTCTAATCCGTCATGTAGCGATGGCCGATTTCCGTCCTCTGTAGCGAGGGGGGGCAACCCCGCCCCCACACGCACACACACACAGCCCTGAGTGTCAGCTTTTATTAGAGCCCAAGATGAAGCTTCTATATTGAATCATTCAAAAGTTACAGACGTTTTTCCAAACTGTGCCATTTGGCACAATTTGGCACAGTTCAAAAACGCCTGGAAACTACCTGAGGAAAAAGCTGTGTAATATATTCAATTTTTGTGGTATTGTTACAAAATTTGGACCTCAGCTGGATAACACTTGGTTCTACATTTCTGTTGCATTTTCCAGCCCGGATCTGAAGCTGTGTGTTATTTGCAAGCATTTGTATCCGAAAAAACACCCAGGCCAAATTTATTTTCTTCAAGTTCACTATGTTTAGATGACTGTAACTCAGTGGCCGGAGCACTTAGAGAGATTATGTTTTTTTTGCCAAAAAATTCAAAGTGTTTTCTTTTAAATGAGACCAACCCCATGAAAATGCTGCAAAGGGTTGAAGAACAGCTTTCGATTTACTTTGGGCACGTTATTTTTTGGCATTTTTAGGGAAATTGACCAGAGTGCAAGGGGTAAATATAATTATAGACAATATCATCATCATCATAATCACCATATATACCACCATATACCCCCACATGGGTTACAATACCCAGGCGCAATAAGTAACCATATAATAATAACCATAATAATAGGCAGCCATATAGTAGTTACTGTAACAACAATAATAATACCACCTGGCCTATATAATACTTCCATCCTAAACAACAATCATAATACTATAATACCGTTGTAATATTCTCATAATAATGATGATAATATCAATAATAACAATAGTACTCAGCATATATATTCAACAATAACAATCTTTCTTCATTAAGACACATTGTAATATTACTGTCCTTTATATTGTTCAGAAATCATTTCTTTATATGTTGATTTAAATATATGGATGTTTGGACATTGCCTGTGTTTCTCCCTCAACCCATTCCACAATTTTACCCCACACACAGAGACACAAAAACTTTTTCTAGTAGATCTTACTAGGTACATTTTAAATTTTGTATTCCCCCGTAAATTGTATTTTTCTTCTCTCTGACTAAAAAGATTTTGCATATTGCATGGCAAAAAGTTTTTACTGACTTTAAACTTTAACTGTGCTGTAAAAGTGTGAAAATGGTGGGTGTAGAGGGTGAGCAGGAAGGGAGCCAGAACTGTTCCCTGGGGGCCCCCCATACTGCAAATGATGGTGTCAGACACACAGTCCTGGGTTCTCACAAACTGAAGTCGGTCTGTGAGGTAGTCCAGGATCCACGATGACAGGTGCTTTTCCACCCCTGCAGACAGTAGCTTGTCCCTCAGGATCACTGGTTGGATGGTGTTGAAAGCACTGGAGAAATAAAAGAACATGATCTTCACAGTGCTCCCAGGCTTCTCCAGGTGGGACAGGGAACGATGTAGGGGGATGATCACTGCATCCTCCACCCCGATGCCATGCTGGTAGGCAAACTGAAGTGGATCCATCGCTGGTCCCACCAGGGGGTGGAGGTGGGCAAGGAGCAGCCTCTCCAGGGTCTTCATTAAGTGTGATGTGAGGGCCACTGGTCTGCAGCTGTTCAGGTCCTTGGGGTGAGGGGTCTTCGGTAAGGGTACCACACAGGATGTTTTGCACAGCTGTGGTACCCTCCCCAGCTTCAGGCTCAGACTGAAGATGCGCTCCATGATCCCGCACAGCTGGTCTGCACAGGATTTGAGAAGCCTCAAGCTGATGCCGTCCGGACCTGCAGCCTTCCTCGCCTTCATCTTCTTCAGCTCAGCTCTCACCTGGGTCTTGGTGAGAGTCAGGCTGGGGCAGGGGGCTGTGTGCTGGGAGGGGGGGATGCTGGGTCTGTGAGGGGAAAAACAGCGGGGGATGTACAAGAAGGGTAGGGGGAGTTCAGAGGACAGTGGAACTAGATGAAGGTGGAGGCAGCAGTGGTTGGTGGGCAGTCAGAGAAGAGGGCAGTTGGTCAAACCTGTTAAAGAACAGGTTCAGGTTATTCACCCACTCCCTACCCTCTGTACCTGGGAGGAGGTATTCTGGTGCCCAGAGATGGTTTTGAGGCTTCTCCAGACACCGCTGACATCACTCTGCTGCAACGAATCCTCCATCTTCTTCCTGTAGCTGTCGTTCCCCTCTCTGATCTTCCGCCTTAGCTCCTTCTGTACGGACTTCAGCTCCTCCCTGTTACCTGACCTGAAGATCCTTTTCTTCTCCTTCAGCAGTGACTTTATCTCAGGGTTGAGCCAGGGTTTGTTGTTTGAGAAGCACCATATGGTCTTGGTGGGTACAGTGTTCTCAACACAGAAGTTGATGTACTCTGTGATGGTGTGTGTGAGGCCGTCAATGTCCTCATCATGTGGATCACAGAGCTGCTCCCACACAGTGGATATCTAATGGGACCAAGTGACGTCATGGGACACTTTTACAAGTATGAGTGAAATCCCATGGAGAGGCATAAATGAAGCTTTACCTGCTGTGGAGAGAAAAGCATGTCTGGCATGCAAAGCATCCCCCTTCCCCTCCAGCACCATACACCTCAGTTTCCCCATCCAACGTTACTCCACAGTGAGTGTATTATGGAGAGAGACAACAGCGCAGTTTGTCCCGTTTCCCGGCCCGATGAAAGTCCAGTACCGGTGTGGAGAGAGAAGGGAGAGAGGAGCGTAGTGCGGGAGATTGGATCCGGGGTGCGCTTGATTCCTCGCATGGCATACACCTCTAGGTGGTTATATGAGCAGATTAATAAAGAAAATGAATACAGGTAAATGTAGTTTTGTTGTCCTAGCACCCAATGGTAACCTGTACCTACATCTGGCCGTCAGTCCACAACACCTGGAGAGAGACTCGTGGATGTTAAACTCTGGTTTATAAAGTGTGTGTGTGTGTGTGTGTGTGTGTGTGTGTGTGTGTGTGTGTGTGTGTGTGTGTGTGTGTGTAAAAGTTAGAACAGACCTACAGTTCACAGTTTGTGTTTTTGTCTGGCCTGACAGATTGAAAAAGGACACTTTTCTCATGCAGATTTCTGCCTTTATACGCTATGACTCAAACTCAACCCTGGGTTAACTTATCAAATGATTACTTATAAGAAATGCTATTGAGAGACTGTGCTTTAAAGGTTTTATAATTTCCCACAGAATCATAAACTTCAAGCTGCTCCACAGATGAGCGCTTGGTCATTAATTCTGATTGCAGCAGGTAGCATGTAGGAAAGGGAGGGCCTGGGGCTTGTTGGTTAGCGGTGACTGAACTTTCAAAATAGAAGCACAGTGGTCACAAATCAATCACAACTTTGGCCAAAAATTAATGAAAAATAAACACAACTCACAAAATATGCAGCTTACCCACGTAAAGTCAGTGTGGGAAACTCCTTAACCTTTGAAGAAGACATTTCAACCGATTTTTGAGGCTTTAGTTTTTTTACTCACAGTTCTAGTCATCCATGGGCACACACTATATTGTTAACTCATCTCCAGAAATCCCAAAGCAATTTCTTTGTAAATGTGAACACACAATCAGCTCACTAATCTGGTTTTCACTAAGTGGCTGAAATGCCATGCGGGCTCAGTTGAGTTTACACAGAAACAAATGAGAGAATCAACCTCAGCCAGTGGCAAATCAATGCGGCATATGAAGGCAGACACTCAAACAGCTTAAGCAGATATCGAATCACGAGGAAGGCTGCTTTTGTCTCCTGGCCTTATTCACTTGGTTCATTCCATTGACAAAAGTCCAACCGTTATTGCATTACTTTAATCAATTTAAAAGAAAATTAAACTTCTCAAAAGCAATACCTCTCTCACTTGTTTGCCCCATTAATATCAAAAAAGCTGTTGTAAGCTGCAATAAAAAATTTTCAAAAGGCAATAACCATGACAACAGAACAACACAATGCAATATCAAACAGTGCATTCCCTCAAAGTCAATTTTACATCGCTCTAAAAGGAAAGAGAACCAAATTTCAACTTGTGAACAACAATAACATCAAATAGACTATCATAATTCTCACCCTTGGGCCTGGTGTCTGATCTGCACTGTGAAAAGTAGTGTTCCCCCCAGACTGCTGAATCAGGTTATAACATGATTTGTAATGACATGAAACAAGTAATTCCCCTCTCAGAATATGCTGCTCTGACTGAAAATGTTGCCTCTTTAAGATTTTTTTTTAAAGCAGCTATTGCTGGTTACCCATAGTAATAGGTGCTTTAACCCATCAGGACATCAGACAGACCAGTGGCTCTGACCGAAGAGCATCGATTCACGCCCCAGGAAAGAGAAAAAAATCTCTCAATCTAAAGATGTTTTTTAGGCTGTCAAACTAAATTGCCCATCAGGGACAAATAAAGCTTTCTGAATCCAAATGAAATATATCTGAATGTGTTCAACTGTTATAAACAATAATGTCACCATTGAATAGGCTTGATTTAGCGTGTCCTTTTGGAATTATTTTTATCTTGAATGATCTTGAGTGTTTGATTGCCTGTTGAACAACCGAGTTTCTTAGGGGGAAAAAAATCAATAGTTTTCCCAAGCCAGACAATCAAATAAGCCAACAAATAATCAGTTATTAGTGAATATTTAAATTAATTCCTTCCCATGCAGCTCAGTATAACTTCAAATATCTGTGCACTACATTTTTTTAACACAAAAATCATGAGTTTTCTCTTCCGGCAGTAGAGACATTTGTGAAATAACTTTTAGATGAACATGGTTAATGCACTAAAGTTGATAACATTGAGTCATATAAGAAACTGGTAAGGATCAACATTTCAATAGAAATAGAGAATAGATGAAAAACACTCAAATAAGGATTACCAAACCCACGTAGGAATATCTCTAAGATGATAGGATGAACTGACGGGGAGATAAAACCACTCCTTCAATAACATAAAGCAGCTGACATTTCCATTTCTTTCATTACACTGCAAGTATTGAGTTCTGCCAAGGAAGTGTTTTGAGGGGATCAACTACACAAACTCTGTAAGAGATGAAAATGCTGGACGTGATGTCCAAATGCTCTTGAGGATAAGCAACTATGTCTAAATGGCAATGGAGGAAGGTAAACCCAATGGGGGCAGGGACACACATGTGCAGCTGAAACGATCACTATGCACCTCTGTGAGCATGCATACAAACAGACTCAAACAACCAGCCTTTTGCTCTGAACAGCTGACCACCTCATTTCAGGTGACTGCAGGCTTTGAGCCTGAGACACACTTTCTCCCCCAACAGTGTAATCTTCTACTTCCTGAACACCTACTATTACACTGGAGAGAGAGGTGTTTTTGTTTCGTGCCATGTCGGAATCTATTGTTATTTCATGGTAAGATGGCATAGGAACAATGTTAATATGGAGTTACAAAAATAAATAAAATTAATCAATTAAATGATTCAACAAGATGATTCAAATCCACATATGCTACAAAAACTAAAACTTTCTGCTGTGGTACTTAATCAAAAAATATCTTTCAATGTATCAACCAGCATACTATGCCAGGGGAGGGTCTCATTTTTCCCCCTAGAGGACCCCTTTAGCATACAGTAGATATAAAAAGTCTACACACCCCTGATCAAATGACAGGCTTTTGTGATGTAAAAACTTAGACCAAGATAAATCATTTCAAAACTTTTTCCACCATTAATGTGACCTATAACCTGTATAACCCAATTGAACAACAAACTGAAATCTTTTAAGGGAAAAATTAAAAAACTTACAATAACCTGGTTGCATAAATATGCACACCCTTTTATAACTGGGGATGTGGCTGTGTTCAGAATTAACCAATCACATTCAAACTCATGTAAAATGGGAGTCAGCACACACCTGCCACCATTTAAACTGCCTCTAATTAACCCCAAATAAAGTTCAGCTGTTCTAGTAGGCTTTTCATGACATTTTTGGAGTCACATCTTACAGCACAAGCCATGGTCTGCAGAGAGCTTCCAAAGCATTGGCGTGATCTCATTGTTCAAAGGTATCAGTCAGGGTACAAAAGAATTTCCAAGGCATTAAATATACCATGGAAGACAGTGAAGACAGTCATCATCAAGTGGAGAAAATATGGCACAATAGTGACATGACCAAGAACTGGACGCCCCTCCAAAATTGATGAAAAGACAAGAAGAAAACTGGTCAGGGAGGCTGCCAAGAGGCTGACAGCAGCATTGAAGAACTTGCAGGAATTTCTTGCAAGTACTGGCTGTTTAGTACATGTGACAACAATCTCCCATCTAGGGTGGCAAGACAGACGCCTTATCTTACAAAGAAAAACATCCAAGCCCAGCTACAATTTGCAAAAACATATTTGAAATCTCCCAAACGCATGTGGGAAAATGTGTTATGGTCCGATGAAACCAAGGTTGAACTTTTTGGCCATAATTCCAAAAGGTATATTTGGCACAATCACAACACTGCTCATCACCAAAAGAACACCATGTCTACAGTGAAACATGGTGGTGGCCACATCATGCTTTGGGGCTGTTTTTCTTCAGCTGGAACTGGGGCCTTAGTCAAGGTGGAGAGAATTATGAACGGTTACAAATACCAGTCAGTGTTGGCACAAAACCTTTAGGCTTCTGCTAAAAAGCTGAAGAGGAGCTTCATCTTTCAGCACGACAATGACCCAAAGCACACATCCAAATCAACAAAAGAATGACTTCACCAGAAGAAGATTAAGGTTTTGGAATGGCCCAGCCAGAGTCCATACCTGAATCCAATCCAACATCTGTGGGGTGATCTGAAGTGGGCTGTGTACAGGAGATGCCCTCGCAATCTGACAGATCTGGAGCGTTTTTGCAAAGAAGAGTGGGCAAATATTGCCACATCAAGATGTGCCACACTGATAGACTCCTACCCAAAAAGACAGAGTGCTGTAATAAAAGCCAAAGGTGCTGCAACAAAGTATTAGTTTAAGGGTGTGCATATTTATGCAAACAGGTTCTTGTTTTTTATTTTTCCCCTTAAAAGATTTCAGTTTGTTTTTCAATTGGGTTGTACAGGTTATAGGTCACATTAATGGTGGAAAAAGTTTTGAAATGATTTATCTTGGTCTCATTTTTTACATCACAAAAGCCTGGCATTTGAACAGGAGTGTGTAGCCTTTTTATATCCACTGTAGAAAACATAAACCAAAGGTCAAACATTGATTGCTAAAATAGATAGTAACAAATTATCATTAAAATATCCCTGACACTATGTCAACATTTAATTTAGCCTAGATCTTATCAAATATTTGACATGCATCTTCTTTTTCTTGTGGCTGCTCCCTTTAGGGGTCACCACAGCAGATCATCTGCCTCCATCTCACCATATCCCGTGTATCTTCTTCTTTCACACCAGCCTTCTTCATGTCCTCCTTCACTACACCCATGAATCTTCTCTGTGGTCTTCCTCTTTTCCTCCTGCCTGGCAGCAGCATCTTCAGCATCCTTTGTCCAGTATAACCACTATTCCTCCTCTGCACATGTCCAAACTATCACTGCCTTGCCTCTTACTTTGTCTCCAAACCGCTCAGCCTGTCCTTCCGAGTCACTCCTAGTGAGAATCTTAGCATCTTCAACTCTGCCACCTCCAGCTCCGCCTCCTGTCTTTTTGTCAGTGCCACCGTTTCCAAACCATACATCATAGCAGGTCTCACTACTGTCTAATAAACCTTCCCTTTCACTGTAGCTGCTATTCTTCTGTCACAAATCACCCCGATACTCATCTCCACCTACTCCACCCTACCTGCACTGTCTTTCACCTCTCTTGTGCACTGTCCATTGCTTTGGATGGTTGACAACAGGTATTTAAACTCATCTACCTTCATTACCTCTACTCCTTGCATCTTTACTGTTACACCTGTTTCCCACTTATTCACACACATGTATTCTCTCTTTCATTTCTCTTCTCTCCTCTGCTTACCTTCACCTCTCCAGGTTCTCTTCCACCTGCTTTCTGTCAAATATTTGACATGCATGTCACTGATTAAACACAATGAATTCAATGAAATACATGTCCCTGGGGATTCCCTGGGTAACTGACTTTCACCGACTTTGGATGACTGACTGTTTGGCTTTTAGAAAGTAGGGGGACATATTGAGAGGGTATCATTTTGGGCACTGTCCCCTTATTCTGCTCTCATGTTTACGATAAGAATAGATATGTATATGTGAATAGTATGTGTTGATATACAGTACACAGTAGTAATAGTAAATCCAATCCATTATTAGTACACTTAAATCAAGCATAATGTGAAACTACCATGGTTTTCCAAATGTCCAGCAGAGCCACTTATAAAGTCCTTTTTACTTCCAGAAAGGTTACAGATTAAAGTAAAAAAGTAAAGTAAAAAGCCCTAACTCACCAACTTTTTAACGAGTGTAGGAAATTATGGAGTTAACAAAAGAAGGTCCAAAGGTATCAACACACAGTGCCTATCAGTGATAATTAATCCAGGATGAGATTTTGCTGAGTTTATGCAGACAGCTGGAACTGCCTGAGGGAAATTACTTGCTCAACACACACTGAAATGCCACCACTTAGCAATAGCATTGCTTTTCTGTTTTCCCCAGATCAATGAGTCCATCAGTGCAATAAAAGGCAATCTCAAATGCAACATATGGCTTTAGTCTGGCTGAGGTTATCCACTGGACATAAAGTGGAGCTCAACGGCCCGGTATTAAAGCCTACAGCTAACCTGGTGTCACAGCAGACAGGAGGAAATTAAGCTCAAAGATCCCAGCAAGAAACCATTGTCAATGGCATAATAATATTGCTGTTGCACAGTAGGTTCTGGAGACAGACGAGAAGTGAGTGCAGAAAGATGAAACTAAATATAGCTTAACACCATTTCGCTGAAGTAAATCATATTTACTGCTATTTTAAGGTCAGCCTACATCTAAAGAGACAATTTCCAGAGCAGAGGAAGTCCAAATTCAGAATCAGAGCTGTACCGTCAAAAGCCAGTACAGCATAATGTGTCCTTTAATTTCAGAAAAAGACAGCAAGAGCAAGTTTAAGGGCAAGAAAATCCTTTATAATCACAGTTTTTCTTCTCTGATTTGTTAAACACAAGCATCTTTTTAGGCAAAAAACACTACAGGCAAAACAAAGTACATTGGGGTTGTTTATTTTTTTATCTGATATTCTGAATGAAATTTGCTTGTTAATTTTGCCTCCTTTTGACCTCAGCTTAGTCAATAAACTTTTACAGCACAGTTGCCAAATGGCACTATGGGAAACAGCCTTCTTACTTTTTTTTTTCCTCACCAGATTTAGAAGTCAGGTGGACGGTAACAATGACAGACATTCTCATCATGTGTGACTAGCAAATGTAATGATGTCAGGGTCTATAAAAGGAGCATCAGCATTAAAATCTATGGCCTCTGTGCTAAAGATGTTACCTCGGCTCTCACAGTGAAGTTACAGGAGTACCCCGATTACTAAACAGTTTATGACATCCACAACTCTTAATTATTTAGAACAGGGGAACGGCTTGTTATGAAAATGTCTAAAAATAGCACACCACTTTTAAGGTGACTAAAGTGTCATCGACATGGGTTATAAGCATAAATGAGCTAAAATGCTCATCAGGCACTACAGTGGATATAAAAAAAATTTACACACCCCTGTAAAAATATCAGGTTTTTCTAATCAAAATAAAGTTAGGCTGTCCTAGAAGGATTTTTCTGACATTTACTCAGATTCATCCTACAGCAGGGGTGTCTAATCATGTGCCATGGAGGGCCAAAAACCTGCAGTCTTGGCTCTCTGTGTCACATCACTGCACACCCCTGTCCTATATAGCAAAAGTCATAGTTTTCCAAGAGTCTGAAAAGCATGAGAAGGATCTCATTGTTGAAAGGTAGAAAGAAAAGGGTACAAAAAAATTTCACAGCATTACATATACCAAACTACAACAGCATGTGGACTTTCCAACAAGAGTAGACAACTTGCTGAACCTGGTGTACACAACCCACAAGAGAGCATACAAGGCCTCCCCCCTTCCCCACCTTGGTCTCTCTGATCACATCACCATCTTGCTATGGTCTGCATACAGAGCCACAGTGAAACCCACCAGACCAACTAAAAAGCAGGTACGTGTGTGGCCAGAGAGGACCTCTGATGCCCTGAAAGACTGCTTTAGCACCAGACTGGGACACTTTCAAGCATGCGGCCACTCACGATGAACACACAAACAGAGGAGTACATTGAGGTTGTTGTAGCATATACAGTACATAGCTAAATGCATTGATGACGTCACTCACTGCAAAACAGTCACTGTTTGTGCTAACCAGAAGCCATGGATGACATGAGCATGGATGACATGACACCACAGGTGTGCCAGCAGGTGTGCCAGCAGTAATGTCGAAAAGCAACCGAGGCAGAACCGAATCGAAGTGAGTCGAGTCGGGTTTTCTAATCGGGGCTAATGGAAAAGCGCCTTTTGTCTCCCAGCTGGTCTGGGAACGCCTTGGTATCCTCTCTGGAGAGCTGGAGCAGGTGGCTGGGGAGAGGGAAGTCTGGGCTTCTCTGCTTGAACTGCTGCCTCCGCGACCTGGACCTCCGGAATAGCGGTAGAAGATGGATGGATGGATGGATGAAAATTCCAAAAGATATATTTGGCACTAGTGTTGTAGTCAAGACCAGACTGAGGCCAGAGTGCAGAGTGAATAAGTTGAGTGTATGTACAGTAGATATTTACCCCTTATAGTCTTGGGACACTCTGGTCTTGGTCTAGTCTCCTCAAATACAACACTGTGCAAAACAAAAAGAACACCACCACAGTGAAGCATGGTGATGGTAGCATCATGTTTTGGGTTTGCTTTCTCTTCAGCTAGAACTAGGGCTTTATTCAAGGTGGGGGGAATTTTAACAATTCCAAATATCAGTTGGTTTTGGTGTCTGATAGAAAGGTGCAACATATATCTAATAGTATTAAGGCTACCTACTAGATCACTCATGTCTGGTTAAAACATTTACACATGGAGGCCAATATAAATTCTTACCATTTAAGATAAGATAAGATAAGATAAGATAAGCCTTTATTAGTCCCACAACGGGGAAATTCCAGGATTGCAACAGCACAGGGATAGCAACACTCAGAGCAACAATCAGAAGGCAAGAAAAAAACAAGCAAGCAAGAGCGGCTAATATACATATGTACATATTACTATAAAATAAATATATACACACACACACAGACACACAGTGCAGAGCATTGTAGCTGGATGGAATAAATATATGAGTATATGAACACAGTGCAGGGAAAAGCCAGTGTGAACACACAGTGCAGAGCATTGTAGCTAGATGGAATAAATATGTAAATATATAAACACCCACAGTACGGAGCATTGCAGCTAGGTGGAATAAATATGCAAGTATATAAACACACACAGTGCGGAGCAATGTAGCTAGATGGAATAATATGTAGATATATAAAAACACAGTGCGGAGCATTGTAGCTAGATGGAATAAATATGTAAATATATAAACACACACAGTGCAGAGCATTGTTGCTAGATGGGATGAAACAGCATAACCGTCTACTTAGTTATCCTACATGGTATGATTATGTGCCCATACATATTCTCACCCTCCATAGCGACCGGTATGTTCCTAGTTGTATGCCGGAGGGGACCATTGTGTAAGTCTATTGCATCTTTTGCATTCAAAAAACTATTAGTTTGTTACGTCTTTTTGCTATCTCTGCGAGCAGCCCTGCTTAGGTTGTACAGTCTGACAGCCGTTGGTAGGAAGGACCTACGAAACCTCTCGGTTGTGCACCTGGGATGATGTAGTCTGCTGCTAAATGAGCTCCTCAGTGCATCCAGTATGTCCTGCATAGGGTGGAACTCGGACTCCAGCAGAGATGACAGTTTAGCCACCGTCCTTCTCTCTCCTATCTCCTCCATCAGATCAAGGCGCTGCCCCAGGACAGAGCTAGCTTTCTTAATCAGTTTGTTCAGTCTCTTCCAATCGGCTGCAGTAATGCCACTGCCCCAGCAGACCACTCCAAAAGTGATGGCTGATGCCACCACCGTGTCATAGAATGACTTCAGCAGCGCCCCTTGTACACCAAAAGACCTGAGTCTCCTCAGCAGGAACAGCCTGCGCTGTCCCTTCTTGTAGAGTGCGTCAGTATTGTGTGACCAGTCTAGTTTATTGTTCAGATGAACACCCAGGTACTTATAGGATGTCACCATCTCGATGTCTGTTCCCTGTATATTTACTGGTGCTGTGAGGGGCTGCCCATGCCTGCGGCAGTCCACCACCAGCTCCTTAGTTTTCCTCGCGTTGATCTGGAGGCAGTTCCGATGGCACCAGTCCACGAAGTCCTGGATAAGCCCTCTGTACTCAGCTTCATCTCCATTGGAGATGAGGCCAACGATCGCAGAGTCATCAGAGAACTTCTGTAGATGGCAGTGTGTTGTGTTGTGTGAGAAGTCTGCAGTATAAAGAGTGAACAGGAAGGGAGCCAGCACCGTTCCCTGGGGGGCCCCCGTGCTACTGATGATCGTGTCGGACACACAGTCCCGGGTTCTTACAAACTGAGGCCGGTTCGTGAGGTAGTCCAGGATCCATGATGACAGGTGCTGGTCCACCCCTGCTCGCAGCAGCTTGTCCTTCAGGATCATCGGTTGGATGGTGTTGAAAGCACTGGAGAAGTCAAAGAACATGATCCTCACCATATTCCCGGGCTTCTCCAGGTGGGACAGAGAACGGTGAAGGAGGAAGATCACCGCATCCTCCACCCCAATGCCATGCTGGTAGGCGAACTGGAGTGGATCCATCGCTGGTTCCACCAGGGGGCGGAGGTGAGCAAGGAGCAGTCTCTCCAGGGTCTTCATCAAGTGGGACGTCAAGGCCACCGGTCTGTAGCTGTTCAGGTCTTTGGGGTGGGAAGTTTTTGGTACAGGTACCACACAAGATGTTTTCCACAGCTGTGGTACCCTCCCCAGTTTCAGGCTCATGTTGAAGATATACGTCACAATCCCACACAGCTGGTCTGCACAGGACTTGAGGAGCTTTGCGCTGATGCCGTCCGGTCCCGGCGCCTTCCTCGCTTTGATCTTCCTCAGCTCCGTCCTCACCTGGGTCTCGGTCAGGGTCAGGATGGGGGGCTGTGTGTTGGGAGTGGGGGGGTGTTGGTGGAGTGGGGAGTGGGCAGCAGGACTTGATTTCTTTAGAGGCAGCAGTGGTTGTTGTGCAGACAGGGGGGAGGGCGGTTGGTCAAATCTATTGAAAAACAGATTCAGGTTGTTCGCCCACTCCCTGCCCCCCGTGGCCTGGGGGGAGGTATAATGGAGCCCCGAGATGGTTTTGAGGTTTCTCCAGACCCCGCTGATGTCGCTCTGTTGCAGCTTGTCCTCCATCTTCTTCCTGAAGCTGTCCTTGCCTTCTCTGATCTTTCTCCTCAGCTCCCTCTGTACGGACTTCAGCATCTCCCTGTTCCCCGACCTGAAGATCCTCTTCTTCTCTCTCAGAAGTGTTTTTATCTCAGGGTTGATCCAGGGTTTGTTGTTTGAGTGACGCCGTATGGTCTTGGTGGGAACGGATTTGTCCACACAGAAGCTGAGATAGCCCGTGAAGGTGTGAATGAGGCCATCGATGTCCTCACCATGTGGATCGCAGAGCTGCTTCCAGGCAGTGGCTTCAAAACAGTCCTTTAGAGTGTCCATTGTCTCCTCAGACCATAACTCCACAGTGTGCATGGCCGGAGGTTGTCTGTGCACTAGGGGTTTGTACACCGGCCGGAGATGAACCAAGTTGTGATCCGATCTCCCGAGTGGGGGGAGTTGTGATGAGGTGTACGCCTCCTTAGTGTTTGCGTAGAATAAATCCAGTGTTTTATTGTCTCTAGTGTGGCATGTGACATACTGGGTGAACGTGGGTAGAATGGGAGATAGTGAAACATGGTTGAAATCGCCTGAGATGAGGAGAAGAGCATCTGGGTGTTCTGTCTGCAGCCTGCTGGTTACTGAATGGATGACGTCACGCGCTGTCCCAGCGTTCGCCGTCGGATTTGCATAAACAACAATGCAGATCACGTGTGAGTGTTCTCTCGGGAGATATGTAGGCCTCATGCTAACAGCTAGCAACTCAATGTCTTTGCTGCAGTGTCGTTGTTTAACAGTGATATGTCCCGGTCTGCACCAGTTGTTGTTAACATACATTATCACTCCACCGCCCCTAGTTTTGCCACTGTCTGGTGTTCGGTCAGCTCGTATCATGTGAAAACCCTCCAGCTCAATGTTAGCATCTGCTGCTAGTTCAGTTAGCCACGTCTCAGTAAACAAAAGGAGAGAGCACTCCCGGTATGTGCTATCATAACGGGAGATAGCCGCTAGCTCATCTAACTTTCCCAGTATCGACCGTACATTTCCCATGACAACAGATGGAAGGGAGGGTCTGTACCTTATATTTTTTGTCCTCCGCCTTACTCCAGCCCGGCAGCCGCGGTGTTTTCGCCTCAGTTCTCTCGGTATGTCGAGTTTTTCCAATGGGACCGGGTGGCGGTTGAATGCTAGCAGCTCTTCCCTGCTGTATTGTATCCTGCTATAAACAGTGGCTCCGTCCACCGGCTCAGGAGACATTTGGGACGATCTGTGTGTCCGTGATACAAGTGGGGTGAAAAAAAAAGACGAATCAAAAGAGAGAGGAAGGGAAAAAGACTCGGAATCGAGCCGCTGTTGCAAAAGGCAGCCTACTCGTGTGGCGCCGAGAGAAAAAAAAAAAAAAAAAAAATGTGTTGTGAATTGAAGTGAGAATTCACAATCATAAAAGCGCTGCCATCTAAGATAAGATAAGCTAAGACAAGCCTTTATTAGTCCCACAATGGGGAAATTCCAGGATTGCAACAGCACAGGGACAGCAACACTCAGAGCAATAATTTAGAAGATAAGAAAATAAGAGCAGTGAATATACATGACGCAAATGACGTGGGCTACATTGACAATTGGAGCTCATTTTGGGGAAAACCTGGTCTTATGAGACAAGACAGCATTCATCCCACTTTGGACGGTGCTTCTCATTTATCTAACAATCTGGCATCTTTTTTATCCAAATTTCCAAAGCCTTGACTACTCAGAGTTGGGACCAGGAAGCAGAGTCACAGTCTTACACGCCTCTCTGCAGCTCCTCTTCATCCACCACCCCTCAACTTAGCCCCTGTCTTCCCCATCAGAGAATCATTGTCTGCTCCCTCCAAAGTAAATAAAAATATAATATATAAGCATCCCAAAGTGATTAAGAAAAATATTGGTAAAACTCAATTTAAACATAAAGCCTCTAAATTGAATGATTTGGCCTCTGTTCCTACTCATAATTTAAAAATTAAATGTGGTTTATTAAATATTAGGTCTCTAACTCCCAAGTCTCTGTTAGTCCATGATCTGTTAATTGATCATCAGATTGATTTAATATCCCTTACAGAGACTTGGTTAGGGCAAGAGGATTATGTTGGTTTAAATGACTCAACTCCCTCTGGTTATTTCAACTGTCAAAATCCCAGAAGTTCTGGTCGTGGAGGAGGAGTAGCAACAATTTACCATTCCAAATTACTAGTTAATGTAAAGCAAAAAACATGTTATAATTCGTTTGAGGGCCTGGTCCTCAGTATTGGGCACTTTAGCAATTTTAGGTTAAACCCAATTTTATTCGCCATAGTTTATCGTCCCCCATCAACCTACTCAGAGTTTTTATCCAAATTTGCTGATTTCTTAGCTGATTTAGTGCTGAAATCTGATAGAATAATTATAGTAGGGGACTTTAATATACATGTGGATGTAGATATTGACTGCCTTAATGCGGCATTTAATTCAATATTAGACTCGATTGGGTTTTCTCAGAAAGTAGGAAATTCTACTCATTACCTCCACCATACATTGGACCTTGTTCTGACATATGGCATAGAAATAGAAAATCTTGTAGTGTCTCCTCCTAACCCTGTACTGTCAGACCATTGTCTGTTAACCTTTGATTTTACTATTTCTGACTATTTGGCTCCTAAAGAAAAATATTATTACAGTAGATGCCTCTCAGATGATGCTGTTACCAAATTTATGCAGATTGTTTCCTCTATGCCATGTGTCAACACAATGGAAATAAGCTATAGACAGCTTGCGCCTTCTGTAATTGATAACATGGTGGATAGTGTTACAGCTTCTCTGCATCAGACTCTAGACTTAGTGGCCCCCTTAAAAAAGAAAAAGTCTAATCAGAGATTTCTAACTCCTTGGTTCAACACAGAAACTCGTAGCTTAAAACAGAAGACTCGTCAATTAGAAAGAAAATGGCACTCCACTAATTTAGATGAAATCTATTTAGCTTGGAGAAATCATCTTTTAATTTATAAAAAATCTCTTAGAAAAGCTAGAACAAGTTATTATTCTGCATTAATAGAAGAGAACAAGAATAATCCCCGGTTTCTTTTCAGCACTGTAGCCAGGTTGACAAAGAGTCAGGACTCTGTCAATCCTAGCATTCCCTTAGAGCTTACTAGTCAGGACTTTATGAACTTTTTCAATAATAAAATTTCATCCATCAGAGATAAAATTAATCAGATTCTTCCCACAGTTAACTTAAATACTGTAACTACTACAACTCCTTCAATTGATGTCTGTCTTGATGAGTTTACTCCAATCGACCTTTGTGAGTTAGACAAAATAGTTTCCTCATCCAAACCTTCAACTTGTCTTTTAGACCCTATTCCTATCAGGTTATTTAAAGAAGTCTTCCCACTTATTGGTAGCTTTATTCTTCATATAATCAATTCTTCATTAACTTTAGGCCATGTACCGCAGGCTTTTAAAACAGCTGTAATTAAACCCTTACTCAAAAAGCCAACGCTAGATCCAGGAGCTTTAGCTATCTATAGACCAATCTCTAATCTCCCTTTCATTTCAAAAATCTTAGAAAGAGTTGTTGCTACACAATTATTTGACCACCTGCAGGGAAATGGTTTACTTGAAGAGTTTCAATCTGGGTTTAGAATCCATCATAGTACCGAAACAGCCTTAGCAAAGGTCACTAACGACCTCCTCATCGCATCTGATAATGGACTGGTTTCTGTACTTGTCCTTTTAGACCTTAGTGCAGCTTTTGATACTATCGATCATAATATTCTACTTGATAGATTAGAACACTATGTTGGACTTAATGGAACTTCGTTGCAGTGGTTTAGATCTTATTTATCCGATAGGTTCCAGTTTGTTCATGTCAATAATGAGTTTTCTTTCAACTCAAAGCTTAGTCATGGAGTTCCACAGGGATCTGTGCTAGGCCCTACTCTTTTTAGTTTATATATGCTTCCGTTAGGCAACATTATTAGAAAGCACTGTATACATTTTCATTGTTATGCAGATGACACACAATTATACCTGTCAATGAAGCCAGATGATAGTAATCAATTAGCCAAGTTAGAAGCCTGTCTTAAGGAAATCAAAGCTTGGATGACTTGTAATTTCCTGCTATTAAATTCAGATAAGACTGAAGTCATTCTTGTTGGTCAAAAAAACCTTAGAAATACCTTTCCAAATCAAACTTTCAGTTTGGATGCGGTTACTCTTTCTCTTAATAACTCTGTGAGGAACCTTGGAATTATTTTTGATCAAGATCTGTCCTTCAATTCACATATTAAAATTTGTTTCTAAGACTGCCTTCTATCATTTGCGTAATATTGCCAAGATTAGGAGCATCTTGTCTCAGAGTGATGCTGAGAAACTGATCCACGCTTTTGTTAGCTCAAGATTAGATTATTGTAATTCTTTATTATCAGGCTGTCCTAAAACATCTTTAAAAAGTCTTCAGCTGATCCAAAATGCTGCAGCAAGAGTTTTAACAGGTACTAGAAAGAGAGATCATATCTCTCCGGTTCTGGCCTCCCTTCATTGGTTTCCCATAGAGTTTAGAATTAAGTTTAAAATCCTTCTTCTTACTTACAAAGCTCTAAACAATCAGGCTCCTTTTTATTTGAAAGATCTGATACTACCGTATTATCCTAACAGAGCACTACGCTCCCAAAATGCAGGATTACTTGTAATATCTAGAATCTCCAAAAGTACACTGGGAGGCAGAGCCTTCAGTTATCAAGCTCCTCTCCTGTGGAACCAGCTGCCAATCTGGATTCGGGAGTCAGACTCGATCTCCGTTTTTAAGAATAGGGCTAAAACCTACCTTTTTGATATAGCCTACAATTAGGGAGGAATCATGTGTTTCTGAACCCTCCCTTAGTTATGCTGCTAATAGGTTTAGTCAACCGTGGGACCTCCAATAATGCACTGGGCCTCACTCCTTTCTTCACTCTCAATGAAATATTTTTTTTTGCTGGTCATTAACATCTGTTTGTTCTCTCCCTTAGATTGAGTCCCCATCGTGCTGTTTGCTCTATACATGTCTGTTCTTTTCATCTTCTCTATCCCCTCACCCCCCAGCCAGTCGCAGCAGATGACTGCCCCTCCCTGAGCCTGGTTCTGCTGGAGGTTTCTTCCTGTTAAAAGGGAGTTTTTCCTCTCCATCGTCGCCAAGTGCTTGCTCACAGGGGACCGCCTGATTGCTGGGGTCTTTCTGCAACTGTGGGGGTTCCCCCTACAGTTGATAGTGCTATGAGATGACTGTTGTTGTGAAATGGCGCTATATAAATAAAGTTGAATTTAATTGAATTGAATACATAGGTACACATAAATATATAAATATATATACACAGTGCGGAGTATTGTAGCTAGATACAATAAACAGCATAACCATCTACTTAGTTATCCTACATAGTATGAATATGTACCCATACATATTGTCACCCTCCGTAGCGACTGATATTGTCCTAGTTGTATACTGGAGGGGACCATTTGTGTAAGTCTGTTGCGTCTTTTGCATTCAATACTATTAGGTTGTCACGTTTTGTTTTGTTTTTTTTGCTATCTCTGCGAGCAGCCCTGCTTAGGTTATAAAGTCTGACAGCCGTAGGTAGGAAGGACCTGCGAAACCTCTTGGTCGCGCACCTAGGATGATGTAGTCTACTGCTAAATGAGCTCCTCAGTGCGTTCAGTATGTCCTGCATAGGGTGGGACTCGGACTCCAGCAGAGATGACAGTTTAGCCACCATCCTGGGCTGTGATATGATGATACTATATATCGGGTGATGCAATAAAAATATCTGTCGTTTCATATAAAACTATCGTTTATATCGGGATTTACAGTGACACTCTGGCAAAAATCAAGTTTTTTTCTGTTTTTAAGATAAGATAAGCCTTTATTAGTCCCACAATGGGGAAATTCCAGGATTGCAACAGCACAGGGATAGCAACACTCAGAGCAATAATTAAGAAGAAGAGGAAGACATAAATAAGAGCAGTGGATATACATACATACACATAAATATATAAATGTACAGTATATACAAAGTGCGGAACATTGTAGCAAGATGGAATAAACAGCATAACCATCTATTTAGTTATCCTACATAGTATGAATATGTACCCATACATATTGTCACCCTCTGTAGCGACTGATATTGTCCTAGTTGTATATACTGGAGGGACCATTGTGTAAGTCTATTGCGTCTTTTGCATTCAATACTATTAGGTCGTCACTTTTTTTTGCCATCTCTGCCAGCAGCCCTGCTTAGGTTATACAGTCTGACAGCCATAGGTAGGAAGAACCTGCGAAACCTCTCGGTTGTGCACCTAGGATGATGTAGTCTGCTGCTAAATGAGCTCCTCAGTGCATTCAGTGTGTCCTGCATAGGGTGGGACTCGGACTCCAGCAGAGATGACAGTTTAGTCACCATCCTTCTCTCTCCCATCTCCTCCACTGGGTCAGGGCGCTGCCCCAGGACAGAGCTAGCTTTCTTGATTAGTTTGTTCAGTCTCTTCCTATCGGATGCTGTAATGCCATTGCCCCAGCGGACCACTCCAAAAGTGATGGCTGATGCCACCACCGTGTCGTAGAATGTCTTCAGCAGTGCCCCTTGTACACCAAAAGACCTGAGTCTCCTCAGTAGGAACAGCCTGCGCTGTCCCTTCTTGTAGAGTGCGTCGGTATTGTGTGACCAGTCTAGTTTATTGTTCAGATGAACACCCAGGTACTTGTAGGATGTCACCATCTCAATGTCTGTTCCCTGTATGTTTACTGGTGCTGTGAGGGGCTGTCCTTGCCTGTGGCAGTCCACCACCAGCTCCTTAGTTTTCCTCGCGTTGATCTGGAGGCAGTGCCGATGGCACCAGTCCACGAAGTCCTGATAAGTCCTCTGTACTCAGCTTCATCTCCGTTAGAGATAAGGCCGACAATCGCAGAGTCGTCAGAGAACTTCTGTAGATGGCAGTGTGTTGTGTTGTGTGAGAAGTCCGCAGTATAAAGGGTGAACAGGAAGGGAGCCAAAACCGTTCCCTGGGAAGCCCCCGTGCTACCAATGATCGTGTCGGACACACAGTCCCGGGTTCTCACAAACTGTGGCCGGTTACTGAGGTAGTCCAGGATCCATGATGACAGGTGCTGGTCCACCCCTGCGCACAGCAGTTTGTCCTTCAGGATCATCGGTTGGATGGTGATGAAAGCACTGGAGAAGTCAAAGAACATGATTCTCACCACATTCCCGGGCTTCTCCAGGTGGGACAGAGAACGGTGAAGGAGGAAGATCACTGCATCCTCCACCCCAATGCCATGCTGGTAGGCGAACTGGAGTGGATCCATCGCTGGTCCCACCAGGGGGCGGAGGTGAGCAAGGACGGTGCTGGGCTGCACGGTGGCGCAGTGGTTTAGCACTGTGGCAGCACAGTTTTACCCTCGGCCGGGGGATCGCGGGGATCATGAGATCGTGGGTTCGATCCCAGCCCCCGACCAACAGTGAGCTGTGTGGAGTTTGCATGTTCTCCCCGTGTTGCGTGGGTTTACTCCGGGATTTCTCCGGTTTCCTCCCGCATACCAAAAAACATGTAGGTTTAGGGCGCTCGCGCACGCAGCGACCAGCAGCCGGTGGCTTGTCACCAGACTGCAAACCAAATCTACCTACGGGTACAAATAAGTAACAAAAAAAAAACAAAAAAAAAAGGAGCAGTCTCTCCAGGGTCTTCATCATGTGGGACGTCAGGGCCACTGGTCTGTAGCTGTTCAGGTCTTTGGGGCAGGAAATCTTTGGTACAGGTACCACACAACATGTTTTCCACAACTGTGGTACTCTCCCCAGCTTCAGGCTCAGGTTGAAGATGAGCTCCACAATCCCACACAGCTGATCTGCACAGGACTTGAGGAGCTTTGCGCTGATGCCGTCCGGTCCCAACACCTTCCTCGCCTTAATCTTCCTCAGCTCCGTCCTCACCTGGGTCTTAAGTGAGGGTCATGTTGGGGGGCTGTGTGTTGGGAGTGGGGGGGTGTTGGTGGAGTGGGGTGTGGGCAGCAGGACTCGATGTCTTTAGAGGCAGCAGTGGTTGTTGTGCAGTCGGGGGGGAGGGCGGTTGGTCAAACCTATTAAAAAACAGGTTCAGATTGTTCGCCCACTCCCTGCCCCCCGTGGCCTGGGAGGAGGTATTCTGGAGCCCAGAGATGGTTTCAAGGTTTCTCCAGACCCCACCGATGTCACTCTGTTGCAGCTTGTCCTCCATCTTCTTCCTGAAGCTGTCCTTGCCTTCTCTGATCTTCCTCTTCAGCTCCCTCTGTACGGACTTCAGCATCTCCCTGTTCCCCGACCTGAAGATCCTCTTCTTCTCTCTCAGAAGTGTTTTTATCTCAGGGTTGATCCAGGGTTTGTTGTTCGAGCAACACCGTATGGTCTTGGTGGGTACGGTGTTGTCCACACAGAAGCTGATGTAGTCCGTGATGGTGTGAATGAGGCCATCAATGTCCTCACCATGTGGATCGCAGAGATGCTCCCAGACAGTGGTTTCAAAGCAGTCCTTTAGAGCGTCCATTGCCTCCTCAGACCATAACTTCACTGTGCGCATGACCGGAGGTTGTCTGTGCACTAGGGGTTTGTACACCGGCAGGAGATGAACCAAGTTGTGATCCGATATCCTGAGTGGGAAGAGTTGTGATGAGGTGTACGCCTCCTTAGTGTTTGCGTAGAACAAGTCCAGTGTTTTATTGTCTCTAGTGTGGCATGTGACATACTGGGTGAATGTGGGTAGAATGGGAGACAGTGAAATATGGTTGAAATCGCCTGAGATGAGGAGAAGAGCATCTGGGTGTTCTGTCTGCAGCCTGCCAGTTAACATGTCTGTAACATGTTTTTTGTGACTTACAAGGCATATCAGGAGCAAAATTTCACCACAGTCCCAAGTCTGTGTTTTTCTGCTGTGAATTTCCAGTTTGTTATTGCCCCCCTAAAACGGGCTAATTTGGACAGACCGTTTCTAGCTACGCAAGTATTCCTGCTAAGCCTGGTTGGTTAAAACATTAACCAATCAAACGGATACTCTTGGCTACCTTGGGGTAGAGGGAGCAGCCGAGGAGAAACAGGACTGAGGGGGCTGAAAGCGTTGTTTTGCATAGAGATTAGCGAAGCAGTAGAGGAGGGGGGCTTGAATGTTGCTCAGTGAGACTGCTGCTCTCAGCTCACTTCGCCTGCAGATGGGACGCCAAGATGCAGAATGTGAGCCGCCCAGTAGACCAGTCTTGGTAAGTAGAACTGGCGCCAGCTTGACACAGTCGCCGGTGGATGGGGCGCCATGCTCGGCGAGACCACTTTCAGAAAAATGTTTTGCCTTTTACTTTGGAAGATATAGACAAAACTTTAATATCCGGAAGCGTCGTGAACAGACCAGCAGCCCACCCACCAGGAGTCGCAGCAACCAATCAAGTGCAAGCCCTGCAGGTCAGGGAGCATGGCAAAAACATGTAGGTTTAGGGCGCTCGCGCACGCAGCGACCAGTAGCCGGTGGCTTGTCACCAGACTGCAAACCAAGTCTACCTACGGGTACAAATAAGTAACAAAAAAACAAAAAAAAAAAAAAAACAAATCGCATGCAAGCCCTGCAGGCTGCTAATTGGAATATTCATAGATCTGTGCATACGTAAGTAGGTGAAAGATTTAAAAGCTCTTTCCAAGCAATTCTAAGGCAATGAAAGTTTTTGTGGGTAAAAAGCCACAATATACTAGTTTGGGCAATACATATTTGTTTTTGAGGTGGTTTTAGAGCCACCGGAGTGCATCTTTAAAAGACACATACCCTGTTTCTACTTGTCACCGCCATGCCTCTCCCCCGCAGTGTGCCAGGTGTGTGGGTTCTGGTGGTTAGCACAGCAGCTAATGCCAAACTAATGGTTTGGTCAAATAGCCACTACTTCTGTTAGCCAGGGATGTGGGACTGTTTTCCACCATGCTGCATCAGACAGGATAGTCCTCTAACGTTGTTTTAATTGTAGGTAAGTAATGTTAACACCATCTCTCTCTAATTAAGCAATATTACATGCAACGGAGTTACGGTATCATGATTATAGGCATTAAGAGTGTCACAGCCGTCGTTACTATAGTCATGACACTGTAATGACGTTGAGTGTAATATTGCTTTTATACAACAGTTTTGGCAAGCAAAATTTATGAAATGACAGCAATACTGGACAAAATATTATGATGTGTTTGTTTAACTAGTTATTGTGCACAGCTGAGAAAAAAAATAGTCCCTAAATATTGCCAGTAACTGCTGCTAAGCATCTCAATCGGCATGAAGACATCTATTGTCATTTCACACACATGTAAACAAATTAAATACTGTCAAGTACAAACGTAATAAGTGTTTATAAAACATACATGTTAAGTCAATATTTCAGAAAATCCCAGATCAAAACGTATCCACAAGCTAGTAGTTAGGATGCTAGCCATTTAGCACATTTTTACTCGCTTGTCTTCACATTTTCAGATGAAACAAAGAGTCCCTCACCACAAAGGTATTCTGGTTTGTTAATTGAGACAATAATCAAATGCTAGTACTGGATATTTTTTGAAACAGACGTGAAATCGTTTAATGATCTTAAAATTACTGTGTAGACGAAAGACCGTTGCAAAAGGGTGGAATTTTCGGGTCAAGGATGCATTATTTCTTGTCAAACAGCACTTAACTGTGGAAATTAAGGTATCCAAAACAGTACTGCAATTGTCAGAGAGTTGATAGAAAATGACCGTTAGTAATTAACGTGACTAGAACACCTTTGAAGCGGAGTGATACATATCCAGTGAAACGGGAGTGCAATTATCGCAGATTATAGTAACTCCTAGAATCCCTATGGTCAAATCAAATTGCTCGGTCAGAACTAAATGTTGCGTAATTATAAAACAGCAAATAAATAACGATGCTAACTTGTCGCTAACAGTAAACATTATAGTGTATCAGACCATCATTTCTTTGGTTTAAATTATTGCTGCGTTTCTAAATTTTGTCTTAAAAAATATTACTAAACTGCAAAAGTGGGTGACAGTGGCTGCATACACACTAAATAAATAAATTTAAACGCGTCAGAGGAGCAAACTGACTCTTAATACAACTTACTTGATTTGTAAAAATTTTTAGTCAAGTAGCGATAATGAATAAAGTTGAAGTCATCTCAAATGCACATTAAAGAACAATTTTATAACAACACTGCAAAATTAAGAGGGGAAAAAGGTGCATGAAATTAATCACAGATGAATTTGTACAATTGATTTTTTTCAGCATGTAATTTAAAATGTAAAAAAGAGAAGGTCCTTTTTATGTGATTATTATATATAAAGTATAGAATTTACAGAAAATGTATATCGTGATTGTGGTGTGTGGATAAGGGACATTCGGAGTGGAATGTGGCCTGTGGCTGATGATACCTCCAATATATATATTCAGGGGTTAAAGCAAAAAAAAATCCTGAGCCTGAAATTTTTCCAGGGGCAGGGTCACAGGGGTGGAGACACACACGTGTGTGCATGCATATGGGTGTTTTTATTTATTAGGGGTCCAATGTGTGACATTGGTGGCACAATTTAAAATTGATCAAATCTGCACATGAAATTGACTAATCACTATCCAATTGTGTCAGGTTTATGCGCAGCTTTGACCTACTTTCTGTGATCCCATGCTGACATCTCGCCGGTCCGGCCACATCCCCTCTATCATTATCATCAGCTGATTCAAACTCCTGCTGATCATGTTTCCCAGTCCTCGCCCAGGTGCTTCTCATCACACCATCACCAGCAGTGCGTGTCCTTCGCGGCCGTTTGCCAGTCATGTACTGATGGTCCATAGTATTGTCATCTGTGCCGTTTGTCTGCCAGTATTTTCAGCACTCTCACGACGTGTTAGTCACTTCATGTTTGCCATGGATCTCATGCGTCCTTGAAGCGATGTCGGCTCTGGGGTGCACCTGTGGCAAACACATCTCCTCTCATTCGTTTGCTGGGCGATGCCGGCCCCCGAACGCCATCAGCAAGTGTGTCTGTGTTTCTTGTACGTCTTCACCTTTCAGGGAACTGTCTGTCTTTCTGTATTAAATGTGCTGTGGTGAACCCTGCACGAAAATCCTCATTTTTTCATCCTCCCTCTCCCTGCCCTGCGTAAGAGCGCACGGAGGGTCATGATGAATGGATTTACGTGCAGAATTCAACGCAGCACATGTATTGAACATAAGAATGATAACAACCATTCCCAAAAAGGTGAAGACCCACAAAAATAAACACAAACACCCACAGTTGGCGTTCGGGGCCGACATCGCCCAGCGAACATGGAGAGGAGACGTGTTAACCACGATTGCACCCCAGGGCCGACATCGCTTCAAGGGGCGCAACAGAACCACAGCTGTGTGGAGCGGCCAACACATCGTGATAGCGCTGGCAACACTGACTGGCTGACAACATGGCAGATGATGCACATAAACCATGAACAGCTGACTGTCAAAGAGAGAGGGCGCGTGTGTTCGGACTGGCGAATCTTGGACAGTGCCCACCTGAAAATGGCTCAAAACGCACATAAAACACATGTACAAAACAAAAACAGCAAGAACTCAAAATATAATACATAATAAACCCGATGCCTGAGCCACAGAGAATATACTGCTATGATTTTATTGAAAAAAATTGGGTTTAAATAAATTATATTGATGAACAAATAATTTGTTGCAATATCTGTAACAAAAGAATAGCACTGGTGTTCCCCTGCCATGTTTTTGTCGCTGCTGCTGTAGCGGGCATGTGTGCCTCTCCACCGTCACTCTGAGTGTGACTGGCTTGGCACAGTGCCCGCTTGGCACGGCTCAAACCCATACGGTCTGATGCCCCCAGATTCTTCTTTATCATCCCATTCTTTGGAACTATAATCGTCTGAAGATTGGACAACACAAACCAATTCCAGACTACATGTGCTGGAACCATTGTCGATGTTTTCAACCGCTTCCATCCTGTGTGTACAATGAGCAGCCAAGCACTGTGTTGTCCCGATGACGTGACTACATGGCATCAGGGTTTTCCAGCCACTGACATAACTGGTGACGTGGCACTCATGAAAACGTCAGATATTTGAGTGAAAAAAAGCATGTTTGACTTAGAACTGCACAGACCAACCTATTTTGTCATATTGTATTATGTGTTGAAAAATTAGAAGAAGTCAAGAACCTGTCATCAGCACTTTAAGGCTGCGTGTCCACCAAATGCGTTTTTTGTCACCCGACCACCCTGAACATTTTTTTTCAGCGTTTGTGCGTGGCACTCTGGGGAAGAAAAAAAGCTTGTGCCCTGTATCCCAGCAACAGCTTGTCATTCTCAGCTCAGCACCTCCGCTTTTCCTACTGTCAGACTTTCTACTGATTTTTTAATAGCAGTCTCTGAATAACAATGGACAGGAAACGTTTTCTAGCAGCTCTGGATGTAAAATATGATGACACGGAAAGCAGGAGTCTGAGTACAGACTAGTACCGCATCCTATGTCCCACCCACGCAGCAGTTCTGATTGGCTGCTTAAGGTCTGACATTGACGAGCTCAGGTGCAGTCTCTGAAAAGTTGAACTTTTTTCAACTCTGAGTGCCCTGCGACAAAAAACAGCCACCGCCGAGAGCGTTTCTGCGCCAAGGGCACTCAGCTCTGTAAACGCTGAACTGCATACAGAATGAATGGAAAATGGTCACCCAGAGCAGAAAAAACGCGTTTGGCGGACATGCAGCCTAAATGTTTCAGATCATCCAACAAATTTAAATATTAGACAAAGATTGCACAAGTAAACACAAAATGCAGTTTTTAAATGAAGGTGTTTATTATTAAGGGAAAAAAATCCAAACTTATGTGGTCCTGTGTGAAAAAGTGATTGCCCCCTAAACCTAACTAGAAAAGCACTCAGAGCGCATACCTCCACCAAGGCTCCTTCCGTTTCTCATGGATCACCTCCAAAATGTAATGGGCTTGTGTGTAGGCCTATCGCCACTTGTGGTGAAAATTGCATCCAAGTCTGTCCATTAGTTTTGGAGTTTTGTGGCTGACACACTGTGAGAAGAGCCTTGGCTGAGGTATGCATTCCCAGATCATCCCCAAAATGTAATGGGTTCCTCTCTAGGCCAAGAATCACCTCTGGTGAAACAGACAGACAAACAGACAAATGCCAGTAAAAGCAGTACCTCCTTGGTGGTGGTACTAAACTCAAGTGTTGCTGTTGTGTCCATCTCCTCCATCTCCAAACTCCCAGTCTGCGGGCATTGCAATTCATCGCACAACCGCGTACAACCCACAGGCCAATGGGTTATGCGAGGGTTTTCATAGATCACTGAAAGCAGCACTCAGGGGTTCACTGATGGATGCAAATTGGGTAGACAGGTTGGCGTGGGTTTCATTGGGGTTGCGCTCCGCGCCAAAAGAGGATTTGGAAGCTTCCCCGGCAGAGAGCTCGTTTTTGTGCAGCCCCTATGGCTGCACGGGGAATTTCTGCCAAATAATCCCGCGCCAGACAGCTGCCCGTCTCAGCTTTTGCAGCATAGCGCAAACACAGGCAAGCTGCCAGGCCCGGCCCACCACTGTTTTCCGCGTGCTTTTGTGCCTAAAACTTTGAAGAACGCGGAGTTCGCGTTCGTCAGACACAACGACCAGCGCCCTCCATTGTGCCTGCACACATGTTGAAAATGGCCCTGTCTCACAATGTTAAAGAATCCTTTAAAAAATTCCTGGATCCAGACGGTGATCCGGATCATCCCCAAAATTTAATCAGTTCTTCCTTGTACCATTTCCAACAACGCCTGAAAGTTTCATCGAAATCCGTCCAAAACTTTTTGAGTTATCTTGCTAACCAACAGACAGACAGACAAACAAACCCCAGCAAAAACATAACCTCCTGCGGCCTGCGGCCTGGCGGAGGTAATAACTGGTTGGAAAACCCTTAGCAGCAACAACTGCAATCGAGTGTTTGCAAAAACTGACAATGAGTTTTACAGCGCTGTGGAGGAATTTTGGCCCACTCATCCTTGCAGAATTGGTGTAATTCAGCCACACTGGAGGGTTTTCAAGCATGAATCGCCTTTTAAAGGTCATGCCACAGCATCTCAATCGGATTCAGGTCAGGACTTTGACTAGGCCACTTCAAAGTCTTCATTTTGTTTTTCTTAAGCCATTCAGAGGTGGACTTGCTGGTGTGTTTTGGATCATTTTCGTGCTGCAGAACCCAAGTGTGCTTCAGCTTGAGGTCACGAACAGATGGCTGGACATTCTCCTTCAGGATTTTTTGATAGACAGCAGAATTCATGGTTCCATTTACCACAGCAAGTCTTCCAGGTCCTGAAGCAGCAAAACAGCCCCAGACCATCACACTACCACCACCATATTTTACTGTCGGAATAATATTCCTTTTCTGAAATGCTGCTTTACGCCAGATGTAATGGGACACACACCTTCCAAAAAGTTCAACTTTTGTCTCGTTAGTCCACAAAGTATTTTCCCAAAAGTCTTAGGGATCATCAAGATGTTTTCTGGCAAAACTGAGATGAGCCTTTATGTTGTTTTTGCTCAGCAGTGGTTTTCGTCTTGGAACTCTGCCGCTGCTGTGCTCTTGGGGTAATTTTGGTCGGCCAGCCACTGCTGGGAAGGTTCACCACTGTTCCATGTTTTCGCTGTTTGTGGATAATGGCTCTCACTGTGGCTTGCTGGAGTCCCAAAGCTTTAGAAATGGCTTTATAACCTTTTTCCAGACTGATAGATGTCAATTACTTCGTTTCTTATTTGTTCTGGAACTTCTTTGGATCACAGTATGATATCTAGCTTTTGAGGATATTTTGGTCTACTTGACTTTGTCAGGCAGGCCCTATTTAAGCAATTTGTTGATTGAGAACAGGTGTGGCAGTAATCAGGTCTGGGTGTAGCTAGAGAAACTGAACTCAGCTTTCCAAAGATGTGATAAACCACAGTTAATTTATGCTTTAACGGGGGGGGGGGGGGGAGATCACTTTTTCACACAGGGCCATGTAGGTCTGAATTTTTTTTACCCTTAATAATAAACACCTTCATTTAAAAACTGCATTTTGTGTTTACTTGTTATCTTTGTCTAATATTTAAATTTGTTTGATGATCTGAAACATTTAAGTGTGACAAGTACAGGGGCAAACACTTTTTCACACCACACACACACATATAGTCATGTGAAAAAATTAGGACACCCCATTAAATATTCAGTTTTTTATTAAGAAATATTCACATATCTACAGTATCTCACAAAAGTGAATACACCCCTCGCATTTTTGTAAATATTTTATTATATCTCTCCATGGGACAACACTGAAGGTATGGCACTTTGATACAATGTAAAGTAGTCAGTGTACAGCTTGTATAACAGTGTAAATTTGCTGCCCCCTCAAAATAACTCAACACACGGCCATTAATGTCTAAACCGCTGGCAACAAAAGTGAGTACACCCCTAGTAAAAATGTCGAAATCGTGCCCAATAAGCCATTTTCCCTCCCTGGTGTCATGTGACTCGTTAGTGTTACAAGGTCTCAGGTGTGAATGGGGAGCAGGTGTGTTAAATTTGGTGTTATTACACTCACACTCTCATACTGGTCACGGGAAGTTCAACATGGCACCTCATGGCAAAAACTCTCTGAGGATCTGAAAAAAGAATTGTTGCTCTACATAAAGATGGCCTAGGCTATAAGAAGATTGCTGAAACCCTGAAACTGAGCTGCAACACGGTGGCCAAGACCATACAGCGGTTTAAAAGGACAGGTTCCACTCAGAACAGGCCTCGCCATGGTCAACCAAAGAAGTTGAGTGCACGTGCTCAGCGTCATATCCAGAGGATGCCTTTTGAAAACAGACGTATGAGTGCTGTCAGCATTGCTGCAGAGGTTGAAGGGGTGGGGGGTCAGCCTGTCGGTGCTCAGACCATACGCCACACACTGCATGAAATTGGTCTGCATGGCTGTGTTCCCAGAAGGAAGCCCCTTTTAAAGATGATGCACAAGAAAACCCACAAACAGTTTTCTGAAGACAAGCAGACTAAGGACATGGATTACTGATGCCATGTCCTGTGATCTGATGAGACCAAGATAAACTTATTTGATTCAAATAGTGTTAAACGTGTGTGGCGGCACCCAGGTGAGGAGTACAAAGACAAATGTGTCTTGCCTACAGTCAAGCATGGTGGTGGGAGTGTCATGGTTTGGGGCTGCATGAGTGCTGCCAACAATGGGGAGCTACAGTTCATTGAGGGAACCATGAATGCCAACATGTACTGTGACATACTGAAGTAGAGCAGGATCCCCTCCCTTTGGAAACTGGGCCGCAGGGCAGTATTCCAACATGATAACCACCCCAAACACACCTCCAATACGCCACTGCCTTGCTAAAGAAACTCAGGGTAAAGGTGAAGACCTGGCCAAGGATGTCTGCAGACCTAAAACCTATTGGGCATCTGTGGGGCATCCTCAAACGGAAGGTGGAGGAGCGCAAGGTCTCTAACACCATGATGTCATCATGGAGGAGTGGAAGAGGAGTCCAGTGGCAACTTGTGAAGCTCTTGGTGGCGGTAGGACACAGTCCAAGGATGGATAGTTTTTTTTCCACACATAAGGAGTTGTTCAGAACTCCTTATAAGAGCTCCTTTTCAAAGATATAGAGTGATTATGATCAAGTCAGTGGCGGTGATGAACCTGTAAGCTGGTTGCCAACTGCCAATCAAATCTAAAAGAAGAAGAAGAAGAAGAAGAAGAAGAAGAAGAAGAAGAACTCCATGCCCAAGACAGTTAAGGCAGTGCTGGAAAATAATGATGGCCACACAATATATTGACACTTTGGGCACAATTTGGAAATTTTCACTAGGGGTGTACTCACTTTTGTTGCCAGCGGTTTAGACATTAATGGCCGTGTGTTGAGTTATTTTGAGGGGACAACAAATTTACACTGTTATACAAGCTGTCAACTGACAACTTTACATTGTATCAAAGTTTCATATCTTCAGTGTTGTCCCATGAAGAGATATAATAAAATATTTACAAAAATGCGAGGGGTGTACTCACTTTTGTGAGATACTGTATGTCTAACCTTGTTTTTGTTTTCATTTGCATTTTTTAACATTTATTTTAGCCATTTTAAGTGGGAATGAATGTGGGGGTGTCCTAAAAAAGATGGCGGGGTGTCCTAATTTATTCCTTACCATTTGTTTAGTATTACATTTTACAGAAAATTTGAAAGAAGTCTTTAATTCATTTTTAATTGTTTAGCTGTATTACATGAATCTCCCAGTATTTTTAACATTGATATTAAATATCCATATGTCCAAATATGTTAAACACACAGGCTTATACAGGGTGTCCTACTTTTTTCACATGAATGTATATATATGAAAATGATTTTCCTTGAAACTAGCTAGTTACATATCTGCCATACCCATTGATAAATTCAGACTAGATTATGGTGGACTGTTTGAAACGGCAATACCAAGGAAGGTCAGTAGGTGGCAACAGTACTCCATCTCACTCTAATATGGTGCAAACATCTAACATTTAGGATGCTGTTGCTATCAAGTTATATAATTATGTACAGAATGACCTACAATCTATAACATGAAATTTATGAATAAGGGTATGTGAAACTCAGTCAAGTGAACTAATTCACTGGTGGAATAAGATTTGATTAGCAACCAGGGCCAGATTAAGGAGGTTGTGGGCCCCTGGGCTACAGCAATTTTTGGAGCCCTCCCACATATTTATGGAAGTATGATATGCAAAATGGCCATGTTTACATGCACGGTAATAAACCATTTATAATCAGATTTCTGGAGTTACCTGATTATTAAAGTAGTCATGTAAAAACAATAATCAGATAAAAGACAATTACTGTGTCACATAAAATGAAATTACATTAACACACAGTTTACTGTCCAATAATCCATTTATTCAGTGCATGTAAACATGTCAAATCCGATTACCATTATCTGATTATTATTCCCAGCTATCAGATTATTGAGGCCATGTAGCCGGGGTCACTGATGGATCAGCTTGACCTTCAAGGTCCTAAATTACTGAGGCAGTGTCTATGGATACAGAACCGTACCCATAGAATTCTTGTTTCAGATACGGCTCCAATCTGATTGGCCAGTACATTCTATTAATGTGTATCTTAAAAGAAGCAGGCTACAGGTACAGAAATCTGAGGCATTTATTTGTTTCAAAATGTTAATCAATATCTATTTACTACCTTTTTTACCTTACTCACTCCCACATCCTAAGGCTAACCTCTTAATTTTAAGTCTAAATTCCATCTCATAGTAAAATGGTTTGGACAAGGTGCTGATAGCAGGACACAAACCAACAACCTTCTGATCACAGGCCCAACATATCTACCTAAGCCACAGCAGCAGCTGGCTTGGAGCTGATCTGAAAAGGTTTTGTCGGACTGTCAACTCTTCCGTACCAGTAGACATTTCGTATAGGGATACAGCTTCCATATCCATAGCCACTGCCAATTACTAAATAAAGTGAATGACCACAAAGTTCTAGGTTTAGCTCAAATTAGGGATGGGCATAATTAACCGATTAACCGATAATTGATCATTAAGAATTTCACCGAGAAAGTTCATTTTCGTCGACAAACCATTTTTTTTTTTAAACAATCCGAATGTAGGTTATTAGGCCTAGTGCACGGCCGTCCTCAAACAATGCAATGCATTCAACTGTGCCACTGGCAAAATTTGGGCACCAGGGGGCAACATTACACCATCGCCGTACCCTGGCGTGCCTCAGTTGATACATGCGAGCTTCCGTAGGGCAATCGCCAAATCATGAAGAGGTTGCGGCGAAGTGTTGCGTAGGACCATTTTAATTTAAAAAATGACCAGGTGTACTGCAATCACTGCAATGCAGCATACAAAAGAAAAAAGTAAAAGAAAGAAATATATGTTCCGTTATGTGTCCTGTATGTGTCTCCCGTTATTGTCTGGCTCGCAACTTGAAGCCTCCCTCGTTTGCGCAATGCGCATGTGTTCACGTTTTACTGCAAACTTGTCTTGTTAATAAATTCATCCTCGAAGAAAAACACTCTGTATTTTTTTTTATTATTATTCTCAATACATAAGAGTACAGTGATCCCTCACTTAGCGATAAAGAGCAATGAATGCGGTCTTCGTTTGCTGGGTGGCTGCTCGGCAGGGAGAGAAGCTGGGTAAAACGTCTCGGCCAATCAGCTTGCGGGGTGAAACGTCTCGGCCAATCAGCTTGCGAGATTCCCGAGCCGAGCCAACACGAGAACAGCGAACAGAGAGGTGGATTTGAGTTGTGCGGGCTCTCCGTGTTGATACCTGATGTTCTAATGTAGTCTACCTGCCTTGTTACCTACCTAAAAATGTTAATGATTAACCGATTATTAATCATTAATTCTCCCGACGATCGGCGAAGAAAATTTCACCGAATGCCCATCCCTAGCTCAAATAGCAGAAAAATATAGAACCATCAGGACTAACAACCAACAACTATCTTGTATCTACCCACAACTTTAATTATGACAATGAAAAAACACTCAGCCACCGTTTTCTGTTCATATCTGTTCATAGTTAAATATTAACTATTTGAAGCCAGAAGAGGATTTTTCACTACACAGAGGGGGGAAAAAAAAAGTTCTCCACAGAAGAGCAGGTTATGTGCTCACAAACCCGATATTCATTAAATGATGATGATGTGGCGGCATGAAATAACAAGCAGCGAACTGAGAGTTTAAAAGGGAGTTTTATTAATCATTCCGCCATCACAGAACTCACTCCAGCGCCGTGCAGGCGCACCGGAGCGAGCTCTCAGGCTCTCGTAAGCAGCAGTAGTCAGAAGCAGTGGTCAGAGAGAGAGAAAGAGTTACAGAGCGATGCAGTTTAAATACCCCACTACAGACAATGCATTCACAGCAGTAGGCATGGACATTTGCATTTGAGAGTCACCCATAACAATAGGAAGATTACTGGCAGGAAAGAGCTAGACAAAGGGAGGCTGCCTATTGATATCAATACACACATCTCATTGTTCTGCTAATTGCTCCAGCTGAGCGCTCTGCTTGTCCCAGTCTGTTGTGGGGGTCACCCACAGTACTCCCCCCCAGAGGGCTCAGCGGGAAGCTGAGGCCTCAATAGTCCGGCTTTGGGAGCGAGCTGCGGAGAAAGCTCGCTGCAGGCGGCGGTGGAGGGAGGGGGGGTGGGGGTAGCAAATGCCGGCCCGGGACGGCAAAATTGTCTGGGCCGCGCAAAAATTGCCTGTGGCTCCGCGATGTTGAGGAGCTGTCCCGTTGAACGTGCGGAGGTCCACAGCAGCTGTAAGAAGAAAAATTAGTCTCTAACTCCTCTCGCGGCCATGAAGAAAAAAGGAGCTGCAGCAGTGTGGGACTTGGCGTGTTGACTTTAGTTGCGCGCGCAGTCCTAAAGTCCTCGGGGACAGCTGACGGCTGAATTCCCTTGTGCGCCGTGGCTGAGACCATTACAAAATCCTATGAGCGAGCTGCGTGCGTGCTTCAGGTGTGTGAGCAGCCCTGAAGGTTCTGTGTGCAGCGGCGAAGGACGATGGTGGTCTGTGTGAAGCCGGTATTGTCCCATGCGTGGTGCGCTGTCCTCATAACCCCCCGGTGTGCGTGCGGGGTTCGGTGCATGGCAGGTCCGCTGTAGAGGCGAGTCAGGGTCAGGGAGCTTGCTGGAGATCAGCGTCGTTGGCGCCGATGGTCATCCCTGCTGAAGCTGTTGCGTTGTTCGCTCTTGGTGCGTTGGAGCGATGAGAGGAAGTAGACGATCTTTGTCCCTCGGGCTCGTGCAGATGCGTTGGAGCGGTGAGAGGGAGGAGACGACCTTTGTCCCTCGGGCTCGTGCAGATGCGTAGGAGCGGTGATAGGGAGGAGACGATCTTTGTCCCTCGGGCTCGTGCAGATGCGTAGGAGCGGTGAGAGGGACGTTCTGTGTCCCTCGGCCGGTCCAGCGTGGATGTGCAGATCTCAGGCGTGCAGATCTCACCATGAAGCTTTCTGCAGCTTTCCCGGTCGTGGGTGATCTCTGGAGAGTTCGCCTGGTGGTGGCTCTGCGTCGAGGTCTCCCTGTAGCAGAAGGGAGGGCAGATCATTTGCGTCAGGCTGCTGCGTTCGCTTGTCATTGGAGAGTCACCGCCGGGGGCTGCCAGCGTGTTCTTTTCTTTGTCGGGTCACCAGTGTGGCTGTCCAGACCAAAAGGTTGCGTTGCACAAAGCATGTGCTTTCTCGGGGTCACCAGTGTGGCGGCATGAAATAATAGGCAGCGAACTGAGAGTTTAAAAGGGAGTTTTATTAATCATTCCGCCATCACAGAACTCACTCCAGTGCCGTGCAGGCGCGCCGGAGCGAGCTCTCAGGCTCTCGTAAGCAGCAGTAGTCAGAAGCAGTGGTCAGAGAGAGAGAAAGAGTTACAGAGCGATGCAGTTTAAATACCCCACTACAGACAATGCATTCACAGCAGTAGGCATGGACATTTGCATTTGAGAGTCACCCATAACAATAGGAAGATTACTGACAGGAAGACATTTGCATTTGAGAGTCACCCATAACAATAGGAAGATTACTGGCAGGAAAGAGCTAGACAAAGGGAGGCTGCCTATTGATATCAATACACACATCTCATTGTTCTGCTAATTGCTCCAGCTGAGCGCTCTGCTTGTCCCAGTCTGTTGTGGGGGTCACCCACAATGACAGTTTTTACAATTTTAACCTTATTCACCACCATTCTTTTAAAAGAATGATTCAAAAATGAAAATATCCTGACAGTTTTTTTTAGAATTAAATCTACAATTTTGTATTCACCAGAGAAGATCAATATAACTCTGGCCGAGATAAACAATAATATATGGCATCATCTCTGAATTGTAGCGGACAACTCTCATCCATGGCCAAGCAAGGCTGTGGAGTTAAAAAGTTCCTTTAAAGTTCATAAAAGTTGGTGTACGCTGGATTAAAAAAAAAAAAAACTGCCCACGGATGTAATTTCACAACATTTGGATGAATGTCTCAGATTTTTCAAAACGTCTGTAAAAGTCGGTCCAAACGCTATAGTGTGAACCCAGTTTAGTGGAAAAAAAAACCAATGTATATGCGGCAGACAAAATACAAACAGCCGTGGAAGGAGAAAATAGAAGCCATCGTCTTGAAATGTCCTCACCATTTGGAAGTTTGAGATTGAAATGGCACTTGGAGAAAAAGGTTTCTGCCATGTAACATTCAGATGCTCTGATATCAGCATCCTTATTCTGGCAGCTCTTTGGTCCTTTTCTGCATCAGTATTCCCAGTATGTATGACTGACTATTGCAACTTTAAAAAAAAAATCCTGTCAATTTAGGAGTCTTTTTTGAAAACCTCCTTCTCACGTTCTTGTTTTTCCTTTCTTCTTTTTTCTCTTTTGGATGCCATACATTCATTCATTCATTCGTCCACAGATTCACTACCAGCCCACATCCAACCATAATCAGGTCAAATGTAAACTTAACCAATTAAATGAAGCAAGCAGGACAGACATACACCTCAACAAATAAGAAGTTGATATGCCAAAATAAACCCTCCAACAAACATTAGGCATGGCAGAATTAGCCCAAAAAAGTGTTTCCCAAAAAATTAACAGATTTTGAACTTCTTGGCATGGAGACACAACTTATAATTTTGCACAACCAGTGAACTATAGAAATCAACGGCACCTAAACATAATGTCAACTCGATTCCCTCCCTAATATGGCAGCCAGGTGGCTTCACCCGGCTCTGTACTCACTAATGGGACGTGAGCTATCCAGGTTTTCTATAGAGACCAGTGGAGCGCGCAAGAGGAAAACTTTAAGCCCTGTATATTGGGTGGTCCGCCATCTCACTGTGTGTTCGGAGAGTGAGACTTAGGTGAGAACTGAGAGCGAAAGTTATAACTAAGTGTGTACACGTGCTTGTATTACAACGGTTCTGTAATGAAATTCAATTCGACCACAGCATACTCGTCCGTCATCATTGCCAGGTTTGTGGACATAACATTTGGCGATGAGAATTATGAACCATGAACGTGTGCTTCAGACTAAAGCTGTTCCTCAAGTCCCCTGGTGAACCAGCTATTCCGTGGCCACGACGGCTCTGCACGTCTGAGACCTTCGTTACAGCATTGGACTTGGAGGAAGTGGATGACATTAAAATGTAGATACTGCTTGTCCACCACCTGGGTGCAGAAGGTCAGAGAATTTTTTCACATGCTTGGTCCGACGGACGATTATGAGAACACTGTTGAGATGCTAACTAGCTACTTTGCTAAACCCAACAACATGGCGTGGCGCGCGAAATCCCGCCGCAGTCGACGAGAAGCTAAGCTAGCTAACCCCACACCCTACGGAGACAGCATAAACATTGTGGGCCCTGAAGGTTGGTCAGGACTGCAGCATGTAGTGAAGTTGGACAGCGTGAGTGTACCCATGCTGGTGGCCACCACCACCATGCAGTCCATAGTAAACAAGGCCATGGTTTAGAGGCTCACCCCCCGGTGACCCAATGTGGTGGAACTACCGGACAACGGACGCTCCAGTACCGGCAGGAATGTCACATTCGCAGTGCAGTATGGCAAAAAGGTGATTCCAGTGTTCCGATTCCAGGCGACACGGCAGGGTGAAAACGTTATGGGGTGGGATTTATTCTGCGAGCTTGGTTTTACTCTCACAATCGGTGGGCAGACGATCAACAGTCCAGGCCCAGTTTACCCAGGCTTTGCGGATGTGGGTGCAGCCGAAGAGTACAGCTTGGACAGCGAATGTAACACAGAGAGTGGATATGGCACGGACGGTGAAAACGTCATGCAGAAGGAACAGCGACCGGACTTGCCTCTGCTCCTCTCCCGACCGGAGCTGGAGGAGAGGGATCCCAGGTCTATCGAGACATATAACATATAACAGTAATATATATCATTATCATCAAATAAGATTACTTATGTATATCGTGATATGAAACTTTGGTCATATCACACAGTCCTACTGCCATCTGTTTTAAGTACCCAACATGCAACATGGCAAGACAGACCCGTGAAAATGCCCAAGGCTGCACTCTGTGTTGCCTCAGTGATTTTTGATAGAAAACTACAGTGTGACACATAACTATCTACAGTACATATGCTACTGTGCTGCTCTCCAGGGATGATTTCAGCTTCACAGCTTGCCTCCACGGAGACCAGCATAACTCCATCCAGAATGGTGGAGCATGGACACAGTCAAAAATTTGTAGCAGCCGCACAGTGACCCCTTTGAATATTTTAATGGGGAGACAGGTATGAGATATGACAATATGTGCCACCTTTGTGTCGCATGGTGAGCTGCGATATTGTTCTGCATGAGAGCTGTTAGTGAGAAGAGCTTGCAACAATAGCTGAAAGAGGCTTTGAGGGCCAGCTGAGTTGACGGCAGCCTGCAGCGAGAAGCATTCATGGGAAAAGAAAATTGGCTAAAAAGGTCATCATGAAACCAGACCTGATCCCCTCAGTAGAACCACTTCTGCATTCAGGGAGAAGAACGCTACCATGTTAACAGTAAAAAATACCATTGCATTTGAGCCAGAGTATCATATAAATATGGCCACTGCTGCAATCCACTCAAGCTGTTTTTCCCTCCTTTCTGTTTTCACAAAACTGTAAACTTTGCCATGGCCATTGAAGACAGACAGGTTCCCCCATTTCCTTTTTCCTCCTTTCTGAGCCAGTTACAAACCCCTGGCCGTCTACAGAGCTCAAATGATATGCTAAAACCTGGAGGCAGGGTGATTAGAGAGGAACACAGCAACTGCTGCTATGGGAATAAGATTTAGCCTGAAAATGACAAAGAGATATGCAGTTTCAAAGGTTTAATGCTGAGGGCTAAAGTCTTATTAGTCATCTTTCTGGCCAGAGTGAACTGTGGTGTTTTCCTCACATTAAGTGGTGCTCTCTGAATCAGATCAGCGTCTTAGGATTTGTCAGTACTTATGGTTTTCCGTAACCAAAAACAATCATATCAGCAGTTACATGGTGGAAAATGAGATGAATAAGTTACTTAAATCATCAGATCCTTATGAGAAAAAGTGGCCAGATTTCCAAACACAGCTAAAGCCAAAAAAAAAAAAATGTCTGTTTTCTACAATGTGTGGTGAAAAGTTGCAACTACTTAGTCTGGACACGCCAAAGACTAATGTGACCTGCAGGCCTTGAGCAGACTCACACTGAGGGATTTGTATTTCTCCACTGAACAGCAGCCACTCCAACACACCTCAGGAACATTCCAGCCAGCCACAACAGATTATTATGCTTGATCTGCATTAAACTGTCAAGGAAAAAAGTCCAAAACAGTGCACACTGACATTTCTTGGATGCTTAGATATTTTTTTAAATTGAGTACACTGAGATATGGAAGCCTTCTCTCTTCAGCCTGCTAAACACTGTTGGTACAGAAATAAACCACATGAAATATCAGCAAATACCACCACGATCTGGCAAAATATATTAATCAGAAAATGAAAATTTAGTGTGCTTTGGCTCTCTTTTCACCACCACCCTGGTTATTAATCCACATTCAGCCAAATCGGACACTTATTTTGAATACTTTCTACTGCTAAAATGCAGGTTATTAAGGAAAGGCAAACATTTTGGTAGGACTATGATTTTAAACCCAGGCAAAACCCAGAACCGTGGAGATGATATGCCATGCATTAGCTGTCCACTTAACTGCTGTCACCAAAATTATTACTGACATTATTAGTTAACCTTTGGGTGCTGTGTAACTTTACAGTTAGCGGGTGGGGTGAAACGGCACGGCGGAGCTAAATGATAAAGACACTACACATGCTGGGAAAACAAATTTCACATAAGACAAAGAAATAATTACGATTTAATTTTTGTTCCAGTCTTAAGCAAACACAACGAACTCCACTTTAGCACCCGTGGCGATGTCATTAAAATTAAAAACTCAACTCCATAACATCCAATTAACAGCTTACCGCGCAACAGACTTCAAATAGGTGTTAATAATTCGACGTGGAACAAACGAAACAAAGCATTCCCGAAGTAAAACTGCAGTTCGAAAGAATTTAAAAAAAAAAAAAAAAAAAAAAACAGCAATAGATAATCTACTTACAGTGGTGAGCGCAGTGGCGTCCAGAGTTTGGCTCAGAAAAGGAAACGTTAACCGTGGTTTTAACGAGCAAGAGAGGCAGTCAGTGACAGGAGCTTCTCCGCTGTCTGTGTTCACAAACCCCGGAGCAGCAAACAGTCACACGCTACCGTAAATAACCCGAGAGCGCACCGAGGCGCACGGCAAAAATGTTTCCACCGTAATATGTGGCCAAGCAGCGGCTCTTAGATTGTCATTTCACCGCTGCGGAGACAATAAGCAGAACATTTTCTCTAGAATAAATGTTGAAGCGGGTACTATAAGTACCGTTCAGTCAGGGCTGTTTCTAGAGTTTTTGTGGCCCTATGAAAAAAAACTGTGTTCTGAAAATCTATCAGAAAAAATGAAGCACATTTACAAGTGTGGCAAATTTAATAAAGCAAATAGCCACAAAGAGGCAGCAAATTCAGCCCATTTTCTAAGTTTAACAGTCTTAAATTTATGAAGGAAATATTGAGAACATGTCTCAAATTTGAGAATGAAGTGCAAATGAAAACGGATGAGGACATTTTAAGAGAAAAGTGTGCAAAAAAATTTAAATCTTTGAGAACACAAGGGTCTTATCTTTCGTTTAGTAATGTTCTTAACCACTTAGTCCTTTTAAGGTGAAGGGGGTGTAATGTCTGTAAATACCTGTTGTCATATAATGTGATAATTATGTGTGGTGTGTCTTTAAGACTGTGGTGACGTCACAGGCCAGAGTTGACCTTCACCGAGTGAATATGTATGAAAATGGCGATGTGTTGATGTTGCCGCCTGTTAATGTTCCCGCTCCTAGTTTTTAAAAGAGAACTTTGTTGAAACCACTATTCGTGTGGACCTCAGTTCTTTACATGGTGTCAGAAGTGCTTGACGGACGCTCTGCTTCAGTAAGATGGCCGAGTTTAATCCCCCGGAAAGTTTTCCTTTTCATCGTCCGAATGAATGGGCGGGCTGGAAAGAGCGCTTTCTGCGTTTCCGGACGGCTACAAAACTGAGTAAAGAGGACGGCGAAATTCAGGTCAGTTCACTGATTTACGCCATGGGCCCCGAAGCTGAAAACATCTTCAAATCATTCTCCTTTACTGAGGAAACGGATCAAAAGAAGTTTGACGTTGTGTTAGGAAAATACGACGAGTACTTCTGTCCTAAACGGAACGTGATCCATGAGCGCGCTTGTTTTCACCAGAGGCTGCAGCGGCCTGGTGAGAAAGTGGAAATGTTTATCAGAGCGCTTTATGAGATGTCAGAACACTGTGACTTTGGTGTAAAGAGAGATGAACATATCCGTGACCAAATTGTTGTGGGCATCCTTGGTAAAGAGCTGTCACGTAAACTGCAGATGATGGCTGATCTAACGCTTGCCCAAACTATTCAAACCATTCGCCAGTCCGAGGAGGTTGTCCTCCAGGTTCACCAGCAGGGGGAGGCACACGCCACGGTGCAGGAGATCCAGGGAAAAGCAGCAGGCAGAGGAAGATCTCCATTTAAACCAAAGAAGAAAAAAAGTGGAGAGCAAAAAGACTCATGGTGTGGAAGATGTGGAAAATTAAAACACAGAGATCCTGAAAAGTGCCCAGCCATGAAGTCAACATGCAACAAGTGTAAAAAGGTGGGTCACTGGGAAAAGAAATGTCACAGTAAATCAGTCAGAGAAGTCACTGAAGAGACAGTTTCCCAGACACCATTTTTTTGGGGCACAGTCACAAAAACAAATAGAAATGATGACCCATGGACCATACAGCTTACAATTGGAACAACACCAGTCAACTTTAAAATTGATACGGGTGCAGATGCAAACATTATGGGAGAAAAGACATTTAACGAACTAGTTCCTAAGAAGGAATTAGAGCCATCTAATGTCACACTGTGCAGCCCGGGTGGTCAATTGGACTGTATAGGAAAATTTCAAGCCTTCACAGAATACAAAGAAAAACCATATACTTTTCCTGTGTATGTCATCAGTGGCAATAATGCAAACAATTTGCTGGGCAGAGACACAGCAATGTCAATGGGGCTTGTGAAGCGTGTTGAAGAAGTTCACAAAGCATTTGGTGAGCATGGAACACTTAAAACAGAACCAGTTAAAATCCTGTTAAAAGAGAATGCTCAGCCATACACAGTGCACACTGCCCGTCGTGTCCCTTTGCCACTTTTGCAGAAGGTTAAAGAGGAATTGCAGCGTATGGAGGAGAATAATGTGATTGAAGCTGTGATTGATCCTACAGATTGGTGCGCGCCAATGGTGCCAGTCCCAAGGAAAAATGGAAAAGTGCGGATCTGTGTCGATTTAAAGAGGTTAAATGAAGCTGTACGAAGAGAGAGGTATGTTCTTCCTACTGCAGAGGAAATCACTGCAAAACTTAGTGGAGCAACCACATTCACATCATTGGATGCTGCCTCTGGGTTTTGGCAGATTCCTCTCCATCCAGAAAGCAGTAAATTAACAACCTTTATCACAGAGGGAGATATGCATTCAAACGTCTTCCATTTGGGATCACAAGCGCTCCTGAAATTTTTCAGCGCAAAATGACAGAAACCCTCAACAGCCTGGAAGGCGTGGCTATCTACATGGATGGCATACTGGTGTACGGCGACACTCCTGAACAGCACGACCAGCGTCTCAGCAAGGTACTGGAAAGGATCGAGTCAGCCGGACTTAAACTGAACAGAGAAAAATGCAAGTTTAGACAAAACAAGCTTCACTTCTTGGGCCAAGAAATTGACAAATCAGGCATGAGACCCGACCCTGATAAAGTCAAGGCAATCCGCGAGCTCCCTCCACCACAGAACGTGCATGACCTCAAGCGTGTCCTGGGCATGTTTAACTACCTAGGGAAATATATCCCAAATCTGTCAACAGTGGGCCAACCACTATATGAACTGTTGAAATCCAAGTCAGTGTGGATGTGGGACCATTCTCAGCAGGAGGCATTTCAACGCATCAAAGACATTCTGTCTACTTCTCCAGTTCTGAAATTCTATGATGTGAATCGACCTACTGCCGTATCAGCCAATGCCAGCAGCTGTGGTATAGGTGGAGTACTACTGCAACTGCACGATGGAAACTGGAAACCTGTGGCATACTGCTCACGTCATCTGTCAGAGGCCGAGACTAGATATGCACAGATAGAGAAGGAGTGTTTGGCGAGTGTCTGGGCATGTGAGAGATTTGAGAAGTACCTCTGTGGTCTGGAAGATTTTAAGTTGGTCACAGATCACAAACCCTTGGTGCCTCTCATGAACAAAAAGGACCTGGACAATGTGCCAATACGGTGCCAAAGGCTACTTATGAGACTTATGAGGTTCAAACCGACAGCCGAATATGCTCCGGGAAAGACCTTGGTAGTAGCTGATACACTCTCAAGAAGTCCACTACAGTGCGTAGAAAACGAGACTGATACTCACTCTGATGTAGCGTGCTACATAGCAGCAGTTATTGATAACTTGCCAGCTACTACACATAAAATAGACACTATAAAGACCGCTACAGCAGCTGACTGTAACCTACAGTTGGTGTTGCGGTACATCAAGTCAGGATGGCCAGAATACATAGACAATGTCCCAGCAGCTATCAGAGACTATTTTCCCATTAAAAATGAACTGTCTGAATGCAATGGAATTATCACCAGAGGAAGCCGCATGTTGATTCCGGATGTGCTCAGAGCAGACATCTTGGATCGAATACATGATGGACATCAAGGTCTGACAAAATGCAGAGAGCAGGCCTGCACATCTGTGTGGTGGCCTGGCATCTCATCTGAAATCAAACGCAAAGTCCAGTCCTGTCAGGTGTGTCGTGAGATGAGACCAGCTCAGCGAAAAGAGCCTCTCTTGTCAACCCCTCTACCTGATCGGCCCTGGAAGAGACTTGCTGTTGACCTGTGTGAGCATAACAAGCACACCTACCTTGTTGTGTCAGACTATTTCTCTCGGTTCCTCGAGATACTTCATCTGCCAGTAACCACTGCTTCTCAGATGATCTTAAAGCTGAAGGCAGTGTTTGCGAGGTTTGGTTGTCCAGATGTGGTTGTATCTGACAATGGGCCTCAATTCTCATGCCAAGAATTTAAAAAGTTTGCAAGGGAGTTTGACTTTTTGCACATCACCTCAAGTCCACACAACCCTCAAGGAAATGGACATGCAGAGAGGGGAGTTCAAACAGCAAAAAGAATCTTAAAGCAGCAAGATCCTTTGCTCGCCCTCATGTGCTTTCGATCAACGCCCTGCACCACCACAGGCGTGAGTCCTGCAGAGCTACTTATGGGTCGAAAGATCAAAACAACTCTTCCTACACTGGAAGTGAATCTTCAGCCCCGATGGCCTGATCTGGAAGTCGTCAGGAATAAGGATGCAATGGAGAAACAGAAACAAGCATTCTACTTCAATCAGCGCCATGGAGCTAAACCCCTACCTTCGTTGAAGCCAGGAGATTCAGTCCTCACAAAGCTGGACTATCAGAAATCCTGGAAAACACCCACTGTTGTCACAGGAGAAAGCATCACACCTCGCTCCTTTTTTATTGAAACACCCCAGGGAGCAACTTTGCGACGCAACCGCCGTCACTTGCAACATGATCCTGAATCAGCCAGAGAGATACCCTCTTCAGCTCCAAATGACCTGCAGCCAGAGATTGTCGATCTGCAGCCTGAAACTGCAGCTGCTGCTGACACTATTTTACCAGAATCCAGTGTCAAACCGCCAGACCCAAAGCAAGGACTGTTGTTTACCCGGTCTGGTAGAATGATTAAACCTGTGCAAAGACTAGATTTGTAGAGAAAAAAAAAAAAATGAATGAAAAAAGAGAGAAATTCTCTGAAATGAAAATAAAAATGTTTGAATTGAAAATTGTTTTGTTCTGAAGAAAAAAAAAAAAAAACTAAAAAAGGGGAGATGTCATATAATGTGATAATTATGTGTGGTGTGTCTTTAAGACTGTGGTGACGTCACAGGCCAGAGTTGACCTTCACCGAGTGAATATGTATGAAAATGGCGATGTGTTGATGTTGCCGCCTGTTAATGTTCCCGCTCCTAGTTTTTAAAAGAGAACTTTGTTGAAACCACTATTCGTGTGGACCTCAGTTCTTTACACCTGTGTAATGACGAGGCCAGGTGCACAGCTGAACTCAGCTTTATTAAAGGGTTGGCAACACAATACAGCCACCAGGCAGGGGCATCTGCAAAGAGACAGATAGAGATGCCCTCTGGCATTTATACGGTGGTGCAGTGGCGGAGGAGGAAGTGGCCGTCACTGCACCGCTCTTCATAATAAAACACAATACTACCCCCCCCCCCCCAAGAACTACTCATACAATAGAGACCCTGCCCAATTTAGGACCCGAATCACGCACGAAGAAAACTAGAACTGAAATCCCTAAATGGCCTATCACATTCACACAACAAACCTAAAACTAGGGAGGACGGGCGGACAACTGTCCTACCCCACACGCAAGTTGGATTATTCTGCCACCTGGAGTTAACTAAAAGTCCATTAACAACTCAAAACATTGCTGTGTTTCCTAAAAAAATATATAAATACACCCAGAACAATAACATTTTAGACATTTTGTCAATTTTTGTCCAAGTCATGCAAAGCAAAATTAGCAACTAAAACCACACAGAGAGCATCAGGAAAGACTAGGAACATGTTCTACACATACAGGGTTTGTCTTCTCAAACAGCATTAACATGCATTAAGAACCTGCAAACGCTCCTTAATACAGCCAATTTGGCATTTTTGTGTGTGTGTGTGTTTGTGTGTGTGTGTGTGTGTGTGTGTGTGTGTGTGTTGTCCTCATCTTAATATGTGTAACTACTTCAGATGATGACATTTTCTCAAACTCATAGTACAAAACAATTCCAAAGCAAGCTGCTTCTTCTTATATTTTTTTTTCTTAACACATGCAAACATATGAACATTAGGACATTGGAACTCTCTCTTTTTTTTTTCCCCCCCCCAAATCTCCCACTACTGTCCTTCTGGCGGAAAAAGGGGGTAGAAATGGCTTGTGGGGGTTCAGGGCAGCCCATCACTAGACCCGCCCCTGGAAGCGGCATGCCATTAAGATCGCAGCTGGCCTCATAGACAAGAGTGCATCCTCTCCTCGCCATCGGCCGCTTCTCTCGTCCAGACCCACCATCCGAAACCTCTTTCCGGGCACACCGCAGCTCGTTGGCTTGCCTCCACAAGCCGTCTGACAGCTGAAAGTAGGCTGCGCCCCACTTAACCACGATGCGCAGCTGCTCCTGGAATTCCACTGGCTGTCGTTTGGCCCACATCCACCGTGGACGTCCCTCCCATCAAGCCCAGACCAGGTCTGTAACTCTCAGAAGAGCTGTGCTTGGCCTGCAGTGTTCCTGATCGGCACGCAGTCCCTCCGTGCCGGTTGGCCTGGTATCGACTCCTTGTAAAGCTGCTGCAGCGGTCGCCATTGTAGCTCCAGATCCTCCAGCCCACTGTAGCCAAGCTCCGGAAGAAACTGAGGCTAGCTCATCAGCATTACCCGCCGAAGCAGTGACCTCACCGCCACACTCAGTACCCTTTTCCACGGTACCCCGAGCGCCGACACTGAGACTTTCCAGTGTCAAACCTGAGTGAGGCTGGTCCAGCTTGACCGCCGTGGTGCCCGGTAAATCTTCTTCCCACACAGCGTCATCCTCCACCACCAGAACTGGATGGTTCTGCTGGCCACAACCAGTCCACTCTTCCCAGCGTCGTCTTTAATGGCGAACCCGAGTCGATAAAACAAGTCACAGCCCAAGATGTTGTTGCCTCGGGCCGTCATGTGGAACATGAAGTCAGCCATCACAGCCGACTTGTTCCGAGCCATTAACTCCAGTGTTTCAACCGTGCGCAGCTTTCCACCTCCATAACCGTAGAGTGATACTTGGTTACCTCTTATTTTGTAGTGGGGAAAAAATTTCCTCACTGTGGCCCAGTTCAATAATGATCCCTCTGCCCCCATGTCAACCAGCAGCTACACTTCCTCACCATCCAGCATCACCTTGTAAAACATGAACCCGTTGGTACTCAGGGATACCGCATGGACAGTAGTTGGAGTGGGTGAAGTTGTTTTTCTCTGTGGGCTCTCCGGCTTGGACATACGATACATCCTGGCATAATGGTTCAAGCGTCCACACTTGCTGCAGCGCTTCCCTCTAGCCGGGCATTCCCTAGCCTTGTATTGGTGCTTCGCAGACCCACGATCCATACACAAGGGTTTTCTCGGGGCAGACCTTTGGCTGATAGTGTTGGTTCCCGCATTGTCGTCGGTCATGCTATACTCGCTGTCTGGGTCCGCTACTAATGTTGCGGAGGCAGGTCCCAGCTGCTGTTGTGATTGGTACCACTTTAGCTCCGAAGCTAGCTTGTCTGCGGTCTCCACTTGGAGAGCTAGCTTGACAACCTCGGATAATGTCAGGTCACTCGGCACCGAGAGTAGTCTAGCTCGTAAAGCACTGCTGGTTGTGTGCTCCGCCAGCTGGTCACATACCATTCCCTCCTCCAATGGCCCGAAACAACACTCGCTACCCAGCTGCCGCAGGCCAGCGACAAACTGGCAGACAGGCTCACCCACTTGTTGGTGTCATTGTCGGAACCAAATCCTCCGGACGGTGACTTTGTCCGGAGTGTGGAAATGGCGCACTAGCCACTCGACCACATCCTCATGAGTCAGTAGCCCTGAGTGTACACAGGATACACTGGCCCTCAATCCCCAAATTATGCACCAGAATCGCACGTGCCCTCAGTCTATCTAGCTTACCCAGGTCGAGCGCCACGAGGTGGCCCTGAAAGACGGCAAACCATCTTGGCCAGGGCACAGGTGGCTCGCCCGGGAGCTCCAGGAAGGGCCGAAGCAGTGAAACACACGCCTCCATGTTTATTCTCGTCGCCAAAATATTATGTCTGTAAAAATCTGTGTAATGATGAGGCCAGGTGCACAGTTGAACTCAGCTTTATTAAGGGGTTGGCAACTCAATACAGCCACAAGGCAGGGGCATTGACAAAGAGCCGGATAGAGATGATATTTATAGGGCGGTGCAG